>CM039675.1:204684505-205909505 GCA_022496015.1 Hordeum marinum | reverse complement strand
CCCGCCACTTATCGCTATGTGCACATAAAAGGCACCTCGGCAACCTTCAAGCGGAAGCCCAGCGAGGGAGTCGTCCGCGACCATCAATCACACAAGACCCTAGTCTAGGTTTATCGCCTATTTGAGACTGAACCCGCACGGAAGTCCGGCCGAAGTTTCCGCTATGGCCTCAAATGATGTGCGCAGGGTTCCCAAGCCCACCGTTTGGGTGCCAGTTGGTACACCGTGCCACTATGCATCTACCGCAACATAGCCCACCCCATCGTGCAGCGCTATGCACGGCCACCATCACTTTTCCTATAAACACTAGAAACTAGTTGCAACTCATGGACAGAGGTCTAAGCGATTAATGGGCCGAGAGGGTCAATTAAGTATCCAAATGTGCGGTAGTATCTTGTCTTGGATAACGTACATAGAACTCAGTTCTTAAGGAAAGTCCCAACGGGACAACCCGTCATGTACTCCTACATGACCTCTCATCGCTACCTTTACCAAATCATGTTCACACACTTAGCTCTCACACAGTAGGACATGGTCATCGCCATTCTGATTCATCACCCGGATGGATCAGACACGACATGACACGACTTTAAGCATAGAAGGCACAATAAGTAAGCAGCCATGGATGAGTAAGCACAACAAGGCTCAAGCAGTTGCTACTCATGCTAAGTGGTTTCAACTATTTACTGTGGCAAAGACAGGTCATGCAAAGGAATGGGTTCAACTACCGATAGCATGTAATAGTTGTATCATGATTGTCCTAATGCAATAGAAGAGAGCAGGAGCGAGAGAGTGGGTTCATATCAGTATGCTCAAGGGGGTTTGCTTGCCTGATAGTCCTGGAGATATTACTTCTCTTCATTAGTGTCAATGATCACATCGTCAGAACCATTGTCTACCGAGAAGGAGCAACACCGGCAAACAGAGAAATGAACACATTCAATGCAATGCCACAAACATGATGCATGATATTGGTATGTTAAAGCATTGAATTGACCTAGTACAATAGATAATCATATTAAGTGAAGTGAAATTCAATTATGTACTATATTCCAACTCCGACAATATTTATTATTTTACCCTAATCAAGATATGTCCTACTTGGTGATGTTAACTTGATCAAACATGCATGATCATGGCATAAACAAATTCATTGGATTTTTCTGATCATTTTTCATATATAAATTATTTTCATCTGACTTATATATTATTTTCTATGATTTTTAGAAGTTTTCAGCAATTTCTGGAATTTATTTGGATCAAGTGCCAGTGGTATGTGAATACCTAGATGTATTTCCTGATGAGCTCCTCGGAATGCCTCCTGACCGCGACATTGAGTTCATCATTTAGCTAAAGCCCGGGGCAGGACCCATCTATAAGAATCCCTATAGGTTGGGATCCGAAGAGTTGGCAGAGTTGAAGAACCAACTCGCGGAGCAGCTCAAAAAGGGATTTATTCGCCCTAGTGCCTCTCCTTGGGGATCACCTGTTCTATTTTGTCAAAGAGGGACGAAAGTATCCAACTCTGTATCGATTACCAACCTCTCAATGAGGTCACAATAAAGAACAAGTAACCACTTCCCAAGATTCAAGACCTATTAGATCAGCTAAATGGAGCCAAGGTGTTTTCCAGGATTGACCTTAGGTCTGGGTACTACTGGTTGAAGATCGTACCCCAACATATTTTGAAGATGGCGTTTGTAACCCGGTATGGCATGTATGAATACACGGTCATGTCATTTGGGTTGAGCAATGCTCCTGCCTACTTCATGTACCTCATGAACAAAGTATTCATTGAGTACTTGGACGAGTTTGTTGTCGTCTTCATTGATGACATACTCGTCTTTTCCAAGTCTGAGGAAGAGCATGAGCAACACTTGAGGTTGGTCCTAGACAAGATTCGAGAGCACCAGCTTTATGCCAAGTTCAACAAGTGCGAGTTTTGGCTACATGTAGTTATATTCTTGGGTCACGTGTTGACAGCAGAAGGATTGTCCATGGAGCCTGCCAAGATCGAAGCCGTTACTGACTGGCCATCGCCAATCAATGTGAAGGAAGTCAGGAGCTTCCTCGGACTTGCGGGATATTACTACAAGTTCGTCGAAGGATTCTCGAGCATTGCCCAACCCATGACTTATTTTTTCAAGAAGGAAAAGAAGTTCGAATGGACGCTGAAGTGCGAAGTAAGATTCCAAGCGCAAAGAAGAGATTGACAACAACCCCCTTTTTGGCCACCCCCAATATTCACAAGGAGTTTATGATATATTGTGATGCATCGAGAACCGTGGCTTGGAGGTGTTCTGATGCAAGAAGGCAGAGTTGTATCATATCTATCTAGACAGTTGCGTCCTCATGAAGAGAACTACGCCACTCACGATCTTGAGTTGGCAGTTGTAGTTCATGCCTTAAAGACATGGCGACATTACCTTCTGGGAAAGCGATTTGAGGTATACACAGACCACAAGAGTTTGAAGTATATTTTCACTCAAAAGGAATGGAACATGAGGAAGCGAAGATGGTTGGAGTTAAACAAGGATTATGACCTCAGTGTTCAATACCACCCTAGAAAAGCTAACATGGTATCTAACACCTTAAGCACAAAGGCTTCTTCCTGAATGCTATGCTTAAGGAAAGGCTACCCGCCCAATATGAAGAGCTTGAAGGATTCAGCTTGGAACTAGTTGCACTTGGATTCCTAGCCAACCTCGAAGAAAAGCCTACCTTGATGGATGATATTAAGGAAGCTTAGAAGGCACCCTAGATCATTGAAGGCATCAAGAGGAATATCAAGGCAGGAAAGGCCATAGGATTCTCATTGGATGAGCAAGGTGTCGTGTGGTTTGGGAATGGCATCTATGTACCCAACATGGTTGATCTCAAGAACTTGATCTTTGCAAGAAGACCATGACACTCTATATTCAATCCATCTTGGAGGAACCAAGTTGTACCAAGACCTCAAAACAAGATTCTAGTGGCATGTCACGAAGAGAGAGACAGTCACTTTTGTTGCTAAGTGTGACATTTGCAAGAGAGTCAAAGTTGAGCATCAGTGACCCACTGGACTGTTACAACACCTCAAAGTGTCTATGTGACTTAACCCGATGAGCAAAGAAGGAGGCCTTGGTCGGTAGCCCGACATTTTCTTAATGATATCATTTTTTCGTTTGATTTCGTCCGAAGTCGGACCTTGTTCTTCTCGATGATGATTGGATGGATGTTTTCTATTTGAATAATGAAGATGTAGCATGTGGCGAGTGTAAGCCAACTCCATATACTCATCTATTCTTTACATGTACTGTGTTGATATTCATTCTTGTAAAGCGACTCAAAATGCGCTTTAATCCTTGTCATGGCCCTCGTGCCTTCATTAGGATTGTACCGCATTTTGGGCATGACAAATAACCAATTTATTATTTGCTCTAGGGAATATTTACAACACCCTAGTACCCATTTCTTTTCCTCTTCGTTGTTGATGCATTGTATGTTTTGGTCAACAAGGCTATTTCAGAGGAGGGGTTGGAAGGACTGAAAGTTTGTGAGCAGGCACCTATGATCTCTCACTTGTTATTCGTAGACGATCATTTTTGTCATTTGAAGCCACTAAATAGCAAGCAGACATTGTAAAAGGTTTGTTGAGCACTTATGGACAAGCTACATGTCAACTCATAAACCCTTTGAAGTGTTCCATCCTTTTCTCTAGTAATTGCAGTGAGGTGGTTTCTCTGGAGGTTAAACGTATTTTGGAGATAACAAGTGAAGCTTTCGAACCCAACTACCTAGGGTTAAGGGTTCCGGAATGGGGAATCCATAAGGGTAGGTTTGAAACTACTCAAGAAAGAGTAAATAAGAGACTAGTTGGCTGGAGTGAGCAATTTATGCCCTTTGGTAACAAGGAAGTATTAATCAAATCAGTGGCACTAGCAATACCTACTTACATTATGAGTGTCTTCCACTTACTTGCATCGGTTTGTGATGATCTTACAAAACTGATGAGACAATATTGGTGGGGAGTTGAAAGAGGTAAAAGGATGATGGCTTGTCTGAGTTGGGACAAACTAAGGTTTCCTAAGAGTAAGGGCAGCATGGGCTTTAGAGACATGAGCGTGTTTAACCAAGCTTTGCTAGCAAAGCAAGCTTGGACATTGTTAGAGTTCCCTGATGCACTTTGTGCTCGTTATTAAAAGTTAGATACTATCCTCATGGTAGTCTCTTGGATACAATTTTAATTGGAAATTCATCTACGCTTTGGAAAGGTATTGCGCATCGACTAGACCTGGTGAAGAGGGGAATTATATGGAGAATTGGGGATGATAATTTGGTGAGAGCATGGAGAGATCCATGGATCCCTAGACGGTATGACTTTCGTCCAATTGCCCCAAGAGGAACTGTCGGTTTAATAGTGTGTCAGATTTCTTTGCCTTGGATAGAACTAAGAACAAGGTCCATCTTCTCATTCCTTTTCCTTGGCGCTGGAGCAATCATGGCTCTTGCTGCCTCAACTACTGGCTGTGCAGTAGATGTAGTCGGATGATCTGGGTTCATCACCACAACATTATCCTCAAACTCGAGTTGGAGTGGCATATGAGGCCGACCAAGTGCATATACATTATTTTCAAGCTTGGAATTGATAAGCATTTGAATGTATGGAGCATATCCACATGATCTCTTTTGGTCAGCAGCAGTCCTGTTCATGGTCTCAACTATCAAATCCATGACCTTGAATCTGGTGTGAAAAGGTCAATGTGATGCAGCATGTCGATGGAGAATCCTCGGATCATCTTGTCACCTCCTGACATGGGCATCAAAGTATACATCAAGATGGTGTTGTTGGTTGGCAAACCTGCCTACAGATAGTATACTAAGCCAAACTTATGTGAATGTACATAGTCAGCAGGGATCTCCTTGTACATCTTAGCCATGGAGTTATGATTCATCTTGGCCTTAGAGTACACATCCAAGCATCCATCTTGTACTTGTGGGGCTGCTAATATGGTAGCCCACTCTCTGACTGTTGATTCATACCCGACACCTTCTATCATCCGAACAATTCTACCATCACCATAAAACTGAGTTGTGGAGTAGAATTGCATGATCATTTCATCATTCCAAGGGGTCATCTCTCTACCAACAAATGCTTCAATATCAATGAACTTGAAGTTCTCTTGCACATAGGGAAAGTAATCCTCATTCTCCTTAATGTATGTCACACCCTGTGTTTTGCCTCATGACTAAGTTACCATGACTCATAAATTAGGGCCGATTAAAACTTTTTGAGTGCATTTGAATGCTTGACTTGTGTGTTATTTGCTTGCCTGTCTGATTGCTTGCTAGTGCTCTATGTCATAAAACATCCTAGTACCGTCAAGAACTCTTTTCCTTGATCCCAACTCTTGTCCAATGATCATGCCATGTGAATAGGACATAAAAATATTTTTACAAAATTTTATTTGGCCAAAAAGTATTTATTTAAATTAGGTTTTCCAAACCCCCTCATTTGAGATTTGCACTACAAGTCCCCAAATTGGGTGGATCCTTTTTTACGAAATGCTTTATTTGAAACCCACTATATACAAGACTTCCCAAAACCACCAAATATTTATTTTAAATATTATTTTACTATTTTATTTAATTATGTGTGTGTGGGGGGGGGGGGTAACTCCTCCATTTTCACTCTCTTTTTACCATGGCATCACCTCTCTTTCCTCTCTCCCATGGTTCTGTACAATGAAATGTCCCCAAACCTTTCCACAACCTAATAAACATACTTATGCATCTATCAAAGCCCAATGGTGGCATGCTCATATAGAAAATATAAGCAGTTCAGCTAAACCTTCATTTTGGCAGCAAATGAGGCTTTGAACTACAAGTACCATGTGCATTGGTCTTCCTGAGTTGCAAATTGGTGTGAATGTACTCCATCCATTCCTAGGACCATTGGAAAAGGTTTTATCTATAGTGCCCTCCAGTAAGAATCCTTTTCTAAGCCCCAAATTTGCTGCTACAAACTTACCTGGTGTAGAAATCACCCTTACCTAGCTTCATAGGAGTGTAAATTTTACCAGAACCCTACTGAATGCATGCCTCTCTCTCGACACAACGTTTTGCTACCAAAAGTTACTCCGCACAAGGGTTGGCGTGGTGACTATGCAGCCAGCATGCAGAAACGGTGCTCTGCCGCTTGTCATTGTCCTGTAGCTCGCGTCCGTCCTCGATAGAGCATCCCAGCGCGCCTTGGATCCCCTCTCAGTATCCCACGCCCATCCCCGATGCCATGATGCCTCCAGGACATCTCTGCCATGCGTGCTCGACGTTCCCAGAGCATCCAAGGAGGATTCGAGCTCCTTCTCGTCGCCCCTACTTAAATGCCCCTGGCCGAGCTCGCTCCTGTGCGTTTCCTCTCCCTATCACTCCCACGGAGCCCTTGGACCAGAGCCCTCTACCCCCATGCTCTTCACCTCCTCCCATGGCCGGCGTTGCCGCCGCTCGGCTCTGCTCAAGCTCGAGCGAGCTAGCCCCCTGTGCCTCGTCTTCCACCCCTAGAAAGACCCCTGTGCCTACTATACCCTCCCTGTCATCCCCAAGCCCCATCCCCGAGTCCGTAGCATGCTCCCCGGCGATGACCGACGCCGACGTCGGCCCCACCCGAAGGGGCGCTCGCGCCTAGCAATTCCTGCTACCGGCGAGGCCTCCCCTAGGCACGACAGGGAGCGGGGCATCCGCCCACGCCTCTGACTTGACGCTTAATGCGGCAGCACGGTCGGAGCCGCAGCGGGTAGCACCCCCTCTACCTCCTGTCGGGAGGTAGGAGAAGGGGACAGGAGAGAGAGACAGGGGGACCTACGGGCTCGCCTGTAAGTGACACCAACGGTCGGCCCCGCGCGTAAGTGGAGGCGGCTTCAGCCTTCCGCGCCTCACCGCGAAGGAGGCGTATTCCAGGAAATATGCCACCAACGTGGCCTTTCGCGTGCCCGGCCGAGCCACTGGGCCGGCCCGTTCTCTAACCGACGCCCGTGCACAATATAGCCCCTTATTGGTATGATCCTTTTTTCTTTTTTATTTCCTCAGAAACTAATCAATTCATAGAAAATTCACATGACCTCCAATTTAATTGATTGAAATTCCTACAGATTCTTAAAATCATTTCCTATCAAAATTAGTGCATTGCATGTTTTTTCAGAAGACTTTTCTCTTATGTTCAAATTCATGTTTGAATTTGAACCATGTAGAACCCCACCTTGCAAATTCTTAGAGTTTCCAAATCAACTCCAAATGGAGCGATTAAAATTCCTAGGTGTATTTAAATTCATGGACTAACTGGTGAACATTTTTTCTCCCACTTATTCTGCTATGGAAATTAGTGGGCCATTTCTTCATACATAACCCACTTTGAAAATCCCTAGGAAAATCATCCCAACTCCAAATCCAGTGAAGCCAATTCCTAAATGTTTATAAAATCATGTCCTATTAAGTGGGTCCATTCAGCCATTTTTATAAAAATGTTTTCTGTAGACTTCAAGTAGGATCATCTTTTTATATATTTCCACCATTCAAAAATCCCCCTTGACCCACCTCCACCAAAACCTCCTTGGTTATTTTTCTTATGACTAGAGATTTCCAAGAAAAATAAAACTCCTATTTATAGAGCACTTTTATTCTCTGTTTGTTGTGTTGCTTATTGTGGTTGTTTACCGACTGTAGTTGACGAGATAAACGGAGTGCTCGGAGTTGGACGAGAAGCGTGTGAGGACCTCAAAGACTTTGCGAAGCCAGGCAAGCATCCCTTTGACCATGATAAGAAACCATTTTCATGCATGTCATATAGCACCTCAGTCCTTGTTGTTGATCATGTGATGTGGTGACCGCTCCGGTGGGATGCCTCCATTACTTTTACCGTTGATACTTGCATAGTGCATGACCCTACCATCCTTATGAGGGTTGTGCGGGTGGGAGTAGCTAGGATGCTAGTAGTTGCTATGCCGGTGGGATGGGTATATGCATGGTGATGGAAATAGGGCAATGATTTCAAAGACTTTTCGAAAACCCTGTCGGGTGCCACTAATGCCCGAGGGAGATGATGATGAGTAGGGTGAACACTTGAGAAAGAAGTGGTGTACCGGAGGAAGTGAGTGTGTGTGTTTTCGAAAACGGAGGGTTTAAGATTTGTCGACCATCCCAACCTTACATGCGCAACCATGATACCCCTTATGGGACGGGGCTCTGTTGATTACTTTGGTGGGTATAGGCAAGGAGCCCGCATCACTAGTGGCGAGAGTGGCATGGTCACTTTTGATATGGGGTCGTGCCGGTATGGACGATCATGAGTTGTCTTCGCAGGCACTAGGAACACCGTTGGTCCTTGCATGGATGCTAAGAGTGATGTACATCATGTGGGCTGGGTACCAATCGAGTGGACTCTTTGTTTAGTATCGCCAGGGTAAAGGCATTGTTCGGGTGCTTGCCTCAGGTATGTTATATACCGCGAGTCGTGGGGGAAGTTCCCCGAGTCTTGTGGGTAAAGTGTGCAACCTCTGCAGAGTGTAAAACTATTCGAATAGCCATGTCCATGGTCAAGGACAGTTGGGTGGTGCTGCTTAAGTCACGTCCAGATGTTTTCACAAACTTGGTGTGTGTGTGGATGACACAAAGGCGATACTTGAGTTAAGTCTGATGACTTGGCCTGATGGAGATCCTAAGATGTTCAACCCCTGCTTATGATGATATCTGTAACTTGTTCAAATGGATATCTGCCAATAGTTGATGCATGCTTACACAAGTTAGTTGATCATGTCACTGCATTAAATGTTAGCTTTATGCAAAATTACCTATTAGTGCTATATCCTGCATTGTTATTGCCTTGTTACAAACATGGGTTGCTTGCGAGTACATTCAAAGTACTCATTGGCTTGCTACTAGTTATTTTTTTTGCCAGGCATGAAAGATCAGGTTATGATGAACATTACCTTGGTGACGGACATGCGAGCTAGGTTGCTTGCAGTCAGAGTGCCTGTAGGGTTAAGGCAGATGGCATGGGTTCGCGCTATCATTGAAGATTTTCGCTGCAATCATATGAAGACTTGGCCATGAAGGTCATATTTGAGTAAACCTGTATGTAATGGATGTAAGACTCTTGTTATTCAGTTTCTGTGTGTTCAGTGAGCATTGATCTCTGCGATCACTGTGCACGTACATTCGGTGATTGTCGTGGGAACAAGCCTGACAGTAGATGGTAGGGGTACCTAAGGAGAGGGCAGAGTTCTAGCTACGCCGAGGATGTACACATGGATGTATGAGTTCAGGCCCCTCTCGTGGAGGTAACGGCCCTACGTCTCAGTGCTCGGGAGCTTATGTCGTGTGGAGTATAGAGATTACAATGGTTGCGAACCCTTCTGCCAGAGGGGAGGGGCGGCTTATATAGAGTTTGCTGCCCCTCATAATTACCTAGCATCTAAGGGTCCAATCGTGGGGTTAAAGTCTGCCGTTAGTGATAACGTACGTAATAGAAGCTATTAATGAAGATTGGAGTAACGTCTGCCCGTTGGGCTCTTGATGGTGACTCCTAGTCTTCTGGCGTCGAGTGAGAACGAGGTCTTCCGAGTGTCACGCGACTGCTGAGTGGAGGAAGGATTCTCCAAGTGGATAGCCTATCAAATGACCTAAACGTTTGAGGGAATCCAACCGGAAGTTTATGATTGATCTTCAAGTCCTCCAATGTAGTGTCCTTAGGTAGGGTATGTAGGCCTTGTCTAGGACCCTACCCTAGGTACATGTCCTCATCATTAGCCCCCGAATGGATCGGGGTTTGAGTGGTGAAATGAGGGTATCAATGCCAATCTCGAAATAGGGCATCAAATCTTCGAAATGATATTCGGGGTTTCAATGAAACTTGCATTTGACTGAACTCTGAGTATTGACGTCAATTCAGGATCCAGATGCTGAATCTTCCGAATGATATTCAGGGCTTCAACGAAACATGCGTCGATTGAATTCTTCTCCATTCGCCCGGATCCATTCAGCGTTAAAAGTGTTCGAGTGGATGTTCAATGCCTATTTTGCTCCGAGTGAGCTGAAAGCATCTTTGGAGGTGACAGGTCGGTCTGTCAGACCCGGATTTTGCGGGATATAGAAACTTGGGTACTGGATATAGAAACTTGGATCAGGGCAAGTGGGAGAACGATGCCTCGATCTCTGCGCCAGTCATTTCGCCACATACTGGATGCAGACTGCGGTTGGCGTGCGCGGTGATCTCGCGGGTCCACCAGTCAGCGAAGGTACTCGGCGGGATATAAATCTCAGAGCGTTGTGGTACGCACAGTACTATTCCCCAAACTCCCTCTCTTCCTCCGCCTCCCCTGTCTCCAGCTCCTCATCTTGTTCTTCTCCGATGAGAGCCGCTGCGACGATGACGAAGGGTACCACAAAGAAGCTGGAGCGAGCCAAAAAGGGGGCGACGAAGCTCAAGGGCAAGATGCCCTCGACCACTCGGTTTACCGTACCGGCGGGGTGGATGCAGGGGGACTTTCTCCCCTCCGTAGTCACTCGGGAGGACAAGGAGGGCCTTGTCACCGATGGTGTCGTGGTGGATGGCGCCTGGAGGCTGCTAGAGGGAGAGCACGAGCCGGAGCCGCGCGACGGGGAGCGGGTCCTCCTTCCCTCCCATGTTGAAAGAGGTTTCTCTATGCCACCCTACCCGTTCTTTAGGGGATTCCTTAATTTCTTCGGCGCCCAGTAGCATCATCTCCCATTGAATACGGTTGCATACTTGTCTGCCTTCGTCACTTTGTGCGAGTGTTTTCTAGGTTGCTCTCCCCATTGGGGGCTGTTCAAGCACATATTCACGGTTAGATCCCAGACTGTGAAGAAAGCTCTCCCTGCTAATGGGAAGACTCATGTGCTTTAGTTGTGTGGAGGTTTAGGATTTCAGAAAAGAGCCCGTAGTTCCTTCCCTGCCATGAATTTTCCTAAGTCTGTTAGAGGCTGGCAGTCGACTTGGTTCTACTTCAAAGACATAGCATCGCCCAACAGGTCGATTGGCCTTCCCCCCTATACACCTGACCGTCCAGCTGTCCCCAAGTCTCTGAGGTTGACGGAAGAGGAACATGTCCAAACAGGAATCTTGGTTGAGGCGATGGTGCAATTGATCCGGGGTGGGGTGACCGGCATGGATCTGTTGGAGATGTTTCTTAGTCAATATATTCAGCTGCTCCAAGCCCGAGATCACACCATGTGGCACTACGCGGGCGCTGAGGACTCGACCAGGGCACACCGAGAAGAGGTTCCACAAAAAATTGTCAAGCAGTGGCTTCGCAGCATCACTGGAGCCTGCGACAACCCTTTGGTAGCCAAGAGGATCCGACCTTACTCGGCCAAAAACCCGCCGAAGAATCTGGTGAGTTGCATGGTGTCGACTGATGTACTTGTGATACGTTGATTTATGAACTGACTTCTTTGCTTGAATCATGCAAGAGTGGATGCACATGCACTCGCCCGTTCCCAACGGGAACCATGTTGCAGATGGCGTATTGAGCAAGGGTGGCAGCGTGGATGACCATGGTCCCACTGACTCTGAGTAGTACTATGAGGACTTCGACGAAGAAGAAGAAGTCGAGTCACCTCCCCGGCACGAAGGCCGCACCAAGTCCAGCCAGGATTCGATAGTTGTTGAGGACAGGGCTCCAGGCCCTAGCGAGAAAAACCCAAAGCAGAGTTGCCCTTCAACTGTTGAATCGAGTGAGAGGCTGGCCAAGCAGCCCAAGCAAGTCAGAACCAAACCTCGCAAGGCTCTGCCTTGCATGAGGATGGTTGTGCCTGTCGTCTCCACGTAAGTATTTATTTCCGAATTCTTTCTGTCGACTGTGGTCTTGACTTGTATCTAACTGAGTGATGTTCGATTCATCAGAGCTGCTACGTCTGTAACCTCGCCTCATCGAGACGGAGGGGAGGCGATGGGCATTAAGACTGCTGACGCTGCCACTTCTCACAGAGGTTAATAAGTTCTTGATTCGTCCGAATGGGATTCATCACTTGCAAAAGTTAAGACTGTCGGTTGATGTTGCAGAGATCATCCAGCTAGAAGACGACGAGGAACTCCTAGTCCTCCTAGGGGATAGGTGACTCGACACATATTAGAGCTGAACCTGCAGTACCTCTACCGAATGCCCCTCCAGCTGTCTCGACCATCGTGACGTCGAATCCAACCGGACCTGCTCAGACTACACATGTTGCCCCAGCCACTATGCCGATCCCGCCTATGACGGCTTTCTCTCTGCATCGCGTCTCGGAAGATCAGACCGGAGCTGTGAAAGAGGCTATGATCTAGGCAGAGCAGATAATGTTGCGAACCAAGGAGGCGTACGAGGCCAGCAAGCTGGCTTACGATGTCAGCGTGGCCCTCCGCACCAATGTCCGAGTAAGTTCGATTGTAAGTACATTTCTGATTGAATTCCTATCTTGTCTTGGCTGTACACCCAGTGGGTGTTTCTTATCCACTCGTAGGACGTTTGAAATTTCTCCACTCGAATAGGTCGGGTCGTAGTCGAGTAGGATTTGGATCGGTAGTACGCGTGGTTCTAGAGTCACTCGACATGTCAAGTGCATTTTCTTTTCTGACATGTTACTCGACGGATCGAGAGTTAACTGTCTTAGTGGGGGCACTCTAAGTGCACCCACTAGGTTTAGTCCATGAGACCACTGTCGAGTGCTTGCATCGGTAGGGGTCCTAGAGCTTATTGTATACGGGATACATTTCGCCTTGGATCACACCACTCCTAAGCTACCTTGTAGGTTTCATGGATATTATTGACAAACCATGATATGACGCTGCATAAGGATAGACTGCACTTCTCAGAGTGATGGATATTCCAGTGATGGATGTTTCTGCCACTCGACTGATCGAGAATTGGCAGATCCAGTGGGGGCACGCTAAGTGCACCAACTGGGTGTAGTCCCCGAGATCGCTGTCGAGTGCTTGCACCGGTAGGGGTCTTAGAGTTTATTGTATACGGAATACATTTTGCCTTGGATTGCACCACTCTGAAGCTACCTTGCAGGTTTCATGGATATTATTGACAAACCATGATATGACACTGCATAAGGATAGATTGAACTTCACAGAGCAGGGAGGCGCGTCACTCGACGGGTCGAGTGACGGGTGTATGTTCTGACAGGGCTGACTTTGTCGAATGTTTTAATAACCAGTGGGGGCACGCTAAGTGCACCCACTGGGTGTAGTCCTCAAGGCTACTGTTAATCGCATACGATGAATAGTAGTCTTGAAAACTTGTCGTACACGGAGTGCTGGAGTCACTCGACATGTCGTGTGCATTTTTTTCTGACGAGTTACTCGACAGGTCGAGTGTTAACCGTCTCAGTGGGGGCACTCTAAGTGCACCAAAGTGTAGTCCCCTAGACCGTTGTCGAGTGCTTGCACTGGCAGGAGTCTTAATAGAGACTGCTTTGAATTTGTTTACGGCGCGCGGCGCGCCAAGGCCACATGTCGAGTGGACTTTTTTCTTGAATTCTTCTTCCCCTAGACATGGGCTTCATGGACATCATAGGTCAACCAATATGTGTTGTTGTTCCAAGGTTGTAAGACAGTCATTTAACGGTGTTCATAGACCAGTCAACCATCCTTGGCATTACTTGGCGATTGAATCTCTTTCTTTTGTTGGTTTCAGAGGGCTTGCGAACTTGGGACGTGGTACAAGGATCTGGGGGATGAAAGGAACCAGCTGCGTGTGGATCTGGAAGCCTCCAACAATGCTCTTGAGCGAGCGCATGCTGAGCTGAAGTCTCTGGGAGGTACTTACTGTTGACTTACTCGAACAGACGTGCGCAATGAAAACCGTCGACTCCAAGCGCGACTCAACAATGTTGTTTCTTTAGATTCCATGAAGAAGGCACTGGAGGAGAAGGGCAAAACACTCGCCAATGTCCAACGGGTAGCCAGGGACAAGACCGAAGCTACAGATCGAAAGCTGGCGGCCACCAAGAAGCTGGAAGAGAAGAACACGAAGCTGAAGCAGGAGCGCGTGGACCTCATCAAAAGGGCCGAGCAGCTGAACAAAAGGAGCAACGGCCTGGAGAAGCACTTGGGCGAATTTTCAAGGAAGATCATGACTTGGCTGGAGCACTTGTTGAGCATCTATAACCCCTGCTTAGCCTGTGATCATGACTTGGCCTGATGGAGATCATGAGATGTTCAACCCTTGCTTATGATGATATCTGTAACTTGTTCATATGGATATCTACCAACTGTTGGTGCATGCGTACACAAGTTATTTGATCATGTCACTTCGTTAAAAGTTAGCTTTATGCAAAATTACCTAATAGTTCTATATCATGCATTGATATTGCCTTGTTCCAAACATTGGTTGCTTGCAAGTACATTCAAAGTACTCATTGGTTTCACACTGGTTATTTATTGGCCAGGCATGAAAAATCAGGTTATGATGAAGATTACCTTGGTGCCGGACATGCAAGAAAGGATGCTTCCCAGTCAGAATGCCTGTAGGGTTAAGGCAGATGGCATGGGTTCATACTATCATTGAAGATTTCCGCTTCAATCATATGAAGACTTGGCCATGAAGGCCATATTTGAGTAAACCGGTATGTAATGGATGTAAGACTCTTGTTATTCAGTTTCTGTGTGTTCAGTGAGCATTCACCTCTGGGATCATTGTGCACGTACATTTGGTGATCACGACTTATGAGTCAGGGTCCCCACAATGTAGCCCTAGTGTACATATCTCATCTCACTTACAACTGGGCTCTTGTCTAGGAGAATGATCTCATAGAAATCTTACTGCTCTTTGGTGTAGAATTTGTAGTCTACAATGGTCCTTCTCCTCTGAGAATATGGATCAATAGCTCTCCATTCCCTCGGCCCTGAATCATTCCTCTTCTTCATGTCCTCAACAAGGGGGTAGTTGTCATTTTGCTCTGGAAGGTGAGGTCTTAGCTTCCTCATAACTGTCATTTCATCCTCTTCAGAGGATACCTTGTTCTTGGACGTAGCTGGAACTTCCTTGGTTGTCCTCTTGGACTTTGGAGTTGTGGGCTTCTTGAGAGCAGCTTTCTTGCTCTTGGATGGGGCCTGACTAGTCATGGCATCAACAAGCATCTTCTTCTTCAGAGGAGGAGGAGCCTTGGCAGCTGGCTCTTTCTCTCCCTCAGCTTCTTATGGATCTTCATACGTAGAAGTTGGTCTTCTAATCCTCTTCTTGCTATTGTTCTTCTCACCTATCTTCTTAGGAAAAGAGCTCCTGGTAGGCTCAATAGACATGGAGGCCCTAGCACTCTCTGGTGCTCTCACTGCCTCAGAACTGACATACTCCTTTCTTACTGGCTTCCTAGATGAGGTGGACTTTTTTGTAGACTTCTTAGCAGCTTTCTCTCTTTGTCTTTCCTTTGCTTGGCAAGAACTTCATCTCACACAAAATCTGAATCTTCTTCATCAGAATTCAATTTTCTTTTGGCTCTTGTAGCAGTTTTTGGCATGTCATGAGAGCTAGGGGGCCTGGATCTTCTGAAGAAGAACTGGCGTCATGACAAGTGTGTGTAACTGCATCAATACTGGGCTATCTGAAGTCATTCTGCCTCTCCACCGAATCTGACATACTGACCCTATGAATAGAGCATAGAAGAGTAGTGGGGCTGAGTTATCACAAAACACAGACATTTTTCAGTTTTGAACAGAGAAATTCTTAGTTTTAAGTTTCTGCAAAATGGATTTCGATACGACCGAGTAAGGTTTTTCGGATGCACCGAGACAGATGGTCTGCTTTATAGAAACTTTATAATCACTTCGGTGTCACCAAAAATGATTGCTCGGTTTCATCGAGACCATTCTGAGAAACCCTAGAAACACCAAGATGCGTTTTGCAGACGGCTAAACCATAAAACTTCTCGTTCACTAATCTAATGATTTTTCTTGTGGGATAGAAAGATTTCACATGGTGTATTATAGATGCAAACATACTAATGCGCATGAATTAGATAGAGGAGCGCACAAGTGGCCGGATTCATACCCTAGTTCGGTGACAAATCCACTACGGCGATGACATCAGTGTAGATTCCGTCGACGACAATGATTCCCAATGGTAGAGGCGCACGAGGAAGCAAGGGAGACGACGAGGGGGTCCGGAGTGGCAGTTCGGGGTTTGGGGACAAGACCTTTGGCAAGTGAATTTCTAAAGTCGAGTCCGCTAGGCTATATACCCCTCACTGTCGGTGAAACCGATTGGAATGTTTTGGTGTCATCGAGTTTCCTAACTGTCACGAGACAGAGAGAGTTGGTGAAACCGAGAATTCCCGATCGTTGTACCGAGGTAAAAAACCCTAGATCAACTCACTAATTCGATGGAACCTAGTTTATGGAGTTGGTTACACCGAGATTCACAGAGAAGTTTTCGAATGCAGGTCTTGTCAACACGGTACTCTGAGTGCTTGGTCAAGTTTTGTGATGTAGCATGAATAGAACTTGAGACGAGAAAGCATAGATAGCTAGAGAGGAGCCCTAGGCATTCTTGTACATCCGATTGGAAAAATAAAATCAAAAGCCAAATAGAAACAATTGGATATCCTCGAATGAGTAAACAAATGCAGATCAACATGCTCACCCAAATAAGATGTCAAATGAAATCATGGAAAACATGCACAAACACTCTAGCATCTATCAAGCACTTTGGCGATGATGTAGTCATCTATATATGTGTATATTGAGCCAATTAAGAATACTTGATCATAGGTCATACTTATCATTTAAGCACAAGTGTGGATGCCACTTATACATAAAGCTTGTTAATGTTGTCAAATTCTAAGAGATGCTTCAACTCAAGTCTTAGAGTAAAGCCCCCCTTAATGTGACACCCCCCTTAAGCGGGATGAACTAACCTTGGGTTTTGTCGTAGAAAAATTCTTGTGGGTGATATAGTGGTGGATGCTCATAGTTCATGAAGATCATCTTGAGTTGGGAGCAATCCTTTTGTTTCTTACTCTCCTAACCTACATGGGTTAGTCCCAAACAAAAGAGACAAATACAAGGATGTCTAAGGACATGGAGTGCAAAGCATACATGATGATGTCCATGGATTTATTAATTACCTTCTCCCTTGCTTACCTTTGAGGGAATGTGTGACTCCTTGAACTATTGCATAATGTTGATGTTGATTGCAACTAGTCCTTGCCAATAATGAATGTGAGTGAATTTCATTGGCGAAGTCACCCCTCAAGAACTTCTCTATTTATTCTTGTGGACACACATCAAGTTGACGGGAATCCTTGGAGTGTATGTGACACTTGTAGAAGTTGAGCTTGTAGAAGCCTTGGGAACCCACTTGACCAAAGCTTGGGATTCGTCTTCATATGAGTCAATCTCCTCTTGAAACTTTTTCTTGCCCTTGAGGTTGTAGTCTTGTGCTGGAAGGTCATCTTGAGCTTTTGTTCCCTTGGGAAGAGTATGTTCATACTTATCCCTTTGAGTAACAAATTTGGGCTTCGGGTATTAACCTTCTTCCTATTCAACTCCATTTGCGTCGAAGTAGCCAATGCCATGGTTCTTCCAGTATCCTCCATGCTTGCGTACAATTTCCTCAAATCGCTTACATCCGGCAAGACTTTTGTAGATACCCTTCTCTATAATCCCTTTCAATAGATCATTTTCTTGCTCAAGTGTAACTTGGATAAGAGAGTCGTTAGTGGAATGAATAGAACTACTAGAAGCAATATCATTGGATTTATCATTCTTATTGATACTAGTTGAAGAACCTTTCTTGCCTTTGTTACTAGTTTGCTTAGCCTTAACTTGTGGAATGAATGTAGACAAGAGAAGTCATTTGGATTTATAATAGGAAGTATTCTTTCGAAGATCGTCATTGATAGCTTTAAGGAATTCATGCTCTTCCTAAAAACTAAGCTTTTCGAAGCGGAGCTTCTCATGAGTCCTTGCAAGTTCTCTATGGTCTTCTAGAGTAGACTCGTGGGCTAACTTAAGAGTGTTTAGTTCTATAGTTAGTCTCTCTATTTCCAACTTATCATCATCACATGACTTAACTTGACTAGAGTGAGTACTAGCAAGTTCATTTTGACTAGTATTACTACATTTGTCAAATACCAAGTCATCATCTCCTAGTAGGTCATCCTCATCACTATTGAAATTAAGATATGTGGGGTGTGATCCCTTGGGGACGTTAGCCATGTAGCAAGTTCCACTCCCATCATTTGATGAATCAAATATGGCATAGGAGTTGGAGGAAATGAGTGCTAGACCGGGAACACCTTCATATTGACTATAGTCGGAGTCAGAGTGATAGCTTCTCTCGCAGTGATGGTCGAATTCAGAGCCAGAAACCCATTCACCAACATAATCTTGATGTCGTCTTCTTGAGTACCTCTTGGTGTACTTGTCCTTATTCTCCGAGTCCCTACTTCTCCTTGAGGATATTCGTTATTAATGATCATCTCTACAACTTCTCTCTCTTAGAGGTGACTGATGTCTCGAGCTCTTCCTTCTAGGTTACTCTTCACTTCTTTTGTGAGGGGGTGTGCACTCATTTGAGTAGTGTTCGAGTGTCGGATTTTGGGCTCCGCAAAACCCTCAAGCTTCGAACATAGGGGAGTGTGTGAAGGTTCCCTGCAGCCTTGCGCAACCTAGCTCACTACTCGACGGTTACTACGATGAACTCGCACGATGACGAGGAAGAAGATGAACACAACAGTTTACCTAGGTTCGGGCCGCTGTGATGTAACAGCCCGGGATCGACGTTCCAGAAGATTCCCCTTTTATTACATTCTCATCGTGTGATTCGTCTAGTTTTCGCATTCATCATTGCATCATTCGCATCATCAACATATCATCTTCAAATCGTTTTCAAAAACTTGCATCCATGAGTAGCTGCTGGTTCTCTCCGTTCGTTTCGCTGACCGTTTCGAGTCCAACCACACATGCACGCGCCCGAGGCATTGATAAAATATTGTTTTTATGAGCATGGAAAATGTCCTCAGATTGAGTCAGAACTTGGCGTGTGGTCTATTATATTGTAGGTGGACCGCCTGCCAAATTTCATTGCAATCAGAGTTCGTTTGATACACCAATGGTCAGTCGTAGCAGTGCGGTCATCGGGTTATTCATCGGTTGTTTTCGGTGTTTCAAACTCTTGTCACGGGCTGCCACCTTTCCTCTCATCTCAGACCAAGGCCCACTACACAACCCACTAGCCCAACCTAGCTTGCCCCTCCGTTTGTGGTTATCGGATAGCGATCGGACGGACGAGGTCCATCCCACCTAGCCACCTCCCCTATATATAACCACCCCATGGAGAGAGCCCCCCAAGTCTCTAGGGTTTCCCCCAAGTAAAACTGTAGCCACACCCCTAGAAAACCCCACCTGCTAGCTCCACTTCCCTCCAATCCGGCAGCCCTAGCCACCCATCCAAATCTGGCCCTCAGATCTGAAATCTAGGACTCAGATTCATCCAAATTCCCACCTATTGGACATGTCCATGGTCAAATCGGACATGTCCGGCGACCATAGAGCCACAACCGCCCTGAGCGCCCATGTGCGCTGCATGCCCGACCCGTGCCCGAGCCAGGGACCCACCTCCCCGCGCCGCCGGCCGGCCTCCGGACCTGCCGGAGCCTCGCCGGACTGCTGCCGCCGGCGACGAGCCGACGAAGCCCGCAACCGTAGGAAGCCCCCCATGCCCCTCTTCCTCCTCTCTTCTCTCTCTCCCTCCTCGCCCTCTCACCATCTCTCTCCCTCTCCCATGGCTACAGGAGGAGCACCGACCGCCGCCATGGCCTCAAGCTTCCCCGCCGCCTGCCGGCGACCTCCAGCCTAGATCCGGCGGCCCCAAGGCCGGATCCACTCGTCCCCGGCTATCCATGCCTCCGCCTCGCCTCCCACCAGCCGGCGCCGCTGTCATTCGTCACTTGGGCGGGGAATATGATGTTGGCTCGATCTCCTACCTCGCGTTGACCAGCCTCATTGGCGTCGCCCCTCCGCTGGCCCACCAGCGCACCGGCCTGCCAGCCCAGCAAGCGACTGGGCCGAAGGCCACTAGGTGAGCCCCCGACCCCGGCTATCCCTAGCCCATGATGCTATTTTGCTATGTTACGCTCCATGTGGTTGGCCTAGTCTTTCCAGATTCAGCCCATGAACGTTTTTTTCAATCCTGCGAATTTGTTTAATTTCCAGTGAATTTCAATATTATAGAAAAACCCTAAAACTCATGCATTTAATAACTCGAGATCCGTGCATCATATGAGAAAACTTTATATACGAAAAGTGACTAGAATTTCGTGTAGATTCACAATAATCAACTCTCAAATGTGTTTAAGATGCTTAACTTCCTGTTTTCATGCAATTTTCATAAATGCCATGTCCAAAATGAATTGTTTAATAACTTTTAAACCATAGCTCCGATGCAAATGTTTTATATATATAACTTGACTAGAAAAATGTGTAGAAACTCATGGTGACATTTATTTTTATGTTTAACAACTATAAAATATGGTTAGTTTAGATCTGGACCAAACTTAAAATATTCATATGAGGTCTTTCCGGATTTTTTATTCATTGCTTCCGACCTCATTTAAAGTGCCTAGGTGATGTAGTTGTTTGTGTTTCACCTCTTGCCATGTCTAACAACATTTAAATAATTCGAATGTGGAGTTTCGTCAATATGCAACTCGTTGCATACTGAACTTCACTTAATATGTAGTAGTTCTTTGTTGTTCTTGCCATGCCATGCCATGCGTTGCATATTAAACCCGACATGTATCATATTTGGTTGCACATCACGTCATTCATATGTTGTGGTGTTTCTTGTGTGTTGATTGTTTTTTCAGTTTTGTTCCTTCTTGATAGAGTTCCTGACACGTTCGAAGTGTGAGGATTCGTTCGACTATGTTGGCTCGTCTTCTTCATGGACCGTTCTTCTTCCAAGCGGGATCTCAGGCAAGATGACATATTTCCCTGGATACCACTACTATCATTGCTATGCTAGTTATCCCACTTTTATCGTTACATCCCGCTACCTACCACTTGTTTGTCAAGCCTCCCAACATTGCCATGACAAGCCTCTAACCTCCACCTCCTAGCAAACCATTGTGTGGCTATGTTACCGCTCGCTCAGCCCTTCTTATAGCGTTTCTAGCTACAGGTGCAATTGCTTCCATGTGTCAACATGGACATTCTTTTGTTATCACAATATTATTGCTATTTAATTTATGCACATATATACTTGGTAAAAGGTGGACGGGTTGGACTTTTTCTCGGTCTTTTGTTCCATTTTTGTCGCCCCTAGTTACTTGTGAACCGGTGTTATGTTCTATATTGAGCTCTCCTAACATGCTCACGGTTGTTATGGGGACCCCCCTGATTTTCATTTTAGGATAAAGCTTGTCTAGCAAGGCCCAACATTGGTACTACATTTGTCTAATAAATAATAAAATGCATAGGGACTCATAGGCAACTACGGATAATTTAATCAACCCTCGGGCCAGTGCTCCTCATGAGTGTTGGTCCAAACTAGAGTCGTGTGCGGGGCCAACCCGGGGCAACTCGGGAGATTTCTATCAGGCCACTATATGTTGTGCTCATCTGTTCGTGTCCTGACAATGAGATACACGACTCCTATCAAGGTCGTCGACAAGCCGGGCGGTCTTGCTGGACTTGTTTTACCTTTCTTGAATGTCTTGCATGAGGAATTCCGATCTTCTTCGGGCGATCTCGAGGTGTCGGTTTTCTAGTGGAATTTCTTATGAAGATCACGAGATTCGTGGTCAAGGTTATTGTCGTGGCGTGTGGTTAATTTCTGATGGATGAGTTGGAGCACCCTTGCAGGGTTAAATCTTTCAGAAAGCCGTGCCCGCGGTTATGTCGCAACTTGGAAACTTTGTTTAACACTCGGTCATAGTAAACTTGACGTAAACTCTAATAAAATACACCGACTGTGTGCGTAACCATGACTGTCTCTTCTCGCGAGTCCTTATCCAAGAGAGAACACAGTGGGGTTATGTTTGATGTAAGTAGGTGTTCAGGATTAGTTAGTGATCATTTCTAGTTCACATCTGTTATGTGTAGACCACCATACTTTAATTTATGTATTCGTAAGTTATCCACTCAAACAAATGCTTACTCGCCTACTGCAGCCTCACCACTTAACCATACCTCGCCCATTAAGCTTTAATAGTCTTGATACGCTTGGAAATGAGGTTGCTGAGTCCCCGTGGCTCACAGATTACTACAGCAATAGTTGCAGGTACAGGTAATGCGAGACTTTGACGTGAGCATGATGCTTGTTATGATTTGGAGTTCTTCTTCTTATTCATCAATGTAGGATGGGTTCTAGGAGACAGCCTAGGATAGCAAGGATGGATGCCATTTTATTGTTTGATTTCGTCCGTAGTCGGACCCTGTTCTTCTATCTGATGTTTGAGTATGCTGTTGTATTGATGTGATCTTGATGTAGCTTGTGGAGAGTGTAAGCCAATTCCATATACTCATCTATTCTGTAAATGTACTTGTAATGATATCCATTCTTGCAACACGACGAGATGCGCTTCTATCCCTATCGAGGCCCCCATGTGAAAATAAGGATGGGATCGCAGCTTGGGCATGACATGTGAAGCGTAATACCCTACTCCTGCTTTGGTGGATTGCCTCTCGTGGAGGTGTGGCGGATGAACTAGTGCAATGGGCTCAATCCTTGCGAGGGCACTCAAGTGGAGTTCTTGGCTCTCTGCTTTGTGGTGGTTCGTTGAGTGGCTAAATGTTGGATCGGATTGGATCGGGTCCCCTCTACCGTATGGCCTAGCTTCTATATATAGTGGTGGCCCGGGTCCTCTTCCCTTATCACAATGGAAGGAAGGGATCCCACAACGGCCAATTTTGAAGGGGGACGGGAGTATATCCGTGCCCTGTCCAAAGGTGGTCTTCGCCAGCAAAGTGGTTGTAGATGCTATAGTGGTGGGATCGGTGATGACATCCACCCCATCGGGCTCCTGGTTGTGGTCTTGTTGCATTGGAATGGAAACCTTTGGGCGGCACTTTGGTAACCCGCGTACATCCTTGCTCCCCTTGCACCAAAGGGGAAACTCCGCGGCCTTGCGCGCTAGCGGCCGCCGGTCCTTCCTTGCGTCACCTTTGACTCTTGAGGATGGGCTCTGCATAGAGATCTCCGCTGCTTAGGAGGGGGCCTGAGGAGGCTCAGCATGGCTGGTCTTCGTGCCGTCCTTCCTCACGAGCCCCGGGTCCTCACAAGGGCCTTGTCTTGAGTAGAGCCGCGCCAGGCCGCGCCTGGCTAACAAGGTGGGCCATGTCATGGATCGTAGGCTGGCAGGGCTAGGTACCCCCGTTCCAAAAATGCCAATAGAAGCCCCCGGGCTGAAAGCACACTCGAACTGGCTTCAGGGCGAAGCCTAGAGGGCGGCCCGAAGTGCCATGGGGCCCAAAATGCCTGAGGGGCTAGGACTGGCGCACGTCGTGTAGCCGACGTTGGGCGACATCGTGGCCACTGCCTGAATCAACAAAAGCCCGACTTTCAGCGTCGAGCCATTACTGCTTTCCTCTTCTGCGTGCTTGCTCTTGCTCCCAGATACCGGCCTTAGCTAAGACCTCTCTAGATCCAGCGTCACTCCGTCCTTCTTTCGAATGGCTCTCGCCGGCAAGTTGAAGCCAGAGGCCCAGAGTTCAGCCTCCGCTCCCATCTCGCCAGCGCTCTTCGAGTCTAGCATTGCCAAGGATGGCGACCTAGTCCCGGTGCTCCCGTCGAGGGCAGACGAGACCAACAAGCACGGACGGACCTTGATATGGGGAGGCTCCTTAGAGATTCTTCCCTCGTCTAGGTCAGCCTACCCCTTCTTCCTCCATAGCGTCTTCGCGGGCTCGTCCGGCCTTTCTCTATGTTCTTCACTGCAATCCTCGATCACTGCGGGATCTTGGCCCTTCATCTTCAGCCCAACTCCATCCTGCTCTTGTCTGTCTTTGCCTTTTACTGTGAGGCTTTCGTGGGTGTGAAGCCTTAAGTGGCCCTCTTTGACATTTCTTCAGTTTGCGCGTGCATGACGACGCTCAGTGATCGGCATGTGTCTCCTTCGCCGCGGTCCAGAGGGGTAACATGCTCTTGAAGGTCGGGAAGATGGTGGAGAACTTCCGGCACGCTGGATCTTCATGGATCTTGGGTGTCCCAACCCCTGCTTGGAGCTACCAAAGGGGCTACCGGAGAAGACCTTTGTGTGGAGCTCTGCGAAGCTTTCTGACCCCCGGGCCAAGCCCGTCCTGGAGCGGATTTCCCGTGACATCAGCGCCAGGAAGCAGACTAGGGATGATAGTGAAGGTGTTCTTGACGGAGCGCCTGGTGCCCCTCCAGTCCCACTCTAGGCCCCTGTGGGACTATCAGGGCAGCGGCGACAACCTCAGGCTTCAGTCCGCACACATAACCCCTAAAGAACTGGGCAAGTCTGTGTCAACCCTACTCAACGGCGACCCCGGAGATCTCCTCGAGGCCTGCATCCCGATGTACCGTCGCGACGACATGGCCGCTTCGGTCGTCAAGTTGCATGTCTTCAACAAACTGGGGTTCTCCCTAGTCGAAGGCCTTGGTTCCCCGGTGATGGTTTCCTCCGGCGATACCTCAGACAGGAAGGATTTAGAGAAGACGTCGGATGATGACCCGGCAGGGGTGTCTTCCCAGTCACAGAGTGTGTTCCCGCGCAATCTCGAGGATGACGCCGATGCCAGCGAAGCTTGGTCGGCAGGCTCTCTACGCCCTGCCAAGGTTCCCAGTAGGCTCATGCCTACCCCTCGTGCCATGCGGTCTGCCTACCTAATGACCTCGAGGAAGCATGGGGCCAAGTCTCCTTCAGTGCTCCCTACTTCTGCAGGCATGGTGGTTGAGGTGCCGGTTTCGCCCCCGCCCGAGTCGCAACCTGCGGGCAAGGTGGGAGAGGCGGTGGCCGTAGTGATCCTTCCTGCGGTGGCTCTGGCGCATGGTGCTCGTGTCCCCCACCATGACGGTGCCCTCACGGAGAGAGGTGAGGGCGTTGCTGTCGTTGGAGCTAAGGGGAAGAGGAAGTGGGTCGACATTGAGGAGTAAGTACCTAGTTCGGCCTTGCCTGTCCTCTGGTAGCTTGGGTGCCAGGAACGCCCCGATGCTGAAGATGAGGAGGTAGAAAGCAGGCGTCAAGCCGAAGGTGTACTCTAACGCTCTGCCTGCTCTTGTCGTGCCGTCATCGTTTGACGAGGTGCCTGCAAGCAAACGAGTGAAGGTTCGCGAGGCAACCCCCCTGGCCACCACAGTGAAGCCCTCGGATCCCCCGATGCCCGTTGGTGCAGTCGCTCCTATTCTTGATGGTGTGCCTGTGCCGCTGTCTGGAAGGCCAGCCCCCAAGGGCTAGCCACCCATCATTCCGTCTGCGCCCGTCTTGCCCTTGGTTGCTCCGCAGCCTCCGGAGCCTCCGGAGCCTCCTGCTCCTCGTGCTATCATCTCCCAGGAGGCACCATCTGCAGTCGTGCAGGGGACCCCTCCGGAGGATGCCTTGGTGCCCTCACCGTGCGGCCTCGACGTCCTAGACCAAGTTCGGAATTCCCTCGCGGGTGCTGATGATCGCCTCGCGAGCGGGCTTCTAGGGATCCTCTCCGAGTGGCTCTGGGCCAACGCCTCCGTCATGGTGTCCTGCGGTCAAGCCAAGGCCGCCGTGGTGAGGAGCGAGAAGGAGGTCACGTCAACCAAAGCAACCCTCGAGGCAGCGCTAGCCAATGCGATGTCTGTTGAAGGGCGCCGCAATGAGGTGGAGTCCCGCTTGAAGGTCATTCGAAAAGAGAAGTATAGCCTCGAGGACGAACTGCGTGAGCAGCAGGAGGCCCTCAAGACCTGCAAGGCCCAGCTTGCCGACCGGGACTCTGAGCTGTCCCAAGCGAAGGTCGATGGTGTCGCGGCGCGAGGTCGCCTGGGCGCGCGGGAGAAGGAGGTAGCCCTGGAGAAGTCCCGACCCGAAACCGTGGAAAAGAGTCTAGCTGAGGCCGGGGAGAGAAAGGCCGCAGAGTTCAACGCCCTTCCCCCAATCGAGCGCAGGCTCCGCCGAGCGCTCCACTCCCTCTGCCAGGAAGGGTTTGCGGAACCATTGATGTCTCCGGAGAGCAGCTTCGCGGAGCTCGCTTCGAAGTTCATCGTGGCGCTGGAGGGCGCCATTCCCAAGGTGGAGGGGTTTTTGGACAACGATTACCACGACCTCTTTTTTGAGGCTGCATGCACGTCTTTAGTCACCTTTACCTCCATGAGCCAGGGTTCGACATCGACTCCGTGATCCGCCCGGTCGCCCCCGAGGTCCGTAGTAGCGTTGCGGAGGTACTGGAGGCTGCTGTGGAGGCGCTGGTGAACAGGTTCACCCGCATCACCCTTCAACCGCCTCCTAAAACTGCAGAGGTTAGTGGTGAAGAGGACGACGCCGGCGATGTTGACGATGATCTCTCTATGGATGGGGCGAACGGCGACAAAGGCTCCTCCTGATTCCTCTTCCTTGTTTCTTTACTCCATCATTCGACGTACCTCGGCAGGGCCCGGCCCCGCGCATACCTCAGCCACCGTTGGGGCCGACCAGATCACCAAGGACGGTCCCAAGGGGTGAGGGGCTACAGAGCCAGTGAGGCTCCTGATTTATGATGCTCAGGAGTCCCCTTTGACATATGAGCTTCAACGTCCTTCTTAATGTTTTCAGTTTGAGCGCATTGAGCTCTGTGTCGGCAGGGCCAGGCCCGCGCATACCTCAACCACCGCCGGGTCTGACGGAGTCAGCAAGGATGGCACCAAGGGGTGAGGGTCTATGGAGCCAGTGAGGTTCCTGAGTCGCGATGCTCATGAGTCCCCCTTGATGTACGAGCGGCTCCCATACCTTTCCTCGCATGCTTTTCCTGACAAGGGCACATGAAGACCAGGTTTGGCAAACCTGGGAAGGTGGCAAGTACCAGGACCGGCCCTGTAGTAGCCCCCATGTAGCCCCCTCATGCACACATCCCAAGGAATGGAGCGAAATGGGGCCGCAACGAGCCTTCCGGAGGTTGGATGCAACCACTAGGGCACCCTTAGTTGTTTATCCCTAGCACAGGGCGTAGGGCTTCCACATTGCATGGGCATAGTCATTGGTGGACAGTGTTGACTGCCAGAACGGAGCTATGGCTTCCACATTGCGTGGGAATAGCCATTGGTGGGCAGTGTTTAATTTCTCCGCCAGCACGGAGGTGTGGCTTCCACATTGCATGGGCATAGCCATTGCTGGGTAGTGTTGAATTCTCTGCGAGCACGGAGCTGTGGCTTCCACATTGCGTGGGCATAGCCATGATGGGCAGTGTTCACTTCTCTGCCAGCACGGAGCTGTGGCTACCACATTGCATGGGAGGGAACCCCTTCGCGTCCTTAGGGGAATCCGGGCATGTAAAACCCATTGAGTTTGCACGCGTGGCTGGCACGGTAGAACTGGGAGGTGTATTTGGGAGATCACAAGGGCGCTTTGGCCTCGCAAGGTCCCTACCTCAAGGCGGGTTGCGTCAGGGTCTTCTCATAGATGGCGCTATCTGAGGTCCTGTAATCTTCATTGGAGCCTGCACTGAGCGTCCTCCCTAAGGCCATGGGATTGCCAAGCACCAGTGACCCCAAGAGATGAAGTGGTCGGGGCCGGGCCGGCAAACAGAGCTCAGTCACTTGATTTTTCGACACTGCAGGGACGCACCCGAGCATAGTCGCTGTGCCTAGCCCTCTCGTAAGGCCGACGAAGGTGGGCCCGCTCCGGAGTGATGACATTCATGCCGCAAAATGCCATGACGACAAGGGGGAAATGTTAGGAAACGGGTTATATGCATGAAAAATTGCTGAAATATGAGTAAACACGACGGCTGCAGGGGTATGCCCTGGTTGCCTGACGACGACGAGGCCCGGTGGGCGCCCATAAACGAACAAGCCAACAAGTTACCTGGTACAAATCAACAAAAACTCACCTAGCGGCCATGCCGCTAAAGAGCAGAAGCTGCCGTTATAGCCTAATCTTGTACCTCCAGGAGCGCGCCCTCACGGGCCCGTCGTCTCGCTAGGCCTGGGACCCATGCTTGGCCCGGGCATCTCCTCCAACTCCTCGTCACGTCTTGGTAGGCTAGGCGCAAGCATGGCCTGGGTGAGACGCTGGAACGTGACTCCAGCATTCGACAGGCCGAAGGGCATGCAGACATAGTTGTTCGGATAGGCCCACCCGTGGTCGGCACGCGTCGGCCAGAAAGGGCCCTGGGACGAGGCCCTATTGATGGCGAGCGCGTTGACGCAGGCACGCATCTGGTCAACCGGCCGACGATGGAGGCTGTGATTGGTGGTGCAGGGCAGTCCTTTCCTTGCCTGGCCTGTGCCTCCTGAAGTTCGTTGATTGCCTTAATGACTGACTCTTGCGAGCTTGGCGCCTCGCGCCGAGCATCTGGTTTCGGCAGTCACGTGTTGGGACTCACCTTGTGGTTGTGCCCGAACGCCTCCCTTGTCTCACCGGCCAAGCTGGGGGCCTCCTAGGTGGAAGCCCCCGAGCCTGACCCAAGGTGGGCGCCGAGCGCACATTCCTATGTGATGGAAAGGGTGGCCCTATCCCCGAATGCAGAGCGCGAGGCTCTGCCCTTGGAGGTTCCAACCCCCTGGCGCTCCGCGAGGGTGTGCTGCTTCTTCTCCCTGCGTTCATCCTCGCGTGGTGATGCATCCTCCTCTTCATCCGAGCGTTTGGCCACAGCCGCGCGATAGGAACGGCCGAGTGAGCAGATGACATCCTTCTCATCGCAGGCGCCGGTGATGACGTCACCACTCCCCGGCATCTTGAGGACGTTGTAGCCATGATTAGTTGCCGCCATGAACTTGGCGAGGGACCGATATCCGAGGATGGCATTGTATGGGAGGTGTATGTAGGCGACGTGGAAGACGATGGCCTCGGTGCGGTAGTTCTTGTGTCCAGCAAAAGTAACGGGCAGACGTACTTGCCCAACGGGAATTGTGGAACCATCAGTGACTCCTGAGAAAGGCTTGGTCAGCGTGAGTTGGTAGTACGGTAGTTGGAGTGCCTCAAAGGTCTCGATGGAGAGGACATTGAGCCCAGCTGCGTTGTCAATGAGGGTTTTTGTTGACGAGGACATTGTTGATGGTCGGGGTGCACACCATGGGGAGCTTGACGGCCATGGCTAAGCACATGAGCTGATCCCTCAAGTCGAAGGTGATGGCAGTCTAGGACCACTTGAGGGGGCATGGCCTTTGGCTTTGGGAGTGCCGCGCTCACTTCCCTCACGAACTTCTTGAAGACGCGGTTGGAGGCTGGGGCCTGAGCGCTGCCCAGGATACATGCCCCGATGCTGATCTCCTGGCAGCCCCTAGCCCGTCGTCCTGCCTGTCCTCTTACTTCCTTCTGAGTGGAGGTGGTAGTGGTGGTAGGCCGGCCTCACGAGGGCGAGCCTCATGAGGCTGGCCATGTCGCGACCCCTCTGGAGGGTCACAACACCAACGGTCCTCGTGAGGCTGGTCGCGCCAGCGGTCCTCCCGAGGCTGGTAGCACCACCCCATGGTGCTGGTCCCTCTTGTCCTAGCGGCCTCCGCTGTGGCCTCCGTCGCGCCCAAAGCCACGGTCGGTGCGTCCGGGGCGTCGGCCAAAGTGTTTGGCATAGACAAGCCTGAGCTCCTGGTAGTCGATGGTGTCGTGTTTGTTTGTACCATGGTAGAAGCAGGTTGGTCTCCCCCTTGCGGGGTGCTCCTCTCCTTGGCTGCACTTTGCCTTAGGCTCAGCTGTGAGTTCCCCCAGGGCCTTGCACTTCGCCTCTTTGGCCTTGGTCTTCTTCTACTCTGGCTCTGCCGCTAGAAGCTCACGGAGAGACAGGCAGCCCTCTTCGGCCTTGGCGCACCTGTTGGCGAGGTTGAACATCTCCAGGGCAGAGCACAACTCGTCGTTTATGGTGAGTTCTTCTTTCATCTTGTTGTCCATGACGCCGTCAGCGAAAGCAGAGATGATAGCCTAATCCGACGCCTTCGGGATCTTGAGGCGCGTGGTGGTGAAGTGCCATATGTACTTGTGTAGGGTCTGCCCATCCTGTTGCTTCTCATGCCGCAGGTCATTCACGGTGAGCGCGTGGCCACGCGTACCTTGGAAGTTGGCAACGAAGCGCTTGCGTAGGTCTTCCCAGGAGGTGATGGATCCCGCCGAGAGGTTAAGGAACCAGGAGAGCGCGCCACACTTGAGTGCCATGGGGAACCAGCATGCCATGACCATGTTGTCTCTGCCGACAGCCCGGATGCTTAGCGAGTAGAGTTGTAGAAGCTCGGCGGGATCTGTGGTGCCGTCATAGGAAGGCGGTAGATCGGTTTTGAACTTGCAGGGCCATGTAATTGGATGGGGCTCCGGCGCGATGGCGAGGAAGCCCAACGGGTCGACGGTTGCTGCTGCACGTGCGGGCGGGGCCCGGTCTTCATGCTCCTGAGGAGCCACCTCGAGTGGTGCCCGGTCGTGGCGCTGGTTTGGCAGCATGGGGAGCATGCGCACATCGACGCACGACCGGGGCACCACCTTTCAGCTTCCTCCATCTCCTGCCCTTGCTCTCTGCCCGCGGGGCTGGTCGTGCGGGCACGCCTCACACCTGGGCTCGGGATCAACGTTGCGTTGCGGAGGAGGTGGCGGCGCATCACAGGCCCCATCGTCTGCCAGTGAGGGCTGAGGTCGGAGCAAGTTGGAGAGGGCCGAAGAGTCATTGGCGACACTGACGGCTGCGTGATGCACTGAAGCTAGTCATCGTAGCAGTTGGGGGCGGGGCAGTAGTGGAGCAGCTCGTTCGCCATGGCGTGTGCGCCCTAACCGCGACCATGCCGGGCCTGACATGGGTGGATGACTCGGTCGCTGGGACGATCGACGGAGTGGCGGTGTGACCGTCGCATTACGTGGTGGGAGGCTCTAAGGAATCTTGTTGTTCGTGGGCATCGGGGCCCGTGGCGTCGTTGGCTGTAGGCGAAGGGGACCGGTGCACGCTGGCGCGGCCCACGGGTGCCGTCTGGGCGACACGGGCAGCTCGGCGCTCGGCGCAGGCTTGGCAAGCGCCAGCCATCAAAACGGTGAGGTGCAAGAAGAGCTTCGCTTGAGGAAGACTTCGACACGCCCCCTACCTGGCGCCCCAAATGTCGGATTTCGGGCTCCACAAAATACTCAAGGTTCGAACACAGGGGCGTGTGTGAAGGTTCCCTGCAGCCTCGCCAAACCTAACTCGCTACTTGATGGTTACTACGGCGAACTCGCAGGATGATGAGGAAGAAGATGAACACGATAGTTTACCCAGGTTCGGGCCGTTGTGAAGCGTAATACCCTACTCCTGCTTTGGTGGATTGCCTCTCGTGGAGCTGTGGTGGATGAACTAGTATAGTGGGCTCAAGCCTCGTGAGGGCACTCAAGTGGAGTTCTTGGCTCTATGCCTTGTGTTGGTTCGTCGAGTGGATCAGTGTTGGATCGGATCGGATCGGGTCCCCTCTATGGTGTGGCCTAGCCTCTATATATGGCCCGGGTCCACTTCCCTTATCACAAGGGAGGGAAGGGATCCCACAACGACCAATTTTGAAGGGGGACAAGTGTACATCCACGCCCTGTCCAAAGGAGGTCTTGGCCTGCAAAGTGGCTCTTGATGATGCAGTGGTGGGATCCGAGATGACATCCGCTCTGCGGGGCTCGTGGTCGTGGTCTTCTTTCATTGGAATGGAAACCTTTGGGTGGCAATTTTGGAACCAACGTATGTCCTTGCTCCCCTTGCACCCAAGGGGAAATTGCACCACCTGGCACGCTGGCGCCCGCCTGTCCTTCCTTGTGTCACCTTTGACTCCTGAGGCCAGGCTCTTCATAGAGATCTCCGCCGCTCAGGAGGGGGCCTGAGGAGGCTCATCCAGTAAGGTCTTGGTGTCCTCCTTCCTCGCGATCCCCGGGTCCTCGCGAGGGCCTTGTCTTGAGTAAAGTAGCGCCAGGACGCTCCTGGCTGACGAGGGGGGCCATGTCCTGGGCCGTAGGCTGGTAGGGATGGGTACGCCCATTCCTAGAACACCGACCCCGGGCCTTCCACAGTTGTAGCAATTCCGGTCACGACTAGATGAACACTTCTCTTCATATCTTGAGTTGTAGTTCCTCTCTTTACCTCTACTCTGGTAGAACTTGTTGAATTTCTTATCCACAAGGCTTATCTCTTTATTGGTAACAAGGTTGCCGCTTGGAGTAGCGGGAGCATCACTTGTGGCTTTGTAAGCACCACTAGACTTGTTGTTCAGTTCTTCCTTGTATTTGAGTGACATCTCATGAGCAACAATCCTTCCAATCACTTCCATAAGCTTGAGACCTTTGTAGTTTGGAATCATTTGGATTAATGTGCACATGTTGTCATACTTTCCATCCAAAGGTCAAAGTATCTTCTTGATGATGAATCTGTCGGTCATTTCTTCGCTTCCTAAGCCGACAATGTCATTGGTAATGAGCTCTAGCCTAGAGTACATCTCCACGACTCCTTCACCATCCTTCATCTTGAGCTTGTCAAGTTGACTTTCAGGTGCATCCAACTTAGATTCTCTGACTGAATCGGTTCTTTCGTGCATATCAACCAAAGTGTCCCAAATTTCCTTTGCATTCTCAAGGCTTCTGATTTTGTTGGATTCTTCGGGGCATAGGCTGTAACACCCCATTACGCCTGGCGGGATCTAGACTGGCCCCACAGACCAACACTCTGTAACACCCCGTTACGCCTGGCGGGATCTAGACTGGCCCCACAGATCAACACTTCTTTCTTGCGTACTTTTTCCTCACTCGTGCACACCCGGGAGCAACTTCTCGGTCGGTCACTCATCCTAGAATCGCTCCAACCCAAGCACGCTTAACTTTGGAGTTGTTTTCGAATGGGCTCCCGCAAAAGAAGGAATTCCTTGTTGATATGAGTAGTCTATCATTCCTATTAAGCCAGGCTCTCACATACACCCCTACTCAAAGGAACCAACGTTCTCGTCGGCCCATCAGGAACGTTCCCTTTTGGCACACGTATGCGCGTCCAGTACGACACATGTGGCATGATGTGTGCTACGATGGGCCACACATGCCATGCGCCACATGCTCGTGCACCTAACCCACGCATGCCTGTGTAACCGCAAGGATCCGCTTTGATACCAATTGTAACACCCCGTTACGCCTGGCGGGATCTAGACTGGCCCCATAGACCAACACTAGTCTTTCCTACGTACTTTGTCCTCACTCGTGCGCACCCGGGACAACTTCCCAGTTGGTCACCCATCCTAGAATCGCTTCAAGCCAAGCACGCATAACTTTGGAGTTCTTTTCGAATGGTCTCCCAAAAAAGAAGGAATTCCTTGTTGTTATGAGCAGTCTATCATTCCTATTAAGCCTGGCTCTCACATAGGCAGTTGAAAATAATGTCACATACTTGAGCATTCTATTGCAACATCTTCAATTCTTCCACGGTCTCCTCATGATCCGGTTCCTTTAAATCACCAAAGAATTCACCCTGCAAGCCAACACGAACAACAGCCCAAACGACAGGGTTATGACCAAGAACATGCATTTTCATTTTACGCTTCTAATAAGCAAAATTTGTACCATCAAAATATGTACCTCTATGATGATAATTTCCCTCACTAGACGTGGTACTATCCTAGGTTGTGACACCAATCCAATGGATACCAAAGCTTTGATACCACTTGTAGGATCGAAAGTAAGCCTAGAGGGGGGATTAGACTACTTGACTAAATAAAAATTCTACATTTTCCCAATTTTAGTTGTGGTCACATTTTAGCAATGGTAGCAAGTAAAGCAAACCCTACACATGCATGTCTAAGAGTATAGCAACGGAATGTAACGACAAGCACATGTAGTAGAGGGTAGGGTTAGAAGATGAAACATGATTGTAGACACGAAGATTCTTCTCGTGGTTCCGATAGGGTTCTCATCGTACATCCACATTTATGGAGAATTCAACCCACGGAGGGTAACAATCGTGAGAGAACACAAAGGGCTCCACCCATAAGGGCCCACGAAGTAGCAACCTTAACTATTCCATAATGGCTTTCGTCCCTGAAGGACTAGCCTCACTATGGGTAAATCTTCACGAATTAGGTGATGTCCTTGCCCGTACAAACTTCTTGGTTCAACTCCACAACATGAAATAGGATGCTCCCAAGTAACACCTAACCAATCTAGGAGGCACCACCCTCCAAAAGGTAATAGGCTTGATAGTGATGATGAACTCCTTGCTCTTGTGCTTCAAGATGATAGACTCCTCAACACTCAATCACTCTCTCATAGATTTGGCTTGGTAGAAGAGATTGATTGGGTGGAAAGAAAATTAGGGAGAATAGAAATCCAGATCGATATGGTTGGAGTGGATGATCTTGATCTCAACACAAGGGTAGGTGCTTCTCTCTCAGAAATTTTGATATGGGAAGTAGGGAACTATTTTGAGTGCTTCTCTTTTGAGTGGGATGTGATGGAGGGTTATATATAGGCATCTCCAAAAATCCAACCGTTACAAAATTATTGACCAACTCGGTGAAATGGTAGGAAAACTTTGTTGTAATGACCTATTCAAACTGTGGCAACTTTTGGAATCTTAGTGAGACCGATATGACATTCTTGCTAGTACCGATATGAGTGGCCGAGGGCAGTTTCCAAACTCAGTGAGTCCGATCCATAAAACTCGGAAATTCCGATTCCATGAATTTGGTCACCCAAATCTTTGTCACCAAAACTCGGTTGCACCAAGTATAATGTTTAGGAAGTTTTACCAAGAACAATGTTTAGGAAAACGGTAACTAGTATTTGCTCGGTCGGCTTGGGAGTAGCGATTAATCGGTAAATCGTCCTATTAACTGGATTAATCAGTCGGCCATTAATCAGTATATTAAATAGAAACATGCCAACATATATCTAATTTTTTTATTTATTATACCATGATTCCATGCAGCTACCTGCGTAATATACCAAAATAATGTATTGTAGCCATATAAAAATATATACAAGAGTTAACATTAATAATCGTTATACATGTAAATCTACAAAATCTCAAAATTCAAATTATCATTTAAACATTTAAACTTATTCATATACTTTATAACACACATCGCACAATATACTATCAATAACAAATAAAACCAACGGTTCCATCCACTAATCTACAAAATTGTAATTTATAATCTACTAATATATGAATGCTGGATCTTCCCCTCAAATATGGTAAAATGATAGTACCTTGCCTGCTGGTGACTTCATGGAGAAAGAGATTGGGGAGCATCCCATGGGAGAGGATGGAGAGTGGCCAAGATGGGGTGGGGTCCAGGCAGACGACCAAAATGACGAAGCACCTGAATATTGGAGGTGTAGGTGGTGACATGCACCGGTGAGGACCTGGCTAGCCACTCACCAAGTTAGGAGGGGATGAAAGGATCATGAGGGGCGAGATAAGGTCCAAACCCTCGGTATTTAGTAGTAAGAGGGGTTGGGAGGGGTTATGTGCCAAAATTTTGGGATTCCTTTCCCCACGAGTTAACGGGCCAGTAGCGATTAATCGGTATGGTAACTGATTAATCAGTCTAACTGGCCAATTATTCGGCCTGGCAAGTTAACACAGTGAATAGGTGCTATCTGATTCGGTCACCCTACGAGTAGCGATTAACTTGCAAGTTAAATGGTTAATTGTACGAATTCTTAAACAGTGACCGAGAAGTTAGGGTTTGGCTAAGGTTCTGTCCGGGAAGAAAATCGGTAGGGCGGAGTGGGAAACTTGGTGGCACTGATTTTGCATGATAGGGTTTAGACAGAGTATTTTGTGGGAGAGCTTGTGGATTTTTTTGGTGGCTAGCACTTGTGCACGTGGAGCAATTTGTTCACCAACATTACCCTACCCCCTTTTAATAGTATTGGCTTTCCTATGCACTCAAAGTTATTTCTCACAAAGTAAAATGTAGAGTCTCCTTGCTTGAAGCTTTGCCAATCCATTCCTTGCATCTCGGTGTCTCCTTACAATCTATAGCCATCCCACCATTGGACTTTTCGTAAAATACACTTAGTGGAAACATAAGTCCAATGAGATATATTATGTTATTAATTACCAAAACTACCAAGGGAGCAAATGTGCTTTCAACATGTGCATCTTGCAATGTGTCAGCGGACTGCTGAATTTTTAATTGCTTTAGGGGCATCTGCAACTTCCTTTGCCCAAGTGCATTCCTCAAGCAGTCCAAGTCTGCTGAAAGTGAAAGCAACAGTTAGACGAGCAAAGAGACCAAGTCCTCATCCGAATAAAGCAATCTTTCATGTTGATCATAATCTGAGGAGGATGAAGAAAATAATGATGAACATGTTGCAATCATTGTGAACAAGCAGGAGAGAGTGACACAAGCAAAGGGAACTCAAATTCCTCTTCTGCCAGATCCTAGGACGGTGCTAGACTTCATTCACATCTGTTACAAAGATCCATATGCTCCAATTTATGAGTTGGAGTTGCCACCTGGTCCAAGTCACGTGTTGAATGCTTTTATTCCTGAGAGAAATGGAAGTATGAGAATGCCAGAAGGGCCAAGAAGGATCAGCACAAGAAAGAGCGATTCTCTAAGAACAATGTTCTGAAACTGACTCCTGACCAACTTGTCTCTACCCAAGCTGAAATCAAAAACCTTAGCTATCAATATGACCGTTATTATGCCGATTGGCAAGGTGCCAACATCAGATTTGTCAATGTGGCGAACAAGGTCATTAAGGAACACAACACAAGGATTGCTGCTCCATCACAACCACAAATTCCTCACTCTTTGACCTCAGCTCAGCCTATTGAAGAAACTGCCAGGGCTGCTGAAGAAATTCCAACTCCTAAAGACTCTGCCCGGGCAACTCCCCATGTTGCGCCTGAAGAACAATCCATGCTAACCGAAGAATTTGTTGTGGCTTAAGAAACTGAAATTACCTGGGCGACTGCATTAGTCGTACCTGAAGAAACTGCACCACCTTCATCCACTACCCCATCAGTGATTCTTGAAGAAAACGTTCTAAAACTGACTCCTGACTAACTTGTGACCATTGAAGCTAAAATTCAAAGCCTCATTGATGAATATGACAGATACTACGCTGATTGGCAAGGTGCGAAGGTTCGATTCGTCAATGTGGCGAACAAGTACATCGATGATCACAACACAAGGGTTGCTGCTCCATCGCAACCACAAATTCTTCACGATAGCACCTTAGCTCATCCTAGTGAAACTATTGTCAGGGTTGATGAGGAGATTCTAGCGCATGAAGAAATTGCTAGGCCAACATCCAGTATTGCGCCTAAAGAACGATCCATGCAAACTGAAGAATTTGATGCGCGTGAAGAAACTCAAACCAACAAGTTGACTGCATCAGACATGCCTGAAGAAACTGCACCTCGTTCATCCTCTACACCTCCTACAAAATTTTCAAGGGTGAAGCAAGTCACACTTCCTTCTGTATCAGAAGAAAAGAAAACCAGGGCTGTGGAGAAGGAAGCCGCACTGAAAAGGAAAGCATCACCATCTACAGATTCCTCAGCTGCAAAGAAATTCAAGACTTTGCCAAGTTCCTTAGCTGAACTAATAGATGCAACTCCTCTCTATGTTGTTCCCTCGTATGGAATATTCCCATTTGCAGAAGAATATGTCATTCCAAGTGAAGAGGGTGAAGAAACTCACTCTATTGCTTCCACATAGCAGATTGTTGAAGAAATTGAGGTAGAAGCAAATGCGTCAACACCTCTGGTATCACTGCCCCAGCCTCAGTTTACTTCTTACTGCTGAAGAGACTAGAGTTGAAGAAATTGATGAGGATGTGGACATTGGCAATACAACTCCACTTGTCAATAATGATTATTGGGAAGCTGCACACCCCAATTCGATAATGGCCACCCCTCTTACCCAAATTCCTCAATTGCCTGCACAAAGTGAAGAAATTCGAATAGGGTCTGAAGGTCATACCACTCCCCTCATGTCAATCCCTAAACAAGTCCGAGCTACATCAGCTGAAGAAATCAACACCCAGACTACAGTTGAAGAACCTATTACTCAAATTCCTTAGTCGTGTGACAGTGAAATTGTGCCAAGAAAGTTTGGTTGGTGCTTTAAGCCAAATCTTCAGCCCAAGCCCTCACTTCCATTCAAAGGCACAAGGAGGCCTCAGTTCAACAAGGCTGATTTCTTCGCTGAGCATCATTTCTTCATAGGTGAAACTCCTTATGACTCGGCAAGAATTAGGCGCAAGAGGTTATGGACTTCAAACAAAATAAATTTCTATGTTTTTGTTCTGACAAGAGCAAAGTCTTCCAGCACCATCAAATTCCTCATATGGATATGGATTCCATCCCATGCTTTGTTCTAGTGGTCAATGTTCTTCATGAAACTGTGTAGGATCTGAAGTAGAGGGACATGAAAGTAGAGGTAAGGGAGAAGAGGATCAAATGCAATTGGAGACATGAACATTTTTCCCATCGTTCCCATAGGTGGCGCTATCGTACATCCACGCTGATGCAGACTTCAACCCACAAAGAGTAATGATCGCGAGAGTCCACGGAGGGCTCCACACACAAGGGTCCAGAAAGTAGAAACCTTGTCTATTCCATCACGGCTTCTGTCAATGAAGGACTAGCCTCACTATGGGTAGATCTTCACGAAGTGAGGGATTGATACATCTCTAACGTATTTATAATTTTTTATTATTCCACGCTGACATATTATCATTCTAGGATACTTTTTGGGTATTTATTTACCAATTTATAGTATTTTTGAGAACTAACCTATTAACCCAGTGCCCACTGCCAGTTCCTGTTTGTTGCGTGTTTTTGACTTTTCAGAGTTACAATACCAAACGCAGTCCAATTGCCACAAAACTTTTTGGTGATTCTTTCTGGACCAATACAAGACATAGAAGCTTCAGAGGAGGGCCAGGAGATGCACTAGGGGCCACCACATATCCAGCTACCGGCCCAGGGGGCGTGACAGGATATGTGGTGCCCCCTGGAGCGTCTTCCGATGTCATTCTCTGGCCTATAAATTCACATCTACCCTAAAAACACCAAAATCACTCCCAAATCACGTTGTCTGTAGTCACAAGTCTCTGTTCCTATGGGAGGCCATCTACACCTCTGTTCCGGCACCATGCCGGAGGGGAGATCTATCACGGAGGGCCTCTTCATCAACTTTGGTGCCCTCACCATGATGTGTGAGTAGTTCACCATAGACCTACGGGTCCATAGGTAGTACCTAGATGGAAATCTCTCTCCCTCTCTCTGTCACATTCTCTCTCTATCTTTAATGCAATGTACATCACATCTTTGCATTGATGTATCCGATGCAATCCCTTTGTATGGTGTGTTTGTTTGGATCCTATGAATTGTGAGTTTATGTTCAGATTATTCATAAAAAGTGTTTGAGTCAAACCTGGTTACTATGATTCTTATTTGCGTGATCATCATAGCTTCATAAACTGTCCGATCTATTGAGATTGTTTGGCCAACTAGATTGATATTTCTTCAGCATGAGTGGTATGTTGTAGTAGGTTCAACCTAATGAGTTTATATATCCCAGTGACAGAATGGGGCAAGTTGCGTCTTTGTGTTGTTGCTACTATGGATAAAACAATGGTGTTTATTCATATTAGTTGAGTTTATTTTTTCTACAGCATGTCATCGTTCTCCAAGCAGTACTCTGTTTCTCATGAACTTAATACATGGAGAGGCAAGCATAGAGCACTCTTGAAGTGGAGTAATAGTAGTAGGTGCAAGCAGGAGTTGGCCTATTTTCTTATGGACGTGATGCCCTATATACACATGATCATTGCCGTGAACATCACATAATTATTCACTTTTCTATCAATTTCCTAATAGTAATTTATTTACCCATCGTATGCTTTGCTTATGAGAGATGCCACCAGAGTACTCTATGGCCCCTGGGTCTATTCACTTATAAATTCACGAACACTATCCTAACCTTGCCTTCATTTATTACCTTTTACTTTATTTTGCACTTTACTATTATCTACAATTATCAACACAACTCACTTGCTTGCAAATGACAAGATCAAGGGGATTGGCACCCCTCTTGTGAGCGTCGGGTGCATGTTGTTTGTTCTTTTGTGTTCAGCCTCTGAATACGCTTGTGTATTGGTATTCCTATTTGTTAGATAAACCTTGGTTTCATAACTGAGGGAAATACTTACCCACTTGTGTTGGGATTACCCGTTCCTCTACACGGAAAACCCAACGCAGATCACGAGTATCAGCGATCTCCTTGCCCTTACAAACTTCTTGGTTCAACTCCACACACAAAGACGGACGGTCCCGAGCGACACCTAAACAATCTAGGAGACACCACTCTCCAAAAGGTAATATATGTGCTAGTATGATGAACTTCTTGCTCTTGTTCTTAAAAATATAGTCTCCTTAACACTCAATTACTCTCTCACATATTTGGCTTGGTAGCAGAGGATGATTGGTGGAAAGCAACTTGGGGAGGCTAGAAACCAAGATTCATATGGCTTGAGTGGGAGATCTTGATCTCAACACATGAGTTGGTGGCTCTCTCTCCAAAAAATGGATATGACAAGTGTTGGTCTATTCTGAGTGCTTCCTCTATGACTGAAAGGATGGTGGAGGGGTATGTTTGGGCATCTTCAAAAATCCAACCGTTACAACATTATTGCCCAACTCGGTGAAACCGATCCAAAAAGTCAGTTCCACCGACTAGTGCAAAATGTGGAAACTTTTGGTATTTCGGTGAGACTGATATATAAATATCAATGGGACCGAATTTGGCTGACCTAGGCAGTTACCAATCTCGGTGTCACCAAATTTGGGGCCCAATGGAAAAATTTGGTGGCACCAAATTTGTACTTTTAGGGTTTTGGATAGAATATTTTGTGCGAGAATTTCATGACTATTTTTTGTGGCTAATCTCTAAGCACTTGAGCAACCATATCATCATGGATACCTCATACCATTTGAATAGTATTGGCTTTCCTATAGACTCAATTCTAATTTCTCACATAAAAAATAATGTAGACTCTTCAAGCTTGTTGCCTATGGGGCCCCCGACCCATAAGTCGTGATCACCCAATGCATGTGCACACTGATCCCAGAGATAATTGCTCACTTAACACATATAAACCGGAATACAAGAGTCTTACATCCTTACATACCATCTTACACAAATAAAGTCTAGCTAGGCCAAGTCTTACAGAGAAAAGGCTGCAAGGGCCAAACAGTTCAACATAGAAAGTAGTGGAAATATTGATCGGAAGCGTGAACCCATGCCATCTGCCTTAAACCTACACACATTCTGATTGGGAAGTGTCCTAGTTCCCATGTTCGTCACCAACGAACTCTTCACCGTATTCCTTCTCTTCCATGCCTGCCAATTAAATAACAATTGGCAAGCCAATGAGTTCTTTGAATGTACTCGCAAGCAACCCTTGTTTGGAACAAGGTACAACTAAGCATGATATAGCACTAAGTAGTTAACTTTTCAAAAAGCTAATTTTGAGTGCAGTGACATGATGAACTAACTGATGTAAGCATGCTTCAACAGTTGGAAGATATTCATATGAAGAAGTTTTAGATATCATCATAAGCAAGGGGGTGAACATCCCATGTTTAGTCATCATGTCAAGTGATCCAACTTAGCTCAAGTATCATCTCTGTGTCATCCACACACACAAGTTTGTGAAAACATTTGGATGTAGTTTAAGCAGCACCATCCAACTGTTGTTGACCATAGACATGACTATTCAAATAGATTTACACTCTGTAGAGGTTGCACACTTTACCCAAAAGACTCGGGGAACTTTTGTTTCATCCATGACTCGCGGTATATCACATACCCGAGGTAAGCACATGAACAATGCCTTTCCCCTACCGATACCAAACAAGAGTCCACTCATTGGTGCTATCCCTGCTGATGTACATCACACGTATCATCCATGAGGGCATCCAACGATTTACCCGGTGCCTGTAAATACAGCGCATGGTCATCCTATCGAGAGTGACCTTGTCTCTCCAACCACCAGTAATGCGGGCTATATGCTAGTGCCCAACTAGGTAATCAACAAATCCCCGTCCCATAAGGGGTATCGTGGTTGTACATGTATGGTTCGAACGGTCGACAAATCTTAAATCTAATCCGTTTTGGAAAACACACACACTCACTTAATCCGGTACACCACTTCTTTCTCAAGTGATTTCCTAACTCAATGTCATCTCCCTCGGGCATTAATGGCACCCGACGGGGTTTTCAAAAAGTCTTTGAACTCACATTTGTTTCCTTCACTATGCATATTCCCGATCCCACTTGCGTAGCAGCTACTAGCAACCTAACTACTCCCACCCGCACAACCCTCATAAGAATAGTAGGGTCGTGCATGATGCAAGTATCAACGAGAAATTATCAGAGGCATCCCACCGAAGGGGGCACACCACATGAACATGATCATCATCGTGGAAATATGTGCTATATGCCATGCAAATAAAAGGCTTCATAGTCATGGTCAAAGGGCTGCTTGCCTAGCTCAACAAAGTCTTCGGGGTCTTCGAAGTCTTCGAGTCCAACTCCCTCTTCAACAGCGCAATTTATCATAGCAATAAATAATAGTAATAATAAGCATCACAAGAAAAACAGAGCACAAACTCCACATTTAAAATGTTACCCTACTCTAATAAATACTAAAAACTATACTAAAAATATCTGCCTAAGTTTTGGGGGTGAAGAGGATTTTCAAAACAATTTATAACAGAGGCTAAAAATGCCTAAAAGAGGTTTTAAAATAAATCAGTACCCAAAATGTTTTCAAATATTTTTAAAAATGGCACTATAAAATACTACATAATATTCTAAGGTTTGTGGTGGAAAAATATTTGGATTTCAATTAGTATTTTATTTTGTGGGATTTTTGGAAAGTGCACAGCAAAATAAAAATAAAAAGGCCAGCGAAAACTGAGCCAGCCTAGGAGGTATCCAGCCTAGGCGGGGGGGGGAGCATGCGCGCGGTAGCCGAGGTTTTAAACCCGATAGGCTGACCCCATAGACTAGAGAGAGGGGAGGCGAGAGAGAGGTGGGTATGACAGGTGGATCCCACCTGTCATCTCCTTCCTCCTGAAAGGGGGACAACGGTGCTCATAAACAATGATTTCGGTGATGGAGAGGTCAGTGAGTGGTGGGAATGGACTTAGCGTCGAGCCATCGTTCTTTTGTAGGTGGCGGGGAGGCTGGAGATGCTCATGTCCGCCGGCAATGAGGAAGCATGGCAGAGCCGCTTCGAGGTCGTCGGCGTCGATTCTGGCCACGATTCGAGCGGGGAGGAGGGGTAAATGGTTCAAGGGGCCCTATGGATCTAGAGAGAAGGGGAGGAGGAACAGAGCGGGCCGATAACCCGAGATCGGCGGATCTCTGTTGCGGCGGCACCTTGGTCGATCTCGAGCACTAGTGCTCGGGGAGCTCAAATGGTTGCTCAGGGCAGTTGATTGTGGTGGAGAGAGAGAGATCATAGGGGAAGAAGAGCTCGGTGAGACCCTTATATAGGCTGGCACGATCCAATCGATCGCTGGTGCGCTAGCGAGCTCGGATCCAGGGCTAGAGGGAGAGGGCGGAGGCGCTGGTGGTCTGTGGTCCACCTGGGGGTGGTCTATGACCAGAGGGAGAGGACAGAGAGGTGGGGAGGCTCGTTCATGTGAGCTTGCTCGCTGGCCGAGTCGGGTGGCGCTCGTCATACGTGGGAGGAGGGAGAAGGAGGAGGAGAGTGAAGGGGGGCAAGTGGCTTGAGGGGGTGGCCCGAGGTTGTCGGGGCCATGAAGTGGGTGGCGGCTACAGTGGGGTCGGGCACTTTAATGCGATCCAGAGTGTGCGTGACATGCCATGGTATGCCAACGGCGTTTTGGGCACGGCCAACCTTGTCAAGTGGGTCTAGAAGGTCTTAGACAAAGACCAAATGGCATAGGATGCTCTGGGAGCTTACTAGATTAAGAGGGAAATGGGGAGAGAGGCGTAATGCTACTGTCCAAAGGAGTAAAATGGGGTTTTACTCTATCAATCAGTGGCTTATGTACTTGGGATTTGTACCGAAGGTTAAATGCATCAATGTGTGACTGTGGTAAAGTTTGGGGTAAAGGAGAATAGCAGAAGGGGGGTCAAACAAAGGTGTTACAATTCTGGTAGATGGTGTCTGATGTTGAATTGGGAAAGTAAAATTAGTTCACTTGGCATGATATTTAACAGAATGAAAATGAAGGTAAAAATATGGTTCATCACCAAGTTTGAGCTTGATTAAAGAAAGTTCACAATGTACATATTGAAAACCCTAGAAATCAACAAATTTAGCTTCTTTAAGAGCTTGGCATGCATTTCCATTATCCTTGATGCACCACTTGGTGTAGAATCATTATTTGGTGAATAGACCATGTCCACAAAGTTTGGGATCAATAGGACATACTTCACAATGTAAAGTTGCTCAAATTTGATACTTGACACGAATGGTTTTGGAATATTTTGCTGAAGCAAAACAATTGGGATTGAGATGGAACTTTGCAAGATCATCACATATGTCATGTGTGACTTGCTGGAATTTTCCTCGAATGTATTGAGAATATTTCTTATTATCACATCCCTAGATAGATGTCATAGGACAGCATGTGTGTGCATCATGTTTCAATTTTTGCATCAACATGAAATGGGGATTAAAAGAAACCCCAAGATGACATTGGAATCAAATTAATTAAAAGTTTGTGAAAACTCAACAAACTCAATATGCCAATACAAAATGTTCCCTATGTCTGATAAATATGGACATGCATATATCAGGGGCCATTTTAAAATATTTGAACAGTTATAGCAATTTAAAAATAAATAACAAAGCCTCTGAAAATACCAAATAAAGCATTATGATTACTTTATATTTTAGAATATCCTGAAACTTTTTATTGGAGTTTGAAATATTCAAACTTTATATTATAAAATATTTGGGATATATTATCAAAGCATTTGTACCTGAAAAAGAAATAAAACAAATGTTAGGAATAGAAAAACAGAAAGAAAAGAAAAGAAAGAGGAAGAAGCCCACAGGGAACCGGCCCATCTGGCCCGTGCCAGTCGTCCCTGTCCTCTTGCCAGGAGGACAGGGCGTGCACTCGCCGCGCGCGGGCAAACGCTGGCCACCTCCTCCCTGCGTGGCTGCTGGCCTGGAGGGCTCGGTAAGTGCTAGCGCGAGGACTCCTCGCCGTGACCTCTTCTCCTCCCCTCTCTCCTCTACGCGCTCTCTTGCGCGCGCTCTCTGCTCCCCTCCTCTGCTCTGTTCTTCCCTCACCGGACTGAAGACGCCGCCGATTCGCCGTCTCCCCTGCGTCCCCGACCACGCCAAGGCACCAGAAGACCCTCCGGTGAGGCCCTGGCTCGTTTCACCCTAGCCCGATGCAGTTCCCCTCCACTAGCCCCACCTTTTGCTGAAGCCGAGAGGAGATCGCCGTAGGTCATGGCGTAGCCCATCCTTACATGCTACCATGTCATGATCATGCATCATATTGTTGCACATCCGTGTATTGATTTTTATTTATCTGCATTGCGGTAGGCCCTGCTTCTAAAGATAACCCCGAGTATTCCAACGAAGGAGAGAACCTTCCCGCTATCCAGCAAGGCAAGCAACCCCCTTTGATCATTCCGATAACATCCCACTCTCTCGCTCCTGCTCTCTTTTATTGCATTAGGACAAATGTTCACTTGTCTATCGTACACGGTAGATGAACCTATTCTTTTGCATGACCTGTCATTGTCACAGTAAATAGCTAAACCTTGCAACCTAGCATACCTGGTAGATGCTTGTTCCATGATGTGCTTAGCTTACTTTGCCTGCTATGCTTGCTATGCTTAGAGTTGTGTCAGGTCCGGTTCATCTGGGTGATGAACTGGAGTGAAATAATGATGTTCTGATGTGATAAGCTTAAGACGAAACCAAGTTGGTAAAGGTTGTGATGAGAGGCTATGTAGGAGCACATAGCGGGTTGTCTCATTGGGACCGTTCGTAGGAACTGAGTTCCGTGTTTGTGATCCAAGACTAGTTACTACCACGCATTGGGTTCCGGTAACTCGACCCCTCCCGACTTTTCAGTCGCTTAGTCCTTAGTCCAGGAGTTGCAAGAGGCCGTGAGTAGCACTGACACTAGGGGTGGGTTATGACGCGGTAGGCAGTGGCACGGTGTACCAAGGGTCACCCGAATGGTGGGCTTGGGAACCCTGCACACATCGTTTGGGGCCGTAGAAGAAACTTCGGTCGTACTTCCGTGCGGGTTTAGTCTCAAATAGGCGATAGCCTGGACTAGAGGTCTTATGTGATTGACGGTCGTGGCCGAGTCCCTCGCTGGGCTTCCGCTTGAAGGTTGCCGAGGTGCATGGTTTTAAGAGCACACGGTGATAAGTGGCGAGAGTGTGTGTGAAGAAGTACACCCTGCAGGGTATGAAACTATTCGAATAGCCATGTCCTCGGATATGGACTACTTGGAAAACTTATGTTGTTCATAGATAATCATATGGATACTCATAAAAATATCAAGACAAGTGTGAGTATCATGGATGGCACTCTCCCAGGAAAGGGAAGTGAATCTTTGGTGGTGTATTGTCATGGAGTTAGCGGACTCATGTGCAATAACTAAAATCTAAACAAAAAGCTAAAAATGGTGTAGTGTAGGTTAGCCATGAGTCAAATCTGGTATTACTGCATAAACTCCACCACTCCCCTTGTTGATACATGAGCATTAATAGACTAGGTCTGTTTTAAAGACTTGCTGAGTACGTTTGTACTCACGTTTGCTTGATAAAATGTTGCAGATGAGACCCAGGACCCATCAGGTGGGTTCTATCTAGATGTCAATGATGCCGAATAGCTGGTGTCTCAGCTACAACCTTATGCCCTGTGGCGGGCTGTAGATAGTCAGGCCATGTGCCTTTTTACCCTTTCATCTGTCTGTACTCAAATAGCTTATGCTTCCACTTTGTTTGTCTGAACTTTTTTGTATGACTTGAGTGTCGGGTCATGTGACCCCTATCTGTAAGAACATGTTATGCATGGCTCGTCTAAGCCCCTTATATAAAAGTTGTTGTATGGTTATGTTGTGATGCCATGGTTGTATCTATGCATATCAGGCATGTCATGCGTACATGTGACGTGCAACGGTATGTATGGGATCCGACACCTAGTCGTGTGCCTTTAGTAGTACTCTTTACGGGAAACTGCCTCTTTGTGCATTCATCGGGCCTTGGTAGCTTGCTACTGCTCTGGACACATTAATTGACCAACATGTACCATTCTTTGCTGCTGTGTCTGTCCCTTCGGGGAAATGTCTCGCAGTGTAATGGAGTCCCTGTAGCCTGCTACGACTCGTCTATGTGCAGTGATGGCATTTATGTCTCATAACGTAATGGAGTCCTTGTAGCTTGCTATGACTCATCTACACGCGCTTGAGGTCGACACCTGCATTGTTGGGTTATGTATGCCTATTTTCGTACGGATGTGCCACTTGGGTTCTATGACTAGTCATGTCGGCCCGAGTTCTCTGTCGTTTGATTGCCAGCGACATTTTCACATACGTGAGCCAAAAGACGCTAACAGTCCCAGCTAAGGTAAGGCTGCAGCCGTGAAGCTTACCATGCGTGAGGCCGCAAAGTGATGTGATATGTTACAGTTTGGATTCATATGACTCAGGATCGGGGTCCCGACAGCGTTGGTATCAGAGCCTGACTGACTGTAGGACTACCAAGACAAACCGGTTGAAGTTGAGTCTAGAAACACTATAGAAAAGTAGGGGAATTGATTGTGGAAGGGAACGTAAGGCTCTTTTTACACCTCTTCCCAAGTTATTTTATGTTGAGTCTTTCTCATCTTTTCTACGGGGATAAGAACTAGGCTTCTCAATTTCTAAGGATGACGAGTTACTAACCATGGAGTACTAGCTAGCTTGTTCGCAAGTGAATGTCGGTACTTGAGTGTTGTTGGTGTGACAAACAGATGGAGAAGAGATTTGAGTCTAGAAAGTTGAGTGGTTATGCTTTCCAATCTTTTGCAGTTGTCTCAAAATCCTTTTTGAGCAATTACAACTGTTATGCTGTCCAATTTCTGCTAGAGTCTCTAATGTCTTTGCATCATTCTTTGTTTCAGATGCCCCCTCGTCCTTCCTGTCAGGTGGTCCGTCTAACCAGGTGCATCGATGTACCGGGTCACACAGCCATGTTGGTTAGAGTTATGATGGAGGCTGGCTATCATTGGTACCCAGAGTACATAGTGGAGGAATAGTATCGAGATTTCAATCAGAGCCAGTATATGTGTACTGTTAAGATATATCCTTCATATCCTGGAGCTGCAGAGCCGCTTCACTGGACTTATGGACTAGGTGTCACCATACACATGGCAGTTCAGGAGGCCGCCTACACCATGTTGACTATCATGAGGTTTCACCATGGTCTGCTTCAGAACACAGAGCTCTATTATCTTCCTGCTTCCATTGGAGGAGAGGATGGCTATCTTAGCGCAGCCTACTATGATCATTCTCATGAGGACCCTAGGATGTAGGTGACCGCTCAGATATTGGAGAACAGGGATCATGATGCACGTGCCCTTTGCATGGAGCTTTATGCTACCCGTGCACGTCTTTGGACAGCCCTGACGTAGTTGGCACCTGTCGTGCAGACAGGCTATGGAGATTTGGAGATGTTGAACCCATCGCGGACTCATCTGCCAGCACGCGTAGACTGGCCTGATGTTGGAGGCATCACCCCTCTTCGAGGACCGCTGTTGCCACCAACAAGGGGACCAAGGCCACATCCGTGTCCTTACGGTTTCATGGGATCACAGGCTAGAGTGTTTCCGAATCCTCAAGTTCAGCTCCCGGGTCACCGGGGTAACCTATATGAGGCATACTACGGTGATGCTTGAGTACGTGGGTGATAGTACTAGTATGGTAGTAGTCGTATCGCCGCAGTCCTGCGTGTCTTGTGGGATATGACTCGGGTTGAGAGTTGAGCTCCGGAGGTGTAGATAGATAATGAATAGGAAGATTGTAATGCCTCCGATGAGTTGTGTCATCTCTCCTTAGTTTGTATTTCAGCTTGGGCTTGTACTGAACTATGTCATGGTGTGTATGAATCATGGTGCTCATAGGGCAGTTGTTATTACCATGTTGTTTGGGTGTTTACCCTGCATGCCATGTTGTCCAGTACATTCCTTATCTCATGTCTTAGAGTTGATGTCCTCTATGGCTAAGCTATGGGTTTGTTTTCCCAGGATGGTGGCAACTAGGAATAACCCCATGCCTGCCCCTGAGCAGGGTGAGGGAAGCCAACCAAGGGAAGAGAACCTCCCACATGCGCCTTCTTTGGCAGAAGTGATGCTTGAAGCTGAGCGGAACAAAAGGGAGACCAACAGGCTGCTGGAACGAATTTAGCAGAACATAGCGCGTGCTCCCCACAATGATCACAATGATGGTGTGTCCCTCGGTGACTTCGTCAAGCTGTGCCCACCCAAGTATCATCATTCGATTAACCCACTCGATGCAGATCATTGGCTGACCAACATGTTCCGTAAGATCCGAGCTGCCAATGTATCCGAGGCTAACAAGGTGAACTATGCTACCTACTTTCTGGAAGGACCCGCCAATCTGTGGTGGGAAAATTATGAAGCCATGCATCCCGCAGGCCCCGCACCAATTTGGGCAGAATTCAGCGTGGCCTTCTGTACCCATCACATCACGAAAGGGCTGATGGATCGCAAGAGAGAGGAATTTTGTGCTTTCACCCAGTGCAGACTGTCAGTGGATGCCTATAGCCGTGAATTCGACAATCTTGCTCGTTATGCTGCGGAGGAAGTTTCAACAGATGCCAAGAAACAGGCTAGGTTCCGCAAGGGAGTTAATCTTGAGCTCCATCGAGATCTGCGCCTGCATGAGTGCACAACCTTCCAAGCTCTCGTCAACAAGGCTATCAATGCCGAGTCTGGATAGACTGACTATGAGGCCACGAGGAAGCACAACCGTAACTTCAGCCCCGCATCTGGCTCGGGCTCCAACAAACGCTGGGTGTGGGTGCCCAACGCTGTTCTGCCGCCAAGGTACACCGCGAGGCCATCCTTCCAAGCGCCTCTCCCAGCTCAGACCAACCCTCCAGGCAGGCCATTTGGAGGTCCTCCTGCCAATGTTGCTCCCTGTGCCACCGTGGTCTGCTACAAATGTGGGGAACGAGGACACTACTCCCGTGAGTGTCCTCAGAACAATGCCAAGCCAGCTGGACGTGGGAAGCCAGGAAAAGCTTTCTATGTGAAGCCAGCTCCTGCTCGTGGACGAGCAAATTATGTTTCTGCTGAAGAAGCCCTTGAGGATCCTGATGTTATCCTAGGTACGCTCTTTGTCAATAGCCATCCAACATCTGTTCTATTTGATACTGGGCATCTCATTCTTTCATCTCGGAAAGTTATGCACAATTGCATAACATGTCTTTTTTTGATATGCCTACTCCTTTAGTAGTTCAGACTCCTGGTTCAAAGTGGAAAACTTATAGAGTGAGCCATGATAATGAGATTCTGGTGGATAGGCTTTTTTTTGTAGCATCTTTGATAGCCCTCAAGTCTTCGGACATCAATATCATTCTAGGCATGGATTGCATGAAAGCCCGCTATGCTAAGATTGATACTCATACTAGGAATGTTCAACTTACACATCCATCGGGTGAGATAGTTAATGTCTCCACTCGAACAGCCAAGCGCTAACTCTATTCCCTCAATGCTAGCCCTCTTCCAGAATTAGAAGATATTCCGGTAGTCTGTGACTTTCCGGATGTCTTTCTAGAAGAACTGCCAGGAATTCCACCTGTCAGAGATGTTGAGTTTGTGATAGAGCTCATTCCAGGGACTGTCCCAATAGCCAGAAGACCCTATAAGATGGCACCCTTAGAACTAGCCGAACTTAAGATTCAACTCGATGAAGCTTTGAAGAAAGGTTTCATCCGTCCTAGTTCTTCTCCTTGGGCTTGTCCCGTCCTCTTCGTCGAGAACAAGGATGGATCGGATCAGATGGTTGTGGATTACCGGCCAGTGAATCTGGTCACTATAAAGAACAAGTATTTGCTCCCTAGGATCAACGATTTGTATGATCAACTCGCTGGATCCTCTGTCTTTTCCAAAATGGATTTGAGGTTGGGATACCATCAAATCAGAATTAGAAACGGGGACATTCCAAAAACGTCTTTTGTTACTCGTTATGGCCAATACGAGTACACCGTTGTGTCCTTCGGTTTAACCAATGCCCTAGCCACCTTCTCTCGCTTGATGAATTCGATCTTCACGGAGTATTTGGATAAATTCATCGTGGTTTAACTTGACGACATACTCATCTACTTGAAGAACGAACAGGAACATACCGAGCATCTAAGGCTGGTATTGATGAAACTTTGAGAGCATCGTTTGTATGCCAAATTCTCCAAGTGTAAATTTTGGTTGCCAGAAGTGACCTATCTAGGCCATGTGATCTCTGGTAAAGGTATTGCTGTCAATCCCGAGAGAGTTCAGGCCGTCCTTGATTGGACTCAACCTGAATTGGTTAAGCAAGTTCAGAGTTTCCTTGGCTTAGCGCGCTATTGTCGTTGCTATGTCGAGAATTTCTCCAAGGTTGCGAAACCTCTGACTGAACTCCTCAAGAAAGATGAAAAGTTCGAGTGGACTCCACAATGCAAGCATAGTTTTCAGGTGTTGAAAAGACGACTGACCTCTGCTTCCGTTCTGGTGCCACCAGATTTCTCTAAGGACTTTGTTATCTATGGCGTCGCCTCACGACAAGGATTAGGTTGCATTCTTGTGCAAGATCGCCATGTGATTGCATACGCATCTAGACAGTTGCGTCCACATGAGGATAATTATCCAACACATGATCTGGAGCTTGCATCTATGGTCCATGCATTGAAAACCTGGCGACATTATATTCTGGGTAATCGTTGCGAAATTTACACTGATCACCAAAGTCTAAAATATATTTTCACCCACCCGGATTTGAATCTCAGGCAAAGACAGTGGGTTTATTTGATTATAGATTACGACTTAGGGATAACTTACACCCCGGGGAAAGCCAATGTTATGGCTGATGCACTAAGTCGTAAGTCTTATTGTAACAACATGATGTTACAACAAGGTCAACCACTTCTCCATGAGGAATTTCGGAAGTTAAACCTTCACATTGCTCCTCAAGGATTCCTTTCCAACCTGGTGGCGAAACCTACTCTTACGGATCAAATTATAGAAGCCCATAAGCATGATGTTGGGATATCTCGGATCAAGAAAAACATTAAGAAGGGTAATGTTAGTTTCTTCTCGGAAGATGATCGAGGTGTTGTCTTCTTTGAGAACCGCTTGGTGATCCCGAAGAAGCAACATCTATGACAATTGATCCTTAAGGAGGCTCATGATTCTCCTCTCACAATTCATCCGGGTCGTACCAAGATGTAGCAGGACCTACGCCAGAGGTTCTAGTGGACTAGGATGAAGAGATAAATTGCCCAGTTCATTGCTAATTGCGACGTTTGTCATCGCGTGAAAGCAGAACATCAAAGTCCTGCTGGCACCCTTCAGCCTTTAGCTATTCCCGAATGGACATGGGATAAGGTCGGTATGGATTTCATTACCAGCTTACCTTCGGGTTACACCTCTGAAGGGTACCCATCGATTCGGTATCAAGGGCAAGTTGGCTCCTCGTTACATTGGACCTTTTCGCATTCTTGCTAAATGAGGAGACGTTGCCTACCAATTGGAACTTTTGCCGCATCTTTCCAAGGTTCATGATGTCTTCCACGTCTCGCAACTCAGGCGTTGCTTCTCGGACCCTATCCGTGAAGTAGACCACGAAGCGTTTGATCTCCAAGATAACCTTACATATCGAGAATACCCTGTTCGTATTCTTGATCAAGCTGCGTGTACCACTCGGTGTCGGAACATCAAGTTTCTCAAGGTTCAGTGGTCACACCATTCTGAAAAGGAGGCCACATGGGAAAGAGAAGATCGTTTTCGATTAGAGTACCCCGCGCTCTTCCCGACAACTTCAAAATCTCCGTACGAGATTCTTTTGAGTGGGAGTGAGTTGTCACATCCCTAGCTAGATGTCATAGGACAGCATGTGTGTGCATCATGTTTCAGTTTTTGCATCAACATGAAATGGGGATTAAAAGAAACCCCAAGGTCACATTGGAATCAAATTAATTAAAAGTTTGTGAAAACTCAACAAACTCAATATGCCTATACAAAATGTTCCCTATGTTTGATAAATATGGATATGAATATATCAGGGGCCATTTTAAAAATATTTGAACAATTATAGCAATTTAAAAATAATAACAAAGCCTTTGAAAATGCCAAATAAAGCATTATCAATACTTTATATTTCAAAATATACTGAAACTTTTTATTGGAGTTTGAAATATTCAAACTTGATATTATAAAATATTTGGGATATTTTATCAAAGCATTTGTACCTGAAAAAGAAATAAAACAAATGTCAGGAATAGAAAAACAGAAAGAAAAGAAAAGAAAGAGGAAGAAGCCCAGGGGAAACGGTCCATCTGGCCCGTGCCAGTCATCCCTGTCCTCTCGCCAGGAGGACAGGGGTGTGCGCTCTCCGTGCACGGGCACACGCCGGCCACCTCCTCCCTGCCTGGCTGCTAGCCAGGAGGGCTCGAAGAGCGCCAACGCGAGGCCTCCTCGCCGTGGCCTCTTCTCCTCCCCTCTCTCCTCCGCGCGCTCTCTCTCGCGCGCTCTCTCCTCCCCCTCCTCTCCTCTGTTCTTCCCTTGCCGGGCTAAAGACACCGCTGATTCGCCGTCTCCCGTGCATCCCCGACCACGCCAAGGCACCAGAAGAGCCTCCGGTGAGGCCCTGGATCATTTCCGCCTAGCCCCGACGCCGTTCCCCTCCACTAGTCGTGCCTGTCGCTGAAGCCGAGAAGAGCTCGTCGCCGGTCATGGCGTAGTCGTGGCCACAACGGCCACAGCTCGCACCTAACCACGGGCTCGTTCTCATGGTGCGTCCAGGGGCTCATAGCCGCCTCTAGCTCCTCCTGCCATGCCCTTTAGTGCCGTAGTCGGTCCTGCCCGAGCCGCCGCCGCCGCTGAGCTCGTCGTCGACGTCGATCCTGACCACCCCAGCCTTTGGCTTGGGGCTAGATCGACTCGTGCTCGAGCGCAGGCCCTCCTAGTGCCCTCCGCTGTCCTTTTGGTCACCGGAGGAGGAGATCCGACCCCCTCCGCCATCCCTGACGTCGCCGGCGGCTCAACGCCGGCGAGTCAACCAGCGCTGACCACGAGGTTTGACCCCAGGTCAACTTGGAAGTGGGGCCCACCCCCTTTCTAATTAGAATTAGTTTTAAATAATAATTAAACTAACTTAATTAAGTTAATGACCCACTGACCAGTGGGCCCTAAACTAATCTAATTAGTAATTAGCTAATTATTTAACCCTGTTAGTGACTAGGTCACTAACTAGTGGGTCCCACTAGTCAGGTTTGACCTGGCCCGGTTAGCTGGCCTGCTGACTCCATGATGACGTCAGGATGATGTAATAAAATGAATTTCTAGTTTGAAAATAATTCTAGAAAATGTTTAAAACTTCCAAAATTCATATAAATTAATCTGTAACTCAGATGAAGATAATTTATATATAAAAATTTATCAGAAAAATCCAATGAATCTAATTGTGCTATTATCATGCATGTTAGAGCAACCTATGTAGATGAACATTGACATTTACTAATAGGTTAATATATCGAATATGAAATGTAGATTGATTTTGAACCTATATTCAAACTTATTTCAAACTAACTTGGAAAATACTTGCATTAGCCCATCCTTACGTGCTACCATGTCATGATCATGCATCATATTGTTGCACTTGTGTGTATTGATTGTTATTTATCTGCATTGCGGTAGGCCCTGCTTCTGAGGATAACCCCGAGTATTTCAACGAAGGAGAGAACCTTCCCGCTATCCAGCAAGGCAAGCAACCCCCATTGATCATTCCGATAACATCCCACTCTCTCGCTCCTGCTCTTGTTTATTGCATTAGGACAAACGTTCACTTGTCTGTCGTACACGGTAGATGAAACTATTCTTTTGCATGACCTGTCATTGTCACAGTAAATAGCTAAACCTTGCAACCTAGCATACCTGGTAGATGGTTGTGCCATGATGTGCTTAGCTTACTTTGCATGCTATGCTTGATATGCTTAGAGTTGTGTCAGGTCCGATTCATCTGGGTGATGAACTGGAGTGAAATAATGATGTTCTGATGTGATAAGCTTAACACGAAACTGAGTTGGTAAAGGTTGTGATGAGAGGCCATGTAGGAGTACATAGCGGATTGTCTCATTGGGACCGTTCATAGGAACAGAGTTATGTGTTTGTGATCCAAGACTAGTTACTACCACACATTGGGTTCCAGTAACTCGACCCCTCTCGACTTTTCAGTCGCTTAGTCCTTAGTCCAGGAGTTGCAAGTAGTTTCTGGTGTTTATAGCATGGTGGAGGCCGTGCGTAGCGCTGACCCTAGGGGTGGGTTACGACGCGGTAGGCAGTGGCACGGTGTACCAAGGGTCATCCAAATGGTGGGCTTGGGAACCCTACGCACAGCGTTTGGGGCCATAGCATAAACTTCAGTCGGACTTCCGTACGGGTTTAGTCTCAAATAGGAGATAGCCTAGACTAGAGGTCTTATGTGATTGACGGTCGTGGACGACTCCCTCGCTGGGCTTCCGCTTGAAGGTTGCCGAGGTGGATGGATTTAAGAGCACATGGCGATAACTGGCGAGAGCGTGTGTGAAGAAGTACACCCCTGCAGTGTATGAAACTATTCGAATAGCCGCGTCCTCAGATATGGACTACTTGGAAAACTTATGTTGTTCATAGATAATCATATGGATACTCATAAAAATATCAAGAGAAGTGTGAGTACCGTGGATGGCACTCTCCCAGGAGAGGGAAGTGAGTCCATGGTGGTGTGTTGTCATGGAGTTAGCGGACTCGTGTGCGATAACTAAAATCTAAACAAAAAGCTAAAAATGGTGTAGTGTAGGTTAGCCATGAGTCAAAGCTGGCATTGCTGCATAAACTCCACCACTCCCCTTGTTGATACATGAGCATGAATAGACTAGGTATGTTTTAAAGACTTGCTGAGTACGTTTGTACTCACGTTTGCTTAACAAATGTTGCAGATGAGATCCAGGACCCATTAGGTGGGTTCTATCTAGATGTCGACGATGCTGAATAGCTGGTGTCCCAGCTACAACCTTATGCCCTATGGCGGGCTATAGATAGTCAGGCCATGTGCCTTTTTACCCTTTCATCTGTCTGTACTCAGACAACTTATGCTTCCGCTTGGTTTGTATGAACTTTTTTGTATGACTTGAGTGTCGGGTCATGTGACCCCTATCTTTAAGAACATGTTATGCAAGGCTCGTCTGAGCCCCTTATATAATAGTTGTTGTATGGTTATGTTGTGATGCCATGGTTGTATCTATGCATATCGGGCATGTCATGCGTACGTGTGAAGTGCAACGGTATGTATGGGATCCGACACCTAGTCGTGTGCCTTTAGTAGTACTCTTTACGGGAAATTGCCTCTTTATGCTTTCATCGGGCCTTGGTAGCTTGCTACTGCTCTGGACACATTGATTGACTGGCATGTATCCTTCTTTGCTACTGTGTCTGTCCCTTCGGGGAAATGTCTCGCAGTGTAATGGAGTCCCTGTAGCCTGCTATGACTCGTCTACATGCAGCGATGGCATTTATGTCTCATGACGTAATGGAGTCCTTGTAGCTTTCTATGACTCGTCTACACGCGCTTGAGGCCGACACATGCATTGTTGGGTTACCTATGCCTGTTTCCGTACGGATGTTCCACTTGGATTCTATGACTAGTCATGTCTTCCCGGATTCTCTGTCGTTTGATTGCCAGCGACATGTTCACATACGTGAGCCAAAAGATGCAAAGTCCCCGCTAAGGTAAGGCTGCAGTCGTGGAGCTTACCATGCGTGAGGCCACAAAGTGATGTGATATGTTACAGTCTGGATTCGTATGACTTAGGATCGGGGACCCGACACTTCCAGAGATATTTCGAAAGCTTGATTTAAGCAGAAATGGTTTTGAGGTGTTTTGCCCATGATTTTGAACATGAGCATGTGTTGAAACTCATATATATGGAAAATATGTGTACACTAAGTTTCCATTAATTTTCTCAAATATTGTTAAAGTATTTAAATATTGTTTCCCCATAAAAGACCATTTCTGGCCTTAGAAAAAGCCTTTAAATAAAAGAGTAAAATAATCTTTAAAATTAATATTTGGTGGTTTTGAGAAGTCATATATATAGTAGGTTTCAAATAAATCCTTGGGGAAAAAGGATCCACACAATTTTAGGACTTGTAGGGCGAACCTCAACTGAGGGGGTTTTTAATAGCTAATTTGAATAAATCCTTTTTGGTCAAAATAAATATTGGTAAAAATAGTTTTGGGTACTATACACATGGTATGATCATTCGCAAAGAGTTTCGATCAAGGAAGATGAATATGGAGAGGACTACAACCTAAGAGGGCCATACACTATCAACCAAGCAAGCAAGTATCAAACAAAACAAGCAAGCATGCACTCAAAAAGTTTTAAATGGTTATAAATTTTGCAAATCCATAGCATAGCAAAGTTGTTGGGGAACGGATGGTCACAATCACCTATGGTATCAGGAATCCCTTGTGGTTCGGCAGGGGGGTCACGTTGCACGAAGAGCGGAGATCACGAGACGACGGAACAATCAGGACACATGCATTTTACCCAGGTTCGGGTCGTTGCTAAGAGTAAAACTCTACTCCTCCTTTTTGGTGGATTTATTGGGGGAACTCGAAGAACACAGGGAACCTAGCCCCGGCAAAGGTTGCTGTCGAAGAAGGAGCGGTTGCGTTAGTACAAGTGTTCGGGGGTATCAATTGCCGACCTTAAGCTAGGTTGCCTTGGGCCTCCTTTTATAGTGCAAGGGGTCACCACAATGGCAAAACAGAAATTATCTATCGATTAGATAGCTAAGCAGAGCTATCATACCTACGTTTGGCATTTAGGAAAAAATACCATGATTACCTGTCTAGGTGGCGCTTGGGGGTGCATCCCCAGCAAGCTCTGGCCACCGCTTGGCTGGTCGTTGCTTAAGAACATGACACGTTGCAGGGAGGGTGTCCATTGAGCATAACTTCCCTTCGATGTGTCTCCATGTGCATGCCGAGAGCTGATTAGATGACTGAGAGTTCAACACCTCATCAATAAGTGAGTCGCGTAGCAATTCGGTGGAGCGGTGGTTAGCTGGCTCATGCTTGCCAGGGAATGTCCTGTCGGGTCTTTTAGGAAGCGAGTGCGCCTTGGTCCCCGAAAAGTGTTGGGGGCGTGCTTGGCATGCCGCAGCCCAGGCTTGGCCATCGTGTTGAGCTTGTTGGAGTCTTGTCTTCATTGCTGGTGGGGTTGTTTGCTTTTACCATCTGTGCATAAGTCATGGGCACTGGGTACCCCTATTCTAGTGCACCGACAAGAGCCCCCGGGACTAGCCAACACGTGTTCGCCAAGTGCCGCTGGGTCAGGCCCAAATTTCATGCACATGCACACAATGTGAGGGCGTAACTTCCAAATTATTGTTCAGCACTAACCCACCACCTTTGGCCGTTTCTGCCACGCGCGCCGCATGCATAGTAGGGAGTTAGTTATGGGCACGTGTGACTTAAATTCCCGACCGTGGAAGGAAACCACAACACCGTTGATTGGAGTAATGGGGCGGTTACCTGTTCGCCCATTATCGTGGGCGATGGGATTGGTGAAGATGGGCGATGATCGTTGGAGTGGAGGAGATCCACCCCCGCGCCCTCCCTATAAATTGGGAGGTTTGCGGGAGGCGATGCTCATCCACCCTTCCTTCCTCCTCAAAATCAAGTTCACAGATCTAGCCCTACTCCTCTTGTCCCCGGGGTCGCCCCTCCTCCTTGCTTCGATCTGCACTCGTTGCTACCATGCCTAGGGGATGAGGGCGGCCTCTGGCCTCCGCCTCGATGGCGAGGGGTTCCCGTCGGGATCATGCTACCGCTTCAGCTACGGAGGTGGAGGGTGGCCTAAGTGCGCACAGTGGAGGAGCTAGGAGGGGCCTTTGGTCGACATGGAACCCATGGTCAGGGAAGGCGGAGTGCCACTCCATTCCCTCCTCCAACGCCAGATCCTCCCATTGAGGAGACCCATGCCGAGGGAACGGTGTTGGAGTTCGTCATCAAGCTGTGTGGTCCCCTCCGAGACCACCTGCGCCTTCCTCACCCCTTTACTAGGGTGATGGAGGTTGACAAGCTGCCACCATGTGTTTAGGGGCACATGGTTGCTGTAATGGCGCCGCGCGGGTGGACGTCAAGTACCCGGAGCACTGCGTCATGTTCCTCAAGCGTGGGTGGAAAATCTTCACTAGCGCCCACAACCTCATGGATGGGCACGTCCTCCGCTTCAACATGATTGAGGCCGACCTACTCTCTGTCAAGATTTATGGGCATTTTGACGCTCAACGCAGATGCTGCGAGGAGAGTCTAAGAGACGTCGAAAGCCCCTCCTCAAGCCACAACAACGAAGAGGATGGTGTCGGTGAAGACGACGACGATGAGTCTCGAGCCATCAAGTCAGAATATGATGACCTAGGCTCTAGCTGATCGTCCATTGCACCATAACCGTTATCGTGCTCCCCTCCCCCCTAGGCAGAGCAATTTTCCGGGTGTCCTCACCTTGGGCGCTGCCTCTGCTTCTCAGCAGGACCCTGACAGGTTCGTGGACTTTGGCTTCGCCCTCTGCATAGTGCTGGTCCAGATGGGGCTATGACGGCTTCCGCCGGGGGTCTCTCTGCTCTTCTTCATTTTGTAATCTGCCCCTAGGGGAGAAATCAAATAAAGAGTTTGTTAGAAACGGGTGTCCTCCCGTGTAATTTTCATCCCTTTTTTGTATTGAAAATGCATGAGAATAGAATTATATTTTTCTCCCGCAAGTACTTTTCCTTTTCTTTCCTTATTTGTACTGCATTGGCATACTTCGTCTTCCCCGCACGAGGCTACTTGTTAGGTCGTCATTCAAACCACGAGTGCCAGAGTGGGGGGGGGGGTTGAGCCCCCGGTAACAGGTTGGTATTGTTCCCCGACAGAGCTCCTTGTCAGTGTCGGTGCTGTCACCCCTATAGGCAAGGAAAGGAGGATGGCTCGTCCCGACAAGGGTTCTCACCGCACGGATGACTCCACACCCCACAATAAGGAAGATACTAAGGGTTTCCTCGAGAAGTATTGAACTGGAAATATGTGAGACACTTATCTTTTCCAAGCAACGCCTTCTTTTCAAGCGGGATGGATCGCCATCTTTGTTCTGTTCTCTTCCTCCCCTATTCTCTTGAAGATGAAGCATGTAAGGTGAGGACAATAACAAAGATTACGGTCTCATCAAGCATTCTAGCAAATCTATCATATCTAGAAGGCATTAACATCGTAGTCATGAAAGCAAATGCGTAACGAGCATGTAATGATGACTATATGATGCAATGCCTAGCTTTTATTACTGGTGCACAGGGTCTACGCCAGGCTTTGTACAAAGGGTTACATGCAACATCGGTAAGTATTGTAAAAAAGGTGGATGTTAGGGACTGATCACGGCAGCCGCGCCTTATGAGTATAACTTACGAAGATGCTCAATATTCCATGAGTTCTGCACCTTGGTTCCATCTTCGGTCTCCAGACGGACTGCGCCTGGTCTGGTAACTCGTACTACCCGGTAAGGGCCTTCCCACTTTAGTGTCAACTTGTTTGCACCCTTGGCGGACTGAACACACCGAAGTACAAGGTTGCCTTCCTTAAGGCTTCGGGCATGAACTTTGCGGCTATGGTAGCGGAACAAAGCTTGCTGGTAACATGCAGCACGCATAACAGTTGGAGACGATCTTCCTCGAGGAGCACGTCTTCATCATGCCACAATTGCTGTTGCTCTAGTTCGTCGTAGGCAAGCACTCGAGGCGAACCATATATGAGTTCCATGGGGAGCACTGCTTTTGCCCCATACACTAGGGAGAAGGGCATCTAATCGGTAGCTCGATTCGGTGTCGTTTTGAGGGACCAAAGAACCACTGACAACTCATCTATCCAGCGCCTGCCGCTCTTCCACAGCTTATCGAAAGTTATTGTCTTGAGTCCTCGCAACACTTCTGCATTCATCCTCTTGACTTGATCGTTGCTACTTGGGTGAGCAATAGAGGCGAAGGAGACCTTGCTTCAAAGGTTTTGGATATACTGCATGAAGGTGCGACTCACAAACTAGGTGCCTTTGTCGGTGACCACTATGTTAGGTACTCCAAAACGGCACACCAACCCTTTCATGAACTTGATAGATGCTTGTGCGGTCACCCTTCTCACTGGTTCCACATCTGGCCACTTTGTTAACTTGTCGGTTGCCACGAACAAGAACTCAAAGCCCCAGATAGTGCGGGGGGGGGGGGAGGGACCTATCATGCCCAAGATGCACGCCTATCCATATTAAGACACGAGGGCCTCGACAAGGATAGAGGCGCATCTTGTTGTTAGCAAGTACAACATCATTACATACATTTAGGAAGAGAAGAGTATATGAGTTGGTTTACACTCGCCACATACTAAATTACAAATCCACATAATTAGTTCAATCATCAATACAAAGGCAGGGTCCCACTATGGACGAAATCAAACAATAAAATGATGCAATGACATTGGCTTGCAACCCCAAAGATCTCGACCACGACCACTCTATTCGTCTGGATAAGTGACGTACATCCTGCCATGCTCCTCGTCATACTCCCATTGGAGCTGTGTCATATCATCTGGCATGATCTCATTTGTACCTGCACCTGGATTGTTGTAGTAATCTGTGAGCCACGGGGACTCAGCAATCTCGCGCCCGGGTACCGAGACTATTCAAGCTTATAGGTTGGGAAGGGGTATGTGTATAGTTTGTAGCAACACTAAGAAGTTATGGTGGCTAAACTTACAAAACATGAAAGTAAATATGTGGTCTACGATAAACGATCGTAACTAGAATGACCTCTAAGAGATCCTGAACACCTACTTACGTCAATCATAACCCCACCATGTTCTCTCTCGGACCATGTTCACAAGCAGAGACGATCACAGTTACTGACGCAGTTGGTGTATTTTATTAGAGTTTACTTCAAGTTAACTATAACCGGGTGTTAAACAAATATCCAAGTTGCCACATAACCGCGGGCACGGCTTTTTGAAAGTTTTAACCCTGCAGGGGTGCTCCAACTAGTCCATCATAAATTAACCACAATCTGCGGGAATAGCCTCGACCACGGATCTCGTGATCATCCTAGGAAAATCCAAAGGAATTCCAACACCTCGAGATAGCTCGACGAAAGTCAGAGTCCCACACGCAAGCCACTCGATAAAGGTAAAACAAGTCTAGCAAGACCGCCCGGCAGGCCAGATCCCAATAGGAGCCGCGCGTATCTCTGTCTCCGGGCACTACCATATGGTTCTAGTTACAGGGAAAACCAATCCTCAAGTTGCCTTGAGGCGGCCCCGCAGGCAGCCCTTTTTGCACCAACACTCATGAGGAACAATGGCCCGGGTTGTTGATTAATTATCCACGGGGTAGCTAGTCCCTATGCACCTTTATTAAGTTGTTTATGCAAAAATTACCAATGTTGGGTCTTGCCAGACAAGTTTTAATCTCAACCGAATAATCAAGGGGGTCCCCATAACAACCCCGAGCATGTTACGTGCGCAAAATATGGAAACATAACATCGGTAACAAAAAACTATAGCGGTAAGAGTGGAACAAAACACCTAGCAAATGGCCAAGCCTTCCACCATACCAAGATGTATATTTGCATTAAATTAAATAGAAGATAATATTGTGATATGCCAAAATCCATGTTATCACATGGAAACAACCTGCACCTGCAACTAAGAACGCTATAAGAGGGGCTGAGCAGCGGTAACATAGCCAAACAAAGGTTTGCTAGGATGAGCAGGGTTAGAGGCTATCATGCCAATGTAGGAGTCGTCACATTCAAGTGGTAGGTAATGCATAAGTAACGATAAGAACGATACATCTTGCAAAGGAAAATCGGGATCCGGGTACGATCATCTTGCCTGTTGGTTCTTCAGAGGGACAAAGAGCGGGGTCCTCGTAGTGGTACTCTCCTGGATCCTCGTACTCAGTTTCAACACTCGCGTCTACCCAAGAGAAACAGCAATAATAAAAAACCAACGAAGGTGCAATGCACAAACAAGATGATGCATGATTCATTCGAAGAATTTAACATGGCAATCCTAAACTAGTCATGTTTCACATGCAATACTTTAGTTATTTATAATTATGGACACAACCTCAAGTTAAGTTATTTAAACATGCATGATCATGGAAAATATGGATGCTTCATGCAAAATCGATACAAATGCATATGTAGAATGTAAGAACGGAGTTACGGTTCTCACAGTACGCTCACGACAAGTTACCAAGGCAAAACACAAGACAAAGAAGGAGATGTGTTGTTCCTTGGCATTCCAAGGTATCCACTGGATAGGCAATGAAAAACCAACCACAATAGAGTCAAAGATCAAGAAGTTCCATGGTGTATACCTCCCACAAGTCACAAAACATTAAAACAAACAATCTGCCACAAAACAGCAACATAGCAACTTACCCAGCCAATAACTAGAGCTACAGGAAGTATCCAACCACAAACAAGGCATTGATAGAAACTACATAGCATGCTTATCAACTTATCCAACTACACAATCTGGAATGGAGGCACACATCAATAAGCATGAAGCTCACAAGTTGGCATGATGCAAGAGATTTTAGGGACTTAGTGAAAATAATAGTTTTCTGGAATCTGAGTTAAGTTGATAGCAAGTTGACAGCAGAAACTAATGGTGATATAGACCACCTCATGGCATGAAAATTAACAAGATGATGGAGGACAACATCTACTTCAAAACACTAGCACTGAGCTTGAGCTAATTCTCAACATATCACTTGGTATCACCCACTGTTCATGGCATAAAAATATTAACAGATCTCTGACTTAGAAGTATTTAGCAAGTTTGAAAACAACAACATTTTAGTAGCTACTTTAGAGCATGGTTCCCACATTTATGGAAGTTTAACATGACAAAAATAAATACCATGGCATTCTACTCATCAAAGGCTACCATATTCATGTTGGCACCATTATCATAGCATGCATGGATTAAATATAACAAAAATGACGAAATGGCACTTTGAGACAAAATGACATTTTGTTAAACTTGCTCAAATGACCAAACAATTCACACAAATGGATTCCTTGGGTGATTCTACCCAAAAATCATATATGATACTCATATATTCACATGGAGCGTGATGACAAAATACTAGATAGATAAATACCCAACAATCCTATAAGTGAAAACTAACTAAAAATACCTATGTGCATATATGATGATCTCCAGATTTGGAAATATTACTATAAAAGGAAATACCTAGTATAACAAATAAAACAAGAAAACAACAATTTACAGGGGGCCACCTGGCATAGGCACCAGGGCCCCATAGTGCGTGACAAATGGGGACTGGGCCCACTTGTCACACACACACCACACACACACACAACTACACACACAACACATACACTCACACTGGATCTGCTGGCCATAGCAGATCCACACACACACATGGCACACACAAGCACACACACACACACACTACACACACAACCACACCTGGATCTGGCACATGCTGCACCAGATCCACACCACACACCACCCAAAGCGCACGGGATCCGGCACTACACCGGATCCGAACACAAATCACCCACACTGGCCAATGGGAAAAAGGAGCAAAAGGGGGGCACCGGGGATCAAACCACAGACCTTGCGGTCTCGACGCGGCTCGCTTGCCACTCGCTAGACGGGGACTACTGCTAGAACGGGGGAAAGGAACAAGACAACATCTGAAGATCCCCTTTCTCCTTCCTGCCGACAGACAGGGAGAAGGAGATGTCGACGAGCCTTCCGGCGACCACCAGGGCCGGCGACCTATGGCAGTGCTGCGGGATCTTAGGGAGGCCCTTTGCCTAGGAGCTACGGCGGCCACGACGCGGGGCAAGATGGGCTCGAGCACAACGACACCTCTGAACCTAGAACTACAGGACACCGGGAGTGCGCACTTGACAGATCACCGGCGATGGCGACAGCGGACTAGGGACAAAGGAAAGGGTAGGGATCGATTGCGGGGGAACACCTCTCCTACCTAGACACGTAGACGGGGTCAGGGGCGCAGCAGAACAATGACGGCGCGAAGGGGATATCCTGCGAACCTCTGGCCAGAACGCATAGGAAGAAGGGCTCGGGGGCGCACCAACGGAGAGGACCTGGCGCTCCCTCGGACAAAGAGGAAGAAGCGGTCGAGGACAAGCGACCTTCCCACGTCACCAGCACGGCGGGGAGCGGCGCGGAGGCTATCTCCGGGCACAATCAGTAGCTTGGTCGGAGCGTGATGGGCACGGCGATGATATCGCGCTGGCTAGCTTACCTGGCGTGGCAAGGAGGAGGGGGGAATGGGCAGAGCAAACCCTAGGGATGCGCGACGATAGGGTTTAAAAGGGGCAGGGAGGCTGACGGCGACTCGACGTCTGCACCAAACGGCGGCGCGCTCTCTCTCTCACGCCCTCTCTGAACTGACAGAAACACCAACGGAGCAGGTGACCGCTAGTATCTGGGCTTGGAGGGGTTCGAGGCCCACTTGGGCCGCGTTGCCGGGCTCCCTCTTCTCTCTCACACTCACACACACAAACTCCTGCTTAAAAATAAAAGAAAAACAAAACAAAACAATAAGACCCCACAGAGAAAAGGAATATTATTCCTGCAATCAAAAATTAATTTAGACCTAAATTAAATGCACCTATTTAACAAAAATGCACTAGTCAATTTTAACCTAAGTAAATTAAATCTTGTTATGAATGTTACCTACTGTTTTATTAAAAAAATCAACAACAGCAGCAACAAGTGAAATAGCTCACCTACTCCACTCAATACAATTAAATTGAGCAAGAGAACATTTTAACAAATTTATAAAGGAAATTAATTCTATTGATGAAAGATAATAAGAAATAAAGGTTTTTAGGGTGTGGTTTTTGAAATAACAAGATAGAGGGAAGGAGTTTGATGCCCACTCACACACACACATCCACAATACCACTCACACATCACAACAAGGTCACAAGAAGCACACCCTATTTATCTAATGCATGACATGATGATGAAATGGTATGATGCATGATGCATGCAACAATGGCATGGCAAAAGAGCAAAGTCATTTCATCCATCACATGGAAACAAGGGTCCACATAGGTTACATGGCCATAAAAGGCAGGGGCAGCAGTTGGGCTGTCACAACTCTCCCACACTACAAGAGGATCTCGACCTGAGATCTAGGAATGAAAGAATTCTGGATATTCGGAAGGGAGAAGATCCTCATGTTCCCAAGTAGCTTCTTTGTCAGAATGATGATACCACTTCACCTTGAGAAACTTGATTGACTTGTTGCGAGTCTTACGCTCAGTTTCTTCAAGAATAGCCACTGGATGCTCACGATAAGAGAGGTCTTCTTGGAGATCAATGTCTTGGAGGTCAATGGTATGCTCGGGAGTCTTGAAACACCTCCAGAGCTGAGAGACATGGAAGACATCGTACACATTTGCGAAGTTCGGAGGAAGCTCTAGTTGATATGCAAGTTCACCTCTCTTGCCAACAACTCTGAAAGGACCAACAAAGCGAGGAGCTAGCTTCCTTTAATTCCAAACCGCTGAGTGCCCTTCATGGGAGAGACTCTGAGATAGACTAGATCATCAACTTGAAAGGAAACATCCCGATGTTTGTTATCGTAATAACTCTTCTGTCGGGATTGAGCTGCTTTGAGGTTGTCACGAATGACATGGCACATCTCTTCTGCTTCGGTGATCATGTCATTGCCCAAAATTTGACGCTCACCGGTTTCAGACCAGTTAAGCGGGGTGCGACACTTCCTGCCGTAGAGAATCTCGAAAGGTGCCTTGCCTGAGCTAGCCTAAAAGCTATTGTTGTATGAGAATTCAGCATATGGAAGACAGTCTTCCCATTTCATGCCGAACGAGATCACACATGCTTTGAGCATATCTTCAAGGATCTGATTGACTCTCTCAATTTGACCACTTGTCTGCAGATGGAATGCAGAGCTAAAACAAATCTTGGTACCCATAGCAGTCTGGAAGGACTCCCAAAACTTGGAAATAAAGAGGCTTCCACGGTGAGATGAGATGAGCTAAGGAATACCATGCAAAGAAACTATCCTTGATGTATACAACTCTGCTAGCTGAGCTACCGAGATAGATTCTTTGACTGGAAGGAAATGAGCAACTTTCGTCAGCTTGTCGATAACCACAAAGATGGCATCGTTGCCTCTCTTGGACTTGGGAAACCCGGTGACAAAATCCATCTCCACATGATCTAGTTTCCACTCAGGGATAGGCAAAGGCTGAACAAGACCTGCTGGACGTTGATGCTCCGCCTTCACTCTGTGACAAACATCACACTCGTTCACGAACTGAGCAATTTCATGCTTCATGCGAGTCCACTAGAAGGTTTGCTTGAGATCCTCATACATCTTGGAACTGCCTGGATGAATGGAAAGAAGAGAATTATGCGCTTCGTCCATGATAACCCTCATGAGATCACCTTTTGGAACCACCAGAATGTCCTGAAAGAACAATGTATCTTTGTCATCAATGGGAAAGCACTTATACTTCGGAATGCCCTTGGCCACACCTTTCTTCACTTTCTTCACTATTGCGCCAAGAAGTTGACCTTAGTGAACCTGATCTTTCATAGTCGGAGAGACTTGGAGATTGGCAAGAAATCCTTGCGGAATCATTTGAAGGTTGAGCTTACGGAAGGCTTCACTAAGCTCGGGTTGAAGAGGCTTCACAATGAGACTGTTGCAGTACACCTTTCGGCTGAGCGCGTCTACAATGACATTTGCTTTTCCAGGAGTATACTCAATGCGTGGATTGAAGTCCTCAAGCATTTCCACCCAACGAGACTGCTGAAGATTAAGATTGGGTTGAGTGAAAATGTACTTCAAGCTCTTGTGATCGGTGTACACCTCAACTGGTCTAACCACCAACAAATGCCTCCACGTCATCAGAGCATGCACAATTTCCACCAACTCGAGATCATGAGTGGGGTAGTTCTTCTCAGCAGGCTTCAACTGACGCGAGGTATAAGCAGCTATCTTATCTTGCATGACAACACCAACAAGACCTTGGAGAGAAGCATCACAGAAAACTTGGAAAGGCTTTGACTGCTTGGGGGGAACAAGAACTGGAGCTGAAGTCAGTCTCTGTGTGAGCATATTGAACGCCACATCACACTCAGGAGACCAAACATACTTGACATTCTTCTGGAGGAGATTAGACAGAGGCTTAGCAATTTGAGAGAGGTTCTCCACGAATCTTCTGCAATAGCTAGCGAGCCTGAGGAAGCTACGAAGCTGCTTCACATTTTGAGGAGGCTCCCACTTCAAGATTGCCTCAACTTTCTCAGGGTGCACTTTAATGCCCTCGGCAGAGATCACATGCCCAAGGTACACCACTTCATTGAGCCAAAACTCACACTTGGAAAACTTGGCATAGAATCGATGTTCTCTTAGCTTGTCAAGCACAAGCCTAAGATGCTCTGCATGCTCTTCTTCTGTCTCTGAGAACACAAGGATATAATCCAAATAGAACAAGGCGAACTCATTCTTGAAAGTAGAGAATATGAAGTTCATCATTCTTGAGACGGTTGGAGGAGCATTTGCAAGACCAAACGACATGACGGTGTACACATAAGAACCAAAACTCGTCCTGAAAGCGATCTTTGGAATGTCTTCTTGATGAATGCAAATCTGATGATAGCCATGCGAAGATCAAGCTTCGACAAAACCTTGGCATCTGTCAGTTGTTCAAACAACTCATTGATGTTGGGAAGTGGGTACTTGTTTCTGATTGTCTTCTTGTTCAATGGATGGCAATCGACACAAAGCCAGTCTGTGCCATCCTTCTTCTTGACAAACAAAACACCACAACCCCATGGAGAAGAACTTGGTCTGATTAGACCCAGACATTCTTGTTCATCTAGCTGCTTCTTCAACTCTTTCAGCTCTTCGGGGCCAAGTTTATAAGGGCGCTTGCAAACCGGTTCAGTTCCAGGCTCGAGGTCAATCACGAACTCGACTGGTCGGTGTGGAGGCATTCCTGGCAATTCTTTTCGAAAGACATCTTCATACTCACAAACCACCGGAATTTGTGAAATAGCCGAGATTTCACCCGTCTCATTAAGAGCAAAGAGACGGATTGTGTCATCCTGAGCTACAAAAATAATCACATCTTCTGAAGGATGAGTTAGCTTGACTTATTTGCTTGACAATCAACATATGCCTTATTCATAGCCAGGAAGTCCATGTCCAGAATGAGATCAATGTCGGAATTTCTGAGAACAATAGGAGAAGCCAGAAAAGAATAATTGGCCATCTTGATAGAAACATCTGGGACTACCCAACGAGAACTCATACGCTTGCCCAGAGACACAACTTGCAATGCCGCAGGCAACTCTTCATGATGAAAATAATGCTTGGATGCAAATGGATATGACATAAAAGAATGTGAAGCACTAGTATCAAACAAAACTTTTGTAGGAATAGAATTAACTGAGAGATTACCCATGATCACTTGAGAAGAATCCTCTGCCTCTACTGCGTTCACCATATTCATCCTTGCTGACTTGGGATTATGCTTCACCATTGCATTGCCTTGAGGCTTGACTGGAGGAGGAGGCGGAAGACGTCGCTGGTTGCACTTGTTTGAGTAGTGACCCTTCTGACCACACTTGTCACAAGTAACCTCAGATAGCGGACGAAAGTTTCCTAGAGGAGGAACAAAAGCTGACTTTGGTGCCCTGGGTCTCTGCTAATATCCTGGGTTGGGTGGGTGGGAAGAACCACGGCCACTGAACTGCTTCTGCTGCTGAGGAGGACAAAACGGAGGAGGATTAGGCACCCAATATTTCTGCTCCTTAGGAGCCATCTGAGAGCTGGAAGAAGAAGAATATGAATCCTTTGAACGCTTCCTTGAGTTCTCCAACTTGAGCTGAGTTGCCTCGACCTTCAAAGCCATATTGTAGAACTGATCAAACTCACGAGGCTCTTGAAGGACTAGACCTGGCAGAAGCTCATCCTTGAGACCACCTGTGAACTAATAGATCGTGGCCTTGTCATCTGGAACATCTTGCTTAGCATAGCGGGCTAGATTCTGGAACTCGATGTTGTACTGATAGACAGACTTGCTCCCCTGCTTCAGGTGCCTGAATTTCCCATGCATCTCCTCGACAAAGCTTGTCGGAATGTAATGGGCCCTGAAGTCACGACAGAAATCGTCCCAAGTAACAACACGATCGCCCCTGGAATCCTTGTACTCCTGCCACCAATCAGCTGCCTGACCCTTGAGCTGGAACGACGCAAATCTAACAAAGTCCTCTGGTCTGACATTGCTGCACTCAAAATGCTTACTCATGTCATGGAGCCAATCATCAGCATCAAAAGGCTGCTCACAACATGTGAAAGACATGGGCTGATTGGCAAGGAACTGGGTGAGCATCGCAAACTGAGGTTGATTCTGAAAATTCCCTTGAAAGCCTTGCTGACCCTGATCTCTTTCTTGCGACAACCTGAGCAACATCTGAGTGTTTGCATTGGTTGCGGCCATCACAGCTTGCTAAGCTTCTAGAGGAGGAGGCAGTGGCGGGGGTGGTGGAACATCAGCCTGCTCCTCACCATGACCCGGATTCCCGCGAGTTGGTGGAGCCATCCTGAAGATGGACAAAACATCAGCACCTCATTGATAAGACGAATTCAAAGCTGAATCAAATGCTTGAAAGAAATTGAATGAATAATACAATCAGCCTTCCTACTGAAAAAATAGTAAGAATGCCTTCTTCGGTTTTGCGATAACATCATCAGATATTAGAAGCCACTTGCATTAACACAAAAGTATTGAGCTAATGTTGCTCGGAAAAAATGTATATGCCCCCATACATCTGAAGAAGATGATCCTAGATAACTACATGAGTTCCCACCTAAGAACTTTCGAAAACTTTCTAGTTATGCAATCCGGTGTGGGGGATACAAGGAGGAAATATCTCACACAACTAGGAAACCTACACCCCAACTGTATCCATCCTTCAACACATAACCAGAGGCTTTCGCAAATCCATCTAAATCGAATCTTCAAAAGCACAACGATACTAAACCATGGTGGTACCCCGGACGCCTCCCCAGTACTGGGTGACTCCGACCTTATCTCACCATGACAAGTATTGAAGTAATTCTGAACACTCTCCATCCTGAGATACTAAGGAAGCTGAATGGTAACGATGTGCCAAAATTCCCTGGACCTCTACTCCCTAGAAGAAATCAAGTCAGACAGAAGGCACCAAGACAAAACACCGTCACATCGGCATCATATAGACTCCAAAATATCCGCATGATCCTAAATTTTTTTTGAGCGAGAAGAGGAGTAGAATCAAAATTCCTAAGTCGAATACCTCACCCGAACATAGAAAGAGGAGTAAAAAGAAACCTACTCTCCGATATAACTAGACTCAAAATAGTTTTACTAGCCTCGACTCGGCCAAGTTCGATCAAGCAAAGGGCTCCTATGGTCATATGTCTCTGAATACCAACTTGTCATGCCCAAGATGCGCGCCGATCCAAATTAAGACACGAGGGCATCGACAAGGATAAAGGCGCATCTTGTCGTTAGCAAGTACAACATCATTACATACATTTAGGAAGAGAAGAGTATATGAGTTGACATACAATCGCCACATACTAAATTACAAATCCACATAATTATTTCAATCATCAATATAAAGGCAGGTTCCAACTACGAATGAAATCAAACGATTAAATGATGCAATGACATTGGCTTGCAAGCCCAAAGATCTCGACCATGACCACTCTACTCGTCTGGATAAGTGACGTGCATCCTGGCACGCTCCTCGTCATACTCCCACTAGAGCTACGTCATATCATCTGGCACGATCTCATCTGTACCTTCACCTGGATTGTTGTAGTAATCTGTGAGCCACGGGGACTCAACAATCTCGTGCCCGGGTACCAAGACTATTCAAGCATATAGGTTGGGAAGGGGTATGTGTATAGTTTGCAGCAGCACTAAGCCCTTATGGTGGCTAAACTTATGAAACATGAAATTAAATATGTGGTCTACGATAAATGATCAATACTAGAATGACCTCTAAGAGATCCTGAACAGCTACTTACGTCAATCATAACCCCACCGTGTTCTCCCTCGGATCATGTTCACGAGTAGAGACGATCACGGTTACTCACACAGTTGGTGTATTTTATTAGAGTTTACTTCAAGTTAACTATAACCGGGTGTTAAACAAATATCCAAGTTGCCACATAACCGTGGGCACAGCTTTCCGAAAGTTTTAACCCTGCAGGGGTGCTCCAACTAGTCCATCATAAATTAACCACACTCTGCGGGAATAGCCTCGACCACGGATCTCGTGGTCATCCTAGGCAAATCCAAAGGAATTCCAACACCTCGAGATAGCCTGAACAAAGTCAGAGTCCCACACGCAAGCCACTCGATAAAGGTAAAACAAGTCCAGCAAGACCGCCCGGCAGGCCAGATCCCAATAGGAGCCGCGCGTATCTCTGTCTCCGGGCACTACCATATGGTTCTAGCTATAGGGAAAACCAATCCTCAAGTTGCCTCGAGGCGGCCCCGCAGGCAGCCCTTTTTGCACCAACACTCATGAGGAACAATGGCCCGGGTTGTTGATTAATTATCCACAGGGTAGCTAGTCCCTATGCATCTTTATTAAGTTGTTTAAGCAAATAGTACCAAAGCTGGGTCTTGCCAGACAGGTTTTAATCTCAACCGAATAATCAAGGGGGTCCCCATAACAACCCCGAGCATGTTAGGAGCGCAAAAATATGGAAACATAACATCGGTAACAAGAAACTATGGCGGTAAAAGCAGAACGAAACACCTAGAAAAAGGCCAAGACTTCCACCATACCAAGATATATATGTGCATTAAATTAAATAGTAGATAATATTGTGATATGCTAAAATCCATGTTATCACATGGAAACAACCTGCACGTGCAACTAAGAACGCTATAAGATGGGCTGAGCAGCGGTAACTCGGCCAAACAAAGGTTTGCTAGGATGAGGAGGGTTAGAGGCTATCATGGCAATGTAGGAGGCTTGACATTCAAGTGGTATGTAACGCATAAGTAATGATAAGAATGAAACATCTACCAAAGCAAAAAATAGTGTACGGATCCGGGTACGATCATCTTGCCTGTTGGTTCTTCAGAGGGACAAAGAGCGGGGACCTCGTAGTGGTACTCTCTTGGATCCTCGTACTCAGTTTCAACACTCGCGTCTACCCAAGATAAACATCAATAATAAACAACCAATCAAGGTGAAATCCACAAACAATATGATGCATGATTCATTTGAAGAATTTAACATGGCAATCCTAAACTAGTCATGTTTCACATGCAATATTTTAGATATTTGCAATTCTGGACAGAACCTAATGTTAAGTTATTAGAACATGCATGATCATGGCAAATATGGATGCTTGATGCAAAATCGATACAAATGCATATGTAGAATGTAAGAAACGGAGTTACGGTTCTCACGCTACACTCACTACAAGTTACAAAGGGAAAACACAAGACAAAGAAGGACATGTGTTGTTCCTTAGCATTCCAAGGTAGCCACTGGATAGGCAATGAAAAACCAACCACAATAGAGTCAAAGATCAAGCAGTTCCATGGAGTATACCTCCCACAAGTCACAAAACACTAAAACAAAGAATCTGCCACAAAACAACAACATAGCAACTTACCCAGCCAATAACTAGAGCTACAGGAAATCTCCAACCACAAACAAGGCATTGACCGAAACTACATAGCATGCTTATCAACTTATCCAACTACACAATCTAGAATGGAGGCACACATCAATAAGCATGAAGCTCACAAGTTGGCATGATGCAACAGATTTTAGGGACAGTGAAAATAATAGTTTCCTGGAATCTAAGTTAAGCTGATAGCAAGTTGATAGCAGAAACGAATGGTGATATATACCACCTCATGGCATGAAAATTAACAGGATGATGGAGGACAACATCTACTTCAAAATACTAGCACTGAGCTTGAGCTAATTCTCAACATATCACTTGGTAGCACCCACTCTTCATGGCATAAAAATATTAACAGATCTCAGACTTAGAAATATTTAGCATGTTTGAAAATAGCAACATTTGAGTAGCTACTTTAGAGCATGGTTCCCACATATATGCAAGTTTAACATGACAAAAATAAATACCATGGCATTCTACTCATCAAAGGCTACCATATTCATGTTGGCACCATTATCATAGCATGCATGGATTAAATATAACAAAAATGACAAAATGGCACTTTGAGACAAAATGACATTTTGTCAAACTTGCTCAAATGACCAAACAAGTCACACCAATGGATTCCTTGGGTGATTCTACCCCAAAATCATATATCATACTCATATATTCACATGCAACATCATGACAAAATACTAGATAGATAAATACCCAACAATCCTATAAGTGAAAACTTACTAAAAATACCTATGTGCATATATGATCATGTCTAGATTTGGAAATATTACTAGAAAAGTAAATAACCTAATATAACAAATAAAAAAATAACAAAAATAAAAGAAAAACAACAATTTACAAGGGAGGGCCACCTAGCATAGGCTCCAGGGCCCCCTAATGCATGACTAGTGGGGCCTAGGCCCACTTGTCACACACACCACACACACACAGCTACACACACACAACACATACACTCACACTGGATCTGTTGGCCACAGTAGATCCACACACATATGGCACACACAAGCACATACACACTCCACACACAGCCATACCTGGATCCAACACACGCGGCACCAGATCCACACCACACACCACACACAGCGCACGGGATCCGGCACCACACTAGATCCGAACACAAATCACACACACTGGCCAATGGAAAAAATGAGCAAAGGGGGGGGGCATTGAGGATTGAACGGCAGACCTTGCGGTCTCGACGCGGCTCGCTTGGCACTTTGCTAGACGGGGACTACTGCTAGAACGGGGGAAAAGAAGAAGACAACATCTGAAGATCACCTTTCTCCTTCCTGCCGGCAGACAGGGAGAAGGTGACGCTGGCAAGCCTTCTGGTGACCACCGGGGCCAGCGACCTGCGGAGGGGCTGCGGGATCTCAGGGAGGCCCTTTGCCTAGGAGCTAGGGTGGCCACGACGCGGGGCAAGATGGGCTCGAGCACAACGGCACCTCTGAATCTAGAACTGCAGGACACCGGGAGCGCACACTCGACAGAACACTGGCGACGACGACATTGGACTAGGGGCGAAGGAAAGGACAGGGATCGATCGCGGGGGAATACCTCTCCTACCTAGACACAAAGATGGGGCCGGGGGCGCAGCAGAACGACGACGGCACGAAGGGGAACTTCGGCGAACCTCTGGCCGGTACGCAGAGGAAGAAGGGCTTGGGGGCGTAGCGATCAAGAGGACCTGGCGCTCCCTCGAACGAAGAAGAAGAAGTGGCCAAGGACGGGTGACCTTCTCACGTCACCAGCACGACGGGGAGTGGCGTGGAGGCTACCTCCGGGCACAAGCAGCAGCTTAGCCGGAGCACGGCGGGCACGGCGACGGCATGCGCTCGCTAGTTTACCTGGCGGTGGCACGGCAAGGAGGAGGGGGGAATGGGCAGTGCAAACCCTAGGGATGCGCGACGATAAGGTTTAAAAGGGGCAAGGAGGCTGACGGTGACTCGACGTCCGCGCCAAACGGCGGCGCTCTCTCTCTCTTGCACGCCCTCTCTGAACTGACGAAAACACCAACGGAGCAGGTGACCGCTAGTTGCTGGGCCTGGAGGGGTTCGAGGCCCACTTGGGCCGTGGTGCTGGGTTTCCTCTTCTCTCTTACACTCACACACACAAACTCCTTCTTAGAAATAAAAGAAAAACCAAACAAAACAATAAAACCCCATAGAGAAAAGGAATATTATTCCTACAATCAAAAATTTATTTTGACCTAAATTAAATGCATCTATTTAACAAAAATGCACTAGTCAATTTTAACCTAAGTAGATTATATCTTGTTATGAATTTACCTGTTGTTTTATTTTAAAATCAAAATCAGCAACAACAGCAACAAGTGAAATATCTCACCTACTCCACTCAAAACAATTAAGTTGAGCAAGAGAACATTTTTAACAAATTTATAAAGGAAATTAATTCTGTTGATAATAGATAATAGGAAATAAAGGTTTTCAGGTTTTGGTTTTTGAAATAACAAGAGAGAGGGAAGGAGTTTGAGACCCACTCACACACACATCCACAAGAGCACTCACACATCACAACAATGTCATAAGAAGCACACCCCATTTATATAATGCATGACATGATGATGAAATGGTATGATGCATGAGGCATGAAGCAATGGCATGGAAAAAGAGCAAACTCATTTCATCCATCACATGGCAACAAGGGTCCACATAGGTTACATGGCCATAGAAGGCAAGGGCAGCACTTGGGCTATCATAGGGCCCAAGATATTGAGCCCCCAGACCAAGAATGGCCAGGATAAAGGGATTGTTTGTAGGGATTGTGCTGGTTGATGGATGGTCTTGGAATGGAACTGGTAGGCTTCACACTTGGTGACCAACTTAGTTGCATCTTGGAGCGCAGTGGGACAATAGAAACCCTGGCAGAAAGCTTTCTTGGCAAGGGCCAATGTGGGAACCACACACTCCTCCATGAATCTCCACCAATAGCTTTAGTACATCCTTCCGGGAGATACACCTCAATTTCACGATGTTTGGTTGTGTTCTGTACAATGTGCCATCAACAAACTGGTACATACTTGAGTGACAGGCTACTCTTTTGGCTTCTTCTTGCTCTTCGGGGAGTTCTCCTGTTTGTAGGAAACAGACTATATGTTGTGTCCAGGTTCGAGCATGCGGCTCGACAACAAGGACTAAGGGCATATCCTCATCTCCGGGAGCGCTTGCCTCAACCGCTAGTCCCTTAAGTCCTGTGGGAAGGAGCAGCTTGCCAACCAGAACGTGATTTCCCATGGCAGCCCCTCTACTAGTGGCTTCGGGAAGCTATGCCATGAAATGCTTGTTGAAGTTCAGCTTCCTTCTCTTCTTGGACAGATGGGGATACCGATGGTTGGGTGAGGCGGAGAACAAAAGTCCCTGGTTCCACACAAAGCTTCTGCGTAGCACACTTCGATAGGTGATCAACAATGTTGTTCTCTGCTCGTGGCACATGTTCTGTTTGCAACCCATCGAAGTGATCCTCCAATTTCCTCACTTCCTCCACATAGGCTTCCATCAACGGTTTTGGTTATCCTTATTGACTGAGAATCCCCTCGGACGATCAGTCTCTTTATCCCCAACTCTACCGTGATTCTGAGTCCGGCAAGAAATACCTCGTACTCTCCGGTGTTGGTGGTGGCTTCCTCTCGGGGAAAGTGCATATGGACGACATACTTGAGGTGGTCTCTACTCAGGGCGACGAGGAGCACTCCTGCTCCGGCCCCCCTAGAGTGAGAAAGCACTATCAAAGTACATGACCCAATCCTTTAGTGTTTCCTTGCTAGGGAGGACCGTCTCCGGGGCTTCATCATCTCGTGTGGGTGTCCATTCTTCAATGAACTCTGCCAAGGCTCTCCTTTCAATAGTGGAAGTCCTCTCATACTTTAATCCGAAGCTTGACAACTCCAGCGCCCACTCAACTATCCTGCTAGTGGCCTCGAGGTTTCTCAGTATGCGTTGCAATGGGAAACTGGTGACAACTTTTATCTCATGGGCTTGGAAGTAGTGGCGCAGCTTCCTCGAGGCCATGATGAGGCCGAAGATCGGCTTCTGTACCCGAGATTACCTTGATCTAGCCCCCTGCAGTAGGGAACTGACAAAGTACGCGGGTCGCTGCACCATTTTCTTCTTCGCCACTCCCCTGGATCCCTGGTCTACCACTTGATGAGACCCCTCTTAACAAGTGTTGAGTCCTGTCGTGGATGTTCTTTCTTGCCCCTGGTAGCATCAGCAGCAGTCGTGGAATCTTCATCCACCCCCCGTTGTGCCAGTAGCGCTGCACTAACCACTTGATTCATTGCAGCTAAATGTAGCAGCAATGGCTCTTGTGGTTTAGGAGCGACCAAGGTGGGAGCGGAGGGCAATTATTCTTTAGGTCTTGTAGTGCTGCATCTGCCTCCGAGGTCCCCTTCATCAGGCCAGCCTTCTTCGGGATTTTGAAGAAAGACAAGGCGCGCTCAGAAGACTTGGAGATGGACCTACTCAATGCGGCAATGCATCCGGTAAGGCGTCTCATATCCTTGATGGTTTTGGGTGCCTATATCTGCTTGATCCCCTTGATCTTGTCGGGATTGGCTTCTATTCATCACAGAGATACGAAGAACCCAAGTAGCTTGCCGAATGGGACACCGAACACACATTTTTGAGGGTTGAGCTTTAGGTTGATCTTGCGCAGGTTTGTGAAAGTCTCCTCCAAATCTTGTATGAGAGTGGCCTCATCCTTTGTTTTGACCACCATGTCATCCATATAGGCTTCAACATTTCTGTACAACTGAGGTCCGAAACTGATTTAAACATCCCTAACGAAGGTTGACCCAACACTTTGTAACCTGAAGGGCATACGTACGAAGCCATACGTGCCCCAGGGAGTTACAATTGCGGTCTTCTCCTCATCTTCCTTGTTCACAAATATCTGGTGGTATCTGGAGTAAGCATCCAAAAAGGAGAGCAAGTCACATCCGGAGGTGGAATCAACAATTTGATCTATGTGTGACGAGGGGAAAGGATCCTTTGGGCAAGCTTTGTTCAAGTCGGTGAAGTCTATGCAAAGCCTCCATTTCCAATTTGCCTTCCGCACCACCACCGGGTTTGCCAACCAAGTTGGATGTAGTACACCTCTGACCAAACCAGCTGCTTCAGGCTTCTTAATTTCCTCAACAATGAACTGTTGCAGCTCCAAGTCCTGTTTCCTAACCTTTTGCTTGATGGGCCGGGTATGAGTGCAGACAACAAGGTGATGCTCAATTACCTCCCTGGGAACGCCAAGGATGTCAGATGGTTGCCAGGCAAACACAACGACATTATCCCACAAGAAGGCAACGAGCATGCTTTCCTATTTGTCAGTAAGAGTAGCACTAATGGTAAAGGTACCACCAATGTCATCCTCCCTTGTCGGGACTTTCTTTGTCTCAGGATTGGTGGCCTTGATCTTCCTGATGGCGGAGCTCTCCTGCAGTTCATCATCAAGTGAAGTGTACTCTGAGGAGGCATGCTTCCTGGAGTCCTTGTCGGTGTTTCCACCAACCTTCTTGATTTTCTTTGTATCCTTGGTGGGAGTTAGGATTTCTATGGCTTCAGCTACTACTGCATCGCGATACATCTGGTTCATGCAAATAACTGCGTTCTTCTTGTCGGATGGAATGGAAATGATTCCTATTGGCCCTGGTATTTTAAAAGTGTTGTAGGCATAGTGGGATGCCACCATGAACTTTGTGAGAGCTCGGCAACCGAGGATTCCATTGTAAGGCAGTGGGATCTCGGTGACGTCGAACACTATCCTTTCTATTCGTAAGTTCAACTTCCCGCGAAATGTCATAGGCAAAGTGATCTTTCCCTTAGGTCGGATCCTGTCGGGGTTGATCCCTTTGAACATACCCGTGGCTTCGAGCACTTCGTCAAGGATCTGCAGTTTCTCGGCCTCTTTAGGAGTGGTTAGATTCAATCCAGCCCCGCCACCAACTAACATCGTCGACACCTTGAGGTTGTGGATTGTCGGGGAAACAAACAATGGAAAACATCCAACCATAGTGGCATGGTCAGGATGATCATCTTCGTCAAAGATGATAGCCATGCAGGACCATCTGATTGGCTTCCTGGATTCTACACATGGCTCTACAACATTGACTTCGTGTGCCCACTGCTTGAGTTGGCGGCTAGAGGAGTGCAAAGATGCGCCCCCGTCGACGCACATGACATCAGTTGCTTCCTGGAACTTCCTGTCACTGGAATCCTCATCACAATCCTCATCTTCTCTCACATCATCTGTTTCCTTTTTCTCCCGACCTCTAGCGAGTTTTTCCTTTTGCTGAGAGGTTTTGCCGCAGTGACCACTCCTGTCGCCACAGCCTTTCCCGGCAGCGCTGTCCTGGCCTTTTTCCTTGTCGCGTTTCTCATACTCGACCCTCTGTTTCTCTACAAGTTTCTCGACCTGTCGGCATTCTTGGGGATCATGGCCCTTGGTACGATGGATTTTGCACTATGGCTCGTCGGACTTCCCAGCCTTCTCAACGGCAGCAGCCTCCCAGCAATTAGCGCATGCGGCAGATCCCTTGTAGGCGGCCTCGACTTTTGCCTTTTTGCCTGTACTGAGGTCCCCGGAGCTCTCGACAACCATTAGTGCTTTTCCCTTATGCATCTTGTTGCGCTTCTTGTTTCTTCCTTTCAGGTCGGGGACATCGTCGTCATCATCAGAGTCCATTTTGACGCCCACCTCTTCCCTGGGGAGTCGCCTCCTTTCTTCATCTAGAGCACACTTATCCGACAAGGTGTAAATCTCATTGGCAGTATTTGGGAGCTTGACATTCATCTTGGCTCGCATCCTCCCATTGCGCATGTTCGAGTGGAACGCGACAATCACCGCTGCCGGATGGATCTTTGGAATGTTGTTGTGCACTCGGCTGAATCTCTGGATATACTTCCTCATGGTGTCCCCCTTCTTTCGCGGGAGGACCTGGAAGTTGCTGGGTTGGCTGGTTCCTGGTGGCCACCACTAAAAGCGCCGACGAAATCGTTGCGTAGATCAGCCCAAGAGGAAATGGAGTTCTCCGATAGCTGCATCAGCCATGACCTCACGTTTGGCTTGAATGCCAAAGGGAAGAAATTGGCGAGAACCTTTTCGTCTCTTCCTCCCGAGGCTTGAACAACTATCATGTAAATGCCTAAGAACTCCACGAGGTTCAACTTCCCATCATATTTCTCCGGTAGCTCAGGCTTGAAAGCTCGGGTCGATGACCAGCGGACCCGTCGCAGCTCGCTAGGGAAGGCAAGGCAACCAACCTCATAAGGCAGGTACCCGCCGACATTGGGCACGGGGTCACCGGCGTCCAGACTATTGTGTCTATCGGATTGTCAGTGTGCATCCCGGTGTCGATCGATAGTGATGCACGCATTTTCCTTCCACCAGTCTTCAAGGACACGTTGTTGATCCTGGCGGTTGTGCGGGTCGGACGAAACTATGGATGCCTCGTCACGATCATCAGCAAGTGAAGTTTGTTGCGACAGCCTCTGTGTGTGTGGTCGCTGAGGGGATTGCACCGTTGGGGTGGCTCTTTCAATGCACTCACCGCCCCGGGCTACCACAGTTGTTCGCGTACATCGCGACGGCTCCGCATGCTGCGTCTTGTTGGCCTCAATGAAGGAAATTAGACTCTCAATGGTGGCTCTCCATTCATCCATCTTGTTCGCCATTGGCATGAAATTGAGCAGCATCTAGACCCATTCCATGGCCTCCTCCGTGGTATCCGGCATGGCAAAAGAGGCAGATCACGATGTTGCTCGACTCTTGGTAGGACCAAGAGAAGAGTCGTCACGCCCGTGACTCCATGCAACACTTCCTGGAGTTTTATTGTGGGTAGCGGGCCGATCCGGCAGGGCCATGGCTCCACTAGATGCTCTGTCTCGCTATGAACGAGGTGCTTTCCCAATGATCTCGTTGGGGACGGGTGTGGCTGGAGGATCAATGCTCGCACCGAACTGGACGCCACTGGGGCGGCTTCGGCCATCCACGCAGAGGGGGGTGACGAACGGACATTCCTTCCGCCCCTGGCGTCGAGGCCGAGCCCGCCATGCTGATGTTGCTGTTGTTGCTCCTATGCGGCACCTCCCGCTCCATCCTCAGCTGCGATGATGTGGACGGGCGCGCCGCCTGCGCCGATCACATCGTCTACGATGCGCGTCTCGGCCGCTGCCGCTGCGGCGCTTACGACGCCAATGGCCGCGTGCGAGGGACCATTTGAAGTGGAAGGATGTGCAGCCGCGCTGGGCTTCTTCTTCGGACCCATTATCGAAGGAGATGATGATGAAGATCGACTCGTTGTCCATGAACCCAAGTTCACGCAAATGATGCACGACCCCTACCTGGCGCGCCAAAGATGTCGGGCACGGATGCTCATGATCACCTATGGGATCAGGAATCCCTTGTGATTCGGTAGGGGCGTCACGTTGCACAAAGAGCAGAGGTCTCGAGATGGCACAACGATCAGGACGCATGCATTTTACCCAGGTTCGGGCCGCTGCTAAGCGTAAAACCCTGCTCCTACTTTTTGGTGGATTGATTGGGGGAACTCAAAGAACATAGGGCACCTAGCCCGACAAAAGTTGCTGTCGGAGAAGGAGCGGTTGTGTTAGTACAAATGTTCGGGGGTATCAATTGCCAACCTTGAGCTAGGTCACCTTGGGCCTCCTTTTATAGTGCAAGGGGTCACCACAATGGCAAAATAGACATTATCTATTGATTATATAGCTAACCAGAGCTATCATACCTAACGCTGGCATTCAGAACAAAATACCATGATTACCTGCCTAGGTGGCGCTTGGGGTTGCATCCCTGGCAAGCTCTGGCAACCGTTGGCGTGGTCGTTGCTTAAGAACTTGACACGCTGCAGGGCTGGTGTCAATTAAGCATAACTTCCCTTCGATTTGTCGCCACGTACTTAGCGAGAGCTGATTAGCTGCCTGAGGGCTTGGCACCGCATCGATAAGTGACGGGCGTAGCGATGTGGTGGAGCGGTGGCTAGCTAGCTCATGCCTGTCGAGGAATGTTCTGCCGGGTCTTCAAGGAAGCGGGTGCGCCTTGGTCCCCAGCAAGAATCGGGGGCGTGCTTGGCGTGCCGCAGCCCAGGCTTGGGCTGCCGTGTTAAGCTTGATGGAGTCTTCTCTTGATTGCTGGCAGGGTTCTTTGCTTCTAAAGCCTGTGCATAAGTCAGGGGGACTGTGTACCCCTCTACTAGTGCACCAACAAAAGTGATACAAACACAGGGTGTGACAGACCTTCCCCCCTTACAAGAATCACGTCCCCAAGATTCCTAGGCTAAGCGCTAAAAAGACAAGGGAACTCGGATCTAAGATAGTCTTCACGCTCCAAGGTTGCTTCTGCTTTACTCTGGTTGCGGCTTCGGTTGCAACGCTCTGCCTCGTCCAAAATACTGACTGGCCTCTCACGATAAGTGAGATCTGTCTAAAGGTTGATTTCTTGATGGTCAATGTCCTTGTAGAGGTCGGGGTGGTTGGGAACTTGGAGACACTTCCGAAGTTGTGATACGTGAAAGACGTTGTGCATATCTGATAGCTCGGAACGTGGCTCTAGCTGGTAGGAAACTTCTCCTCGTCTTGCGGTTATCTTGAAGGGGCCGATATATCTTGGTGCAAGCTTTCCGTTAACGTGGAAACGCTTGGTCCCTTTGAGAGGCGTGACTCGGAGGTAGACATAGTCTCCGACGTTCAGGTTCACTTCTCGGCGGTGAGAGTCGGCGTAGCTCTTTTGTCTTGTCTTGGCGGTCTCGAGGAGTTCTTGGACAAGTTGAACTTGCTCTTCTGATTCGTGGAGGATTTGTAACCCAAAGACTAGTCCTTCTCCTATCTCCAACCAGTTGAGGGGAGTACGGAACTTGCGTCCATACACACCTGAAATGGTGCCTTCTGAAGACTCGACTGATAGCTATTGTTGTAGGAGAACTTGACAAATGCTAGGCAATCTTCCCACTTGGATCCATATGCCAATACATAATCACAAAGCATATCTTCGAGTATCTGATTTACTCGATCTGTGTGCCCACCGGTCTGGGGTGAAAAGCAATGTTGAAGGAGAGGTTGGTTCACATTGCTTCTTCAAACTTCCTCCAGAATCTTGAGGTGAACTGGGTGCCTCGGTCTAACACAATCTCCTTTGGAACTCCATCAAGACTCATGATGCGGTTGATGTAGAGGTTAGCTAGCTGGCTTCCATCATAGCTGGTCTTGATGGGAATGAAGTGTGTTACCTTGGTCATATGGTCAACAGTGACATAGATGGACTCATGTCCCTTGCTTAACCTAGGTAATCCATTGATGAAGTTCATCCCAACTTTGTCCCACTTCCATTCAGGCACTTTGAGAGGTTGCAATAGTCCAGCGGGTTGCTGATGCTCAGGTTTAACCCTCTGGCATATGTCACACTTAGCAAAAAAGGTGCATATTTCCCGTTTTCATGCCATGACACAAGTATCTTTCCTTGAGGTCTTCGTACATCTTGGTTCCTCCAGGATGAATGGAATACGGAGTCTTGCAAGATCACGTTCTTGAGCTGTACTTTGTTGGGTATGTAGATGTGATTCCCGAACCATACAACTCCTTGTTCATCCATTGAGAATCTTGGGGCCTTGCCGCCTTGATCTTGCTCTTGATGCCTTCAATGCTCTCGTGTCCCTTCTGAGCTTCTTTAATATCGTCCATCAAGGTCGGCTTTGCTTCGAGTTTGGCTAGGAATCTAGGTGCAACTAGTTCCAAGCCAAAGCTTTCAAGCTCTTCATACAGGGTGGGAAGTCCTTCCTTAATCATATCATTCCAGGAACAATCATTTCCGCTTAAGGCGTCTAATACCATGTTAGCTTTCCTGGACACTGATGTCATAATCCTTGATCAACTCCAACCATCTTCACTTCCTCATGTTCAATTCCCTTTGATTGAAAATATACTTCAAACTCTTGTGGTATGTGTATATCTCACATCGCTTTCCTTGAATGTAATGTCGCCATGTGTTCAAGGCATGAACCATGACTTCCAACTCAAGATCATGAGTAGTGTAGTTATCTTCATGAGGACATAATAGTGTGGATAGATATGCTACGACTCTGCCTTATTGCATCAAAACACCTCCAAGCCCGGTTCTCGATGCATCACAATATATCAAAAACTCCTTGTGAATATTGGGGGTGGCTAAAACTGGGACGGTGGTCAATCTCTTCTTCAGTTCTTGGAAGCTTGCTTCACACTTTGGTGTCCATTCGAACTTTTTGTCCTTCTTCAAAAGCTGAGTCATGGGTTGGGAAATACTCGATCCTTCGATGAACTTGCGGTAATACCCCTATGGGATGAGGAAGCCCTTGTGGTTCGGCAGGAGGGTCACGTTGCATGAAGAGCGGAGATCATGAGATGACGCAACGATCATGACACATGCATTTTACCTAGGTTGGGCTGCTGCTAAGCATAAAACCTTACTCCTTATTTTTGGTGGACTGATTGGGGGAACACAAAAAAGACAGGGCACCTAGACCGGCAACGACTACTTCCAGGGAAGGAGCGGCTGCGTGAGTACATGTGTTCTGGGGTATGAATTGCCAACCTTGAGCTAGGTTGCCTTGGGCCTCCTTTTATAGTGCGAGGGGTCACCCCAATTGTAAAACAGACATTACCTATCGATTAGATAGCTAAGCAGATCTATCATACCTAACTCTGGCATTTAGGGCAAAATACCATGATTATCTTCCTTGGTTGGCGCTTGGGGGTGCATTCCCGACAAGCTCTGGGCACCGCATGGCTGGTCATTGCTTACGAACATGAAACACTGTAGGGCGGGTGTCGATCGAGCATAACTTCCCTTCGATGTGTCGCCACGTGCTTAGTGAGCACTGATTAACCGCCTGAGGGATCGACACCGCATTGATGAGTGACGAGCGTAGTGATGTGATGGGGCGGTGGCTAGCTGGCTCATGCCCGGCAGGGAATGGCATGCCGGGTCTTCTGGTAAGCATGTTCATCTTGGTCCCCGGCAAGCGTCGGGGACGTGCTTGACACATAGCAGTCCAGGCATGTGCTGTTGTGTCGAGCTTGTGGGAGTCTTGTCTTGATTGTTGGCGGGGTTCTTTTGTTTTACCGCCTGTGTAGGTTGTGGCCGCCGGACGTTGGTGGCTGGCTGTCCGGGCATGAGTTACGAGAAAGGTGAACACCCCTGTTCATTTACCCCGACAGATGCCCCCAGGACGGAGCCATACGTGTCGTTTGGCATGTTGTGTTAGGACCCAAACAGTGCAGGGACACGTAGCGGAGGGGTCCTGCCCTTCCATCCATGTCCACTTCACGCAATAATCGCAGGTCCTGGGTCCATGGAAGGGAGCTGTTGGAGAATAAGAGGATCTGTTAGTAATAGAACGATAGTTTTCCTAAAACATAGCGAAGAGGCAGCCCTTGCGCGAGCCCCCTAATAAAAAGGACAACGTCCAGGGGCGCTACTCATTCGCATTCTTTCCTCCATCCTTCATCTTCCTCCTCAACCCAAGAAACCGCTCTCGCCGCCACCCTCACCTAAGAGTGCTACTGAGTCATCCGCCGCCCTTAAGGGCTTCCAAAATGGGGCAGAAGAAGGCGGTCAACAAAGGGAAGTAGGCAGATGCATCGACGGATCCGGCGGCTGAGGAATGGAGTAGGAAGGTGGAAGAGCTTGAGAGGCGGCGGAAAGGAGATGTGGTCATCTCTCCGTCGAGCCTGGATGGCAACACTCTAATCCATAGGTACGCCTATATGTGGGGGTGGTCGACAAATGGGCATGGAGAACCTGACGCTTTGTCAGACAACCCCAAGGGGAAGAAGCCCATAGATTCGTACCACTTCTTCTATGCATACTATTACCGCGGTCTTGCTCCTCCATTATCTGATTTTTCTATGCCATGATGGCAACATATGAGTTGCACTTTTTGGATTTGATGCCCAATGCGATGTCTTGCATGGTGATATTTTCCCGTTTGTGTAAGAACTTTGTTGGAGTCACCCCCAATATGGACTTGTTCAAGCACTTCCTCCCTCGAATTGAAGACAAATCCCACCGCTCCGAAAATGTAAGCTAGATCACTCGAGACAAGGAAGAGTACCTCTCCGGGAGTCTGCTTGGGAAGTGGGAAGAATGGAGGGGCGACTGGTGTTGGATCAAGGACGACAAATCCCTCGAGTTTTGCCGGGGTGCGGACTGAATGTGTTACGTGCGACAACGACTGGGGAAGCTTGGCCCAACTAACAGTAAACTCCGCCTGGCGCTGAATAGGATCATCTGCCTCAAGGCCGCCGGACTGACTATAGAATAGGTAGGAGCAAATTTTCTGTGCTGCCGCACGCTCCTTTGCAAAAGAGGGACCAGTTTGCTTGGGAGTTCAATGGCCCCACTGAATGGATGCGCCTATATCAACAACTTGATAGCCTACGACCATGGCTGGTTATGCGATTAGTTGTTTGGACGTTCCGGAACACACCGCTTGCCGGAAAAGGTCATCCCGCTGCATCGCAATTCCGCCAAGAATCGGATTCTCCAATGAATGCTTGAATGTGACGCTTTTGGTGTTAAGTCTGACTGGGAGCTTCCCGCCCTGGAGGATGAGATGGAGTGGACCTTTGCCTTGGAGGAGAGGGCTGCCAAACTGGAGGATAACCTTACCGCGCCAACCAGGGAGGCGGAGAGGCCTTCATTTCTAGACGAATCATGGAGGACAAAGCCGTTAGGTATGCCAAGGGAGAGGCTTCCGGAGGAGAAGAGGAGCCCGAGGATAATGGCTCTTCTGATGAGGAGGGCGGAAATGTTCCTCCAAAGGAGACTACCGTACTGGAACTTGCCGGGGCCAATGATTCTCAATCCTCCGTAATAGAGGTCTAGGTGGAGGGTGAGGCGGAAGGGGCGACGGAACGGGAGGCAGTGGAGGAGGGCTCAAAATGGGTCCCCAAGCCCCGAAGCTGGGTCACCCCCTCCGTCTACACACCAGCCGGGAGTCAACGGCCCCCTCATCTTCGCGAAGTTCTCTAAAGGTGAAGAGGATGGCCGCCAAGGGAGGTGTGCGCAAAGTGGGAGGTCACCAACCCTCTCGCCTTGCCGAGACGATCCGCGTCGAGCGACAGAACATGCATGGGGTGAATCCCAGCCCCCCGTCCAGCCCAACTTCTCCGCCAGGTTCACCCTTGCCGACAATCCTGGCCTCTCCATCGATCTCCGCCCCTCCAACTCTGAAGAGGTGCCGAGCGACTCCACCGCCCGCGTCATCCGAGATAGTCTCCATGCTCCCCACCTCGGAGTAAGTTTTGTTGATATCAGCTTCTGTCAGACATCTTTTAATCCTTAACTTTCCTGGATAATCATATATGATTGACCTTGATAGGGATGATGATGATGAGGTTCTCGCGCATAGGACCAAGAGGGCCAAGTCTGCTGTGGGCTCGGATCATGCGACAGACGGAGGTTTTGCTGGAGACGCGAGAGGCAATCCCGTGTCTAGCCCCTTGCCTAGTCCTCTTCGTGAAACCCAAGCAAAGGTCCCACCCGCTGGCGGGGATGAGGAAGGACGCCCTTCTTCTCCTGTCGAGAGAACAAGAGAGGAAGATCCGACGGAGGCCCAACTAGTGGAGCTCCTTCTCCAAGATTCCTCGTCAACCGTTGCCCACGAGGGGGATTCACTGGCATGGGCCTCCACCGAAAAGGCGGCGACAGATGTCACGCCGACAACTGATGTTGACGGGGAAGCAGAGGCCCTTCCGTAGCATTCTCCATCGGGTATCCCTCTTGTCGGAGCTATTGTTTCCTCTGTACCTTTTCAACTATGTGCTTTGTTGATTCTTGACTTTCATATTCCTGTCTTGTTGTTTTATTCAGCAGTCATCGGGTATCCCTCTTGTCGGAGCTCTTGTTTCCTATGTACCTTTTCTGCTATGTGCTTTGTTGATTCTTGACTTTCATATTCCTGTCTTGTTATTTTATTCAACAGTCCCACTTTTTGAAGAGTCAGAGCTATTGGAGGAGGTTGCTGTTATTGGGAAAGACACTACCACGGAAGCGGTGAAGATCGTCGCTGTAGAAGGACATGGCACGACTGCCGGGGATATTCTAGGGTCCCCTAAGAGTATGGAACAAAATCCCGGTGGCGTGCCCATCCTGATCTTAGGGGTGGAAGAGAAGACTCCCCTCCAAGCCATGATGCCCTCCCCATCCTACTATCCTCTGGCATCGGTTCTGTAGTTTTCGTAGAGTCACCTGGCGCTAATCACTGCTCTATTTAGTTATACAACTCTCGACTCGCCCTTCTCAGTGGGTGAGAATCTTGATGAGGAGCTCAACAAGATGTTGGAAATATGCCCTTGAGGCAATAAATAGTGTTTATTATTATATTTCCTTGTTCATGATAATCGTTTATTATCCATGCTATAATTGTATTGATTGGAAACACATTACATGTGTGGGTAAATAGACAACACTTTGTCCCTAGTATGCCTCTAGTGAACTAGCTCGTTGATCAAAGATGGTCAAGTTTTCCTAGCCATTGACATGTGATGTCATTTGATAACGGGATCACATCATTAGGAGAATGATGCAATGGACAAGACCCAAACTACAAACATAGCATATGATCGTGTCAGTTTATTGCTACTGTTTTCTGTATGTCAAGTATATGTTCCTATGACCATGAGATCATGCAACTCATGGACAATGGAAGAGTGCCTTGTGTGTATCAAACATCACAACGTAACTGGGTGACTATAAAGGTGCTCTACAGGTATCTCCGAGGGTGTCTGTTGGGTTGGCATGGATCAAGACTGGCATTTGTTACTACATGTGACCGAGCGGTATCTCAGGGCCCACTCGGTAATACAACGTCACAATAAGCCTTGCAAGCAATGTGACTAAGTGTTAACCACGGGACCTTGTATTACGTAATGAGTAAAGAGGCTTTACGATAACGAGGTTGAACTAGGTATGGAGATACCGACGATCAAATCTCGAGCAAGTAACATACCGAAGAACAAAGGGAACATCATACGGGATTAACTGAATCCTTGACATAGAGATTCGATCGATAAAGATCTTCGTAGAATATGTAGGAACCAATATGGGAATCCAGGTCCCGCTATTGGTTATTAAACGTAGAGGTGTCTCGGTCATGTCTACATAGTTCTCGAACCCGCAGGGTCTGCACACTTAAGGTTTCGTGACGTTTCGGTAGTATAGAGTTATGCATGGTGGTGACCGAAGGTTGTTCAGAATCCCGGATGAGATCCCGGAAGTCATGAGGATCTCTAGAATGCTCCAGAGGTAAAGATTGATATATAGGAAGTCCTGTTTTGATCGCCGGAAATGTTTCGGGCTCATCGGTAGTGTACCGAGAGTGTTGGTAGTGTACCGGGAGACCATCGGGAGGGGTATTTCGAGCCAAAATGCTACATGGGCTTTGGGAGAGTGAATACCAGACCTTAGTGGGATGGTGGAAGTCCCACGCAAGGCCCATGCGTCTGGGAGAGAAAAGCCCAAAGAGAAAAGGTGGAAAAAGGCAAAAAAAGGCAAAAAGGGAAGGAGTCCTAGTCCTACTAGGATTGAAGGAGGATTCCTCCTCTCCTCCTTGGTTCGGCCGAAGCCTAGATGGCTTGGCCCTTGGGCCAAGCCTCCTCCTCTCTTCCTCTTATATATACTAGAGGTTTTAGGGTTTTTGGCACTAGATTTTCAGCCACGTGCTACCCGTTCCTCTAATGCATAGTTTCTCCTCTAGATCGGTTTTCTGCAGTGCTTAGACGAAGCTCTGCCGGAATTGCTCCACCACCATTGCCGCGGCGCCGTCATGCTGCCGGAGAACTCGTCTACTTCTCTGCTCCCTCTTGCTGGATCAAGAAGGTGGAGATCGTCATCAAGCTATACGTGTGCTGAACGCGGAGGTGCTGTCCGTTCGGTGCTTGATCAGGACGGATCGTGATTGGATTACGGGACGCTCGGCGATTTGGATCGCGAAGACGTTTGACTACAACAACCGCGTTTCTTAATGCTTCCCACTTAGCAATCTACAAGGGTACATACATCCACTCTCCCTCTCATAGATTCTCATCACCATAGATAAATCTTGCGTGTGCATAGGAAATTTTTTGTTTCCCATGCAACGTTCCCCAACAGTGGCATCATGAGCTAGGTCTATGTGTAGATGATATCTTCAGTAGAACACAAAGAGTTTGTGGGCGTTGATGCTTAGATTGCTTCCTCCCTTGGTCGTGTTTTGGTTCAGCGGTATTGTGGGATGAAGCGGCCCGGACCAACATTACTCGTCTGCTTACGAGAGACCGGTGTCCTGAACTGTAAGTTGTTGCAAAAGATGGCTGGCGTGTGCTAGTTTCTCCTACTTTAGTTGGATCGGATTCGACAAAGGCAACTTATGTATCACCGTTGTGGTTTGTGCGTCGGTGAGAATTGTTCTTGCTAGATACCCGTAGCAGCCACGTAAAACATGCAACAACAATTAGAGGACGTCTAACTTGTTTTTGGATGGTATGTTGTGATGTGATATAGCCAATTACATGATGTGATATATGTGATGTATGAGAGGATCATGTGTTGTATAGAATTTCATGACTTGCATGTCGATGAGTATGGCAACCGACAAGAGCCATAGGGTTATCTTTAATTATTGTATGACCTGCATGTCAATCATTAAGCGCTATGTAATTCTTTACTTTATCGCTAAATGGTAGCAATAGTAGTAGAAGCATGATGGGTGCGACAACCCCGATGGTGACACGTTGATGGAGATCAAGATGATGGAGATCATGGTGTCGTGCCGGTGATGATGGAGATCATGTCGGTGCTTTCAAGATGGAGATCAAAAGCACAAGTTCATGGCCATATCATGTCACTTATGAGTTGCATGTGATATTAATCCTTTTATGCACCTTGTTTTGCTTAGGACGACGGTAGCATTATAAGCTGATCCCTCACTTAAATTTCAAGATGAATTGTGTTCTCCCCAAGTGTCGGGACCCCGATCCTAAGTCATATGAATCCAGACTGTAACATATCACATCACTTTGCGACCTCACGCACGGTAAGCTCCATGGCTGCAGCCTTACCTTAGCCGGAACCGTTTGCGTCTTTTGGCTCACGTATGTGAACATGTCGCTGGCAATCAAACGATAGAGAACCCGGGCCGACATGCCTAGTCATAGAATCCAAGTGGCACATCCGTACGGAAACAGGCATACATAACCGAACAATGCAGGTGTCGGCCTGAAGCGCGTGTAGAGGAGTCATAGCAAGCTACAAGGACTCCATTATGTCGTGAGACATAAATGCCATCACCACACGTAGACAAGTCATAGCAGGCTACAGGGACTCCATTAGACTGCGAGACATTTCCCCGAAGGGATAGACACATCAGCAAGGAAGGATACATGTCGGTCAATCAATGTGTCCGGAGCAGTAGCAAGCTACCAATGCCAGATGGAAGTACAAAGAGTCAGTTTCCCGTAAAGAGTACTACTAAAGGCACACGACTAGGTGTCGGATCCCGTACATATCGTTGCATGTCACACGTACGCATGACATGCCCGATATGCATAGATACAACTATGGCATTACAACATAACCATACAACAACTTTTATTTAAGGGCTCAGACGAGCCTTGCATAACATGTTCTTACAGATAGGGGTCACATGACCCGACACTCGAGTCATACAAACAAGTCATACAAACCAAGTGTAATCATAAGTTGTCTAAGTACAGACAGATGAAAGGGTAAAAAGGCACATGGCCTGACTATCTACAGCCCGCCACAGGGCATAAGGTCGTAGCTGGGACACCAACTATTCGGCACCATCGACATCTAGATAGAACCCACTTGATGGGTCCTAGGTCTCATCTGCAACATTTATTAAGCAAACGTGAGTACAAATGTACTCAGCAAGTCTTTAAAACAGACCTAGTCTATTTATGCTCATGTATCAACAAGGGGAGTGGTGGAGTTTATGCAGCAATGCCAACTTTGACTCATGGCTAACCTACACTACACCAGTTTTAGCTCTTTGTTTATATTTTAGTTATCGCACACGAGTCCACTAACTCCATGACAATACACCACCATGGATTCACTTCCCTCTCCTGGGAGAGTGCCATCCACGGTACTCACACTTGTGTTGATATTTTTATGAGTATCCATTTGATTATCTATGAACAACATAAGTTTTCCAAGTAGTCCATATCCGAGGATGCGGCTATTCGAATAGTTTCATACCCTCCAGGGGTGTACTTCCTCACACACGCTCTCGCCACTTATCGCCTTGTGTTCTTAAAACCATGCACCTCGGCAACCTTCAAGCGAAAGCCAAGTGAGGGAGTCAGCCATGACCGTCCATCACATAAGCCCTCTAGTCTAGGCTGTCGCCTATTTGAGACTGAACCTGCGTGGAAGTCCGACCGAAGTTTCCATTACGGCCCCAAAGGATGTGCGTAGAGTTCCCAAGCCCACCATTCGGGTGACCCTTGGAACACCGTGCCACTGCCTACCGCGTCGTAACCCACCCCTAGGGTCAGCGCTACGCACGGCCTCCAGCATGCTATAAACACCAGAAACTACTTGCAACTCCTGGACTAAGGACTAAGCGATTGAAAAGTTGAGAAGGTCAATTAAGTATCCCAACGTGTGGTAGTAACTAGTCTTGGATTAGAAACACGGAAATCAGTTCCTAAGAACGGTCCCAATGAGACAACCCGCTATGTACTCCTACATAGCCTCTCATCGCAACCTTTACCAACTCGGTTTCATCTTAAGCCTACCACATCAGAACATCATTATTTCACTCCAGTTCATCACCCAAATGAATCGGACCCTGACACAACTCTAAGCATAGCAAGCATAGCAGGCAAAATAAGCTAAGCACATCATGGCACAAGGATCTACCAAGTATGCTAGGTTGCAAGGTTTAGCTATTTACTGTGAGAATGACAGGTGATGCAAAAGAATAGGTTCATCTACCGTGTATGACAGACAAGTGAACGTTTGTCCTAATGCAATAAACAAGAGCAGGAGCGAGAGAGTGGGATGTTATCGGAATGATCAAAGGGGGTTGCTTGCCTTGCTGGGTAGCGGAAAGGTTCTCTCCATCGTTGGAATACTCGGGGGTATCCTCAAAAGCAGGGCCTATCGCAATACTGATAAATAACAATCAATACATGCAAGTGCAACAATATGATGCATGATCATCACATGGTAGCATATAAGGATGGGCTAGTGCAACTATTTTCCAAGTTAGATTGAAGTGAGCTTGAATATAGGTTCAAAATCAATCTCCATTTCATATTCCATATATTAACCTATTAGTAAATGTCAATGTTCATCTACATAGGTTGCTCTAATATGCATTATAATAGCACCATTAGATTCATTGGATTTTTCTGATAAATTTTCATATATAAATTATTTTCATCTGAGTTACAAATTAATTTGTATGAATTTTTGAAGTTTTAAACATTTTCTGGAATTATTTTAAAACTAGAAATTCCTTTATTACATCAACGTGACGTCATCATGGCGTTAGGAGGTCAGTTTGCCAGTCCAGGTCAAACCTGACGTATGGGGCCCGCACATCAGCGACACAGGACTAATCCCCGCACTGACCAGGGTTTGACCCGAATCTAGGGCCCACTGGTCAGTGGCTGGGGGGCTAATTAGCAGGGCGGTTAGCCCCTGATGGCCTTCCACATCAACACGTCGGAGGCCAGCCGGCGGCGACAAAAAACACAACGGCGACTCGCTGAACTTGCGCATCCGGCGGCCATTTGGCACGCGGAGGGCACCAGAAGGTAGCCTGTGCACGCGCATATCTAACAAAGCAGCAGAGGGGCTCGGGGTCGCAGGAGACGACGGCCACGTCGAGCTTGGCGGCGGCGATGGCTCGGGCAGGACCGGCTACTGTGCTAGTGGTCACGGGGAAGCAGGGGGGCAGGGGAGGAGCACCAGCGGCTCACCACGGTTCCAGCAGAGGCGACAGCAAGGTTGGGGGAGGTCCGGATGGGGCGAATCGTGGAGGTGGAGCTCCGGTGGCCGGCCGGGAAGAAACGGCGGTGGCGTGTCGTGGAGGGCTCCCTGCGTCGACTGGCTTCACGAGGAGGATGAGGGGGTCGCTACGGGGCTGATGGGGGGCCCAGAAGGGTGCGGGGGTGGCTAGAACTATGGCGGCGCGGCGGCGACGAGCTCGACCATGGCGGGCAGAGAGGGGGAGAGCGCGAGAGAGAGCTCGTGAGGGGGAGAGGAAGAGGAGAAAGAGGCCACGGCGAGGAGGCCTCGCGTTGGCACTCTCCGAGCCCTCCAGGCCAGCAGCCAGGCAGGGAGGAGGTGGCCGGCGTGTGCCCGCGCACGGCGAGCGCACGCCCCTGTCCTCCTGGCGAGAGGACAGGGATGACTGGCCATGGGCCAGTGGGCCGGTTCACCCTTGGCCTCTCCCCTTTTTCTTTTCTTTTCTTTCTGATTTTCTGTTTCTAACATTTGTTTTATTTCTTTTTCAGGTACAAATGCTTTGATAAAATATCCCAAATATTTTATAATATCAATTTTGAATATTTCAAACTCCAATAAAAGTTTCACGATATTTTGAAATATAAAGTATTGATAATGCTTTATTTGGCATTTTCAGAGGCTTTGTTATTTATTTTTAAATTGCTATAATTGTTCAAATATTTAAAATGGCCCCTAATATATTCATGTCCATATTTATCAGACATAGGGAACATTTTGTATGGGCATTTTGAGTTTGTTGAGTTTTCACCAACTTTTAATTAATTTGATTCCAATGTGAGCTTGGGGTTTCTTTTAATCCCCATTTCATGTTGATGCAAAATTGAAACATAATGCACACACATGCTGTCCTATGACATCTAGCTAGGGATGTGACAACTCATCCCCACTCAAAAGAATCTCGTCCCGAGATTTTGAAGTCGTCGGGAAGAGCGCGGGGTACTCTAGTCGAAGACGATATTCGCTTTCCCATGTGGCCTCCTTTTCAGAATGGTGTGACCACTGAACATTGAGAAACTTGATGTTCCGATGCCGAGTGGTACGCTCAGCTTGATCAAGAATACGAACAGGGTATTCTCGATATGTAAGGTTATCTTGGAGATCCAACGCTTCGTGGTCTACTTCACAGACAGGGTCCGAGAAGCAACGCCTGAGTTGTGAGACGTGGAAGACATCATGAACCTTGGAAAGGTGCGGTGGAAGTTGCAATTGGTAGGCAACCTATCCTCATTTAGCAAGAATGTGAAAAGGTCCAATGTAACGAGGAGCCAACTTGCCCTTGATACCGAATCGATGGGTACCCTTCAAAGGTGTAACCCGAAGGTAAGCCTTCTCGTCAACTTCATAGGTCACAGCCTTATGATGGCGATCATATTGGCTCTTTTGACAAGATTGGGCTGTCTTCAACTTTTCACGAATAATGCGAACTTGCTCCTCTGCTTCCTAGATCATATCCGGGCCAAAGAGTTGCCTTTCTCCGGTTTCTGACCAGTTAAGAGGTGTTCGACACCTTCGTCCATAGAGAACTTCAAAACAGGCTTTGCACAAGCTTGATTGATAACTATCATTATAAGAAAATTCGGCAAATGGAAGACATTTCTGCCAGTTCATACCAAAGGATATAACACAAGCTCGGAGCATGTCTTCGAGGATTTGATTGACTCGCTCAACTTGACCACTTGATTGCGGGTGGAAAGCAGTGCTAAAGGATAGATGAGTCCCCATAACGGTTTGAAAACTTTCCCAAAATCGAGAAGTAAAGATACTTCCAGCAGTGGATAAGGATTTATCTTGGATGTCAATATGCATTAAAATGGTTGTGATATAGTATGATGATATGGTATTGTAAGTGAATCTAGTGCCCCATAGTGATTTTGGTGTATGGAATACTTATAGGTTAAGAGACTGTCGCGTTTGTAAGTGTACACATGGTCTATAAGTCACTGAGGAGTTTGATATATTCGGAGATTATCGACCCCTAAAAATGAATGTCTTCAACTAAAGACTTTGGTGATGACTTTGCTAAAGTCTTTGGTATTCCCTGAAGACTTTGAAAATGAAGAACTTGGTGTGACCTTAAAGATATGAACAAGGACTATGAATCTTGAAGACTTTTGTTTTCGTAGTTTCATTTCCTTTCTTTGAGTCGTAGAAACAGTGTACTATTAGGGGGCCGAGGTAATACTAAGGGAAATATCCTACTGATGCTCAACTCAAAAGACTCAACCTATCCAATCCTTCAAGTAAAACCTTTGGAAATCTCTTACAGTTCAGTCAAGTTCTTTAGTGATAGAGAAGATGTTATTCTGGTATCTGAGGAAATTGGTCTGACTGAGGAGTTACGATTTCGCCAGTGCGAATTGCTTACAAGTGAGGAATATGATAAGCCCTAAGGAATTTGAGAGTTCAAATTCCAACCGTTGTTGTGCTTAGCGCCAGCTGTCCCCAATCATGCTATCCACATAATGGTCATATCATTGGGGGCATTTATGTCTTACCATGTCAGGTTGCACCTTGACTATAAATAGCCACCCCCACAACCACCAGTTGGTTGGCTGCTCCGAGAGAGAACTGACACTTCTCATTTGAGAGCAACCCATCCTCCGAAGACTTTGAGAGAAAATCATCAGTGAGGAAAACCCCCAAAACCAAACCACCAAACCAAAAGTGATTGAGCATCACTGAAGAGATTGTTCCTGTGTGGAACCTACACTTGTTTCCTTTGAAGACTGTGTATCTTCCAGACGGTTAGGTGTCATGGTCTAGTGCATCTTGTAGTCAATTGGGGATCATTGAGTGACTATGGTCTAGAGCATCCAACAGTTAATTGTGGATCGTCAGGTGACCAGTTTGTGATGGTTTTGGAAGTCTACCATGAAGACTTACCACGAGTCTTGGGCGAGGACTGTGTGACCATAGCTCAAGGAGAATACGTCAAGGACCGTGTGTCCTCTGGTTTAAATACCAGGCCGCTCCGAACCAGACGTACGACTATCATATCAGTTGGTACTAGGTCATCAAACCATTGTCTTCATCAAGCTACCTGGTTCCATTTCCTCACCCCTTTCATTTCCTTGTATACTTGTTGATGAAATTGATCATTTCTGTTAGAAGAATTTGACTGAAGACTTTCTCAATTTCCTCAACTCAAATTCTTTAGTTACCTTATTCCTCACCTTCTTATCCTGTATCATGCTACCTTTAATCTGTGCATGCTTTATTTCATCATGATGACTATGCTATTGCTATGTTTATCATGCACTTGAGTACTTATTCCGCTGCTCGTTATTCATCTCATTTCAAACTCCTCAAGTTGAAATTCCTCAGTGATTAATTTGTAAAAATCGCCTATTCACCCCCCTCTAGTCGATATAACACACTTTCAATTGGTATCAGAGCAAGGTACTCCCTTGTTCTGTGTGATTTTGGTTTAACCGCCTGGAGTTCTAGTTATGTCAACTACATGTATGATCAAGGTTTCCGCAGACTATCCTACCTTCGATGGGACGGACTACCCCTACTGGAAGAACAAGATGCAGATGCATCTTGAGGCAATTGACAATGATCTCTGGTATGTTGAGGAAAATGGTGTTCCCTCTATTACACCCACGGTCACCATTGCTGATTTGAAGGGATTCAAGCAACTTGATTCACAAGCGAAGACTATCATCTGTGGCCATGTGAGCAAAGGTCAGTATGGTAGAGTGAGTGCTTTGGAGTCTGCTAAGCTTATCTAGGATAGGTTGTCCAAAGTCAACGAAGGTGTTTCACTCAATGTGACTCCGATGTTGATGTTCTTCGCAATCTCTTCAACCGCTTCAAAAGACTCGACAATGAGAATGTTCAGCAAACTTTTGATCGTCTCACTGATGTCTCCAACGAGCTTCAAGCACTTGGTGCCACTGACATCACCGACCATGAGGTAGTGAAGAAACTGCCGAGATCTCTTGATTCCTCATTCGATACACTGACTTTGATGATTCAAGAGCGTGGAGACTACAAGTTACTTGATCATGCTGATATACTTGAGAGACTCAATGCTCATGAATTCCAACAAGATGAGAAGAGAGACCTCTACATGCCAAGCTATGGAAGATCTCGTGCACTGAAGGCAAAAGAAATTTCCTCATCTATGGCGAAGAATCTGATAGTAGCCTTGGTGATCCTGAAGAACTGAGTCAGGAGCTGGCAATGCTCATGAGGAAATTCCAGATTTCTCACGGTTTTCAAGGAGAGGCTGGTTTGGAAAGTTTTCAAGGAGAGGCCGGTTTGGAAAGTCATCAAAAAGTGGTTTGAAGAAATCAGATTCCTCAAGTGACTACAAGAAGAGAACTTGTCACAAATGCAATAACATATGAAAGTTACTCATGTATTCATGTGCCATATGTGCAAAACCAAGGTAAGTAAAAATGGATGACATATACATATACAACATGTACGTCTTGTCTATTTTGTTAGCCACATTTCAAATTAAGGAACGCCGAGGATGGCTTTGTTTTGAAAAATGCCAAGAATATTTGCATCTGCATTCCGTATTGGGTGATTCTTTTTTGTTGGAAATTTAATTTCATAATATTTGCAACCCAATTGGATTCACCTTCAAATTCATCTGGAGCATGGAGATATTGACGAAACAATCTGAAGCTGTAGGAGAATCCGAGTAAAACTACAAGTACAAAGGTGTTGCCTCACCTCCACTTGGGCCCATGGGCCTTGTATGATGTGAGGTTAGTTTCAGGTTGCCTTGGGCCGTCTTCCCACCTCCTTTTCTGCCACCCCTTGCTCCTACGTAAGTGGATCAATCTAGTAGGTTTTTTTGCTTGGGTTTTGTTTAGTTAAAAGTTAGCCGTTGCAACTTCGTGTACTTCATTTGTGTCCAACGACCAAACTAAGACCGCTTTTGGAACCCCACCTTTATCAATACTTCATTTGTATTTGCAATATTCAGATTTATTTTGTCATATTCTTGTTTGATCTTCGATTGCTTAAAGGAATAAACCTTCATGATTAGGTCGATCGTGCTCCGGCATGGTCAATAACCTCTTGGAGTTGGTTTAGCGATTCCTAAGGCGCAATATCCTTCACATTTGTAGTCTGATCGTCAATGCATCTCCACCCAAACGATAGTTATCATCTCATTAAAAGATTGGGACCCTCGCCTCTATAAATTTTAGTATAGCAACCTTACGCTGAACCAAGAGCAAGCTTAGTGAGCATGGTCGACGCTAAATCTGTTGGAAATATGCCCTAGAGGCAATAATTAATTAGTTATTATCATATTTCCTTATTCATGATAATCGTCTATTATCCATGCTATAATTGTATTGATCGGAGACTTAGATGCATGTGTGGATACATAGACAAAACCATGTCCCTAGTATGCCTCTAATAGACTAGCTCGTTGATCAAAGATGGTTAAGGTTTCCTAGCCATTGACATGAGATGTCATTTGAAAATGGGAACCACATCATTAGGAGAATGATGGGATGGACAAGACCCAAACTACAAACGTAGCATATGATCGTGTCAGTTTAATGCTACTATTTTCTGCATTTCAAGTATTTGTTCCTATGACCATGAGATCATGCAACTCACTGACACCAGAGGAGTGCCTTGTGTGTATCAAACATTGCAACGTAACTGGGTGACTATAAAGGTACTCTACAGGTATCTCCGAGGGTGTCTGTTGGGTTGGCATGGATCAAGACTGGGATTTGTTACTCCATGTGATGGAGAGGTATCTCAGGGCCCACTCGGTAATACAACATCACAACAAGCCTTGCAAGCAATGTGACTAAGTGTTAGTCATGGGATCTTGTATTACAGAATGAGTAAAGAGACTTGCCAGTAACGAGGTTGAACTAGGTATGGAGATACCGACGATCGAACCTCGGGCAAGTAAACATACCGAAGAACAAAAGGAACATCATACGAGATTAACTAAATCCTTGACATAGAGGTTCGACCAATAAAGATATGCATAGAATATGTAGGAACCAATATGGGCATCCAGGTCCCGCTATTGGTTATTGACCATAGAGGTGTCTCGGTCATGTCTACATAGTTCTCGAACCCGCAGGGTCTGCACACTTAAGGTTCGGTGACGTTTCGGTAGTATAGAATTATGTATGGTGGTGACCAAAGGTTGTTCGGAGTCCCAGATGAGATCCCGGACGTCACGAGGAGCTCCCGAATGGTCCAGAGGTAAAGATTGATATATAGGAAGTCCATGTCAAGTAGAAGGAAGTCCATACTGTTTTCTGCATGTCAAGTATCTGTTCCTATGACCATGAGATCATACAACTCACTGACACCGGAGGATGGCCTTGTGTGTATCAAACGTCGCAACGTAACTAGGTGACTATAAAGGTACTATACAGGTATCTTCGAGGGTGTCTGTTCGGTTGGCATGGATCAAGACTGGGATTTGTTACTCCGTGTGACGAAGAGGTATCTCAGGGCCCACTCGCTAATACAACATCACAACAAGCCTTGCAAGCAATGTGACTAAGTGTTAGTCACGGGATCTTGTATTACGGAACGAGTAAAGAGAATTTCCGGTAACGAGGTTGAACTAGGTATGGAGATACCGACGATCGAATCTTGCGCAAGTAAACATACCGAAGAACAAAGGGAACATCATACGGGATTAACTGAATCCTTGACATATAGGTTCGACCGATAAAGATCTTCATATAATATGTAGGAAGCAATATGGGCATCCATGTCCCGCTATTGGTTATTGAACGTAGATGTGTCTCGGTCATGTCTACATAGTTCTCGAACCCGCAGGGTCTGCACACTTAAGGTTCGGTGACATTTCGGTAGTATAGAGTTATGTATGGTGGTGACCAAAGGTTGTTCGGATTCCCGGATGAGATCCCAGACGTCACGAGGAGCTCCGGAATGGTCCGGAGGTAAATATTGATATATAGGACGTCCCATTTTGGTCACCGGAAAAGTTTTGGGCTAATCGGTAATGTACCAGGAGTGCCGATAATGTACCGAGAGACCACCGGGAGGGGTATTTCGACCCAAGAGGCTTCATGGGCTGTGGGAGAGTAAATACCAGCCTTTTTTGGGCTGGTGGAAATCCCACACAAGACCCAAGCAGCCGGGAGAAAAATCCCAAAGGGAAAAAGGTGGAAAAAGGCCAAAAAAAAGGAGGAATCCTAGTCCTACTAGGATTGGAGGAGGAGTCCTCCTCTCCTCCCCACTTTGGCCGACCCAAGGGCTGGCTTTTTGGCAGCCTAGCCTCCTCCTCCTATGCTCCTATATATACTAGAGGATTTTAGGGTTTTGGCATAGAATTTTCAGCCACGTGCTACCCATTCCTCTAGTGCATAGTTTCTCCTCTAGATCGGTTTTCTGCAGTGCTTAGGCGAAGCCCTGCCGGAATAACTCCACCACCATCGCCGCAGCACCGTCACGCTGCTGGAGAAATCTTCTACCTCTCTGCTCCCTCTTGCTGGATCAAGAAGGCGGAGATCATCATCAAGCTGTACGTGTGCAAAATGCGGAGGTGCCGTCCGTTCGGCGCTAGATCAGAAGGACCGTGATCAAGATTGTGAGACGGATCGTGATGAGATCGCGAGACGGATCATGATGAGATCGCTGGACGGATCATGATTAGTTTGCAGGACGGATCATGATGATATCGCGGGACGGATCATGATGAGTTCTCGGGACGGATCGTGATTGGATCGCGGGACGAATCGTGATGAGATCGCGGGACGCTCAGCGATTTGGACGCTCGACTACACCAACCGCGTTTCTTAACTCTTCCCTCTTAGCGATCTACAAGGGTACGTAGATCCACTCTCCCTCTCGTAGATGGTCATCATCATGGATAGATCTTGCGTGTGCGTAGGAAATTTTTTGTTTCCCATGCGACGTTCCCTACAAAATCATGCCGCTGGCCATGCGATGAGTTCATGATGGGTGATGTATTAATGAAAGATTGGACTAATATATTTATAATACCGACCTCACCGCCTTCCTTGTAGATAAGTGCGCTCAACATTATAATCTTACCCATTTGTTCACATAAAGGTTTGAGTATCAGTCTCATACTCATAGAGTACTGTTTCATCTCTATGATAAATCTTATAGTATGCCACTAGAAGAATTTCGTGATGCATGCTGGGCTCACTTAGCAAACCACGAAAATCTGATTATAATTTGTTCCTTGAGAGGTTATGCAGTGGTGATGATAGAGGAGTTACACATGCTAGAATAAAAAGTCTTCAATTTCCCTCTATTCATTACTTTGCATTGTATAACAGGAAATGTATTGTGGGCAAGCAATATTTATTCACACTACTCTAATTGGTGATTAAAAGTACAAACTGGGTGGAATTGTTGCCCGTAGGCTGCATCTTAATGCGAGTGATGGTAAATTGTATGGGGGAATTTATGCCTCCCGCATAGCCACAAGGCTAAGGGTCTCGCCTCGACCCAATTATCCTATTTTACCTAACATATACTTAGACTTTGAGGCAATGCAGCTCCATGACTTTATTAAGACAGGGCTCAGGGTTATGATTACAACTTAACATTTGATAAATACCGTATTGTCTCTATTATGTTGCACGCGCTTGCTCTTTTTGATTTTCAGAACAAACAAACATGTTATATTCTTGAGAACGAAGCACATGAGCATAACGCAACAGTAGAGGCCGTTGCTTGGCTAAGGAGGCGACACGAATCGTCTCTACGAGCTACCACTTCGATTATTACCCAGACCAGTGGTGGTGATCACCAAGCTAGGCCAAAAGCCATAGCTTGGGGAGTACGTATTTCTCAGCGACATTGCATTTGTGTTCACATATTTCATATTGACTGTCTGTGTTCATCCTTTTTCATTGTCTATCCATGATATTTTTATTTTTCGCCTTCTTCTTCTGTGTTTGAATTTTTTGAAAACCCCAAAATATTTATTGCTTATTTTTTTGTATTTTCTTTCTTGTTTAATTAGTTTGTTGTACTAAAACAACACCCAAAATGTTTTCTTTTTCTTGTTGGGAGCTTTCCCGCGTAAATAGTTTTTCTTGCTTTTCATTTTCTTTTGTTTATTTGCTTTCTTCGAGAAAACCAAAAACTCCAAAATCAATTCAGTGTGTTTCTATGAATTTCTTTTCTTTTTGTTGAGTCATTAAAAGAGGAAGACCATGATGAAAATGTTGAGTGGCTCTCATATGCATTATTGTTTATCCAACAAAGAGCCAATATTACCTTGTCTTCTCATTTGTATAAACTGTTTTGCAGATTCCAGCTTAGTCCATGACACACTTGCACTATTATTATTTTCATATCATGAAAGTGAAAGGAAATAATGGTGATATTTCATGAAGTGATTGTGGTAACGTAAGCTGGTATGAACTCTTCTTGTTTTCTGCTTTTGTAAATATGTTCAGCTCATTTGATCTTGATTCGTCATATTATGTGTAAACATGTTTATGATAAAAATTAGAGATTATAGTTTCTCATGCCATGCTTAAATATCTAGGAGTTAATAATGAATTATCTTATGTGTTAACATGCATTTAAATGGTTGTGATGTGGTATGTTAGTATGGTATCTACCTTTGAGTAATTTGTGTGGCTTGACTTGTCACATGTGCAAACATGTAGTTGATTTAAATCCAATGTAGACTTCATGATGTTTATGTTCAGAGTGTTTATATCCTACTGAAGTTGGTGTTAAATGTTAACTATTCTCAATGCATAGCTATGACAATTTTCGCTCTCTAGACATCCACTTCTCAACCTATTTGCGAGCCTTTGCCTGTACTAAGCGGGAATGCTGCTTGTGCATCAAGAATCCCTAAACCCAACCTATTCCAGATGAGTCCACCATATCTTCTTATATGTAGTATTACCCTACTATTCCAAGTCAATTGGCATGTGCCACCTCTAAACATTCAAATAAACATTTGTTTTGTGAGCTCATACTACTCATGGAGGGACGGGGTGGTTAGTATCTTCCAAGCCGAGCTAGTTATTCTCAACATGGTCGTTTATTCATGTGTCATTCCACGAGAGAAGCTGGTAAAAGCGATGCCTAGCCCTGCATAACCAAAAATAATAAAAATATAACTCACGGGACACTTGACATGTTGGAGGGCACCCGTGGATTCGGTCAGCCATGGCGTTTGTATGTATGGTGGATGGGAGTAAACTTTATGTTAATGCTTGGGAACCGCCAATAATGTGTTTAGCACAGAAGATATTGAAAATTCAGTCATGACGTTGACAAGAAAAGCAAACCACCCAAAATTACAATTTTATCTCAGTTTCAAACCATGAGCCCTGGCAGCTCTCCAAGTTAATGCTTCTCTCTAAGAAGGGCCTTTCAATTTACTTTTATGTTATTTTTATTTTATTATTTATTCATCATCTTCTCGCTAAAGCACCAGACCTGAGAGCACTGTTGTCATTTTTATGCACTGAGTATAGTTAATGTTGAATGTGAGCATGATTGGATGTTCTCTGCTCTGAATTACAATGTTGAGTCGCTGCATGGACCTCAGAGGTGCTCTGCATTTATGTTTTGTGGTCTCAGAAAGGGCTAGAGATACCATATCATCATATTATATCATGATTATTTTGAAAAATTGTTGGCATGTGAGATATTTTATTATTTATCGCTAGTTGGTTAGTTATTGCCATGAATTAATATAATAGCTAAGTGTTATTATCGATATGGTAATTTATGATCTTTGCTGAAAACCTGAACACTACCTAAGCATATATACAATAACAATAACAAAATAGTGTGTAAAAGTCTTATTTATCACTTTTAGTTTATCAACCGAATTGCTTTAGTACAAGCAATGACTTAAGCTTGGGGGAGTTGATACGTCTCCAACGTATGTACTTTTGCAAACACTTTTGATCTTGTTTTGGACTCTTATTTATATGATTTGAATGAAACTAACTTGGACTGACACGATTTTCAAGAGGACTATCATGGTGTTGTTTTTGTGCAGAAATGAAAGTTCTTAGAATTGGACGAAACTTTTAAAAGTTTTTCTGGAAAACATAAAAACTATTAGAGCGAAGACCCACCGGAGGGAGGCACATGTTGGTGTGAAGACAACAGGGGGCGACCACCTCACCAGGCATGCCCTGATGGATTGGGACCACCTAGTGGCTCCGCAAACGCAAATTCCGGTCCTATAAATTCCTATTTCTGGAGGGGGGAAATAAGAGATAAGTTTTCATCGCATTTTACGAGACAGTGATGTTGCCACATCCTGTTCTTCCTCGGGAGGTGTCATATGGAGTTCATTTGGGGCTCCGGAGAGGGGGATTTGTCGCCGTCCTCATTACCAATCCTTCTTCATCAACACCCCCATGATGATCACCACTGTGAGTGAGTAATACCTTTGTAGCCTTGCTGGATAGTGATGGGATTTGATTAGATTTATCATGTAATCGAGTTATTTTAATAGGGCTTGAATCCTAGTATCCACTATGTTCTGAGATTGATGTTGCTATGACTTTGCTATGCTCAATGTTTGTCACTAGGACCTGAGTGCCATGATTTCAGATCTGAACATATTATATTTTTGTGAATATGATAGTGTTTTGGATCCTATGTTGCAAGTTGTATGAACCTATTACATGTCATGATTCGCATACCCCAAGATGATAATACTTGGGATTCTTTCCGATGATTGCCATAGTTTGAGGAGTTCATGTATTCACCATCTGTTAATGCTTTGTTCTGGCTATCTTTTGAAGGGAGGCCTTAATATCCCTTAGTTTCCTTATGGACCCGGTTGCCACGGGAGGGTAGGACAAAAGATGTCATGCAAGTTTTTCTATAAGCACGTATGACTATATACGTAATACATGCCTACATTACATTGATTCATTGGAGGTAGTTCTGTGTCGCTCTAGTTTGTAACTGTTACATGATGAATGTCATTGAAATCATAATCCATCACTGATCCATGGCCTACAATTTTACATACTAAATCTTGCTAAGTTACTATTGCAGTAATTGCTGTTACTATCACTACAAAACTGATGTTGTTATTGTTACTGTTCCTATCACTATATTCCGTGCTACTAAATCTTTGTGACAGAGATTAACTTGGTGTGGTTCAACTGACAACTTAACTACTAAGTCCAATAAATAGTTTTTGGCCCCCTTTGTGTCAAATAAACAAATTTGGGTAAAATACTTCCCTCGAAGACTGTTGCGAGGCCCCTACAGTTGTGGGTTATCATCGCAGGACGTTCCTCCTGCACGCGCGGATACCGTTAGGGTCGGTGCGGTTGTGCCGCTTGGGCAAACATGTTCGTGGGATTCGACCGACTACATGGGAGATCGACGAGGAGGAGATGACCCCGGAGACGCGCTGCCTCAACACTACTTCCGCTGCACGACACTATGCGTCTAGTGGTAATGATCCATGATCCTTTCTTGTAGCATATACCTAGATGTTCCGCAGGTAGGAATTTTTAATCTGTAGTCGATGCACCCTACCATAGAACCAATCACACACACCCTCCCCAGCGGTGCTCAGAGGCCGCCGTAGTCATTGTTCTTCTTCGCCAGCACTACCGCGGAGACGTGGCCCTCCATGGCTCTTAGCGACCTCCAGCGATCCTCCAAACACAGTCCCTCCATGATGGCATGCACGGGAAAGTAGGGATAAAATTAGTGGAGGGTAGAGAGAATGCCTGACGCCACTACCATAGCCACCCGTGCTTTCTCCTTCTCTAGGTTATTGCCCTTCTCCTCATGAAGGTAGGTGAGCTCGTTGTCCAGGTGATCGAAGAAGCTAACGAGATCTGGATTGATCCCAAGAGCAGGCATCACCCTACTTGTCTGGCTGTAGACCTCGTGTGCTATTGGCCGATATCCACCAGCAAGTCACCAAGACGCCCAGAATCTCGTCCCGCTACCGGTGCTCTCGTGCCGCCTGACAGGTCATTCGAAGGGCCTCCTGGGCACCGTTATCTCTCCCCTCTCCCAGCTCCCTCATGGTCTTCCGAAGCCAGGTGTAAAGCTTGTTGTTCACCTCATCATACCATGCCAGCATGTCCAGGGTGCAAGTGTGCATGTCATGCTGAGTAAATAGAAATTTTCAATTAAATTAATCTAGGAAATAATCATGATCATGACATTGACAAAATTACAGACATACAGATTATGAACCAGACTAGCATGTACTATGCATATAGTAGAAATAAGTACAAGCATAGCTAGTACTGCTAAAACAAAAATAAACTGGACAGGGATAAATATGTTATACCCTTCGGTCGTCCAGGTAGAGGCCGCCGTGATGGCAACATTATCCTTGATGGCCTTCTTCTCGGCTTTGAGCTTCTCGGTGGCGACACATTCGACTTTGGTGGACATGGTAATCATGAAGGCGATGCAGACATAGAGGAAGAAGATGAACAGTGGTGAAAATTCACATAGGCGATGCTCCCAAAAAACCTAATCGCCCCTATCCCATACAGCATCTCAAGAGGAGGGATAGGCCTGCCCCCATCAAACGTGTAGGCGATGAATGGGATGGAGTCGGCGGCGACAACAGCAGTAAAAGGAACAACAGGGGCGGTGCGCGTGGATTATATGTGATTTGTTCTCGTGGTAGTTAGGGATTGATGAGGAGATCAATACCATTATTACACCCACAACCCCCGCTGATATACATACTGGAAAAATCACTAGAGCTCACGCATGCCAATGGAATTACCACGTAATTTTGTTTCTTGGAAATTCTAATGTTCATGAACATATGATGCTGCCTAAATTAGATACTTTAGTTTTACTTATGAACGAATGACCTAGCATGGACAAGACAGATGGCCATTGGAGCAAGATCAATCATGGAGAAAGTTTCCAGTGGTCTCTTTCGCACTTTGAAGCCACCATAATGAGATCAAGAAGGCTTGGACGAAATATACAAGATGCCACTTCAAAAATTTCGTCCCTAGGATATTATAGGTGTTGCATCACCTTAATTTTGGGCCAGGCCCATGTAATTATGAAATACTACATTATAGGTTGTTTTAAAGTCCGTATGTGTGGGAAAACCGAGTTAGGGTTGTTTTCGACCCCTCCTCCAAGTGGTCATGAAAATCCCTCTCTATTCCCCATATATACAGCCCTTAGGGCACCGTTTAGACTTGGGTTTTGTTTAGATTACAAGTTCGCCGTAGCTGTAAATTGGCTTACTTTGTTTGTGTTCCATGACGAGATGAGCACGTCGCAGAACCCCACTTTTAGCAATAAAGCCTTCCTCTTATATTCGCAGTATATAAATTGCAATATGAGTTTCTTGCTTGTTCTTTGTTTGCATGTAGGAAATAGATCCTCGTGGTCAGGTTGATCGTGCTTTGGCGTGGTCAGTAACCTCAAGGAGTTGGTTTAGCGATTGCTAAGGCACAACGTCCATGCACATTCATAGTAGACTCGTCAAAGTTGATTCTACCAAAAATGATAGACACATCTCATCGAAAGACAGGGACAACTTCGCCTGTATCAAATGGTACCAGATTTCCAGGTTGCTCGATAAGAATTTCCAATTTTTCTTTGTTTATATCGCATATGTTCTTCATACCTATAGTCTAAAAAGGACACACAAAAATTAGGGTTAGCTCATCATAACCGAACCAATATGAGCCTTTTGCGACTTTCTGTTCGGTATTTTGCTTTGTTGAATTTGCGGTTACATAATCGTGTCAAGTTGCTGGTTTTAGGGTCTATTCCTTTCCAGTTTCGAGTTCAGATCACGAGTTATCATGCCGCCACTGCACCATCTTCAACTTCGCTGCTACCCTCCACCATCATCTGCACTACCATATATCATCACCATATATCTACCATAAATATGTGTCCATATATACCACCACATATTCGCCACCAATCCGAGTCCATCACATAAATTAGATTTCGAGATCTCTTTGTTTCCAGATTCATGTTTCCATGTGTGAGTAGGTTTCGAAAAAAAAGTCTAGAGATCCTCGGGTAATTTTTCGGCAAAAATTTTGGTTGGCGAAAATATTTTTTCCCTATCCTATTTTTATGCTTTTCGGATCGTTTTTAGAAACTCGCCACCATAGTGATTTTTTGTTGTACTTTTTGGTCGTCAGAACCCCAAATCGTTCTAGAAAAAATTAGTCAATTTTTCTGTGCCTATCCTGTTTATATGCCTTCAGAAGAGTTTTGAGACACTCACCATTATAGTGGTTTTCTAAAAAAGCGCAATAAAAACAAACAAGAAAGCGCTAAAAAGAGAATTTCTTTTTTTAGAGTGGCTCTTTCCTTGATTACGCGTCGCGTCATGTTTTCGTTCATGTTCTAGGCTCGTGTGTCTAGTGTGGTCTAGCCTAGGAGAAGCATTGTACCGTCTTGAGTGTGTTTTCAACTTTGTATCTCTGAATTGATTATTGCTTACCCTTTTACCACCACCACCACCACCACTTCCTAGTAGTCCGTAGGTTCAAATTCTTGTGTGTTCCTATTGCTGCTAACCATGCCAGTATCACAAGCCAACAAGATCAATTGAGAGGGCATGACGAACAAGGACATCCACGATAAATTGTAGCAAATGATGGGCGAAAAGGAGCACGACTTGCCGGCGAGCCTTGGAGGGGCTATTAAGAAGTTAGATGGTTTGTAGAAGACCACCGACGCCAAGCTTGATCCTAAATTCAACAAGCTGCTTGCACGTCTACCTTCAGGAGTTGTACCTGTCATACATCAGCAACACAACACCAACAACACACAAATTTCGTGGGACGAGCGTGACGTGTGCCTATCGACGAAGGCCAAAATTCTAGTGGCATTGCTACTACTGCAACTTCGATGGCTGCTGTTGCTGCTGCTACAGTCGTTGATTAGAATGAGTATTATGATGGTGATTACGATGAAGAGTCAGAGGTTGATCCAAATGAGCTCCTTGGACAACCACCGACATAAGCACCAGGTCATCCACATGCACACAATCACTATGGTAGGGCTGCACCACCCCCTCAGGTACGAGATCATCACCATATCCCTAAACTTATATTGAATATTCCGACATTTGAGGGTAGATATGTTCCTGATATATATCTTACTTGGGATTTAGAAATAGAACAATATTTTACATGCTTAGAACTTCCTAAGGATAGACGCGTTGCTGCCGCTGTTTGTACTTTCACTAGTTTTCTTGTGTTTGTTGCTCTGAAAATTGTATATTACATCTTGATAATATCCCTACTACTTGGGCTGCTTTGAAAAAAGCTATGCGTAATCGTTGGCTTCCACCATATTATCAGCATGAATTGCTTCAAAATTTGCAGCGTTTAAGACAAGAATTTTTTTGTAGAGGAATATTATCAGGAATTACAAACTGGCATGATTAGATGTTGTATTGTTGAGGTGAATGAACTTTTGCTTGCGCATTTTATGGGTGGATTAAATAGAGATATTTAGACTATTCTAGAGTATAAGGAGTATAACACTATTACTCGTTTGTTCCGTCTTGCTTGCAACGCTAAACGTGAAGTGCGGGATCGACAGGCAATTGCGAGAACTAACTTTAATGTAGGATGAGCTTCATCATGGCGACCACATACATCATCTACTTCCAAAGGTCCTACTATAGCACCACTTCTTTCAGCCACCAACTCCAATAGAGATACAAGAAAACATGCACCGCCACCAGCCTCCAATAAGGGCACACCTTCAGGTTCTGCACAGAGCTCCTCTTCATCCATGGTACCCAGAGGGCAAACACATTAGGTTATATGTTGTCTTTGCAAGGGTAGAGGAGACTTTGCGAGAGAATGCACATCCAGGAGTGTGATCATTCTTATTGATGATGGTGGATATGACTCCGCAAGGGATTATGATGAGGAGATTCTGGCCCTTATTGCAAGTGAAGAATAGGGTGCCGATGACACTTAACAGGATACACACTACATGGATGCTGACTACGCTGATAAATATGAAAGTTTAGTTGCTCAATGTGTTTTAAATGTGTAGGTAACACAAGATGAGCAAAATCAGAGGCACAACTTGTTCCATACAAAGGGAGTTGTGAAGGAATGTTCTGTTCGCATAATCATTGATGGAGGGAGTTGCAACAACTTAGCTAGCATGGAGATGGTGGATATGCCGTGTATAACCACCACACCACAACCTCATCCTTATTACATCCAATTGTTCAAAAATAGTGGCAAGCTTAAGGTAAAATGTACTATTTGTGTGCATTTTAGAATTGCTACATATTCTGATTATGTTGATTATGATGTAGTACCCATGCAATCGTGTTCCGTTTTACTTGGTAGACCGTGGCAATTTGATAAAAATTCTATACACCATGGTAGGACAAATAAGTATACTCTTGTTCATAAGGATCAAAATATAACTTTTCTTACTATGTCTCCTGAACATATTATGAAAGATGACATTGCTAGAGCTAGTAAAGCAAAATAGGATCTAAATAAGAGTGAAAATCAGATTGTAGAAAAGGAATTTGAGCAACGCAACAAGCCTAATAAGACATCATCTAGTGTTGCATCTGAAATAAAATTGAAGAGTGGATGTTTACTTCTTATTAAATCTAATATTACTGATTTGGATGTTACTACAACTGTTTGCTATGCTTTTGTATGCAAAGAGGTATTATTTTCATTCGAGAACATGCCTCCCTCTTTGCCTCCTGCTGTCAGTAACATTTTGAAGGAGTTCGCTGATGTCTTTCCAAAAGATATGCTAGTAGGATTACCACCTATTCGAGGGATTGAGCATCCGATTGACTTAATTCCCCGTGCATCACTACCCAACCGCGTGCCATACCATACCAATCCAGAGGAGATGAAGGAGATTATGCGTCAAGTACAGGATTTGCTCGACAAAGGTTATATATGTGAATCCCTTAGTCCTTGTGCTATTCCTATTATTCTAGTGCCGAAAAAGGATGGTACACCACGTATGTGTGTGGATTGTAGAGGTATTAATAATATTACTACTCGTTATCGTCATCCTAATCCTAGGCTAGATGATATGCTTGATGAATTAATTGGCTCTACAATTTTCTCCAAAGTTGATTTGCATAGTGGATACCATAAAATTCCTATGCAATTGGGAGATGAATGGAAAACAACTTTTGAAACTAAGTTTGGTCTATATGAGTGGTTAGTCATCCCTTTTTGGTTAACTAATGCACCTAGTACTTTCATGAGATTAATGAATGAGGTTTTACGTGGTTTCCTTGGACGATTTGTGGTAGTCTATTTTGATGATATACGACTTTATAGTAGATATTTGGAGGAACACTTGGACCATTTACGTGTTGTTTTTATTGCTCTACATGATGCACGCTTGTTTGGAAACCTTGGGAAGTGAACCTTTTGCACCGACTGAGTATCTTTTCTTGGCTATGTTGTTACTCCACAGGGAGTTGAAGTTCAGAAAGCCAAGAACGAAGCTACTGAGAGTTGGACGCAACCCAAAATGGTCACGCAAGTGAGGAGTTTTCTTGTCCTCACTGGTTTCTATAGGCGTTTTGTGAGAAATTGCAACACCATTGCTACACCTCTCAATGAGCTTACAAAGAAGGACGTGCCTTTTGCTTGGGGTACCGCACAGGAAGAAGCCTTCACGATATTGAAAGATAAGTTACGACATTCTGCTTTACTCCAACTTCTTTATTTTAGTAAGACTTTCCATCTTGAATGTGATGCTAGTGGAATTGGATTAGGAGATGTGTTATTACAAGATGTAAACCCATTGCGTAATTTTATGAAAAATTGAGTGGGTCTAGTCTGAATTATTTTACTTATGATAAGGAATTATATGCTATTGTTCGGACTTTGGAAACATGGAAACATTATTTATGGCCCAAAGATTTTGTTATACATTCTAATCTTGAATCTTTGAAACTTATTAAAAGTCAATCAAAACTGAACCATAGACATGCTAAATGGGTAGAATACTTTGAGACTTTCCCTTAGGTCAGTAAACACAAGAAGGGTAAAGAAAATGTTATTGTTGATGCATTGTCTCATCGTTATACTATGATTTCTCAAATTGACTTTAAACTATTTGGTCTGGAGACCATCAAAGATCAATATGTGCATGATGCTGAATTTAAAGATGTGTTGCAACATTGTAAAGAAGGGAGGACATGGACAGGGTTAGTCATTAATGATGGATTTGTGTTTCATGCTAATAAGATATGCATTCCATCTTGCTCTGTTCGTCTTTTGTTGTTGCAGGAGGCACATGGAGGAGGATTAGTGGGACAGTTTGGCATGAAGAAGATAGAGGATGTACTTGCTACACATTTCTTTTGGCGAAAGATGAGGCAGGATGTTGAGAGTTTTGTTGCTCGCTTTACTACATGTCAAAAAGCAAAGTCACGACTCAATCCTCATGGTTTATATATGCCTTTTCCTATACCTAGTGTTCCTTGGGAAGATATATCCATGGACTTTGTTTTATGTTTAGCTCGAACAAATATGGGGAGGGATAGCATGGGCCAAGCCGGAAATTTCCCAAGACTTAGAGCCTTTATCATGAAAGTATATGCCAGAACAAAAAATTGTATGCCTCATCCTATAAGCCGGCTTTAAAGGCACGACAGGATAAGACAACTCTGGTTCCCCCATTTTTTTATAAAAACATTTTTGTTTCCAAAGAAACGAGGTGGAAAGACTAGGAACTTGTAAACCAGGCCTCGCGAGACATCAATTTGTCATTTACACCTTAGCAAGTTCATGGTCTTTAAAATATTGACATTGCTAAGAGTACGAATAGGCCACACAGCGGAGGGGACATGGTAGACAAGACGAGTTTGTCCTTGCTCACTGTAAGCTGGCTCTCTCGTGACAAAAGTAGTCGTTTAAACCATGACATGTTTAGTGTCTTTGTGCGAGATTAACTTTTAAATAGTTCAGGGTCTCTTATCAAAATTAACTATGAATAGTTCGGCGGGTCATATGATGGAGTAGCAAGTTGCAAATAGGCAGGTATAACTCAGAGATGGTGGAAAGTAGGGTCAAGAGGAGGTAATAAGCTTAACCCATAGGGCCGAAAGCCCCCCCCCATGTGACCAATTTAAAGAATCAACTCCTTTTCTGGTGTAAACCTGGCCAAGAGGGTTTAAAAGCCCTCCTTATAGTACCAGATTAAGGATCGACTCCTGATGGCATAGAAAGCCTGGACAGAGGGGGTTTAAAATCCCCCCAAGTGACTTGATGAAGGATTAACTCCTTTGTATGACACTCAATGTGAGGAACATGGCAGAGGCCCCTAATCATGGGGATGCCCACTTTATTATATCATAAAAGATGGTTTGTACAATGAAAGACATATGTACATTGATGAGAGCCGTCTGACGGCTTAAGTATATTATGGCCGAAAGTGAGCAATATTCCACGGCCTCTTCGTCTCTTCACCGGAAGTGTGAGACTTGTCCCTCTCCTGTATATCTATGAGGTGATAAGACACGTTGTTGAGATTTCTGCTGATCACAAACGGTCCTTCCCTTGGAGGTGATAACTTGTGCATATCTGACTGGTATTGAATCAAACGGAGTACTAAATCACCCTCTTGGAACGTTCGGGTCTTGACCCCGTGGCTATGATAGAGGCACAGGTCTTGCTGATCAATAGCTGAACGAGCTGCTGCAAGGTCCCGCTCTTCATCCAAGGCATCCAAAGCATCCTGACGCGCCGCCTCATTATCAGTTTCCACGTAAGCTGCCACTCTGGGCGAGTCATGACGAATATCACTGGGGAGAACAACCTATTTCCAAGACACTTCACCAGAGGGGGAGAATCCACTGTTGGGTTATTGTCCTTACCGGCTCAGCACAGATACAGAGCTTCCAGATCGGATGTCAGCCATCGAACGCGCTCAATATGCCACCACCTTTTCCAAAGTCAGGGCTGCTGGCGAATGGGCTGACAGGTGTTGATCTAACCCGATGTTGGGTCTCCTGGAGGATTCTACCGCTAAGCCGCCGAAATGCCTTGATGTGCTAGTATTCTAGTGACATGGATGACCCTCAACGTTTCAATCAGACCCCCTTAACAGATCAAGACCTCAACACCATCGTCAAGTCTTTGCAGGGGTAAACATTAGCCACCTGCAGCAAGACTAGCTTGAGCCCCTTCTCCGCCCTTAACCCGGCCCCGGATGTAAGTCTTTTCATCTTAACCTTCATCCATTCTTTGAACTCCATATCTTAATAACCCTTCTTGTTGACTTTCTTTGTATCTTGCAGGCCGACACTTCATTCTGGAAAAAAATGTTGTCTTAAAAAAATCAGAGCAAGGCCCCTAAGGCCTCAAAACCTGAGGCGTTGTCCCACGAACGAAAATAGTCAACTAAAGAGCTATTTGACTTAGACGATTCAGAGGTAGAACTTGACCCCCTTGGCCTTCTGTTCATGCAACTTATTGATAATTATCACTCATAGGAAGAAGATGAAACCAGCCATGCCAATGTTGCTGAGGTAATCATTGTCTCTTCTTACTCGGACCTTTCAGCAATAAAGAAAACACGGCGGGCTGTACAAAAGGTGAAGAGCTCCCATCCTTTTGCTTACCTGAGTCGTAACTTTCTTTTGAAGAAACGGCAAGATGACAGCAGACGTCGGACCTGGAGCACCGGCTCTAGAAATCTTTTATCCGGCTTACCCAATGAGTCGGCTCCTCGGAAACAATGCACCGAGGTATTTCTTTGTCTTGAGCTTATTCTGTCTCATACTATTTTTGCAATTGACTAATTTGTTTAACAATGCTAAATTTTCTAGGATTCGCCTCCTTCTTCTGGCGATTCAACCGCCTCGAAGCTGCCTCCCTTTACTATTAATCTAGGGTATGTGTTTTTATACTCTGAAAAGCATTCAATATGTCCTACTTTATCATGACATATCCAAATTTTCGTTTACCCACAGGGCTCAAGCTAAATGGAGGAAGGGGGTCGGGTCATCTGCCACTCCTAATGTTCAAGACCCGGGGCTTCCCACACCCAACATCCCCGAGTCTCACACTGAGCCTTCTGAAGCAACCAAATATGCTCCTGAAGAAGTTCCTTCGCATGCTAAGCTGGTTGATATGGATGTTTAAGCTCTTGAAGGTCGCCCGTATTCTGCTCCAAAGCCGCCCAACCCCCGGCCATCAGCTGAACACGAGGCTTCTCCTAAAGACGTTGTCATCACCGAGACGGCTTATGAACCTCCATTTACCTGACACGCATTATCCAAACATGTCAAAGAAGATGAGGCAGCTCCTTTGAAGGAAGAAAAAAATTTGGATAAGCTCACCGCTGATGAACTGCACAGTGGTTACTTGAGTCGCCTGTTTGCCAGCCGAGACATGGAGGCTAGCGTGGACACCACAATGAAGAAAACATATGAGGTACTGAACTTATCTTTCCTTTTTATGTATATACTTATGCAGCCCCCAAGAGCCAGTTGATTTTTCCAAACATTAGCTGGGTCTTCCAATCATTTAGCGATATTTCATAGAACTGCATGTTGGAAATATGCCCTAGAGGCAATAAATAAAGTGTTTATTATTGTATTCCCTTGTTCATGATAATCGTTTATTATCCATGCTATAATTGTATTAATTGGAAACATGGATACATGTGTGGATACATAGACAAACACAATGTCCCTAGTATGCCTCTAGTGAACTAGCTCGTTGACCAAAAGATGGTTAATGTTTCCTAGCCATGGACATGAGATGTCATTTGATAATGGGATCACATCATTAGGAGAACCATGTGATGGACAAGACCCAAACTACTAAACGTAGCTTATGATCATGTTAGTTTATTGATACTGTTTTCTGCATGTCAACTATATGTTCCTATGACCATGAGATCATGCAACTCACAGATATCGGAGGAGTACCTTGTGTGTATCAAACATCGCAACGTAATAGGGTAACTATAAAGGTGCTCTACAGGTATCTCCGAGGGTGTCTGTTGAGTTGGCATGGATCAAGACTGGGATTTGTTACTCCGTGTGACGGAGAGCTATCTCAGGGCCCACTCGGTAATACAACATCACAATAAGCCTTGCAAGCAATGTGTCAAAGTGTTAGTTGCGAGAGCTTGTATAATGGAATGAGTAAAGAGACTTGCCAGTAACAAGGTTGAACTAGGTATGGAGATACTGACAATCGAATCTCGGGCAAGTAATATACCGAAGAACAAAGGGAACATCATACGGGATTAATTGAATCCTTGACATAGAGGTTCGACCAATAAATATGTTCGTAGAATATGTAGGAACCAATGTGGACATCCAGGTACCACCATTGGTTATTGACCGTAGAGGTGTCTCGGTCATGTCTACATAGTTCTCGAACCCGCAGGGTCTGCACACTTAAGGTTTGGTGACGTTTCGGTAGTATAGAGTTATGTATGGTGGTGACCAAAGTTTGTTCGGAGTCCTGGATGAGATCCCGGACGCCACGAGGAGCTCTGGAATGGTCCGGAGGTAAAGATTCATATATAGGAAGTCCTGTTTTGGTCATCGGAAAAGTTTCGGGCTCATCTGTAGTGTACCGAGAGTGCCGATAGTGTACCGGGAGACCTCCGGGAGGGGTATTTCTACCCAAGAGGCTACATAGGCTGTGCGAGAGTGGAAACCATACCTTAGTGGGCTGGTGGAACAACCACAAGAGGCCCATGCAGCTGGAAGAAGAAAAACCAAGAGAAAAGGTGGGAAAAAAAGGCAAAATAACTGAATCCTAGTCCTACTAGGATTGGAGGTGGACTCCACCTCCTCCACCTCCTTTCGGCCAAAGCCCTTGGCTTGGGAAGCTAAGGCTGCCTCCTCTCCTCTCTTCCTCCTATATATACTGGTGGTATAGAGGGGTTTTGCACTAGAATTTCAGCCACGTGCTACCCGTTCCTCAGTGCATAGTTTCTCCTCTAGATCGGATTTCTGCAGTGCTTAGGCGAAGCCCTGCCGGAATTGCTCCACCACCATCGCCAGAATGCCGTCAGGCTGCCAGAGAACTCTTCTTCCTCTCCACTCCTTCTTCCTGGATCAAGACGGTGGAGATCGTCATCAAGCTGTACGTGTGCTGAACGCGGAGGTGTCGTCCGTTCGGTGCTAGATCGGAAGGATCGTGATCAAGTTCGTGGGACGGATCATGATCAAGTTCGTGGGACGGATCGTGATCGGATCGCAGGACGGATCGTGATTGGATCGCAGGATGGATCGTGATTGGATCGCGGGATGCACGGCGATTTGGATCGCGAAGACGTTTGACTACACCAACCGCGTTTCTTAACGCTTCCCGCTTAGCGATCTACAAGGGTATGTAGATTTACTCCCCCTCTCATAGATGCTCATCACCATGGATAGATCTGCGTGTGCGTAGGAAATTTTTTGTTTCCCATGCAACGTTCCCCAACAGTGGTATCAGAGCTAGGTCTATGTGTTGATGAGATCTCGAGTAGAACACAAAAGGTTTGTGGGCGTTGATCCTTAGATTGCTTCCTCCCTCGGTCGGATTTTGGTTCAACGGTATTGTGAGATGAAGCGGTCCAGACCAACATTACTCGTACGCTTACGAGAGACCGGTTCCCTCAACGCAACTTGTTGCCTCGATGGCTTGCGGGTGGCAGTTTCTCTCACTTTAGTGGGATCGGATTCGACAAAGGTGGTCCTTGAGAAGGTTGAAAACCAAATTATGTATCACCGTTGTGGTTTATGCATAGGTGAGAATCATTCTTCCTAGAAACCCATAGCAACCACATAAAACATGCAACAACAATTAGAGGACATCTAACTTGTTTTTGCAGGGTATGTTGTGATGTGATATGGCCAATAACATGATGTGATATATGTGATATATGAGATGATCATGTGATGTATAGAATTTCATGACTTGCATGTCGATGAGTACGACAACCGGCAGGAGCCATAGGGTTGTCTGTAATTATTGTATGACCTGCGTCTCAATCATTAAGTGCTATGTAATGCTTTACTTTATCGCTAAACAGTAGCAATAGTAGTATAAGCATGTTGGGCGCGACAACCCCGATGGTGACACGTTGTTGGAGATCAAGATGATGGAGATCATGGTGTCTTGCCGGTGACGATGGAGATCATGCCGGTGCTTTCAAGATGGAGATCTAAAGCACAAGTTCATGGCCATATCATGGCACTTATGAATTGCATGTGATGTTAATCCTTTTATGCACCTTGTTTTGCTTAGTACGACGGTAGCATTATAAGGTGATTCCTCACTTAAATTTCAAGATAAATTGTGTTCTCCCCGAGTGTGCAACATTGCGAAAGTTCGTCGTGTTGAGACACCATATGATGATCGGGTGTGATAGACTCTACATTCACATACAACGGGTGCAAGCCAGTGTTGCACGCGCGGAACACTCGGGTTAAACTTGACGAGCCTAGCATGTACAGACATGGCCTCGAAACACAAGAGACCGAAAGGTTGAACATGAGTCATATAGTAGATATGATCAACATAATGATGTTCACCATTGAAGCCACCTCAACTCACGTGATGATCGGACTTGAGTTGGTGGATTTGGATCATGTGACACTCAGATGACCTGAGGGATGTCAATTTGAGTGGGAGCTTTAGTAATTTGATTAACTAAACTCATTATCTTGAACAATAGTCTAAGTAAACTTTGCATATTTATGTTGTAGATCAATGGCTCATGTAGTAGCACCCCTGAATTTTAATGCGTTCCTAGAGAAAGCTAAACTGAAAGATGATGGAAGTAACTTTGTTGACTGGGCCCATAATCTGAGGATTATCCTCACAGCTTCCCAGAAATCATATGTCCTTGATGCACCGCTTGGTGACCAACCAGAAGACATGACCTCCAAACACGTTAAGAACGCTTGGGAGGCACGTACTGGAGATTACTCAATAGTTCAGTGTGCAATATTGTATGGCTTAGAACCGGGACTTCAAAGACGTTTTGAACGTCATGGAGCATATGACATGTTCCAGGAGTTGAAGTTTATCTTTCAGAAGAACGCCCGGATCGAGAGGTATGAAACCTCCGATAAGTTCTATGCTTGCAAGATGGAGGAGAACGGGTCTATTAGTGAACATATACTCAGAATGTCTGGGTATTCAACTCGTCTAGCGGAGTTGGGAATTACCCTTCCGCTAGAGGCGATCACTAACAGAGTTCTTCAATCACCGCCACCTAGTTACAAGAGCTTTGTGATGAACTATAACATGCATGGGATGAACAAGGCAGTCGCCGAGCTGTTTGCGATGCTAAAAGTCGCTGAGTCTGAAATCCAGAAAGAACATCAAGTGTTGATGGTCAATAAAACCACCAGTTTCAAGAAAAATGGAAAAGTCAAAGGCAAGGGCAAGAAGGGTAAACCCAAGAAGGATGGCAAAGCGATTGCTACTCCTGTAAAGAAGCCCAAGCATGGACCCAAGCCAGAAACTGAGTGCTTTCATTGCAAGGGAACTGGTCACTAGAAGCGAAACAGCCCCAAGTACCTGGCTGACAAGAAGGCGGCCAACGACAAACAAGGTATATATGATGTACATGTTATTGATGTGTACCTTACTAGCTCTCGTAGTAGTGCCTGGGTATTTGATACCGGTTCGGTTGCTCACATTTGCAACTCAAAGCAGGAACTATGGAATAAACGAAGGCTGGCAAAGGACGAAGTGACGATGCACGTGGGAAATGGTTCCAAGATTGATGTGATCACCGTCGGCACGCTCTCTCTTAGATTACCATCGAGATTAGTGATGAACCTGAATAATTGTTATTTAGTGCCTGTGTTAAGCATGAACATTATATCTAGATCTTGTTTATTGCGAGACAGTTACTCATTTAAATCAGAGAATAAAGGTTGTTCTATTTATATGAGTAATATCTTTATGGTCATGCACCCAATGTTAGGGGTTTATTCATATTGAATCTTGATAGTGATGACACACATGTTCATAACATTGATGCCAAAAGATGTAAAGTTGATAATGATAGTTCCACTTTCTTGTGGCACTGCCGTTTAGGTCATATTGGTGTAAAACGCATGAGGAAGCTCCATGCTGATGGACTTTTGGAGTCACTTGATTTTGAATCACTTGACACATGTGAACCATGCCTCATGGGCAAGATGACTAAAACGCCGTTCTCTGGAACAATGGAATGGACGAGTGACTTATTGGAAATCATACATACTAATGTGTGCGGTCCAATGAATGTTACAGCGCGTGGTGGATATCGTTATTTTCTCACCTTCACTGATGACTTAAGTAGATATGGGTATATTTACTTAATGAAACACAAGTCTGAAACATTTGAAAAGTTCAAGCAATTTCAGAGTGAAGTTGAGAATCATCATAACAAGAAGATTAAGTTCCTCCGATTTGATCGAGGAGGTGAATATCTGAGTTATGAGTTTGGCAGTCACTTAAGACAGTGTGGAATTGTTTCACAATTGACATCGCCCGGAACACCACAGCGTAATGGTGTGTCCGAACGTCGTAATCGAACCTTATTAGATATGGTGCGTTCTATGATGTCTCTTGCTGATTTGCCACTATCGTTTTGGGGTTATGCATTAGAGACAGCTGCATTCAATTTAAATAGGGCACCATCAAAATCCGTTGAGACGACGCCATATGAACCATGGTTTGCCAAGGAGCCAAAGTTGTCGTTTCTTAAAGTTTGGGGAGGTGATGCTTATGTCAAAAAGCTTCAGCCTGAAAAGCTGGAACCCAAAGCGGAGAAATGCGTCTTCATAAGATACCCGAAAGAGAGAGTCGGGTATACCTTCTATCTCAGATCCGAAGGCAAAGTGTTTGTCGCTAAGAACGGAACATTTCTTGAGAAAGAGTTTCTCTCGAAAGAATTGAGTGGGAGGAAAATAGAGCTTGATGATGTTATTGAACCTTTACTTCAACCAAAAACTAGCGCCACATAGATGTTTCTATGGAACCTACGATGGTAGAAGAGGAAGTTAATGATGATGATCGTGAAGCTTCGGATCAAGCTGCTATTGAACCTCGTAGGTCGACAAGGCCGCGTACTACCCTTGAGTGGTACGCCAACCTTGTCTTGGAGGTTATGTTGTTGGACAACAATGAACCTACGAGCTATGGAGGAGCAGTGATGGGCCCGGATTCCGAGAAATGGTTAGAGGCCATGTATGAAAACAAAGTATGGACTTTAGAAGTATTACCTGAAGGGCGAAAGGCCATTCAGAACAAATGGATCTTTAAGAAAAAGACAGACGCGAACGATAATGTCACTGTCTATAAAGCTCGACTTGTGGCAAAGGGTTTTTCACAAGTTCAAGGAGTTGACTACGATGAGACTTTCTCACCCGTAGCGATGCTTAAGTCTGTCAGAATCATGTTAGCAATAGCTCCTTATTTCGACTATGAAATTTGGCAGATGGATGTCAAAACAGCGTTCCTCAACGGTTTCCATGAGGAAGAGTTGTATATGATGCAACCCGAAGGTTTTGTCAATCCAGAGAATGCTGACAAAGTTTGCAAACTCCAGCGATCCATTTATGGACTGGTGCAAGCATCTCGGAGTTGGAATAAGCGCTTTGATGAGGTGATCAAAGCGTTTGAGTTTATACAAGTTTACGGAGAAGCTTGTATTTACAAGAAAGTGAGTGGGAGCTCTATAGTGTTTCTAGTATTATATGTGGATGACATATTGCTGATTGGAAACAATATAGAAATGCTGGAAAGCATGAAGGAATATTTGAACAAGAGTTTTTCAATGAAGGACCTAGGAGAAGCTGCTTTCATATTAGGCATTAAGATCTATAGAGATAGATCGAGACGCTTAATAGCACTTTCACAGAGCACATACCTTGATAAAGTTTTGAAGAAGTTCAAAATGGAACAGTCCAAGAAGGGGTTATTGCCTGTGTTACAAGGTGTGAAGTTGAGTAAGAGTCAATTCCCGGTAAATATAGAAGATAGAGAAAAGATGAGTGTCATCCCCTATGCTTCAGCCATAGGCTCTATCATGTATGCAATGCTGTGCACAAGACCCGATGTCAGCCTTGCCATAAGTATGGCCGGAAGGTTTCAAAGTGATCCTGGAATGGAGCACTGGCAAGCGGTCAAGAATATCCTTAAGTACCTAAAGAGGACTAAGGAAATGTTTCTCGTTTATGGAGGTGATGAAGAGCTCGTCATAAAGGGTTACGTCGATGCAAGCTTTGACACTGATCCGGATGACTCTAAGTCACAAACCGGATATGTATTTATTCTTAACGGGGGAGCGGTAAGCAGGTGCAGTTCCAAGCAAAGCGTGGTAGCTGATGCTACGTGCGAAGCGGAATACATCGCAGCTTCGGAGGCGGCGAAGGAAGGTGTCTGGATGAAGCGGTTCATGACAGATCTTGGAGTAGTGCCCAGTGCACTGAATCCAATGAACCTGTTCTGTGACAACACTGGTGCCATTGCTCTGGCCAAGGAACCAAGGTTTCACAAGAGGACCAGACACACAAAGCGACGCTTCAACTCCATCCACGATTACATCATGGAGAAAGACATAAATATTTGCAAAGTGCACACGGATCTGAATGTTGCAGACCCGTTGACTAAACCTCTTCAAAGGGCTAAACATGATCAACACCAGAACGGCATGGGTATTCGATTCATTACAATGTAAATCACATAGTGATGTGAACTAGATTATTGACTCTAGTGCAAGTGGGAGACTATTGGAAATATGCCCTAGAGGCAATAAATAAAATGTTTATTCCTTGTTCATGATAATCGTTTATTATCCATGCTATAATTGTATTAATTGGAAACATGCATACATGTGTGGATACATAGATAAGCACAATGTCCCTAGTATGCCTCTAGTGAACTAGCTCGTTGATCGAAAGATGGTTAAGGTTTCCTAGCCATGGACATGAGATGTCATTTGATAACGGGATCACATCAATAGGAGAATGATGTGATGGACAAGACCCAAACTACTAAACGTAGCTTATGATCGTATCAGCTTATTGCTACTGTTTTCTGCATGTCAAGTATATGTTCCTATGACCATGAGATCATGCAACTCACAGATATCAGAGGAGTACCTTGTGTGTATCAAACATCGCAACTAACTGGGTGACTATAAAGGTGCTCTACAGGTGTCTCCGAGGGTGTCTGTTGAGTTGGCATGGATCAAGAGTGGGATTTGTTACTCCGTGTGACGGAGATGTATCTCAGGGCCCACTCGGTAATACAGCATCACAATAAGCCTTGCAAGCAATGTGACTAAGTGTTAGTTGCGAGATCTTGTATTCCGGAACGAGTAAAGAGACTTGCCAGTAACAAGGTTGAACTAGGTATGGAGATAACGATGATCGAATCTCGGGCAAGTAATATACCGAAGAACAAAGGGAACATCATACGGGATTAACTGAATCCTTGACATAGAGGTTCGACCGATAAAGATCTTTGTAGAATATGTAGGAACCAATGTGTACATCTAGGTCCCGCCATTGGTTATTGAACGTAGAGGTGTCTCGGTCATGTCTACATAGTTCTCGAACGCGCAGGGTCTGCACACTTAAGGTTTGGTGATGTTTCAGTAGTATAGAGTTACGTATGGTGGTGACCGAAGTTTGTTAGGAGTCCCGGATGAGATCCCAGACGTCACGAGGAGCTCCGGAATGGTTCGGAGGTAAAGATTCATATATAGGAAGTACTGTTTTGGTCGCCGAAAAACTTTCGCGCTCATCGGTAGTGTACCGGGAGTGCCGGTAGTGTACCGGGAGACCTCCGGGAGGGGTATTTCGACCCAAGAGGCTACATGGGCTGTGGGAGAGTGCAAACCAGACCTTAGTGTGCTGGTGGAACAACCACAAGAGGCCCATGCGGCTGGAAGAAAAAAAACCAAGAGAAAAGGTGGGAAAAAAGGCAAAATAGGTGAATCCTAGTCCTACTAGGATTGGAGGTGGACTCCAGCTCCTCCACCTCCTTTCGGCCGAAGCCCTTGGCTTGGGAAGCCAAGGCTGCCTCCTCTCCTCTCTTCCTCCTATATATACTGGTGGTATAGAGGGTTTTTGCACTAGAATTTCGGCCATGTGCTACCCGTTCCTCCAGTGCATAGTTTCTCCTCTAGATCGGATTTCTGCAGTGCTTAGGCGAAGCCCTGCCGGAATTGCTCCACCACCATCGCCGGAGAGCCGTCAGGCTTCCGGAGAACTCTTCTTCCTCTCAACTCCTTCTTGCTGGATCAAGACAGTGGAGATCATCATCAAGCTGTACGTGTGCTGAACGTGGAAGTGCCGTTCGTTCGGTGCTAGATCGGAAGGATCGTGATCAAGTTCATGGGACGGATTGTGATCAAGTTCGTGGGATGGATCGTGATCAGATTGCAGGACGGATCGTGATTGGATCGCAGGATGGATCATGATTGGATCGCAGGACGCACGGCGATTTGGATCGCGAAGACGTTCGACTACACCAACCGCGTTTCTTAATGCTTCCCGCTTAGCGATCTACAAGGGTATGTAGATTCACTCTCCCTCTCGTAGATGCTCATCACCATGGATAGATCTGTGTGTGCGTAGGAATTTTTTTGTTTCCCTTGCAACGTTCCCCAACACTGCCATGTAGCCCCCAAGTGTCGGATTATTACCTAACTAATGAGCGGGCACTTAAGTATAACTTAAGAGCCAAATGTAGCCCCTAAGGGCTGGGTCATTACCTAAGTAATGAGCCGGCACTTAAGTACAACTTAAGAGCCAAATGTAGCCCCCAAGGGCTGGGTCATTACCTAAGTAATGAGCCGGCACTTAAGTACAACTTAAGAGCCAAATGTAGCCCCCAAGGGCCGGGTCATTACCTAAGTAATGAGTCGGCACTTAAGTATAACTTAAGAGCCAAATATAGCCCCCAAGGGCCGGGTCATAACCTAAGTAATGAGCCGTCACTTAAGTATAACTGAAGAGCCAAATGTAGCCCCTAAGGGCTGGGTCATTACCTAAGTAATGAGCCGCTACTTAAGAAAAAGATGAGATACATTAGCCCCCAAGTGTCGAATAAATTGCTTGCAATCTGCTTGAGACTTGTATTTTGCACCAAATTTTGATGTAAACTGTATGAGCCGGACAAGCGGCTTAAAACTTGATAATCCTTCTTTGTGCAGGAATCCTTGACCAGTGCTGAATCAGAAGTGGCAGACCTTAAGAAGAACCTGGCTGTGTAACAAAGTGGCCAAGCAGAGACGGAAGGAACATAGCGGCTCTATGGCATTGCACTTGAAAATCTCAAAACAGAATTTGAAACCTTCAAGCAGACTACTGAGTCTAGCCAAGCCGCTGTGACCAAACGCACTGAAGAAGTTGAGGGGCGGCTTAAAACAACTGCTAAAGAGCTGAACACTTTGAAGGGCCACATCTCTTGCATGGCTGGGGCTGTCTTTGTTAAGTATTCCGTGTCAAACCTTGTTGAAAGTCCTGCCCGGCGACTTATAAAACTTATGCCTTGATTGTAGGCGAGCGGAACCGCCAGCTGTCTAGCAATAACTTGATGGCGCTCAAGGCCGTATACACCTCAATGGAATAGTTATACGTCGGGTCTTTAGTCACCATCAAGGTCGTCATGTCTACAAAGGGGGTTCTGAAATTCATGAAGGGCGTGATCGAGACCCTCTAGACCATTCCTATACAAGTGGAGGAACTGAAGAGATCAGCCGCCCACGCGGGTGCCATGGCTGCTTTAAGCCGGTCGATGGCTTACGCCAAAGAGCTCAATCCGGATGAAATAATGAACGGCTTTCTTGAACAGAAGGATGATGGCTCAGAATTCATAGAACCAGACTACTCCCGCTTCCATAAAGCATCCCGGGTTCTTGCAAGTTGGATGGCTACAGAATCTGACCTATCAGTGTACCAGGCAGCTTACTCTGAAGATAACAGGCGGATCAAAGGACCTACTTTTGAAGCAAAGAACATGATTCCTCAATGTCGTAAGCACCTCTTCGCTCCTGATCTTGGCCCGTCTCCAATCATCTACGACGAAGCTATGTTTGAAGCTTTGACCAACTACAATTGGGATGTTGACAATCTTTAGATCAACGACACCGACGACCCGGCATAGAATTATCCGACGGCGAGTTAAAGAGAGAAATCTACATCATGTAACCTGACTTAGTTATGCTCTCGGGTTCAATTTTGTTGAAAAACTTTAAGTCTTGAATGCTTGGGGCTGTTGAATGGCCTTGTAATAGTTGTAGAAGACTCTTGACTGCATGTTCCTACACTTTTGATGCTTCTCTTTGAAAGATCTACTGGTGACTCGGCCAACTCAACTGTTAACATCGGAGCACTTTAGCTATTTAGACTCATCAAGCGGCTTGTAATCCATGGGCCAAGCCAAAAATTTCCCAAGACTTAGAGCCTTTATCATGAAAGTATCTGCCAGAACAACAATTGTATGCCTCATCCTATAAGCTGGCTTTAAAGGCACGACATGATAAGAAAACTCTTCTTCCCCCATTTTTTATAAAAACATTTTTGTTTCCAAAGAAACAAGGTGGAAAGCCTAGGAACTTTTAAACGAGGCTTCACGAGACATAAATCTGTCATTTAAACCTTAGCAAGTTCAGGGTCTTTAAAAGATTGACATTACTAAGAGTATGAACAAGCCACTTAGTGGAGGGGATATGGTAGACAAGACGAGTTTGTCCTCACTCACTGTAAGCTGGCTCTCTCGTGACAAAAGTCGTCGTTTAAACCATGACATGTTTAGTGTCTTTGTGCGAGATTAACTTTTAAATAGTTCAGGGCCGCTTATAAAAATTAACTCTCAATATTTCGGCGGGTCACAGGATGGAGTAGCAAGTTGCAAACAGGCAGGTATAAGTCAGAGATGGTGGAAAGCCGGGTCAAGAGGAGGTAATAAGCTTAACCCATAGGGCCGAAAGCCCCCCCCCCCATGTGACCAATTTACAGAATCAACTCCTTTTCTAGTGTAAACCTGGCCACGAGGGTTTAAAAGCCCTCCTTATAGTACCAGATTAAGGATCGACTCCTGATGGCATAGAAAGCCTGGACAGAGGGGGTTTAAAAGCCCCCCAAGTGACCTGATGAAGGATTAACTGCTTTGTATGACACTCAGTGTGAGGAACATGGCAGAGGCCCCTAATCATGGGGATGCCCACTTTATTATATCATAAAAGATGGTTTGTACAATGACAGGCAAATTTACATTGATGAGAGCCGTTTGGCGGCTTAAGTATAGTATGGCCGAAGGTGAGCAATATTCCACGGCCTCTTCGTCTCTTCACCGGAAGTGTGAGACTTGTCCCTCTCCTGTATATCTATGAGGTAATAAGACCCGTTGTTGAGATTTCTGCTGATCACAAACGATCCTTCCCTGGGAGGTGATAACTTGTGCATATGTGACTAGTCTTGAATCAAACGCAGCACTAAGTCACCCTCTTGGAACGTTCGGGTCTTGACCCTGCGGCTATGATAGTGGCACAGGTCTTGCTGATCAATAGCTGAACGAGCTGCTGCAAGATCCCGCTCTTCATCCAAGGCATCCAAAGCATCCTGTCGTGCCGCCTCATTATCAGTTTCCATGTAAGCTACCACTTTGGGTGAGTCATGACTAATATCACTCGGGAGAACAGCATATGTGCCATAGACCATGAAGAAAGGCATAAAGGGTGTAGACCTGTTAGGGGGTATTTCTTGTGCTCCAAAGAACATACGACAGCTCCACCACCCAACAACCCGGCATGTGCTCCAAAGGAACCATAACTCGGGGTTTAATACCTCTCAAAATTTCCTGGTTAGCACACTCAGCTTGACCATTAGACTGGGGGTGCGCTACCGAAGACACATCAAGGCGTATATGCTCCTCATCACAGAAATCCTTCATAGTCCCCTTGGACAGATTTGTGCCATTATCAATGATGATAATATGTGGATAACCACAAAGAAAGATCACCTTTTTGATGAACTGAGCCATTGTTGCAGCATCACATTTACTGACCGGCTCAGCCTCAACCCACTTAGTAAACTTGTCAACTGCCACCAAGAGGTGGGTCTTCTTATCCTTGGACCTTTTGAAAGGTCCTACCATATCAAGCCCCCAGACCACAAACGGCCAGGTGATTGGAATGATCCATAGTTCTTGAGTTGGCACGTGAGCACAACGTCCAAATTTCTGACACTCGCCACACTTACTGACTAAGTCCTCTATATCTTTATGAGTCGTTAACCAGTAAAAATCGTGGCGGAAAGCCTTGGCCACGAATGACTTTGACCTGGCGTGATGACCACAATTGCCAACATGCATTTCTTGCAAGTTTTCATGGCCCTCATTAGGAGAGGCACATCGCTGAAAAACATCGGTTACACTGCGCCGGTGCAACTCGCCGTCCATGATAATCATAGACTTAGATCGCTTGGAGATCTATCACGCCAAGGTCTCATCTTGGGGTAACTTGCCGCTGGTTAAGTATGCCAGGTAAGGCAATGTTGAATCAGGGATCACACGGAGAGCAACCACCAATTGTCCCTCCGGATTAAGTATAGCCAAGTCTTACTCTGATGGTAACATCCAAGAACACATTAGGCGGCACCAGCTTGTGCTGAGACCCCATCTTGGATAATGCATCAGTCGCCTCGTTCTTGCGCCGATGTCGGGACCCTGATCCTAAGTCATATGAATCCAAACTATAACATATCACATCTCTTTGCGGCCTTACGCACGGCTCCACGGCTGCAGCCTTACCTTAGCCGGGACCATTTGCGTCTTTTGGCTCACGTATGTGAACATGTCGCTGGCAATCAAATGACAGAGAACCTGGGCCAACATGACTAGTCATAGAACCCAAGTGGCACATCCATACGAAAACACGCATACGTAACCCAGCAATGCAGGGGTCAGCCTCAAGCGTGTGTAGAGGAGTCATAGCAAGCTACAAGGACTCCATTACACCGTGGGACATAAATGTCATCACTGCACGTAGACGAGTCATAGTAGGCTACAAGGACTCCATTACACTGCGAGACATTTCCCCGAAGGGACAGACACAACAACAAAGAAGGATACATGCCGGTCAATCAATGTGTCCGGAGCAGTAGCAAGCTACCAAGGCTCGGTGGATGCACAAAGAGACAGTTTCCCGTAAAGATTACTACTAAAGGCACATGACTAGGTGTCGAATCCCATACAGACCGTTGCACGTCACACGTACGCACGACATGCCCGATATGCATAGATACAACCATGGCATCACAACATAACCATACATCAACACAACTTTTATTTAAGAGGCTCAGAAGAGCCTTGCATAATATGTTCTTACAGGTAGGGGTCACATGACCCAACACTCAAGTCATATAAGCAAGTTCATACAAACCAAGCAGAAGCATAAAGCTATCAGGTTACAAACAGTTGAAAGGGTAAAAAGGCACATGGCCTGACTATCTACAGCCCGCCACAGGGCATAAGGTCGTAGCTGGGACACCAGCTATTCGGCATCGTCGACATTTGGATAGAACCCACCTGATGGGTCCTAAGTCTCATCTACAACATTTATTAAGCAAACGTGAGTACAAACGTACTCAGCAAGTCTTTAATACGGACCGAGAATATTCATGCTCAAGTATCAACAAGGGGAATGGTGGAGTTTATGCAGCAATGCCAGCTTTGACTCATGGCTAACCTATACTACACAATTTTAACTCTTTGTTTAAATTTTAGATATCGCACACTCGTCCACTAACTCCACAACAATACACCACCATGAATTCACTTCCTTCTCCTACGAGAGTTCCATCCATGGTACTCACACTTGTCTTGATATTTGTATGAGTATCCATTAAATTATCTATGAACAACATAAGTTTTCCAAGTAGTCCATATCCTAGGACGTGGCTCGAATAGTTTTATACCCTGCAGGGGTGTACTTCTTCACACACGCTCTCGCCACTTATTGTTGTGTGCTCATAAAACCATGCACCTAGGCAACCTTCAAGCGGAAGCCCAGCAAGGGAGTCGGCCATGACCGTCAACCACACAAGACCTCTAGGCCAGGCTATCGCCTATTTGAGACTGAACCCGCACGGAAGTCCGGCCGAAGTTTCCACTACGGCCCCAAATGATGTGCACAGGGTTCCCAAGCCCACCATTCGGGTGACCCTTGGTACGCCATGCCACTGCCTACCGCATCATAACCCACCCCTAGGGTCAGTGCTACGCATGGCCTCCGGCACGTTATAAACACTAGAAACTACATGCAACTCCTGGACCAAGGACTAAGCGATTGATAAGATGAGAGGGGTTCAGTTACTGGAACCCAATGTGTGGTAGTAACTAGTCTTGGATCATAAACATGGAACATACTTCCTAAGAACGGCCCCAATGATACAACCCGATATGTACTCCTCCATAGCCTCTCATCGCTACCTTTACCAAATCGGGTTAATCATAAGCTTATCACATGAGAGCAACATTGTTTCACTCTAGTTCATCACCCAGATGAATCAGACCTGACACAACTCTAAGCATAGCAAGCACAACAGGCAAAGTAAGCAAAGCACATCATGGCACAAGCATCTACCAGGTATGCTAGGTTGCAAGGTTTAGCTATTTACTGTGACATTGACTGGTTATGCAAAGGAATGGGTTCGTCAACCGTGTATGACAGAAAAGTGAATGTTTGTCCTAATGCAATAAACAAGAGCAGGAGCGAGAGAATGGGATGTTATCAGAATGATCAAAGGGGTTGCTTGCCTTGCTAGGAAGCGGGAAGGTTTTCTCCTTCGTTGGAATACTCGGAGGTATCCTCGGAAGCAGGGCCTATTGCAATGCAGATAAATAGCAATCAATACACGACAAGTGCAACAATATGATGCATGATCATGACATGGCAGCATGTATGGATGAGCTAATGCAACTACTGTCCAAGTTAAATGAAGTGATTTTGAATATAGGTTCAAAATCATTCTCCTTTACACATTTCATATGTTAACCTATTAGTAAATGTCAATGTTCATCTACTTAGGTTGCTCCAACATGCATGATAACATCACCATTGGATTCATTGGATTTTTTTGATAAATTTTCATATATAAATTATTTCAATCTGAGTTATAGATTAATTTCTATGAATTTTCTAACTTTTAAATAGTTTCCGGAATTAATTTAATTCATAAAATTCATTATTGCGTCAGCCTCACATCATCATGATGTCAACTAGTCAACAGACCATTGACAGGTCAAACCTGACTAGTGGGGCCCACTGGTCAGTGACCCAATCACTAACAAGGTTAATTATTTAACTAATTACTAATTAGATTAGGGTAGGGCCCACTATTAGTGGGCCATTAACTTAATTTAGTTAGTTAATTAATTGATTAATCATTTTAATTAGCAGGACCCGGCCCCACTTGCCAGTGACCCACGGGGTCAAACCCCCATGGTCAACTCCGGCCAGACCCACCAGCGTTGAGCCGCCGGTGGCTCCAATGATAGTAGAGGGGTCGGCTTCCCTCCTCCGGTGACGAAAAGGACGGTGAAGGGCACTGATCTGCTCTGCTTGCTCGCGCGCATCAAGCCCGACACCTCCCAGGGGCTGGGATGGCCGGAATCGGTGCCGGCGATGAGCATGGTGGCTGCCGGAGCTCAGGCGAGCACGGGCTCGTCGAGCCGGAGCTTGAATGGCCCAACCAAAGGCTCCTAGAGCTGCCTAGGTTCCTTCTAAGCACAACCAAAGGCTCCGGGCCAAAGAGTTGCCTCACTCTGGTTTCTGACCAGTTAAGAGGTCTTCGACACCTTCGTTCATAGAGAACTTCAAAAGGGGCTTTACCCAAGCTTGATTGATAACTATTGTTATAAGCAAATTCGGCAAATGGAAGGCATTTCTCCAAATTCATACCGAAGGATATAACACAAGCTCGGAGCATGTGTTCGAGGATTTGATTGACTCGCTCAACCTGACCACTTGATTGCAGGTGGAAAGCAGTGCTAAAGGATAGATGAGTCCCCATAGCGGTTTGGAAAATTTCCCAAAATAGGGAAGTAAAGATACTTCCGCGGTCTGAGTTAATCTCCAATGGAACACCATGAAGAGAAACTATTCGAGAAACATATAACTCCACTAGCTGGCTAGCAGTTATACTCTCCCGAACAGGAAGAAAATGAGCCACTTTGGAAAGGCGGTCGATGACCACAAAGATAACATTATTCACTCTCTTAGTCCTGGGAAATCCGGTAATGAAATCCATACCGACCTTATCCCATTTCCATTCAGGAATAGCTAAAGGTTGAAGGGTGCCAGCAGGCCTTTGATGTTCTTCCTTAATGCGATGACAAACGTCGTAGTTAGCAACGAACTGAGCAATTTCTCTCTTCCTCCTAGTCCACCAGAACCTCTGGCGTAGGTCTTGATACATCTTGGTACTACTCGGATGAATTGTGAGAGGAGAATCATGAGCCTCCTTATGGATCAACTGTTGCAGATGTTGCTTTTTCGGGATCACCAAGCGGTTCTCAAAGAAGACAACACCCCGATCATCTTCCGAGAAGCATCTAACATTACCCTTCTTAATGTTTTTCTTGATCTGAGATATCCCGGCATCATTCTTCTGGGCTTCTATGATTTGATCCGTAACAGTAGGTTTTGCCACCAGGTTGGAAAGGAATCCTTGAGGAACAATGTGGAGGTTCAACTTCCGGAATTCCTTATAGAGAAGTGGTTGACCTTGTTGTAACATCAGGTTGTTACAATAAGATTTACAACTTAGTGCATCAGCCATGACATTGGCTTTCCCTGGGGTGTAAGTTATCCCTAAGTCGTAGTCTGTAATCAACTCAACCCATTATCTTTGCCTGAGATTCAAATCCAGCTGGGTGAAAATATATTTTAGACTTCGGTGATCGGTGTAAATTTCACAACGATTACCCAGATGGTAATGTCGCCAAGTTTTTAGTGCATGGACCACACCTCCAAGCTCAAGATCATGTGTTGGATAATTCTCCTCATGTGGACGCAACTGTCGAGATGCGTATGCAATCACATGACGATCTTGCACGAGAATGCAACCTAATCCTTGTCGCAAGGCGTCGCAATAGATAACAAAGTCCTTAGAGAAGTCTGGTGGCACCAGAACGGGAGCAGAGGTCAGGCGTCTTTTCAACTTCTGAAAACTGTGCTCGCATTGTGGAGTCCACTCAAACTTTTTATCTTTCTTGAGGAGTTTAGTCAGAGGTTTCACAACCTTGGATAAATTCTCGACAAAGCGGCGACAATAGCTCGCTAAGCCAAGGAAACTCCGAACTTGCTTGACCGATTCAGGTTGAGTCCAATCAAGGACAGCCTAAACTCTCTCGGGATTGACAACAATACCTTTACCAGAGATCACGTGGCCTAGGTAGGTCACTTATGGCAACTAAAATTCACACTTGGAGAATTTGGCATACAGACGATGCTCTCGAAGTTTCATCAATACAATCCTTAGATGCTCGGCATGTTCCTGTTCGTTCATTGCGTCGATGAGTATATCGTCGAGGTAAACCACGACGAATTTATCCAGATAATCCATGAAGATCGAATTCATCAAGTGAGAGAAGGTGTCTTGGGCATAGGTTAAACCGAAGGACATGACGATGTACTCGTATTGGCCATAACGACTAACAAAAGCCGTTTTTGGAATCTCCCCATTTCTAAATCTTATTTGATGGTATCCCAACCTCAAATCCATTTTGGAAAAGATAGAGGATCCAACGAGCTGATCATACAAATCGTTGATCCTGGGGAGCGGATACTTGTCCTTTATGGTGACCAGATTCACTGGCCGATAATCCACAACCATCTAATCCGATCCATCCTTCTTCTTGACGAAGAGGACGGGGCAAGCCCAAGGAGAAGAACTAGGACGGATGAAACCTTTCTTCAAAGCCTCATCGAGTTGATTCTTAAGTTCAGCTAGTTCTAAGGGTGCCATCTTATAGGGTCTTTTGGCTATTGGGACAATCCCTGGGATGATCTCTATCACAAACTCAACATCTCTGACAGGTGGAATTCCTGGCAGTTCTTCTGGAAAGACATCCGGAAAGTTAGAGACTACCGGAATATCTTCTAATTCTGGAAGAGGGCTTGCATTGAGAGAATAGAGTTGGCGCTTGGCTACTCGAGTGGAGACATTAACTATCTCACCCGAGGGATGTGTAAGTTGAACATTCCTAGTATGAGTATCAATCTTAGCATAGTGGGCTTTCATCTAGTCCATGCCTAAGATGATATTGATGTCCGAAGACTTGAGGGATATCAAAGATGCTAGGAAGACTAGCCTATCCACATGAATTTCATTGTCATGGCTCACTCTAGAAGTTTGCCATTTTGAACCAGGAGTCTGAACTACTAAAGGAGTAGGCATATCACAAAAAGACATGTTATGCAATTGTGCATAACTTTCTGAGATGAATGAATGAGATGCCCCATTATCAAATAGAACAGAAGTTGGATGACTATTGACAAGGAGCATACCTAGGATAACATCAGGATCCTCAAGGGCTTCTTCAGCAGAAACATAGTTCACTCGACCACGAGCAGGAGCTGGCTTCACATAGAAGGCTTTTCCTGGCTTCCCATGTCCAGCCGGCTTAGCAATGTTCTGGGGACACTCACGGGAGTAGTGTCCTGGTTCTCCGCATTTGTAGTAGACAACGGTGGCACGAGGAGCAGCATTAGCAGGAGGACCTCCGAATGTCCTGGCTGGAGGGTTGGGCTGAGCTGGGCGAGGCGCCTGGAAGGATGGACTCGCGGTGTACCTTGGTGGCAATGTTGTGTTGGGTGCCCACACCCGGCGTTTGTTGGAGCCCGATCCAGATGCGGGGCTGAAGTCACGGGTGTGCTTCCTAGTTGCCTCGTAGTCAGTCTGTCCAGTCTCAGCATCGATAGCCTTGTTAACGAGAGCCTGGAAGGTTGTGCACTCATGCAGGCACAGATCTTGACGGAGTTCAGGACTAAGTCCCTTGTAGAACCTAGCTTGTTTCTTGGCATCGGTTGATACTTCCTCCGAAGCATAGCGAGCAAGATTGCCGAACTCGTGGCTATAGGCTTCCACTGTCATTCTGCCCTGGGTGAAAGCATAGAACTCCTCTCCCTTGCGATCCATCAGCCCTTCCGGGATGTGATGGGTACGGAATACCTCACTGAAGTCTTCCCAAGTTGGTGCGAGGCCTGCGAGACACATAGCTTCATAATTTTCCCACCATAGATTGGCGGGTCCCTCCAGAAAGTAAGCAGCAAAGGTCACCTTGTTGGCCTCAGATACATTGGCAGCCCGGATTTTGCGAGACATGCTGGTCAGCCAGTCATCTGGGTTGAGCGGGTCGGCCAAATGATGAAACTTGGGTGGGCACAGCTTGATGAAGTCGTTGAGATACACACCATCATTGTGATCATTGCGGGGATCAAGCATTGTGTTCTGCTCAATACATTCGAACAGCCTATTGGTCTCCCTTTTCTTCCGTTCAGCTTCAAGCATCACTTCTGCCAAAGAGGGCGCCTGTGGCAGGTTCTCTTGCCTTGGCTGGCTTCCCTCGCCCTGCTCGAGGGAAGGCACGGGGTTATTCCTAGTTGCCACCATCCTGGGAAAACAAACCCACAGCTTAGACACGGAAGACACCAACCTAAGGAATGAGATAAAGAATGTATTGGACAACATGGCATGCAGGGGTAAACACCCGATCAACATGGTAATAACAACTGTCATATGAACACCATGATTCATACACGCCATGACATAGTTCAGTACAAGCCCAAGCTGAAATACAAACTACAGAGAGATGACACAACTCATCGGAGGTATTACAAGCTTCCTATACATTATCTATCTACACCTCCGGAACTCAACTCTCAACCTCAGTCATATCCCACAAGACACGCAGGACTGTGGCAATACGACTACTACCATACTAGTACTAACATCCATGTACTCAAGCATTGTCGTAGAATGCCTCATATAGGTTACCCCCGTGGCTCGGAGCTGAACCTGAGGATCTAAAAACACTCTAGCCTATGATCCTTGGAAATCGTAAGGACACAGATGTGGCCTTGGTCCCCTTGTTGGTGGCAACAGTGGTCCTCGAAGAGGGGTGATGCCTCCAACATCGGGCCAGTCTACGCGTGCTGGCAGATGAGTCCGCGATGGGTTTAGCATCTCCAAATCTCCGTAGCCTGTCTGCACGATAGGTGCTAGCTGCGTCAGGGCTGTCCAAAGACGTGCACGGGTAGCATATAACTCCATGTGAAGGGCACGTGCATCATGATCCCTGTTCTCCAACATCTGAGCGGTCACCTGCATCCTAGGGTCCTCATGAGAATGATCATAGTAGGATGCGCTAAGATAGCTATCGTCTCCTCCCAGAGAAGCAGGAACATAACAGAACTCTGTGTTCTGAAGCAGACCATGGTGAAACCTCATGATAGTCAGCATGGTGTAGGCAGCCTCCTGAACTGTCATGGCTATGGTGACACCTAATCCATAAGTCCAATGAAGTAGCTCTGCAGCTCCAGGACATGACGGATATATCTTAATAGTACACAGATACTGGCTTTGGTTGAAATCTCGATACTGCTCCTCCACTGTGTACTCTGGGTACCAATGATAACCAGCCTCCATCATAACTCTAACCAACATGCCCGTGTAAGCCGGTACATCGATGCACCTGGTCAGACGGACCACCTGACGGGAGGGACAAGGGGGCATCTGAAACAGAGAATGATGCAAATACATTAGAGACTCTAGCAGAAATTGGACAGCATAACGGCTGTAATTGCTCAAAAATGATTCTGAGACAACTGCAAAAGATTGGAAAAGCATAACCACTCGACTATATAGACTCAAATCTCTTCTCCAATTGTTTGTCACATCAACAATTCTCGAGTACAAAGTTCACTTGCAAACAATCTAGCTAATAGTCCATGGTTAGTAGCTCATCATCCTAAGCAATAGGTGACAAGCGTAGTTCTTATCCACGTAGAAAAGATGAGAGTGACTCAGAATAGAATAACTTGGGAAGAGGAGTAAAAAGAGCCTTACGTTCCCTTCCAGAATCAGTTCCCCTACTTTGTTATAGTGTTTCTAGACTCAACTTCGACCGGTTTGGCTTCGTAGTCCTACAGTCAGTCGGCCTCTCATACCAACGTTGTCGGGACCCTGATCCTAAGTCATATGAATCCAGACTGTAACATATCACATCTCTTTGTGGCCTCACGCACGGTAAGCTCCATAGTTGTAGCCTTACCTTAGTCGGGACCGTTTGCGTCTTTTGGCTCACATATGTGAACATGTCGCTGGCAATCAAACGGCAGAGAACCCGGGCCGACATGACTAGTCATAGAACCCAAGTGGCACATCAATACGGAAACAAGCATACATAACCCACCAATGCAGGTGTCGGCCTTAAGCGTGTGTAGACGAGTCATAGCAAGCTACAAGGACTCCATTACTCTGTGGGACATAAATGTCATCACTGCACATAGATGAGTCGTAGCAGGCTACAAGGACTCCATTACACTACGAGACATTTCCCCGAAGGGACAGACATAGCAGCAAAGAAGGATACATGCCAGTCAATCAATGTGTCCGGAGCAGTAGCAAGCTACCAAGGCTCGGTGGAAGCACAAAGAGGCAGTTTCCCATAAAGAGTACTACTAAAGGCACATGACTAGGTGTAGGATCCCATACATACCGTTGCATGTCACACGTACGCACGACATGCCCTATATGCATAGATACAACCATGGCATCACAACATAACCATACATCAACACAACTTTTATTTAAGAGACTCAGAAGAGCCTTGCATAATATGTTCTTACAGGTAGGGGTCACATGACCCAACACTCAAGTCATATAAGCAAGTTCATACAAACCAAGCAGAAGCATAAAGCTATCAGGTTACAAACAGTTGAAAGGGTAAAAAGGCACATGGCCTGACTATCTACAGCCTGCCACAGGGCATAAGGTCGTAGCTGGGACACCAGCTATTCGGCATCGTCGACATTTGGATAGAACCCACCTGATGGGTCCTAAGTCTCATCTACAACATTTATTAAGCAAACGTGAGTACAAACGTACTCAGCAAGTCTTTAATACGGACCGAGAATATTCATGCTCAAGTATCAACAAGGGGAATGGTGGAGTTTATGCAGCAATGCCAGCTTTGACTCATGGCTAACCTATACTACACAATTTTAACTCTTTGTTTAAATTTTAGATATCGCACACTCGTCCACTAACTCCACAACAATACACCACCATGAATTCACTTCCTTCTCCTACGAGAGTTCCATCCATGGTACTCACACTTGTCTTGATATTTGTATGAGTATCCATTAAATTATCTATGAACAACATAAGTTTTCCAAGTAGTCCATATCCTAGGACGCGGCTCGAATAGTTTTATACCCTGCAGGGGTGTACTTCTTCACACACGCTCTCGCCACTTATTGTTGTGTGCTCATAAAACCATGCACCTCGGCAACCTTCAAGTGGAAGCCCAGCGAGGGAGTCGGCCACGACCGTCAACCACACAAGTTCTCTAGTCCAGGCTATCGCATATTTGATACTGAACCCGCACGAAAGTCCGGCCGAAGTTTTCACTACGGCGCCAAATGATGTGCGTAGGGTTCCCAAGCCCACCATTCGGGTGACCCTTGGTACATCATGCCACTGCCTACCGCGTCGTAATCCACCCCTAGGGTCAACGCTACGCACGGCCTCCACGATGGTATAAACACCAGAAACTACTTGCAACTCCTGGACCAAGGACTAAGCGATTGATAAGTCGAGAGGGGTCGACTTACCGGAACCCAAGTTGTGGTAGTAAATAGTCTTGGATCATAAGCACGGAACTCAGTTCCTAAGAACGGTCCCAATGAGACAACCCACTATGTACTCCTACATAGCCTCTCATCGCTACCTTTACCAACTCGGGTTCATCATAAGCTTATCACATCAGAGCAACAGTGTTTCACTCCAGTTCATCACCCAGATTTATCAGACCTGACACAACTCTAGGCATAGCAAGCACAGCAGGCAAAGTAAGCAAAGCACACCATGGCATAAGCATCTACCAGGTATGCTAGGTTGCAAGGTTTAGCTATTTACTGTGACATTGACAGGTCATTGAAAGGAACGGGTTCATCTACCATGTATGACAGACAAGTGAACGTTTGTCCTAATGCAATAAACAAGAGTAGGAGCAAGAGAATGGGATGTTATCAGAATGATCAAAGGGGTTGCTTGCCTTGATGGGAAGCAGGGAGGTTTTCTCCTTCGTTGGAATACTCAGAGGTATCCTCGGAAGCAGGGCCTACCGCAATGTAGATAAATAGCAATCAATACACGACAAGTGCAACAATATGATGCATGATCATGACATGGTAGAATGTATGGATGAGCTAATGCAACTATTGTCCAAGTTAAATGAAGTGATTTTGAATATAGGTTCAAAATCATTCTCCTTTACACATTTCATATGTTAACCTATTAGTAAATGTCAATATTCATCTACTTAGGTTGCTCTAACATGCATGATTATAGCACCATTAGATTCATTGGATTTTCTTGATAAATTTACATATATAAATTATTTCAATCCGAGTTATAGATTAATTTCTATGAATTTTCTAAGTTTTAAATAGTTTCTGGAATTAATTTAGTTCAGAGAATTCATTATTGCATCAGCCTGACATCATGATGATGTCAATTGGTCAACAGACCGTTGACAAATCAAACTTGACCAGTGGGGCCCACTAGTCAGTGACCCAGCCACTAACAAGGTTAATTATTTAACTAATTGCTAATTAGACTAGGGTAGGGCCCACTGTCAGTGGGCCATTAACTTAATTAAATTAGTTAATTAAGTAATTGATCAAGTTTTCATTAGCAGGGCCCGACCCCACTTGCCAATGACCCAAGGGTCAAACCCCTGTGGTCAACTCTGGCAAGACCCACAGGCATTGAGCCGCTGGTGGCTCCAGAGACGGCGGAGGGGTCGGGTTACCTCCTCTAGCAGCCAAAAGGACGGCGAAGGGCATCGATTTGCTCTGCTTGCTCGCGTGCATCAAGCCCGACACCTCCCAGGGGCTAGGATGGCCGGAATCGGCACCGGCGATGAGCACGGCGACTGCTGGAGCTCGGGTGAGCACGGGCTCGTCGAGCCGGAGCCCAAATGGCCCAACCAAAGGCTCCTAGAGCTGCCTAGGTTCCTCCTGAGCACGACTACATGCTCAGGTGCGAGCTTGGGCCGCTGCAGTGACGCCCACATCTTTGCCGGTGGCGAGGAACTCTCAGACCCGAGGGGATCCGACGCTAGAAGGCGCTATCGAAGGGGGAAAGAGGGGGAAAAGAAGCAGGAGCTCATAGCGGATGCAACGGCAACGAGAGCGGGCTTGGGGAGGCCTTGCTTGCGACGCACGGGCGGTAGAGGTCTCTGGTGACCGAAGAGGAAGAAGGCGGCAAGGTCGACGCTGGGGGGCCTCCGAGCTCGATTCTTCCGGCACAGAGGACCGGCACGTCACGGCGGAGCTACAGAAGGGCTCGGGAGCGGCTGGAGCGGTGGCTACGACAGCGAGAAGACGACAGCCATGGCGGCAGAGGAGAGGAAGAAGGCAGGGGGCGACTGCGAGAGAGAGAGAGAGAGAGGGATGGGGACGGCAGCGGCGTCCTCATCCTCTCGACAGCGTGACAGGGGATGCAGGCGCGCAGGGTGCTACGTGGCAGCACCGGCGTGAGCACATGCTCGTCCTCCTGGCCGCCAGGAGGACGACGACGGTGCTGGGCCAGCTGGGCCGGCCCAGGTGCTGCCTCCTTTTCCTTTTTTTGAATTCCAGCTACTGTTTTATTTTTTTGACATTTTATTTATTTATTTTTAGGCACAATTGCTAAGTATAAAATATCCCAAATATTTTATAGGACTAAGTTTGAATATTTCAAACTTCTATAAAAGTTTCAGAATATTTTGAAATCTAAAATAATGATAATGCTTTATTTGGAATTTTCAGCAGCTTTAATATTTATTTTTAAATTACTTTAAATGTTCAAATATTTAAAATGGCCCCTTGTATAATCATGTCTACATTTATCAGACATAGGGAACATTTTAGATGGGCATTTTGGATTTGTTGGTTTTTCACAATCTTTAAATTGGTTTGATTCAAATGAGGGTTTGGGGTTTCTATTAATTCCCATTTTAAATTGATGCAAAAAGTGAAACATGATGCACACACATGCTATCCTAAGAAAGATAGCTAGGGATGTGAGAGCCGATCTATATGATCCACCTGATAACACTTAAACTGACCAGCAACAACATCAACCGTCTGGCGATAAGCCGCCATACGAGGGTCCCTTGAGTCCCATGTACCAGAGACTTGCTGAGCCACTAGGTCTGAGTCGCCAAGACATCCGACCCAGCTCGAGTTTATCTCCTTGGCCACCCAGATCCCATGAAGCAAAGACTCATATTCTGCTACATTGTTAGTACAAGGAAATATTAGCCTCAAAACATAAAGATTTTGTCACCTCCTGGGGAAATTAATACAACTCCAGCCCCCGAGCCTTCCAATTGCCTGGATCCATCAAAATGAATCGTCGAGTATGTGTTGTCTAGCTTCTCCTTATGCGACTGATTTTCTGTCCAATCATTCATGAAGTCCACCAAAGCTTGGGACTTGACAGCCGTGCGAGGCGCGTATTTCAAATTGAGGGGTCCAAGCTCAAGTGCCCACTTAGCAATCCTGCTAGTGGCTTCTCTATTTTGGATAATATCTCCCAACGGAGCAAAGCTAACCACTGTTATCTGATGTCCCAGGAAGTAATGCTTCAACTTGCGGTTTGCCATGAACACCCCATATATCAGCTTCTGCCAATGTGGATATCTTTTCTTGGACAACTTCTGCCAATGTGGATAGCTTTGCTTGGACTCTATCAAGACCTCGCTGACATAATAAACTGGCCACTGGACGGGATACTCTTTCCCTGCCTCCTTGCGCTCCACAACAATCACAACATTGACTTCCCTATTATTAGCCGCCATGTACAAGAGCAAACGTTCTTTCTCAGCCATAGTAGCCAAGACTGGCTTCTCACCCAACTGCTTCGTGAGCACCTCAAGCGCCTCATCCGCAGCCTTGCTCCAAACGAAGTCATCTGTGTTTTTCATCATCTGGTATAGAGGAATATCTTTCTCGCCCAGGCGGCTTATGAACCGGCTTAGAGCAGCAATACGACCCGCCAGGCGCTGAACATCATTGACGCACGCCGGTTTAGACAAGGAAGTAATAGCCTTTATTTTGTCCGGGTTAGCTTCAGTGCCACGCTCTGAGACTAAAACCCCAAGAGCTTGCCTATAGGTAGAACGAAGACACAATTTTTCGGGTTAAGCATCATCTTGTAGACCCGCAAATTTTCAAAGGTTTCTTTCAGATCATCCAGCAGAGTCTCCTTCTTCCTTTACATGACAACAATATCATCCACGTAAGCATGAACGCTGTGCCCAATCTGACCATCAAGACAGTTCTGCACACAACGCTGGTAAGTTGCCTGGGCACTCATAAGCCCAAAAGGCATAGACACATAGCATAAAGCACCAGAAGGCGTAATAACAGTAGTCTTCTCTTGGTCTTGAACTGCCATCTTGATGTGGTGATAACCTGAAAAAGCATCCAGGAAACACAGACTCTCACAACCCGTCGTCACGTCAATGATTGGATCAATACGGGGGAGAGAAAACGGGTCAACCGGACACGCCTTATTAAGTTCCGTGTAATCCACGCACATAGACCACGTCAAATTCTTCTTGAGCACCAACATCGGGTTAGCGAGCCACTCTGGGTGAAAAACTTCAATGATGAACCCTGTGGCCAAGAGCCAGGCCACCTCTTTGCCAATTGCTTTCCGCATCTCTTCATTGAACCGGCATAGGAACTACTTAACTGGCTTAAACTTAGGATCCACATTAAGGTGGTGCTCAGCGAGTTCTCGCGGTACACCTAGCATGTCAAAAGGCTTCCATGCAAAGATGTCCTAATTCTCATGGATGAAGTCGATGAGTGTGCTTTCCTATTTGGGATCCATATTAGCCCTAGTAGTGAACTGCTGCGATGAGTCTTCAGGCGCGAAGTCCACCAACTTGGTATCATCTGCGGCAAACTTAAGCGATGGCTCAGATTCTGTATTAGGCTTTTTAACAGGGGTCATGTCCGCCGAGTCACATTCTCTTTGTATAACTTGAGCTCTACCTCTGCACAACTTGATTTTGCATAGGCTGCATCCCCTTCCTCACACTCAACAGCCGTCTTCCGGTCTCCATATACCGTGATCGTCCCGTTTAACCCGGGCATCTTGAGCTGAAGGTAAACATAGCAAGGCCTAGCCATGAATTTGGCATAAGCCGACCGTCCTATCAGAGCGTGATACGGGCTCTTAATCTTGACCACTTCAAACCACAGAGACTCCACCCTGTAATTGAATTCATCACCAAAGTCGACTTCCAACGAAATCTTTCCCACTGGATAAGCTGACTTCCCACGCACCATGTCATGAAAAACTGTTTAAGAAGGCTTGAGGTCTTTGTCAAGTAAATTCATCCGGCGAAAAGTGTCATAATACAGAATATTTATGCTGCTGCCTTCATCCATAAGAACTTTGGTGAACACATATCTTCCCACTTGGGGGACGACCACTAGAGCCAATTGCCCCAGTTTTCCACACGCGGAGGGTGATCCTCCCTGGTCCAAGTTATGCCATACTCAAACCACTTTAAATATTGCAGGAGAGCTGGCATAGCTGTGTTAACCGCACGCTCACGTATGTTCCGGTCTCGCTTGTCAAGAGTGGTAGTAAAGACGTGGTATTATCCGGAGTTAAGCTGCATGGGATTACTCTGAAACCCGGACTGATTATTTTTCTACTGACCTCCAAGGCTAGATTGCTGATTATTCCCTCCATGGTTTCCTTGGCCCTGATGGCCTGAGCCTGAGCCTGAGCCGCCCGCACCAAAACCAGACCCGGAAGGACCTGACCCGCCGGATGGTCCGCTACCACTGCCTGGATGATGGTTACTACCGTAATTTTGATACTCTCGCATGATCCAACAATCCTTTTGAGTGTGAGTTGATGGATGATCCGGATGGCTGTGCTTTGGGCAGGGGTCATTCAACATTGCCTCCAAATTGGGAGTTTTGCATTTAAACGGCGGCTTTCCATTACCCTTGTCGCGGTTATTCCCAGTATTGGCGTTGGCCACTAACTCTGACCCACCATCCTAGTTTTTCTTCCACTTTCCGCCATTGCCACTACTATTGCTTCCTCCCCCATTCTATGACTGACCCTTGCCATTGTTGTTCTTCTTGCCATTGGCCGATTTATCCAGGGTCCTTCGTGTTGTTAGAGTCTGCATACTTGGTGAGAGCCGTCATGAGTTCCCGCATGTCTTGAGATGTGCGCTTGAGCTGACCAAGCTTCTGCTTCAAAGGCGTGAAGTGGCAATTTTTCTCCAGGATTAGAACTGCTTGAGATGCCATGATATTATCAAAAGAATGGATGATGGTCGAGACCTACCGGACCCATTGACGAGCCGATTCATCCTCACGCTGAACGCAATGATCCAAATCCACAATCGTCATGGTCTGCTTGCAAGTCCCTGAAAGTTTTTGATGAACCTCGCCTTTAACTCGACCCAGGTGTTAATGGTGATGGGTGGCAACCCTTTCAACCATGTACGAGCCGGCCCCTCCAGCATCATGATGAAATACTTGGCACACACTACATCACTAACATCCAACATCTCCATGGCTAATTCATAACTTTCAATCCAAGCCTCTGGAGGCAGGTCAGCAGTATAGTTGGGCACCTTGGGAGGACCTTTGAAGTCTTTTGGCAGGCGCTCATTTCACAAAGCCGACGCTAAGCCTGGCACTCCCACAGCCCCAGAAGTTAAATAGTCTCCTACTGAAATGGAGGGCGTGACTGTGGGTTCCTGATAAGCCGTCGCAGCTATCAGAGTTGCGGCCTCTTGCTGGGCTCTTGCCCGATCCACCAACGCTCGAGCATCATGAACCGTCTGTTCGTCCCTCGGTGGGTTTGAATGTCGATCGCTACTAGAGACCATCGGCAACTCATAACACCATCTGTAGCTATAGTTTGGGATGGGGATTGAATGCACATGACTTCGGCTGTAAATATATTTCTCCTGCTGGGCCACCACCGTCTGCAAGTATCCAATGGCGTTCCGCACTTCCTCTGCAAAAGGTGCCTCATTGGGGATAAGGATTGTACCAAGCCTGGTCGCCGCTGCCACCATGTTCTGCGTCGGGTTAGAATAATGACCCATTGGGGTCAGAAAAGGCTGCAGTGGGGTCTAGTTGTGACGGGGCGGGTCTGGCTGCTGATGCTGAGCCACCGCCCGGCTTCCTGCTATTTCCGCCGTCCGGGTTACAGTCAAAGGCATATTCCGTCCCGTCCCTAGCGTAATAAAAAGGTTTCTGGCTTCATATTGATCCGGTAAACGATACTGGTGCCTCATCGGTGAACTACCACTGCAGATAGTTCTAAGACATAAACCTCTACCTTAAGGCACTCTGAGTCAGCATCCATGTGAGCCTTCGTCGCATTGATCTCCTGTTGGACTCCTACCATCTGTTCCTTCAACCTTTTGATCTTTGCGTTACGGGCCACTTGGTTTTATACAGTCACCTCTGTTTCCATCAGGGATGTGAGCTCGTCCATCAGATCCAGAAGAACTTGAGTCAGCGGTAGTTGTGCTATTATGAGCCAGTGCTGACCCCGCCATGAAAACGGTAGTTTGGTTTGGCGGCTCATACTCCTCCGGCTCATGATACTCCTACTCAGGGTAATGCTCCACATACCCCGCAAGCCTGCCGTTGTGAAGCTGATAGATTGATTCCGTCTGTCCGTTTGAGGATCCATCCTCTGAGTAGATGAGAGTCCATTCCCCTGACATGGAACCTTCAATCTCCCTGCCTAGGGTAAAGCCGACGAAGACATGCTTCCTTCCCGGGTTAACTTGGGCGGGTTGCGCGCGTCAGGCCGACTCGACAAGGTTGGTCCAGATGTCCGGCCCGGGTTCTGATCTGCCGATCTTGCTGATGAAGACATGAATTCCGCCAATGGGGACTTGGTGCCCATGCTCGATTGAGTCGGCCTTGGGGCCCAGCCAGTGTCATCACTTTAGAGCCTGCGCAGCCACTCTTGATCATCCTGCCAACGGCATATCCTTCGATCCCTGGGAGAGATCCATTCAAGAACCTTACACCACCGAGCACAAGCCCCACGGTGGGCGCCAACTGTCATGGTTTTGTCACGGCAGATGTCCGGTCAATAGACTTAGGTTTGAGCCCATCGCTAAGGAGGTGAACTCGAAGGGGTTGATCAGAATCGAGATACAAGGGTTACCCAGGTTCGGCCCCTCTAAAAGTGGTAAAACCCTATGTCTTGCTTTGTGTTGTATTGATTGTATATCGATTACAAGGGAGAGAATTCTCTTTTCCTAGCTCTCAATCAATTATGTCATGGCCTAAGCCGCCTAGGTAAGCCGCCCTTATATACACGGGTCAATGCCCTAGGCTTACAAGTGTCCGAGTCGGATTAAACTTAACAACCTACCTCACCTCCAACTAAACATGCCTTATCTAACAAGTCACTCCCAGCGGCTCAAGTCCACCGGGTTACATCCGGTCTTCTGGCCCTCGGCCCTCTAGCCCACTGGTTATGTTTCCTCCCGGAGTTAGCGTAAGCCGCCAATTGTATGACCCAGCCCCACCTGGGCGGGTCTCACGGTGGGGATATATACCCAATAGTACCTGCTGCACGACACACTACCAGAAAAGGAGGAAGACGCAGAGTGTGTGGCACGTCAGGCCACAACATATTGTTTGCAGGACGACGAGCTATACTGCAGGCGTCTGAACGATGTCGCATTGTGATGCGTGCCCGGAGAATAGGGGCGTGAGATGCTAGCCGACATCCATGGAGGAGACTGTGGGCACCACTCCTCATCGCGCACCCTTGTAGGGAAGGCATTCCATTGTGGCTTCTACTGGCCTACATCGCTCAACGATGCCACTGAGCTGGCCCGATCCTGCGAGGCTTGCTAGTTCCATGCCAAGAAGATTCATGAGCCTGCGCAGGGCCTCCAAACTATCCCGCTCTCCTAGACCTTACAAGTCTGGGGGTTGGATATACTAGGGCCCTTTCTACGAGCGGCTGGCGAGTACCGCTACCTCTACATCGACATCGACAAGTTCACCAAGTAGGCGGAGGTGGAGCCCTTCTACACCATCCACACAGGCTCGGCCATCAAGTTCATCAAGGGCCTCGTGAGCCGCTTCGGCGTCACCAACCGCAACATCACCGAAAACGGTTCATAGTTCACAACTAACCTTTTCAGGACATTTTGTACTAACCTTGGAACGCAGATATGCTACGCTTCGGTAGCACACCCACGAAGCAACGGTCAGGCCGAGCGTGCCAACACGGAGGTCCTGCGGGGACTCAAGGCAAGGAGCTTCAAGAACAAGCTTGAGGCCTATGGCAGGGGTTGGCTTGATGAGCTTCAGTCCGTGTTGTGGTCCATCCGCACCAACGTGACTAAGCCCACCGGCAAGACCCCGTTCTTCCTCGTCTACGGAGCTAAAGCCGTCCTCCCACACGAGGTCAAGCAATAATCCCCGTGGGTCTTAGCATTCGATGAGAAGCGCCAGGACGCCTCGTGGGGAACCGACCTCGTGCTTGGGGAGGAGGCCCGTCGCCAAGCCTCACTCCGAGCTACAAGCTACTAGCCGGTGCTGCGGCATTACCATTGTTGTAACGTCTGCTCCAGGAGCCTCGAAGTTGGAGACCTCGTCATGAGGTGGGTCCTTTCCAGGGAGGGCTTGCACAAGCTCTCTCCCATGTGGGAGGGTTGTTCAGGGTGGCCCGCGTCTCCAGGCCTGGCGACGTGCGCCTGGAGACTCAGGACAGGGTCCCCATCCAGCACCTCCGCAAGTTGTACCCGTGACACTCTCATGTAATAATGAGTGGGTTGTATACGCTTGGATCCCCCAGAGGATATGGAGGGGTTCCTACCCACGCCCAAGTGGAAGCCCCATGCTCCGTGCTGGCGGACAACACTGTCCTCCAATGTCAATGCCCACGCAACATGGATGTCCTATGCTCCGCGCTGGGGGTAGACAAAGATGAAGACTATCCTCGATGCCGGACACGGCTATTCCTTGCTTTTCATGTGTTCGAATTTGCCATTTTTCTGGTATGAAACTCGGGGCTTTAAAACCAATTTTAAGAAAAAGGGGTGGGAATTTTTCTCCTTGTAGTTTCTATCCTGAAGTTGGGTTGAACACCTGCCAGCCTCTCCCTCTCGCACCCCGCGAGCGGGGGCTATGGGGCACGGTGCACACACCTCGCCAAGGCCTTGTCTCCCTGGTCCTCGCGTGGCACTCTCGAGTGAGCTAGCAGGCGTGTGTCGCTTCACCCTTTCTCGGGGGCCTCGCCGCCGCCCGACGCCCTATCTTGAAGCCTTTGGAGGCTCACGCCTCCTAGAGCGGGAACTGGCAAAAAGGCATGGAAGCCTCTTGAGCGTCAAGGGGACTCCTGACCAATGCGCCTCATGAGCCTCACTGGTCATGTAGCCCCTCACCCCTTGGTCTCGTCCTGGTGATCCGGACGCCCCAACGGTGGTCGAGGAATACGCGGGATTGGGCCTTGCCGTCGTAGAGCGCTACTTGAGCGTCAAGGGGACTCCTAGGCAACACGCCTCGGGGTCCTCATTGGTCACATGCCCCTCGCCACTTGGTCTTGTCCTGGTGATCTGGATGACCCAATGGTGGTCGAGTCCTTGCCCCTTGGTCTCGTCCTAGTGATCCAGACGCCCCAACGGCGGTCGAGGAATGCACGAGATTAGGCCCCGCCGAAGTAGAGTTCTGAAAGGGCTCCCAAACTGCCTCACTCGCAAGAAGGAGGAACCCCCCAAGACCCCCAAGCTCCCCAGGTGCAACTGCCAGACCTCACGACACAGAAGCCCGGCACTGACGCGTCGAGCTAAGTACCCTAATCATGATCAACATGAAGTCTCAATTAACAGTAACATAGGGACCGGAATACATGATGAGAGTACTAATATAAGGGCGCAAGAACAAAAGTTCATTACATGCCCATAGGGGGCCCCCATGGTTTTTTGATTACAGGGAAAGGAAAGGAAGAAGAAGACGAAGGAGCCCACCTCGAGGGCTGCCACTCCTGAGGCCCTGGCTCTGGCGCGCCAGTGCTCAGTCGAAGTCTTCCTCTTCCTTTATGGGCCCATGGTGGCACGTCGGCATAGCTGCTTCCCGGGCGGGGGAGTGGTGCCGTCGTGGCTGGCTACCCCCCGAAGTCCGAGCGCGTCAATGTGGCAGTGCATCGTAGCTACTCTCACTCGAACTCTCCTCAGAGGAGGTGTCGCTACTGCTGGAAGCATGACGGCCGTCCCAAAGGGAAAGCTCACCTCCAAGGTCACTACCGCTGTCGCCCTCCGAGCAGCACCCCAAGTGCCTACCGTCTTCCCCAAAGATCTTGACGAAAAGCGCCAAGGCACCGTCGTTCTTGAGGAGGAGCGTGAGCCTCCCCTTAAGGCTATGGCGCAGGCAAAGGTCTTCCACCATCGGCTCAAGAAGGCGTGACCTGCGGGGTAATCTCGACCTCCACCCACAATGCGCCACTACAAGAACCATCGGCCTGCAGCCACAGACCTGCGGGCTCATTAACCCGCAGTGTCTCCACGAAGAAGCGCGAGAGCTGCAACCGGGTGACCGCTGGCCTCTCCACTAGCATCAGGAACTCCTGGCTGGTAACAGTCATGCGGGCCTGCGGGAATGATGGTCGAGCACCTGTTGTGGGTCTCCCTCCTTAGCCATGGCTACCACGCCTGTCGCCCCAGGCTGCACCAACGGAGGCACCAGCACACGCGGAGACATGGCCGGGCCCATGGGGCGCCGCCGACGATGCCTTGGCATACTTGCGAGGACAACCCCGGCTCCTCTTGGGAGGCTGTTTGTCCGGCCCCTCCTAGCAGGCTTTCCCCTTCCCAATAGCAGAAAACCTTCTCACCGGCGTCATGATCAAGTAGGCGGAGGACGAAGGTGGGGGAACGAGGAGTAGGAAAGTACTGGGGGCTCCGTCCCCTCCACCCATTTATAACCGGGTGGAGGCCAACCGACACCCCTTCCCATCCCAGGCAATGATAGCCCTGCGACGTGCGCTTGTTGTTAGTCAAACGGAGCGGTTGTCGAGGCGTTGTGGGGAGAGGAGGCATCGTGCGCTCCTCGCACCGCGTGACGGGCTTGGTTAGCATAGAACCCTGCTTCATGTTGCTTCATTTTCCCTCTTTGGGTCACATCCACGTGGCCCGAGGGGTGAAGACGCAAGGAGACAACTCCATTCAAGGAAGGGCAATGATGGCTGGAATGGCACGCAGGCTTCGGGTCAGCCTGACTCAGGGTGGTTCTCGATGTCTTCAGGTAGTGGAGGCGTCCACGCCTCGTCATTTTCAATACGAAAAACTAGGCTCACAAGCATTAGGGGCCCACGGCGCTTCGGGTCATCTTCTCCGGCTTCGCCCCAAAGACAGCCTAAGTCCACCTTGGGCCTGGGGCTACTGTCAGCGTCCTAGGAACGGGGGGAGCCAGAACCGCCTGCCTGCGACCTAGGGCACGGCCCACGACGGCTTGGTACGGGCCAACACGACCTCACTCAAGAACAAGTCCCTCGCGGGAGCCCCACCCTCGTGAGGGGAAAGACACCAATACCCCCGGAGGGAGGAGGCCTCCCCAGGTCGCCTCCCGAGGGGCGGAGATCTCGATGCAGCACTCTTCCTTCGGAGGTCGGGGGTGATGCAAGCCAGGCCAGGCAGGCACCAATGTGCGCCAAGGAGACAGTTTCCTCTTTGGTGCAAAGGAGGCTAAAGACGTACGGAGGTTCCCAAAGCACCCCCCAAAGGTTTCCATTCTGGTGCAACAAGACCAAGACCACAAGCCCGGCAGGACGTACATCATCACCGAGCCCACCTCTGCATCACCATGAGTTACTTTGCAAGCAAAGACCACCTTTCGTCAGGATAAGGGTGTACTCCTTGCCCCCTTTGAATTTGCATCTTGTGGGATCCCTTCCCACCATTGCTATAAGGGAAGAGGAACTGGGCCACTATAAATAGATTCTAGGCTGCTCGGTAGAGGCGACGGATCGAACACCACCCGAGAACCCTCACGAGGTTACTCGCCGATGTACCAGTTCATCCACAAACCTTCTCATGATGCAATCCAGCAAAGGCAGGACTAGGGTTTTATGCTTTACAACGGCCCAAACCTGGGTAAATCCTCGTGTGCTAGTCTTCTTCCCGTGATTGAGTGAGTTCGTCAGAGTAGGTAGTCGAACTATGAGCTTGAGGTCGGGGATGGTGCGTATCTTTGCACACGCCCCTGAGTTCGAACCTCTTTGCTTTTGCGGAGCACGAAATCTGACAGGGAGCAGAAGGAATAGGGCACAAGCAAACAAACAAAAATCAACAATCAAATCAAGCATCACAAGCACACAAAAGTTTTCATTGGTCCTATTTTTTTACCTATGCTAACTTAGTGATGTGAGGCAAAACACAGGGTGTGACAAATCTACCCCCCTTACAAGAATCTTGTCCCCGAGATTCCTAGGCTAGGCTTTGAAGAGATACGAAAATTCGGGTCTGAGGTAGTCTTCATGTTCCCATGTTGCTTCTTCTTCTATGTGGTTGCTCCATTGGGTCTTGAAGTGCTTGATGATACAACTTTGAGTGCATCATTAGCTTTCTCTGAGGGTGAACGGGGTTCTTGTAATATTCTAGGAATGCCTAAAGGTAAAGGGTTGGTGAACAAGGATCGGGCAAGGGTTTGGCTTGCATGTGTACTCCCAAAATCGGAATACATGGCAAGGTAGTGTGTCTACATGCTAGTCATGTGGGTTACCCATGCTGGTTAGTGACATCTATTTGTCTCTCTCTAGTCTACAAGGGTCAAGGTCTTGGCGTAGTATCCCGATGACCAGGAATCATTGACTTCATTGGAGCAGTCGATCTTTCGGTGCTTGTGGTCTTCAAATGTAAGCGTCGAAGTTTGTTGGCATAGGCTTCTCGTTGAGATCTTCTGCTTGAGTAAGTAGTCCACGCACACTCCCTAGTTAACTACACTTGCTTCTTGTCCATTTTTCTTCGTAGTCACGGACACACATTTATAGCAGGTCTTCGTGTGTTTGGTCTACTTACCTCTCCTTGGCCACCTGGGGAAAGGTTCGGGTTGAGTCTCATCCCTAAGACTAAGCTTAGAGACTTGGTGTCAAAATAGGTTGGCTATTCAGAAGTGTAGGATAGCCATCCAGTCCTCATGGTCTGGGGTTCGGGCAAATGGAGTGAACTACTTCTGACAGGTGGTTCACCATGATCCAGTCAGGATTCACGCCCTTGATTGGATCAAAGAGTGGCTCTCGATGTCTAAGGGCTTCATGATGCTTGAATGTCGGTGCTTCTTTATATAGTCTAGCTGATGTAGCCGGCTAAGGAGCGGTGGTTGACTTCCCTTGCTTCTTGTTCTTCGTCGTGGCTCCCCAATTGTAGTGGATCTTCATCTTGCTTGGGAAAGAACGTCTTATGCTGCAGCGAGGGTGCTTCGAGGAGTCCAACTTCTTCAAGGTAAAACCTTACACTTGAGTAGCAAGATAGTTGGTGCTTCTAGGACTTATCCAAATAGGACTGAGGTGCTCCTTCCTCTCATTGGGTAAATAAGTATGTCGTCTGTGAGGACAAGAACATATTTCCCCCAAGTATCACACAAACACATTGTTCATGGTCACATGTCCAGGGGTTGGTGGTCCATCATAATCTAGTTCTTCATGTCCGGCTTCCTAATGGAAAGGGTGGGCGGTGGTCAAGGTGGAATATTGGCTATTGTCTTTTGACTTAGATCCAAGGTATATGGTCGTGATCTAACCATGTTGTGCCTCGGTAAATCTTAGGGGTTCCAAGGATCTTAGGATGTGAGTGAACGTCTATCACCTTATCATTGTGCATAGTTCTTGGATGTCCATAGTCCTACCTATTACTCCAAACAAAATCATCTTATGTCATCGAGGGTATCATCTCATATACACCATTTCCAATGTTAGTCATGCTATTCAACTCCATGGTACGAGACAAGGACTAAACCAAAATCCCATATGAATACTATAGCTAACTCAAATATATCCCTAGATAAAAATCCTCGGGTTAAGCATACAAGCTGCTAACCTTAAATAAGACACTACAAATCCAAGTGCTCAGCTAATTCATCCAAGATCTAAGGTGTTGCATCTCTATGCTAAGGAAACATGTAATACACAAATCCAATACTTTATTTCCTTCCTATGGATCCCATTAATCGATCCATGAATACCATCTGACATTACATGATCCATTACCACTACAACTCCCATACCGGTGATGTTCCATATATCTCCTAGATTTCCTACATTCCCCAAGTTTTAGAATGAACTATCTTATCATACTGTATCCACCAATATCCATTGTTGTTGCCAAGCAAACTCCAATGTCAGGTGCATGGATCCTCGAATTAACTCTGACATCAATCCTATGCTCCTAGTTCATCTCCCACCAAGAAAATTGATATCATAATCAGGATCATCGGCCATCCAAATTACTCCTAACCATGTAGTTTCACTTATGAAGTGCATCTATTAGGATCGCCTATTTAAGTCCAAGGTTTACATAGTAAGAATTCCCTACTAGTTACTCCAATCACTACCGTAACATCATCAATCCACTATCAATATTACTTTCCAAAGTCAAGTCATTTATCCACCAATAATTCTAGTTTGTGATCACAATCGTCCTAAAACCAGTTGACTCAAGGGAGAAGTTATGCAACTCTATTAATTTGACCCACCAAGTTTAACTATCGACATAAAAGTCTCAAACTCCACCAAATGTCTTAACTATATCCTCAATATATCTATTAGAAACTCATCAAATCATTAGTTTACTAATCATCTATCCTCAAAATGATCTTCCCTAGGGAATCGTGAGATCAAGTGCAAGCTTAAGGATGTAATGTGTCTGTTCACTATGATCACTCCTATGATGAAAGCTAGTGCTAACCCAAGGTTATTGAATCTTAACCAGTGTTCTTGCGCAAACCCGTATGTTAATCACAAGGTTAAGGGTTTGCGCTTGGGTTATCTAGTAAGGTCTGGGTCTATCTAGGGTATGGCTTCCAACCTTGAGGGGAAAACAGAAGCCTTACAGGGTTCCACTTGGTTGAGTAGGTTGTTGTGACGAGTCTTCAGTGCTAGTTGATCATTGCGGTGCATCCTTGGTGTTTCTTGTCTTGCTGGCCTTTCATTGATGAGAAAGGCGAGAGGGGAAAGTAGCATAGAGGGGAGGTGCCTAAAGGGGGTGATATAGTGCAAGTGTAATCAAACAAGTGCCGAAAAGGCCAAACACAAACATTTTGATAAGGCAAGTGATATAGTCAGATACCTATTTCCTCGGGCAAAGTGTGACTCATGCCAAAACACAAACAAATAAAACAAGCAACACACAATCATGGTTCTATCCGAACTATCAAACGAACTCGACTTCACATAGGGGATATACGACTAATCCTACCCTATGGGTTCTTGGCCTCAATAGTCATACCTTGCGTTGTGTCTCGGAGAGAAGGTCTTCTAGTCTTCTGGGTCTTGCGTAGGTGTTGTCGTGTCTCTTGTAGTTGTTTGTCGAAATGATCCGGATTGAGCCTAAAGAATCTTTGACATCTTCTCATCTGGTATACTGGCGGGCGAAAGTGGTTCCTTGTTGCTGTTGTTGATGGGGCCTTATGTTTTCTTTGTATTCGCTCCAATGACTTCTTGTCTTCTATGTAGTCAAGAGTTCCAGGTAGGCAATCCTTTATGCAATGACATTGACAAGGGACGATAGAGTTGTAACCTATCGGTTACTTTGATCATAACATCGACACGAAGAGCATGGGATGAACAAAACCATTTTCATGTTCACTATGGTGACGCCGACCAAATGGCGAGGTTCTCATCCACCGATGGTTTCCGATACAACAACGGTAAGTACAAGGTTGCTCTATTAGCGATGCATACCATGATACTACATGTCTCGTGCCCGGTGTTGGAGATATGCCTCATAGGCAATCATGTATGATGATATTTCCTATGTGTTTATGAATAAAGATAGTCCTTGGACATTATCATTGATGTGTATTAACAAGTATGTGACTTGTTTCTGAGACTATGCATTGTATGATGACTGTCCTAAATGGTCCCTAGTCGAAAGGGTTGTGTGGACGTGCAGCCAGTTAGACTAGCATATGACACGATGGATGGTTCGGTCTGACTGACCATGTAGCACTGGATTCTAGCCGGATAATATGGACTCAGGAAGGTCTAGTCAGATTTGACATAGTCGGATACGAGTCGAGATAAGGTCTGAGTTGGACAGAGCCAACTATGAGACGTAGTGATAGGTCATCTGTGAGTCTCTAGTACAACATATGTTCTATGTCCTAAGACCTGAGCTGGCACATGTACTCGGGATGGTGACAAACTTGCTTCGGGCCGAACAAACGCTACTCCGTAATTGAGTAGTTATTAAGGTAGGTTTCGGGCTTGTCCAGACCCATGCTGCGAGACATGGTCGAGCAAGATTGGATTTTCCCCACCGATCAAGAGAGATATACTCTGGGCCCCTCGGGTGATCTGACTTGGATAAGCATGGCCATGCGATTAGGATTATGAGATAATCTAAAGTGTTGGTCGAATTCATCGGAATGAGTAAGAGGTCGTGTTGCAACAAGGATGATCATGTCACCTTGTGCACGACAACATATATTGTGTCGCAAAGGGAATAGAAATGTGAAGTATAGGTTCGCCTAACCATCGTCTTCAAATACTTGGAGTGGGCACACCTTGCTAGAGGCCGCCACCAATTGGTCGAGCTGGATGTGATCTGACTCACGACCCAAGTGAATGAGAACCTTATGGGTCGCGCGCTTAACGGAAGGAACATGTGGGCTTTAGGATCCATGCGAGGCCCAAGAGTTTAGCCCGCCCCGGATGCCTATATACAGTGGAGGTGCATCACACCCATCTAGTTGATCACTTCGGTGCCGTCATTAGGGCTTTGCCTGTGTTGCAAATAGCCACCTCCACTCGTCAGCACCAAGTGTGTGATCAGACCTAGAAGTCAGCCGCATGGTGTTCCTCCTACACGCGCGGATACTGTTAGAGGCGGTGCACTTGCGCCGCTCCGGAAAACTTGTACTTGGGATCCGGTGATCGGTTGTTCAAGGGAGATCGAGCCGTCTATACAAGGGAGATCGGACGAGGATGAGACGGACCACACAAACGTACTTCCCCAACTCTACTTCCGTTGCACGGCACTGCGCGTCTAGTGGTAACGAACTGCGATCCATCTTCGTACCATGTTCTTGGATGTTCTACGCATAGGAAAAACTTATTTTGCATGCGATGCACCTATGGTAGGACCCAACAGTGGTATCAGAGCCTCTGTTATAGGATTTGGATTCAGATCGGATGCATATTTGATATGTGGAGGCGGCGGATGAGATTTGTTGTCGTTCATAAGATCGGCTATGTGCACAGTTGATGAGATCAACAGCACATTGAGATAGATTGAGGCTATGTTTTCTGTCAATTGGAATCGATGATGTCATGACACAACCTACCGCTACCGGTCGATATCCGCCATCGGGGTTAACCATGAAACGTAAATCCGAATCGGGTTTGCGATGATCGATGAGATTGGTTAGATCAGAAAATTCGGCGTGTTTGGAGTGCAGATGCGATCTGTGATTTTTGAAAATGTCGGGCACTGCCGTATGCGTAGCGCCTTGTATTTCGTACATGATCACACAAACCGGTAGAATGTGATTCTATGCATAATTTTTTTGCAGGTTTGATGTGAATAGTATGGCTCATATTTATGTGATGCATGTGTGTAACTTAACATGACCTGTGTGTCATGATTGTGAGCCAGCAGGAGCCAAAGTGTTGTCATTATATTGTATAATGACATGCGTGTCGACTTGTGATTCTCTGTAAATTCATTACTGGTTGTAGTAGTTGGAGGACAGAGATCAAGTTCGAAGCTTTGGTGTCCCGGTGGGACGAACAAGACGGTGTTCCTCCTTGGTCATCCGAGTAGGAGCCGACCACGGAAGGACGCCCATGAAGGAGCCATACTATTTCAAATATTTATGTTTATATGTGATGGATATTGCTTCCTATTTCTATGCATGTTAGTATGGTAGAAAGATCCCTCATTAATATCAAGCATATTGTCATTCTGGATGTTGCACCTTTGCACGTCAAGTACGTATGGTACTGGGCTCATAAAATTGAGGTGATACTAGGTGTTCTTGAACTGGAGGGTTCGTGTGGGACATAGACATGCACTACACCAGGTTAACTTGACAAGGCTATGAAAACGGTTTTGGGCTTTGTGGCCAACAAGGTTGGGAGCCTAGGTATAAGATACCTACCTGATCGACAGGAGTTGTATAGAGATATGATTAGCAAGGAGTTACTTACCGAATAGGCAAGTTGGCTAGCAGTGATGCTAAAGCTCACTAGTCACTCGCGCTAGACGGGTCCTGAATCACTGAGAATTTGCAGAGGGATTCTGACTTTAGTGGGAGTAGTTCTATTTAAGGCTTGAATTACTCTACATAAACACATTGCTTCGTGATTGCATATTTTCTGTTGTAGATCAATGGCAACACCTACTCAACCCAACTTTGCATTGAAATCAATTCTGGAAAAGGATAAACTGAATGGAACAAACTTTACCACCTGGTATAGAAATTTGAGAATTGTTCTCAAGCATGATAAAAAGGAACATGTTCTAGAGGATCCACTTCCAGAGGAACCTACCGAGAATGCTAATGCCACAACCAAGAATGCCCACCAGAAACTCGTTGATGAATCATCCATCCATCTCTTTGTGCCTGGGTGGACCTTTCCACATGAATACTGGCACTTCTCCAGCAACATCTAGGCTAACCACTAGTTTCTCCAGGGCGCCATTCAACAATCATCCACCCAGAGGTATGTTGAAAACTCAGAGTCTTGAAGTCTTGATCATCTTGTAGGTCTTGAAGTTATTAACTCACAACTCTCATGAATCACACAACAAACCCCGTCTACTAATAGCATAGCAAAATTAAATCAATGTTCCCCGGGGCCAATGTGTCAAAGGGTTGAGGGGTGCCTACCACATGATACTACATCAAGTAACCAAGTTTCCAAATTACCTACTTTGCATGCAATTGGGGAGATGGTAGAACTAATGCAATAAAAACATGGGTAAACATGATCAAAGTGACTTGCCTTGTTGACGATCCTCGTACTCAGGTGACTCTAGATAACAAGCTTCGCACTCGGGATGATCTAACGAATCAAACAAAGCACACAGTAAGCATACAACTAATAATACAACTCACACAATCAGCAAAATAAAACAATTCTATAGTATCAATCAAGAGAAAGAAGTTCAAAACCAATATTTGCCTCACAAAATTTTTTTTGTGTGAAAACTACAAAAGAAATAAGACCAATCAACTAGTTTTAATAACAAAACAATATTCAACAGAAAAGAAATAAAAAAAATTATATTTAGTAAACACAATTAAATCCACTAAAACTTTAGTGAAAATAAATGCTACTAAAATTATATTTTTTTATAAAACACCACTTAATGTAGATACTAGAGTTTCCTATAGTATTTGAGTATGAGACAAAATTATTATTATTATTATTATTATTATAAACAAAACATCACTTAACAGAAAAGAATTACTAAAATTCTTTATTAGAAGACAGAATTAAATCTCCTAAATGTTTTGTGAAAAGTAAAACTAAATTGCTTTATAAAACTATACCTAATGGAAAGGAATGAAGATTTCCTATAACAATAAGGTATAAACTAAACAATTATTTTTATTAACAACAAGTTATTTCACCTAATGTTGAAACAACAAAACCCAATGAAAACTAAAAACAAAAGTTAAACTAACTCAGATTCGAACTAAACTAAAATCAAATTAACTAAACTCTATTAAGAACTAAACAGATTCTGTTTTTGTCAAAAACACTAACCAAATTTATCCTAAAAATTCCCAAACTTTGCATGATGATAGGTCTAACTAATAAAAACCAGTGGCAAAAAGATTCATACAAAAATATATTTTTAAACTCTAGTTATATAGATTTTAGTAATTTAAGAAAATTTGGTTAGATTCGAATTTAAAAGTTCAAATTTGAAATCTAAGACTACAGGATGAAACTATATGAAATTTGTGACCTAATGCAGAAAGAATCAATTAAAAACACTAATTAGTTTAAAAGTTGCAACTAAAACAAAAACAGAAAACATTCTGTTTTCTAAAATAAAACAAAAAAGAACAAATTTCCTAGCGAACGGACAGGGCTACGTGGCGTGCTGTGATTTGCTGAGGTCATGAGCATGCGTGGTGTTTGCGGCGGACGACCGAAAACTAACGCGTACAGGTTTGTTTTTATAAGCTTTCTAATTCTGAGCATAGATCCTAGATCTAACGAATGCGGGTGGAGGTGGCGGCTTACAGAGGAGGGGGTCGGAGTTCCGGCGACGTCGACGGCGGTCGGAGGTCAGAGATGCTCGGGGAGGGTGCTGCAGGGTTTTTAATGACACCTTGGGTATGAGAATTGGTTGGCTAAACCATCTCATTAATCAACCAACATTGTAGTAATAATAATTTGACCCTCTTATTGTAGGAAAAATTGGCTTTATGCAAAACTTACTACCCCACCTGCCATATATGCATATAGAATAGATGATTACTTTACCCCCTCTTTTGTGACATTGCCGGCATATTCAATATGCTGACCTACATGGCTGCAACGTATCATGTTGCAGATTACTTTTCTGACCAGGAGTGAGGATACGCTCTACGCTCGGTGAGATGCCCTTGGAGTCAGATGGACTCAACTACCTTTGAAGCTTCCGCAAGATTAGTTATTCTCATGAGTTGGCCTTCAGCCACTTTATTGTAATTCTTATTGTAATAAAGGACTCGGTATGAGATTTTCGATTATTAAAGCTGTGTGATTTCACTTTGATATATACATTGATGTACCGTGTGTGTACCAGCATGATCTTGGGACGGTATAGAAACACCGGAGATTCGACCTTTCAGGTCGGGTCGCTACAAAAATGGTATCAGAGCACACGCTGACCGTAGGACGTAACCGTGTATTGTCAGCCTGACGCGACGATGCCCTTTGGCAAGGAGCTGGTGAAGATCGTCAGGGACGTAAGGATCGCTTTGCCAAGCATCACCGGGACTCCTATCATGTCTTTTCCACAAGACGGTCGCTACAGGATCAAGGTGCACATCCCCGGAAAGACCTTTGGAAATCATAAGGAACCCATCGACTTCAAGTTTGTGGCACCCAGCTGGATTCTTGGGAGGGACATGGCAATTCACCGTGCCCTTGGATGTATTCAGGAGGAATACAGGGGTGGACCCATTTCACTAGGACTCAGCGTGGTTTGTCGCAGGGATGCCAATGGAAATATCATGAACACTCCCACTGAAGACACCACCATTTCCTATATCCAGACATTAGAGACGCACATCAGGACCTTGGAGCTTCGGGTACGTGCCGACACGAAGACGATCAAGAGGCTGATGAACCGCGAGATTGACCTCGAAGCTGACCTACGGGAAGCCAAGTACGAGCATGAGCATGAAGTGAAGAATTCCTTAGAGAGGATCGATAAGCTGAACACCCGCATTGCAACTCTGGAGGAACAGTTGGACATGGGGGAAAATCTTCACCCAGAAGGAGACATGGCCCCCTTGATCAGCAACGATGACGACTATGAGGAGAGCATCACCGTAGGAGGCCACTTCACCATGTACTTTTGAGGAGAACTTTAGTTATGCCCCCATGTATCTTTATTTTCATCGATAAAGCGTAGGTCGATGCTTAGTTTGATTTGGAGATTTGTATCTTGATGTTTGAACCTTGAGTTGAATAAATGAATGAGTGTTTGGTGTGATATGTTTGTTGCATTACATATGGGTAGTGAAATTTCCTTTTAGGTCCTTGTTCTATTCTAATTCTCACCCCTCTGAAAACAGCAAGATGCCTCCACGACGTGAGCCCGACTACACCTTCCCGCCGGAACTCACAAAACTTCTCTAGCAGCAGAATGCCCTGATGTAGCTGTTAATCCAGAACCAGACCAACAACCACAACAACCACCCTCCACCTCAAGGCGACAACCTCACCCGTTTTCTGAGGTTGAATCCACCAACTTTCTCCAGCAGCACTGAGCCCATTGTGGCAGATGATTGGCTTCGCAAGATGGATAGGGAACTCACCACCGTTGGATGCACTGAGGCTGAAAAGGTGCGCTTTGCCGCCCATCAACTGGAGGGACCAGCAGCTTCATGGTGGGAGAACTACACCACCACGTACCCCATTGCTGGTGTGACTTGGGAGCAGTTCAAGCTAGCTTTCCGCACCGCTCATGTCTCAACTGGAGCCATGAGTCTGAAGAAGCGTGAGTTTCGCAACTTACGCCAGGGGAACCGCTCCATGGCTTCAGCATGTTGGCTCGTTATGCACGAGGAGATGTGGCCAATGATGCAGCCCAACAGGAAAAATTCTTGGAAGGACTCAACGATGAGTTGAGCGTGCAGCTGATGGTGTCTACTTTCAGCAACTACCAGGAGCTGGTAGACAAGGCCCTCATCTTGGAGGGGAAGCAATAGCAAATCGAAAGACGCAAGAGGAAGTATGGACCGGGGAAATCTCACTCTGGAGCTCAACAGAAGCCCCGCTACTCTCCATACTCAGGGAATACCGGATCAGGGACCGGTAAGTATGGAGGACACACTCATCACGTGCACAACCATGGAGGCCACAACCATGGAGGAAATGAGAATAATCGTCCCAATAGTGGCAACTTCAAGAATGGCAATGGAAGTGGGAATGGCAACCAGCACCGTTCCGCTCCAGCTCAGAAGGATCTGAACAATATCACCTGTTTCAAGTGCCAGAAGACATGGCACTATGCCACTGAATGCCTTCAGAACAAGCAAAGAAATGGAAACGGCAACTCTGCAGCTAAGAAGCCAAATCCTTTTCCTCGTCCTCAGGTGAACCACATTGATGTGGAAGAAGTCTATGATCAGCCCGAGACTGTGGTTGGTAAGTTTTTATTGCATTCACGTCCAGTTATGGTACTTTTTGATTCTGGTGCAACTCACTCATTCATATCAGGGGTAGTTGTGGAAAAGTATGGTTTACCCACCAGAACCCTTAGTCAGCCCATTAAGGTCAATTCCCCAAGAGGTATGATGATGGCAGGGATAGGATGCCACGCCTTGAAACTCCATATAGGAAACCATGTTCTTCCCACCGACCTCATCGTATTAGAATCCCAGGGATTGGATGTAATCCTATGCATGGATTGGATGACCAAGTATGAAGGAAATCCTGATTACCCTAGCAAGTCTATTTCACTCACCACCCAAGAGAACAAGAGGATTAAGTATGTATCCCGACGCACACGGATGAGTGCTTGGTTAAATTCCCTCACAGGAGTTGTTCAGGAGGAAGTGCCAGTGGTACAAGACTTTCCAGATGTATACCCGGAGGAATTATCAGGCATACCACCAGATAGAGAGATTGAGTTTCTGATAGAGTTACTACCAGGAACCGCCCCAATTTCCAAGAGACCCTATCGGATGCCCGCAAATGATTTAGTAGAAATCAAGAAGCAGATTAAGGAGTTATTGGATAAGAGATATATTGGCCCAAGTTCTTCACCTTGGGGAGCCCTAGTTCTTTTGGTAGAGAAGAAAGATAAAACCTTGAGGATGGTAGTCGATTATCGTGCATTGAACGAGGTGACTATCAAGAACAAGTACCCTCTGCCGATGATTAATCACTTGTTTGATTAGCTAGTAGGAGCCAAAGTATTCTCCAAGATCGATCTTCGATCAGGGTATCACCAACTAAAAATTCGTGAACAAGATATACCCAAAACAGCCTTCACCACAAGGTATGGCTTATATGAGTATACAGTCATGTCTTTTGGTTTGACTAATGCTCCTGCCTACTTCATGAATATGATGAACAAGGTGTTTATGTAATACCTGGACAAGTTTGTCATGGTGTTCATCGATGACATTTTGATATTTTCCAAGAGCGAGGAAGAACACAAGGAACACTTGCGTTTAGTTCTGGAGAAGCTTAGAGAGCATCAGTTATATGCCAAGTTCAGTAAATGTGAATTCTGGCTGACGGAAGTCGGATTCCTTGGACACATTATTTCCGGAGAAGGAATAGCAGTAGACCCCGCTATGGTTGAAGTAGTCACTGAGTGGAAGTCACCCACCTCAGTTAAGGAGATCCGCAGTTTTCTTGGACTTGCCGGATATTACCGGAGATTCATTGAGAATTTGTCAAAGATTGCCAAACCCGTGACGGAATTGTTGAAGAAAGAGTCTAAGTATATCTGGACTGAGGAATGTGAGGCCAGTTTCCAGGAGTTGAAGAAACGTTTGGTCACAGCCCCAGTATTGATACTGTCAAACATTCGGAAGGACTTCCAGGTTTATTGTGACGCATCACGTCAAGGACTTGGAGGAGTACTCATGCAGGAAGGAAAAGTTGTAGCCTATGCATCCATACAGCTACGACCCCATGAGTTGAATTATGCCACCCATGATTTGGAACTAGCAGTCGTAGTGCACGCACTCAAGACCTGGAGACATTTCCTTATCGGAAATAGTTGTGACGTTTACACTGATCATAAAAGCCTGAAGTATATCTTCACACAGAAGGAGTTGAACCTCAGACAGAGGAGATGGTTACAGTTAATCAAGTACTATGACATGAGACTGCATTACCATCTAGGAAAGGCAAATGTTGTAGCAAATGCTTTGAGTCGGAAGAGTTATGTGAACACACTCAAAGCCGGAGGATTACCCCAGGAGTTAACCGATGATCTCAAAGAGCTTCGGCTAGAGATAGTTCCAAAAGGATATGTTGCCGCACTAGAGATCGAGTCCACCTTGACCAAAAGAATACGTGAAGCCCAGAAATCGGACAAGGAGATAGCTGAGATAAAGTGGAGAATGAAGGATGGAAAAGCTAAAGACTTTCGTGAAGATGAACAAGGTACTCTATGGTTTGAGAACCGAATCTATGTGCCCAATGACCCAGAGCTCAGGAAGTTGATACTTCAAGAAGCCCACGATTCACCATACTCGATACACCCAGGAAACACCAAGATGTACCTGGATTTGAAGGAAAGTTACCGGTGGACAGGTATGAAGAAGGATATTGCCGAACATGTTGCAGTATGTGATGTTTGTCAGCGAGTAAAGGCGGAACATCAGAAACCAGTAGGGTTACTCCAACCTTTGTTGATACCCGAGTGGAAATGGGATAAGCTTGGTATGGACTTCATCACAGGATTACCCAGGACCCATTCAGGTTATGATTCCATCTGGGTAGTGGTCGATCGTTTGACCAAGGTAGCTCATTTCATTCCGGTGAAGACCACCTATACCAGTGCTAAGTTAGCCAAGATATATATGACCAGGATCGTATGTCTGCATGGAGTTCTAAGGAGTATCGTGTCAGATAGAGGAACGAATTTACCTCAAATTTTGGCATCAGTTACATGAAACTTTGGGTACAAGGCTGGAATTCAGTACAGATTTTCATCCGCACACCGATGGACAGACCGAGCGAGTCAATCAGATTCTGGAGGACATGTTGAGAGCTTGTGCGCTAGACTATGGGTCTAGTTTGGATGACAACTTACCTTACGCAGAGTTCTCGTACAACAACAGTTATCAAACGAGTCTGAAGATGGCCCCTTTTGAAGCTTTATACGGAAGGAGGTGCAGAACACCATTGATTTGGGATGGTGTTGGAGACCGACAACTTTTTGGTCCTGATCTTATCTGAGATTCTGAAGAAAAGGTCAAATTGATTCAAGACCGACTCAAGATAGCCCAATCCAGGCAGAAAAGCTATGCTGATAGCAAACTCAAGGAGGTGACGTATGAAGTGGGAGACCGAGCATATCTTCGTGTGTCCCCACTTAGAGGAATCAAGAGGTTTGGTGTTAAAGGAAAGTTAGCACCCAAATTCATAGGTCCCTACAAAATTCTTGAACACAGAGGTGAAGTTGCCTACAAGCTGGAATTGCCGGAAGGATTGTCCGGAGTTCATGATGTTTTCCATGTTTCCCAGCTGAAGAAATGCCATGCTGAGATGGCTGATATTCCTTTGAGAGACACAGTGCCCCTAGAGGCCATCCAACTTGACAGTGACCTGACCTATGAGGAGAAGCCTGTCAGAATCCTCAAGACTACCAACAGAGTCACTCGTAGCAAGACAGTCAAGTTCTGTAAGGTTCTGTGGAGTCACCACACCGAGGAAGAAGCCACCTGGGAACGCGAAGAAGATCTTCGTAGAGACCACCCGCACCTATTTTTTAGCCAACCCGAATCTTGAGGGCGAGATTCATCTTAAGGTGGGTAGGTTTGTAACATCCCACAATTTCATTTTGGAATGTTATGAAATATAGCTATGCATCATCATCACTTTGTTTGAATGAAATGAATTGTTGAAGTTTTTCTTTTGGAATTCTGAAAGGCCATTTCAATTTCTTCTTATACTTGTTTCCTCCTATTTGAAAACCCTTGGAATATTCATAAAAAGAGAGGAGTAATATGACACTCCACACCAGGGGCATCTTGGTGAGTTATTTGAACAATAAAACCAGGGGGTTATTTGAAAGTTTATCTCAAAAGAATTTAAAATCAATGAGACATTTTCTGAAGAAAAAAATTAAAGTATTCATTTTGACACAGGAAAAATGTTCATTAAATAGCATTTATTCCCCTCATCATTTTGATATATATATTCCCTATGTTTGGAAATGAATTGAATTCTTTAAAGAGTTTTAAACGCTCTGGAAAATAGAAAAGGAAACTGATTTAAAGCGTTTAATTAGAAAACCGGTGGCCCATAGCCTTTAAACCCCGAGATCCCTCCGGATCGGTCAACCGACGCGCTAACCTCGCCCTCTCTCTCACTGACATGCAGGACCCACTGTCCGGCAGCGTCATCCACGCGCCCGTCTCCTTCCTCACGCGTGCCACCTCGCCGGAGATCTCTCCTCTCCGGATCTCCCTCCTCTCTCCCCCTCCCGACCCCACACCTAGCCTATATAAAGCCCTACCCTCGCCGCTCTCCATTCCACCCTGCTACCCCCTCTACCCTTGCCGGAACGCCACCACACCACCTCGCCGGAGTTCTAACTCCACCCGAAACCCCCTGAGCTCCTAGCCGTCACCACACTCACCCCCACTCCCTTCCGCCGCCGCCATTCGACGTTGTATCTTCGCCGCCGTCGCCTCAGAATTTTGGACGCCGCCCTCGACCACCACAGCACCCTCCCCGAGCATCTCTGACCTCTGGCCGCCGTCGACGTCGCCGCAACTCCGACGCCCTCCTCTGTAAGCCGCCACCTCCACCCGCATCCGTTTGATCTAGGATCTACGCTCCAGATTAGAAAGCTTATAAAAATGAACCAGTACGCGTTAGTTTTCGGTCGTCTGCCGCAAACACCCTGCACGCTCATGACCTCAGCAAATCACAGCATGACACGTAGCCCTGTCCGTTCGCTAGGAAATTTGTTCCTTTCTGTTTTGTTTTAGAAAACAAAATGTTTTCTATTTTTGTTTTAGTTGTAACTTTTCACCTAATTAGTGTTTTTGATTGATTCTTTTTGCATTAGGTCACAAATTTCATGTAGTTTCATCCTGTAGTCTTAGATTTCAAATTTGAACTTTTAAATTTGAATCTAACCAAATTTTCTTAAATTACTAAAATCTGTATAACTAGAGTTTAAAAATATATTTTTGTATGAATATTTTTGCTACTGGTTTGTATTAGTTAGGCCTATCATCCTGCAAAGATTGAAAATTTTTAGGATAAATTTGGTTAGTGTTTTTAACAAAAACAGAATCTGTTTAGTTCTTAATAGAGTTTAGTTAATTTGATTTTAGTTTAGTTGAATCTGAGTTAGTTTAACTTTTGTTTTTAGTTTTCATTAGGTTCTGTTGTTTCAACATTAGGTGAAATAACTTGCTGTTAATAAAAATAATTGTTTAGTTTATACCTTATTGTTATAGGAAATCTTCATTCCTTTCCATTAGGTATAGTTTTATAAAGCAATTTAGTTTTACTTTTCACAAAACATTTAGGAGATTTAATTCTGTCTTCTAATAAAAAAATTTAGTAATTCTTTTCTGTTAAGTGCTGTTCTGTTTATAATAATGATAATAATAATAATAATTTTGTCTCATACTCAAATACTATAGGAAACTCTAGTATCTACATTAAGTGGTGTTTTATAAAAAATTATAATTTTAGTAGTATTTCTTTTCACTAAAGTTTTTGTGGATTTAATTCTGTTTACTAAATATAAATTTTGTTTATTTCTTTTCTGTTGACTATTGTTTTATTATTAAAAATAGTTGATTGGTCTTATTTATTTTGTTGTTTCGACACACACAAAAATTGTGAGACAAATATTGGTTTTGAACTTCTTTCTCTTGATTGATACTATAGAATTGTTTTATTTTGCTGATTGTGTGAGTTGTATTATTAGTTGTATGCTTATTGTGTGCTTTGTTTGATTCGTTAGATCATCCGGAGTGCGAAGCTTGTTATCTAGAGTCACTTGAGTACGAGGATCGTCAACAAGGCAAGTCACTTTGATCATGTTTACCCATGTTTTTATTGCATTAGTTCTACCATCCCCCCAATTGCATGCAAAGTAGGTAATTTGGAAACTTGGTTACTTGATGTAGTATCATGAGGTAGGCACCCCTCAACCCTTTGACACATTGGCCCCGGGGAACGCTGATTTAATTTTGCTATGCTATTAGTAGACGGGGTTGGTTGTGTGATTCATGAGAGTTGTGAGTTAATAATTTCAAGACCTACAAGATGATCAAGACTTCAAGACTCCGAGTTTTCAACATACCTCTAGGTGGATGATGGTTGAATGGCACCCTGGAGAAACCAGTGGTTAGCCTAGATGTTGCTGGAGAAGTGCTAGTATTCATGCGGAAAGGTCCACCCAGGCACAAAGAGATGGATGGATGCTTCAAGACCCTAGGCTCACCTGCACAGCCACAAGCCATTCTGGGCTCTGGCTTGGTTGGATATCGTGGTGACCCTGGACAGGCGGTGCTACAAGATGTAGAAGAACGGTAGGAAAGGATGGGCACCGACAGAGTCTCGGGGAAACCCTTTAGAAGACCATGTTTTGGTCATTCGTTTCTCAAACACCCTGAAGTGCGAGAAATCCAATGGAGGCGATCAAATCTTGTGGGGAACGTGTGCAAAACTCTGCAGAGTACCCAAACCTAATCTATTAGCCGTGTTCATGGTCATGGACAGTTTGAGCCAAAGGAACTGAAACTATCTGGAACTCTCAACACAACTAATTGTATTGATTTGGGTTTTTAATGACAACTTGGGTATGAGAATTGGTTGGTGGAACCATCTCATTAATCAACCAACATTGTAGTAATAATAATTTGACCCTCTTGTTGTAGAAAAATTGGCTTTATGCAAAACTTACTACCCCACCTGCCATATATGCATATAGAATAGATGATTACTTTACCCCCTCTTTTGTGACATTGTTGGCATATTCAATATGCTGACCTACACGGCTGCAACGTATCATGTTGCAGAGTACTTTTCCGACCAGGAGTGAGGATATGCTCTACGCTCGGTGAGATGCCCTTGGAGTCAGATGGACTCAACTACCTTTGAAGCTTCCGCAAGATTAGTTATTCTCATGAGTTGGCCTTCAGCCACTTTATTGTAATTCTTATTGTATAAAGGACTTGATATGAGATTTTCGATTATTAAAGCTGTGTGATTTCACTTTGATATATACACTGATGTACCATGTGTGTACCAGCATGATCTTGGGATGGTATGGAAACAACGGAGATTCGACCTTTCAGGTCGGGTCGCTACATAAAGTCTATGGATGACAATCAAGTCTGGGACTTGGTTGATCCGCCACCTAGCGTAGTTACCATTGGTTGCAAATGGGTCTTTAAGAAGAAAACCAATGTGGATGGAAATACTCAAATCCACAAAGCTCGGCTTGTCGCTAAAGGTTATGGACAAGTTCAAGGAACTGAGTACGATGTGACCTACTCGCCGGTACCGATGCTAAAGTCGGTGGGGATCATCCTAGCTATAGCTGCATATTTCGATTATGAGATATGGTAGATGAATGTCAAAACGGCTTTCCTTCATGGAAATTTAAAAGAGCATGTATACATGATACATCCCGAAGGTTTTGCAGATCCAACTAACGCTAGTAAAATATGCAAGTTCAAGAGATTTCATCATTTTCTGACGGCGGGTACACCGAGACGGCAGATGCCATGGGATGGCTTAAGAGGTGAGAGCAAGGCTGCAATGGAATATCCAGGACAGGTATGCGAATAGCACGCAGTGGTTTACCCAGGTTCGGGGCTCTCCGGACAGATAATATCCCTACTCCTGCATGTTTGTATATATGTAGTATATCTGGTACATGGTTGCTCCAAGACCTGTATCTGAGGAGGAAGAGGGAGCTGTGAGCTCCTCACCTTGGCCTCCTGTGTATGCATGCATGAGCTTGAGAGAGAGAGAGAGAGGATTGGAGGAGGCTTCCCGTGAGTGTGTGTATGTGTCAGTGGGCAGGGTCCCTTTATATAGGCATGGGGACATGGGTGAGTGATTTGTTTGTAAGCTACCTTGGGTAGCTTACAAACCAAGTTGTGTGTGTGACGTGGTGCCACGCTAGCTTCTCCCTCGACACTTTATAAAATAGTGTCCAGGGTACAAGCACACTACAGATGATGTCCTGCGTACAACGTCCGACTGTTCGCCAACAGTGCGGGGTATGGTCGTCTTGTCTGGGCGTGTCCGATGGGATGTCGTAGTTGACTCCGGGCAGCCGGCCAGGAGGAGCCGGCCAGGTAGAGTCGGCCCGAAGGAGCCGGACATGAGGAACCGGCCAAGAGGATCCTGCCGGGGGGAGCCGGCCAGGCGGAGCCCGCCGGGAGGAGCCGACCAGGAGGAGCCGCCTGGAGGAGCCAGCCAGGAGGAGCCGGCCAGGAGAAGCCATCCATGAGGAGCCGGCCAGGCGTAACCAGCCGGGAGTAGCAAGCCGAGGGTAGCCAGCCGGGGGTAGCCAGCCGGGTGTAGCCAGCCGGAGTAGCCAGCCGGGAGGAGCTGGCCGGGAGGAGCCCATCGGGCCGTAGCTTCTTCAATTGTCTTGTTGACTCGTCAGGCTTGGCGTACCGGGGGTCGCCCCCTGGTGCTTTAAAATGTTGATTCGTTCCTTGACCCTACCCGAGGGCAATCCGCCCGACAAGAGATCCCTTTATGGATTAAAGCAAGCAGCTTGGAGTTGGAACATTCGTTTTAATGAAGTCATCATTGACCTTGGTTTCATCAAGAATCTCGAAAAGGTATCGTCCGTCGGTATCTTCTCGTCTGGTGTCGCCATCTTGTGTCCAAGATATGTGTGCATACGTATGACAAGTTGGCTTCCTTCTAGGTTACCCACGAGGATTACAATGAATTCGGTGGTCAGGGGTATAAGATTACTATCGACCATACCCAAGGTTTTTAAAAAGCAAATGAGGAGATCAATGAGAAAAAGGGTGGAGGTGTTGAGGGAAAACCTTCACTTCCTTTGAAATTTTTAGGAGAGGTGAGAAATACAGAGGTTTTGTAAGTGATTTTGAAGGGTCTGGAAAAATAGTCTTGTCCTAACAAATGTCCATGCTAACTAAGGGATTCCTACTGTCAGGATGGCTCTCATACCAGCTCTATGGGGACCCCGACTCAAAAGTGTGATCACTGAATATACATGCACAGTGATCCCAGAGATCAATGCTCACTAAACACACAGAAACTCTATAACAATAGTCTTACATCCATTACATACCGTTTTACTCAAATTTGGCCCTTATGGCCGAGTCTTCATATGTTTGCAGCGGAAATCTTCATCGATAGAGTGATCCCATGCCATCTACCTTAACCCTACAAGCATTCTGACTGGGAAGAGTCCTAGCTCGCGAGTACGTCACCAAGGTAATCTTCATCACAACCTGGTCTTTCATGCTTGGCCAATAAAATAACTAGTGGCAAGCTAATGAGTACTTTGAATACTCGCAAGTAACCCTTGTTTGGAACAAGGCAATAACAATGCATGCTATAGCACTAAGTAGGTAACTTTGCAGAAAAGGTGATTTTGAGTGCACTGACATGATCAAATAACTTATGTAAGCATGCATCAACAGCTGGCAGGTATCCATATGAACAGTTTACATATATCATCATAAGCAAGGGGTTGAACATCTCATGTCCAGTCATTTCATCAAGTCATCCGACTTAGCTCAGGTACCATCTTCCTCCCACACACATACGCACACCAAGTTTGTAAACAATGGACATAGCCCAAGAGAGGTCATCCAACTGTCCTTCACCATGGACACGGCTGTTCAACTAGTTTTCCACTCTGTAGAGGTTTCACACTTTACCCACAAGACTCGGAAAATTTCTGGGTCAAGCCACGACTCGAAGTATTGTTCATACCCATGGTAAGTACCCAAACAGTACCTTTCCCCTAACGATACGAACAAACAGTCCACTCGTTGGTGCCATCCCTCATGATGTACATCACAAGTATCATCCACGAGGGCACACAACGGTGTGTTCGGTGTCTGTGAAAACAGCTCATGCTCGTCCTTTCCGGCACGACCCCGTATTGACAGGGACCACATCACTCCTGCCACTAGTAATGCGGCCTCTTTGATAGTACCACCCAAAGTAATCAACAAAGCCCCGCCACATAAGGAGTATCGTGGTTGTACATGTAAGGTTGGAATAAAGGTCACAGCTTACACCAATCCAATTTTGAAAACCACACACTCATTTGCTCTAGTACACCACTTCATTATCAAGTGGTTACCTAGCTCAACATCATCTTCGTCGGGCATTAGTGGCACCCGATAGGGTTTTTGATAAGTCTTTGAAATCATTTCCTTTTCAACACCATGCATATTCCCATACCATTTGCGTAGAAACTACTTAGCATCCTAACTAACTCCCACCCGCAAAACCTTCATAGGAAGGTAGGGTCATGCTTAGTGCAAGTATCAACGAGGAAAGTAACTGAGGTAACCTACTATGGTGGTCACTATTTCGTCATGATTCAGTGCAATGGAAATAAGCACCATATGTCGTGCATAAAAATGGTTTCTTAGACATTGTCAAAGGCCTTATTTCTTGGCTCTGCAAATTCTTCAAGGGCTTCACAACCTTCAACTCGGAGCACTCCGTCTACTTCGTCAATACCGCTGGAAACAACCACAATAAGCAACACAATGAGCAGAGAAATAAAACTGTGCAAAAATAGGATTTTTATTCTTCTTGGATGTCCCTGGTCAAAATAAAAATACCTAAAGTTTCCCTATTGCATTTGGATCAACAAAGATTTTCTGAATAGGCCAATAAGGTGGAAATAAAGGGAATAATGATTCTGCAAGAAGTCTACAAAAAATATTTTATAAAAATTAGTGGATGGACTCACCACATAGGTTGTGATTTAGAAGAATTTAGGAAGTGGTTTCACTGGATTTGGAGTTGGAATGAATTTCCTATGACTTTTCTAAGGTGGTTTAAATAAAAATGGGGCTATTTAATTGGTCCATCCAAAGTATTGCATGGGAAAAATGTTCACCATAGCTAGACAAATATTTTATGATTGTATGTACACCTAGGAACTTTAATCACTCCATTTGGAGGTTATTTGGACCCTCTAGGGATTTTACAATGTGGGCTTCTCATAGGTCAAATTTGGATTTGAATTTGAAAACGAAACAAAAGTATGCTGGAAGAATGTGCATTGCACATATTTGGATCGTACATGATTTTAGAGACATCTAGGATTTTGAATCATTAAATTTGGAGTTACGATGATTTTATAATGAATATTTGAACTCTCCTAATAAAAAAAGGAAAATTCATCACCTAAATGGGTTGGTTCCACAGTGCAGCAGCGCGGGAGGCCGGCCCATTAGTACACCCACACGGGAGGTCGGCGACCCAGGCTGCCTCCGGCGAGGCTCACCCTACCAATAAGCGCAAGGGAGGGAGGCGCTTCGAGTGAACTATAAAGTCAATGGCGAGGAGGACATGTGGGTTCGGAGCACCGGTTGAGGCGGACGGCAGCGTCGGTGACCGCGGGGAGCATGCAATGATGGTGCTAGGGACGGTATGGGACTACGAGGAGTTCCGAAGTGGCCAGGGCAATGCCATGGTGTGGTTTAGAGGGGAAGGAGGGCCTTAAATGGATCCTATTTAAGCCGAGGCCGGTTGGAAGGTTCCGACCATGGATGTTTATGGAGGTAATGAGAGGGGGAATGGGTTGGTTCAGGAGATCCGGGAGAGGGAGAGAGAGCAAATGGGTAGTACAGGGGACTCGGGGAGGGGTGGAAGTAGAGGGGCGATGAGGGGGGAGCTCGGGTGGCCTCGGATGTGCTTCGGGCGCTATGAGTACACATTCCAGAGGGGCCTTGGAGGTTTGCAAGCATCGGGGAGAGGCGTGCGAGGTCAAGGCGGGTTCCCTGGCGTGCGAGGGCATCCTGCCTCTGTCGGCCACGAGCTACAGGATAACTTCTGTTGACAGGGCACCATTGCTGCATGCCAATAGCATGGTCACCACGTCAATGCATGTCCAAGTTAAAAAATTTATCAACCAAGGTTGTCTGGCATGTGAGGCATGCATGCAGGAGAGCACTGGTGAAGTTTCAAGGTAAATGGAGCTGGTTGGGATAGGTCTTGATAGTTGGTAAGTTTGCAGCAGCAAACTTGGGGATCATCCAAAGGGTTTCTAATGTATGCCATAAGAGGTAAAAGGTTGTCTGGTGGTCTTATACATGGAAGGAGAAGATCCTCACCATCTTTCATATCAAGGAGATAAATCTACAGAGTAGTTGTAGTTCAAAGGCACTATTTCTGCCAAAATGTAGATTTAGACGATTTGCTCATATTTTTCACATGAGCATGCCATATTTTGGTTTGGATTAATGCATAAGTATGCAATTGAGGTTGTGAAATAGTTTGGGGCCTTCTTATGTATAGAATAATGGGAGAGGGGAAAGAGAGGTCTTGCTGGTAAAAAGAGAGGGAAAATGAGGGAGCTACCCCCATTAATTGAGTAGAGGCCATGGCAACGTTACTGGAGGTAAAGTGGGGTTAGAAAATACTGTGGTAAAAAGTTGGAGGCAAGGGGAATCTTTTTGGGTCAACTATTCTTTTCGCAAGCTTATGGTTGAAGGTGTTTGTGCTCCGCTTGGGCCAGATATAGGAATCCTATGGCCTTGATATTCAATAGGGTTAAATGGTAAGTCTAGTTGGTATTGATCACAAGTTTTCAGCTCAAATGAAGAAAGTTGGTAATACAAACTCGGTAAACCCTAGAAATCAACAGAATCAGGTTTATGTAGATCTAGTCATGCAAGACTATTCTCCTTGATGCACCAATTGGTGTGGTGGCATCATTAGGTGATTAGAGCATGCTCACAAAATTTGAGATCAAGAGGAGATAGTTGACAATGTAGAGTTGAACAATTTTGGATCTGCACAGGAATGGTTTTGGGGCACTTTTGTGAGCCAAAACAATTTGTATTGGGGTGAAAATTTGCAAGATCATCACATTAGGCATATGTGACTCACTAGAATTTTCCTGGATTATTTGAGAATATTTCTTATAGAAATATTTCAAATGCATGAAAGAGGCAGAAGGGGTTTTGGAGGGTTTTGTCCAATATTATGAACATGACCATGTTTTAAAACTCATATATATGGAAAATATATTTCAAGTGAGTTTCCCTAAATTTTCTAAAATATTTTAATAGCATTAAAATAAATTTTCCCCATAAAAGACCATTTCTGGCCTTGAGAAAATTCCTTTAAATAAAATAGGAAAATAATCCCTAGAAATAATATTTGGTGGTTTTTGGAACTCTTATATATGTTAGGTTCAAAATAAAGCCTTTAGGAAAATTATTCTGCCTAATGTGAGGACTTGTAGTACAAATCTCAATTCAGGGTTTTTTGAAAACCTAATATGAATAAATGCTTTTTGGCCAAAAGAATATTTTATAAAAATAGTTTTATGTCCTATACACATGGCATTGTCATTGGGTAAAGCTTTGGATCAAGGAGATGGGTTTTGAGAGCAGAAGGAATAGGGAACAAGCAAGCAAACAAGAAATCAAGTATCAAATCAAGCACCACAAGCACACAAAGTTTTTAATTGGTCCTAATTTTTGAGCTATGCTAACTTAGTGATGTGAGGCAAAACACAGGGTGTGACAGATGGAAACTTAACTGAAGGGTTATGAAGTACGTCCAAAAACACGTGAGGAGGGACCGACTTGCACTAAGACCCGAGTCGCGATAGAGCATATCCCACCTCGTTGAGCTGACGATCAATGTGATCAACTTGGTAGCCTTGAAAATGACCCGCCACGTCAGTGACAACTCATCAATGAGATGCCATCAAGGGGTCCTTAGAATTCCAAGTCCCTGAAACATGCTGAGACACCAAATCTGAGTCGCCCAAACACCTGACCCAGCTAAGGTTCGTTTCCTTAGCCATCCTGACCCCTTGTAGAAGGGCCTCATATTTAGTTGTTGTTAGTACAAGGGAACATGAGCTGTAAGACATAACAGAACTTGTTACCCCATGAAGAAGACAAAATAACTCCATCCCACGACCCTTCCAATTTCTTGGAGCCATCAAAATGTATAGTCAAATACGCATTGTCTGGCCTATCTTCTGGGATTTTCAATTCCGTCCAATAATTCACGAAGTCCACCAAAGCTTGGGATTTGATAGCTGTGCGGGGCATATATTTCACCTTGTGAGGACCAAGCTCAATTGCCAACTTAGCGATTTGACCAGTGGCTTCCCGATTTTGTATGATATCTCCAAGGGGTGTTGAGCTGACCACTTTAATTGGATTCTCCTGAAAGTAGTGTTTTAACTTCCGTGTCGGGGCGTGATGCACACGATCACCTATGGGGCCACGGGCCCCTTTGTTGTGATATGTTGAGTGAGTGTGTGTGGTGGTGTAGTGTGCATTGCAACCAAGTGATTCTTATTATGTGGAAAACCCCTTTTCAAATGATTTGGTAAATACCTCCATGTCACTTTAATTCAAGTATTAGGATTGTTGGCGATTTTTACTTGCCCTAGTCCTTTAAATAAATGTTGTGGAGTTCTCTGATATTATGTATGTTGTTGTAAAATATGCTTAGACATGATCTGCTCTCTTTACCTTTTATTTTTCTGCAAATCATTTACTAGTGGTGATAGAAGACATTTTATTTTTTTCTCTCATACAAATCCCTAAACCAATTTTATAATATTGTATACATTCCCACCTCTCCAAAACTACTTTGATTTTCCTCTAATTCCTTCCCAAACTTTCCCTGATATTTCTTTTCTTTTGCTATTTTTATAAAAGGACAAGAGTCATGGAGAGAGAGAGAGAGGTCACGCATCCTAGCTGGGCCTCTCCCTTCCCTTGCCTAACAAGCATTGCCGAAGCCTAGCCCCCTCATTGCATATCTCGCCCGTGGTGAACCCGGCGTGGATGCGGGTCCAACCCCACCTGCAACCTCTTCTTCCCCCTGATTTCTTCCTCCTCTTTCCACCTACCTCTCACAGTAGAAACAGGGGATCAAGCCTATGGCCTCAATGGCAGACATGGCACCAGGGCCTCCTCCTATTAATCCAGCCCGAGCCCTAGTGTTTCCCCTCTCCTCCATGTTTCTCTTCGCTCCTCCGCCACTAAGTGAGACCACTGCGCCTCCATAGTCGATGCCTTGCATCGCTCGCCATGGCTAGGTCACCCATGACCACTTCGCCGGCTTAGATCCCCACGCAGCCTCCCCGACCATGTCCTCAAGCTCCGCGTCGATGCCACGGATCCATTCCTGCGCCAAGGCCAGGCCAAGGACTTCTTCCTCATCATCCCCTTCATCCCCTTTGTCGCCTGTAGTTCGGGGAAGTAGCTGCACCGGAGTTCCTCGCATCACCGTCGCCTTCCCAAAGCCTCCCCGTTGTCTCCGACTTGTCTAACATAGCTAGGTAAACTCCATCTTCCTCCCTACCATTTCTCGCCACCGATAGCGCCCAGTAGGCCGCGACGTGCCCATGCCATTGGCATGATCTCTATGAATTGGGCACAACTCTAAAGAAAGTCTTTTGAGAGGTTCAATTAGTGATGGGCGCTCTAGACTACAGCTCACCCTGCCAAGTGATCATGGCCGCATCATGCTCGCCGCGTAGTCACCCTATACCCTCCGTAATGCTCGCGCATGCTAAGCCACAATGATTTCGCCTCGCTGCACCATTGCCCGAGCCGAGCTAAGCTCGATCTCAAGTGCCTCCCAACGCTTGTCGCATAGCCACGTTCACCTCGGGAATGGGTTTCAGAGTAGATTCCACAGCCCCCCACTGGTCGCAAGCTCCGATGATCGCTGGAGAGATCGTGGGTGTCGTCGACTTCGGTCCTCCCTTTTCTTAGGAAAAGCCCGAGCCTTGTCTGTTCAAAAGGAAAAGTGCTCCTTCCTTGTTAGAAATCTCTAGCTAGCCCAGTGGTAGCGCCTCTCGGCTCCATCTGGGGAGACTCGGATTCGATTCCCACAGGCACACATATCGCCCCCCTTGATTTAATTGGAGGCACCAATAGGTGGGCCCCTCCTATCGTCGTCTTGCTAGCCAGCGTGGCAACCCAGGCATGTAGTCAGTAGAAGTGGCTAGAACAGCCCTGGGTACCCACACGTTTTGTGTTTTTTTTTCATATCTGGAATATGCCAGATTTGGCATATACTAGGTTTTACCTAGTTGGATGATTTTTGCTTGTGGTTGTGGCATGTTTTTCCTATAGTACTATGTGCATGTGATATATGATTTTGGGGTAGAAAAATCTAGTGAAACCATCTGTGATATTGGTTTGTTCATTTGAGCAAGTTTGTATGGATGCTATTTTGTGCTAAGACGCCATTTTGTGATTTTTGTAGGAATTAATCCTTGCATACTTTTGTAAACTTGTCAACATGAAAATTACCCTTTGATATGTGTACTAGCCACTAGTATTTTTGCATGCCATGATAAATCTTTATTGTCTATGGAATTCTTGTTGTCAGCATGTTATAAAAGTATTGTTGTTTCATATGCTCAAATAATTCTAAGTCCTGGAATCTGGTTATTATGTTGCTCTGTTTCCATGATGATTGCCATGAATCTATAGGGCCTTTGGGGTTGGCCCAATGGAGTAAATTATTGAGCATGTTATCCTCTATTATTATGTGCCAATAGTTTGCTAGTAGAGATGTTGCATCTTAGTTATTTTTACTGTCAGATATGCCAACTAGATAAAAAATGTCCTGCTTTGCCACCTGATAATTTTTCTAAGTCTAGGGAACCATTTAGTTCATTATGCCATGTTGGGAGGATGCTAGCTAGTAACCCTATGCATATGTTGATGTTGATGTAATAGAGTTAATTCAAGTGCATCCTGTCCTCTATCATGCTGTTAAATTTCATGCCATGAATGTGCCTATAGCATGTAGATTTTTGTTGTCAATATGCCATCCTTCCAACTTAGATTGTGTAAACTGGTATTTTTCACTAAGTCCTCAAATACTATTTCAACATGTCATCTTGTGAACTCATTTGTTGTTGATATAGGCTTTTGTGCGAGTTGCTGCAATGATAAGACTTATTGAGCATCATGTAGACTTCATCCCCATGCCCTTGTTGTGCATTTTAGTGAACTGTATTTTGTTGTTGTGTGGGTTACAATATGTCATGTTGCTATTTTTGGACAAATTGCTTGTGTTTTAATTTTGTTCCTTGTGGGAGTTGTACCCACTTGTTTTGCATGATCTTTAGGTGTAACCCCCAAGATACGACCCTATCCTTATTTTGGCTCGAGGGCCTTGAAAGGGATAGAAGCGCATCTCGTCGTTTCGCAAGAATGGATATCATTACAAGTACATGTAAAGAAGAGATGGGTATATGGAATTGACTTACACTTGCCCCAAGCTACATCCAGATCACATCAATACAACATCATACATAGAGCAGGGTTTCACTACGGACGAAATCAAACGACAAAATGAAATCCATCCTATAAATAACTCCATTGCACAAACCCCAAAAGGGATGTAGATCAATAGCAAAATGCATGGCAAGACAGCAACAAAATATAGCAGATTCTAGACTCGGAATTATTTAGGCATATCAAAAAGCAACATTTTTATAGCATGTTAGCAACAAGAAAACAACACCTAAACATGGATTATCATGGAAAACAAAAAGACCAGGGTCTAGTGCGCATGTCAAAGGGCATATCTCATGTTCAAAATAACTCACATGATGCATGGATTTAATCACATGAAAATAACAAAAGGGCATCACAGCAAAATAACATGCACACAAACTTAGACAAATGAAAAAACTAATTGTACGGATGGATTCAATGTATTTTTCTATCCCAAAAACATATATAATATGTATAGGTACAAGTAGGAAAATATGTCACAATTAATTATGCAAGTTTATGGCATAAACCTATTAGCAAGTTATTTATGAAAATTAAATAGAAACAATGAGTTACTTATTTTTACCATGCATGAAAGTGGGAAATAATTAATCTACATCAAATTCTACACATTTTACATATAGGACATGTTTTAATCCGATGCACGGTTTGTTAATTATTAGCAATTTAAAAATATGGCATTTTTCTGAAATTACTAAATGTCATGGATAATAGATAAATTCATCCGTCAGAAAAAAATGCAGGCTGAATCTGCACGTAAATGGTCTAAACATACATGGGAGACACATGGTTATTTTGCGCATAGGGAGACACATAGCAATAGAGGCACACTCGACCAAGCCCAACAACAGAAAAAAGGGGGACCTCACCAGCGGGCCCTTGCGGTTGGGCCGCGTAGAGGTGGCAGGCTGGGCCTAGAATAATTGCCTTGGGAAGCCAGGAGAGCGTGGCTCGACCGAGGGGTGCACGAAGCCCATGCGAGGCTGGGGCAGAGGGTGCTCGTCCCTGACCTCCTGTACAGGCGCACGAGGAACCGACGGCCATGGTAGCACGTCGAAGGTCAACAAGGGCGCGGTGACAGGACCTAGCTAGAGTATCACTAAATAACTAATGAACTTCACCGAACAAACAAGAATACAACTGAATTTAGTGGAAATATTATTCCGATCTGAAAAGGTAGAGCTAGGCTTTGGCCACTAGGAACACGATGGCGCTAGGGCAAAGCCCGATTACATCCAGAATGACCTCTCCACTCGACAACCTCTCTTTAAATATTTCAGGAAATAGAAAAAGGAGCGATAGCAACATGAGACGAGCTACAGTGCTTGCAGTAAAATTTGAACCTATCCGTTACATTCATCTCAACCATAGGATGGGAGATCGACAGCTACGGGAGTCCTTAACTTGACAAACCGGTTCGCGACGATGTAGCCCGGAGGATGGCAGATCGACGACTCACATTGCATCAGACACACCTCTAGCGAAAATAGTTGTTGTCGCGGATTAGAGGGCCTGACAATTCCCCCAACTAAGATCAGACTTGTCCTCAAGGCTGGAAATCAGAGAAAACTTTCTGGATAAATGCTACATCCTCCCATGTTGCTTTCTCCAGCGGTAGGTTGACCCACTTGATCTTCCAATGCACCACTGGAATTGAAATGTCTCCTTGCACTCTGGGTATGAGTTTCCTTTCAATTAAAGCTACAAGTTTGATTAGGATATGACCCTCAGGATCCAGAAGTGGAAGCTTCGGGTTGGGAACTGCATCAGGCCCCAAGTTCGTCTTAATTTGTCTGATGTGAAAAGTGGGGTGGAGTTGACAATCTTAAGGAAGGAGTACTTTGTATAAAACATGTCCAATATTTTCCAGAACTTTGAAAGGGCCATAGTACTTGGAATGAACTTTGACATTCCTATGAATGCTGAGGCTTGTGTGTTTGTAGCGTTGTAGCTTGATGTAGACCATGTCTCCTACTTCCACTTGTCTGTCTCATCTCTTTTTGTCTGCAAAGTAATTCATTCTTTCCTATGCTTTCAAAAGGTGGGACTTGATTTGTGTTGCAATGTGTTCTCTCTCTGCTTCCTGCTAGAGCCCTTCTCCCTCTGCTCGAGGAAGCAGAAGTTCAGCAATGAGAGGAGGTAGTTCGGCATACAAAGCTAGGAAGGGAGTCATCTGTAGAGCAGTGGAAGCTGGTGTTGTACCACCATTCTGCCATGGATAGCCAGTTGTTCCATCTTGTAGGTTGTTGGACTGCCATGCACCGTAGGTAGTTTTCCAGACACGGGTTACCTCTTTCAGTCTGTCCATTAGTCTGTGGGTGGTAGGAAGTACTGAGATGTAATTTGACTCCCATGTTGGAGAAGAGCCTTTTCAATAGATGACTTGTGAAAATTATGTCCTTGTTAGTAACTATCATAGTAGGTAAGCCATGCAATTTGAAGAAATTATGAGTGAAAGCTTGTGCTACATTTTGGACTGTGATAGGATGTTTCATTTCTATGAAGTGAGCATACTTCGTGAATCTGTCCACTACTACCAAGATCAAGTCTTTGTTGTTTGAAACTAGCAGTCCTTCCACAAAATCCATGTTGGTGTTGGTCCAAGCAAAAACAAGAATAGGCAGGGGTTGTAGCAAACCAGGGGATGGAAAATGATGTGCTTTGTTCAACTGATAGACAGGGCACTGCTACACAAATTCCTTCACTGCTTGTCTCATTCCAGGCCATGTAAACAGAATTTTCAGTCTTTGATATGTTGCTCTTTCCCGTGAGTGACCTCCTAGCTCATATGTGTGGAAAGAAATGAGCGAGGACTGTCTCAGTTCAGTATTGGATCCAATGACGATTTTTTCCTTTGTATCTAATCACTCCATTAGTGAGGGTGTATGGGGGGGTCCCTTGTGGAGCAATAGCCAACTGAGCAGCTAAGGCACAACATTTAGCATGATTGGTGTAGCTCTTCACAACTTCAGATATCAAAGATGGAATAGCAGTGCTTGCTATGAGAGATCTCATAGTGTTGTACCGTGGAAAGAGCATCTCCTACTTTGTTTTCCTTCCCCTTTTTGTACTCTACCTTGAATTTGTACCCCAGGAACTTGATCACTAATATATGGTGTATGCCTCTATCAGTTTCTGCTCTTGTATTTATTTCAAAGCTTCTTAATCAATCCTGATGATGATTGATGAAAAGGCAAAATAGTGTTTCCATTTTTTAATGGCTTCAATTATTGGCAATGCTTCCTTGTCATATCTGGACCAGCTTGCAGCCTTGGGCCCAATGGCTTTTCTTAAATAAGAAATAGGTTGCCCTTTCTATATGAGCACTGCTCCAATGCCATAACGAGAAGCATCTGCTTCAAGTACAAAAGGGATGGAAAATCTAGCATGGCCAGAACAGGAGCTTGGGTCATGGTTTCTTTCAGTAATTGAAATGCCTCTTGTTGTTCCTTTTTCCATTTAAATCCCTCCTTGAGGGCTTCAAATAGGGGTTTGCATATAATCCCATAGTTCTTGATGAACCTTCTGTAGTACCCTGTTAACCCTAAGAAGCTTCTCAAGTGGGTGACATTTTCAAGAGCTGGCCATTGAGTAATTTTAGTGATTTTGGCAGGGTCTGTAGAAACTCCCTGAGCAGTTATAATGTACCCAAGATACTCAACCTGAGTTTGAGCAAATGTGCACTTGGAAATTTTGGCATAGAGTTGATGCTCCCTCAATGCAGCAAATACTTGTCTCAAGTGTTCCAGGTGTTCTTCATAAGACCTACTGAATATCACGATATCATCCAAGAAAACCAGCACATAGTGTCTAAGTAGAGGCCCTAGAACTGTGTGCATGAGTTGCATAAAAGAAGGTGGCCCATTTATGACCCCAAAGGGCATTACTAAGAATTCAAATAATCCCATGCGTGTGCTAAAAGTAGTTTTCTCAATGTCAGAAGCTTTCATTCTGATTTGATGATATCCACTTCTGAGATCAATCTTAGTGAAGATGCAAGCTCCATGTAGTTCCTCTAGTAAATCTTCTATGACAGGGATGGGGTATTTGTTTTTTATTATGTGTGCATTCAGTCTTCTCTAGTCAACACTTCATCTCCATCTGAAATCCTTCTTTCTCACCAATATTGCAAGAGAGGAATAAGGATGGTTACTTAACCTTATAACTCCCTTGTCATTGAGTTCTTTAATAATTTCTTCCAAAGCATTTTTCTACTAGTGGGGCATTCTGTAACATCTTTGATTAATAACTTGGCCCCTGGTTCCAGATTGATTGCATGTTCACAATCCCTTGTTGGCAACAGACCCACTGGTTCTTGGTAGATATCCTGAAACTTGTCAACTAATTTGGATATTTCAGGTCTCTATTCTGAAAGGGGCATATTGTGTCTTGTTGACAGGTTGCATCCACATGACTGCTCTAGAGATCATGTTATCCAAGATGTTTTCCATGTCCTGTAGGACAGGGGAGCATGGTTAGTTGGGTAAACATTCATCTATAAATGTTACCAACTGTCCTTGTTGCCCTTTGACTGTTAACTCTCTTTTGGGAAGATCAAATGTGATGGGGCTGTGGACATACATCTAGTCTGCTCCCAAGGTAATGTCATAGCCTGTCAATTTCAAGATTCTAAAATATGACACACATACAATTCATTGAATTGTATAACTGGTTTTGGGGCACAGAAAATCACTATCCAATTTTCCTTCATTAGCCACTATAACCTGAACTTTTGGGACTGGGTGGACAGTGCAATTTTCATGCAATGCCATTTCTGGACACAAGAAGTTTGTAGTGCTACCACTATTAACAAGTGCCCAGGCAATGGTGTTCCCCAGCTGCCCTGTAGAGAGAATGTTTGTTTGAGTTTTGTCAGGAATGCTAGTAGAAGCATGTGTGGACAACAATAGTTCCTGTGTTTCCAAGGTTTCAGCTTCTTTGTCAGATTCCACTTCTTTAGAATCGAAGATGTAAATGACATCAGGAGGTTGGTTGTTTTGCTCCTGTAAAGCATTGATTTGTGCTTTTTGAGAGAGCTTGCAAACTTCTTTGTGTCCTGGAAACCATGGTTCTCTTCATGTGTATCATATGCCCTTCTCTCTAGCTTGCTGAATTAGAGTGGCAGTGTTGTTGTTGCTGCTTGCAACAGGTTTGGACACTTCAGGGAAATTCTACTTTTTGTAGTGAGGCATGTAAGATTTTTGGCCAGTAGGAATGACAGGAGGGCATGCTTCTCAATTCTCCTGGAAAACCACATTGCTTTGTGTATTGTAGCTGGCTCTAAGCATTCCAAGTGGCTTTGGATGTAAGGATTGAGGCCAGCCATGAAACTATGTAAGTAATAGTTGTCTGGGACTGCTGAATTGTCTCTTCTCATCAAGTTCATTAGTTGTTCAAATTCAGCAATGTACTGGGATACACTGCTGGTCTGAGTCAGATTGTGGAAAGATCTGACATTTTCACACACAAAAGTTACAGGAAACCTCTTTGTCAGATATGAGTAGAACCTATGCCATGGAATGTTGTGGACAATGTACCCAGTACCTCTCCACCATTAGCTTGCTTCTCCTTTGAGATAGGACACAACAATTTCTGTTCTTTGATCTAGAGGAGCTCTTGAGGATTCAAAGAATTGTTCAATTTTCTGAATCCAGGAGTCTGCATCAATGCCTTCAAATTCAGAAATGTTCAGTTTTGCTGGCTTCACACTGAGAATGGTTCTACAAACTTCATGGTCGTGCATACGTGCTCTCTGGTGTTCATTTCTTGCAGGGTCTTCCTCTATCTCTCCTACAGCTTGCAAAGTACCACAATTTCCAGCTTGTGAAGTGACTTGCTCTGCTTTGCTGGTATGATGGTTTGGGTGCCTGTAGGGTGCTTTCGGTGTTCCATCGAGGTTCAGTTCTCTTCCTGAAACCTTGTCCACCAAAACCCCTGATCCAGTAACCGTGCCACGAGTGTGCTCACCCAGTGTCATACCTGATAATTGCTTGGGCGTCCCAGAGGAATTTTGCTGCCGTGGCTAGATTGAGGTGTGGGATCCGATTCTTCTTCCTCTAATTGTTTTTCTTCAGTCATTTTGTGCAAGATTTCCTGAATTTTCTTGAAGTTGTGGACGATGCTGGATAAATTCCGATTCACTGTCTTTTGTGAATTCGTAATACTCCATGTATTCCTCTCTGTTTTGCCTCAACGTCTTGATGTCGAGTTGCAGCGATTCTAGTTCCAATGCTCCCATGTCCTGTGTCTCCGATAGTGAAACCATCGGAGTAGAGGGTTGTGCGGGGAGGGAACTTGCCGCTGTTGTCGAAGAGCCTGCCATCATCGTTGCCGAAGCCGCAAGAAGCACAAAAAGGGAGGGTTGGGTGGGATTTAACACTGAAGGAGTTTCCTTCATAAACCACTAACCATTCCGACCTACTTCCGAACGATCTACCACCGCCAACGCCGCCCAGCTTCACACCGCCTCCAGATGAGCCCCAAATCCGATCTAGACTCACCAAAACGGATCCAAGGAAGAAAAACCTGAGCTCTGTATACCAATTGACAGGACCTAGCTAGACTGTCACTAAATAACTGATGAACTTCACCAAACAAACAAGAACATGACCGAATATAGTGGGAATTTTATTCCGATCTGAAAGAGGTAGAGCTAGGGTTTGGCCAGCCGGAACGCTTCGGTGCTAGGGAAAAGCCTGATTACATCCAGAATGACATCTCCCCTTGACAGCCTCTCTTTAAATACTTCAGATAAGAGAAAAAGGAGCGACAACGACATGAGACAAGCTGTAGTGCTCATGGTAAAATTTGAAACTATATGTTACATTCATCTCAGACTAGGATGGGAGATCGACAGGTGCGGGAGTCCTTAACTTGACGAACCGGTACGCGACGATGTAGGCTGGAGGATGGTAGATCGACGACTCATGTTGCATCAGACATGCTTGTAGTGAAAACAGCTGGTGTCGCGAAACAGAGTGACTGACATGCAACGGCTTCAGAAAGGCATGGAGGAGGTGGGAACGGGGCGGATCTGGCCGGATCTGGTGATCCCTCACCAGAGCTGAGTGCGTCTTGGTCGGTGGCCCGCAAGCGAGGACTTGAATGGCGGCGGCATGGCGATGGCTTGACGCAGCGAGCTGCAAGGTCCAGTGTCAGGTGTCTCGAGCGCGGGGGCACCTTGGGTCTTGGTGGCGGCGACGAGGTCTGGCCACCGGAGAAGGAGCGTGGGGCAGTGGGATCGAAGGCACAGGAGCTGTGGGAGAGATCAGGCTAAGCGAGTTGCTCGGGTGGCGGTGGCAGCTTCGGGCCCGGGCGCCCTCGGATGGGCTTGACGGGCCCTGGGCACTGGCGGTGGAGGCTGTGGCTAGGTGGTGGCTGAGGGTTTGGAGGAGTGTGGAAAATGAGGGGATTAGGGTTAGGCTACCATTTAGGCACGCGGAGCAGCTTAAATAGGAAAGGAGCTAGGTTTGAGGGTTTTTTGCATCATTTCGAGTCGTTCGGTCGCAATTGGACGGCTCCAGTCGTGGGGTTAGGTTACCATGGGCTAATGGGATGTGTGGAATGCCTTTGGTTGAGAAAAAAGATAGGTTGGGAGGCCCGACATAGTTTTTTATGAACCGAAATGTCTAATAATAAACCGATGTTGATGCCGCTACAATCGATCGTTCGGTTATCAAACGAACTCCGATTGCGATGAAATTTGACAGGATGTTTAGCTACACTATAATAAGACCGCACGCCAACTTTCGAACCAATCCGAGAATATTTTTGCATGCACTTTTAAAAACAATATTTTATCATGTCGCGGGTGCGTGCATGTGTTGTTGGACCCAGAATGGACAACAACACAAACTGAGAGAACCAGCGAATACGAACGGATGTAGTTTTCCAAAAATGAGTGATGATGCTATGCACATGATTTGAATGATGAGATGATGAATGCGACAACCAAACGAATCACACGATGACAATGGATAAGAGGGGCAATCTTTTGGAGCGTCGATCGGGACTATTACATTAGGTCTATTCCTACTAAATTTTCAATTTCAATGCAGTGGCACACTTGGGATACCAAGAACTTGCCCACGGACTTCCTCAATCTTTCTTTTGTCTCCGGTACTGCTAGAACCTTGTCGTGAGTGCTCCTAGAGTTCTATTACTCCGTTTGCAACGTTCTCCATATGCATTTGCATCTTTTTTTTGAGAAGTTTTCATATTTGCCATGTTCATGCATGCCCAAATAACTAATCTTGAGGTTTTGTCCAGAATATTAAAAAACCAAATAATTGATGAGAAACATGACTAGCATAGGGTTGCCATGATAAATACATCAAATTGGTCATAAATCATCCTTGGTTGCGCATTCCACCTTGCTTTTGTGTTTATTTGGTGTTGTTTTCTATTTGGGTAGACCTGAGTGTCGAGACTGAGTTCGAGGATCTTGGAGAAAACACCTCCGAGGACTCAACTCTTTATCCCCCTAAAGACCCTACAAGCAAGATGACCATTACCCAGATCCCAATACTATTTTTGCTAGACTATATGTCTCGCTTCTACCTTTATGTTTCTTAACCTAAAACTTAAATGTCAAGCCTCCCAAATTGCAAGAAAGCCTCTAACCCCTCCACTACCTAGCAAACCATTGTTTGGCTAACCTACCGCTGGTCAGCCCTTCTTATGGCGTTGTTAGTTGCCGGTGCAAGTTGTTTCCATGTGACAACATGGATATATGGAGATATCATAATATTATCGCCATTTAATTTAGTGCACCTATATACTTTGTAAAGTGTAAAAGGCTTGGCCTTTTGCCAGTGTTTTTTTCACTTTTGCCGCCCTAGTTACTTGGTTACCGGTGTTATGTTCCATATTGAGCGCTCGTAACATGCTCGGGGTTGTTATGGGGACCCTCTTGATGATTCATTTTGGGATAAAACTTGTGTAGCAAGACCCAATATTTGTACTCCATTTCTGTAACAACCTAATAAAAATGCATAGGGCTTAGCTACCCCGTGGATAATTAACCAACCCCGGGCCAGTGCTCCCCATGAGTGTTGGTCCAAACTAGAGCGTCATGTGAGAACAACTTGGGGGAACTCGGGAGATTTCTATCAGGCCACCTTACGCTTCGCTTATCCCTCGTATCCACAGAACGAGATACGGGGATCCTATCGGGTTCATCGACACATGGGGTGGTCATGGTGGACTTGTTTTACCTTTCTCGAATGTCTTGTGCATAGGTTTTCGAGGACACTTCGGGCTAACTCAAGGTTGAGGTTTTCCACCGGAATTTCCAAGGACACCACTGGTTTCCGTGGTTGAGGATGTTGGGCCCGTGGGACTAGGGGTACCCTAGCTCATCTGCCTATGGTCTAAGGCGGGCCACGTGGTGTGGGCCCAGCTAGGACCACTCGCGAGGCGTCCACTCCTTGGGAGGGGCAAGTCTACAAACCCCCTCGAGAGACAGGGAGCGTTCTCTCCTGAGGTTGCCTTCCGGGGTCCGGCCATGGGCCTCCTTTGTTGAGGTTGTCTGGAGGTATCAACAAAGGACATTAAGGATAACTCGGTGGGGCCCCGTGGCCTCACCTCTTCATGTGGCTGACGCAGAGCGGACCACACAGTCATGCTAGTAGGCCTGCATCGAGAAGCTTTCCTCTTTGGTGATAAGAGGTCAGCGCGATCTCGGGGGTTCCCAAAGCAATCCCCAAACGTTACCCTTCCGGTGCAAGAGGGCTGGGACAAAAGGCTTGGCAGGATGGAGGTCATCACCGAGCCCACTGGCGTGTCACGACATGGAGCTTTAGCAGGCGAAGGCCACCTTTTGTTAGGATATGCTGCATCCATGTCACCCTTCAAGCTAGTCATTGTGGCAATCCTTCCCGCTAGATATTTTTGGGTGGGGGGGGGGGAAGAGGGCCAAGGCCAATATAAGGAGGGGGTGGCCACCGTAGAGGGGGGCAAGTCTTTTGGGCTGGGAAGAACATGCCTTTTACTCATCTTCCACCTCGAGCAATGAACCGAGCAGGAGTAGGGTTTTACACCGCGAGGTGACCCAAACCTGTGTAAACTATGTGTCCTTGTTTGTCTTCTTGGAGCGAGAGCCACCGGAGAGTCGCTGCAAAGTTGTGAGGATGAGTAGGGCTGAAGAGCGAGTGCACCCTAGTGTTCGAACCTCCTTAGGTCCTCGGAGCCTTGATTCTGACATTTGATGCGCCAGGTAGGGGTGCGCTGTTGTTCTCCTGCTCCGCTCCAAAGCCAACTTCATTGATCACATGGCTAACGCTTGACGCATACGGGTTGAGCACAGGGCGGCCCGGGTCGTCCAGACCTTGCCCGTGGGCTGAGGTGAATGCCGCCACTCTTCACGTGTTGAGGCTACCACGGCCACTGACCTTGCTGCCCACAAGCAGCAGGGATCCTCTACGCACCCATCTGTGTGGAGGGACATACGTACCGCCACGGCTTCCTCCTCGCGTGCCCGTCACGAGCGGGTGAACACGCAGGTAGCACTATTCATGGCACGTGAGCTGCTCCGTTACCGCCCCATGGAGGTCGACTATGATGCGTGGTTGGACTGCATCACCGAGCTCATTGCCGCCGCTGAGGAGGCCCTAGCACCATCACGCTCGTTCCGCCCTCCACTGTCGCGTGGCGGACGTGGCTCATGGAGCACCTCCGCCTCCTTTCCTGCATGACGACCTAGACAACCACATGCGCAATGCGTCCCCGCATGACCAGCCTCATGAAGAGCCACCGCTAGCCTACGATGAGGTCAGTTGCCAGATCATCCGTCGTGCGCCACCTAACACGCTCGGAGCACTTGAGGAGCAGCGCCGATCTAAGGACCGTGTCGTCTAGGGTGTGGCTGTGTCAAGACGCCAAGATCGGGTCGTCCCCGTGCGTCTCGGCACTACGTGCTCTGTGGGCTATCAGGCCTTCACACGGTAGTTGTGCACTGTGGTTTGGCCTGTCAAATTCAAGCCCGAACTGCCACAGCGCTATGACAGCTCCCTCGAACCCATAGAGTTCCTCCAGCTTTACGCGCTGAGCATCGAGGCGGGAGGCGGTGATGAGAAGGCCATGGCAAACTGTCTCCCAATGGCCCTCAAGGAAGGCGCACGGTCCTGACTCCTAAACCTACCAGAGAACTCTAACTCTTCGTGGAGCGACCTCTGCGAGCTCTTCATCGCCAACTTCAAGGGCACGCATGACCTCCCCCTCACCATCGTCAACATGTGGCGTGTGAAGCAGCATATTGGGGTGACCTTGTGCAAGTACATCCATCAGTTCAGCCAGTTGTGCAACAAGATCCCGCGCACTATGGATGAAGCCATCATCACGGTGTTCTCCAGCAGCGTCAAGGACCTCAGGATGTGTGAAAAGCTCGTAAGGAAGGACAATCTGACCACTGCCATTGAGCTATTCAGCATCGCTAACAAGTGTGCCAAGATCGAGGAGGGTCACATGCTCATCCAAGATGACAACTGTGTCGGATGATGGCAATGCCAAGGCCAAGGAGGTCAACCACAAGGGCCCCGTCGTCCTCGGAGCAGAACCTAAGCAGAAGCGCGGCCGCGACCACAGACTGCCTGAGAAGGATGACCGCCCGTTCTGCATCTACCACGACATGTGCACCCATGGCACCGAGGAATGCGAGGAGCTCAAGATCCTCCGAGATGAGCGCGTTGGTCGGCGTTCGGAACGCAACGACCGCGGCACGGGCCATGGGAGTGGCGGCAGCAGGTGGGACAATCGCAGTGGCAACCCTCGCCAGGGCTGGCACGATCCGCCTTAGGCCGACGGCTAGCGCGAACAACCCCTAGAGATGCGCCCTCGGGATAACGCCGCACTCCCTCCGCTACCGCCACCACCAAGGACAAACGACGACAACTAGCACAATGAGGGGGCTAGGGGCTACCAGGAGCCTCACGTTGTGGCCTGCATTCTTGGTGAGGCCCATGCTCCCTTGTCGAACCGCCAGTTCAAGCAGTTAGCTCGCGACGTGAACGCCGCCTCCCGAGGCAGGAGGTCGCGAGGTCCCTCAAGTGGTCCCAATGTGCCATCTCCTTTGACTCTAGGGATGGCCTCATGTCCAAGGCTGTCGCTGGCATGCTCCCCATGATGTGCACCCTAACCATCAGCAACTTCATGGTCACCAAGACCCTCATCGACCGAGGCACTATCCTCAACGTACTCTCTATGGACACCTTCGAGATGCTCTAGGTGTCGTATGACTAGTTGAAGCTAACTAGGCCGTTCTTCGGGGTGACCAACGGCTCCACCACTCCGCCGGGGCAGATTCACCTCCCGGTCATCTTCAGCACACACAAAAACTACCACACTAAGCTCATCGACTTTGACATAGTGCACATCGGCCTCCCTTATAATGCAATCTTGGGGTACCCTGTGCTCTCCAAGTTCATGGCGGCGATGCACTATGGTTACAGTGTCATCAAGATGTCGGGGCGCAACCACATCGTCACCATCACGTGCGACAAAAAGGACGATGTTTGTTCCATCGAGCGTGCCTACAAGGTCGCCTCCACGGAGCACCTTTACACCGCGAAGGACGAGGGGCCACGTGGGTTGCCCCCAAACAAGAAGAAGCTGCTGGCCACCCTCGATGCCGCCAAGGAAAAGGGCATGGCACCTGACGTGGACAGCGCGAGCCCCATGCTCGCTGCCTTCATTGGACTCTTCCCTACATAGGAAGGCGCATAGGCACCTCACTCGGGATGGGCTCTGGGCTTCCACCTGGAAGGCATCCTACTTGGCTGACGTAAAAAGGGAGGAGCTCAGGCACAACATGGAGGTGCGTCTCAACACGCATCCTTGCAAGCGAGGAGTATGGCGCTTGATGCCAGGACCAAGGGAATTCGTCGGCCGGGAGGTCGAAGTCCCACGGCAGGCACACCATCTAGGACGCCTCGACATCCAAGCAACTATCTATCAGCATTCCGGGAACGGGGGTACCCAGCCTTACCTGCCTACGGCCCAAGACATGGCCCACTTCGTCAGCCAAGCTTGGCCTGGCGCGACACTACTCAAGACAAGGCCCTCGCGAGGACCCTGGGCTCGCGAGGAAGAATGGCATCAAGACCGGCAAGGATGGGCCTCCTTAGGCCCCCTCCTAAGCGGCAAAGATCTCTATGCAGAGCCCGGCCTCAGGAGTCGAAGGTGACGGAAGGAAGGACAGGCGGGCGCCAACGCGCCAAGCGGCGCAGTTTCCCCTTTGGTGCAAAGGGATCAAGGACAAACCCGGGTTCCCAAAGCGCAGCCCAAAGGTTTCCATTCCAGTGTACCAAGACCACGACCACGAGCCCCGCAGGACGGATGTCGTCGCCGAGCCCACCACTGCATCACCAACAACCACTTTGCAGGCGAACACCACCTTTGGATAGGGCATGGATGTACTCCTGTCCCCCTTCGAATTTGGCCATTGTGGGATCCCTTCCCGCCATTGTGATAAGGGAAGAGGACCCGGGCCACCACTATATATAGAAGCTAGGACACACCATAGAGAGAGACCGGATCCAGCGCTTAGCCACTCGACAAACCACCACAAGGCAGAGAGCCAAGAACACCCCTTGAGCACCCTCGCGAGGCTCGAGCCCACTATACTAGTTCATCCACCAAACCTCCACAAGTGGCAATCCACCAAAGTAGGAGTAGGGTATTATGCTTCACAGCAGCCCGAACCTAGGTAAACTATCATGTTCATCTTCTTCCTCGTCATTGAGCGAGTTCGCCATAGTAACCATCGAGTAGTGAGCTAGTTTGGGCGAGGCTGCAGGGAACCTTCGCACATGCCCCTGTGTTCGAACCTTGAGGGTTTGGCGGAGCCCGAAATCAGGCATTTGGCGCGCCAGGTAGGAGGCGTGTCAAAGTCTTCCTCAAGCCAAGCTCTTCTTCCACCTTGTCGCTCTGATGGCTGATGCCCGCCAAGCCCGCGCCGAGCGCTGAGCTGCCCGCATCACCAAGACTGCACCCGTGGGCCGCACTGGCAGTCGTCGGTCCTCTTCTCCTACAGCCAACGCTGCCATGGTCTTGGACGCTCACAAACAGCAAGACTCCTCCTAGTCTCCCACCACACAACGCGATGGCCACACCTCCACTCCGTCGATCATCCTAGCGACCAAGTCGTCCTCCCACGTCCGACCTGGGCCAGCGCACGGTTCGGGTACACTCGCCATGGCGAACGAGCTGCTCCACTACCGCCCCGCCCCTGACCGCTAGGATGACTTGCTTCGGCGCATCACGTAGCTCGTTAGTGCCGTCGGCTATGCTTCGGCCCTCTCCTACTCACACCGACCCCAGCCCTCACTAGTGGATGACGGGACCCTTGCTGCTCCGCCACCTCCTCCGCATCACGACATCGACCCCTAGCCCGGGCGTGAAGCGCGCTCGCATGACCAGACCCGCGGGCCGCTAGCAAGGGCAAGGGATGAAGTAAGCTGCCAGGTGGTGCCCCGACGACGCGTTGACGGGCACGCGCTCCCCGCACTATTGAACCAGCACCACAACACGACACCGCTCGAGGCGTCCCCTCAGGAGCGTCAAGACCAGGGCCCACCCGCACGTGCAACAGCACTCGTCGAGCCAGTGGGCTGCCTCGCCATCGCGTCGGAGCTCCATCCAACTACATGTCCCTACAAGTTCAAACCCGATCTAGCGCCTCGCTACAATGACACCGCGGATCCCGTCGAGTTCCTAGAACTCTACTCGCTAAGCGTTCGGGCTGCCAGCAGAGACAACAAGGTCATGGCTTGCTAGTTCCCCATGGCGCTCAAGGGCAGCGCGCTCTACTGATTCCTTAACCTCCCGATGGGATCTATCACATCCTGGGAAGACCTATGCAAGCGCTTCGTCGCCAACTTCCAAGGCACCCGCGACCGCGTGCTCACCGTGAACGACATGCAACATGTGAAGCAACGGGATGGGGAGACCCTGCACAAGTACATACAGTGCTTCACCACCACGCGCCTCAAGATCCTGAAGGCGTCGAATGAGGCCATCATTTCCGCTTTCGCCGACGGCGTCACGGACACCAAGATGAAAGAAGAGCTCGCCATGAACGACGAGCTATGCTCTGCCTTGGAGATGCAACCTAGCGAACAGGTGCGCCAAGGCCGAAGAGGGCCGCTTGTCTCTCCGTGAGCTTCCAACGGTAGAGCCAGAGGAGAAGAAGACCAAGGCCAAGGAGGCGAAGCGCAAGGCCCTGGCGGTACTTGCAGCCGATCCTAAGGTGAAGAGCAGCCGAGGCGAGGAGCACCCTGCAGGGGGGAGACCGACCTGCATCTTCCATGGAACCAACAACCACGACATCGCCGACTGCCAAGAGCTCAGGCTGGTCCGTGCCAAACAATTTGGCCAATGCCCCTGTAACACCCAAGATGTGCGCCTATCCTTATTTAGGCACGGGGCCACGATAGGGATAGAGGCGCATCTAGTCGTTTCGCAAGTACAGTAACATCGCATACATGTATGAAGAGATGAGTATATGAGTTGGCTTACACTCGCCACAAGCTAAATTACAAGTTCACACCAATTATTCAAACATCATACAAAAGACAGGGTCCGTCTATGGACGTAAACAAACGAAGAAAAGAAGCAATGAAACTGTCTTGCTAGCCTCAAAGATCGCGACCAAGGCCTCCCAACTCGTCTGGATATGTGACGTACATTCTGCCACATTCTTCATCATACTCCCACTGGAGCTGGGTCACATCATCTGGCACGGTCTCATCTGCATCTGCACCTGTATTTGTTGTAGTAATCTGTGAGCCACGGGGACTCAGCAATCTTGTAACCCGGGTACCGAAACTATGTAAGCTTATTGGGTTGGATGGGATAAGTGTTAAGTTTGCAGCAACACTAAGCATTGTATGGTGGCTAACTTATAAGAACTTGAATGTAAATATAGTGGACTACGAAAGACGATCGAGAACTACCATGATCACTAAGTGATCCTAAACACCTACTTACGACAAACATAACCCACCGTGTTCTCTCGGTTCATGTTCACAAGCAGAGATGATCACGGTTATGCACACAGTTGGTGTATTTTATTGGAGTTTAATTCAAGTTAACTATAACCAGATGTTAAACAAAATATCCAAGTTGCCACATAACTGTGGGCATGGCTTTCCGAAAGATTTAACAATGTAGGGGTGCTCCAATGAATCCATCACAAATTAACCAAACTTCGCGGGAATAACCTCGACCACAGACCTCCTGATCATCCTAGGCAATTCCAAGGGAAACGGACACCTCGAGATAGCTCGAAGAAGATCAGAGTTCCTCACGCAAGACATCCGAGAAAGGTAAAACAAGTCCAGCATGACCGCTCGACATGTCGACGAACCCGATAAGAGCCGTGTATCTCGTTCTCAGGACATGACCGGATAAGCTAGTGTACAGTGGCCTAATAGAAATCTCCCGAGTTGCCACGGGTTGGCCCCGCACTGTGCTCTAGTTTGGACCAACACTCATGAGGAGCACTGGCCCGGGTTGTTGATTAATTATCCACGGGGTTGCAAAGCCCTATGCATTTTTATTAAGTTGTTTAAGCAAATAGTACCCAAGTTGGGCCATGCCAGACAAGCTTTAATCTCAAACGAATAATCCAGGGGTCCCCATAACAACCCCGAGCATGTTAGGAGTGCAAAATATGGAAACATAACACCAGTAACAAGTAACTATGGCGGTAAAAGTGGAACAAAACACCAAGAAAAAGGCCAAGCCTTCCACCATACCAAGATATATACGTGCATTAAATTAAATAGCAGTAAATATTGTGATATCTCCAGATATCCATGTTATCACATGGAAACAACCTGCACCTGCATCTAAGAATGCTATAAGAGGAGCTGAGCAGCGGTAACTTAGCCAAACAAGGTTTGCTAGGTAGTAGAGGGGTTAGAGGCTATCATGGCAATGTAGGAGGCTTGACATTCAAGTGGTAGGTAACGCATATGTAATGATAAGAGCGAGACATCTAGCAAAGCAAAAAAAGTGTCGGGATCCGGCTACGATCATCTTACATGTTGGTTCTTTAAAGGGATAAAGAGCGGGGTCCTCGTAGTGGTACTCTCCTGGATCCTCGTACTCAGCTTCAACACTCGTGTCTACCCAAGGTAAACAACAACTATAAACAAGCAACCACGGTGCAATGCACAAACAATATGATGCATGATTCATTTGAAGTATTTAACATGGCAAGCCTAAGCTAGTCATGTTTCTCATGCAATAGTTAAGTTATTTACAATTATGGACAAAACCTCATGTTAGGTTGTTTGAACATGCATGATGATGGAAAATATGGATGCTTCATGCAAAATCGATGCAAATGCATATGTAAAACGTAGGAAACAGAGTAACGGATCTCACGCTACGCTCACAGCAAGGTACGAAGGAAAAATACAAGACAAGGAAGGCCATGGGCTATTCCTTGGTATAACAAGGTAGCCACTGGTTAGGAAATGAAAACCAAACACAATAGAGCCAAAGATCAAGCAAAACAACGGAGCATAGCTCCCACAGGTCACAAAACACTACCACACACAATCTGCCCAAAACAGCAACATAGGAACCTCCATAGCAATTATCTAGAGCTACAGGATGTTTCCAACCTCAAACAAAGCATGTACAGAAACTACATAACATGCTTATCAAAACATCCAACTACACAAATTAGAAAGGAAGAACATATCACTAAGCATGAAGCTCACAACAAGGCATGATGAAACAGATTCTAGGGAATTAGTGAAAATCACAGTTTTCTGGAATCTGAGTTAAGCTGGTAGCAAGTTGACAGCAGAAAATAATGTTGCTAGAGACCACCTCATGGCATGAAAATTAACAGGATGGTAGAGGACAACATCTACTTAAAAACACTAGCACTGAGCTTGAGCTAAAACACAACAGAGCACTTGGTAGCATCCACTCAACATGGCATAAAAATGATAGCAGATTCTCAGACTTAGAAATATTTAGCATGTTGAAATCAGCAACATTTTGTTAGCTACATTGGAGCCAGATTTCCACTTACATGCAAGTTTAACTTGGCAAAAGAAAATACCATGGCATAATACTCATGAAACACTACCACTTTCATGTTGACACCACTATCAAAGCATGCATGAATTAATTCTAAAAAAATGACAAAATGGCATATTGGGACAAAATGACATTTTGTAAAACTTGCTCAAATGACAAAACCAATTGCACCAATGGATTCCTGGGATTTTTCTAACCCAAATCTATATATCATACTCCTAGGTTGCTGTAGACAAAATGCACACAAATCTAAGTTACAAATCACTTCAACATCATCCCCTACTTATAAGTCAAACTTGCCATAAATGATCATGCCAAAAATGTCTTTGAACAGAAATGGACATTTACTATAAATGGAAATAATCAATTACACAAACAAAACTAAAAGGAAAAGAAATTAGAAAAGAAAAGAAACGGAGGGGACCAACCTCGCATAGACACCAGGGTCCCATGTGGATGACATGTGGGCCAGTGGGGCCACTGTCATACACACACTCTCATAGACGACACACACACACACATGCCACATCAGATCCATCTGCCATAGCAGATCTCACCTACACACACAAACTTGCACGTCACTTGCACACACGAACACGGGATCCTACATGGCCACACTAGATCCTGTGGATCACCACACACACACACGCTACCATAGGAGAAAAATAAAAAGGGGCACGGGGGGAATCGAACCCGTGACCTCCTAGTGCTTCTCCTAGCGCGCTACCACTATGCTACCGCGTGGCTACTAATCGTAGAGGGGTTTCTACGCTACTAAATCTAACCTGACTGAGGCTAACTAAATCAAACACACACGCACACAATCGAGGGACGGCGGCGGCAATTCCGGCAAACAGAGGAGTTCTCCGGCGAGGCGAACCTCCTGCGGGGGATATGGGGACCTATGGGAACCCATTCCTCTGCTCATCTTGCAACGAGGGGGATGGAGGCGAGGCCCTCAAGGCCACGCCTTGATCTGCACGGCAACGATGGCGAGGTACTACAATGACAGTGAGCTACGCTATGGTCACAATCCGGAGAGGGCTGCGATCAACTGCTCACCAAGAGGGGCGAAGACGGGCTCGGCACAACGATGGGGAAGAAGAGGCGAAGCGGGGTGGTGCAGCGTGACGGAGCGGAGGAAGGCGACGACGCGACGATGGGATAACGATGTGGAGGCGCTCCGGTCCTCCTAACACCGGGAACTGAATGCGAGCGGCACCAGGTACCACCTCGCCATCCTAAAGGGGGGAAGAAGGCCACCGGAGGCGATGGCGACGACAATGACTGCAGCGGCGCTCTGCTCTAAAGCTCTATGAAGCTCTCTGATTTACTCTGAAGGGGGAGAAGAAGGAAGGAGAAGGAGGAAGAGAGGAAGACGGCGGCGGCGGAGGGGAAATCATGGAACCCTAGAAAGGGCCAGCGGCTCGCTTTATAGGAGGGGCGAAACGGCACCGGCCTCGACGTTCGTGAAGAACTTCACGGCGTCGGGAGCTCTCTCTCTCATAGTGAACCTGACGGAGGTCAACGACGAGGCAGGTGGGTGTCAGCGTGGTTGAGTTGGGCCTTGCCAGCCAGTTGGCCAGGAGGCACAATGATGTCTCTCTCTCACACAAAATAGAGAAAAAACACAGGTTTTTAATTTAAAAACTCAGAGAAACAAAAAGACCAGGATTAGAGAGGGAGGTATTAAAAAGAAAAGAAATACTTTCTTGAGTTTGCAAAAAATGCATACTATTTAATAAAATGAAAAAAGGCATTCTTGAACAATTAAAACATTCACATATTTAGAATTGGAACATGTTTGCAATTGTTAGAAATATACAAAACCAGAAGAACATTCTTGAGACTACACAACAATTCTCATCTGATTATTTAGAAAAGGAGCAGCAATTTTAACATAGGAAAGTAGCAAGCAAATATTTAACATGTTACATTATTGGAATAAGAGAGAAATGGGGATAGTTTTGGAATGGGAGGAACTAGAGTAACACTCCAACAAAGCACACCTGCCTCACTCCACAACACATACACTCACATCACAATTCAAACAGGGCAATACACATTATGCAAAATATGATGATAATGATGCATGATGCAAAAATGACATGAAGCAACTATTAATTCATTCAAGGCACATGGCAAACATAGAGGTTCACAAGAGATACATGACCAAAAATGGCAAGGGGTGCGCTTGGGCTATTACAACTCTCCCACACTACAAGATGATCTTGACCCGAGATCTAAGAACGAAAGAACTCTAGAAATTCGGAATAGAGAAGATCCTCATGTTCCCAAGTAGCTTCTTTGTCGGAATGATGAGACCACTTCACCTTGAGAAACTTGATAGACTTGTTGCGAGTCTTACGCTTAGTTTCTTCGAGAATAGCAACTGGATGCTCATGATAAGATAGGTCTTCTTGGAGATCAATGTCTTGGAGGTCAATGGTACGCTCGAGAGTCTTGAAGCACCTCCAGAGCTGAGAGACATGGAAAACATCATGCACATTTGCGAAATTCGAAGGAAGCTCTAGTTGATAGGCGAGTTCATCTCTCTTGCCAACAACTCTGAAAGGACCCACAAACCGAGGAGCTAGCTTCCCTTTAATTCCAAACCACTAAGTGCCCTTCATGGGAGAAACCCTGAGATAGACCAAATCATCAATTTGAAAGGAGACATCCCGATGTTTGTTATCGTAATAACTCTTCTATCGGGATTGAGCTGCTTTGAGGTTCTCACGAATGACATGGCACATCTCTTCTGCTTCGGTGATCATGTCATTGCCCAAAATTTGATGCTCGCCGGTTGCAGACCAATTGAGCGGGGTACGGCACTTCCTGCCATAGAGAATCTTGAAAGGGGCCTTGCCTGAGCTAGCCTGAAAGTTGTTGTTGTATGAAAATTCAGCGTATGGAAGGCAGTCTTCCCATTTCATGCTGAACAAAATCACACAAGATCTGAGCATGTCTTCAAGGATTTTATTGATTCTCTCAACTTGACCACTTGTCTGTGGATGGAATGCAATGCTGAAACGGATCTTGGTGCCCATAGTAGTCTGGAAGAACTCCCAAAACTTGGAAGTGAAGATGCTTCCTCGGTCAGATGAAATGAGCTGAGGAATACCGTGCAATGAAACTATCCTTGACGTATACAGCTCTGCCAGTTGAGCTGCCAAGATAGATTCTTTGACCGGAAAGAATGGGCAAATTTGGTCAGCTTGTTGATAAACACAAAGATGGCATCATTGCCCCTCTTGGACTTAGGAAAATAAGTGACGAAATCCATATCCACATGATAGAACTTCCACTCTAGAATAGGCAAAGGCTGAAGGAGACCCATTGGACGTTGATGTTCCACCTTCACTCTATGACAAACATCACACTCGTTCACGAAATGACCAATTTCACATTTCATGCGAATCCACCAAAACGTTTGCTTGAGGTCCTCATACATCTTGGAACTGCCTAGATGAATGGATAGGAGAGAATTGTGTGCTTCGTCCATGATAACCTTCCTGAGATCACCTTTCGGAATGTAACATCCCAAACTTTGGAATGTTATAATAATATTTAGAATGATTGTTTGTTTGCTTGAGTGATTGAAAGTGAGTGAAATTTGAAACTTTTGAAAGTTTAATGAGAGGGAATGAAATGACTTTCCCAAAACTTTCAATCTGCATTTTGATCACCAGGAATTCAAATTCTTTTCATCACAAAAACCTAGAGTGAAGATGACATGACTTCTTCCATTTAAAGAAATGAAAAGGGATTTGAAAATGATTTGAATTTCCATTTTGAAAATATTTCAAATTCAGAAAACTTTATGCAACTCAATGATTTTCATGAGAGAAGATAATATGACTTCTTGAAATTATATGAAATATGAGTTGGAAGTTAAAAGAAGGAATTGAAAGAGCTGTTGAAAACCTCTGGATTATTTTGAAAATCCATTTCATATTGGTCCCTATCCAAAATTTTCAAAGTATTCAAACCCCTGACAAAAATTTGAGAGGAGTAACATGACACTCCAAGACAGGGGGTAATTTGTGAGGTTTTTGAATCATCAAACCCAAAAGGTTATTTGAAAAATATTTGCAAAAGTTAATAAAGCCAATTAAGGCATTTTCTGAAAAATGATTTTTTTTAAGTATTCAACTGCCAGAATAAAAATGTCCGTTAAATGACATTTATTATTCTGTTAATTTTGATATAAAATTTGACTAAACTTGGAATACATTTGAATGCTTTAAATAGGTTTTATGGCTCTGGAAAAATCATAAATTGAAAAATGGTAACGATTTTATAATAAAACGGCTGGCCCAACGGCTTTAAAGCCGAGACCGTTACCGGTCGGTCACCGTCGCCGCTAATCCCGCCCCTCTCTCTCAGATGCATGGGGCCCGCAATCCATTCGCGAGACACCGCGGTCGCCTTCCTCCTCCCACGCGCCCGACGCCGTCGCCGGTTCCCCTCGCCGCGGACCCCCTCCCTCCTTACTCCCCGACCCCTCTGAGCCCCCTATAAGAAGCCTCCAGACCCCTCTCTCCATTCCCCTTGGTTCCCCCTCCTCCCGCGCCCTCCCACTACCGGAATCCCTCGCCGGACTTCACCACGGCCGCCACGCCATTATCGCGTCCCCGCATCACCCTGACCTCCCCGCACTCTCCCAAGCCCTCCGACGATTTCCTCACGACCGTGCGCACCTCCCCGACCCCTCACCCTCTCTGGAGACTCTCTGGAGCTGCCAAGACATCACCCTCGCCGGAGTGTTCCCCGACCCCGAAGCTCCCTTCGCTCCTGCTTGTCGTCACCGTCGTCCCCGAGCTCGCCCTCGACCACCACCGGACGCGCCATTCATCGCTGAGTCGAACGGAGCCCTCGCCGTCGCCGAAGGACCACCGGAGGCGCATCCCTGATGACCTCGACGCCTCTGCCGTCGCCGGAACCCTCGCCGGAACCGGCAACCACCACGGTGAGCACCCTCCCCGTCCGATCCCTAATCAACGGCGTAGATTAGATCCCCGTACCCCTTCGGTTCTTTTAGAAAGAACCGGCCGGTTTTTCTTTTGAAATAAATTGACCAAATCGTTTTCTGTTACATTCTGGCCATCCGCTCGCACGCGCACCCCGTAGCCAATAGCAGAGCTCCACGTGTACCCCTATCCGTTCGAAGCAAAACTTTTCTTTTTCTGTTTTAATTTCAAAAACAGAATAGTTCTGTTTTTATTTTCTTTATATCTTTTATGTTTTTAACTATTTTAAATTGATTATTTTTGCATTTGATCAAAAAATTTATCTAGTTTCTGTACATATCAAATTTGACCATGTTTGAACATTTAAATTTGAATTTGAACAGATTTGATTTAAATTTTGTTTTCTGAATATCATGAGTTCTAAAATGAATTTTTGAATGATTCTTTTTCCTACTTGTCACTAGTGACCATAGCTATCATTTGGTAGAGTTGAGAATTTTTATAATAATTTTAAATAGTGTTTTCAAAACCAAACAGGATCTGTTTAGTTTCATATTAGTTTATTTATATTGATTTACTTTGTTTTATTTTGAAAATCTGAATATGATTTATATTAAGTTTCAGATTCCATTTAGTTTTGTTGTTCCAAACCTTAGTAAATTGCTTGTTGTTAACAAAAGTTAATTTGTTTAGTGTATAAATTTTGTTGTAGGGATCTATACCCTCTTTCGAATAGGTATAGTTGTTTTAAAACAAAACAAATTTGTTAGTAACAATTCTTTTAACTAAAGTTTTAAGTATTTAGATTCTGTTTTCAAATAAAGTTTTTACTAATTCTTTTCTGTAAATAAATGTTTTAAACAAAAATAGTTTAGTTTTACCCTATTATTATAGGAAACTATATTTTTTCTTCATTAGGTAATGTTTTATAAAACAATTTAGTTTTAATAGTAATTCTTTCACAAAAGTTTTAGATGACTTAATTCTGTTTTATAATAAAGATTTTATTTAATTACTTTCCGTTAACTAAGTTGTTTCATAATTTGTTTTCTTTTAGTTGGTGGATGTGCTTGTAGTTAAGTTCATTAGGCAAATACTCATGTTGTTTAGGATGTTGTTTTTATAGTTTTAGTTGTTTTTCAAAAGTTATTCAGTTTACTAACAAAATATTTACTAAAATCCTTTTGTATATTTTACTTTGTTTTAGGTTTTGTTTTGTTGAAAATAGTTTCTTGTAGTGGGAAATTACCTTAGTTGCTTTTATGAAAACTTTGTTGATTTTGTCTTAAGTATTTCCCTCATCATCACCTTAGTTGTGTTGATGTAGTTTTCTTGATTTTAACTTTTGTCTTAAGTATTCCCTTCATCAACCTTGTTGTTTTTGTTTCTTGTGTTACCTTTTGATTGTTAGTATTGCTTGTTAGAAGTGTTTGCTTATGAATGCAATGTTTGATTATAGATTATCATCGAAGAGTGACGAATAGTCTATCAAGTTATTTCTGAGAGCGATCTATTTTTTCTTCATCAACAGTATAGGCAAGTTCACCTTGACCATCTATTTCATACCTATGTTTTTATTGCATGTAGTGACATCATTCAGCACATCCCTCCCGTGTAGTTGAGTAGAATGCATGAGGTAGGAACCCACCACTGGTTACTAAAGCCCCGGGAACGTTAGTTACTTTTATGCTATGCTAAAGTAGACGGGGATTGGTATGAGTGTTCGTGAGTGGTGTGAAGAAGGACTCCACGTCAAAACTACGACTTCATGAAGACATTTTCAAGTCCTGCATCTTCAAGTCCTCAAGACTTCGCGACTCGAGAAGACAAGTTTTTAATACACACTACTGGGTGAAGGATGGTTGATTGGGCATCCCTGGAGAAACCAGTGGATGGGCGGGATGCATGGAGAAGCGCCATGACATCTTGCGGAAAGCTTCACCCAGACTCAAAGAGAAGGATGAATACTTCATGCCCGGAAGCTTACCTGTGTAGCCACAAGTCATTATGGGCTCTGGCTTGGTTGATCTTTGTTGTGACTCTGCTGGGCAGTGCTACGAGATGTAGTCGACGTTAGGATTGGATGGGCACTGTCGGACAGTCAGGGAAACACTCTGAAAGACCATGTTTCTTTCATCCTGTTCTCAAACACAAGGTAGTGCGAGGACTTACCAGGAGGGAAAGAATCTTGTGGGTAAAGTACACAACACTCTGCAGAGTTAAACCTAATCGATTAGCCGTGTCCCCGGTTACGGACAATTTGAGCTTCTAGACTTGGATCTATCTCTGAACTCTCGACACTGGACTGATAGCTAATTGTGGGCAACTTAATGATACTTATAGGAATTGAGACATTGGTTGGCAGAACCATGTCATGATAGGTAACTCCATAGTGAAATTCCTGATATTCCTTTGTTGTAGGAAAATAAAATCAGCTTTTACGCAAAAACTCAGACACAGAGCCACAAAGCCTTTGCATATAGAATAGTCTTATTCTTCTGTTCTACTATGGTGATCTTGCCAGTACATTCAATGTACTGACCTATATGGCTGCAACGTATTATGTTGCAGATTTTCTTCTACGACGGTAAGAGTACGATTCAGGGTTACGGTCCGCACTCAACTTGCCGTTGGTGTTATTGGGACTCCACTCCCGTTGACTATATCCGCTGCTATTTTAAGGTATATATCAGTTTTACGTTTTTACATGTGATTGCACTTTGATATATACATTGATGTACTGTGTGTGCCGGCATACTGATCCAGGGATGGCACAGAAAACACAGAGGCTTGACTCGTTTTGAGTCGGGTCGCTACACGGAACCACCAGACGGTCCTTAAATAACAAGGTATCTTTGTCATCAACATGAACGCACTTATACTTCGGAATGCCCTTGGCTACACCTTTCTTCACTTTCTTCACCATCGCATCAAGAAGTTGAGCTTGGTGAACCTGATCTTCCACAATCGGAGATACTTGAAGATTTGCAAGAAATCCCAGCAAAATCATTTGAAGATTGAGCTTGCGGAAGGCTTCACCAAGCTCGGTTTAAGAGGCTTCTAGATAAGACTATTGCAGTATGCCTTTCGGTTGAGCGCGTCTGCAATGACATTTGCTTTTCCAGGAGTGTACTCAATGCTCAGGTTGAAGTCCTCAAGCATTTCCACCCAACGAGACTACCAAAGTTGAGATTTGGTTGAGTGAAAATGTACTTTAAGCTCTTGTGATAAGTTTACACCTCAACTGGTCTACCCAACAACAAATGCCTCCAAGTCATCAGAGCATGCAGAACTGCCGCCAACTCAAGGTCATGAGTGGGGTAGTTCTTCTCGGCGGGCTTCAACTGACGCGAGGTATAAGCAACGATCTTCTTATCATGCATGAGAACACCACCAAGGCCTTGGAGGGAAGCATCGCAAAAAACTTGGAAAGGCTTTGATTGCTCGGGAGGGACAAGAACTGGAGCTGAAGTCAGTTTCTGCTTGATCATATTGAACGCGACATCACACTCAGGAGACCAAGCGTACTTGACATTCTTCTGGAGGAGGTTGGATAGAGGCTTAGCAATTTGAGAGAAGTTCTCCATGAATCTTCTGTAGTAACTTGCAAGCCCGAGGAAGCTACGAAGCTGCTTGACATTCTGAGGAGGCTCCCACTTCAAGATTGCCTCAACTTTCTCAGGATGCACTTTAATGCCCTCGGCAGAGATCACATGCCCAAGGTACACCACTTCATTGAGACAAAACTCACACTTGGAATACTTAGCATAGAATCGATGCTCTCTTAGCTTGTCAAGCACAAGCCAGAGTTGCTTTGCATGTTCTTCTTCAGTCTCCGAGAACACGAGGATATCATCCAGATAGACCAAGACGAACTCATTCTTGAAAGGAGAGAATTTGCAGTTCATCATTCTGGAGAAGGTTGGAGGAGCATTGGCGAGACCAAAAGACATGACAGTGTACTCATAAGAGCCAAAACTCATCCTGAAAGCAGTCTTTGGAATATCTTCTTCACGAATGCAAATATGATGATAGCCCATGCAAAGATCAACCTTCGAGAAAACCATGGCACATTATAGTTGTTCAAACAACTCATTGATTTTGGGAAGTAGGTACTTGTTCCTGATTGTCATTTTGTTCAATGGACGGTAATCGACACAAAGTCGGTTCGTGCCATCCTTCTTCTTGACAAACAAAACACCACAACCCCATGGAGGCGTTCTTGTGGACATCTAGCTGCTTCTTGTTCATCTAGCTGCTTCTTCAACTCTTTTAGCTCTTTGGGGACAAGTTTATAAGGACGCTTTCAAACTAGTTCAGGTCCGGGCTCGAGGTCAATCACAAACTCGACTGGCCGGTGCGGAGACATTCCTGGCGATTCTTCGGGAAAGACATCTTCATACTCACAACCACCAGAATTTGTGAAATAGCCGAGATTTCACCCTTCTCATTAAGTGCAAAGAGACGAATCATGTCATCGCAAGCTGCGAAAATGATCACATCTTCTGAAGGATGAGTCAATTTGACTTGTTTGGCTTGACAATCAACATGTGCCTCGTTCATAGACAGAAAGTCCATGCCCAGAATGAGATCAATATCGGAATTATCAAGAACATAAGGAGAAGCCAAGAAGGAATAGTTTCCCATCTTGAGAGAAACATCCGCAACCACAAAGGTGGTTTTCATGGCCACACCCGAAGAAATGATGCCCAAAGGTCTACTCAATATCTCAGAATAGAAATCATTCTTGATAGAAAAAAGGTCTAGACATGAATGAATGCGATGCACCAGTATCAAACAACACTTTTGCAGGAAAAGAATTAACCAAGAGATTACCCATGATCACTTGAGAAGAATCCTCTGCCTCGGCTGCGTTCACCATGTTCACCCTTGCTAACTTGGGATTATGCTTCACCATAGCATTGCCTGGAGGTCTGACTGGAGGAGGAGGCGGGAGAGGCCGCTGGTTGCACTTTTTTGAGTAGTGACCCTTCTGACCACACTTGTGACACGTAACCTCTAAGAGCAGACGGAAGTTGCCTGGAGGAAGAACATTAGCTGACTTGGGTGCCTAGGGCCTCTGTTGATAACCTGGGTTGCGTGGGTGGGAAGAAACATGACCACCGAACTGCTTCTGCTGCTGAGGAGAACAAAATGGAGGAGGAGGAGGAACCCAATACTTCTACTGCTTAGGGACCATTTGGAAGCTAGAAGAAGAAGAGTAGGAATCCCTGGAATGCTTCCTTGAGTTCTCTAACTTGAGCTGAGTTGCCTCGACCTTCAAAGCCATTTTGTAGAACTGATCCAACTCACGAGGCTCTTGAAGGACCAGACCCGGCAGAAGCTCATCCTTGAGACCACCTCTGAACTAATAAATCATCGACTTGTCGTCAGGAACATGTTGTTTAGCATACCTGGCTAGATTATGGAACTCGACGTTGTACTGATAGACGGATTTACTTCCTCGCTTCAGGTGCCTGAACTTGTCACGCATCTCCTCGACAAAGCTTGTCGAAATGTAATGGGCCATGAAGTCATGGCAGAAATCATCCTAGGTGACAACACGATCGCCCCTGGAGTCCTTGTATTGCTGCCACCAATCTACCGCCTGAGCCTTGAGCTGAAACAACATGAACCCGACATAGTCCTCTGGTTTGACATTGCTGCACTCAAAATGCTTACTCATGTCACGGAGCCAATCATCTGCATCAAAAGGCTTCTCACAATAGGTGAAAGACTTGGGCTGGTTGGCAAGGAACTGGTTGAGCGTCGCGAACTGAGGCTGATTCTGAAATTTCCCTTGAAAACCTTGCTGACCCTGATCTCTTTCTTGCAACAGCCTGAGCAACATCTGAGTATTCGCATTGGTTGCAGGCATCACAGCTTGACAAGCTTCTGGGGGAGGAGGCGGTGGTGGGGTGGTGGAGGATCAGACTGCCCCTCACCCTGACCCGGATTCCCGCAAGTTGGTGGAGCCATCCTGGAGATGGACAAGAACATGAGCACATCATTGACCAAGATGATTGCAATAAGCTGAATCAATGAGTTGAAAGAAATTGAATGGAATAACATTAAAAACCTTCCTACTAAAAAGTTGGTAAGAACACCTTCTTCGGGTTTGCGATAACATCATCAGATATTAGAAGCCACTTGAAATAACACAAAAATATTGAGATAATGTTGCTCGGAACAAATGTATATGCCCTCATACATCTGAAGAAGATGATCCTAGATAACTACATGAATTCCCACCTAAGAACTTCCGAAATCTTTCTGGTTATGCAATCTGGTGTTGTGGATACAAGGAGGAAAAATATCTCACACAACTAACAAGCCCTACACCCCAACTATATCCATCCTTCAACACATAACCAAAGGCTTCGGAACTCCATCTATCTTGGATCCTCGAAAGCACAACCATACCCAACATGGCGGTACCCTACATGTCTCCCCATTACTGGGTGACTTCGACCATATCTCACCACGACAAGTATTGAAGCAATTCCAAACACCCTTCGTCCGGAGATACTAAGAAAACTGAATGATAACGATGTGCCAAGAATTCCCTGGAGCTCAACTCCCAACAGAAATAAAGTCAGACAGGAAGCACCAAGATAGAACTCCGTCACGTCGGCATCATATAGTTTCCAAAATACCAGCGTGATCCTAAAAAAATTTAGTCGAGAAGAGGAGTAGAATCAAAATTCCTAAGTTGAATACCTCACCAGAGTATAGAAGAGGAGTAAAAGAAACCTACTGTCGTGGTTTTGTCATGGCAGATGTCTGAAGACTTGAGTTCGAGGCCATCGCTAAGGTGATGGACTCAAAGGGGTTGGTTGAGATGAGGGACACGATTTTACCCAGGTTCGGCCCCTCAAGAAGAGGTAAAAGCCTATGTCCTGCTTGTGTTGTATTGATTGGAGTATCGATGACAAGGGAGCGGATTCGCTTGACATAGCTCTCGATCGATTGGTTCATGTCTAAGCCGCCCAGGGCCTCACCTTTATATAGGAGGTCGAGGCCCTAGGTTACACGTGTCATACACCGACTCTTACAACGTAGACGATCCTATCTCTAAGTCGCCTTGCCTTCTTGGGCAAACCGTCTCCGGGCGGCTTAACTGCCTGGGTCTTCATACCATTTTCTGTCTGGGCCTCCATCTTGGCCCATCTTGGTAAGACTTCAGGCCTATGTCTTTCAGCCCGCTTCTCTAGTCTTGATCATGAGCCGCCAGGTATGACCCGACCCCACCTGGGCGGGTCTCACCACGGGGTTAAATTCCCAACGTTAGGCCCTAGGTTTATTTGAGCCTGCTCAGGTCAATCTCACTTGGTGGCGAGTCTCACACTCCATTACCTGAAAGAAAATATGTAACCCGCCGTGACGTCACCCCGGATATGCCAAAAAGGTTTTGTGACATTCACAATGGATCTTTTCATTAAAACTGTCGGCCCGAAAATCGAGGCGTCCGTCTCGGTCGGTCAGTTTCTGTCGCCTTGATTCCCGTGCCCGTTTCAACCTTCCAGCCTCTTAAATGGGACTGTGAAGGGTCCTTCTCATTTCCTCCGCTGCATGCGCTTCCTTCTTCTTCCTCTCGATGCCATCGCCCCCGAGCTCCATCGCTCCGGTGAAGCTCCATCTTCGTCATCGTCCTAGGCCGCTGCATCAACCTGACCGTACCAAAATCTCGCCTGCGTCCACCGCGTCATTTCGGGTAAGTCTTTCTTCCTCCCCTAGATCCGTAACCCAGTGCTTCACATCCACCGAGTTCTTCGGTTCCATTAGAAAGCGAGTTCTTCCCGCAATGCTAGATGATGAACTGCTCTATAGATCTTGTCGTGTTTATCCTCTCGTTGTGGTAGGTTATAAAGAATCCTCAATGGCCCAGTGTGGATCCGTAGTTGTTCCCTCTTACTACACTTAGTCTTATTAGTCTCCCTTAGTTCGTTGCTAGGGCTGAAATAAACTTGGTTTTGTCTGCCTGTAGATCTGTAGTTATAAAGACAACATGTGAAACATGTTTATCCACACTTAGTTGTATTTTCCCTCATTGCTGTGTCAACTTAACCCGCCATTGTGTTGGCGGCTCTCCCAACACACAATGTCGGCGGCTAGCATTATGATATTTAATTTTCCTCAGTCGTCTTAGTTGTTGAGTCACTTCTGATCCGTCGCGTACCGTTACCTTTCACAGCCTTAACCCGTCGTCATGTCTCGGACGTCTTCAACCTGTAACTGGGTTGGCTCTGCTGTATACGAAGAGTTCCTGTAGGATTTCGTAGACGCGGGAACTTTGCCGGCTAAAACTGTCATTCACTAGCGGGTTCCGGGCAACGAGAAGAAAACTATCCCTAAAGAGGGCGAGATAATCATTTTTGTTGACCACCTTGCGCGTGGTTTCAGCCCGCCCGGTTCTAAATTCTTCCGAGATGTCCTTCACTTCTTCAAGTTGCATCCTCGGGATATTGCACCCAACTCCGTATCAAATATGTGCAACTTCCAAATCCTCTGCGAAGCTTACTTACAAGAAGAGCCATCAGTTGACCTCTTCTAAGAGTATTTTTATGTAAACCGCCAGACGGAAGAGGCAGCCAGCCCAAGCTTAAAGCTCGGCAGAGTCTCCATTCAAATAAGACGGGATATGGCCTTTCCGTCCGTTCGAATGCCAAGCCACCCCAAGGACTGGAATAATACTTGGTTTTACTGCAAGGACACGTCTCTAGAGGGAGAACATCCACTGTCAGGTTATCTTCCTACCTGGCTTCGCACCACAACAGAGCTCCCAGACCGGATGTCAGCTTCTGCATGAGCGAAGTATGCTCCGGCCTTCGCCAAAATCAAAGCCCTCCTGGCCAATGGTCTGACAGGAATCGATCTGACCCGCTGTTGGATCTCTTGGAAGGTCATGCCTCTGAGCCGGCGGGACCGTCTTATGTGTGAATATATGGGTGACGCCAATGATCCCCTTTGCTTCAATCATACCGTCCCGACAGAAGAAAATATTGTGGCTGCTATCAAGGGACTTGTCCATGAGTCTCAAGAAGTTTGTTGCTCCGTCGGGTTACAACCTTTATGTGCTGCTAACCCGGCTCCAGATGTCAGAATAACTTTCAAACCTCTTTTCTTCCGGGTTAAATATGTATGTAGTGACCTTTAACCTCTTTCGGTGGCTCTTACTTTCAGGCGAACTCCAGCTTGTGGAAGAAAAAGTATACTCCTCCTGCGTCTAAGGAGAAGACTGGTGCCTGAAAGAAGAATGCTGTTGTCCTAGAGCAGCATGAAGTTGATGATCCAAAGGTAGAACTTGACTCTCTTGGCTGCCTTTTTATACGTCTTGCTGACAATACTCACTCACAGGAAGAATCGGAGACAAGTCATGCCAACGTTCCTGAGGTAACCTATATTTCATCTGATTCAGAACTCCTTCCACCAAAGAAGATACGGTGGGCCATCTGAAAAGTCCCACTTTCTCATCGTCTTTCTCACTTAGACCCCGATTTTCTTTTCAAAAAGCAACAACACACTTCCCCACGCCAAACCCGGAGCACCGGCTCTGAAGATCTTGTGGTCGGGTTATCCAATTCTCCGGCTCAGCGGAAACGGCCGGCTGAGGTAATCTTTTAACTAAGTTTAGCTTTGTCAACTCTGTATTATAACCTTACTCTGCCTTATATATCTTTAACTGTCTTCTCAGGAATTGCCCCCATCATCAGGCGACTCTACGACAACTAAGCTGCCGCCTCTGAAGATCAACCTGGAGTACATGCTTTCATCTTTGCATCATATCCTTTGTCATCATTGAACTTTATATAATAACATTCTTGTGCTTTCCAGGCCTCAAGCAAAACAAAGGAAGACCGGCGGGTCTACTTATGCCCCCACTACCCAAGAGTCGGAGCCTGCCAAGCTGGACCCTCCTGCAACACACGCTGAGCCCTCTACAGCCACAAAGGATGCGCCTGAAGACGCTCGTCGGTCCTCCGAGCCGGCAGCCCATGAGATGGCAACTGATAGTCCACCCAGGACCAGTTCTAAGCTGCCAAGCCCTTCAATAGTTGTCGAGGAACCAATTCTTCCAGACATCATTATTACTGGTACTGGCTTCCAATCTCCCAAGCCCCATGTGCTGACCAAACACACCGAGAAGGCTGAAGCTTCTGGCAGCCTGAACTTTGAGCTCCCCGTGCTGGAGAAGTTAACTGCGGAAGAGCTAAATGCTGGTTACCTGAACCGCCTGTCCACAAGCCGGAACATGGAGCTCAAACTTGTCGGCTTAATGAAGCAGAAATATGAGGTACGTCTTACTTTCCTTATACCCCTATGTAGCCCCCAAGAGCTGGTTTAATATTTGCAAATGGTAAACCAGGTCTTCCAATCCGTGTCATAAGTAGAAACAACTTAGCCTGTAGCCCCCAAGTATCGGCTTAACATGTATATGTTGAGCCAGTACTCAGTGTTGATAGGTTGCTCAAGTGTAGCCCCCAAGTGCCGGCTTAACTTGATGAAGATGAGCCGGAACTTCATTGTAGTATTGGAGAGCAAACAGACATTAGCCCCCAAGTGTCAGCTTAACTTCACGAAGATGAGCCGGAACTTCATTGTAATCTTGGAGAGCAAACAAACATTAGCTCCCAAGTGTCGAGTATATTGCTTGCAATCTTCTTGAGACTTGCATTATATTTCCTAAACTAACCATCTGGTAATACTTTATATTGGCGACTTATCCCTCATTGGCTTCTGTATGTCACAAGAAGCTTTGAGCAATGGCCGAGTCAAAACTGTCCGGCTTAAAGAGAAATCTTGCCTCCCAGCAAGCCGCCCGAAGCAAAGCAAAGGAGAAGTGCCCGCTTGCCGCCGAAGAACTTGTAAAAGTTAAATATTATTTTGCTGCCTTCAAGAAGGCTGCTGAGACGGAGCAAACTACCCTGGCCAAACATGCAGACGATGCTGACCAGCGGCTCATGGTTGTATCAGATGAGTTGCACTCCTTGAAGCGCCATATCTCAAAGATGACTGCTGCTATCTTTGGTAAGTACTGAAACCTCAGCCAATATTCTTACTTCAAAGATTGTCCAGGCGGCTTATATCGCGAAACTCATCTTTGCATGTCAAAGGAGCTGCCAGCTTGGTGCCGATAGCTTGCTATAGCTGAAAGCCATCTACACTTTATCAAAGTAGTTGTATTGCGGGACTCTTTGCATGATCAGAGCAATGCTGAATAAAGAGAGTATCCCCAAGTTCATGAAGGGAGTCATTGAACTCTTATCAACTCTGCCAAAGCAAATTCAAGAACTCAAATGATCAGCCACCCAGAAGGGCGCAATTGCCGTGGTAAGCCGGGCACTGGCCTTTGCCCCGGAGCTAACTGCCGAAGAAATGATGGACGACTTTCCATCCAAGAAGGACGATGGCTCAGAATTCACAGAAGCCGATTACGCCCGCTTTATGAAGGCTTCCAGGATCCTTGCATCAATGCTGGCGGAAGAGGTGGATCTGTCAACGTACCAGGCGGCTTACAATGCTGAAAACAAGCGAGTGCGTTGCCAACCTTTGAGGCCAGGGACTTAACTCTTACACGCCGTAAGCATCTCTTTGCCCCTGACATGGACTCGTCGCTCCTCTTTGAAGAGGCCAACTTTAAAGCTTTAATGAACTGCAACTGGGGTGTGGACAATCTTCAGATCGAGGAGCTCGAAGACCCGCCGCAGGATGACCCGTCGGCCAGCTGAGAAAATTGATATTGCAATGGTATAGCCCGGCTCCTTCACCCACCAAAATTTGAGCTGTGTACAAAACTTTAAGTGTTGCTTTTGGAGCTCTGTGGAGAGCCTTGTAATAGGCTTAGAAAAACCCTGATTGTCTGAACCGTGCCATCCTGCACATGTACAACTTGATATATCTTTTAGCTGTGTTTTGCTTCACTCATAGCTTGTCATTAGTTTTTATGGCGGCTTATCTTAAGAGCAAGACCTGCGAAAACAAACAGCAGAATATATTCTGCATTGTTGTGAGGGCGGCTTGAAAATAGCACAACCCGGAGATGTTAAATTTTTCCTGACCTTGCTTTTTCAATAACTCATGTGCCAGTTCTTCTGGGTGGACTTGCTACTAGAACTCTTTAATAGTACAGGGTCTCTATCGAGACTGGCCGTCAACTTCTTTGAACGGCTCAGGGTCTCTAAGCGAGATTAACTGATAGGAGCGTAACGAACCAGAAAGAGAGGCAGCAGGGCATGAGTACCCTGGTAGCTCATAAACTGCCTCTCACGTGACATAAATTCATCGTTTTAACCTTAAACAGTGCAGGGTATTTAAAAGATTAACTGTCTAAGAGTACGAAATGGGCCACATAGCGGAGAGTTAGCAGTAGATGGGTGAGTTTGTCCTTGCTTTCCGTAAGCCGTCCCTCATGTGACAAGAGCCGCCAGTTTAACCTTAACTAGTAGAGGGTCTCTATCAAGATTTGTCGTCAACCTCTTTGAACCGGCTCAGGGTCTCTAGGTGAGATTAACTGGTAAGAGTTCGACGGGTCACATAGCAGAGCAGCATCAGCTTACAGGCAGGTTTAACTCAAACTTGCCGCGGCTTAAGAGCCAATCAAGAGGGTATGTAAGCTAAACCCAATGGGTTGGAAGCCCCCAAATGACCTTGTTGATGGAGTCAACTTTTATAACCCGCCTGACTGTGGCTTAAGAGCCGATCAAAAGGGTGTGATAAGCTAAACCCGGTGGGTTGGAAGCCCCCAGATGACCTTGTTGACGGCGTCAACTTTTGGGTATATAACCCGCCTGACTGTGTCTTAAGAGACGATCAAAAGGGTGGGATAAGCTAAACCCGGTGGGTCAGAAGCCCCCAGGTGACCTTGTTGACGGAGTCAACTTTTGTGCAAACTGAGATACGCGAAACGGTAGAGGCCCCGGCTTGCACAGATGCCAACTTTATTATATATATATATATATGATATGTACAATGATGGTGTACAATGTCGAGCTTTGATGACTCAAGTATAGTAAGGCCGTAGATGAGCTATATTCCACGGCCGACGGGTCTCCTGCCGAGAAGTGCTTGACTCGTCTCGGATATCAATGAGATAATACGACCCGTTGTTGAGATTTCTGCTGACCACAAAAGGTCCTTCCCATGGAGGGGATAACTTGCGTGCATCCGTCTGATCTTGAATTAAACGCAACACTAAGTCGCCTTCTTGAAATATCCGGGTCTTAACTCTGCGGCTATGGTAGTGTCGTAGGTCTTGCTGATAAATCGCTGATCGAGCCGCCGCCAGATCCCGCTCTTCATCCAAAGCATCCAACGCATCTTGGCGTGCTATCTCATTATCTGTCTCAAGGTAAGCCGCCACTCGTGGTGAGTCATGACGTATATCACTTGGTAATACGGCTTCTGTGCCATAAACCATGAAGAAAGGTGAATAGCCTATTGATCTGTTGGGAGTAGCTCTGATGCTCCATAAGACTGATGGCAACTCCTCTACCCAACATCTCGGTGTTCGCTGCAAAGGAACCATAAGCCGGGGCTTGATACCTCTCAAGATCTCCTGGTTAGCACACTCTGCCTGACCATTTAATTGTGGATGAGAAACCGCAGAAACGTCAAGCCAGATGTGTTCACTTTCACAGAACGCTTGCATAGCCCCCTTGAATAAGTTCGTACCATTATCTGTGATGATACTATGAGGGTACCAAAATGGTAAATCGGCTTTTTGACAAACTGAATCACCTTTGCCGCGTCACACTTGCTAACCGGCTCAGCCTCCACCCACTTAGTAAACTTGTCCACCACCACCAAGAGGTGGGTCTTCTTATCCTTGGATCTCTTGAAGGGCCCGACCATATCAAGCCCCTAGACCGCAAACGACCAGGTCATTGGAATCATACGCAATTCCTGAGCCGGCACGTGAGCACGTCACGCGAACTTTTGATAGCCATCACACTTGAGAACCAAGTCTTCTGCATCCTTGTGAGCCATCAACCAGAAGAAACCATGAAGAAATCTTTGGCCACCAAATATTTTGAGCCGGCGTGATGACCACAATTGCCAACGTGAATTTCATTCAAGATTTCTTTTCCTTCTTCAGGTGAAACACAACATTGAAAAACACCGGTGATTCTGCACTTATGTAACTCGCCATTGATGATTGTCATAGACTTAGATCGCTGGACGATCTGTCTTGCTAAGGTCTCCTCCTTAGGTAACTCGCCGCGTGTCAAGTATGCTAAATAAGGCAGCGCCCAGTCGGGGATAGCATGTAGAGCCTGTTGGGAGACGTAGTAGTAAATCAAAATTTTCCAACGTGATCACCAAGATCTATCTATGGAGAAACCAGCAACGAGTAAGGGGAGAGTGCATCTTCATACCTTTGAAGATTGCTAAGTGGAAGCATTACAAGAACGTGGTTGGTGGAGTCGTACTCATAGCGATTCAAATCGCGGTGGACTCCGATCTTAGCACCGAACAACAGCGCCTCCGCGTTGAACACACGTGCAGCCCGGTGACATCTCCTATGCCTTAATCTACCAAGGAGGAAGGAGAGGTTGAGGGAGAGCTCCGGTAGCACGATGGCGGGGTGACGGTGGAGCTGCGTGGTCTCCGGCAGGGCTTCGCCAAGCACTACGGAGAACGAGGAGTAGGAGGAGTAGGGCTACGCTGAGAGGGGGAGAGAGTCGTGTCTCAAACAGCCCCAAGGGCTCCACTATATAGGAGGAGAGGGCCCACCCCTAGGGTTCCCACCCTAGGTGGTGCGACAGCCCCTAGATGGGCTCTGTCCGGCGACCAAGAGGGAGGGGAGAGGGGTGCGGCTGCCCTAGCCGCCCTAGGGTGGGCCTAGGGCCCATTTGGGCTAGGGTTTGCCCCCTCTCTCCTTTGCTGCGCCTTGGGCCACATGGGAGGGGTGCACCAGCCCACCTAGGGGCTGAATCCCTCCACCATTGGCCCATGCAGCCCTTCGGGGCCCGTGGCCCCTCCCAGTGGACCCTCGGAACCCTTCCGCCGGTCCTGGTACGTTACCGGTGACGCCCGAAACATTTTCGGTAACCAAAACCTCACTTCCTATATATCAATGTTTGTCTCCTGACCATTCTGGAACTCCTCGTAATGTCCGAGATATCATCTAGGACTCCGAACAACCTTCGGTAACCACGTACACTATTTCCCTATGACCCTAGCATCATCAAACCTTAAGTATGTAGACCGTACGGGTTCGGGAGACACGTAGACATGACCGAGACACCTCTCCAGTCAATAACCAACAGCGGGATTTGGATACCCATGTTGTCTCCCACATGCTCCACGATGATCTCATCGGATGAACCACGATGTCAGGGATTCAATCAATCCCGTATGCAATTCCCTTTGTCTACCGGTATGATACTTGCCCAAGATTCGATCGTCGGTATCCCTATACCTTGTTCAATCTCGTTACTGGCAAGTCTCTTTACTCGTTACATAACACATCATCCCGTGGCTAACTCCTTAGTCACTTTGAGCTCATTATGATGATGTCTTACCAAGTGGGCCCAGAGATAACTCTTCGTCACACGGAGTGACAAATCCCAGTCTCGATTCGTGCCAACCCAACAGACACTTTCGAAGATACCCGTAGTGCATGTTTATAGCCAGCCAGTTATGTTGTGACATTTGGCACACCCAAAGCATTCCTACGGTATCCGGGAGTTGCACAATCTCATGGTCTAAGGAAATGATACTTGACATTGGAAAAGCTTTAGCAGATGAACTACACGATCTTGTGATATGCTTAGGATTGGGTCTTGTCCATCACATCATCCTCCTAATGATGTGATCCGTTATCAATGACATCCAATGTCCATTGTCATGAAACCGTGACCATCTATTGATCACCGAGATAGCCAACTAGAGGCTCACTAGGGACATGTTGTGGTCTATGTATTCACACATGCATTACGGTTTCCAGTTAACACAATTATGGCATGAACAATAGACAATGATCATGAACAAGGAAATACAATAATAACCATTTTATTATTGCCTCTAGGGCATATTTCCAACAGTCTCCCACTTGCACTAGAGTCAATAATCTAGTTACATTGTGATGAATCAAACACCCAAAGCATTCTGGTGTTGATCATGTTTTGCTCGTGAGAGAGGTTTAGTCAACGGATCTGCGACATTCAGATCCATATGTACTTTACAAATATATATATATATATATCCCTCCTGAATGTAATCACGGATGGAGTTGAAGCGGCGATTGATGTTTCTTGTCTTCTTGTGAAACCTAGGATCCTTCGCAAGGGCAATAGCTCCAGTGTTGTCACAGAATAGAGTCATCGAGCCCGACGCATTGGGAATCACTCCTAGGTCGGCGATGAACTCCTTCATCCAGACTCCTTCCTTTGCTGCTTTCGAAGCAGCTATGTACTCCGCTTCACATGTAGATGCCGCCACGATGCTTTGCTTGCTGTTGCACCAGCTGACTGCCCCTCCGTTCAAAATATACACATATCCGGTTTGCAACTTGGAGTCGTCTGGATCTGTGTCAAAGCTAGCATCGACGTAACCCTTTACAACAAGCACTTTGGCACCTTCATATACGAGAAACATGTCCTTTGTCCTTTTCAGGTACTTCAGGATATTCTTGACCGTTGTCCAGTGTTCCGCTCCGGGATCACTTTGGTACCTCCCTACCAAACTTATGGCAAGGTTCACATCAGGTCTGGTACACAGCATGGCATACATAATAGAGCCTATGGCTGAAGCATAGGGGATGACACTCATCTCTTCTCTATCCTTTGTCGTGGTCGGGCATTGAGTCGTACTCAATCTCACACCCTGTAACACAGGCAAGAACCCCTTCTTGGACTGATCCATATTGAACTTCTTCAATATCTTTTTAAGGTATGTGCTTTGTGAAAGACCTATGAGGCATTTCGATCTATTTCTATAGATCTTAATACCTAGTATGTAAGCAGCTTCTCCAAGGTCCTTAATTGAAAAACATTTATTCAAGTAGGCATTTACACTTTCCAAAAGTTCTATATCATTTCCCATCAACAATATGTCATCCACATATAATATGAGAAATGCTACAGAGCTCCCGCTCACTTTCTTGTAAATACAGGGTTCTCCATAAACCTGTATAAATCCAAACGCTTTAATCACCTCATTAAAGCGAATGTTCCAACTTCGAGATGCTTGCACCAGCCCATAAATGGAGCGCTGGAGCCTGCATACCTTGTTAGCATCTTTAAGATCAACAAAACCTTCCGGCTGCATCATATATAGTTCTTCCTTAAAGAAGCCATTAAGGAATGTTGTTTTTACATCCATTTGCCAGATCTCATAATCATAAAATGCGGCAATTGCTAACATGATTCGGATAGACTTCAGCATCACTATGGGTGAGAAAGTTTCATCATAGTAAACTCCTTGAACTTGTCGATAACCCTTAGCGACAAGCCGAGCCTTATAGAAGGTCACATTACCATCCGCGTTAGTCTTCTTCTTAAAGATCCATTTATTTTCAATAGCTCGCTTATCATCAGGCAAGTCCACACTTTGTTCTCATACATGGATCCTATCTCAAATTTCATGGCTTCAAGCCATTTGTTGGAATCCAGGCCCGCCATCGCTTCTTCATAGTTCGAAGGTTCACCGTTGTCCAACAACATGATCTCCAGGACAGGGTTGCCGTACCACTCTGGTTCGGAACGTGTCCTAGTGGACCTTCGACGTTCAATAGTAACTTGATCTAAAGTTTCATGATCATCATCATTAACTTCCTCTCTATCCGGTGCAGGCTCCATAGAAAGAACTTCCTTGTGCTATGCTACTCTCCGGTTCGAGTGGAGGTACAATTTCCTCATCAATTTCTATTTTCCTCCCACTTACTAATTTCGAGAGAAACTCTTTCTCGAGAAAGGATCCATTCTTGGCAACAAAGACTTTGCCTTCGGATCTGAGGTAGAAGGTATACCCAATAGTCTCTTTGGGATATCCTATGAAGATGCACTTTTCTGCTTTGGGTTCGAGCTTCTCAGGTTGACGTTTCTTCACATAAGCATTGCATCCCCAAACTTTTAGAAATGACAGCTTAAGTTTCTTTCCAAACCATAATTCATACTGTGTCGTCTCAATGGACTTTGACGGTGCCCTATTTAAAGTGAATGCGGCAGTATCTAATGCACATCCCCAAAATGATAGCGGTAAGTCGGTAAGAGACATCATAGATCACACCATATCCAATAGAGTGCGATTACGACGTTCAGACACACCATTTCTCTGAGGTGTGCCAGGCGGCGTGACTTGTGAAACAATTCCACATTTCCTTAGGTGCGTGCCAAATTCATGACTTAAATATTCTCCGCCATGATCAGATCGTAGGCACTTTATTTTCCTTTCACGTTGATTCTCTACCTCACTCTGAAATTCCTTGAACCTTTCAAAGGTTTCAGACTTGTGTTTCGTTAAGTAGACATACCCATATCTGCTCAAGTCATCAGTGAGGGTGAGAACATAACGGTAGCCACCGCGAGCCTCGACGCTCATTGGACCGCATACATCTATATGTATTATTTCCAGCAAGTCAGTTGCTCGCTCCATTGTTCCGGAGAACGGAGTCTTGGTCATCTTGCCCATGAGGCATGGTTTGCATGTGTCAAATGATTCAAAATCAAGAGACTCCAAAAGTCCATCAGAATGGAGCTTCTTCATGCGTTTGACACCAATATGACCAAGGCGGCAGTGCCACATGTAAGTGGGACTATCGTTATCAACCTTACACTTTTTGGTACTCACACTATGAACATGTGTAACATCACATTCGAGATTCATCAAAAATAAACCATTGACCAGTGGAGCATGACCATAAAACATTTCTCTCGTATAAATAGAACAACCATTATTCTCAGATTTAAATGAGTAGCCATCTCGCATCAAGCGCGATCCAGATACAATGTTCATGCTCAGAGCTGGTACTAAATAACAATTATTGAGGTTTAAAACTAATCCCGAAGGTAGATTTATAGGTAGCGTGCCGACGGCGATCACATCGACCTTGGAACCATTCCCGACGCGCATCGTCATCTCGTCCTTTGCCAGCCTCCACTTATTCCGTAGCTCCTGCTTGGAGTTACAAATGTGAGCAACTGCACCGGTATCAAATACCCAGGAGCTACTACGAGCACTGGTTAGGTACACATCAATAACAAGTATATCACATATACCTTTAACGTTGTCGGCCTTCTTATCCGCTAAGTACTTGGGGCAGTTCCACTTCCAGTGACCCATACCCTTGCAATAAAAGCACTCAGTGTTAGGCTTGGGTCCATTCTTGTTCTTATTCCCGACAACTTGCTTACCGGGTGCGGCAACAGCTTTGTCATCCTTCTTGAAGTTATTCTTACCCGTTCCTTTCTTGAAACTAGTGGTATTATTCACCATCAACACTTGATGCTCCTTTTTGATCTCGACCTCCGCTGATTTCAGCATCGAGTAAAACTCAGGAATGGACTTCTCCATACCCTGCATGTTGTAGTTCATCACAAAGCTCTTGTAGCTAGGTGGAAGCAACTGGAGGATTTTGTCAATGACCGAATCATCCGGGAGATTAACTCCCAGCTGAGTCAAGCGGTTGTGCAACCCAGACATTTTGAGTATGTGCTCACTGACAGAACTATTCTCCTCCATCTTACAACTAAAGAACTTGTCGGAGACGTCATATCTCTCGACCCGAGCATGAGCTTGGAAAACCAGTTTCAGGTCTTGGAACATCTCATATGCTTCGTGTTGCTCAAAATGCTTTTGGAGCCCCGGTTCTAAACTATAAAGCATGCCGCACTGAACCAGGGAGTAATCATCACAGCGTGACTGCCAAGCGTTCGTAACGTCTTGGTCCGCTGGGAAAATGGGTGGGTCACCTAACAGTGCATCAAGGACATACAATCTCTTGGAAGCTATGAGGATGATCCTCAAGCTATGGACCCAGTCTGCCTAGTTGCTTCCATCATCTTTCAGCTTGGTTTTCTCTAGGAACGCGTTGAAGTTGAGGGTGACATTAGCGTTGGCCATTGGATCTACAATATAAATTGTAAAGACAATTTTAGACTAAGTACATGATAATTAAGTTCACATAATCAAATTATTTAATGAACTCTCACTTAGATAGACATCTCTCTAGTCATCCAAGTGATACATGATCCATGTCAACTAGCTCGTGTCTGATCATCACGTGAGACGGACTAGTCATCCATGGTGAACATCTCCATGTTGATCGTATCTTCTATACGACTCATGTTCGACCTTTCGGTATTCCGTGTTCCGAGGCCATGTCTGTACAAGCTAGGCTCGTCAAGTCATCCTAAGTGTTTCGTGTGTGTAAATCTGGCTTACACCCATTGTATGCGAACGTTAGAACCTATCACACCCGATCATCACGTGGTGCTTCGGAAGAATGATCCTTAGCAACGGTGCACAGTTAGGGTGAACACCTTTCTTGAAATTTTTATTGAGAGATCATCTTATTTACTACCGTCGTTCTAAGAAAATAAGATGTAAACATGATAAACATCACATGTAATCAATATAGTGACATGATATGGCCAATATCATCTTGCTCCATTGATCTCCATCTTCGGGGCACCATGATCATCACTGTCACCGGCACGATACCATGATCTCCATCATCATGATCTCCATCATCGTGTCTTTATGAAGTTGTCTTGCCAACTATTACTTCTACTACAATGGCTAACGTTTAGCAATAAAGTAAGGTAATTACATGCCGTTTATGATTGACACGCAGGTCATACAATAAAATAAGACAACTCCTATGGCTCCTGCCGGTTGTCATACTCATTGACATGCAAGTCGTGAATCCTATTACAAGAACATCATCAATCTCATACATCACAATGCATCACATCACATCCTTTGGCCATATCACATCACAAGGCATATGCTGCAAAAACAAGTTAGACGTCCTCTAATTTGTAGTTGCAAGTTTTTACGTGGCTGCTATAGGTTTCTAGCAAGAACGATTCTTACCTACGCCAAAACCACAACGTGATATGCCAATTGCTATTTACCCTTCATAAGGACCATTTTAATCGAATCCAATCGGACTAAGGTGGGAGAGATAGACACCCGCTAGCCACCTTATGCAACAAATGCATGTCGGGCGGTGGAACCGGTCTCACGTAAGTGTACGTGTAAACATGGTCCGGGCCGCTTCATCCCACAATACCACCGAATCAAGATAAGACTAGTAGTGGTAAGCAAATTAACAAGATCGACGTCCACAACAACTTTGTGTTCTACTCATGCATAGATTCTACGCATATACCTAGCTCATGATGCCACAGTTGGGAGACGTAGTAGTAAATCAAAATTTTCCTACGTGTTCACCAAGATCTATCTATGGAGAAACCAGCAACGAGTAAGGGGAGAGTGCATCGCCATACCTTTGAAGATCGCTAAGCGGAAGCGTTACAAGAACGCAGTTGGTGGAGTCGTACTCGTAGCGATTCCGATCGCAGTGGACTTCGATCTCAGCGCCGCACAATGGCGCCTCCGCGTTCAACACACGTGCAGCCCGATGACGTCCCCTACACCTTGATCCAGCAAGGAGGAAGGAGAGGTTGAGGGAGAGCTCCGGTAGCACGACAGCGTGGTGACGGTGGAGCTGCGTGGTCTCCGGCAGGGCTTCGCCAAGCACTACGGAGAACGAGGAGTAGGAGGAGTAGGGCTACGCCGAGAGGGGGAGAGAGTCGTGTCTCAAACAGCCCCAAGGGCTCCACTATATAGGAGGAGAGGGAGGAGGGTGCCCACCCCTAGGGTTCCCACCCTAGGTGGTGCGACAGCCCATAGATGGGATCTGGCCGGCGGCCAAGAGGGAGGGGAGAGGGGTGCGGCTGCCCTAGCCGCCCTATGGTGGACCTAGGGCCCATCTGGGCTAGGGTTTGCCCACTCTCTCCTTTCTTGCACCTTGGGACAGGTGGGAGGGGCGCACCAGCCCACCTAGGGGCTGGTTCCCACCACCTTCGGCCCATGCAGCCCTCCGGGGCCCATGGCCCCTCCCGGTGGACCCCCGGAACCCTTCCGGTGGTCCCGGTACGTTACCAGTGATGCCCGAAACATTTTAGGTAACCAAAACCTCACTTCCTATATATCAATCATTGTCTCCAGACCATTCCGGAACTCCTCATGACGTCCGAGATCTCATCCGAGACTCCGAACAACCTTTGGGAAGCACATACACTATTTCCCTATAACCCTAGCGTCATCGAACCTTAAGTGTGTAGACCCTACGGGTTCGGGAGACACGTAGACATGACTAAGACACCTCTCCAGTCAATAACCAACAGCGGGATCTGGATACCCATGTTGTCTCCCACATGGTCCACGATGATCTCAATGGATGAACCATGATGTCGGGGATTCAATCAATCCCGTATGCAATTCCCTTTGTCTACTGGTATGATACTTGCCCAAGATTCGATCGTCGGTATCCCTATACCGTGTTCAGTCTCATTACTGGCAAGTCTCTTTACTCGTTCTGTAACACATCATTCTGTGGCTAAATCCTTAGTCACTTTGAGCTCATTATGATGATGTCTTACCGAGTGGGCCCAGAGATACCTCTCCGTCACATAGAGTGACAAATCCTAGTCTCGACTCGTGCCAACCCAACAGACACTTTCGGAGATATCCGTAGTGCACCTTTATAGCACCTTTACATTGTGACGTTTGGCACACCCAAAGCATTCCTACAATATCTGGGAGTTGCACAATCTCATGGTCTAAGGAAATGATACTTGACATTGGAAAAGCTTTAGCAGACGAACTACACGATCTTGTGCTATGCTTAGGATTGGGTCTTGTCCATCACATCATTCTCCTAATGATGTGATCCCGTTATCAATGACATCCAATGTCCATGGTCATGAAACCATGACCATCTATTGATCAACAAGCTAGCCAACTAGAGGCTCACTAGGGACATGTTGTGGTCAATGTATTCACACATGCATTACGGTTTCCGGTTAACACAATTATAGCATGAACAATAAGAAATCATCATGAACAAGGAAATACAATAATAACCATTTTATTATTGCCTCTAGGGCATATTTCCAACAGTGCCGCCACCAGCTGCCCCTCCGGTCAGGTATAGCTAAGTCTTCCTCTGAAGGTAGCTTGACTGACGAGTGATGTAGCATGTCAAAGAATACGTTAGGTGGCACCGGCTTTCGCTGGGAGCCCAACCTGGACAATGCATTAGCCGCCTCATTTCTACGACGATCAATATGATCCACCTAATATCCCTTGAAGTGACCAGCGATGACATCCACCGCCTGACGATAAGCCGCCATCTGCGGGTCCTTGGAATCCCACGTGCCTGAAACCTGCTGGGCCACGAGATCTGAGTCGCCGAGACATCGCACCCGGCTCAGGTTCATCTCCTTAGCGACCCGTAGGCCATGAAGTAAAGCTTCATACTCAGTTGTATTGTTAGTACAAGGAAACATCATCCTTAACACGTAACAGAACTTATCACCTTTAGGGAAGGTTAAGATAACCTGAGCCCCTGATCCTTCCAGTTGCCTGGATCTGTCAAAGTGAATCATCCAATATGTGTTATCCGGCTTCTCCTTAGGTGCCTGACACTATGTCCAGACATTTATGAAATCCACCAAGGCTTGATACTTGACCGCCGTGCGAGGCACGTATTTCAAATTAAGGGGTCCAAGCTCCAATGCCCACTTAGCAATCTGACGGGGCAGAGCTGACCACTGTGACTTGGTGCCCCAGGAAATAATGCTTCAGCTTACGGTTCACCATGAACACCCCAAACACCAGCTTCTACCAATGTGGGTACCTCTACTTGGACTCTATTAGGACTTCACTAATGTAGTAAACTGGCCTCTGAACCAGATATTCCTTCCCTGCCTCCTTACGCTCAACAATCGCGGCACTGACGGCCCTGTTATTAGCCGCCACGTATAGGAGCAAAGGTTCCTTCTCAGCCGGAGCAGCCAAGACCGGCGGCTCAGTGAGTTGCTCCTTGAGTGCTTCAAACACTTCACCTTCCTTCGTACTCTAGACAAAGTTGTTTGTCTTCTTCATCATCTGGTACAAAGGAATGGCCTTCTCACCTAGGCGGCTTATGAACCGGCTTAACGCAGCGATTCGACCTGCCAGGCACAGAACATCATTGATGCATGCCAGCTCAGCCAGGGAGGTAATAGCCTTTATCTTATCTGGATTAGCTTCGATGCCCCGTGCAGAGATGAGAAAACCCAAAAGCTTGCCTGTAGGAACTCCAAAAACACACTTAGTCGGGTTAAGCAACATCTTGTAGACCCGTAAGTTATCAAAAGTTTCCTTCAAGTTGTCAAGTAGAGTCTCCTTCTTCCTTGACTTGACCACAATATCATCCACATATGGATGAACATTGCGTCCAACTTTACTGTGAAGACAGTTCTGCACACAACGTTGGTAAGTCGCCTGGGCACTCTTGAGTCCAAAAGGCATAGACACATAGCAGAAAGCACCAAAAGGCGTGATGAAAGTCGTCTTCTCTTGGTCTTTGACTGCTATCTTGATCTGGTGGTAACCGGAATAAGCGTCCAAGAAGCATAAACTCTCACAACCCGCCATTGCATCAATAATCTGGTCGATACGGGGGAGAGAAAACGGGTCAACTAGACAAGCTTTGTTAATATCCGTGTAATCCCCACACATACGCCACATGTCGTTCTTCTTAAGCACTAGCACTGGGTTAGCAAGCCACTCTGGGTGAAATACTTCCACGATGAACTCTGCTGCCAGAAGCTGGGCCACCTCTTCCCCAATAGCCTTGCGCCGTTCTTCATTAAACCGCTAGAGGAACTACTTAACCGGCTCAAACTTAGGATCCACATTAAGGTGGTGCTCAACAAACTCTCTCGGTACACCCAGCATGTCAGAAGGTTTCCATGCGAAGATGTCCCGATTCTCACGGATGAATTCGATGAGCGCGCTTTCCTATTTGGGATCCATATTAGCCCCAATAGTGAACTGTTGAGATGAGTCGCCCGGAGTGAAATCCACCAACTTGGTATCATCCGCCGCAAACTTGAGGGGCGGCTCAGATTCCCTAGTAGGCTTTTTCAGCGGAGTCATGTCCTTCGGGTCAACATTTTCCTTATAGAACTTGAGTTCTGCTTCAGCACAACTTGATTGCGTAAGTTGAGTCTCCTTCCTCACACTCAATTGCCGTCTTCCGATCACCATGCATGGTAATCGTTCTGTTTAAATCTGGCATTTTGAGCTGTAAGTAGACATAGCAAGGCCTCGCCATGAACTTGGCATAAGCCGAATGTCCAAAGAGGGCATGATATGGACTTTTGATTTTGACCACCTCGAAACACAAGGACTCCACCCTGTGGTTATATTCGTCGCCAAAGGAAACCTCCAAGGAGATTTTACCCACTGGATAAGCCGACTTTCCGGCTACCACACCATGAAAGACTGTCGAAGAAGGCCTAAGATCCTTATCGAGCAATTTCATCCGGCGAAAGGTGTCATTATTACAGGATGTTGATGCTGCTACCACCATCCATAAGCACCTTAGTAAACACATATCCTCCCACTTGGGGGCCAACCACCAAAGCCAGCCGCCCTGGGTTGTCAACAAGTGGCGGGTGATCCTCTCGGCTCCAAGTGATGTCATACTCAGACGACTTCAAGTATTGCGGGAGAACCGACATGATTGCATTAACCGCCCGCTTATGCACCTTCTAGTCTCGCCTGTCAAGGAAGGTTGTAAAAACATGATATTGACCCGTGCTGAGCTGCTTCGGACTACTCTGATACCCAGATTGGTTATTCTGCTATTGATTACTGCCACCAGATTGCTGATGATGACCTCCTTGATTGCTCTGACCCTGATAGCCAGATCCTGAACCACCAGCACCAAGACCGGTTCCTGACTCGCCTGGCCCTGAGCCGCCTGGTGGGCCGCCACCATTATTATGATGCTGCCGCAAGCTGTAATCCCGAAACTGTCGCAAAATGTGGCAATTCCTCCATGTATGACCCGCCACCCTGTCGGGCCGGCTGTGCTCCAGACAAGGTATATTGAGCATCTCCTCCAAGTTGAAAGGAGTTTTGCCCTTATTAAAGGGTTGCCTGAAATTCCCGTTGCCCTTAGCTCGATTGTTCCCGGCGCTGGTGTTGGCCACCAATTCGGACCCACCTTCTGGATTCTTCCTCTTACCATGGTTACCACTGCCTGCCGCACCCTTGCCATTGTTATTCTTCTTACCCTGACCAGGCTTCTCCTCATCAGAGCCTGGGTCCTTCGCATTGTCACAGTCGGCATACTTTGTGAGAGACACCATGAGCTCCCCCATATCTTGACACGAGCACTTGAGCCGGCCAAGCTTTTGCTTCAGAGACGTAAAGTGGCAATTCTTCTCCAGAATCAAAACCGCTTGAGCCGCCGTAATCTACTCAGACGAGTGGATGATAGTTGAGACCCGCCAGACCCAATGATGAGCCGACTCATCCTCCTATTGCACACAATGATCCAAATCTACAATCATAATGGGCTACTTCCACGTTCCTTGGAATTTTTTGATGAACTTCGCCTTCAACTCGGCCCAGGAATTAATGGTGTTGGGTGGAAAGCCCTTCGACCACATGCGATCCGGCCCTTCCAGCATTATGATGAAATACATCTCCATGGCTAGCTCGTAGCTTTCTATCCAAGCCTCCGGAGGCAGGTCAACAGTGGAATTTGGGACCTTGCGAGGGCCCTTGAAATCTTTCGGCAGATGCTCGTTCCGCAAATCCGGCACTAAGCATGGCACTCCCACGGCCCTGGAGGTTATTCTTGCTCCTACTAAAATGGAAGGTGCGGGTTCTTGATGAGCCGCCGCCGCTGCCAGAGCCGCCGCCTCTCGCTATGCTCTCGCCCGGTCCACCAGTGCATGAGCATCCAGAACCGCCCGGTAGTCTCGTGGCGGGTCCCGGTGTCGATCGCTACTAGAAACCGCCGGTGACTGATAGCGTCGGCTATAGCTACGGCTGGGGATAGGGGTTGAATGCACACGACTCCGACAGTAATTGTACTTCTCCTGTTGGGCCATTGCCATCTGCAGGTATCCAATAGCGTTCCGCACCTCTTCTGCGAAAGGCGCCTCGTCCGGGATAGGGATTGTACCAAGTCGAGTCGCTGTCGCGACCATGTTCTCCGCCGGGTTGGAATAATGACCCGCCGGCGTAGGGAAAGACATTGGAGAGGCCTGGTTCCGTCGGAATGGGTAATGTTTGGTTCCGGTCGGCTTCAAGGTACTTCCGCTGTCTATCCTGTTCCCGACATGTTGAAAATATTCCTGCCCTCATACTGATCCGACAAGAGGGACTAATGCCTCATCCGTTGAACTGCCGCTGCAGACTGCTGCTCCAACTCCAGGCGGAAAGCATCCGCCCTCAGGCAATCCGCCTCTGCCTCCATCTGATCATTCATTACGTTGATCTCCTGTTGAACTTCGGTCATCTGGTCCTTTAGCCTCGCGATCTCCGTGTTCCGGGCCGCTTGATTTTCAGATGTAACCTCCATGGCCATCAGGGTTGTAAGCTAATTCATCAGATCTAGAAGAACTTGAGTAGGCGGCCTACCAGCCCCTGATCCTACTGCGCCGGCGGCTCTGCTGCTCGGGGCCAGACCTGACCCTGCCATGAAGATGGCATCACGGCTCGGCAGCTCATAACCCTCCGGCTCGTGATATTTTGACTCGGTGTAAAACTCAACGTAGTCCCGCCATTGTGCAGCTGGTAAATTGATTTCGTCTCTCCACTCGAAGATCCATCATCCGAACAGATGAGAGTTCCCTACGATATAGAACCTTCAAGATCTGTGCCATGAGTAAAACCGACGAAGACATGCTTCTTGGCCCGGTCGCACAGGCGGATTGCACGTGTCGGGCGGGTCGCGCGCGCCGGGCCGGCTCGACGATGTCGTCACAGATGTCCGGCCCGGGTTCAGATCTGCTGATCTTACCGATGAAGACGTGGATTCCGCCGAAGGGTATATGGAAACCGTACTCGATTGAGTCGGCTTCGGGACCCCAGCCGGCGTCATCAATGTAGAGCCAGCCACGGCGACTCTTGTTCATCCTGCCAACAACGTACCCCTTGATCCATGGTAGAGATCCCTTTGAGAACTCAACACCACCGAGCACTTGCCCCACGGTGGGCGCCAACAACTGTGGTTTTGTCACAGCAGATGTCCGAAGACAAGGGACACGAGTTTACCCAAGTTCGAGGCCATCGCTAAGGTGATGGACTCAGAGGGGTTGGTTGAGATGAGGGACACGAGTTTACCCAGGTTCGTCCCCTCAAGAAGAGGTAAAATCCTATGTCCTGCTTGTGTTGTATTGATTGGAGTATCGATTACAAGGGAGCGGATTCGCTTGACCTAGCTCTCGATCGATTGGTTCCTGTCTACGCCTCCCTGGGGCCTCACCTTTATATAGGAGGTCGAGGCCCCTGGTTACACGAGTCATACACCGACTCTTACAACATAGACGATCTTGTCTCTAAGTCACCTTGACATCTTGGGTAAACCGTCTCTCGGCGGCTTAACCGCCTGGGTCTTCATACCATCTTCTGTCTCGGCCTCCATCTTGGCCCATCTTGGTAAGCCGTCAGGCCTATGTCTTTCAGCCTGCTTCTCTGGTCTTGATCATGAGCCGCCAGGTATGACCCAGCCCCACCTGGGCGGGTCTCACCACGGGGTTATATCCCCAACACCTACTCTCCGATATAACTAGACTCAAATAGTTTTAACTAGACTCGACTCGGCCAAGTTCGATCAAGCAAAGGGCTCCTATGGTCGTATGGCTCTGAATACCAACTTGTAACACCCAAGATGCGCGCCTATCCTTATTTAGGCATGGGGCCGCGACAAGGTTAGATGCGCATCTAGTTGTTTTGCAAGTACAGTAACATCGCATACATGTATGAAGAGATGAGTATATGAGTTGGCTTACACTCGCCACAAGCTAAATTACAAGTTAACACAAATTATTCAAACATCATACAAAAGATAGGGTTCGTCTACGGATGAAAACAAATGAAGAAAAGAAGCAATGAAATTGTCTTGCTAGCCCCAAAGATCATGACCAAGGCCTCCCTACTCGTTTGGATATGTGACGTACATTCTGCCACGTTCTTCATCATACTCCCATTGGAGCTGGGTCACATCATCTGGCACGGTCTCATCTGCACCTGCACTTGTATTTGTTGTAGAAATATGTGAGCCACGGGGACTCAGCAATCTTGTAACCCGGGTACCGAAACTATGTAAGCTTATTGGATTGGATGGGAGTAAGTGTTGAGTTTGCAGCAGCACTAAGCATTGTTTGGTGGCTAACTTACGAGAACATGAATGTAAATATAGTGGACGACGAAAGACAATCTAGAACTACCATGATCACTAAGTGATCCCGAACACCTACTTACGTCAAACAAAACCCCACCATGTTCTCTCTCGGTTCATGTTCATGAGCAGAGACAATCACGGTTACGCACACAGTTGGTGTATTCTATTGGATTTTAATTCAAGTTAACTATAACTGGGTGTTAAACAAAATGTCCAAGTTGCCACATAACCGCGGGCACAGCTTTCCGAAAGATTTTACCCTGCAGGGGTGCTCCAACTAATCAATCACAAATTAACCACACTTCGCGGGAATAACCTCGACCACGGACCTCGTGATCATCCTAGGCAATTCCAAAGGTAAAACAAGTCCAGCAAGACCGCCTGACGTGTCGACGAACCCGATAAGAGCCGCATATCTCGTTCTCAGGACACGACCGGATAAGATAGTGTACAGTGGCCTGATAGAAATCTCCCGAGTTGCCCTGGGTTGGCCCCGCACAGTGCTCTAGTTTGGACCAACACTCATGAGGAGCACTAGCCCGGGTTGTTGATTAATTATCCACGGGGTTGCAAAGCCCTATGCATTTTTATTAAGTTGTTTAAGCAAATAGTACCCATGTTGGGCCTTGCCAGACAAGCTTTACTCTCAAACAAATAATCAAGGGGGTCCCCATAACAATCCCAAGCATGTTAGGAGTGCAAAATATGGAGACATAGCACCGGTAACAAGTAACTATGGCGGTAAAACTGGAACAAAACACCGAGCAAAAGGCCAATACTTCCACCATACCAAGATATATGTGTGCATTAAATTAAATAGCAGTAAATATTGTGATATCTCCAGATATCCATGTTATGACATGGAAACAACCTGCACCAGCATCTAAGAATGCTATAAGAGGGGCTGAGCAGCGGTAACTTAGCCAAACAAGGTTTGCTAGGTAGTAGAGGGGTTAGAGGCTATCATCACAATGTAGGAGGCTTGACATTCAGGTGGTAGGTAACGCATATGTAACGATAAGAGCGAGACATCTATCAAAGCAAAAATAGTGTCGGGATCCGGGTATGATCATCTTGCCTGTTGGTTCTTCAGAGGGACAAAGAGCGGGGTCCTCGTAGTGGTACTCTCCTGGATCCTCGTACTCAGGTTCAACACTCGCATCTACCCAAGAGAAACAACAACTATAAACGAACAACGACGATGAAATGCACAAACAATATGATGTGTGATTCATTTGAAGTATTTAACATGGCAAGCCTAAGCTAGTCATGTTTCTCATGCAATGGTTCGGTTATTTACTATTCTGCATAGAACATCATGTTAGGTTGTTTGAACATGCATGATCATGGAAAATATGGATGCTTCATGCAAAATCGATGCAAATGCATATGTAAAACATAGGAAATGGAGTAACGGATCTCACGCTACGCTCACAACAAGGTACGAAGGAAAATACAAGACTAGAAAGGCCATGGGCTATTCCTTGGTATTCCAAGGTAGCCACTGGTTAGGAAATGAAAATCAAACACAGTAGAGCCAAAGATCAAGCAAAACAATGGAGCATAGCTCCCACAAGTCACAAAACACTACCACACACAATCTGCCCAAAACAGCAACATAGCGACCTCCACAGCAATTATCGAGAGCTACAGGATGTTTCCAACCTCAAAAAAAGCATGTACAAAAACTACATAACATGCTTATCAAAACATCCAACTACACAAACTGGAAAGGAAGAACATATCACTAAGCATGAAGCTCACAAGAAGGCATGATGAAACAGATTCTAGGGACTTTGTGAAAAGCACGGTTTTCTCGAATCCGAGTTAAGCTGGTAGCAAGATTACAGCAGATAATGATGCTAGACACCACCTCATGGCATGAAAATTAACAGGATGGTAGAGAACAACATCTACTTCAAAACACTAGCACTGAGCTTGAGCTAAAACACAACAGAGCACTTGGTAGCATCCACTCAACATCGCATAAAAATGCTAGCAGATTCTCACACTTAGAAATATTTAGCATGTTGCAATCAGCAACATTTTATTAGCTACTTTGGAGCAATATTTTCACTTACATGCAAGTTTAACTTGACAAAATAAAATACCATGGCATAATACTCATGAAACACTACCACTTTCATGTTGACACCACTATCAAAGCATGCATGAATTAATTCTAAAAAATGACAAAATGGCATATTGGGACAAAATGACATTTTGTAAAACTTTCTCAAATGACAAAACCAATTGCACCAATGGATTCCTAGGATTTTTGTACCCCAAATCCATATATCATACTCCTAGGTTGTTGTAGATAAAATGCACACAAATCTAAGTTACAAATCACTTCAACATCATCCCCTACTTATAAGTCAAACTTTCCATAAATGCTCATGCCAAAAATGTCTTTGAACAAAAATGGACATTTACTAGAAATGGAAATAATCAATTACACAAACAAAACTAAAAGGAAAATAAAACAGAAAAGAAAAGAAAAGGAGGGGACCCACCTAGCATAGACACCAGGGTCCAATGTGGATGACATGTGGGCCAGGGGGCCCACTGTCATACACACACTCTCATAGACCACACACACACATGCCATACCAAATCCATTTGCCACAGCAGATCCCACCTACACACACACAACACTTGCACACACGCACACAGGATCCTACGTGGCCACACCAGATCGTGTGAATCGCCACACACACACACGCTAGCACAGGAGAAAAAGAAAAAGGGGCGCTGGGGTAATCGAACTGGCGACCTCCCAGTGCTTATCCTAGCGCGCTACCACTACACTACCCCACGGCTACTGATCGTAGAGGGGGTTCTATGCTACTAAATCTAACCTGACCGAGGCTAACTAACGAAACTGAATCAAACACACACGCACACAACAGAGGGACGGCGACGGCGATTCCGGCGACAGAGGAGTTCTCCGGCAAGGCGGACCTCCTATGGGGGATGCGGGGACCTAGGGGTCTCAAGACACGACCAGATGGGTCTTCCTACAATGAAATACCAATCCCTGAGTTTCCTCGAGATGGCCTCGCAGGCAGCCCATTTTGGACCAACACTCATGAAGAGCACTCGCCCGGGTTGTTGAGTAATTATCTGCGGCTACCAGTGGGTCCCTATATATTTTATTAGTTATGAGGCAAATGTAGTACCAATGTTGGGCCTTTCCAGACAAGATTTATCCCAAAATGAAAATCAAGGGGGTCCCCATAACAACCCCGAGCATGTTAGGAGCTCTCAATATGGAACATAACACCAGTTCACAAGTAAATAGGGCGACAAAGATGGAACAGAACACCGAGCAAAAGGCCAAGCCTTCAAACTTTTACCACGTATATATGTGCATTAAATTAAATAGCAATAATATTGTGTTAACAAACGAATGTCCATGCTTTCACATGGAAGCAATTGCACCTGGAGCTAGAAACGCTATAAGAAGGGCTGAGCAAGCGGTAACATAGCCAAATAGTGGTTTGCTGGGATGTGGAGGAGCTAGAGTCTTATCATGGCAATGTTGGGAGGCCTGAGAAATGAGCGTTAGGTAGTAAGACATAACGATAGAAACGAGGCAACTAGCATAGCAATGATAGTAGTGGTATCCAGGGAAATGTGCCATCTTGCCTGAGATCCCGCTTGGAAGAAGAACGAATCCATGAAGAAGACGATCCGTGAAGTAGACAAAAGAATCCTCACACTCCGAACACTTTCGTAACTCTATCGATAAGAAACAATCCGGAAACAACAATCAACACATGGTACACCACAACATATGCATGACATGATGCATAAACAAATGCGATGCATGTTATGCATGACATGGCAAAGCAAAACAATCAACTTCTACATAGTAAGTGAAGCTCAATATGCTCGTTGCATATTGAAGAAACTCCACATTCAAATATTTAGTTCACTCTCATTTAGGTACTCATTGACATGAAATGTTGTTAAACATGGCAAGAGGTGAAGCATAATGAAACTACACCATCTAGGCATCTTAAATGAGGTTGGAAACAACTTATAGTATTTCCGAAATGACCCCATATGTTAATTGCGAAATTATTCCAGATCTATACTAATCATATTTTAAATTTGTTAAAAAACAGAATAAAGTATACCATGCAATTCTACACGTCATTCCAGTCGATTTACATATGTGGAACATCTCACATGGAGCTACGGTCTAAAAGTTATGACACACACAAGATGATCATGACATGAATGCAAAATGCATGAAAATGACAACCACAAGCACTTCAAAACATGTATGCAACATGATAATTTGATACTACATGAAATTCTAAGCAAGTTTCATGTATGGCATGTCCAAAACGGAGCTAGGGTTCAACCACAAAACCCATACTAGGTATAGTGCAAATCTGTCCAAAACAGCAACATAGCATATTGCAACCCACAATCAACTAGCTACAGCCATCTAAAAATGCACAAAAAGACATGGGGTTGTATCTTGCATGATGCTCAACAATCCATCTATTAACAACAAGTTGATTACATGCATGTATCAATAGGAAATGAGCTCACAAGAAGACATATTGAACTAAGCAGTTTTCAGACTTAGTGAAACTCCCGGTTTTTTAAACAGAGCAGTTTTTATCACGAAGGCATATGGACAGCAGTAAAACTATATGCTACATGGCATATATTGGCATGAAACTTACCAGCATTCTAGAGGACATTATGAACTACAAATAACTTTGTTACACCAACCCCAAAAGGGATGTAGATCACTAGAAAAACACATGGCAAGACAGCAACAAAATGTCACATATTCCAGACTTAGAAATATTTAGACCCCTCAAAACAGCACATTGGTTAGGCATGTTGGCAATAAGAAATCAACACCTAAACATGGATTATCATGGCAAACAAAATGACCAGGGGCTAGTGCACATGCCAAAGGGCATAACTCATGTTCAAAATTATTTCATATCATGCATGGATTAATTCACACAAAATAAACAAAAGGGCATCATAGCAAAGTAATATGCACACAAAAATGCTCAACTGATTAAACTAATTGCACACATGAAATCAATGGATTTTTCTACCCTAAAAACATATATGGCATGCATATGGTACTGTATAAAATGTGCCACAATTAATTACGCGCCAATTACTTATATTTACATATAAACAGAGTGTCGGGTAGGTATATCGCATACATGGGCATTAAATAGACAAAGGGGGCTCACCTTGCGGGCCTTGGCCCGTTGGTGGCGTGATTGGGCTAGGCGAGGCCATCGTGGAGCTGCGGCTGGGCCTCAACAGAAGGGACCACAGGCGGTCAAAGGGCGCTGGTCGTGGCTCCTGTCCTCCTGCTCGCTCCCGAGCAGGGTCATGGCGCGGCGGCGGTTGGCATTAGGCGAGTTCTGTGAAAGGCGAAGTAGGGGCCGGTGCTAGCGGGGATGGGCGGATCCGGCGGTTGGGGTTCCAGATCCGGCGACGACGAGGTGCGGGGAACCGACGGTGGTGGATCTCGACCTTGGGATCCACGGGGCTTGTGCGCGGCAAGTGGACCAGGGCGGAGGGATCGAGGCCATGCACGGCTACGGGGTGTAGGGCGAACGGCGGCGCTGGACGCCAGCAACGGCGAGGATGGATCAGGGGGCAGTGAGGCTATCCTGCTCCAGCCACGGCGGCCGACGACGGGTGGTGGCACAGGGTCTCGGCTCCTGGCGACCGGGAGGCAGAGGCAGGCGCGGTGTACGGGCGGCGGCAACATACGGGCTCGGGCGGGCCCGGTCTGGGCTTTGGCAGGCCCTATCAGTTGGAGGAGAGAGGAGATGGGAGAAGGGTGGCTGCATGCGGATTTCAAGGTGGAGAGACTAGGGTTCCAAAATAGGCATGGGTAGGCTTCCCTTTTATAGCAAATGGGGCTAGGGTTTGCAGTTTTGCACCGTTTTCGAGCCGTTCTATCTCGATCAGACGGCTCCGGATGCTGGATGGTGTAGTTTGGGTTAGGTGGGCTGTGTAGTTGGGCTAGGTGGAAAACAGAGGGTGGTTTGGGCCCGTGACACAAGTTTTATAAACCGAAAACGTCCGATAATTAAACTGATGATTGTGTCGCTAGGGTTGATTGTTTGGGTATCAAACAACCTCTGATTGCGACGAAATTTGGCAGGCAGTCTACCTAAAATATAGTAAGACCGCACGCCAACTTTCGACCCAATCCGAGAATATTTTATAATCACTTTTAAAAACAATATTTTATCGATGTCGCGGGCGCGTGCATGTGTGGTTGGTCTCGAAACGGTCAACAACACGATCGGAGAGAACCGGCAACTATGAATGGATGTAAATTTTTAAAATGAGAGACGATGTTATGCAGATGATGCGAATAATGTAATGATCAATGCGACAACCACACGAATCACACGACAACAATGGAATTAAAGGGGAATCTTCTGGAGTGTCCATCCAGGGCAGTTACAACTCTCCTCCACTTACAAGAGATCTCGTCCCGAGATCTTAGAACGAGAAGGGGAAGAGAAAGAGCAAGACAAAGAGCAAGAGAAAGAGGTAAAACTTAGTTGCTTCTTTGACAAACGCGTGAAACCAACGAAACATGAAGGTTGCAAAGGGATGAAGGATGGTATGGGGGACAAGCAAGAATTCAAAAGAAATTTAATCAGCACTTCGATGGAAAATAGAAGAGAAGCTTGATATGATGGAAAGAACTAGAAAATAGAACGCAATACTCTGGTTAAATGAATGAGCAAGGGAAGAACATGATCTGGACTAAAAGACAAGACAGACAAAGAGAGCAACATCACAAAGCCTTCGGAACAAAAGACTAGAAGCTGGATTAATGGAAGGAAAAGAACAGAGAAGAAAAATGATAACTTCTATCACAATTGAATTGAAAAGCATCTTTAGAATGAAGAGATTCAACAAAGTTGTTGGAACACCAACAACAGAAAGATTTAGCTTGTTGTGGACTTATGAAACACATCTCAAAATTATGAGGTGACCCGGCCACAAATGGAAAACAATTGATTTGCTTGAGATCATGATGGTATTATATCTTCTTTCACTAATAGGATACATTGAGAACTTGGAATTTCATATGCACCATGATAGCAACAATCAATAGGAAACTCTTCAGGTGAAACCCGATCCAAGATAACTCCGAGAAAGAAATGATGGGTTTACTTATCTCATTCTTGATAACTTCTATTTGAAATTCCTCATGAATCAAGAATGCTATACACCATCTCACGAGATAAGGCAGAAAGAATTGCACTTTGAAATGCAAGATAAGAATACTTGAGCTCCTCCAACAAGAATCTTGAAGAATACTTTGAGAAAGAATTGAATCCTTGAAGAACCACCCTGAAGAACCTCCGTATACCAAAGAATGATCAAAAAATAAATATTGAGAATAATAAGATTGAGGCCTTTCCATGATTTAGATGAAGCTTTCTGAAGAGATACTTGATAAAACTTGAAACTTTGGAAAGAAAAGATGATCAACTTAGGAACTCGAATTGATATCATGCACAACTCCGAAAGAAGGATTGAAATCACCTTGATGAAACAAGAATAAGAATTGCGTTATGCTTATCCTTCATCAAGTTAAATTGATGACAAGCAATGGATTTGCATACTACTTACTCTTTTGAAAATGAGTTGAGGGAGATTGGGCACAAACTTGAAGCAGTCTTTAACGAAACACCGGTAAGAATATGAAACGAATGAGGAAACTATGGATAAATGAAATGCACGAGAACAAAGAGATCATGATTCACCTAGAGCATCTTAAACGAAGCACCGACATAATTGAGAGACGAACGAAGATACATCAATTGAAAAGAATTTGAGAACGAAAGTTGAAAGCTGCGGAGGAAGAAATCTACTCAAATGATGGGCTTCGGAGGATCGAGAAATGAAAAGAACTCTGGAAAGCTTCGGAAGGATATGGAAAGAATCTCTCAGGATTGAAAACAATTTGAGAGGATGGAAGGAAGCTGAAAGCATGAATCCCCAATAATGTACCAAGATTTCAGAGAAACTCTCCTTTGGTCTTCAATGCTGAGAATGACGATGAGGAGCACATCAGGAATTACTGAGACATTCCAGAGCAATGAATAAGGAAACGTTGAGCCAATGATGAAATTAATTTGAAGCGATCTTCGATAACGAATATGACTGATGAAAATCATTCTTATTTCATATTAGGAAGAACTTGAGGACATCTCCGGAAAGATTAGAAGAGCCAGGTAAGATCCTAGGGAAAACCTGTGGGTTATGGGCCCGCTGGAAGGAAACCATCGTTGAAACAATCGCTTAAAAAGAGAGATTGCACTAGTACAAATGAAAAACTCGATGAGGTGAGAACCTCAAAATAATTTGAAAGGATTTGAATGAAAACACGAATCTTCTGAGATATGTTCAGCACTTCGGATATAATAGAGAGAGACGAATAAACAAGAGAGGCTTGGATAAGAATTCCCAACATGGAAACCATTGAACGAATGAGAAACGATATGATGAAACCCGACATTTTGAATTGAATCCACCGGAGAAGAAAAGAAGAACGAAGAATGATGAAGTTAACACTTGAGCACCTTCACAATGAATCACAGGATGTGAAATGTAAGAAAAGATAGCTGAAGTATAAAAAAGGCACTTGGATGAGAATTTAATCATTGAAGAAAAGGGTGGGAGGGTGGGGAAAACAAAGAAAATTTGGGACGGATGAGATGAACTCCGGGAAATAATAAGAGGATTGATCTTCAAATATTGAAAGGATTTAATTCACTTGAAGAGAGCACACCGGATGAAAAGAATTGATATGACAACTTGATTGAGCAAAAGAATTAGCATTCCCATAGAAATATGAGAACAGCGCTTCGGAAAGATATGAGATTACCAGTTGACATCGAAGCACCACGAATTACCACATACAAAACAAAACAAAGGATGAGGCTTACAAAACAAGCCAGAACAAATTCATGACCGAGATTCCGCTCGATGTTTTCGTGGTAAGGTTCGCACGGGCTCGATCATACATTGGATTGTCATATTGAAATGACGCTCGAATGCTCCCTAGTCGTAGCGAACTACAAGGCTTGACGAAGCATATCTGATGACATATATCGAAACTGTCCTCTATAAGAACGACCGTGAACAAACGAATCCAATAGATGTCGAACCCCAACCTCACATCACACATTTGTTAGAAAGATAACCTAGGTGACTACTTGAATTCCCACGTGAGAACTCATGAAATCTTCCGGTTATGCGATCGGGTCCACGGATACAAGGAGCAAAATCCATCACTCAACTCCTAACAGTAATACTACGCTCCAATGTAACACATCCGTCAACACATAACCAAAGGTATCGGAAACTCATCTACCTTAGACCCTCAAAAACACAACGATACCAAGTATGGCAGTACATCCGAGCGCTCTCCACCAGTACTGGGGATGTCGGAATCCTCTCACCACTAATAGTATTGAAGCAATTTGGAACATCCTCCATCCTGAGATACTAAGGAAACTGAATGATAACGATGTGTCAAGAATCCCTTGGTGCTCTACTCCTCGATAACAGGAGCCACCAAGTACAGAACTCCGTCACATCGGCATCATAGAGATTCCAAAATACCGCGTGATCCTAAAAAAATTTGAGTGAGAAGAGGGTAGAATTAAAATTCCTAAGTCGTAATTCCTCACTAGAGTATATAAGAGGAATAAAAGAATCCTACTCTTCGATATAACTAGACTCAAAATAGTTTTTCACTAGACTCGACTCGACCAAGTTCGATCAATCAAGGGGGCTCCTAGGTCGGTACAGGCTCTGATACCAACTTGTAACTCCCAAGATGTGATCATATCCATATTTTGGCATGAGGGCCTCGACAGGGATAGAAGTGCATCTCGTCATTTCGCAAGAATGGATATCATTACAAGTACATGTACAGAATAGATGAGTATATGGAATTGGCTTACACTCGCCACAAGCTACATCAAGATCACATCAATACAACCACATATTCCATCATCATACAGAAGAGCAAGGTCCGACTACGGACAAAAAAATGATAAAAAGACATCCATGCTTGATATCCCAGGCTGCCGCCAGGAACCCATCCGAGATTGATGATGAAGAAGAAGAACTCCAAATCAAACAAGCATCGCTCTCACGTCAAAGCATCGCATTACCTATACCTGCAACTGTTGTTGTAGTAATCTACGAACCATAGGGACTCAGCAATCTCATTTCCAAGGGTATCACGACTAGCAAATCTTAATGGGTGAGGTATGGTTAAGTGGTGAGGCTGCACCAAGCAACTAAGCATTTATTTGAGTGGCTAACTTACGAATACAGAAAGTAAGTATGGTGGTCTATGCATAACAGACGTGAACTAATAATGATCACTAAGTGATCCTAAGCACCTACTTACGTCAATCATAACCCCACCATGTTTTCTCTCGGATAAGGACTCACGAGAACAGACAGTCACGGTTACGCACACCATTGGTGTATTTTATTAGACTTTACTTCAAGTTTGCTATCACCGGGTGTTAAAGAAATTTTCCAAGTTGCCACGTAACCGCAGGCATGGCTTTCCGAAAGATTTAACCCAGCAGGGGTGCTCCAACTCATCCATCACAAATTAACCACTCTCAGCGGGAATAACCTCGACCACAAATCCTATGATTTCTTAGGCAATTCCATTGGAAAACCTCTACCTCGAGATAGCCCGAAGTATTTTCAGAATTCCTCGCATAAGACATTCGAGAGAGGTAAAACAAATCCAGCAAGGCTGCCCGACGTGTCGACGAACCCGATAAGAGTCGCGTATCTTGTTCTCAGGACATGACCAGATGGGTCTAGCTACAAGGAAAAACCAATCCCCGAGTTTCCTCGAGGCGTCCTCGCAGGTAGCCCGCTTTGGACCAACACACATGAGAAGCACTGGCCTAGTTAGTTGCTTAATTATCCGCGGGTGTCGGCAGGTCCCTATGCATTTTATTAGTTATTAGGTAAGTGTAGTACCAATATTGGAACTTGCCAGGCAAGCTTTATCCTAAAATGAAAATCAAGGGGGTCCCCATAACAACCCCGAGCATGTTAGGAGTTCTCAATATGGAATATAACACCAGTTCACAAGTAACTAGGGCGGCAAAGTTGGAACAAAACACCGAGCAAAAGGTTGATCCTTCCACCTTTTACCAAGTATATATGTGCATTAAATTAAATAGAAATAATATTGTGATAACAAATGAATGTCCATGTTGTCACAAGGAATCAATTGCACCTGCAGCTAGAAACACTATAAGAAGGGCTCAGCAAGCGGTAACATAGCCAAACAGTGGTTTGCTGGATGTGGAGGGGTTAGAGGCTTATCATGGCAATGTTAGGAGGCTTGAGAAACAAGCGGTAGGTAGCGAGACATAATGATAGAAGCGACACAACTAGCATAGCAATGATAGTAGTGGTATCCAGGGAAATGTGTCATCTTGCTTGAGATCCCGCTTGGAAGAAGAACAAATCCATGAAGAAGACGATCCGTGAAGTAGACGAACGAATCCTCATACCCCGAACACTTTTGTAACTCTATCGAGAAGAAACAATCTGGAGACAACAATAAACACTTTATACACCACAACATATGCATGACATGATGTGCAAACAAATGTGATGCATGTTATGCATGACATGGCAAAGCACAACAATCAACTTCTACACATTAAGTGAAGCTCAATATGCAACGAGTTGCATATTGACGAAACTCCACATTCAAATATTTAGTTCACTCTCGTTTAGGTACTCATCGGTATGAAATGTTGTTAAACATGGCAAGAGGTGAAGCATAATGAAACTATACCATCTAGGCATCTTAAATGAGGTCGGAAACAACTTATAGTATTTCCGAAATGACCCCATATGTTAATTTCGAAATTGTTCCAGATATGAACTAATCATATTTTATATTTGTTAAAAAACAGAATAATCTATACCATGCAATTCTACACGTCATTCTAGTTGATTTATATATGTGGAACATCTCATGCGGAGCTACGGTCTCAAAGTTTTGACATGCACAAGATGAACATGACATGAATGCAAAATTCATGAAAATGACAACCACAAGCACTTCAAAACATGGATGCAACATGATAACTTTATACTACATGAAATTCTAAGCAAGTTTCATGTATGGCATGTCCAAAATGGAGCTACGGTTTAACCACAAACACACATACAAGGTTTAGTGCAAATCTGTCCAAAACAACAACATAGCATATTGCACCCCACAATCAACTAGCTACAGCCATCCAGAAATGCACAACAAGACATGGGGATGTATCTTGCATGATGTTCAACAATCCGTCTATTAACAACAAGTTGCTTAGAAGCATGTATCAATAAGAAATGAGCTCACAAGAAGACATATTGAACTAAGCAGTTTTCAGACTTGGTGAAAGTCCCAGTTTTTTAAACAGAGCGGTTTTTATCACGAAGGCATATTGATAGCAGTAAAACTATATGCTACAGGGCATATATTGGCATGAAACTTAACAGCATTCTAGAGGGCATTGTGAACTACAAATAACTTCATTACACTAACCCCAAAGGGGATGTAGATCACTAGAAAAACACATGGCAAGACAGCAACAAAATGTTACAGATTCTAGACTTATAAATATTTACACCCCTCAAAACAGCACATTGGTTAGGCATGTTGGCAACAAGAAATCAACAACTAAACATGGATTATCATGGCAAACAAAATGACCAGGGGTAGTGCACATGGCAAAGGGCATAAGTCATGTTCAAAATTATTTCATATCATGCATGGATTAATTCACACAAAATAAACAAAAGGGCATCATAGCAAAATAACATGCACACAAAAATATTCAAATGACAAAACTAATTGCACACATGAAATCAATGGATTTTTCTACCCCGAAAATATATATGACATGCATATGGTACTGTATAAAATGTGCCACAATTAATTGCGCACCAATTGGTTATATTTACATATAAACAGAGCATCGGGTAGCTATATCGCGTACATGGGCGTTAAATAGACAAAAGGGGGGCTCACCTGGCGGGCCTTGGCCCGTCGGTGGCACGGTTGGTCTGGGTGAGGCCGTTGCGGAGCTGCGGGTGGGCCTCTGCATAGGGCCGCACAGGCGGTCAACGGGCACTGGGTGTGGCTCCTATCCTCCTGCTCGCTCATGAGTAGGGCCATGGCGCGACGGTGCTTGGCGTTAGGAGATTTCCGTCGAAGGCGAGGCAGGGGTCGGCGCTGCGGGGGACGGGTAGATCCAGCGGTGGGGGTTCCAAATCCGGAGAAACCAGGCGATGGCGAGGTGCGAGGAACCGACGGCGGCGGGGATATCGACCTCGGGCTCCATAGGGCTTGCGCGCAGCAAGTGGAGCCGGGCAGAGGGGTCGAGGCCATGCACGGCTCCGGGGTGCAGGGCGAACGGCTGCGCTACATGCCGGCAACGGCGAGGATGGAGCCTGGGGTCGGCGAGGCAATCCTTCTCCGACCGTGTGGCCGCTGGCGGGTGGCGGCGCAGGGTCTCGGCTCCTCGTGATGGGGAGGTAGAGGCAAGCGCAGGACGGGGGCGCGATGTACAGGCGGCGACAACAAATGGGCTCGGGCGGGCCCGATCTAAGCTTCGGCAAGCCCTATCGGCTGGAGGAGAGAGGAGGCACGAGAAGGGTGGCTGCGCGCGGATTTTGAGGCGGAGAGACTAAGGTTCCTAAATAGGCATGGGCAGGCTTCCTTTTATAGCAAATGGGGCTAGGGTTAGCAGTTTTGCACCGTTTTTGAGCCGTTCGATCTCGATCGGATGGCTCCGGACGCGGGATGGTGTAGGTTGGGTTGGGTGGGCTGTGTAGTTGGGCTTGGTGGAAAAGAGAGGGAGGTTTTGGCCCGTGACACGAGTTTTATAAACCGAAAATGTCCAATAATTAAATTGATGACGGTGACGCTACGGTTGATCGTTTGGGTATCAAACGATCTTTGATTGCGACGAAATTTGGCAGGCGGTCTACCTACAATATAATAAGACCGCACGCCAACTTTCGACCCACTCCCAGAATATTTTATACTCACTTTTAAAAACAATATCTTATTGATGTCGCGGGCGCGTGCGTGTGTGGTTGATCACGGAATAGTCAACAACATGATCGGAGAGAACCAGCAACTACGAAGGGATGCAAGGTTTCAAAAACGAGAGACGATGCTATGCAGATGATGCTAATGATGCAGTGATGAATGCGAAAACCACACGAATCACAAGACAACAATGGAATAAAAGGGGAATCTTCTGGAGCGTCGGTCCCGGGCTGTTACACCTGTCGACGCAGAGCAACACATCAAGCAAGAAGGAATCCAAGTGTACAGGGCAATCATGCAATTCGACGGTTATTACAAGCATTAAAAGGTATTGCAAATACAAACAAGTTTAATGCCTCTAGGAAGCACATCGAATAATGAAGGAAAGAAACAAGGAAGAGGAATCAGGAAGAGCCTTCGCCTCCGCTCACCCCGTCTATAGAGAACTCGTCGTCGACATCGCCGGTGTCGTCCTCCTCACCACTAACTCTTGCAGTTTCAGGAGGCAGTTGCATGGTGATGCGGGTGAACCTCTTCACTAGTGCCTCTACGGCAGCCTTCACTGCATCCACGGCAGTGGCGACAAGGCGGATCACGAAGTCAAAGTCAAACCCTGGCTCGCAGAGGTGAAGATGGCTGAAGATGCATGTCGCGGCCTCAGAAAAAAGGTCGTGGCACTCGCTGTCCAAGACCCCTTCCACCTTGGGGATGGCGCCCTCCCGCACCTCGACGAACTTCAAAGCGAGCTCCGCGAAGCTACTCTCCGTAGCCACCAGGGGTTCCACAAACCCTTCTCGGTAGAGGGAGTGGAGCACTCGGTGAAGCCTAAGCTCGATCGGGGGAAGGGCGCTGAGCTTTGTGGCCTTTCTCTTCCTGGCCTCAGCTAGAGCCTTTTCCGTGGTTTCGAGCCAGGCCTTCTCCAGGGCTGCCTCCTTCTCCCGCACGTTTAGGCGCCCTCGCGCCACGACTCCATCGGCCTTCGCCTGGGACAGCTCGGAGTACCGGTTGGTGAGCTGGGCCTTGTAGGTCTTGAGGGCCTCCCGTTGCCCACGTAGTTCTTCCTCGAGCGTGGACTTCTCTTCCTAAAGGACCTTCAAGGGGGACTCCGCCTCATTGCGGTGCCCTTCAACAGATGCCATGCTGGCTAGCGCTGCCTCGAGGGCTACTTTGGCCAACGCGGCCTCCTTCTCGCTCCTTGCCACATTGGCCTTGGCTTGGCTGTAGGACGCCATGACAGAGGCATTGGCCCGGAGCCACCCGAAGAGGAGCCCTAGAATCCCGCTCACAAGGCATCGTCAGCGCCTATGAGGGCATCCCAAACTTGATCTAGGGTGTCGAGACCATGCAACAAGGGCACCACGCGCCAGAGATGCAGCCGGAGGGATCGTCGCGGTCGCGGCCTTGCCCGCCAGGCCCGTAGGCTTCAATTTGGGTGGGGGGCGAGGCCGGCATCTCATCCACCATGCCTACTGAGGCAGGGTGCACCGAAGGAGACTCGACCCCTTGCTTTCTGGGGGTTGTCAGGAAGGCGGACCACGTGGCACGAGGGGCTGGCACGAGCCACCTGGGAACCTTGGCGGGATGTGGAGAGCCCGCAACAAAAACTTCACCAACATCGTCGTTGTCCTCAAGATCACACAAGAGAACACTCTACAACGGGGGAGACGCCCCTGCCGAGTCGTTGTCTGACGTCTTCTCCAAATCCTCCCTGCCTGAGGTGTCGCCTGAGGACACCGTCATCGGGGATCCAAGGCCCTCGACTAGTGTGAGCCCCAGTTCGTCGAAGGCAGGCATCTTGGCGACCGAAGTGGCCACGTCATTGCATCGGTAGAGTGGGGTGTAGGCCTCAGGCAGATCTCTAGGGTTGTCGTTGAGAAGGGCCGCCACATCCCTACTTAATTCTTTAAGGGTTATGGGCGCGGACCGAAGCCCGAGGTTGTCATCGCTGCCCTAATAGTCCCACAGGGGCCTAGAGTGGGACTGGAGGGGTGACAGGAGCTCCGTCAAGAACTCCTTCACTATCATCCTCCTCATCTTGCTAGCACTGATGCCGCGGGAAAACCGCTCCAGGACGGGCTTGGACCGGGGGTCAGAAAGCCTCGCGGAGCTCCACGCATGGGTTTTCTCCGGTAGCCCCTTCGGCAGCTCCAAGGAGGGGTTGGGAATCCCAGGATCCATGAAGACCCAGTGGTGCTGGAAGTTCTCCACCTTCTTCCCAGCCATTAAGAGCATGTTACCGCTTTGGACCGCGACGAAGGAGACGCATGCCGGCCGTTGAGCATCGTCATGCACGCGCAAACTGAAGAAATTTCGGAAGAGGGCCATGGAAGGCTTCACGCCCATGAAAGCCTTGCAGTAAAAGGCGAAGACGGACAAGAGCAAGATGGAGTTGGGTTGATTGTGAAGGGCCTAGATCCCGTAGTGATCGAGGATGGCGGTGAAGAACACGGAGAAAGGCAGGACGAGCTTGGCGAAGACGCTATGGAGGAAGAAGGGATAGGTTGACCTGTACGAGGGCCGCCTCTCTAAGGAGCCGCCCCATATCAAGGTTTGCCCGTGCTCGTTGTTCCCGTCCATCGTTGACGGGAGCACCGGGACTAGGTCACCATCCTTGGCAATGGTAGACTCGGAGAGCGCCGGGGAGATGGGAGCGGAGGCCAAACTCTAGGCCTCTAGCTTCGACTTGCCGGCAGGGACCATTCGGAGGGAGAACAGGGTGACACCGGATCTGTAGAGGTCTCAGCTAAGGTCGGGATTTGGGAGGAAGAGCGAGCGTGCATAAGAGGAAAGCAGTAATGGCTCGACACTGGAAGTTGAGATTTTGTCGATTTGGGTGGTGGCCACGAGGACGCCCCACGTCAGCCGCACGACGCATGCCAGTCCTGGCCCCGCAGGCATATGGGGCCGCGGCGCTTCAGAACATCCTCAAGGCTTCGCCCTGAAGCCAGCTCGAGCACGCCTTGGGCCCAGGGGCTACTATCGGTGTTCTGGGAATGGGGGTACCTAGCCCTGCCTGCCTGGGGCCCAGGACTTAGCCCACTTCGTCAGCCAGGCATGGTGTGGCATGGCACTACTCAAGACAAGGCCCTCACGAGAACCCTGGGCTCGTAAGGAAGATCGGCATCAAGGGCGGCAAGGAAGGGCCTCCTTAGGCCCCCTCCTGAGCGGCGGAGATCTCTATGCAGAGCCCAGCCTCAGGAATCAAAGGTGACACAAGGAAGGGCAGGCGAGTGCTAGCGCGCCAGGCGGTGCAGGTTCCCCTTTGGTGCAAAGGGAGCAAGGAAGAACACGGGTTCCCAAAGCGCCGCCCAAAGGTTTCCATTCTGGTGCAACAAGACCACGACCACGAGCCCCGCTGGACGGATGTCATCGCGGAGCCCACCACTGCATCACCAACAGTCACTTTGTAGGCGAATACCACCTTTGGACAGGGCGCGGATGTACTCATGTCCCCCTTTGAATTTGTCCATTGTGGGATCCCTTCCCACCATCGTGATAAGGGAAGAGGACCAGGGCCACCACTATATATAGAATCTAGGCCACACCATAGAGAGGGACCGGATCCAACGCTTAGCCACTCGACAAACCACCACAAGGCAGAGAGCCAAGAACACCCCTTGAGCACCCTCGCGAGGCTCGAGCCCACTATACTAGTTCATCCACCAAACCTCCACGGGAGGTAATCCACCAAAGCATATGTAGGGTATTACGCTTCACAACGGCCCGAACTTGGGTAAACTGTCGTGTTCACCTTCTTCCTCGTCATCGAGCGAGTTTGCCATAGTAACCGTCGAGTAGCGAGACAGGTTGGGCGAGGCTGCAGGGAGCCTTTGCACACACCCTTGTGTTGGAACCTTGAGGGTTTTTCAGAGCTTGAAATCCGGCACTATCTGCGAGAGGGGTGGCGAGGCACGCATGTGCCTTGATGTCGCGGGCATCAATGGGGCCGGCTCCCGGGGCCTCTTCCAGCCCTGGCGCGTCTCCAACAACCGCATCCACATGCCTTTCATCCTGGTGAGCACTAGCATCCCCTTCCAAAGGTTGGTTCAGCTCACTATGGCGCCTCGCGCAGACCAGGGCCCCCAGGGCCACGGGACCCTTAAGGAAAAGGCGTTAGCGGCACGCTTTGCCACACGACTCGATGCTTCTGCGGCAACACGGCATACAAGTGAATTTTTGGGTTTGCCCATGCCAAGGGCACTTTCAAGACGCGGTACCCCCGGGGTGGAGAGATCCTCCCTCTCATCACCTTTGCCTTTTTTGGTTGTGTAGTATGATCTATCATTTCCCTTCAGAAGCTATGTTATCTGCTTAACCCTTGTGTCCATGGTGTTTTGATTCTTGTGCTTGGTGCTTCGCCTCCATGAGAAATCGCCATGTCCTCATGGATCGCCCTTCGAGAGTCCCTCAGTTGGTCAGACATGGTGTTTGCCCTTAGGTTCATCCCTGCAGCGTTGATAAATCCAAGTGACCGAGCTCTATCTCGCGGATCACTCACGTGCATGACACCTCCTAAGGTCCTTGGTGTCTCGACTCTTTGGGGGATTATTGGGAGTAGGCGAGCTAGGGTACGGCTCGATGGGTGCAAATGCCTAGGGGTGCTCCACCACCCTGGGTGCTATGTGGTGGGAGGCCTTCTCGAGTCATTTCATGAGATTGCCCGGCACGGCCTCTCTACTCAGGTTCGTCCCTATAGCATCGCTAAATCCGAGAGACTGAGCTCTATCTGGCGGGCTTCCCCATATACATCAACTCCTGGGTACTCGGTGTCGGTCCTCTTCATGATTTAACATGAAGGTGACGGCCTGATGTGAGGCGCCCCGGTTTGTTGGGCCCGTGCACACAAAATTTGTGTGAAAAACAAGGCGCAACTGTAGGATCGAAAGTAGGTCTAGACGCAGGGTGATTAGACTACTTGACCAAATAAAAATTCTACCTTTTCCCAATTTTAAGGTATTGCAGATTTTAGCATTTATAGTAAGTCAAGCACACCCTACACATGCATGTCTCCGAGTATAGCAGTAGAAAGTAAAGATAAGGATGAGTAGTAAAGGAAGGGTAGGAAGCTCAAACGCAAATTGGAGACACGAAGATTTTTCCCGTGGTTCCGATAGGTGGTGCTATCGTATGTCCATGTTTATGGAGTCTTTAACCCACGGAGGGTAACGGTCATGAGAGTCCACGGGGGGTTGTTCCTACGGAGGGTTCCACGAAGAAGCAACCTTGACTATACCATGATGGCCTACGTCCACGGAAGACTAGCCTAACTCGGGGTAGATCTTCACGAAATAGGCGATCTCCTTTCCCTTAAAAACTTCATGGTTCACTCCACAACACGAAGTAGGAGGCTCCTAAGCGACACCTAACCAATCTAGGAGGCACCACCCTATAGGCTCGATAATGTCGATGAACCCCTTGTTGTTGTGCTTCAAGATGATAGACTCCTCAACACTCAATAACTCTCCCACAAATTTGGCTTTGGTGGAAGAGATTGATTGGGTGGAAAGCAACTTGGGGACGCTAGAGATCAAGATTCATACGGTTGGAATGGAATGGCAGGATCTCAACACATCAGTAGGTGGCTCTCTCTCAAAAAATCTGATGGGATAAGTGGGGATCTGTTCTGAGTGCTTTTCTTGGGAGTGAGTGGTGGTGGAGGGTATATATAGGCATGTCCAAAATCCAACTGTTACACCTTAAGTGACCAACTCGGTGACACAGATGAGTGAATCTAGGTTGTACCAAGTTGCTCCAAGGGTAGCAATTTTTGAATCTCGGTGAGACCGATATAGGAATCTCGGTGGTACCGATCAGGTGTCCAACATTGAGAATCCAAATCTCGGTGATGACAATCCAAAAATTGAAGCTTCCGATGTTGTGAATTGAGGTAATAGAAAGTTGGCAAGCTAAACTCGGTGGCACCGAAGTGGGATCGGTTGCACCGATGTGCTAGGGTTTGGCATGGTTCTAGGAATCGGTGGGATGGAGTGGATAGTGTTGGTTGCACCGAATTACATGAATGGCTTAGATAGAATTTGTGGGAGAGTTTGTGGGTGGTTTTATGACTATCACTTGTGCACGTGGAGCATCTTGTCCACCAACAGTACCTTACCCCCTTCTAATAGTATTGGCTTTTCCTATGGACTCAAAGTGATTTCTCACAAAGTAAAATGTAGATTCCTCTTTGCTTGAAGCTTTTACCAATCTAAATCCTTGCATCTAGGGGTTTCTCCACAATCCTTTTGCCAACCCATCATTGAACTTTTCCTGAAATATGCTTAGTGGAAATATTAGTTCAACTATATATATGTTGTTATTAATTACCAAAACCACCAGGGAGCAAATGTGCTTTCAGTCTCCCCTTTTTGGTAATTGATGACAGCATATAGATCAAAGCTTCGACATATGATATAATCAATGAATATAATTGTCACTTCGAGAAGTATGTCATAAGCAAGAGGCCCCCCTTAATTTGTGCATTATTTTGAATTTGTGTTTGAATGCAAATGCACAATCGATTAGGTACATGGGGCACTTCTTCCATGTCACATACATCTTGGTGGTTAGTGCGAGTAATAAGAATGAATATCATAGCACAACACAATCAAGCAAAGTGAATGATCATCTCATAAGCATCATAAAGATAGGATATAGTAGCGACACACATCAAGTGTATGATCAAACATCGACAAGGTTTAACATATCCAAGCCAAAAGATATCAAATGTTTTTGAAAAATCGATAAAAACTAACACTCTGTCTCTCTCTCGCAGCCCTAATGATCTATAAAACTTCTCCCCCTTTGGCAACAAGTTACCAAAAAGTTCAAAGGTATAGAGCTAAACACTCTTCTGGGGCTGATCTCCTCCGGTAGCTGAAGTTGGAGTCGAGAGAACGGCATCGGTGAAGACTTCTGTAGATGTCATGGACGGAGTTGGTGTAGCAACTGGAGTAACTAGTGGAGCTAAGGGAACTGATGTGGTTGTAGCTGGTGTTGATGAAGAAGGTCTCATGCCTAGAGCTGTCACTTTGGGAGTCCTAGCCTGAGTCCTGAACTGAGTGCTCGTCCTGAGAGGTGCACTATCTTCATCATCATCGTCATCATCATAAGTAGAGTGAGGGATAGGCACATCATCAACTTCCTTCTTGTGCTCATTCATAGTCATAGTGAGCCCATCCACCTTGTTGTTGAGGCTATAAAACTTGTCTTCAACAATCCTCGCAAGGCTCTCTTGGTTCTTCAGGATGTTCGTGATGTCCTTCTGCATGTTGAGCATTGAGATGGCGAGTAGATCCATTTGTGCACTCCTAGTCATGGGTGGCTAAGCACTAGTGTATGTGGCTGCCTCTGCATGTGCCTGTGCTGCAGCTAATGTGGGATGATCTGGGTTCACCACCACAGCATTCTCTTCGAGCTCTGGCGAGAGTGGAAAATGTGATCGATCAAGTGCAAAGATGTGCATCTCCAACTTAGGGTTGATAAGCATCTGGATATAGGGTGCATAGAAACATGAGTGCTTCTGATCAGCAGCAATCCTCTTCAAAGTCTCCGCAATCAAGTCCATCACTCTGAATCTTGTATGTTGATCTAGATGGAGCAGCATGTTGATGGATTAGCCTTTGATCATCTTCTCATCTCCAGACTTAGGCAACAAGGTGTGCCTAAAGATAGTGTTGATCATGTGTAGACCAGCATGGAGGAAATAGATCCTAGCTTGTGAGACCTCAAATGTGCACCAGGAATCTCCTTATACATGTTCTTCATATCATTGTGGCTTGCCTTGGGCTCAGAGTACACATCAATATATCCATCTTCCACCTCTAGGATTCCTAAGATGGCAGCCCACTCAATAACTATGGACTCCTACCTGGCACCTTCTATCATCCACACAATTCTAACATCTCCATAGAAATGAGCAGTGGAGTAGAATTGCATGATCATCTCATCATTCCAGGTTGTGAACTACTTGCCAACAAACTTCTCAAGTCCAATGCATTGAAAGTTGTCTTGCACACTTGGTAAGTAATCTTCATTGTCCTTGATGTACTTCCCCTCCACATATCTCGTATCACTCATAGCAGGGCTCTTGTCAAGCAATATAATTTCATAGAAGTCTTGTTGTTCTTTTGTGTAGAACATGTAGTCCACATCAGTCTTCCTCCTTTGTGAATATGGATAAGAAACTCTCTAATCTGGCATCCCTTGGTCCTTCCTCTTCTTCATGTACTCAGCTAGCAACTGGTTGGTATTATGCAGTGGAAGGTGTGGCCTCAGCTTCAGCAAAGCAGACATAGCATCCTCCTCTGGATCTCTGGATGAAGATCCCTTGTTCTTCTCAGAAGCTGGAATCTCTCTAGAGAACATCTTGGTTTTGGGAGCAGAGGGCTTTCCCTTGGGAGCTACTTGGCTAGGCATAGCATCAGACATCAATTTCTTGTTCTTCTTGGGAGGAGCCTTTGCAATAGCTCTTCCTCCTCCTCCTCCTCCTCAGCAGCCTCTGTTGGGTCCTCAAACATAGAGGTAGGTGTACCAACAACATGAATGATTCTCTTTTTGTTCTTCTTCTCTCCAGCCTTATTGGGCATGGATTTCTTGGGAGTCTCAATGGTAATGGTTCCCCTAGAGCTCTCAGGTGCTCTCAAAGTGTCTGAGGGGGCATACTCCTTTCTGACCACCTTCTTGGAAGAGGTAGCCTCAGCTGTGGGTTTCCTGGTAGTCTTATCCTACTTAGACTTGGGAGGAAATATATCAGGCACAAAATCTTCATCCTCCTCATCTGAGTTGAGCTTCCTCCTTGCTTTGGTTGCTGCCTTGGGCAAGTCTGGTGAGCTAGGAACATCATCAAAGGAAGATGAGCTCTTGTTTGTACTAGAGCCTGAATCTGTGTCAACATTGAGCTCCTTGAGGTTGTTTTGACTGTCCTCTGAAATGGACATCTCTGACCCTGTGAATAGATTATAGAGGAGAATAAGGGTTGAGCCATCACAAAATGCAAAGATTTTTCAAAGATTGAACAAAGAAATTATTAGATATAGCTCTCAGCAAAAAGGGATATCGGTGTAACCACGGAGGGTTCCACAAAGAAGAAACCTTGACTATACCATGATGGCCTACGTCCACGGAGGACTAGCCTAACTCAGGGTAGATCTTCATGAAGTAGGCGATCTCATTTCCCTTACAAACTTCATGGTTCACTCCACAACACGAAGTAGGAGGCTCCTAAGCGACACCTAACCAATCTAGGAGGCACCACCCTATAGGCTTGATAATGTCGATGAACCCCTTGTTGTTGTGCTTCAAGATGATAGACTCCTCAACACTCAATAACTCTCCCACAAATTTGGCTTTGGTGGAAGATATTGATTGGGTGGAAAGCAACTTGGGGACGCTAGAGATCAAGATTCATACGGTTGGAATGGAATGGCAGGATCTCAACACATCAGTAGGTGGCTCTCTCTCAAAAAATCTGATGGGATAAGTGGGGATCTGTTCTGAGTGCTTTTTTTGGAGTGAGTGGTGGTGGAGGGTATATATAGGCATCTCCAAAATCCAACTGTTACACCTTAAGTGACCAACTCGATGACACAGATGAGTGAATCTAGGTTGTACCAAGTTGCTCCAAGGGTAGCAACTTTTGAATCTCGATGAGACCGATATAGGAATCTCGGCGGTACCGATCAGGTGTCCAACGTTGAGAATCCAAATCTCGGTGATGGCAATCCAAAAATTGAAGCTTTCGATGTTGTGAATCAAGCTAATAGAAAGTTGGCAAGCTGAACTCGGTGGCACCGAAGTGGGATCGGTTGCACCGATGTGCTAGGGTTTGGCATGGTTCTGGGAATCAGTGGGACGGAGTGGATAGTGTTGGTCGCACCGAATTACATGAATGGCTTAGACAGAATTTGTGGGAGAGTTTGTCGGTGTTTTTATGAATATCACTAGACCAAAACAAAATCAGTAGAGCCGATTTTCCTGACTCGGTGTCACCGAGATTCGGTTTTGCGGATGGCTAGACCTAAAGATCTCTCGTTCACTAAGCTAATGAGTTTTCTAGAGTATTGAGAGGATTACAATCAGTGGATTATCGATAAGATTAACTCTAATGCGCATGAATTGGATGGGGAGAGCAAAGAGGGCCAAATCCATACCCTAATTTGGTGAAGGATCTGCTAAGGCGTCGACGGTGTTGAAGATTCCGGCAGCGGTGGCGATTCCCAACGATGAAGGCGCACGGGGAGACGAAGGCGATGATCAGGGGTCCGGGGAGGCAACCTAGGGTTTGGAGGAAACAAGCTTTTGTGGTTGAATTTCAAAAGTTGGGTCCGTCGGGTTATATACCCTTTGTTGTCGGTGACAGCGGTTCTAATTTTTCGGTGTCATCAAGTTTATCAAATGTCAGCTGACTGGGAAACTCGGTGTAACCGAGAAAGTGGCATCGGTGATACCTAGGTGAAAACCAGATCAACCCTAGGCATTCGGTGAGACCGAGAATTTGGATTGGTTCCATCGAGATGCACTTGAGAGGTTTTAATGGTCAGTCCTTTGTCGATATGAAACTCCGAGTGCTCCTCACATAGAGAGATTGAAAAGTACTTGTTCAAATTTTGTGATGCAGAATGAATAGAATATGATACGAGAAAGCATAGATAGCTAGAGAAGGGTCCTAGGAACTCTTGTCCATCCAATTGGTAAAAACAAAAATAAAGTCCAAATAGCAACAATTGGATGTCCTCAAATGGATAAAGAAATGCAGACCGACATGCTCACAAAATAAGATGTCAAATGAAATCATGGCAACCATGCACATACATACTAGCATCTATCAAGCACTTTTGGTGATGACGTAGTCATCTATATATGAGTATGTTGACTTAGGAGACAAGTAAGAATACTTGATCATAGGTCATACTCATCGTTTAAGCACGAGTGGGGTTACCACTTTTACATACAGCATTTAATGTTGTCACATACTATGAGATGCTTCAACTCAAGTCTTAGAGTAAAGCTCCCCCTTGATGTGACATCCCCCCATAAGAGGGATAAACCAACCTTGGGTTTTGTTGATGAAGACTTCATGTTGGTGAGGTAGTTGTGGGTGCTCAAGGTTGATGAAGATCACCAAGAGTTGGAAGCGTCGTTGTTGTTTCCATACTCTTCTCACCTACATGGGTTAGTCCCAACATACAAGAAACAAATACAAGGATATCTATGGACATGGAGTGCAAAGCATGTGTTATGATGTCCATTGATTTGTTGATTATCTTGTCCCTTGCTTACCTTTGAGGGAATGTGTGACTCCTTGAACTGCTGCATAGATTTGATGTTGTTTGCAAATAGTTCTTGCCAACAATGAATATGAGTGAATTTAATTGGTGGAGTCACCCCTCAAGAACTCTCTCGTTCTTATTCTTGGGAACCCACATCAAGTTGATGGGGATCCTTGGCGTTGTAGTAGACTTTGTAGAAGTTGAGCTTGAAGTAGCCTTGGGAACCCACTACACCAAAGCTAGGGATTCATCTTCATATGAGTCAATGTCCTCTTGAAGTTTGTTCTTTCCCTTGAGCTTGTGGTCATGTGGTGGAAGGTCATCTTGATCTTTTGTTCCCTTGGGAAGAGTATCTTCATACTTCTCCCTTTGAGGAACAAACTTGGGCTTGGGGTATTGACCTTCTTCCCATTCAACTCTATTAGCGTTGAAGTAGCCAATGCCATGGTTCTTCTGGTATCCTCCGTGCTTGCGTACAATTTCATCAAATTTCTTATATCTTGCAAGACTCTTGTATATACCTTTCTCTATAATCCCTTTCAAAAGTTCATTTTCTTGCTCAAGTGTAACTTGGCTAAGAGAAGTGTTAGTGGGATCAATAGAACTACTAGAAGCAACATCACTGGATTTATCATTTTTATTGCTACTAGTTGAAGAACCTTTCTTGCCTTTGTTACTAGTTTTGTTAGCCTTAACTTGTGGAATGAATGAAGACAAGATAAGTCATTTGGCTAGATAATAGAAAGTCTTCTTTCGAAGATCGTCATTTATAGCTTTAAGGAATTCATGCTCTTGCTCCTAATTGAGCTTCTCGAAGCGGAGCTTCTCATGTGTCCTTTCAAGCTCTCTATGATCTTATAGAGTAGACTCATGAGCTAACTTAAGAGTGTTTAGTTCTTGAGTTAGTCATTCTATTTCCAACTTATCATCATCACACAATTTATCTTGACTAGAGTGATTACTAACAAGTTCATCTTTACTAACATTAATAGACTTGTCAAATAGCAAGTCATCATCATCACTATTGAAATCAAGATACTCGGGGTGTGATGCCTTGGGGCCTTTATCCATGAAGAAACTTCCACTCCTTTCATTTGGTGAATCAAATATGTCATAGGAGTCGGTCGTCACTAGTGCAAGTCCGACAACACCTTCATCTCGACTATAGTCGGAGTTGGAGTGATAGCTTTCTCGGAGGGGTTGTCGGATACGGAGCCGGAAACCCATTCACCAACATAAACTTGATGTCTTATTCTTGAGTAGCTTTGGGTGTACTTCTCCTTATTCTCCGAGTCCCTACTTCTCCTTGAGGGTCTTCATTATGAATCATCTATACTCCTTCTCTATTTTCGAGGTGAATCATCTCTTGAGCTTCGCCTTCTTGGTGACTCTTCTTTCCTTTTGTAGGGAGCCATGAACTCATTGGAGCAGTGTCTGGGATTTCCACAATTGTAGCCGTTTCGGTCATGACTTGACAAATGCTTCTTTTCATATCTTGAGTTGGAGCTTCGATCTTTGTCTCTATTCTTGTAGAACTTGTTGAATTTCTTAACCATGAGGCTTCTTTTTTCATTTGTGACAAGGTTGTCGCTTGTCGTTGCAGGAGCATCACCAGTGGCTTTGTAAGCACCGCTAGACTTTTTGTGAAGCTCTTCCTTGTTCTTGACTGTCATCTCATGAGCAACAATCCTTCCAATCACTTCCGTAGGCTTGAGATCTTTGTAGTTGGGAATCATTTGGATCAATGTGCACACGGTGTCATATCTATCATCGAAAGGTCGAAGTATCTTCTTGATGATGAATTTCTCGATAATTTCTTTGCTTCCTAAGCCGACAATCTCATTTCTGATGAGAGCTAGCCTAGAGTACATCTCTGCGACTCCTTCACCATCCTTCATCTTGAACTTGTCAAGCTGACTCTAAAGAACATCCAACTTGGATACTCTCAGGATTCGGTACCTTCATGCATATCAACCAAAGTATCCCAAATCTCTTTTGCATTCTCAAGACGGTAGATTTTTTTTGATTTGTTGGGGGCACTAGCAGTTGAAGAGAAAGTCACATGCTTGAGCATTTTATTGCAACATCTTCAATTATTCTACAGTCGTTTGATGATCCGGTTCCCTTCCATCTACAAAGAATTCACGTTGCAATCCAACATGAAAAACAGCCCAAATAGCGGGGTTATGACCAAGAATATGCATTTTCACTTTGTGCTTCCAACTAGCAAAATTTGTGCCATCAAAGTATGGACCTCTACGGTGATAATTTCCCTCGCAAGACGCCATACTCTCCTAGGTTGTGAAACCAATGCAATGCAGACCAAAGCTTTGATACCACTTATAGGATCAAAAGTAGGTCTAGAGGGGGTGATTAGAATAATTGACCAAATAAAAATTCTACCTTTTCCTAATTTTAAGTGTTGGCATATTTTAGCATTTAAAGTAAGTCAAGCATGAGTAGTAAAGGAAGGGCAGGAATATCAAACGCAATTTGGAGACACGAAGATTTTTCCCGTGATTCCGATAGGTGGTGTTATCGTACGTCCATGTTTATGGAGTCTTCGACCCACGGAGGGTAATGGTTGTCAGATTCCACAGAGGGCTCTACCCACGGAGGGTTCCACGAACAAGCAACCTTGACTATACCATGACATCCCACGTCCACGGAGGACTAGCCTAACTCGCGGTAGATTTTCACGAAGTAGGCGATCTCCTTGCCCTAACAAACTTCTTGGTTCACTCCACACCATGAAGTAGGAGTCTCTCAAGCGACACCTAACCAATCTAGGAGGCACCACCCTCCGAAAGGTAATAGGCTCGATAATGTCGATGAAATCCTTGCTCTTGTGCTTCAAGATGATAGACTCCTCAACCCTCAATCACTCTCTCATAGATTTGGCTTTCGTGGAAGATATTGATTGGGTGGAAAGTAACTTGGGGAGACTAGAAATCAAGATTCATATGGTTGGAATGGAATGACATGATCTCAACACATGAGTCAGTGGCTCGCTCTCAGAAAATCTGATGGGATAAGTGGGGTTCTGTTCTGAGTGCTTTTCTTGTGAGTGAGTGGTGGTGGAGGGGCACATATAGGCATATCCAAAAATCCAATAGTTACACCTTAAGCGACCAACTCGATGACACCGATGTGTGAATCTTGGTGGTATGGAGTTGCTCCAAAGGTAGCAACTTTTGAATCTTGGTGAGACCGGTATAGGAACATTGGTGGTACCGATCAGGTGTCCAATGATCAGAAACCAAATCTTGGTGATGTTGATCAAAAACTCAGAGCTTCCAATTTTGTGAATCGAGGTCACAAAAAGTTGGCAAGCTGAACTCGGTGGGACCGAAGTGGGATCGGTTCACCGATGTGCTAGGGTTTGGCATGGTTCTGGGAATCGGTGGGACCTAGTGGATAGTGTTGGTTGCACCGATTTGCATGAATGGCTTAGAAAGAATTTGTGGGAGAGTTTGTGGGTATTTTTGGTGACTCTCACTTGTGCATGTGGAGCATCTTCTTCGCCAACAGTACCTTACCCCCTTTTAATAGTATTGGCTTTTCATATGGACTCAAAGTGATTTCTCACAAAGTAAAATGTAGATTCCTCTTTGCTTGAAGCTTTTGCCAATCTAAATCCTTGCATCGAGGGGTTTCTCCACAATCCTTTTGCCAACCCATCATTGAACTTTTCCTGAAATATGCTTAGTGGAAATATTAGTTCAATGATATATATGTTGTTATTAATTACCAAAACCACCAAGGGAGCAAATGTGCTTTCAACAACCTGCCTAAAGACTAAGGAAGGAGCGCCTGAGTCGTGTTCCTTGGGCATCCGATACCTCTTTAATCGCCACCCGTGACACTCTCACGTAATAATGAGTTTGGGGTTGTACGCACCCCGAAGCCTCCCACAAGAGCCACCCTCGGCCTCGGGAGGACTCCCGCCCATGCCCAAGTGGAAGCCCCATGCTCCGCGCTGGTAGAAGGTCGACTGAGCTCCGCACTAACCGGTTTCCCCTTGTACCTCGCGTGAGCGGGGGCTAGACACGGTGCATGTGCTCGGGTTAGTCTGTGCGGCGCTGAAATATCCAAACGACTGAGATTTGTCTCGTGGGCTTGCCCCCTTGCACGTCACCTCCTTAAATCCTTGGTGTCTAGTTTCCTCGTGTGACACCCAAGCGTAAATTGGGAGTGTGCGACGCTCCTAAAGGAGCTTTTCTTTTCGGAGCCGCTTGAGCGTGATAACCCATAAGTGTAGGGGATCGTTTATAGCCTTTTTCGATAAGTAAGAGTGTCGAATCCGAACAAGGATCTAAAGGTAGAACAAATATTCCCTCAAGTTCCATTGACCACCGATACAACTCTACACACACTTAACATTTGCTTTAGCTAGAACAAGAATGAAAATACTTTGTGGGAATAAAACTACGAGTACTTTGCAAGAAAATGAACTTACTAGTGCATTACCATGCTTTTTGTAACACAAGAGAAAGGTTGACCCTAGGTAATTGAATATGATACGATAGACACTTGTTATATGCAATCAGGGAGATGCATGAGCTATCATACTTTCTCTACTTAGATCATATGCACTTATGATTGGACCTCTAGCAAGCATCCACAAGTACTAAAGATCATTAAGGTAAAAACCAACCAAAGCATTAAGTATCAAGTCCTCTTTACTCCCATACGCAACAACCCACCTACTCGGGTTTATGCTTTTGTCACTCAAGCAACCCACTATAGGCAAATCATGAACATATTGCAAAACCCTACACCATGGATCCCTCACGTTTGCGCGACACGGAGGGCACCATAGGATAGCACCATATCAACATACGACTCACATCCATAACATCATACCACAATTAACCCATAGGACAAAAGAGATCTACTCAAACATCATAGGATAGTCAAATATCATTGGGAAATAATATATGGAGTTGAGAACCATGTTTAAGTAGAGATTACAGCAGGGAAGAGAGGTGTTGCACCGCTGCAACAGGGCTAGAGAGTTGGTGTTGACGGCGGAAAGATTGTTGATGTAGATTGCCGTCACGGTGCTTTCCCCGGTGGCGCCCGGTGGCGTTCTGGCGCCACCGGGGGAGAGGGAGATAGATACCCCCTCCTTATTATCCTTCCTTGGCCTCCCCCTAGATGGGAGGAGATTTCCCCCTCCTATCCATGGCCTCCATGGAGGTAGAGGATCTCCCTCTCTATTCTCTTCTGTTTTGCGTTCCCGTTGTCTGGCCAAAACCGTTTCTTATATTCTCGGAGATCCGTAACTCCAACCGACTGCAATTTATATGGGATTTTTATCCAAATATTAGATTTCTTGCGCCCGAAGGAGATATCAAATCGACATACGAGGTGGGCATGGTCCACCAGGCCACGTTTGGGCTCTGGGTCGCGCCCTGGTAGAGGGTGGGCTTTGGGACTTCGTTTGCGTTGATTCCACTTCTCAAAATTCATAAATATTCCAAAAACATCTCGGTAAATTTTTATCGCATTTGGACTTTGTTTGATAGAGTGTATCATATCATGGGGTTTGGATGCACCGGTGAAGTTTGCGCCGACTCTCGAGGTGAGAATGGGCAATGTACGGTACGGTAGAGGCTAGCAAATTGCGAAAAGGTAAAAGTGAGTATAATCCATGGACTCACATTAGTCATAAAGAACTGACATGCTTATTGCAAAAATTTATTGGCCCTCGAAGAAAAGTATTACTACATATGCCCCTAGGAGGGAGGTTGGTAGGAGTTAACCATCGCGCACCCCCGACCTTCAGACAGTGATAGACAATCAAGGATAAATTGTGCTCCAACTTCCTAGCATTACGGGAGACTATATGTGCATGTTTCGGAAATAACAAACCTTAACACGAATATCTCACTAAACACGATCATCCACTAGTTCCTCCCATCTATTATCATCTCTATAACGCAAAACTAATGCAAGGAATCAAACATATCATATCCAGTGATCCATAAGTTTTATGTAGGATTTTATGACTAACCATGCAAATGACCAAATCCTATTGACTCTCTAAATAGATACAAGTGAAGCAACAGAGTTTTTCTTTCTACAAAATACCATGCTCTAATAAATATAATTGAAGCAAAAGAGCATTCTTCAAATAATGGTTTTCTATGAGAAGAGAAACAGGCAATCCAAACTTCAAATGATATAAGTGAAGCACATGAAGCATTCTATAAAGCCATACTCAAAAGGTATAAGTGAAGTGCAATGATCATCCTATAAATCAACCATGGACTATATCATACGATCATGGTGCATAAACTAAACGCAAAACACGCTCCAAGATTTGCACATATCATATAAATGAACCAAATCCGAAAACATACTGATACTTGTTGAAGAAAGATGGGATGCCTTCCGAGGCATCCCCAAGCTTAGACGCTTGAGTGTCCTTGGATATTTACTTGGGATGCCTTGGTAATACCCAATCTTGAACTCTTGCCTCTCCTTCTTCTCCTCATATTGAGACATCCTCGATCTTCGAACACTTCATCCACACAAAACTTAAAAGGAGACTGGTAATATCCGTTAGTATAATAAAGCAAGATACTACTTTACATATTGTTGCAAACCAATTCATATTTTATATTTTCACTATCCCTGTTGTATTATAACTTTCCTATGGCTTACACCACCGATAAAAAATGATAGTTTCATCAAAACAAGCAAAACAATGCATCAAAAATAGAATCCATCTTAAATAGGACAGTATGTAGTAATATGAGATTTAACCATACTTATGTAACTCCAAAAATTCTGAAATAATAGGAATAAATAAAAAAATTGTATAGAAACATTGTATAAAAGTTTTAGAAACTTCTAGCCTTCCAATAAAAAATGAAAATTCACGCACTACACCCAAAGTTTCTGTTTTTACACCGCACATACCAACAAGCAATCTAATCATCCTAAAGGCAAATCTTGGCACATTATTTTTATAATAGAATGGATTTTTACAAGGGGATAATTATTTTTGTTGTAAAAGTTTCCGTGATTCAAGATTCACAAAGTTTCCATGGGCATGAACAAAAGTTCAAGGACGTCCCCCACTTCAACGATGCTCATCATCTTTCTCACTTTCACCTTTCCTTTTGTGAAGTTTTAGGTTCCCCTCTGTATTTTTTTAAAATTTTTAAAGGCACACAACATAAATAAATGACTCTGTAAAACTTCCGGGTTGTCTCCCTAGCAGCTTTTCTTTAAAGCCATTAAGCTAGGCATAAATTGCTCAAGTAATGGATCCACCCGTATCCCAAGGTATATCAAAGCCAATTTTAATTAACAATGATTTGTTATTTCGTAGTAAGCACAAAGTGATATATATCATGTGACAACGAAGTCTAACTATCTTCCTATGCATTGGCATGTCGTAAAAGCACTTCATTCACACAGAGTAAGGGTCAATACATAGCATAAGTAGTTTCTTGCAATTCTATAGTATTGGACACATAGAGAGGTGAAGATTTGGCTCCTCTCTCGTAATAATTGCAAGTAGGAGCAGCAAGCACATGCATATTATATTCATCAAAATCGTCATGTGTATTAGGAAAACGCAACCCATCAATATAATCCTTAATAAGTGCAAACTTCTCCGATATAGTGTAGTTGGAAGAATTCAAAAAGATAATAGGACTATCATGTGTGGGTGCAATAGCAACAATTTCATGCTTAACATATGGAAATATAGCAAGTTCATCTCCATAATCATAATTCATATTGGCATCTTGGCCACAAGCATAGCAAGCATCAAGTTCATAAAAAGGGATATTTCAAATGAGTCCAAGGGATCATGTCAATTATCATAACATTCTTCCTTCGGTAAGCACGAAAGGTAATTAAACAATGTATGAGATGGAGAGTTACTCTCATTAGAAGGAGGGCACGGGTGATCAATCCGCCCTTCCTCCTTTTGTTCTTCGCTCTCCTCCTCATCTTTTTCATCTAATGATATCACAATTTCAGCAACTTCTTCTTCCATAGTTCCCTGCAAAATATTAGTCTCTTCCAAGGCAACAGACATTCTTTCAATAAATTCAATAATATCAGCATTGCATTTATAATTATCATAACAATATTTAAGTATGGCAAGAATTTGAGATTCCTAACAAACATCATCATTGTACTTTTCAATCAAAGTAGCAATTTCATAAGCACCTTTAAAAGTAACAAATTCTTCTATTTGTGCCACATCATAGTAATCATAAATACATTTAGAATAAGAAACCAGGGTTTCATTATCATTAAAATTACATTGAAAAGGGAGGTGTGGAGCCTCTATCTTGGAGCAACAAGTATAATAACATTTAAAGCATGCATCCCAAGCAAACCAACACAAAAAACAGCCCAAACAGCGGGGTTATGACCAAGAATATGCATTTTCATTTTGTGCTTCCAACTAGCAAAATTTGTGCCATCAAAGTATGGACCTCTACGATGATAATCTCCCTTGCAAGACGCCATACTCTCCTAGGTTGTGAAACTAATGCAATGGAGACCAAAATGAAAATTCTACATTTTCCCAATTTTAAGTGTTGGCACATTTTAGCTTTGATAGTAAGTCAAGAACACCCTACACATGCATGTATATGAGTATAGCAGCGGAAAGTAAATACAAGCATGAGTATTAAAGGAAGGGTAGGAAGATCAAACGCAATTAGGAGACACGATGATTATTCTCATGGTTCGGATAGGTGGTGCTATCGTACGTCCACGTTTATGGAGTCTTCGACCCACGAAGGGTAATGGCCGCGAGAGTCCATGGAGGGCTCTACCCACGGAGGGCTCTACCCATGCAAGGTTCCACGAATAAGCAACCTTGGCTATACCATGATGGCCCACATCCACGAAGGACTAGCCTAACTCGCGGTAGATTTTCACGAAGTAGGCGATCTCCTTGCCCTTACAAACTTCTTGGTTCACTCCACACCACGAAGTAGGAGGCTCTCAAGAGACACCTAACCAATCTAGGAGGCACCACCCTCCAAAAGGTAATAGGCTCGATAATGTCAATGAAATCCTTGCTCTTGTGCTTCGAGATCATAGACTCCTCAACACTCAATCACTCTCTCATAGATTTGGCTTTCGTGGAAGAGATTGATTGGGTGGAAAGTAACTTGGGGAGCCTAGCAATCAAGATTCATATGGTTGGAATGGAATGGCATGATCTCAACACCTGAGTAGGTGGCTCTCTCTCAGAAAATCTGCTGGGATAAGTGGGGATCTGTTCTGAGTGCTTTTCTTACGAGTGAGTGGTGGTGTAGGGGTACATATAGGCAAATCCAAAATCCAATAGTTACACCTTAAGTGACCAACTCAGTGACACCGATGTGTGAATCTCGATGGTATCGAGTTGCTCCAAAGGTAGCAACTTTTGAATCTTGGTGATACCGGTATAGGAACATCGGTGGTACCGATCAGGTGTCCAATGATCAAAAACCAAATCTCGGTGACGCTAATCCAAAAACTCAGAGCTTCCAATTTCGTGAATCGAGGTAACAGAAAGTTGGCAAGCTGAACTCGGTGGCACCAAAGTGGGATCGGTTCACCGATGTGCTAGGGTTTGGCATGGTTCTGGGAATCGGTGGGACCTAGTGGATAGTCTTGGTTGCACCGATTTGCATGAATGGCTTAGACAGAATTTGTGGGAGAGTTTGTGGGTGTTTTTGGTGACTATCACTTGTGCACGTGGAGCATCTTGTTCGCCAACAGTACCTTACCCCCTTTTAATAGTATTGGCTTTTCCAATGGACTCAAAGTGATTTCTCACAAAGTAAAATGTAGATTCCTCTTTGCTTGAAGCTTTTGCCAATCTAAATCCTTGCATCGAGGGGTTTCTCCACAATCCTTTTGCCAACCCATCATTGAACTTTTCCTGAAATATGCTTAGTGGAAATATTAGTTCAATGATATATATGTTGTTATTAATTACCAAAACCACCAAGGGAGCAAATGTGCTTTCAGCAACCTGCCTAAATACTGAGGAAGGAGCCCCTGAGCCGTGTTCCTTGGACATCCGATACCTCTTTAATTGCCGCCCGTGACACTCTCACGTAATAATGAGTTTGGGGTTGTACATGCCCCGAAGCCTCCCACAAGAGCCACCCTCGGTCTCGGGAGGACTCCCACCCATGCCCAAGTGGAAGCCCCATGCTCCGTGCTAGTGGAAGGTCGACTGAGCTCTGTACTAACCGGTTTCCCTTGTTCGTCGTGTGAGCGGGGTCTAGAAACGGTGCCTGTGCTCGGATAAGTCTGTGCAGCATTGAAAAATCCAAACAACTAAGCTCTGTCTGGTGGGCTTGCCCCCTTGTACGTCACCTCCTTAGATCCTTGGTGTCTGGTTTCCTCGTGCGACGCCCAAGCATGCAACGCTCCTAAGGGAGCTTTTCTTTTCAGAGCCGCTTGAGCATGATAACCCATAAGTGTAGGGGGTCGTTCGTAGCCTTCTTCGATTAGTAAGAGTGTTGAATCCCAATGAGGAGCTAAAGGTAGAACAAATATTCCCTCAAGTTCTATTGATCACCGATACAACTCTACACACACTTAATGTTTGCTTTAGCTAGAACGAGAATGAAACTACTTTGCAGGAATAAAACTATGAGTACTTTGCAAGAAAATGAACTTAGTAGTGCAGTACCAAGCTTTTTGTAACACAAGAGAAAGGTTGTACCTAGGCAATTGAATATGATACGATAGATACTTGTTATATGCAGTCAGGGAGAGGCATGAGCTAACATACTTTCTCTACTTGGATCATATGCACTTATGATTGGAACTCTAGCAAGCATCCGCAAGTACTAAAGATCGTTAAGGTAAAAACCAACCAAAGCATTAAGTATCAAGTCCTCTTTACTCCGATAAGCAACAACCCACCTACTCGGGTCTATGCTTTTGTCACTCAGGCAACCCACTATAGGCAAATCATGAACATATTGCAAAACCCTAGACCATGGATCCCTCACGTTTGCGCACGGAGGGCGCCATAGGACAGCACCATATCGACATACGACTCACATCCATAACATCATACCACAATTAACCCATAGGACAAAAGATATCTACTCAAACATCATAGGATAGCCAAATATCACTAGGAAATAATATATGGAGTTGAGCACCATGTTTAAGTAGAGATTACAGCGGGGAAGAGAGGTGTTGCACCGCTGCAACAGGGGTAAAGAGTTGGTGTTGACGGCGGCAAGATTGTTGATGTCGATCGTCGTCATGATCCTTACCTCGGTGGTGTTCCGACGCCATCGAGGGAGAGGGGATAGATACCTCCTCCTTCTTATTCTTCCTTGGCATCCCCCTACATGGGAGGAGATTTCCCCCTCCTGTCCAGGGCCTCCATGGCGGCAGAGGATCTCCCTCTCTGTTCTCTTCTGTTTCGCGTTCTCGTTTTCTGGCTGAAAACCGTTTCTTATATTCCCGGAGATCCATAACGCCAACTGGCTGAAATTTAGAGGTGATTTTTATCCAAATATTAGATTTCTTGCGCCCGAAGGAGAGATCCAATCGACATACGAGGTGGGCATGGTCCACCAGGCCACGTTTGGGCTCTGGGTCGCGCCCTGGTAGAGGGTGGAGGCTGTGGGACTCCGTTTGCGTTGATTCCACTTCTCAAAATTCATAAATATTCCAAAAACATCTCGGTAAATTTTTATCGCATTTGGACTTTGTTTGATATGGAATTTCTACGAAACAAAAAACACACAAAACAGGAACCAACACTAGGCACTGGATCAATAGCTTAGTCCCATAAATCATATAATTTGTTACCAAAAGTATGTAAAAGTTGTATAATATTGGCATGAAAGAATCAAAAATTACAGATACGATGGAGACATACCAGCATCCCCAAGCTTAATTCCTGCGTGTCCTCGAGTAGGTAAATGATTAAAAAAGATATTTTTCATGTGTAATGCTACCTAGCATAATCTTGATCATATATCCAATCATGGCATGAATATTAAGACACGAGTCATTCAAAGCAATAGTCTAGTTTTGACATGAAGACATTAATACTCAAGCATCCCAACAAATAATTATGTGTTTCAAAATATCAAGGCTAAAGAACGCTATCCCTACAAAATCATATAGCCTTGTCATGCTCGGTCTTCTTAATACAAAGTATAAATCATGTACTACCCCGGTGTCAGCCAAGTAATTGGTTCATACTTTTTAACGCGCTTCAGCATTTTCATCTCTCACGCAATACATGAGCGCAAGCCATGGATATAGCACTATGGGCAGAATAGAATGCGGTCGTGGGTTTCAAAGGGGTAAAAGTGGAGAAGAAACTCTCGCATCAACTCAGCGTATCAACAAGCCATGGAGATGCCCATCAATAGATATCAATGCGATGAGTAGGGATTGCCATGCAACGGATGCATTAAGCGCTATAAGTGTATGAAAACTCAATATGAAAACTAAGTGGGTGTGCATCTAACTCTAGAATGAACAATTCCCACTAGTATATGAAAGTGACAATATAGGAGACTCTCTATATGGAAAACATGGTGCTACTTTGAAGCACAAGTGTGGAATTAGCATGCCCCTTCTCTCTTTCTCTCTCTCTCTTTTGTTTTTTCCTTTTTTATTTCTTTTTTCCTTTTTTTCTTTTCCCCTTTTGTTTCTATTTTTTTCTTTGTCTGGAGCCTCATCTCGACTTGTGGGGGAATCATAGTCTCCATGTCATGCCCAAGATGTGCGCCTATCCATATTAAGGCACGGGGGCCTCGCAAGGGATAGAGGCACATCTCGTCGTTCGCAAGTATAGCATCATTACATCATACATTGAAGGAGAGATGTGTATATGAGTTGGCTTACACTCGCCACATACTAAATTACAATTCCACGCAAGAGTTCAAACACCAATCTGAAGATAGGGTCCGACGACGAAAACAAACGATAAAAGCAAATGCAAATGACACTATCTCGCTAGTCCCGAAGATCACGACTATGGTCCTCTACTCATCTGGATACGTCACGTACATCCTGCCTCTTTCCTCATCATACTCCCACTGGAGCTGCGTCAAATCATCCTGCACGAACTCATTTGTACATGTACCTGGATTGTTGTACTAATCTGTGAGCCACAAGGACTCAGCAATCATGCGCCCGGGTACTGACACTATTCAAGCTTAAAGGTTGGGATGGGGTATGTGTTTAGTTTGCAGTAGCACTAAGCATTTATGGTGGCTAAACTTACGTAACATGAAGATAAATATGTGGCCTACGATGAACGCTCGAATCTAGAATGACCTCTATGAGATCCTGAACACTTACTTACGTCAATCATAACCCCACCGTGTTCTCTCTCAGATCATGTTCACGAGCAGAGACGATCATGGTTACTCACATAGTTGGTGCATTTTATTAGAGTTTACTTCAAGTTAACTATAACCGGGTGTTAAACAAATATCCAAGTTGCCACATAACCACGGGCATGGCATTAAGAAAGATTTGACCCTGCAGGGGTGCTCCAACTAGTCCATCACAAATTAACCACACTCCGCGGGAATAGCCTCGACCACGGATCTCGTGATCATCCTAGGAAACTCCAAAGGAATTCCAACACCTCGAGATAGCCCAAAGAAAGTCAGAGATCCTCACGCAAGACACCTGATAAAGGTAAAACATATCCAGCAAGACCACCCGATGTGTCGATGAACCCGATAAGAGCCGCGTATCTCGTTCTCAGGACACGACGGATAAGCGACGCATACGGAGGCCTGATAGAAATCTCCAGAGTTGCCCGAGGTTGGCCCCGCATAGTGCTCTAGTTTGGACCAACACTCATGAGGAGCACTGGCCCGGGGGTTGATTAATTATCCACGGGGTTGCTAAGCCCTATGCAAATTTTATTAAGTTATTAAGCAAATGTAGTACCAAGGTTGGGTCTTGCCAGACAAGTTTTAATCTCAACGGAATAAACAAGGGGGTCCCCATAACAACCCCGAGCATGTTAGGACCGCAAAGTATGGAAACATAACACCGGTAAGAAGAAACTATGGCGGTAACAACAGAACAAAACACCTAGCAAAAGGCCAAGCCTTCCACCAATACCAAGATATATATGTGCAAAATTAAACAACAGACAATATTGTGATATGCCAAATCCATGTCATCACATGGAACAACCTGCACCTGCAACTAGAATGCTATAAGAGGGGCTGAGCAGCGATAACTTAGTCAATCAAAGGTTTGCTAGGATGTGGAGGGTTAGAGGCTATCATGGCAAATAGGAGGCTGACATTCAGGTGGTAGGTAGCACAATTGTAACGATAAGAGCGCGACAACTAGCAAGTGAAAATAGTATCGGGATCCGGGTACGATCATCTTGCATGTTGGTTCTTCAATGGAACAAGTAGCGGGATCCTCGTAGTTGTACTCACCTGGCTCTTTGTACTCAGGTTCAACGTTCGCGTCTACCCAAAAGAAAGAGCAAGAATAAACAAACAACCATGGTGCAATGCACAAGCCAGAATGATGCATGCTTATTTGAAGAGTTTTAGCATGGCAATCCTAACTAGTCATGTTTCACATGCAAAGGATTGGTTATTAATGAATCTGGACAGAACCTTACGTTGAGTTATTGAGACATGCATGAACATGGCAAATATGGATGCATCTTGCAGAAACGATACAAATGCATATGTAGAACGTAAGAAACAGAGTTACAGTTGTCACAATACGCTCACGTCAAGATACGAAGGCAAAACACAAGGCAAGAAGGACATGGGCTATTCCTTGGCATTCCAAGGTAGCCACTGGTTAGGCAACGAAAAACAAACCACAATAGAGCCAAAGATCAAGCAATTCCATGGAGTATAGCTCCCACAAGCCACAAAACAATAAAACAAACAATCTGCCACAAAACAGCAACATAGCAACTTCACAGCCAATAGCTTGAGCTATAGGAATCCTACAACCACAAACAAGGTATTGACAGAAACTACATAACATGCTTGTCAACTTATCCAACTACACAAACTGGAAAGGAGGCACACATCAATAAGCATGAAGCTCACAAGTTGGCATGATGAAACAGAAATATGGGACTTAGTGAAAATAACAGTTGTCTAGAGTCTGAGTTAACCTGATGGCAAGTTGACCGCACAAACTAATGGTGTTAGAGACCACCTCATGGCATGAAAATTGACATGATGCTATAAGATAACATATACTTCAAAACACTAGCACTGAGCTTGAGCTAATTCACAACATATCACAAGATAGCAACCACTCTTCATGGCATAAAAATAACAGCAGATTCTCAGACTTAGAATTATTTAGCATGGTTGAAAATAGCAACATCTTAGTGGCTACTTTAGAGCATGGTTCCCACTTATTTGCAAGTTGATCATGACAAAGATAAATACCATGGCATTCTACACATCAAAGACTACCATATTCATGTCGGCACAAACATCAGCATGCATGGATTAAACGTAGCAAAAATGACAAAATGGCATTATGAGATAAAATGACATTTTGTCAAACTTGATCAAAAGACCAAACCAATAGCACTAATGAATTCCTGGGATTTTTCTACCCCAAATTTCATGTATCATACCCATATAGTCACATGGAGCATCATGACAAAAACTACATAGCAAAATCATCATCCACTCCTATAAGTGAAAACATACCCTAAATGTTCATGTGCAAAAATGAACATGTCCATATTTGGAAAAATTGCTATAACTGGAAATGATCTAATATAACCCATCAAACAACAAAACAAACATCACAAATAGATAGGGTATGACAAGTGGGGCATGGACCCACTTGTCACACACACACACTCAACACCCACACACACACTACACAAGCATGCACGCACACATAGCTACATATACACAAGTGCATATGGGCACACCCACACTCATGAACACACACACCACTATGTGTGTGGGTCCTCATCACACCACATATGTGCACACATATATGCACAAGTGCATATATGCACATACACATGTATTCAAGCACCACACACACACTCACACTCACATACACATGTATTTCTCCTAAACAGCAAGGGAAGAAAAGGAAAAAAAAACATATCTATACATGTATTTATACACATACACATACATTTCACATCAGAAAATAAGAAAATAAAACAAAGGAAATAAAATAAAATAAAAAGGGGGGTTTGGGGATCGAACCCCACACCTACGGGTCTGCACCCCAAGCACAACCACTGCGCTACTGCATCGGCTCTTAACAGAAGAGGGCATCGACCCCACTAGTACTATCTACGCGATAACCGACGAAACTGACGAAACTGACACCGGACAGCAACGATAGAGGGCAACACGGTGGTGAACTAAGGCGACTGCGGTGCTATCTAGCACCTCCGGGGAGGGGAAGACGCTACGGGGCTACTACACCTATGGGGATCCATCCCCTGCTCTCCTCACGGCGAGGGGGGTGGAGGCAGTGGCCCTCAAGGCCCTTCCTTGACAGAATGGCGGCGACGGAACTTTCTACGGCAATGGCGAGTAGAGGCGATGGGGCGCAGGCAAGGAAGCGGGACGCGGCGGCTCACCAGGGGAAGGGCGAAGACGAAATCGGCATGCAAAGACGAGGAGCAAGGCGACGGTGGCGCGAAGACGAAGCAGAGGAAGAAGAAGCCCGGGAGCGACCCGCCTGACATTCTGAAGAGGACCAGGCCGTCGATGAGGAGAATCTCGGCCCCTCCTAGCGGCGGGAATGGAATGCGGGGATGATCCCCAGCCTCCCCGACATGCCAAGAGCGGCGGAGGCCACCAGGAACGCGACGACGACGGCAACGACGATCGGCTCAATCTCACTGAACCACTCTCCTCTCTGAACTCTCTCTAGTCTTACCTGACAAAGGGAGGAATGGATGGGAAAGGAAGAGGGAGGAGGAGAAGAGAGATGGCAGCGGTGGAGAGGAACCCTAGGAGAAGGCACGCACGCTGAGGCCTTTTAAAAGGAGGGGGAAGACGGCATCCTCGACGTCCGTGAGCACGGGCGCATGCTCACTCTCTCTGAACCCTAACGGAAGAAGAAGACACGGGCAGGTCTCCGTCACGTGTGGGGCTAGGCTGGCTGGGCCGCGGGGAGGAGGAGCGGCCCAATCGCACACTCTCTCACTCTGCTAACAGAAAACAGGAGAAGGTTGCCTTTTTTAAAAAATGAGAAGAAGACAACTCCTCCAGAGAAAATGAAAAGGAATACTTGCAAACAAAAATACCTTTGCACACAAGGAATTAAGGCCTCTTTAACAAAATTACCATGATGAATTTTAGAGTAACTAATTTAAATAGTTTAAAAAACAACAACCCCCTTGTTATTTAAAACCCGAAATTCATATAGATCAAAACAACAAAAGAACCACACACATTATTTTAAAACATTGAAGACTACCTCCTGAACATTTTTAAACAATTTTATAGCAAGTTAATTATGTTGACAAAATACCAATGGAATAAAAGGTTATTATGTTGGATTTGTTTGAAAAGAATAAGAGAGGGGAAAGGAGATGAAGCCCACTCAAACCACACATCCACAACAACACTCACATTACTACAAGGTCAAGAAGCACATAACAAAACAAAGTGCATGGCATGATGATGAATGATATGATGCATGAGGCATGAATGCATGCGACAAGGCATAACAAGGAGCAAACTCATGACAACAAGGTTCACTTAAGATACATGCCATAAAAGGTAGGGACAGCACTTGGGCTGTCACAACTCTCCCACACTACAAGAGTATCTCGACCCAAGATCTAGGAACGAAAGAACTCTGGAAATTCAGAATAGAGAAGGTCCTCACGTTCCCAAGTAGCTTCTTTGTCAGAATGATGAGAGCACTTCACCTTGAGGAACTTTATAGACTTATTGCGAGTCTTACGCTTAGCTTCTTCGAGAATAGCCACTGGATGCTCATGATAAGAGAGGTCTTCTTGGAGATCAATGCCTTGGAGGTCAATGGTATGCTCGGGAGTCTTGAAGCACCTCCGGAGCTGAGAAACATGGAAGACATCGTGCACATTTGCGAAATTTGGAGGAATCTCTAGTTGATATGCAAGTCCACCTCTCTTGCCAACAACTTTGAAAGGACCAACAAAGCGAGGAGCTAGCTTCGCTTTAATTCCAAACCGTTGAGTGCCCTTCATGGGAGAGACTCTGAGATAGACTAGATCATCCACTTGAAAGGAAACATCCCGATGTTTGTTATCGTAATAACTCTTCTGTCAGGACTGAGCTGCTTTGAGGTTCTCACGAATGACACAGAACATCTCTTCTGCTTCAGTGATCATGTCATTGCCCAATATTTGACGCTCACCGGTTTTAGACCAGTTAAGCGGGGTACGGCACTTCCTGCCATAGAGAATCTCAAAAGGGGCCTTGCCTGAGCTAGCCTGAAAGCTATTGTTGTATGAGAATTCAGCATACGGAAGGCAGTCTTCCCATTTCATGCTGAACGAAATCACACAGACTCTGAGCATATATTCAAGGATCTGATTGACTCTCTCAACTTGACTACTTGTCTGCGGATGGAACACAGTGCGGAAACAGATCTTGGTACCTATAGCAACCTGGAAGGACTCCCAAAACTTGGAAGTAAAGAGGCTTCCACGGTAATATAAGTTGAGTTGAGGAATACCATGCAAAGAAACTATCCTTGATGTATACAACTCTGCAAGCTGAGCTGCCAAGATAGATTCTTTGACTGGCAGGAAATGAGCAACTTTGGTGAGCTTGTCGATAACCACAAAGATGGCATCGTTGCCTCTCTTGGACTTGGGAAACCCAGTGACGAAATCCATCTCCGCATGATCGAATATCCACTTTGGGATAGGCAAAGGCTGAAGGAGACCTGTTGGACGTTGATGTTCCGCCTTCACTCTGCGACAAACATCACACGCGTTCATGAACTGAGCAATTTCACGTTTCATGCGAGTCCACCAGAAGGTTTTCTTGAGATCCTGATACATCTTGGAACTGCCTGGATGAATGGATAGAAGAGAATTGTGTGCTTCGTCCATGATAACCTTTCTGAGATCACCTTTTGGAACCACCAAACAGTCCTCAAAGAACAAGGTATCTTTGTCATCAACACGAAAGCACTTATACTTCGGAATGCCCTTGGCCACACGTTTCTTCACTATCTTCACCATAGCGTCAAGAAGCTGCGCTTGCTGAACCTGATCTTCCAGAGTCGGAGAAACTTGAAGATTGGCAAGAAATCCTTGCGAAATCATTTGAAGGTTGAGCTTGCGAAAGGCTTCACAAAGCTCGGGTTGAAGAGGCTTCAGAATGAGACTGTTGCAGTACGGTTTACGGCTGAGCACGTCTGCAATGACATTTGCTTTTCCAGGAGTATACTCAATGCTTGGATGGAAGTCCTCAAGCATTTCCACGTAACGAGACTGCCGAAGATTAAGATTGGGTTGAGTGAAAATATACCTCAACTGGTCTACCCAACAGCAAATGCCTCCAAGTCATTAGAGCATGCACAACTGCCACCAACTCGAGATCATGAGTGGGGTAGTTCTTCTTGGCAGGCTTCAACTAACGCGAGGTATAAGAAACAATCTTCTTATCTTGCATGAGAACACCACCAAGACCTTGGAGAGAAGCATCACAGAATACTTGGAAAGGCTTTGACTGCTCAGGAGGAACAAGAACTAGAGCTGAAGTCAATCTCTGGTTGAGCGTATTGAATGCCACATCACACTCCGGAGACCAAACATACTTAACACTCTTCTGGAGGAGATTGGACAGAGGCTTAGCAATTTGAAATAAGTTCTCCACGAATCTTCTGCAATAACTAGCAAGCCTGAGGAAACTTCAAAGTTGCTTCACATTCTGAGGAGGCTCCCACTTCAAGATTGCCTAAACTTTCTCATGGTGCACTTTAATTCCCTCTGCAGAGATCACATGCCCAAGGTACACCACTTCATTGATCCAAAACTCACACTTGGAACACTTAGCATGGAATCGATGCTCTCTTAGCTTGTCAAGCACAAGGTGGAGATGCTCTGCATGCTCTTCTTCTCTCTCCGAGAACACGAGGATATCATCCAAATAGACCAAGACGAAGTCATTCTTGAAAGGAGAGAAAATTAAGTTCATCATTCTTGAGAAGGTTGGAGGAGCATTTGCAAGACCAAATGACATGATGTTGTACTCATAAGAGCCAAAACTCGTCCTGAAAGCGGTCTTAGGAATGTCTTCTTCGCTAATGCGAATCTGATGATAGCCCATGCGAAGATCAAGCTTGGAGAAAACCTTGGCACCTTTGAGTTGCTCAAACAACTCATTGATGTTGGGACGTGGGTACTTGTTTCTGATTGTCTTCTCGTTCAACAGACGGTAGTCGACACAAAGTCGGTATGTGCCATCCTTCTTCTTGATAAACAAAACACCAGAACCCCATGGAGAAGAACTTGGTATGATCAGACCCAGACGTTCTTGTTCATCTAGCTGCTTCTTCAACTCTTTCAGCTCTTCGGAGCCAAGTTTATAAGGGCGCTTGCAAACCGGTTTAGTTCCGGGCTCGAGATCAATCACGAACTCGACTGGCCAGTGCGGAGGCATTCCTGGCAATTCTTCTGGAAAGACATCCCCATACTCATTAACCACCGGAATTTGAGAAATCGTCGAGATTTCACCCTTCTCATTAAGAGCAAAGAGACGGATTGTGTCATCGCGAGCCGCGAAAATAATCACATCTTCTGAAGGATGAGTCAGCTTGACTTCTTTTGCTTGACAATCAACATAAGCCTTCTTCATAGCCAGGAAGTCCATGCCCAATATGAGATCAATGTCTGAATTGCCGAGAACAATTGGAGAAGCTAGAAAAGAATAATTGCGCATCTTGATGGAAACATCCGAAACCACCTTGTTAGTGCTCATGAGAGTGTCGGGCGAAACAACACGCAAAGCCTTACTCAAATATTCAGAATCAAAATCATGCTTGGCAAAGAATGCTTTAGAGATGAATGAATGTGATGCACCAGTATCAAACAAGACTTTTGGAGGAATAGAATTAACTGAGAGATTACCCATGATCACTTCCTTAGACGGGTCTGCTTCAGCTGCATTCACCATGTTCACCCTTGTTGACTTGGGATTATGCTTCACCATAGCATTGCCTGGAGGTCTGACTGGAGGAGGAGGCGAAAGATGCCGCTGGTTGCACTTGTTTGCGTAGTGACCCTTCTGGCCACACATGTGAAAGAAACCTCAGAAAGCGGACGAACATTGCCTGGAGGAGGAACAAAATCTGCCTTGGACGCCTGGGGTCTCTGCTGAAATCCTGGGTTGGGTGGGTGGGAATAACCACGGCCACCGAACTGCTTCTGCTGCTGAGGAGGACAAAACGGAGGAGAATTTGGCACCCAATACTTCTACTGCTTAGGAACCATCTGAGAGCTGGAAGAAGATGAATATGAATCCCTTGAACGCTTCCTTGAGTTCTCCAACTTGATCTGAGTTGCCTCGACCGTCAAAGCCATGTCGTAGAACTGATCAAACTCACGAGGCTCTTGAAGAACTAGGCCTAGCAGAAGCTCATCCTTGAGACCACCTCTGAAGTGATAGATCATCGCCTTGTCATCTGGAACATCTTGCTTAACATAGCGGGCTAGATTTTGGAACTCGATGTTGTACTGGTAGACAGACTTGCTTCCCTGCTTCAGGTGCCTGAATTTCTCACGCATCTCCTTGACAAAGCTTGTCGGAATGTAATGGTCCCTGAAGTCACGACGGAAATCGTCCCAAGTAACAACACGATCGCCCCTGGAATCCTTGTACTGCTGCCACCAATCAGTTGCCTGACCCTTGAGCTGGAACGATGCAAATTTGACAAAGTCCTCTGGCCTGACATTGCTGCACTCAAAATGCTTACTCATATCATGGAGCCAATCATCAGCGTCAAAAGGTTGCTCACAACAGGTGAAAGTCTTGGGCTGGTTGGCAAGGAACTAATTGAGTGTCGCAAACTGAGGTTGATTCTAAAAATTCCCTTGAAAGCCTTGCCGATCCTGATCTCTTTCTTGCAACAGCCTCAGCAACATCTGAGTGTTCGCATTGGTTGCGGCTATCATAGCTTGCCAAGCTTCTAGAGGAGGAGGCGGTGGCGGGGGTAGTGGAACATCAGCCTGCTCCTCACCACGACCCGGATTGTTGCGAGTTGGTGGAGCCATCCTGGAGATGGACAAAAACATCAGCACCTCATTGATAAGATGAATTCAATAGCTGAATCAAATGCTTGAAAGAATTGCACAAATAACATCACAACCTTCCTACTGAAAAATTAGTAAGAATGCTTCTTCGGTTTCTGATAACATCATCATATATTAGAAGCCACTTGCAATAACACAAAAGTATTGAGCTAATGTTGCTCGGAACAAATGTATATGCCCACATACATCTAAAGAAGATGATCCTAGATAACTACAAGAGTTCCCATCTAAGAACTTCCGAAAACTTTCTGGTTATGCAATCTGGTGTGGGGGATACAAGGAGGAAATATCTCACACAACTAGCAATCCTATACCCCAACTGTATCCATCCTTCAACACATAACCAGAGGCTTTCGCAAATTCATTTAACTCGAATCCTCGAACTCACAACAATACTAAACCATGGTGGTACCCCGGACGCCTCCCCAGTACTGGGTGACTCCGACCTTATCTCGCCACGACAAGTATTGAAGTAATTCCGAACACTCTCCGTCCAAAGATATCAAGAAAGCTGAATGATAATGATGTGCCAACAGTCCCTGGAGCTCGACTCCCTAGAAGAAATCAAGTCAGACAGTAGGCACCAAGTCAGAACCCTGTCATATCGGTATCATATAGACTCCAAAATACCCGCGTGATCCTAAAAAAAATTTGAGCGAGAAGAGGAGTAGAATCAAAATTCCTAAGTCGAATACCTCACCAGAGCATAGAAGAGGAGTAAAAAGAATCCTACTCCCCGATATAACTAGACTCAAAATAGTTTTTCCTAGACTCGACTTGGCCAAGTTCGATCAAGCAAAGGCTCCTATGGTCGTACGGCTCTGAATAGCAACTTGTCACGCCCAAGATGCACGCCTATCCATATTAAGGCACGGGGGCCTCGCAAGGTATATAGGCGCATCTCGTCATTCGCAAGTATAGCATCATTGCATCATACATTTAAGAAGAGATGAGTATATGAGTTGGCTTACACTCGCCACATACTAAATTACAATTCCACACAAGAGTTCAAACACCAATCTGAAAATAGGGTCCAACTACGGACGAAAACAAATGATAAAAGCAGATGCAAATGACACTATCCCGCTAGTCCCGAAGATCACGACCATGGTCCTCTACTCATCTGGATACATCACGTACAACCTGCCTCTTTCCTCATCATACTCCCACTAGAGCTGCGTCAGATCATCCTGCACGAACTCATCTGTACTTGTACCTGGATTGTTGTAGTAATCTGTGAGCCACAAGGACTCAGCAATCATGCGCCCGGATACTGACACTATTCAAGCTTAAAGGTTGGGATGGGGTATGTGTTTAGTTTGCAGCAGCACTAAGCATTTATGGTGGTTAAACTTACGTAACATGAAGATAAATATGTGGCCTACGATGAACGATCGAATCTAGAACGACCTCGATGATATCCTGAACACTTACTTACGTCAATCATAACCCCACCGTGCTCTCTCTCGGATCATGTTCACGAGCAGAAACGATCACGGTTACTCACATAGTTGGTGCATTTTATTAGAGTTTACTTCAAGTTAACTATAACCGGGTGTTAAACAAATATCCAAGTTGCCACATAACCGCGGGCACGGCTTTCCGAAAGATTTGACCCTGCAAGGGTGCTCCAACTAGTCCATCACAAATTAACCACACTCCGCGGGAATAGCCTCGACCACGGATCTCGTGATCATCCCAGGCAACTCCAAAGGAATTCCAACACCTCGAGATAGCGTGAAAAAAGTCATAGATCCTCACGCAAGACACTCGATACAGGTAAAACATATCCAGCAAGACCACCCGACGTGTCGACGAACTCGATAAGAACCGCATATCTCGTTCTCAGGACACAACGGATAAGCAACGCGTACGGAGGCCTGATAGAAATCTCCCGAGTTGCCCCGGGTTGGCCCCACACAGTGCTCTAGTTTGGACCAACACAATTGAGGAGCACTGGCCCGGGGGTTGATTAATTATCCATGGGGTTGCAAAGCCCTATGCAAATTTTATTAAGTGACTAAGCAAATGTAGTGCCAAGGTTGGGTCTTGCCAAACAAGTTTTAATCTCAACCGAATAAACAAGGGGGTCCCCATAACAACCTCGAGCATGTTAGGACCGCAAAGTATGGAAACGTAACACCGGTAACAAGAAACTATGGCGGTAATAGTGGAACAAAACACCTAGCAAAAGGCCAAGCCTTCCACCAATACCAAGATATATATGTGCATTAAATTAAACAACAGATAATATTGTGATATGCCAAATCCATGTCATCACATGGAACAACCTGCACCTGCAAATAGAACGCTATATGAGGGGTTGAGCAGCGGTAACTTAGCCAATCAAAGGTTTGCTAGGATGTGGAGGGTTAGAGGCTATCATGGAAAATAGGAGGCTGACATTCAAGTGGTAGGTAGCGCAATTATAACGATAAGAGCGAGACAACTAGCAAGCGAAAATAGTATCAGGATCTGGGTACGATCATCTTGCATGTTGGTTCTTCAGTGGAACAAGTAGTGGGATCCTCGTAGTTGCACTCGCCTGGCTCTTCGTACTCAGGTTCAACGTTTGCTTCTACCCAAAAGAAACAGTAAGAATAAACAAAGAACCATGGTGCAATGCACGAGCCAGAATGATGCATGCTTATTTGAAGTGTTTTAGCATGGCAATCCTAACTAGTCATGTTTCACATGCAAAGGATTGGTTATAAATGAATCTGGACATAAACTTATGTTGAGTTATCTAGACATGCATGAACATGGAAAATATGGATGCATCATGCAAAAACAATACAAATGCATGTAGAACGTAAGAAACGGAGTTACGGTTCTCACGATACGCTCACGTCAAGATACGAAGTCAAAACACAAGACAAGAAGGACCTGGGCTATTCCTTGGCATTCCAAGGTATCCAGTGGTTAGGCAACGAAAAACCAACCACAATAGATACAAAGATCAAGCAATTCCATGGAGTATAGCTCCCACAAGCCACAAAACAATAAAACAAACAATCTGCCACAAAACAGCAACATAGCAACTTCACAGCCAATAACTTGAGCTACAGGAATCCTACAACCACAAACAAGGTATTGACAGAAACTACATAACATTTTTGTCAACTTATCCAACTACACAAACTGGAAAGGAGGCACACATCAATAAGCATGAAGCTCACAAGTTGGCATGATGAAAAAGAAATCTGAGACTTAGTGAAAATGATAGTTTTCTGGAGTCTGAGTTAACCTGATGGCAAGTTGACAGCACAAACTAATAGTGTTAGAGACCACCTCATGGCATGAAAATTGACATCATGCCATAATATAACATATACTTCAAAACACTAGCACTGAGCTTGAGCTAACTCACAACATATCACAAGATAGCAACCACTCTTCATGGCATAAAAATAACAGCAGATTCTCAGACTTACAATTATTTAGCATGGTTGAAAACAGCAACATCTGAGTGGCTACTTTAGATTATGGTTCCCACTTATTTGCAAGTTGATCATGACAAAGATAAATACCATGGCATTCTACACATCAAAGACTACGATATTCATGTTGGCACAAACATCATAGCATGCATGGATTAAACATAGCAAAAATGACAAAATGGCATTATGAGATAAAATGACATTTTGTCAAACTTGAACAAAAGACCAAACCAATAGCACCAATGAATTGCTGGTATTTTTCTACCCCAAATTCATGTAGCATACCCATATAGTCACATGGAGCATCATGACAAAAACTACATAGCAAAATCATCATCCACTCCTATAAGTGAAAACATACCCTAAATGCTCATGTGCAAAAATGAACATGTCCAGATTTGGCAAAATTGCTATAATTGGAAATGATCTAATATAACCCATCAAACAACAAAACACACATCAAAAATAGATAGGGTATGACAAGTGGGGCATGGACCCACTTGTCACACACACACACTCAACACCCACACACACACTACACAAGCATGCACACACACATAGCTACATATGCACAAGTGCATATGGGCACACCCACACTCATGAACACACACACCACTATGTGTGTGAGTGCTCATCACACCACATATGTGCACACATATATGCACAGGTGCATATATGCACATACACATGTATTCAAGCACCACACACACACACTCACATACACATGTATTTCTACTAACAGCAAGGGAAGAAAAGGAAAAAAACATAGCTATACATGTATTTATACACATACGCATACATTTCACATCAGAAAAGAAGAAAATAAAACAAAGGGAAGAAAATAAAATAAAAAAGGGGGTTTGGGGATCGAACCCCATACCTACGGGTCTGCACCCCGAGCACAACCACTGCGCTACTGCATTGGCTCTTAACAGAAGAGGGCATCGAGCCCACTAGTACTATCTACGCGATAACTGACGAAACTGAAGAAACTGACACTGGACAGCAATGACAAAGGGCAACGCGGCAAAGAACTACGGCGACTATGACGCTATCAGGCACCTCCGGCGAGGGTAAGACGCTGCGGGGCTACTGCACCTACGGGGATCCATCCCCTGCTCGCCTCACGACGAGGGGGGTGGAGGCAGCGGCCCTCAAGGCCCTGCCTTGACAGAACAGCGGCGACGGAACTAGCTATGGCGACGGCGAGCAGCGGTGACAGGGCGTAGGCAAGGAAGCGGGACGCGGCGACTCACCAGGGGAAGGGCGAAGATGAAATCGGCACGCGAAGACGAGGAGAAAGGCAACGGCGGCACGGGGACGAAGCAGAGCAAGAAGAAGCCCGGGAGCGACCCGCCTGATGTTCCGAAGAGGACCATGTCGTCTATGAGGAGAAGCCCGGCCCCTCCTAGCAGCGGGAATGGAACGCGGGGACGATCCCTAGCCTCCCCGACATGCCGGGAGCAGCGGAGGCCACCTGGAACGCGATGAAGGCGGCAACGACGATCGGCTCACTCTCACTGAACCGCTCTCCTCTCTGAACTCTCTCTGGTCTTACCTGATAGAGGGAGGAATGGAGGGGAAAGGAAGAGGGAGGAGGAGAGGCCCAGTCGCACACTCTCTCACTCTGCTAACAGAAAAGAGGAGAAGGTTGCCTTTTTTAAATGAGAAGAAGACAACTTGTCGTGGATTTGTCACGGCAGATGTCCGGATGAACGGACTTAGGTTCGGTTCAAAGACGCAACTACGTGGCGGCTTGAAGGGGTTGATCGGAATCGAGAGACGCGGAGTTTACCTAGGTTCGGCCCCTCCGATGGAGGTAAAAGCCTACGTCCTGCTTGTCTGGTATTGATGATGAAGGAGATCTCTCGGTTACAAGGGTGCTAATTGCTACCTCTAATCACGAGAGCCTCTAATTTGTCTATCTCTAATCTTTTTTGTTGTCTAACTTGTGGACTTGTGAACTTGTCTCTCTAGGGGTGCTGTACCCCTTCTTGTATAAGTGGAGAGGGTAGGTTTACAAATAGAGTCCTACTAGGAGTAGGATTAGGACTAGTCTCTCTAGAATCCTATTTCGGGTCTTGTAACCTTTGGCAGGGAGTCTTTCTCTCTTTGAGCCTTCTCTTGTGAGCCACCTGGCGTCGGCTTACATGCCAGGTCTTGGGCCTGGTCGTCCTGTGATCCGCCTGCCAGGTCATTAATAAAATGTCATGTCTTTTCCGGGTCTCCTGTGAGTCACCAGGCCGGGTCATACCACGGGGTATATCCCCGACATTAGCCCCCAGATTAGTTTGAATTTGTTCATGCTAAGCTCCTGAAATAAGAATAATAAATATGCTAAGTATCCGACTTGCTCCTTTGGCCGGCTTATGAAATGGCTCCTCAGAAATCCGGGTCTTTTCAGCATATGAAATAGTCGTCTTTGGTAATCATCTTGCTTGTCAATGCCCTTTGAAAAATATTGAGAATAGAACACCCATATGCCATTGAGTCGGCTTCCAATACTCTTGGCGGGTCATTTCCGTCGGGTCATAATCATTGATGATGCCGGGTCATTATCGTTGGTGACGCCGGGTCAAATAACTAGAATCCAGCTGACTTGATAAAAATATTGGGATGAAAATGCATCTGATGTAAAACCGGACTTCCATTGTTGTGAAGCAGGGCGGCTTATATAAAATCTGGCAGGTTATGATCTTTTGATAATGTCGGGTCATAAATGTTTGGTGACGTCGGGTCTAACAACTGAACTCCATAATTAACATTTTGAAAATTCTCCTCGGAGTTTTTGATATGTCCATATTACCTGTAGCCCCCAAGCTCCGAGATTATCCATGATAACTTGGTGCTTTGCAATAATATTATGGACTGTGTAGCCCCCAAGTGTCGGGTTGTCCTGCCTGCAGCAACCTAGGACTTATAACTGTCTTATACCTTTATAAAGCTTCAGCGGGTGTAGCCCCCAAGGGCCGGCTCATCAGAACGTGATGCGCCGGGTCTTCAATTTGAATCTCTTAATCTGTTGGAACAGCTGAATACTATAGCCCCCAAGTGTCGGGTCACACGCCTGCGGCAACTTGGGACTTTAGAAATTTTGTTCTGAGTGGTGTAGCCCCCAAGTGTTGGGTCAGTAAGAATTACTCGGCGGGACTTAGGAAAATATAGAAACACCAGCTCATCTCCTTGAGATAATAGCGTCTTGCTGACAATGTAATGATTTGAAAAACTGGCTTGCATTAGCCCCCAAGTGTCGTGGTGCATGCTTACAGCGACATGGGACTTGCATATTTGATATAAACTGAACTTGAATAATGTAGCCCCCAAGTGTCGGGTCGTCTGCTTGCGGCGACTTGGGACTATAATATGACTCCCCACAATTTGTTGAATGAATCCCTGACCGTGATTGTAATAGAACCTGGCATGAATATCCTGGAATAATTCCTTTGTCTTTGACATGAAATCCCTGCTCGTGGTTGTGATGTAACCCGGCAAATGTATATTGTAGAAATCCATGAGTGTTGTAGATTACCACAGAGCACAATTGAAGAAATCCGTGAACCGATTAATTAGATGACACGGCATTATATCTGATAGGGCGGCTCTTTGAAAAATAATGAATTCTCCGAGCTGGCTTGAAAACCCCAATCATTTAGTACTGGTTATGATAAACCATGAAGATCCAGCCAGGTTTGGCTATTAAAGATCCATTTGCTCTTGCGGAGTACTTAATGGCGGCTCATCTTTAAGAGATAAAACCTGCAAAAATAAACAAGACAGAATATATTTTGCATTGTTGTAAGGGCGGCTTGAAAAAGCACAACCCGGAGATGTTATAACATTGCTCCTTCTTTCATAATCTTGCTCTGACCCGGCTGGATAAGCCGGTCATGATATGTCATGTGAATATGATGCAATGTATGATGCAAAGTATGATGCAATGTATGATGCAAAGTATGATGCAATGTATGATGCAATGTTTGACTTTTCAACATTTTTTGCGTGAACGCCAGTTGTTAGGGTTAGATAAGCTACACCCGGAGGTGAGAAGCCCCCTTTGACAACCATGGCTAGTCATGTTAGCCAGAGATGGCATAAAGCCGGCCAATAAGGTGTTAGAAGCGATACCCGGAGGTAAAAAGCCACCCTCAGCAGTATGGTGCGAATGCCGGTTGTTAGGGTTAGATAAGCTACAACCGAAGGTGGGAAGCCCCCTTTGACAACCATGGCTAATCGTGTTAGCCGGAGATGGCATAAAGCCAGCTGATAAGGTGTTAGAAGCGATACCCAGAGGTAAGAAGCCACCCTCAGCAATGTGGCGTCAATGCTAGTTGTTAGGGTGTTAGATACCCGTCGGTAAAAAACCCTTACAATCGCGGCTAATCATGTTAGCCGAAGATTTGGCATAAAGCCGAACGATAGGGTGTTAGAAGCGATACCCGTCGGTAAGAAGCCCCCTTCAGCAATATGGCGTAAACCATGGTTGTTAGGGTGTTAGATACCCGTCGGTAAAAAAAACCTTACAACCGCGGCTAATCATGTTAGCCGGAGATTTGGCATAAAGCCGGCCGATAGGGTGTTAGAAGTGATACCCTTCGGTAAGAAGCCCCCTTCAGCAATATTGCGTAAACGCCGGTCGATAAGGTGTTAGAAGCGATACCCAAAGGTAAGAAGCCACCCTCAACCACGGCTAATCATGTTAACCGGAATTTGGCATAAACTCGGACAATAAGCCGTTAGAAGCGATCCCGGAGGTAAGAAGCCGCCTTCAGCAGTCGCAGTTGACATATCAACTGGAACATTTGTGAATTCTTCTTGTAAGTCGCCATCTTGTAAGCCGCCATCTTGTATGAAGGAACGGCAGAAGCTCCAAATAAATTCAGGCACCTATGTTTGAATGGTGCATCACGGTGGTTCGTCCTCTTGGGAAACTTTTAATCATCCACCAATAATGTAATAGCCCCGAGGATTGGGTTTTCTCTTGCAAAGACCTGGGGTTCTCGTTGAAAACGACCAAATGTGTCTCGCCATGTCTGTAGCCCCCGAGTCTTAAGTTGACTCGAAGAGGCGGCTTTGAGAGTCTCCATTGATGGACGAGGTTGACCATGGTGGGTTATAGATGATCCCGTATGAATTATTTGAATGATCCCGTCGATGGTTCGTCCCGGTTGGTTGTTGAAGTGAACCAAACTCTAATGGTGGCGACTTGCGCACTTGTCCGTTCGGCGGCTCGTATCGACGAGCACTGCACTTATATGTTGATGTAGATCAAACTGTGGGCGGCAGCTTGCGCGCGTCAATTGGGAGGCTCGTACTGGTGTATGCGGCCGCTGGCGTGTTGATGTAGACGTCGAAGTCAGCTGCGACATGATCACGAGAGACGGCCACGACACTGTAAGCCGGCACGGTCGCGAGAGATGGCCATGGCGTTGCGAGCCGGGCGGTCGGTGAGTTGCGGCGTTGTTGGTGAAGACCATATCGCGAATGCGGCGGCTTACCACGTCCATTGGGAGGCTCATAATTTTGGGTTAGCACGAGTGGTACCGGCGCATTGATGTAGACGTAGAAACCAGGCGTGGCATTGTAAGCTGGTGCTGTTGTGGAAGACGCCACGGCGTTGTAAGCCGGCGCGGATGGCGAGAGATGGCCACGGCGTTGTAAGCCGGAGCTGTGGCGAGAGATGGCCACGGCGTTGTAAGCCGGTTCGGCCATGAGAGACGGCCATGACGTTGTAGGCCAGCACGGACGTGCGAGTCGCCGGTGGTGTTGTAAGCGTGGACGGGAGAATCAGCCATGTGCATTGTAAGCCGGCGCAAACGGGTGATTCGGCCGTGGGTATTGTAAGCCGGCACGAATAGATGACTAAGCCGCGGACGTTTCGAGCCAGCGCGGCCGCGAGAGACGGCTATGGCGCTATAAGCCGGTACGGACGCCGGTGCCCAACGACGTTGGTGCACCTCCATCTCCGTGATATGATGCCACTTTGGTAATGAATAATTTGTCCTGTGTAAAAAATATTACAAAGACGAAGTAATTGTTCTTCGAAGGAATCAAAATGTATAGATAAAATAAATTGGGTGGATAGCACTTGTTTCGTCTCGACGACCAGCTGAGTCATATACATCGTCTGTGGACCGCCTCCCGTAATTTCAACAGCGATTGAGGCACTCTCTCTAGGCCGTAGTGAAGGTGACGATTCAACCACAGCGGCTCCAAGACGGCGCTAGACCAGGGCGGCTCGGTGGTGACTGCGTTTCATCAAAGAAGTCCAGCAGGGCGACTCGAGGCGGTGAAGGACCACGGCGTGTTTGACAAGGCGGGTCCCATTTTTTTTAAACCTCTTATCTTCCCAACTGGCTCCCCACGTCCTTATCCACCACCTCCCACTTCTCCTTACCCTGCGATGGCTGCAAGCAAGCCAGGCGCGCGAAAAACGGTGAACCGGTAGGCAGGAGAAGCAGACTAGGGCGAGCGGTTGCCGGGTCAGGAGGTATGTGGTGGGAGTGGAAACCGTGGCGTCGGGGTGGAGCCGTCCTAGGGTGCTAGCTGGCGAGGCGACGACGGCTGGTCAGCACGGTGGCTCGACGCGGGGGGCGCACACATGCAGCGGCTTTGGGCGAGGCGGGTAGCCGGAGGCGCGAAGCAGGGCCGGCTGGCGGTGCGGATGACGCGGGCGAGGCGACAGCGGCTCACGTGTGACCCAGCGACGCGGGTGGTAGTGCGAACCATGGTGGAGGCGGCTCGTGCGTGAGGAAATCGATGGCTCCGTGGTGGAACCGGAACGAGGTGGAGGCGGCTCACGGCAGCAGCCAGCGGCGGCTCACATCAGCAGGGGCGGCGGCTCGATCCTGTCATTTTTGAAATGGCGGGTTGTAGTCACGGGGGAGACTGACCCCGGGGTGGCTCATGGTGCAGCTGGCAGCTTGGGGAGCTCGGAGCAGAGGCGGTCGGAGGCATAGGCCAGCGGCGGCTCAAAGTGCACCCCGGCGAGTCGAGCGTGCGATGGAGGCGAGAGACGGCCGAGGCCGCGGTGCATAGAGGCGGAGCAGCAAGCGACGACACGAGCGGATGAGGCCAGTTTGGATGAGGCGAAAGCAGGCCACCGGTGGCGTCTTGGCCACGAGGCCGAGGCGAGGCCAGCCTGGCACGAGTATACCACGGCCGCGGGAGCAGGCGGATCATGGGATCCCACAAGGCCACGCACAGATCAAAACATTTGGAATTTTTTCCTTCTTTGTCTTCCATGCGTGCACCTAACTAGAGGTATTTTTTTTCTTGTTGTTGGTAGTCACGTGCCCGACTACAACTTAGTAACTTTTCCTTCCTTAATCCTTGAATTAACCACCTAGTAGCTTCCTTATATGATCATAGCAATCAGTGTTTGATAAAAGACCAAACCGATTTGACTTCAGGTGACGTATTCGTCCGAGACGTACTAGTACTCGAAACCATCAATACTCATCTGCACTTATGATTTGATGCATGGTTTCGCTGTTGCTAGTTTTGTCTTCCACGTCGAGGCGTAGCAGGAACTGTATCGGCCGACGCCCTTGGGAGTTGGTGCAGCAGAAATCGACCAGGCTTTGACACATCACACGGCCGCGTGTGACGGTGCACACGACACAACCGTAAATTTTTCATGATCTCAAACTGGCATTGGCTCTTCTTTATCCAAAAAATTGTGTGCTTCTCGATCCTTGGGAGAGATCCCTTCAAGAACACAAACCATCATGCGCGGTCCCACGATGGGTGCCAACTGTCGTGGATTTGTCACGACAGATGTCCGGATGAACGGACTTAGGTTCGGGGCGAAGACGCAACTACGTGGCGGCTTGAAGGGGTTGATCGGAATCAAGAGACGCGGAGTTTACCTAGGTTCGGCCCCTCCGATGGAGGTAAAAGCCTATGTCCTGCTTGTCTGGTATTGATGATGAAGGAGATCTCTCGGTTACAAGGGTGCTAATTGCTACCTCTAATCACGAGAGCCTCTAATCTTTCTATCTCTAATCTCTTGTGTTGTCTAACTTGTGGACTTGTGAACTTGTCTCTCTAGGGGTGCTCTACCCCTCCTTATATAAGTGGAGAGGGTAGGTTTACAAATAGAGTCCTACTAGGAGTAGGACTAAGACTAGTCTCTCTAGAATCCTATTCCGGGTCTTGTAACCTTCGACATGGAGTCTTTCTCTCTTTGAGCCTTCTCTTGTGAGCCGCCTGGCGCCGGCTTACATGCCGGGTCTTGGGCCTGGTCGTCCTGTGATCCGCCTGTCGGGTCATTAATAAAATGTCATGTCTTTTTCGGGTCTCCTGTGAGTCGCCAGGCCGGGTCATATACCGCGGGGTATATCCCCGACACAACTCCTCCAGAGAAAATGAAAAGGAATACTTGCAAACAAAAATACCTATACACACAAGGAATTAAGACCTCTTTAACAAAATTACCATGATGAATTTTAGAGCAACTAATTTAAATAGTTTAAAAAACAATAGCCCCCTTGTTATTTAAAACCCCAAATTCATATAGATCAAAACAACAAAATAACCACACACATTATTTTAAAACATTGAAGACTACCTCCTGAACATTTTTAAACAATTTTTATAGCAAGTTAATTCTGTTGACAAAATGCCAATGGAATAAAAGGTTATTATGTTGGATTTGTTTGAAAAGAATAAGAGAGGGGAAAGGAGATGAATCCCACTCAAACCACACATCCACAACAACACTCACATTACTACAAGGTCAAGAAGCACATCACAAAACAAAGTGCATGGCATGGTGATGAATGATATGATGCATGATGCATGAATGCATGAGACAAGGCATGACAAGGAGCAAACTCATTTCCTTAACTCATGACAACAAGGTTCACATAAGATACATGCCATAAAAGGTAGGGACAACACTTGGGCTGTCGCACTCCATCATCCTTTCCTCACTGGGACATGCTATAATAATGGATAATGATGATCATCACACTTCTATTTACTTATAACTCAATATTACAACTCAATACCTAGAACAAAATATGACTCTATATGAATGTTTTGCAATGATCTAGCGTAGCAAACATATCAAAAAACCGACAAAGCATGGAAACATCATGCTAGCTATCTTACGATCATGTAAAGCAATATGACTTTGAATGCTCAAGTCATCAAAAGGGAAGCAGTGGAAGTTGCATGGCAATATATCTCGGAATGGCTATGGAAATGCCTTTATAGGTATGTATGGTGGCTGTTTTCAGGAAGATATAACAAGTCTTATGTGTGATAGAGTGTATCATATCACGGGCTTTGGATGCACCGGCGAAGTTTGCGTCAACTCTCGAGGTGTGAATGGGCAATGTGCGGTACCGTAGAGGCTAGCAAATTGTGGAAAGGTAAAAGTGAGTATAATCCATGGACTCACATTAGTTATAAAGAACTGACATACTTATTCCAAAAATTTATTGGCCCTCGAAGCAAAGTATTACTACACATGCCCCTAGGAGGGAGGTTGGTAGGAGTTAACCATCCCACGCCCCCGACCTTCACAATGATAGACAATCAAGGATAAATTCTACTCCAACTTCCTAGCATTACGGGAGACTATATGTGCATGTTTAGGGAATAACAAACCTTAACACCAATATCTTACTAAACACGATCATCCACTAGTACCTCCCACATATTATCATCTCTAGACCGCAAAACTATTGCAAGGAATCAAACATATCATATCCAGTGATCCATAAGTTTTATGTAGGATTTTACGACTAACCATGCAAATGACCAAATCCTGTTGACTCTCTAAATAGATACAATCAAAGCAAGAGAGTTTAATTCTTTCTAAAAAACAACATGCTCTAATAAATATAAGTGAAGCAAAAGAGCATTCTTCAAATAATGGTTTTCTATGAGAAGAGAAACAGGCAATCCAAACTTCAAATGATATAAGTGAAGCACATGAAGCATTCTATAAAGCCATACTCAAAAGGTATAAGTGAAGTGCAATGATCATTCTATAAATCAACCATGGACTATATCATACCAGCATGGTGCATAAACTAAACACAAAACACGCTCCAAGATTTGCACATATCACATAAATGAACCGAATCCGAAAACATACTGATACTTGTTGAAGAAAGATGGGATGCCTTCTGAGGCATCCCCAACTTAGACGCTTGAGTATCCTTGTATATTTACTTGGGATGCCTTGGTAATACCCAATATTGAACTCTTTCCTCTCCTTCTTCTCCTCATATTGAGACCTCCTCGATCCTCGAACACTTCATTCACACAAAACTTAAGAGAAGACTGCTAATATCCGTTAGTATAATAAAGCAAAATACTACTTTACGTACTATTGAAAACCAATTCATATTATATATTTTCACTGTCCCTGATGTATTATAACTTTCCTATGGCTTACACCACCAATAAAAACCGATAGTTTCATCAAAACAAGCAAAACAATGCATCAAAAACAGAATCCGTCTTAAACAGGATAGTCTGTAGTAATATGAGCTTTAACCATAATTATGTAACTCCAAAAAATTTGAAAAATTAGGAAGAAACAAAAATTTTGTATGCAAACATTGTGTAAAAGTTTCAGAAACTTCTAACCTTCCAATAAAAAATGAAAATTCACGCACAACAGCCAAATTTCTGTTTTTACACCGCACATACCAACAAGCAATCTACTCATCCTAAAGGCAAATCTTGGCACATTATTTTTATAATAGAATGGATTTTTACAAGGGGATAATTATTTTTGTTGGAAAAGTTTCCGTGATTCAAGATTCACAAAGTTTCCATGGGCATGAACAAAAGTTCAAGGACGTCCCCTACTTCAACGATGATCATCATCTTTCTCACTTTCACCTTTCCTTTTGTGAAGTTTTAGGTTCCCCTCTGTATTTTTTTTAAACTTATAAAGGCACACAACATAAATTAATGACTCTCTAAAACTTCTAGGTTGTCTCCCTGGCATCGCTTTAGGATGGTTGTGGAGACAACCTGGAAGTTTTAGAGAGTCTCTAAATCTTCCACTTTCTTTAAAGCCACTAAGCTAGGCATAAAGTGCTCAAGTAATGGATCCACCCAGATCCCAAGGTATATCAAAGCCAATTTAATTAACAATAATTTGTGATTTAGTAGTAAGAACAAAGTGATATATATCATGTGACAACAAAGTCTAACTGTCTTCCTATGCATTGGCATGTCGTAAAAGAACAATTTAGTCACACAGAGTAAGGGTCAATACATAGCATAAGTAGTTTCTTGTAATTCTATAGTATTGGACACATAGATATGTGAAGATTTGGCTCCTCTCTCCTAATAATTGCAAGTAGGAGCAGCAAGCACATGCATATTATATTCATCAAAATCACCATGTGTATTAGCAAAATACAACCCATCAATATAATCATTAATAAGTGCAAACTTCTCCGATATAGTGTAGTTGGAAGAATTCAAAAAGATAATAGGACTATCATGTGTGGGTGCAATAGCAACAATTTCATGCTTAACATATGGAACTATAGCAAGTTCATCTCCATAAGCATAATTCATATTGGCATCTTGGCCACAAGCATAGAAGGCGTCAAGTTCATAAAAAAGGGATATTTGAAATGAGTCCAGGGGATCATGGCAATTATCATCACATTCATCCTTCGGTAAGCACGAAAGGTAATTAAACAATGTATGAGTTGAAGAGTTACTCTCATTAGAAGGTGATCACGGGTGATCAATCCGCCCTTCCTCCTTTTGTTCTTTGCTCTCCTCCTCATCTTTTTCATCTAATGATCTCACAATTTCAGCAACTTCTTCTTCCATAGATCCCTACAAAATATTAATCTCTTACAAGGCAATAGACATTCTCTCAATAAATTCAATAATATCAGCATTGCATTCATAATTATCATAACAATATTTAAGTATGGCAAGAATTTGAGATTCGTAAGAAACATCATCATCATACTTTTCAATCAAAGAAGCAATTTCATAAGCACCTTTAAAAGTAACAAATTCTTCTATATGTTCCACATCATAGTAATCATAAATACATTTAGCATAAGAAACCAAGGTTTCATTATCATTAAACTTACATTGAAAGGGAATGTGCAGAGCCTCTATCTTGGAGAAACAAGTATAATAACATTTCAAGCATGCATCCCAAGCAAACCAACACGAAAAACAGCCCAAACGGCGGGGTTATGACCAAGAATATGCATTTTCATTGTGTGCTTCCAACTAGCAAAATTTGTGCCATCAAAGTACGGACCTCTACGGTGATAATTTCCCTTGCAAGACGCCATACTCTCCTAGGTTATGAAACCAATGCAATGGAGACAAAAGCTTTGATACCACTTGTAGGATCGAAAGTAGGTCTAGAGGGGGGTGATTAGACTACTTGACCAAAGAAAAATTCTAACATTTCCCAATTTCAAGTGTTGGCAGATTTTAGCATTTATAGTAAGTCAAGCACACCTTACACGTGCATGTCTACGAGTATAGCAGCGGAAAGTAAATACAAGCATGAGTAGTAAAGGAAGGGTAGGCAGATCAAATGCAATTTGGAGACACAAAGATTTTTCTCGTGCTTCCAATAGGTGGTGCTATTGTCCGTCCACGTTTATGGAGTCTTCGACCCACGGAGGGTAATGGCCACGAGAGTACACAGAGGGCTCTACCCACAGAGGTTTCCACGAAGAAGCAACCTTGACTATACCATGATGGCCCACGTCCACGGAGGACTAGCCTAACTCGCGGTAAATTTTCACGAAGTAGGCGATATCCTTGCCCTTACAAACTTCTTGGTTCACTCCACACCACGAAGTAGGAGGCTCTCAAGCGACACCTAACCAATCTAGGAGGCACCACCCTCCAAAAGGTAATAGGCTCGATAATGTCGGTGAAATCCTTGCTCTTGTGCTTCAAGATGATAGACTGCTCAACACTCAATCATTCTCTCAAAGACTGGCTTTTATGGAAGAGATTAATTGGGTGGAAAGTAACTTGGGGAGGCTAGAAATCAAGATTCATATGGTTGGAATGGAATGGCGTGATCTCAACACATGAGTAGGTGGCTCTCTCTTAGAAACTCTGATGGGATAAGTGGGGATCTGTTCTGAGTGCTTTTCTTGCGAGTGAGTGGTGGTGGAGGGGTACATATAGGCACATCAAAAAATCCAATAGTTACACCTTAAGTGACCAACTCGGTGACACTGATGTGTGAATCTCGGTGGTATCGAGTTGCTCCAAAGGTAGCAACTTTTGAATCTTGGTGAGAACAGTATTGGAACATCGGTGTTACCGATCAGGTGTCCAACGATCAGAAACCAAATCTCGGTGATGCTGATCCAAATACTCAGATCTTCCAATTTTTTGAATCGAGGTAACAGAAAGTTGGCAAGCTGAACTCGGTGGCACCGAAGTGGGATCGGTTCACCGATGTGCTAGGGTTTGGCATGGTTCTGGGAATCGGTGGGACCTAGTGGATAGTGTTGGTTGCACCGATTTGCACGAATGGCTTAGACAGAATTTGTGGGACAGTTTGTGGGTGTTTTTGGTGACTATCACTTATGCATGTGGAGCATCTTGTTCGCCAACAGTACCTTACCCCCTTTTAATAGTATTGTCTTTTCCTATGGACTCAAAGTGATTTCTCACAAAGTAAAATGTAGATTCCTCTTTGCTTGAAGCTTTTGCCAATCTAAATCCTTGCATCGAGGGGTTTCTCCACAATCCTTTTGCCCCATCATTGAACTTTTCCTAAAATATGCTTAGTGGAAATATTAGTTCAATGATATATATGTTGTTATTAATTACCAAAACCACCAAGGGAGCAAATGTGCTTTCAGCAACCTGCCTAAAGATTGAGGAAGGAGCCCCTGAGCTATGTTCCTTGGGCATCCGATACCTCTTTAATAGCCACCCATGACACTCTCACGTAATAATGAGTTTGGGGTTGTACACGCCCCAGAGCCTCCCACAAGAGCCACCCTCGGCCTCGGGAGGACTCCCACCCATGCCCAAGTGGAAGCCTCATGCTCCGCGCTGGTGGAAGGTCGACTGCGCTCCGCACTAACCGGTTTCCCCTTGTACCTTGTGCGAGCGGGGGCTAGACATGGTGACTGTGCTCGGGTTAGTCCGTGCAGCACTGAAAAATCCCAACGAGGAGCTAAAGGTAGAATAAATATTCCCTCAAGTTCTATCGACCACCGATACAACTCTATGCACACTTAATGTTTGCTTTATCTAGAACAAGAATGAAACTACTTTGCGGGAATAAAACTACGAGTACTTTGCAAGTAAATAAACTTAGTAGTGCAGTAGCAAGATTTTTGTAACATGAGAGAAAGATTGTCCCTAGGCAACTGAATATGATACAATAGATACTTGTTATATGCAATGAGGGAGAGGCATGAGCTAACATACTTTCTCTACTTGGATCATATGCACTTATGATTGGAACTCTACCCAGCATCCGCAAATACTGAAGATCATTAAGGTAAAACCCAACCATACGATTAAGTATCAAGTCTTCTTTACTCCCATACGCAACAAACCACCTACTCCGGTTTATGCTTCTGTCACTCAAGCAACCAACTATAGGCAAATTATGAACATATTACAAAACCATACACCATGGATCCCTCGTGTTTGCGCGACATGAGGGCACCATATCAACATACGACTCACATCCATAACATCATACCACAATTAACCGATAGGACAAAACAGATCAACTCAAACATCATAGGATAGCCAAATATCAATGGGAAATAATATATGGAGTTGAGCACCATGTTTAAGTAGAGATTACAGCAGGGAAGAGAGGTGTTGCACCGCTGCAACAGGGGAGAGAGTTGGTGTTGACGGTGGCAAGATTGTTGATGTAGATCGCCGTCATGATGCTTGCCCCGATGGCATTCCGGCGCCACCGAGGGAGAGGGGGAGAGATCCTCCCTCCTTCTTATTCTTCCTTCACCTCCCCCCTAGATGGGAGGAGAGCTCCCCCTCTCGTCCATGGCCTCCATGGCGGTAGAGGAGCGGGAGCCCCTCCCAAATTGGATCTCCCTCTCTGTTTCGCGTTCCGGTTTTCTGGCTGAAAACCATTTCTTAAATTCCCCGAGATCCGTAACTCCGACCAGCCTGAAATTTTGTGGGGATTTTTATCCAAAAATTAGCTTTCTTGCTCCTGAAGGAGAGCTCCAACCAACATATGAGGTGGGCACGGTCCACCAGGCCGCGTTTGGGCTCTAGGTCGCGCCCTGGTAGAGGGTGGTGGTTGTGGGACTCTGTTTGTGTTGATTCCACTTCTCAAAATTCATAAATATTCCAAAAAATCTCCTTAAATTTTTATCGTGTTTGAGTTTGTTTGCTATGGAATTTCTGCGAAACAAAAAACACACAAAAAACAGGAACTAGCATTGGGCACTGGATCAATAGGTTAGTCCAATAAATCATATAAATTGTTGCCAAAAGTATGTAAAAGTTGTATAATATTGGCATGAAACAATCAAAATTATAAATATGACATAGACATATCAGCGCATCAAAGGGGGGCTCTTGAGCATTGCGTCTCAGGAGCCTACGTTGGAGCTCGTAGCCCCTCACCTCTTGGTTCTGCTCAGGCATCACGACCTGGTATTATGAAAATATAGAAGTACTTTGTTGGGCTTAAGGGTTCGACACTCTTACTTATCGAGAAAGGCTATAAGTAAGAGTGTCGAACCCTTAAGCCCAACAAACCTATCCCATTACACCTACAAAGTACTTCTATATTTTCATACTTGTTCTAGGTAAAGCGGACGTTAAGCGTGTGTAGAGTTGTATTGATGGTCGACAGAACTTGAGAGAATATATGTTCTACCTCTAGCTTATCAAGAAAGGCTAGAGGTGAGGGGCTACGAACCCTGTAGCTAGAGGTAGAACAGATATTCTCTCAAGTTCTGTCGACCATCAATACAACTCTACACACGCTTAACGTCCGCTTTACCTAGAACAAGTATGAAAATATAGAAGTACTTTGTAGGTGTAATGGGATAGGTTTCCAAGATAATAAAGAGTACGTAAATAAAAACTAGGGGATGCTAAGATAAAGAAACAACTAAGTTATTTTAACGAGTGTGGAAAAGTGGTGGTAGGAGTTTCGGAATTGTCCCTAGGCAATCGATAACTAGACCGGTCATCATTATTGCAATTTTATATGAGGGGGAGGCATAAGCTAACATACTTTCTCTACTTGGATCATATGCACTTATGATTGGAACTCTAGAAATCATCCGCAACTACTAAAGATCATTAAGGTAAAATCCAACCATAGCATTATAAGGTATCAAGTCCTCTTTACTCCCATATGCAACAACCCACCTACTCAGGTTTATGCTTCTATCACACACGCAACCCACCATAGGCAAATGATGAACCCGTTGCTACACCCTATAGCTAGGATCCCTCACGCGTGTGCGACACGGAGACCACCATAGGACAGAACCAATAATAAAACATGCAACTCAAACCAATCATGATCATCAATCAACCCATAGGACAACAAAAATCTACTCAGACATCAGAGGATGGCAACACATCATTGGATAATATTATGAAGCATAAAGCACCATGTTCAAGTAAAGGGTACAGTGAGTTGCGGGAGATTGGACCGCTGTAGATAGATGGGGGAAGGTGGTGGAGGTGTTGGTGAAGACGACGGAGTTGTTGGAGTAGATCTCCGTCACGATGATGGCCCCAACGACGTTCTGGTGCCACCAGGAGAGAGGGGGAGAGAGCCCCCTCCTTATTCTTATTACTTAACCTTCCTCCTAGATGGGAGAAGGGTTCCCCTCTGGTCCATGGCCTCCATGGCGGTGGTGGGGCGAGAGCCCCTCCGGGATTGGATCTCTCTCTCTCTCTCTCTCTCTCTCTCTCTCTCTGTTTCCTTCTGTTTCTGTGCTCCCGGAAACTGGCCTTTCACCGTTTCTTAAATATCCGGAGATCCGTAACTCCGATCGGGATAAAATTTTGAGGGGATTTTTATTATGAAAACATCATCCTTGCGGGCAAAGGACATCCCCAATGGACCTAAGGTGTGGCCACAAGCCTGCCAGGCGTGGCCAGGGGGTGGGTCACGCCTAGCAGGCTTGCCACCTCCTCGGGCATCGTCTTGCGTTGATTAATTTTCGCAAAAATCACATATATTCCAAAAAATCTCCATAATTTTTTTATCGCGTTTGGACTTCGTTTGGTATGGGTATTTTGTGAAACAAAAACATGCAACAAACAGGAACTGGCACTAGGCACTGGATCAATATGTTAGTCCCAAAAATAGTATAAAAAGTTGCCAAAAGTATATGAAAGTTGTAGAATATTGGCAAGAAACAATCAAAAGTTATAGATACGATGGAGACGTATCAGCATCCCCAAGCTTAAATCCTGCTTGTCCTCGAGTAGGTAAATGGTAAAAAAGATACTTTTGATGTGGAATGCTACCTAGCATAATCTTGTTCATATAATCTAATCATGGCATGAATATTAAGACATGAGTGATTCAAATCAATAGTCTATCATTTGAGATTAAGACAATAATACTTCAAGCATACTAACAAAGCAATTGTATCTCTTCAAAATATAATGGCAAACGAAAGTTATCCCTACAATATCATATAGTCTAGCTATGCTCCATCTTACCCACACAAAGTATTTATATTATGCACAACCCCGATGATAAGTCAAGCAATTGTTTCACACCTTTTATGTTCTCAAACCTTTTCAACTCTCACGCAATACATGAGTGTGAGCCATGGATATAGCACTATAGGTTGAATAGAATATGGTGGAGGTTGTGAAGAAAAAGGAGAAGATAGTCTCATATCAACTAGGCATATCAACGGGCTATGGAGATGCCCATTAATATATATTAATGTGAGTGAGTAGGGATTGTCATGCAACAGATGAAATAGAGCTATAAGTGTATGAAAGCTCAAATAGAAACTAAGTGGGTGTGCATCCAACTTGCTTGCTCATGAAGACCTAGGAAAATTTGAGGAAGCCCATCATTGGAATATACAAGCCAAGTTATATAATGAAAAATTCCCACTAGTATATGAAAGTGACAAAATAGGAGACTCTCTATCATGAAGATTATGGTGCTACTCTGAAGCAAAAGTGTGGAAAAAGGATAGTAGCATTGTCCCTTCTCTCTTTTTTTATATTTTTTGTGGGCATCTGAGGCCTCTTTTTTATTTGGGCTTCGCTGGCCTCTTTTATGTTTCATAAAGTCTAGAGTCTCATCCCAACTTGTGAGGGAATCATAGCTTCCATCATCCTTTCCTCACGTGGGACAATGCTCTAATAATGATGGTCATCACACTTTTATTTACTTACAACTCAATAATTACAAGTCGATATCTAGAACAAAATATGACTCTGTATCAATGCCTCCGGCCGTGTACCGGGATATGCAATGATCTAGCATATCAAATGACATCAAAAAACGGACAAGCCATGAAAACATCATGCTAGTTATCTTACGATCATGCAGAGCAATATGAAAATGATGGTGCGTGTCATAATAAACGGAATGGTGGAAGTTGCATGGAAATATATCTCGAATGGCTATGGAAATGCCATAATAGGTAGGTATGGTGGTTGTTTTGAGGGAGGATATATGGTGGGTTTAATGCACCGGCGAAAGCTAAGCGGTACTAGAAAGGCTAGCAAAGGTGTAAGGGTGAGAGTGTGTATAATCCATGGACTCACATTAGTCATAAAGAACTCACATACTTATCGAAAAAGTCTATTAGTCATTGAAGCAAAGTATTAGACGCATGCTCCTAGGGGAGAGGTTGGTAGGAGTTAACCATCGCGCGCTCCCCACCCTCACACAAAGGTTGACAATCAATAAGCAAATCATGCTCCGACTTCCTTACATAACGGTTCACCATACGTGCATGCTACGGGAATCACAAACCTTTACACAAGTATTTATACCAACCACAATTACTCACTAGCATGACTCTAATATCACCATCTTTATATCGCAAAAACTATTGCAAGGAATCAAACACATTATATTCAGTGATCTACAAGTTTTATGTAGGATTTCATGACTAACCATGTGAATGACCAACTCCTGTTAACTCTCTAAATAGATATAACTGAAGCATGAGAGTTTAATTATTTCTACAAAAGATATGCCCACGCTCTAACAAATATAATTTAAACAGAAGAGCATTCTCCAAATGGCGGTTTTCTATGTGTGAGAAACAGGTAATCCAAACTTCAAATGATATAAGTGAAGCACATGAAGCATTCTATAAATTCATACTCAAAAGATATAAGTGAGGTGCAAAGATGATTCTATAAATCAACTAAGGACATTCTCATACCAGCATGGTTCATTATTAAAAGAAGAAGAAAAAGAAAACGACGCCCCAAGATTTACGCATATCATGTGACGAATAAAAATACAGCTCCAAGTAAAATTACCGATGGTTGTTAGAAGAAAGAGGGGATGCCTTCCGGGGCATCCCCAAGCTTAGTTTCTTGGGAGTCCTTGAATATTACCTTGGGATGCCTCGGGAATCCACAAGCTTCATATCTTTCCACTCCTTATTCATTCATCCATCGTGATCCCACCCAAAACTTGAAAACTTCAATCACACAAAACATAACAAAACCCTCGTGAGATATGTTAGTATAATAAAACAAATCACCACTTTAAGTACTATTGACAACCAATTCAAATTTTGTTTATTCATTGTAGCTCCTGTAATATAACTTTTCCACGGCTTATACCACCGATACAATCGATAGTTTCATCAAAACGAGCAAAACAATGCATCAAAAACAGAATCTGTCAAAGACAGGACAATCTGTAGTAATTTGAAAATTCACCATACTTATGTAACTCTAAAAATTCTGAAACATTATGACAAAATAAAACATTTGCATAGAAGTATTATTTAAAAATTTCAGGAAATTTTGACATTCCAGTTAAAAATGTAAATTCACGCACTACAGCCAAACTTTCTGTTTTTGCACTGCACACACTAAACAAGCAATCTAATCATCCTAAATGCAAATGTTGACACATTATTTTTATAATATAATGTATTTGTACAAGCGGATAATTATTATTTTTGAAAATTTTCTGTAATCAAGATTCACAAAGTTTCCATGGGCATGAACAAAGTTCAAGGCTAGCCCCCACTTCAACGATGCTCGTCTTTCTCACTTTCACTTTTCTTTTTGAAAAATTTTTAAGTTCCCCACTTTATTTTTTGTTAATAAACTATATAAATGCACAAAATAGAATAAAATGACTCTCTAAAACATCTGGGTTGTGTCCCTAGCAGCGCTTTCTTTAAAACCATTAAGCTAGGCATATAGTGCTCAAGTAATGGATCCGCTCGGATCCCAAGGTGTATCAAAGACAATTTTAATTAACAATGATTTGTAATTTAGTAGTGAACACAAAGTAACATATATCATGCAACAACGAAGTCTAACTGTCTTCTTATGCATTGGCATGTCATACAAGAACAATTCATTCACACCAAGTAAAGTCCAATGCATAGCATACGTAGTTTCTTGCAATTGTATTGTATCGGAAACATAGAGAGATGAAGATGTAGTTTATCTCTCATAATAATTGCAAGTAGGAGCAGCAAACACATGTGTATTATATTCATTAAAATCATCATGTGCAATAGGAAAACGCAACCCATCAATATAATCCTTAATAAGTGAAAACTTCTCCGATATAGTGTAGTTTGGAGAATTCAAAAAGATAATAGGACTATCATGTGTGGGTGCAATAGCAACAATTTCATGCTTAACATAAGGAACTATATCAAGTTCATCTTCATAAGCATAATTCATATTGGCATCATGGCCACAAGAATGGCAAGCATCAAGTTCGTCAAAAAGGGATATTTCAAAAGAATCCAAGGGATCATAGCAATCAACATAGCATTCATCCTTCGGTAAGCACGAAGGGAAATTAAACAATGTTTGAGTTGGAGAGTTACTCTCATTAGCAGGTGGGCATGGGTAGCTAATCCACTCTTCCTCCTTTTGTTCTTCGTTCTCCTCCTCATCTTTTTCATCTAATGAGCTTACAATTTCACCAACTTCCTCTTCCTTAGATTCTTGCAAAATATTAGTCTCATCCAAGGCAGTGGTCATTATTTCAATAAACTCTTTAACATAAGCATTAGACGCATAGTTTTCATAGCAATATTTAAGTATGGCAAAATTTTCAGAATTGTAAAGAGTAGCATCATACTTTTCAATGAAAGAAGCAATTTCATAGGCAACCTTAAAAGCAACAAATCTTCAATTTGTTCAACATAATTATAGCAATATCCCTCCTTGGCATAAAAGGATAATATTTCATTATCATTAAACACACATTGGTAAGGAAGGTGTTTTTAGCTTCTTTAGAACAACAAGTAAAATCATAAATTTCACATCGATTCCAAGCATAGCAACACAAAGTATTAATTTGATGCCACAAGAGTTTCCCTTTTTGATATATGCGGTGTCGCACATAATGAGCATGCTCACTTAATGATTTTCCCTCAACTAAGCTAGTTGGGTTTTCAGCACGAGCACAAGTGGATCGAAGATGCCCCAAGTAATATTCTTCGGTGGTACGGAACACTAGTGGTTCCTCATCTTTTGGAGTAGCAAGTACAACTACTTTTTTTGGTATTTTGCATTTCCTACCCATATCTAAAGATAGAAAACAAGTTAAAACAGAAAATAAAATCTACTTAGTGATAAAGCAAACAAGCACACACGAGAATATTCACCCCCATGCTATTGCTCCCCGGCAATGGCGCTAGAAAAAGGTCTTGATAACCCACAAGTATAGGGGATCAATTGTAGCCTTTCTCGATAAGTAAGAGTGTCGAACCCAATGAGGAGCTAAAGGTAGAAAAAATGTTCGCTCAAGTTCTATCGACCATCGATACAACTCTACGCACGCTTAACGTTCGCTTTACCTAGAACAAGTATGAAAATAGAAGTACTTTGTAGGTGTAATGGTATAGGTTTGCAAGATAATAAAGAGTACGTAAATAAAAACTAGGGGCTGCTAAGATAAAGAAACAACTAATTTAGTTTAACGAGTGTGGAAAAGTGGTGGTAGGAGTTGCAGAATTGTCCCTAGGCAATCAATAACTAGACCGGTCATCATTATTGCAATTTTATATGAGGGAGAGGCATAAGCTAACATACTTTCTCTACTTGGATCATATGCACTTATGATTGGAACTCTAGCAAGCATCCGCAACTACTAAATATCATTAAGGTAAAACCCAACCATAGCATTATAAGGTATCAAGTCCTCTTTACTCCCATATGCAACAACCCACCTACTCGGGTTTATACTTCTGTCACTCACGCAACCCACCATAGGCAAATAATGAACACATTGCTACACCCTATAGCGAGGATCCCTCACGCTTGCGCGACACGGACAGCACCATAGGACAGCACCAATAATAAAACATGCAACTCAAACCAATCATGATCATCAATCAACCCATAGGACAACAAAAATCTACTCATACATCATAGGATGGCAACACATCATTGGATAATAACATGAAGCATAAAGCACCATGTTCAAGTAGAGGGTACAGCGGGTTTCGAGTGAGTGGACTGCTATAGGTAGTTGGGGGGAAGGTGATGGATGTGTTGGTGAAGATGATGGAGTTATTGGAGTAGATCGACGACGATGATGGCCCCGGCGGCGTTCTGGTGCAACCGGGAGAGAGGGGGAGAGAGCCCCCCTCCTTATTCTTCTTACTTGACCTTCCCCCTAGATGGGATAAGGGTTTCCCCTCTGGTCCATGGCCTCCATGGTGGCAGAGGGGCGAGAGCCCCTCCGAGATTAGATCTCTCTCTCTATTTCCTTGTGTTTCTGCGCTCCCAGATTCTGGCCTTTCACCGTTTCTTAAATATCCAGAGATGTGTAACTCTGATTGGGCTGAAATTTTGAGGGGATTTTTATTATAAAAGTATCTTCCTTGCAGCCAAAGGAAAGATAAAACCGGCCTAAGGGGTGGCCACAAGCCTGACAGGCGCGACAAGGGGGGTGGGCCGCACCTAGCAGGCTTGTCACCTCCTTGGGCATCGTCTCGCGTTGAATCACATATATTCCAAAAAACTCTTCGTAAGTTTTTATTGCATTTGGACTTCGTTTGGTATGGATATTCTGCGAAACAAAAAACATGCAATAAACAGAAACTGGCACTAGGCACTGGATCAATATGTTAGTCCCAAAAATTGTATAAAAAGTTGCCAAAAGTATAGGAAAGTTGTAGAATATTGGCATGAAACAATCAAAAATTATAGATACGACAGAGGCGTATCACGCCCCAAGCTGATCAATCGCAGCACGGGCATCAGCCAGGGCACCAGGACTGAGTAAGACGTACTGGTTCGCCAGGGCAAGGGCATGTCGAGGGACTGGCGTCCGGGCACTAGGAGCCGCCGCAAACAGAAGAGCCCCGCCGCCTTCCGCCCGTGGTGCGGGGGCCTCCAGGATCATCACCATGCTCGGCTCCCGCAGTCCGCCAGGGGAGGTCGGCTCTGGGGCCTCAGGAGTAGCCATGGCGCGGGGATGCCCTGGGTCAGGCCCCGTGGCCAGGTCAGTCACAAGGATCAAGACGGTCGGCGGAGAAGAGGCGCCCCTACTTCCCCTGCAGGCTGAGGGGTCGCGCCCTCAGCAAGAGTTGCCGGAGGTTGTATCGCTATTGTCCTGGCGGGGGATGCCAAGGGTTGGGGCGCCGGGGCCTTGGCACTTGGGATCTCCCGACGCGCTTGGGAGATGCTCGACACAACCATGGGGCCCACACTGTTGGTCCTTGTGCCGGGACGGCGAGCTTCCTCCACTTGCCCTCTGAGGCCCCCGCCGGGGGTCACCATCGGTACGGGTGCTGCCTTCACCCCAGGCGCCACCTTATTGTCCTTCTCCCAGTTGTTGTCGGGGCACCTCCGTAGGCAAAGAATTAATCGGAGCAAGCCGCTCATGAGCACACGATAATGACATGGGCTAATTAAGATACTTACTCGTCTCTGGCGACCCATCTCCTCTTCCTCTAGGCGGTGCAGGGTGCGCTCCCGCCACTCTCCCGTGTCGCCTCGGTGTCTATCGAGGCACGTGCGACGTGGCTCCTGATGAGGTCGGCCTCGCTCCCCTCCTTCCCGGAGGTCCGAGGAGCCTGGCGAAGGAGTGCCACCTCGGGAGCCATGGTTGTGCACCCAGCACGGGCCCTAGCCGCCGGCGTGGGGTAGGCCGTGGGGTTCGACCGGGCTTTCCCCCAATGACTGCGGGCGTGTGGGGAGGAGCGGGGGTGATTCGCCTGTGGCATCATCATCGTCACCAAAGCCGCACAAGGACACGTGGAGTTCGGGACGCGACATCCAACCACTGCCTTCCTCTTCCTATGTTGCATCCGAATCCCGTTGATGTCACCCCAACTGGGAGACGCTGCCGCGATGGGAGAGTTCGGGTGCAGGCCAACGAGCACCCACTCATCGAAGGTGGGCATCTTCACAACCAGCTCCTCCTTTTCTGCGCATGCATACAGCAGCGGCGCGGCCTCCAGTAGGTTCCCGGGGTGAGTCCCAAGCTGCGCAGCCAGGGCGTTATCCAGCTCGTCTAGCGCCAGGCCACTGACGTGCAACCTCATCAGGTCCGATGTGCCAAAAAGCTTTCATGCAGGGAGCTCGTGCGCCTGGAGCGGCACGATGCGCTACCGCAGAACTCCTTGATAACCATCGAACCCGTCAGCTGGGTGTCTCGGTGTGAGGTGATGCGCTCCAGGATAGGCTCTGCCCTGGGATAAGAGAGCTTCTCGTGTACCCACCCAGGGGTCTGCACGGGCTGACGCTTGGGGACCGCGAGGCAAGGGTTGACCTGGTGCACGTCCATGAAGACCCAGCGCTGTCGGTAGCCCTCTGCCTTCTTCCTGACCTTCAGGAGGATACTCGGATTCGTGACATCCATGGACGCACGCACAAAGCTAGTCTGGGGTCGTGAACCGCAAGCTGAAGATGTGGCGGAAGAGCACCATAGAGGGCATCACGCCCACGAAGGCCTCGTAGTAGAAGGCAAAGATTGACAGGAGGAGGATGGAGTTGGGCTGGAGATGCAGGGCATCGATCTGGTAGTGAGAGAGGATGGCATAGAAGAACTTGGAGAAGGGTGGAACCAACCCATCATAGACGTTGTGGTAGAAGCAGGGGTAAGCTAAAGGTGGCAAGCTCTTCGGTGTTGTCAAACCTGGCCAGATCTTCATCGCTTGTCCCTTGTTATGCTCGCTAGCGACCATTGCGAGCACCGGGCCCAAATCCTCCTCTTCTAAGACGAAGGAGGGCTAGAGGGCAGGCGTGTTGATGATGGCGCTCGATGCAGGGGCCGAGTCCTTCCCCTTCTTGCCGGCGGGCGCCATCTAGGTGCAAAAGCCGCGGGAGGAGGTAGGGAAGCTATTTAGCGGGACGATGGATCTGGGGTAGTTCTGGGCAAGGAAGGAAGACGCAAAGGGGAGGCAATGACAACACCTCTCCGAGCATTCGATTTAGGACGGCCGAGGCGGTTGCCAAGGCACTCGGGGAGCCCGGACGCCCTTCCCTCGTCACACACCACGTGTTGGGTTGGCCCGCAAGCAAAGGAGCCCACGCCGACTCACCTTTCCATGGCACGGTATGAGAACGCCGCGGGCTCGGGGGCTACTGTCGAGCCCGTGGGACTAGGGGTACCCAGGTCCGTCTACATGTGGTCCGAGGTGCACCATGTTGCGTGGGCCCAGCTAGGCCTCCTCGCGAGGGGCCCCCTCCTCAGGAGGGGCAAGTTTACAAACCCCCTCGAGAGACAAGGAGCGTTCTCTCCTGAGGGTGCCTCTTGGGGTCGAGCCATGGGCATCAACAAAGGATGTTAAGGACAGCTCGGCGGGGCCCCATGGCCTTGCCTCTTCACGTGGCTGACGCAGAGCGGCCATAGTGCCATCCTAGTAGGCGTGGACCGAGAAGCTTTCCTCTTTGGTGATAAGGGGGCAGCGCTAGCTCGGGGGGTCCCCATAGTAATCCCCAAAGGTTACCCTTCTGGTGCAAGAGGGCCGGGACTGAAGGCTCGGCAGGATGGAGGTCATCCCCGAGCCCACCGGCGTGTCATAGTGTGGAGCTTTAGCAGGCGAAGACCACCTTTTGTCAGGATAGGCTGCAGCCTTGTCCCCCTTCAAATTGGCCGTTGTGGCAACCCTTCCTGCCAGATATTTTTTGGGGGAAGAGGATCAAGGCCAATATAAGGAGGGCGCCGGTCACCGTAGAGGGGGGCAAGTCTTTTGGGATGGGAATAACACGCCTTGTACTCATCCTCCACCTAGAGCAATCCACCAAGCAGGAATAGGGTTTTACACCGCGAGGTGGCCCGAACCTGGGTAAGTTGTGTGTCCTTGTTTGTCTTCCTTGAGTGAGAGCCACCGGAGAGTCGCTCCAAAGTTGTGAGGACGAGTAGGGCTGGAGAGCGAGTGCACCCCAGTGTTCGAACCTCCTTTAGGTCCTCGGAGCCTTGATTTTGGCAGAGGCTATTCCATGCAGCTTGTGGTTAGTTTGTGATGGATGAGTTGGAGCACCCCTACAAGGTTAATCTTTTCAAGAAGCCATGCCCGCGATTATGTGGCAACTTGGAAATTTGTTTAACACTCGGTTATAGCAAACTTAAAGTAAACTCAAATAAAATACAACAACCGTGTGCATAACCGTGATTGTCTCTGCTCGTGAGTTCTAAACCAATGGAGAACACGGTGGGGTTATGTTTGACGCAAGTAGGTGTTCAAGATCACTTAGTGATCATTCTAGTTCACGCCCGAGTATGTGTAGATCATCCCTCTTATTCTTGTACTCGTAAAATAGCCACTCAAATAAATGCATAGTGCTTCCTGTAGCCTCACCACTTAACCATACCTTACCCAACATCTTAGATACTCTCGGTACCCGGGTTAATGAGATTGCTGAGTCCCTGTGGCTCATAGATTAGTACAAAAAATACAGGTACAGGTACAGATGAGTTCGATCCAGTTGATGCTTTCCAGCTCTAGTGGGAGTTCGACGAGGAGTGTGGGCATATGTACGTGACTTATCCGGACGAGCAAGGGCGCTACTTGGTCGTCTTCCTGGGCTTAGCGAGATAGAGATCATTTTCTTTTGTTGTTTGCTTTCATCCATAGTCGGACCCTGCATTTCTGGATGATGTATGGATGATTGTATGGATTTGTAATTTAGCTTCTGGCGAGTGTAAGCCAACTCATATATTCATCTCCTCTTTTACATGTATTGCAATGATTTCTATACTTGCTAAATGACAAGATGCACTTCTATCCCCATCGAGGCCCTCGAGCCTTAATAGGGATAGTATTGCATCTTCGGCACTACAAGTTGGTAATCGAAGCCATTCTGACCATAGGAGCCCTTTGCTACAATGAAAAACTATTTTGATTTTAGTTACATCGGAGAGTAGGATTATTCTTACTCCTCTTCTATGCTCTGGTGAGGAATTACGACTTAGGAATTTTAATTCTAACCTCTTCTCACTCAATTTTTTTAGGATCACGCGGGTATTTTGGAAACTATATGATGACGATGTGATAGAATTATATCTTCGTGCCTCCTGTTTTCAAGGAGTAGACCTCCAGGGGATTCTTGACACATCGTTATCATTCAGTTTCCTTAGTATCTCAGGATGGAGGATGTTCGAAATTGCTTCAATACTATTTGTGGCGAGAGGATTTTGGCATCACCCAGTATTGGGGAGAACGTCCAGATGTACTTCCATACTTAGTATCATTGTGATTACGAGGGTTTGGGGTAGATGATCTTGCGGAACTTCTTGGATATGTGTTGAGGGTTGCGGGTGGGGTTTTGGAGCTGATTATATTGAGTAGGTTCCTGGACCCGCAACCTGATAGCATCACCAAGAAAGATTTCGGAAGTTCTTAGGTTAGAATTCTAGTAGTTACCAAGGTCATCTTCCGATAGATGTATGAAGATTATGCATTTGTTCTGAGCAACTCTTATCTCAATACCTTGTTGTGTTATTTAAGTGGCTTCATGATCAAATGATGTTATCATGATCAGGTGGAAGACGTTGTTATTAATTTTCAATTTGAGTGCAATTGTTGATATTCCTGTCACAATATTTCAAGCCATTTGATTTAGCTTATTTCAATCATCTTTGTCAATGGTGTGCTGATATTCATATCCATCTCCAGGATAGCTCTAGCAACTCGTGGGAACCCATGTCATGAGCAAGAATAGTCCGAACCTCCACCACCCCCACCTCCACCTATGGAGGCATGGCAGGCGGTGATGATCACAACCAATGCCAATACCCAGATGTTACTCAATTTATTGCAAGGATTTCAGAATCAAGGACATCAAGGCCGTCAAGGGAATTTCAATAATCAGCCGCACTTCGCAACTCTGAACCAGTTCCTCGCAAATCAACCCAAGTCCTTCACCTACTGTGATCAGCCTCTTGATGCGGATGATTGGCTCCGTGACATGAACAAGCATTTCGAGTGCAGCAATGTCAGGCCTGAGGACTATGTCAAGTTTGTAACCTTCCATCTTAAGGGTCAGGCAAAAAATTGGTGGAAACGGTACAAGGATTCCGGGATGGCCCTGTCGTCAGCCGGGATGATTTCTGTCATGACTTCAGAGCTCATCATATCCCGACGAGTTATGTCGAGGGTATGTGTGAGAAGTTCAGTAACCTAAAGCAAGGAAGTATGTTTGTCTATCAGTATAATTCACAGTTCCAGAATCTGGACCGCTATGCTAAGAAAGATGTTCCCGATGAGAAGAGCAAGATTTATCAGTTTAGTGGTCGCCTCAGGGAAGACCTTCAGCTTGCTCTCGTCCTTCACGTGCCTCCTGTGTTTGATCAACTCTACAACTTGGCTCTAAAGTATGAATCAGTTCAGCTCAAGGTGGAGAATTCAAGGAAGCGATTGAGAGACTCTCACCCTTCTTCGTCGAGCTCTCACATTGTTCCTAATCAGTAGAAGTATTGGGTTCCTCCTCCTCTTTCGCCCTGTCCTCCTCAGTAGCAGAAGCAGCACGGTGGTCATGGTCCTTCCCACCCACCCACCCACCCAACCCAGGATTTCAATAGAGGCCTCAGGCTCCCAAGTTAGCAAATGCTCCTCCTCCAGGAAACATCCGTCCACTCTCATAGGTTATGTGTGACAAGTGTGGTCAGAAGGGCCACTAGTCCAAAAAGTGCACCAACCAGCGGCGTCTTTCGCCTCCTCCTCCAGTCAGACCTCCAGGCAATACTATGGTGAACCACAACCCCAAGTTAGCAAGGGTGAACATGGTCAATGCAGCTCAAGCAGAGGATTATCCTCAAGTGATTATGGGTAATCTCTTGGTTAATTCAATTCCTATAAAAGTGTTGTTTGATTCAGGTGCATAGCATTGTTTCATGTCAAAGCCATTCTTCATCAAGCATGATTTTCCTTCGGCGTCATTGAATAGACCATTGGGTATTGTTTCTCCGGGTTCGGTGGTTCCAAATGTTTCTATCAATATGGGCAATTATTTCTTCATGGCTTCTCCCTATGTGCTCGGCAATTCGAATATTAATCTAATTCTTGGCATGGATTTTCTGGAGATGAACAAGGCATACATCAGTTGTGCGGCCAAAGAAGTCAAATTGACTCATCCTTCTAAAGACGTGATCATTTTTACTGCTCGTGATGACACAATTCGTCTCTTTTCTCTCAATGAGAAGGGTGCAATCTCAGCCATATCTGAAATCCCTGTTGTTTGTGAGTATGAAGATGTATTTCTAGAAGAATTTCTAGCAATGCCTCCTCACCGCTAGTAGAGTTTGTGATTCAACTCAAACCTGGAACTGAACCGGTATGCAAGCGCCCTTATGAGCTTGGCCCCAAAGAGCTAAAAGAATTGAAGAAGTACAAGGGCGTCTGGGTTTGATCAAACCAAGTTCTCAACCATGGGGTTGTGGTGTTCTATTTGTCAAGAAGAAGGATGGCACGGAATGACTTTGTGTTGATTACTGCCCATTGAATAAAAAGAAAATCAAGAAGTAATATCCACTTCTCAACATCAATGAGTTGGTTGAGCAATTAAAAGGGGCCAAGGTTTTCTCGAAGTTAGATCTTTGGATGGGCTCTCATCAGATCCACATCCCTGAAGAAGATATTCCAAAGACTGCGTTCAGGGTGAGTTTTGTCTCTAATGAGTACATCGTCATGTCCTTTGGTCTCACAAATGCACCTCTAACTTTCTCTGGAGTGATGAACTTTGTCTTGGTGTATTTGGATCACATTCTAGTCTTCTCAGAGACTGAAGAAGAGCATGCAGAGCATCTCCGGCTTGATATTGGCAAGTTAAGAAAGCATCGGTTCTACGCTAAGTTCTCTAAGTGAGAATTTTGGCTCAATGAAGTGGTGTACCTTGGGCATATCATCTCTGCCGAGGGCATCAAGGTGCATCCCGAGAAAGTTGAGGCCATCGTGAAGCGGGAGCCTCCTCAGAATGTCAAGCAGCTTCGAAGCTTCCTCGGATTTGCAAGCTACTGTAGAAGATTCGTGGAGAACTTCTCACAAATTGTTAGCCTTTGTTAATCTCCTCCATAAGAGTGTCAAATATGTATGGACACCCAACTGGGATGTGGCGTTCAATACACTCAAGGAAAAGCTGAATTCAGCTCAAGTTCTCATTCCTCCCGATGAATCCAAGCATTTCCAAGTGTTCTGTGATGCTTCCCTCCAAGGTCTTGGTGGTGTTCTCATTCAAGATAAGAAGGTGGTGTCTTATACCTCGCATCAGCTGAAGCCAAGCGAGAAGAACTACCCCACTCATGATCTTGAGCTAGCGGCAGTTGTTCATGCTCTGATGACCTGGACACACCAATCGTTGGGAAGATCAGTTGAGGTGTTCACTGACCACAATAGCTTAAAGTACATTTTCGCCCAACTAAATCTCAATGTTCGGCAAACACGTTGGGTGGAAATGATCCAGGAGTACAATCCGAGCATTGAGTATACTCCATGTTAAGCAAATGTCATTGAAGATGCTTTGAGTAGAAAGGCGTACTACAAAAGTCTTATCATCAAGCCTATCCAACCTAAGCTTTGTGAAGCTTCCCGCAAGCTCAATCTCCAAGTAGTTCCTCAAGGATTTCTTGCCAACCTTCAAGACTCTCTGACTTTGGAAGATCAGGTTTGCCAAGCTTTGTTTCTCGATTCTATGGTGAAGATAGGTGTGTCCAAGAGCATTCCAAAGTATAAGTGCTTTCGTTCTGATGACCAAGACACGTTGTTTTTCGAGCATCGTCTAGTGGTTCCAAAAGGAGAGCTCGGGAAATTTATCATGGATGAAGAACATAATGCTCTCCTCACCATTCATCCAGGAAGTTCCAAGATGTATCAGGATCTCAAGCAAACCTTTTGGTGGACTCATATGAAACATGAGATTGCTTAGTTTGTGAATGAGTGTGATGTTTGTCACAGAGTAAAGGCAGAACATCAACGTCCAGCAGGTTTTCTTCAGCCTTTGCCTATCCTAGAGTGGAAATTCGATCGTGTTGAGATGGATTTTGTCACTAGGTTTCCTAAGTCCAAGAGAGGTAATGATGCCATATGTGTGGTCATCGACAAGATCACCAAAGTTTCCCACTTCCTTCCGGTCAAAGAATCTATCATGGCAGCTCAGCTGGCAGAGCTGTACACATAAAGGATTGTCTCTTTGCACGGTATTCCTCAGCTTATATCTTGAGACAGTGGAAGCATCTTTACTTCTAAGTTATGGGATTCCTTCCAAACTGCAATGGGTACCAAGATCCATTTAAGTACAGCTTTCCATCCTCAGACAAGTGGATAAATTGAGGGAGTCAATCAAATCCTTGAAGATATGCTCAGAGCTTGTATAATTTCTTTTGACATGAAGTGGTAAGAGTGCCTCCCATTTGCCGAGTTCACATACAACAATATTTTCCAAGCAAGCTCGGGCAAGGCCCCATTCCAGATTCTCTATGACAGGAAATGTTGCAACCCTCTCAATGGTATGAAACCGGTGAGCGTCAAATCCTTGGTAATGACATGATCACATAAGAAGAAGAAATGTGTCGTGTCATTTGTGAAAATCTCAAAGCAGCTCAATCCCGTGAGAATAGCTATTATGATATCAAGCATCGTGACATGAGCTTTCAGATCGATGACTTTATATATTTCTGAGTGTCTCCCATGAAGGGCACTCAGCGCTTTGGCATCAAAGGAAAGCTACCTCCACGCTTTGTGGTTCCTTTCAAGATTGTGGGCAAGAGAGGAGAACTTTCCTACTAACTCGAGCTTCCATCCAATTTCTAAAATGTGCATGATGTGTTTCACGTCTCTCAGCTCCTGGAGTGTTTCAAGACTCCTGAGCGCACAGTCGATTTCCAAGACATTGATCTCCAAGCAGACCTATCCCATCATGAGCATCGAGTTGCTCTCCTTTAAGAGACTGAGCACAAGACTCGAAACAAGTCTATCAAGTTTCTAAATGTTAAGTGGTCACATCACTCCGACAAAGAAGCCACTTTGGAATGTGAGGACCTTCTCCTTTTCGAATATCCTGAATTCTTTCGTTCCTAGATCTCGGGACGAGATCCTTTTGTAGTGGGGGATAGATGTAACAGCCCAAGTGCAATCATTTGTTACCTTGTAATATATTCCATGTGTCAACCTTCCATGTATGCCATCATGTGGTTTGAATCCATAAAGTTTGCTTCATGCCATTCATTTTGCATCATAGCATCATGTCATCCATTCCTTGTTTTGCACCATGTGATATGTTAAGTAGTGTGTGTTGTGGTGGTCGTGTGCATTGCAACCAAGCGGTTCTTATTATGTGGAAAACCCCTTTTCATATGCTTTGGGAAATACCTCTATCTCTCTTTAATTCAAGTATTAGGATTGTTGGTGATTTTTTACTTGCCCTAGTCCTTTAAATAAATGTTGTGGAGTTGTCTGGTATTATGTATGTTATTGTAAAATTATGCTTAGACATGATCTGCTCTCTTTACCTTTTATTTTTATCCAAATCAGTTATTAATGGTGATAAAAGGCATTTTATTTTTTTCTCTCTTAAAAATACCTAGACCAATTTTATAAAATTGTATACGTTCCCTACTCTCCAAAACTATTTTGCTTTTCCTCTAATTCGTTCCCAAACTTTCCCTCACGTTTCTTTTGTTTCGCTTTTTTATAAAAGGACAAGAGTCAGGCGGAGAGAGAGAGAGGTCATGCATCCTAGCTAGTCCTCTGCCTTCCCTGGCCCAGCTAGCATCCCCGAAGCCCAGCACCCTCGTTGCATCGCTCGGCCGTGGTGAATCTAGCGTGGACGCGGGGCCGATCCCACACGCAGTCTCTTCTTCCCCCTCCTTTCTTGCTCCCCTTTCCACCTCCCTCTCACAATAGAAAAAGAGGACCAGGACCATGGCCTCGATGGTAGCCACGGCACCACGCCCTCCTCCAATAAATCCCACCCGAGCCCTAGGGTTTCCCCTCTCCTCTGTGTTTCTCTCTACGCTACCCCCGCTAGGTGAGAGCACCGCACGCCCATAGCCGACGCCTTGCATTGCTCGCCATGGTCAGGTCGCCCACGACCTCGGCGCCGACATAGACACCCGCGCAGCCTCGCCGATCATGTCCTCGAGCTCCGCATTGACGCCACGGATCCGTTCCCGTGCCAACGTTGAGCAAAGGAATTCTTCCTCGCCATACCCTTCATCCCCTCAGTCGCCTATAGTTCGAGGCAGTAGATGCGCTTGAGTTCATCGCATCGTCGTCGCCTTCTCGAAGCCTCCCTGTCTTCTCCGGCTTGTCTAAGGTATCTAGATAACCTCCGTCTTCCTCCCTACTGTTTCTCGCCGAAGATAGCTCCCCGTAGGCCGCACCATGCCCATGTCGTCGGTGTGCTCTCCGTGAGCCGGGCGCAACTATGAAGAAAGTCTTTAGAGAGGTTTAGTTAGTGATGGCCGCTCCAGATCCGTAGCTCACCCTGCCCGCAATGGTCGCTGCACCATGCTCACTGTGTAGTCACCCTATACCCTCTACAACGGTCGCGAACGCTAACTCATAGTGCTTTTGCCTCGCCATGCCATTGCCCGAGCCGAGCTAAGCTCGAGCTCGAGCGCCTCCCAATGCTTGCCCCGCAGCCTCGTTCACCCAGGGAATGGGTTTCAGAGTAGATCCCGTAGCCCCACCGCTAGTCGCAAGCTCAAATGATCGACGGATAGATCGCCGGCGTTGTCGACTTCGGTCCTGCTTTTTCTTAGGAAAAGCTCAAGCCTTACATGTTCAAAAGGAAAAACGCTCCTTCCTTATCATAGATCTCCAGCTAGCCCAGTGGTATGCCTCTCGGCTCTATCCGGGGAGACCCCGGTTCGATCCCCGCGGCTGCACATATCGCCCCTATGAGAGTCTGGCTTAATAGGAATGATAGACTACTCATATCAGCAAGGAATTCCTTCTTTTCGGGAAGCCCACTCGAAAATAACTCCGAAGTTAAGCGTGCTTGGCTTGGACCGATTCTAGGATGGGTGACCGACCGGGAAGTTGGTCCCGCGTGCGCACGAGTGAGGACAAAGTGCGCAGGAAAGACTAGTGTTGGTCTGTGAGGCCAGTCTAGATCCCGCCAGGCGTAACGAGGTGTTACAATTGGTATCGGAGCCGACCCTTGCGGTTACACGGGCATGCACGGGTCAGGTGCACGGGCATGTGGCGCATGGCATGTGTGGCCCGTCGTGGCACGCAGCATGGCACATGTGCTGGACTGGACGCGCATACGTGTGCCAAAAGGGAACGTTCCTGATGGGCCGACGAGGACGTCGGTTCCTTTGAGTGTGGGTGTATGTGAGAGCCTGGCTTAATAGGAACGATAGACTACTCATATCAACAAGGAATTCCTTCTTTTTCGGAAGCCCACTCGAAAAGAACTCCAAAGTTAAGTGTGCTTGGCTTGAAGCGATGGGTGACCGACCGGGAAGTTGGTCCCGGGTGCACACGAGTGAGGACAAAGTGCGCAGGAAAGACTAGTGTTGGTTTGTGGGGCCAGTCTAGATCCCGCCAGGCATAACGAGGTGTTACAGCCCCCCCTTTTTTTATTGATTCAATTGGAGAAATCGACAGGTGGCCCCTCCTGTCGGCGTCTCACTGGCCAGCGTAGCAACCCAGTCCCACAGTCAGTGGAAGTGTCTAGAACAGCCTGTAGGTTCCCTATGTTTTTTTTCAAAACCGGAATAAACCAGATTTGGCATATACTATGTTTTACCTAGTTGGATGATTTTTGCTTGTGGTTGTGCCATGTTTTTCCTACAGTAATATGGGCATGTGATATATGATTTTGGAGTAGAAAAATCCAGTGAAACCATCTCTGATATTGGTTTTGTCATTTGAGCAAGTTTGTGTGGATACTATTTTGTGCTGGGATGTCATTTTGTGACTTTTTTTAGGAATTAATCCTTGCATCCTTTCGTAAACTTGTCAACATGAAAATTGCCTTTTGACATGTGTACTATCCCCTGGTACTTTTCCATGTCATGATGAACCTTGTTTGTGTGTGGAATTCTTGCTGTCGACATGCCATAAAAATATTGCTATTCCATATGCTCAAATAATTCTAAGTCTTGGAATCTGGTTATTATGTTGCTATGTTTCCATGATGATTCCCATGAATCTATAGCTCCTTTGGGGTTGACCCAATGGAAATTGTTGAGCATGTTATCCTCTATTATTCTGTGTCAATAGTTTTCTAGTAGAGATGTTGCATCTTAGTTATTTTTACTATCACATATGCCAACTTGATAAAAACTGCCCTGCTTTGCCACTTGATAATTTTTCTCTAAGTCTAGGGGACTGTTTAGTTCATTATGCCATGTTGGGAGGATGCTAGCCAATAACCTATGCATGTTTGGATGTTGTTGTAATAGAGTTAATTGAAGTGCATCTTGTCCTCTATCATGTTGTTAAATTTCATGCCATGAAAGTCCCTGTAACATGTAGATTTATTGTTGTCAATATGCCATCCTATTGATTCAAAATGTCTAAACTGGTATTTCTCACTAAGTCCTCAAATATTGTTTCAACATGTCATCTTGTGAACTCATTTGCTATTGATCTAGGCTTTCATTCAAGTTGCTGCCATGACATGACTTGTTGAGCATCATGCAGACTTCATCCCTATGCCCTTGTTGTGCATTTTAGTGAACTATACCTTGTTGTTGTGTGGGTTACAATATGCCATCTTGTTGTTTCTAAACAAATCCGATAAATCCACCCCAAGCCCTAGGTTTCCCCTCTTCTCTACGTTTCTCTCCATGCCACCACCGCTAGGTGACACCACCGCACCTCCATAGCCAACGCCTTGCATAGCTCGCCATGGCCGGGTCACCCAAGACCTCATCTGTGGGGACCCCGACTCATAAGTCGTGATCATCGAATGTACGTGCAAATTGATTCCAGAGATCAATGCTCACTGAACACACAGAAACTGAATAACAAGAGTCTTACATCCATTACGTATCGGTTTACTCGAATGTGGTTGTTATGGCCAAGTCTTCGTATGTTTGCAGCAAAAATCTTCAACCATAGCTTGAACCCATGCCATTTGCCTTAACCCTTCACGCATTCTGACTGGGAAGTGTCCTATCTCACACGTACGTCAACAAGGTACTCTTCATAATATCATGTGCTTTCATGCCTGGCCAATAAAATAACCAGTGGCAAGCCAATGAGTACTTTGAATGTACTCACAAGGAACCCACAATTGGAACAAGGTATAACAATGCATGATATAACACTAAGTAGGTAAGCTGGAGAAATCAAATTTTTGCATGAAATGACTTGATAAAATAACATGTGAAGGCATGCATCAACAGTTACTAGATATCCATATGTACAAGTTATAGATATCATCATAAGCAGGGGGTTGATCATCTCATGTTCAGTCATTTCATCAAGTCATCTGACTTAGCTCAAGTACCATCTTTTGTTCCACACACACTCACACCAAGTTTGGAAATCATGAACATAGCACAAGAGCGGTTATCCAACTGTCCTTGACTGTGTACACCGCCATTCGAGTAGTTTTAAATTCTGCAGAGGTTGCACACTTTACCCACAAGACTCGGGAAACTTCTGTGTCAAGCCATGACTCGTTGTATTGTTCATACCCAAGGTAAGTACCCGAACAATGCCTTTCCCCTCACGATACTAAACAAAGAGTCCACTCATTGGTGTCATCCCTCATGATGTACATCACACGTACCAACCATGAGGGGACACAACGGTGTGCTCGATATCTGTAAAAGCAGCCCATAATCGTCCTTTCTGACACGACCTCGTATCAAGAGTGACCAAAGCCACTCCCGCCACTAGTAATGTGAGATCTCTGCTAGTACCCACCAAAGTAATCAACAAAGCCCCGTCCCATAAGGGGTATCATAGTTGTACATGTAAGGTTGAAGTAACGGTCGCAAGTTAAACGAATCCATTTTCGAAAACACGCGGTCAACTTGCTTCGGTACACCACTTGTTTGTCAAGTGGTTACCTAGCTCATCATCATGTCCCTCATGCATTAGTGGTACCCGACGGGGTTTTCAAAAAGTCTTTGAAATCATTTCCTTTTTGACACCATGCATTTTCCCATCCCAATTGCGTAGCAACTACTTAGCATCCTAACTACTTCCCACCCACACAACCCTCATAGGAAGGTAGGGTCCTGCTTAGTGCAAGTATCAACGAGGAAAGTAATGGAAACATCCCATAAAGTGGTCACCATGATCATCATGCTTCCGAAGCAACAATACAAGTGCTATATGACATGCATAAAAAGGTTTCTTAGACATGGTCAAGGGTTGCTTGCCTGGTTCAGCAAAGTCTTCGAGGTCTTCATATGCTTCTTGTCCAACTCCGAGCACTTCGTCTACTTTGTCAACTACCGCCAGAAGCAACCATAATAAGCAACACAACAAGGAGAGATATAAAAGTGTTCTATAAAAAGGAGTTTTATTTTTTCTTGGACACCTCTTGTCATAATAAAAATACCTAAAATAGCTCTACTGGAGTTGGGTCAACGAGGCTTTTCGAAAGGAGGAAATGAAGGGATTAATGGTCTTATGAGAAGCCTGTAGAGAATGTTTATATAAAAATGATTGGATGCACTCATCAAATAGGGCATGATTTTATAAGAACTTAGAAAGTGGTTTCAACGAGTTTGGAGCTGGGATGAATTTACTAGGGGTTGTCTCGGATGGAAATAGTGAAAAATGGAGCTATTTATTAGATCCAATTAGAATAGGTCATGGTAAAAATGTTTACCATGGCTATAAAAATAGGTGATGGTTTTATAGACATCTAGGAATTTTATTCACCCCATTGGGAGTCAAAATGAATGCTCTAGAGATTTTATGAATGGAGCTTTATAATAAGAGGAATGACCAAATTATTGGTGGTGCAAAAAATATTGGATGGAAAAATTTGTAAGCCACATAATTTGGTAGAGCATGATTTTTGAAGCTTCAAGGAATTTCCATCACAAAATTTGGAGTTCAAATGAATTATCTACAAATTTTTGTTTTTCTGAAAAAATAAAGGCAAGGAAATTACTAAAGGGCTAAACTCCACACAGGGCACAGGATATTAACTGGGCCGGCCCAGTGGCTCGACCTGGCGGGCGAGCTGCCACGTCGAATGCGCATTCCTGCGGATGCGCCTTCCTGCAGTGAAGGCGGGTTTTGAGGAAACCCGCCTCCACTTAACCTTGCCGTGGGGCCGCCCGATTGCCGCTTCGATTGATGGGTGGATCCGAGAAGAGACAGGGCCTGCTGGCAGGTCCGTCCTCCTCCTCCTGCCTCGATCGGTCAGGAGTGTAGAGGGGGCGCCGGCATTGCCCGTGTCGGCAGCCCATGCTACCTCCGTTGAGGCTCGGCCCACTGGGGAGCTTAGGGAATGCAGGTGGTTTGGAGGAGCCACATAGCACACGCCGAGGAGGACCACGTCAAGGAGGGCACTGACCGGCACGGGCATGGTCGACGGCGACGATGGACAGGGTGCAGCGGCCACCCAGAGGAAGGAAGGGACCGCGGGAAGGGCTCTCAGTGGCTAGGGTAGTTCAATGGTGAAGGTTAGATGGGGCTAAGGGCCTTAGGTGGCTCAAAATTAAGCGAAGCCCAACGGGATGGCTTCGGCCATGGGCGTCAATGGAGGGCACGGGGGCAAGAATGGCTAGGTCTAGGAGGTTTGTGGAAGAGAGATGGGGCGAAGGGAGCTGAGAGGGGTGCTCAAGGGGGATCTTATAGCCGTACCAAGGCACGCCATGGACCAAGTCCACAAGCGGCGCTCGGTTGAGCTTGCCCGGGGCAGAGGAGGGCGAGGGAGGAGGGGGCCGACCATGTGGCGTGTTGAGGATGTCGAGGAGACCTCGGCAGACATGCCCACAGTGCCCAAGGTGGCCGGATGGCTTGGGATGGGAGCTACTACAGTTCGGGTGCTCATTGTAGTGTGCTCTGGAGTGCGCCCTTTGCATGCCTTGGCAAGCCACCTGGGTTCTGGGCGCATCCAAGTTTGTCTACTAGCACATGGGGGTTTCTGAGATGCTCCATGAAGCTTAATAGCTAAGGCAAGTCCATAAGTAAAAAGGAGGGAGGGAAAAGAGGTGTTGCCATGGTGAAAACAGGGAGGTAAGTGGGGTTTTACCCTTCTATCATGGATATAGGGTCTTGAAATTCTTACTAGAGGTGAAATGGGACTAGGTGGGATTGAGGTAGAAAGATGGGATCAAGGAGAATAGTATAGGGGGTGAAAACTATCACCTTTAGTTTTTATGAGAAGGTGTTTGTGCTAGATAAAAGAATCTCCTTGCTATGAAATTTAACAGGATCAAATGGTATATAGAAATGAGTCTGATAACCAAGTTTTAGATCATTTGAAGAAAGTTTCCAATCTAACTTTGGCAAACCCTAGAAATCAACAGAATCAGGTTTCTCTAGATCTTGACATGAAAATCCATTCTCCTTGATGCTCCACTTGGTGTGTTGGCCTAGTGTGGGGGTTAGAGCATGCCCAAAAAGTTTGGGACCAAATGGGGAAAGTTGGAAATGCAAAAATTCTCAGTTCTAGAAATCAGTCAAAATGGTTTTAGAGGGATTTGGACAATTGGATATGTTCTCCTTGATGCACCACTGGGTGTGAATGCATTATTAGAGTATTAGAACCTATCAACAAAGTTTGTGATCAAATGGAGAAACTTGGCAATGTAAAGTTTTTCAAATTTTGAATCTGGATAGAGGGGATTTTAGGGCATTTTGATGATCCAAAAAGATTGGGATTGAGATGAAACTTCGCAAGATGATCACATACGGAATATGTGACATTCTAGAATTTTCTAGAATTTATTTGAGAATATTTCTTATAGAAATATTTCAAAATCTTGAAATAGGCAGAAAGGGTTTTGTCCAATATTTTGAACATGGCCATGTGTTGAAACTCTTATAGATGGAAAATATATGTCCACTGAGTTTCCCTAAATTTTCTTAATATTTTTAAAAGTGTAACAATAAGTTTTCCCTGTAAAAGACCATTTCTGGCCTTAAGAGGAGGCCTTTAAATAAAATGGCAAAATAAACTTTAAAAATAACATTTTGTGGTTTTGGGGACTTCTATATATAGTAGGTTCCAAATAAAGTCTTTGGGGAAATCATCCACCTTATTTTGAGGACTTGTAGTACAAACCTCAATTCACCCTAGTTCGGTGAGGGCGAATCGGCGGGCGACGCTAGCGGTTCTCTGACATGAAGACGAGCATGAGGGAGCTCGGTTCCATGGCGGGGATACGGAGGTAGTTTGGGAGGAGCTGGCATCAGAGCGTGTGGGCTCGTCCAGGCCCCAGATGCGCTCGGAAGGGCAGCGGATGGGCTCCCTAGGGCCGGCACGAGGTGGGACGAGCAGGTTGCGGCGGCGGCTAGTGGAGGCTAGCGATGTGGATCCCGAGGGGACTCTAGGGTTATGTGAAATGGATGTGAGGCAGTTCGGGAGGAGCCAACGGCGAAGCGCGCAAGCTCGTCTGGGGCCTAGATGGGCTTGGGCGGGCCGCAGATGAGCTCCCCAGGGCCAGCGTGAGGTGGGACAAGCAAGTTGTGGCGGCGGCTGGTGGAGGCTAGTGGCACGAATCCCGAGGGGAGTCTAGGGTTACCTAAAATGGACGTGCGGGAGTCTATTTATAGGTAGGAAGTCTAGGGTTAGCTGTTTTGGGGCATTTCGAAGCCCTACAATCTCGATCCGACAGTTCCGATCGAAGGGGTGGGCTTCATGGGCTAGGTGGGCTATGTAGATGGGGTTATCAGATTTCTGGCTCCGCAAAACCCTCAAGGTTCGAACACTCGGGTGTGTGCGAAGGTCCCCTGCAGCTTCACCCAACCTAGCTCGCTACTCGATGGTTACTACTACAAACTCGCACGATGACGAGGAAGAGATGAACACGGCAGTTTACCCAGGTTCGGGCCACTGTGAAGTGTAATACCCTACTCCTGCTTTTGTGGATTTCCTCTCGGGGAGGTGTGGTGGATGAACTAGTATACTGGGCTGAAGCCTCGCGAGGACGCTCAAGTGGTGTTATTGGATCTCCGCCTTGTGGTGGTCCGTCGAGTGGCTAAGTGGTGGATCGAATCCCCTCCTACGGTGTGGCCTAGCCTCTCTATATAGCAGAGGCCCGGGTCCTCTTCCCTTATCACAATGGCGGGAAGGGATCCCACAATGGCCAAATTTGAAGTGGGACAGGAGTACATCCGCGCCCTGTCCAAAGGTGGTCTTTGCCTGCAAAGTGGCTATCGATGATGCAGTGGTGGGCTCGGCGATGACATCCGCCCTGCAGGGCTCGTGATTGTGGTCTTGTTGTACTCGAATGGAAACTTTTGGGCGGAGCTTTGGGAACCCGCATACATCCTTGCTCGCTTTGCACCAAAGGGGAAACTGTACCGCCTCGTGCACTGCCGCACGCTTGTCCTTCCTTGCGTCACCTTTGACTCCTGAGACGGGCTCTGCATAGAGATCTCCGCCGCTTAGGAGGGGGCCTTAGGAGGCCCATCCTTGCTGGTCTTGGTGTCATTCTTTCTCGCGAGCCCAGGGTCCTCGCGAGGGCCTTGTCTTGAGTAGAGCCGCGCCAGGGCACGCTGGCTGACGAAGTGGGCCATGTCTTGGGCCGCAGGCAGGCAGGGCTGGGTACCCCCATTTCCAGAACACCGACAGTAGCCCTGGGGCCCAAGGCGTGCTCGACGTGGCTTCGGGGCGAAGCCTTAAGGACAGCCCGAGGCGTCGCGGGTCCCAAACACCTGCGGTCCAGGCTTTACACACGTCGGACGCCTAGGCGGCGATGCCCCTGCTCCCCGAAGGCATCAAGAACCGCCCCAACTCAAACCGATGTGACGCATGCACGCAGTGCCGGACATCATTACCCTTCCTTGAATGTTGTTACTCCCTTGGCCTTCCAGCCCTCGGGCCACATGGATGTGACCCGATAGTGTCAGGCGAGGCGACGTGAGGCAGGGTTGCACGTCGATCGAGCCGGCCTTTTCGGCACCCGAGGGGCGCATGTCACCTGCTCTCCCATGGCGCCTTGTGGCCTCGACCATACCTATAAATCCACCTTCCCTGGGGGGAGCCTTGCCATCTCGAAGTGCCCGTCTATTCCCATAACTCCAGAGAAAACCCTCTCCCTCTCCTTAGCTTCCCCCTTTCCTCATGGTGTCTGGAGGATGTGCCGCCGATACAGGGGAATGCGCAGGGCCATCAGCCTCGTCGCTCTCCTCCGGAGGCAATGGCGGGGGGGCCTCGGGGTCAGCGTAGGTTCGCTGGCGCTCGATCATGGTGGATGAGTGAGTGTTCCGCCGACTCCTTCGTTCTTTGCTTGACATGTCCAATGTACTGGACTTGATCATCTCCTCCTTCCAGGGCACCGGTGGCCAAGAAACAAAAGCGTGGTGAGCTCCAGGAGGAGGTGGGCGTGCTAAGGGCCCAGCTGGCAACCACCACCGCCGCCTTCCAAGCCACCCTTAGGTGCAAAGCGGAAGGCCAGGGTGGAGTTGGCGTCTCTCCAGACCCAGGTCCAGGAAGCGGTCGACACCATGCAGGTTGCACAGGATGAGGCGGCTTACGCCAAGATGTTGGAGTCCCAGCATGCCACACAATACCTTGACATCGCCCACCGCGCGGCCGACGTGGTGAGCCAGTTCGTCGGGGAAGCCCCCGCCCTTCCCAACGTGCAGGGCGATGGTGGCTACCTCGACTTCTTCCGTCGGGTGGTGGAGACGCTGGAAACCAGCGTCTCACACGTGAACGCGGACAGCGAGGCCGACGCGCGAGACCTCCTAGAGCTTGCCTCGACGCAGGTCTTCTCCATCCTGTGTCACCTCATCTCGGAGTTCAACCTCCAGCGCGTCGTGGAGCGGATGCCCGAGGGGATCCAGAGTCCCCTCCAGGGTGAGGTGTGCCCGTACGTGGAGGCCCTGGTCGAGCGGTTCATCCAAGTGCCCACTCCCGGAGGGGAGGGCAGCCCCGATGCCATGGTGGTCGTCGACTCGGACGGCGATAGCGACTCCACTGCCTAGACTCCCCCTTCTTCTTCCTCCTGGTACGTGAACAATTTAAGATGAACTTGACCCCCATGGGCATTAACCTTTTGTGCATTACCTTTGTCTTTGTTTCTTGTCCTTGAATCACCGTCGGACACTTGTAGTTATGCGATTTAGTTTTCTCGCACGAAGCTTGGGGACGCCATCGATACGGCCTATTGATGATGGCTAGTCAGGTCCTCGTGAGGTGCCCCTCCTGAGGGGCAGCCCGTGGCCGCCAACCCCGGGTTCATGGCCTTGCAACCTGTCGTCATTGGGCCTCTGTCCCCATGTTGTTTCCCCTGTCGCTTCAGGCCTCAGGGGTGTTAGTAGTCGTGCGTAGTGGCCCGTAGTACCTGCATCCTCATATTAGTGTGCACAACCCTCGCCCCATCCTCGGGACGCCGTTAGATCAGGAGACTCTTGCTTGGTTTAGTAGTGTACTTAGCTTGTGGGATGTTGATGATCTCGAGGCATAGCTGGGTTGTCCAGGTAATCCACTATTCCGCCTAGACGATTCTCCCTTGCTTACGAATGGGGTCTGTTGGGGGCCCTTTCTACGCTCTGTGTCTGCAGGTCCTAGTCCTGCACATTTCCCTAGCATCATAGTTTACGACTGGCCAAGGTCGCAACCATGGGGTGAGGCATCGACACCCTCGATGCCGACCGGATCACCAAGGACGGTGTAGAGGGTGTCAAGTGGCTATATGACTGGTAAGGCTCCTGGGGCGTACTGCTCAGGAGCCCCCTTTGACACTCAAGCAGGTCTACGTTGACAAGTCCCACTCCTGCACATTTCCCTACCATCATGGTATATGACCGGATCACAAAGGATGCAACCACGAGGCGAGGTCACGACACCCTCGATGCCGACCGGATCACCAAGGACGACATTGAGGGTACCGAGTGGCTATATGACTGGTAAGGCTCTTGAGGCGTGCTGCTCAGGAGCCCCCTTTGACGCTCGAGCGGCCCCCATTCCGCCTTGTCGGGTTCTGCCCTAGGAGGCCCAAGTACTAGGGCCTCCCGAGACTCCATGTTGTGGTGCCGTGCTGCGGTCGGAGCCCCCGAGCGGGGGTCGGCGGCCAAAAGATGCAAGTCCCTAAGGCGACAGGGCCTCACTATCCAGATCTAAGGTGCCTCGGAGAGGGCCGTATCGTGCGGCCTCTTGCAAAACACTGATCCAGAAGAAGGAGAACTCAAGATTGGTAAAAAAAGAGACTGCAATGAGAGAAAATTCCCCACCCCTTTTTCTTTTAAATATAGAACTCTGAACTATTCAAACTTCATTCCATAAAGCGGCAATTGGAACATAAAAATAATCAAGCAAACGCTACGTCCGGCACCTAGGCTAGTCTTCGTCTTCCCCCAGCACTAAGCATAGGGCATCCACGTTGCATGGGCATAGACATTGATGGGCAGTGTTGACTTCTCCACCAGTGCGGAGCATGGGACTGCCACATTGTGTGGGAGGAACCCCTCCGTGTCCTCCGGGGGCTCCGAGTGTATACAACCCACTCATTATTACCTGAGAGTGTCACGGACGTGGATAGCTAGGCAAGCCCCCGGGCGCTCGGCCCGGTTGCTCCCAACTCTGTTAAGAGCCACCCCGTGCATTTCTGCTCGGTTGCGCGCCCCTATGACCAAAACCCGAATGCATTGTACTCCACGTAGTCGCAGGATTGTGCTCTCGGGCCCAAACATGAGTACAACGCATTCGTCGCAGCCATAAGGGTATTTTGTCGATGAAGCCACCTCGTGAGGCATTGGGGCGGTGACCGTGCATTGCCTCGAGGGCCTTGCGAGGCCCAGCCTCCCGAGGTTGCGCCGAGGTTTTAGTTGCCGGTGGGTGGCCCGTGTTACCTGTGTCTTGCTGCCCTTTTCCCTAGGGCAACATCCCTGAAACCCCGGGGTTCGGCTCGGCGATGCTTGCTTGTGAGAGCGACGACTTGCACCGTGCCCCCACGGGCCCGGAGACGTCCTTCCTCTTTCTCCTGCTTGCGTTGACCAAACATGGTGCTTCGTTGGGGGAAGCCCCTAACCCCGGCTCTGGGAGGACATCTAGGGCTTCCCCTATCCTTGGGGGTGCTGACGCCTGCAGCAGGCGCCTGATCCGGGCCGATATCCCTGGGCACGACATAGCATGTTACGTAGCGCTCCACATAAGGGCCCGGTTCTCCTCCTGAGCCGCCCGGTGGGACACCGGGGACGGTCCCTCCAGGCGGCGGTGGGGCGCCCTCCTGCGCGCGCAGCCCGCAGTCCCTCCTGCGTCGAGCCTCAGAGTAAAGTTTCTTACCTCTGCCACCGCTGCTGGGTGGGCCGCACGCCTCCTGACGTGTATTGCTTCCTCGATGATCAAATGCGCCTTTGTCGTTGTTGCTTGTTTGCCCGAGTACCTGCGCAGGATGGTGTGCTCTTGCCTGGTCAATCCGGGTTGTTGAAGATCCACTAGGTCAGGGGGGTGCGCGTTGGTGCGCGCGTGGGGTGCCCTATTGTTTCCTTCACGAAATCGATCGTCGTGGCCAGGATACGCCTCGAAATCAGTTACAGGAATCCGAAGAAGAAGGAGGACAGCGTGTGGCGGGCCTCGCCCGGGCTTGCCCAGGGCTGAAGGAGGCGTGCCGTTGGTGGGCTAAGGAACAGGCGCAATGAACGAGCCCCCAACGCCTGGAGAAGTGTGAGGAGTCACGACCCTCCGCGCGACGGCGACCAGCTCCACGACATGGTTGGCCCACGCGTCGAAGCCCCCATGCGTCGGGCGGTGGCGAAGCATCTCGCTTGCCAGCAGCAATGCATCGCACGCGTCGAGGTCCCTACGTAGGTGCGGCATGATGCAGATGCTGAAGGTACCGCCCACCCATCGTGTGCTTGGGCGGCACGAGTGGCAGCGATGGCGGAGGCGATGCTGGCAGCCTTATATTGCCTACCCAGTACTATGACGTTGGGGTGCGGGTCTTCGGCAGCAGCGGCGGGATCGACGGAAGCTGGTCCACCGCGGCCGGGGGAAGCTTGTTGGGCGCCGGCCATCGGACTGGTGGAGCAGGGGAAGAGCGAGGCTTGAAGAAGACTTCGACACGCCCCCTACCTGGCGCACCAAATGTATGATTTCGGGCTCCGCAAAACCCTCAAGGTTCGAACACAGGGGCGTGTGCGAAGGTCCCCTGTAGCTTCGCCCAACCTAGCTCGCTACTCAATGGTTACTATGGCAAACTCGCACGATGATGAGGAAGAAGATGAACACGACAGTTTACCTAGGTTCAGGCCGCTATGAAGCGTAATACCCTACTCCTGCTTCCGTGGATTGCCTCTCGGGGAGGTGTGGTGGATGAACTAGTACAGTGGGTTGAAGCCTCACGACGATGCTCAAGTGGTGTTCTTGGCTCTCTGCCTTATGGTGGTACGTCGAGTGGCTAAGTGGTGGATCGGATCCCCTCCTACTGTGTGGCCTAGCCTCTATATATAACAGCGGCCCGGGTCCTCTTCCCTTATCACAATGGCGAGAAGTGATCCCCCAACTCCCAAATTTGAAGGGGGCAGGAGTACATCCGTGCCCTGTCTAGAGGTGGTCTTCGCCTGCAAAGTGGCTATCGATGATTCAGTGGTGGGCTCGGTGATGACATGCGCCCTGCTGGGCTCGTGGTCGTGGTCTTGTTGCACCAGAATGGAAACCTTTGGGCGGCTCTTTGGGAACCCGCGTACGTCCTTGCTCCCTTTGCACCAAAGGGGAAACTACACCGCCTGGCCCGCTGCTGCCCGCCTGGCCTTCCTTGTGTCACCTTTGACCCCTGAGGCCGGGCTATGCATAGAGATCTCCGTCGCTCAGGAGGGGTCCTGAGGAGGCCCATCCTTGCTGGTCTTGGTGTCGTTCTTCCTCGCGAGCCCAAGGTCCTCGCGAGGGCCTTGTCTTGAGTAGAGGCATGCCAGGCTAACGAAGTGGGCCATGTCCTAGGGCGCACGCAGGCAGGGCTGGGTATCCCCATTCCCAGAACACCGACAGGGGTTGGGATGAGATGTGAAAGAGAGTTTGTGGCCCAGCACATGTTTTATAAATCTAAAAACATCCGACGATAAACCGACGATGGTGCCGCTATATATATAACGGTTCGGGTATCAAACGGACTCCGAAATGCGATGAAATTTGACACGTGGTCTACATACAATAAAACTAGACCGCATGGCAACTTTCTAACCATTCCAAGAATATTTTATATGCACCTTTAAAACAATATTTTATATGATGTCGCGGGCGCCTGCGTGTGTGGTTGGTCTCGAAACGATCAACGACAAAAACAAACAGAAACGACAACTATGAACATATGTGAGTTTTCAAAACGACGGCAACGGAGTGTCGATGCCATACGGATGATGTGGATGATGCAATGATGAATGCAACAAATAAATAAATCACACGGCGAAACTCCAAATAAATGGAAGGCATCCGGAGCGTTAGTCTCGGGCTATTACACCTTTCATTTCCTCAAGTACTTGCTGATGAAATTGATCATTACTATTTGAAGAAATTGATTGAAGATTTTATCAATTTCCTCATCTCACATTCTTCAGTCACCTTGCTTTTCACCTGCTTATCCTGATTGCTCGCTACATGTGCTCTCTGTATGTTTCATTTCATCATGATGAATATGCTACTACCCTGTTTTGCATGCACTTGAGTACTTATTCCGCTGCCTGAATTTCGTCACTTAGCAAATTCCTCAAGTAGTAATTCCTCGGTGGCAAATTTGTAAAAATATCCTATTCACCCCTCCCCCCTCTAGTCTATATAACACACTTTCAGCATCATTGTGTTGCATCTTGTATGGATTGTTGTTTTGTGTTGACGTGCATCACCTCCCAAGTGGCATGCCCTTTTGTTGTTGTGTGGGCATCAAGTTTGCAAATCATTTCTATCAACCAAATTCTTCCCTTCCTAGTTCTTTGTTATTTCACAAGTGGTCACCTTTCCTTCCCAAATAAATGTCCACTAATTTTCTAAGACCCCTAAATATTTTTTTCAAGCCCTCCTCCAAATTTCATCCTTTTACAAATTGTTTTGGTTGGATTAAAAAATGCCTCAAGTTTGAATTTAATTCAAACTTGATTTATTTTTCTCAAAGAAATTTTGTTAAATAGAGTATAATGTCAGGGTCTCAAATATATTTTTGTTTTAGCCAAAATACTTCTACATCACCCTCTGGCATTTTCCCTTTGTTGTTATTTTGGAAAAAAACTTTAATTTCGATAGAGAAAGAGAAAGAGAGAGTAGCTTACCTAGGCCTCTTCCTCCTCCCTAGCCTAGCAACTGCAGCAGCCCAGCCTAGCCATCAAGTATTACTCTTCTTCTAACTTTGTACGGCAGCACATCAACAGAGTCCGTGTTAGCACCTCCTTCGATTTGACGGCTGAAGGCGCCCCTAGAAATCTATAAAGCCAGCCCCCCAGCTAGCCCTAGCCATCCTCCTTCCACCCCTTCCTCTCTCGCCTCTACCGCTACCAAGGTAAGGCTCCCACCACCAAAGCCGACACTATGGGTTTTGGGGAACATTGCATGGGAAACCAAAAATTTCCTACGCACACGCAAGACCTATCCACGATGATGAGCATCTACGAGCGGGAGAGTGGATCTACATACCCTTGTAGATTGCTAAGCGGGAAGCGTTAAGAAACGTGGTTGATGTGGTCGAACGTCTTCGCAATCCAAATCGCAAGCCATCCCACGATACCATCACGATCCGTCCCGCGATCCAATCACGGTCCTTCCGATCTAGCACCGAATGGACGACACCTCCATGTTCAGCACATGTACGGCTCGATGATGATTTTCACCTTCTTGATCTAGAAAGAGGGAGCGGAGAGGTAGATGAGTTCTCTGGCAGCACAACGACATGGTGGTGGTGGTGGTGAACTAATCCAACAGGGCTTCGCCTAAGCACCGCAGAACTAATATAGAGGAGAAACGATCTAGAGGAAGAATAGGGCAGCACGTGGCAATTAGAGTTAGGGATGCCCTCAAAAATCCTCTAGTTTATATAGGAGGGAGGGAGGAGGAGGAAGCCCAAGGGTTTCCCCTTGGTTCGGCCGAAGTGGGGAGGAGGTGGAGGAGTCCACGTCCAATCCAACTCCAAGTAGGATTCCAATTCTACTTGGAATCCTCCCCCACTTTGGTGTTTTTGTTCCTTTCCTCATACTCTAGCCGCTTGGGACTCTTGGGGCTGGTTTTCCCAGACCACTACGTTCTGGTGCACTACCCCTCGGGCCCGTGTGGCCTCCCGGCGCAGATGGCCCCTCCGGGTGGTCCCCCGGAACCCTCCCGGCACTCCCGGTACACTATTGAAGTACCCAAAACTTTTCCGGTGACCAAAACTAGACTTCCTATATATCAATATTTACCTTCGGACCATTCCGTAGCTCCTAGTGACTTCTGGGATCTCATCCGGAACTCCGAACAACCTTCGGTCACCACCATACATAACTCAATACTACTGAAACATCACTAAACGTTAAGTGTGCAGACCCTGCGGGTTCGAGAACTATTTAGACATGACCGAGACACCTCTACAGTTAATAACCAATAGCAGGACCTAGATGCCCATATTGGTTCCTACATATTCTTTGAAGATCTTTATCGGTCGAACCTCTATGTCAAGGATTCAGTTAATCCTGTATGATGTTCTCTTTGTTCTTCGGTATGTTACTTGCCCGAGATTTGGTCGTCGGTATCTCTATACCTAGTTCAATCTCATTACTGGAAAGTCTCTTTACTCGTTCCGTAATACAAGATCCCATGGCTAACACTTTAGTCACATTGCTTGCAAGTCTTGGATGTTGTATTACCAAGTGGGCCCTAAGATACCTCGCTGTCACATGGAGTAACAAATCCCAGTCTTGATCCATGCCAACTCAACAGACACCCTTGGAGATACCTGTAGAGCAATCTTTATAGTCACTCAGTTACGTTGTGATGTTTGATACACACAAGGTACTCCTCTGGTGTCAGTCAGTTGCATGATCCCATGGTCATAGGAACAGATACTTGACATGCAAAAAACTATAGCAATAAACTAACACGATCATATGGTATGTTTACAGTTTGGGTCTTGTCCATCACATCATTCTCCTAATGATGTGATCCCATTATCAAATGACATCTCATATACATGGCTAGGAAACCTTGACTATCTTTGATCAAAGAGCTAGTCTATTAGAGGCATACTAGGGACATGGTGTTGTCTTTGTATCCACACATGTATCTGAGTTTCCGATCAATACACTTCTAGAATGGATAATAAACGATTATCGTGAACAAGGAAATATGATAATAACTAATTTATTATGGCCTCTAGGGCATATGTTCAAAAGTCTCCCACTTGCACTAGAGTCAATAATCTAGCTCATATCGCTATGTGATTTACATTGTTATGAATCTCACGGCCAATTAGTTCAGGGGTTCGATCATGTTTTGCATGTGAGAGAGGTTTTAGTCAATGGGTCTGTGACATTCAGATCCGTGTGTACTTTGCAAATCTCTATGTCATACTATAGATACTGCTACCATGCTTGACTTGGAGCTATTCCAAATGGCTGCGCCACTATATGTATCCGGATTGCTACTAAGAGTCATTCGAATTGGTTTTAAAGCTTGCATCGACACAACCCTTTAAGATGAACTCTTCATCACCTCCATAATCGAGAAACATTTCCTTATTCCTCTAGTTACTAAGGATAATCTTGACCGTTGTCCAGTGATCCACTCCTAGATCACTCTTGTACCCCCTTGACAAACTCATGGCAAGGCACACATAGGTGCGATACACAACATGACATAATATATAGAGCCTATGGCTAAGGCATAGGGGACGACCTTCCTCCTTTATCTTTCTTCTGCCGTGGTCGAGCTTTGAGTCTTACTCAACTTCACACCTTACAAACCAGGCAAGAATTCCTTCTTTGACTAATCCATTTGAACTCTTTCAAAATCTTGTCAAGGTATGTACTCATTGAAAGTCTTATCAAGCGTCTTGATCTATCTCTATAGATCTCGATGCCCCACAATTAAGTTGCTTTATCTAGGTCTTCCTTTGAAAATGATTTTCAAACAACCATTTGTGCGTTCCGGAAATTCTACATTATTTCCGATCAACAATATGTCATCCACATATACTTATCCGAAATTCTATAGTGCTCCCACTCACTTTCTTGTAAATACAATTTTCTCATAAACTTTGTATAAACCCAAAAACTATGATCACCTCATCAAAGCGTATATTCCAACTCCAAGATGCTTGTTCCAGCCCATAGAAGGATTGCTGGAGCTTACACGCCTTTTAGATCCTTAGGAGTGACAAAACCTTCCGGTTGTATCACATACAACCTTTCCTCATAGAAACCGTCAAGGAAACAATGTTTTTGACATCCATCTGCCAAATTTCATAATCGAAAAATGCAGCAACTGCTAACATAATTACAACAGACTTTTAGCATCGCTATGAGTGAGAAAATCTCATCATAGTCAACTCCTTGAACTTGGCGGAAACTTCTTTGCGACAAGTCAAGCTTTATAAATGGTGACATTCACCATCAGCGTATGTATTCATCTTAAAGGTCCATTTGTACTCAACGACCTGTCGTTCAACGGGCAAGTCTACCAAAGTCCATACTTGGTTTTCATACATGGATCCTTTCTCGGATTTCATGGCTCCTAGCCATTTGTCGGAATTTGGGTCCACCGTCGCTTCGTCATAGCTCGTAGGTTCATCATTGTCCAACAACATGACCTCTAAGATAGATTTGTCATACCAATCAGGAGCAGTATGCTTCCTTGTCGACCTACGAGGTTTGATGCTACCTTGATCTGAAGCTTCATGATCATCATCACTAACTTCCCCTTCAACCGATGCAGTCTCTACAGAAACATCTTTCTATGTTGCGTTACTGTCTGGTTGAAGTAAAGGTTCAATGACCACATCAAGTTCTATTTTCCTCTCACTCAACTCTTTCGAGATAAATTCTTTCTCAAGAAAGGACCCATTTTTAGCAACAAATACTTTGCCCTAGCATATGCGATAGGAGGTATACCCAACTGTTTCCTTAGGGTATCCTATGAAGATGCACTTTTCCGCTTTGGGTTCGAGCTTATTAGACATAAGCGTCGCATTCCCAAATTCTGAGAAATGACAATTTAGGTTTATGCCAAACCATAATTCATGCGGTGTCATCTCAACGGATTTAGATGGTGCCCTATTTAAAGTGAATGTAGTTGTCTCTAATGCATAACCCCAAATCTATAGTGGCAAAACGATAAGAGACATCATAGTACACACTATATCCAATAGAGCGCGACTACGACGTTCGGACACACCATCATACTATGGTGTTCCGGGTGACGTGAGTTGTGAAACAATTTCCACATTGTCTTAAGTTGTATACCAAACTCGTAACTCCGATATTCACCTCCACGATCATATCATATACATTTTATCTTCTTGTCACGATGATCTCAAACTTCACTCTGAATTTGATTGAACTTTTCAAACATTCCAGACTTGTGTTTCATTAAGTAAATATACCCATATCTACTCAAATAATTAGTGAAGGTAAGAAAATAACAATATCCACTGCATGCTACAACACTCATTGGACTGCATGCATCAACATGTATTATTTCCAATAAGTTACTTGCCCGCTCCATCATATCGGAAAACGGGGTCTTAATCATCTTGCCCAAGTGGCATGGTCCGCATGTCTCAACCGATTCGAAATCGAATGAGTCAAAAGATCCATCAGCATGGAGTTTCTTCATTCACTTTACATCAATATGACATTTAGCGGCAGTGCCACAAGTATGTGGTACTGTCATTATCAACGTTGCACCTTTTGGCATCAATATTATGAACATGTGTATTACTATGAACAAGATTCAATAAACCATTCTCATTGGGTGCATGACCGTTGAAGGTATTATTCATGTAAACAGAATAACCATTATTCTCTAACTTAAATGAATAACCATATTCTAATAAACATGATCTAATCACGTTCATGCTCAACGCAAAACTCCAAATAACATTTATTTAGGTCCATCACTAATCCTGAAAGTAGAGAGAGCATGTGATGGTGACCACATCAACCTTGGAAACACTTCCAACACACATTGTCACCTCGCCCTTAGCTAGTCTTTGTTTATTATATAGCTTTTATTTCGAGTTACCAACATTTAGCAACTAAACCGGTATCTAGTACCCTGGTGCTACAAGGAGTACTAGTAAGGTATCAATAGCACGTATATCAAACTTACTTTTGTTGATGTTGCCAGCCTTCTTATCTACCAAGTTTCTAGGTTTGTTCCACTTCAGTGACTATTCTCCTCATAATAGAAGCACTTAGTCTCGGGTTTGGGTTCAACCTTGGGTTTCTTCACTAGAGCAGCAACTGGCTTGCCATCCAAGAAGTTTCCCTCCTTGCCCTTGCCCTTCTTGAAATTACGGTTTTACTAACCATCTACACTTGATGCTCCTTCTTGATTTCTACCTTCGCGGTGTCAAACATCGCGAATAGCTTAGGGACCATATTTTCCATCCCTGGCATATTTATAGTTCATCATGAAGCTCTAGTAGCTTGGTGACAGTGACTTAGAGAACTATATCAATCACTCTCTTGTGTGGAAGATCAACTCCCACTCGATTCAAGTGATTGTAGCACCCAGACAATCTGAGCACATGCTCGCCAATTGAGCTATTCTCCTTCATCTTGCGGGCAAAGAATCTTTGTTAGAGGTCTCATACCTCGCAACACGGGCACGAGCCTAAAATCCAATTTCAGCTCTTGGAACATCTCATATGCTCCGTGACGTTCAAAATGTCTTTGGAGCCACAATTCTAAGCCGTGATGCATGACACACTAAACTATCAAGTATTCATCAAAACATGTCTGCCAGATGTTCACAACATCCACAGACGATGCTAGAGGGGGTGGCGCACCAAGCGGTGCATCAAGGAAATAAGCCTTCTATGCAGCAACTAAGGATAATCATCTGATCACGGACCTAGTCCGCATGATTGCTACCATTATCTTCCAACTCTATTTTCTCTAGGAATGTATTAAAAACCATGGGGGAGCTACAGCGCGAGCTATCGATCTACAACATAACTTTGCAAAGACAACTTTAGACTATGGTCATGACAAATGAGTTTAATTAATCATATTACTTAAGAACTCGCACTCAAATTGACATCCCTCTAGTCATCCGAGTGATACATGATCCAAGTTCACCAACCCAAGTCCGATCATCACGTGAGATGAGGTGGTTTCAATGGTGAACATCATCATGTTGATCATATCTACTATATGAATCATGTTTGACCTTTCGGTCTCTTGTGTTCTGAGGCCATGTTTGTACATGCTAGGCTCGTCAAGTTTAACCCGAGTGTTCTGCACGTGCAACACTGGCTTGCACCCGTTGTATGTGAACATAGAGTCTATCACACCCAATCATCACGTGGTGTCTCGACACGACAAACTTTCGCAACGATGCACACTTGGGGAGAACACAATTTTATCTTGAAATTTAAGTGAGGGATCACCTTATAATGCTACTGTTGTCCTAAGCAAAATAAGATGCATAAAAGAATTAACATCACATGCAAATCATAAGTGACATGATATGGCCATGAACTTGTGCTTTTGATCTCCATCTCCAAAGCACCGGCAAGATCTCCATCGTCACCGACATGACACCATGATCTCCATCATCTTGATCTCCATCAACGTGTCGCCATCGGGGTTGTCGCGCCCACCATGCTTCTACTACTATTGCTACCGCTTAGCGATAAATTAAAGCATCACATAGCACTTAATGATTGATACGCAGGTCATACAATAATTAAAGACAACCCTATGGCTCCTGCCGGTTGCCGTATTCATCGACATGCAAGTCGTGATATTCTATAAAAAACATGATCATTTCATACATCACATATATCTCATCATGTAATTGTCCATATCACATCACAACATACCCTGCAAAAAACAAGTTAGACGTCCTCTAATTGTTGGTGCATGTTTTACGTGGCTGCTATGGTTATCTGGCAAGAACAATTCTTACCTACGCAAAAACCACAAGGTGATACACAAATTGCTATTCAACCTTCTCAAGGACCGCCCTTGTCGAATACAATCCAACTAGAGTAGGAGAGACAGACACACGCTAACCATTTTTATGCAACAAAGTCACATGTTCGTCGATGGAACCGGTCTCTCATATGCGTGTGAGTAAGGTTGGTCCGGGCCGCTTCATCCCACAATACCGTTGAATCAAAAACTAACCAAGGGAAGAAGAAATCTAAGCATCAACGCCCACAAACTCCTTTGTGATCTACTCATGATCTCATCTACACATAGACCTAGCTCATGATGCCACTCTTGGGGAACGTTGCATGGGAAACAAAAAAATTCCTACGCACATGTAAGACCTATCCACGGTGATGAGCATCTACGAGAGGGAGAGTGTATCTACATACCCTTATAGATCGCTAAGCGGGAAGCGTTAAGAAACACGATTTATGTAGTCGAACGTCTTCGCGATCCAAATCGCAAGCCGCCCCGTGATCCCATCATGATCCATCCCGCGATCCAATCATGGTCCTTCCGATCTAGCGTCGAACGGACGTCACCTCCGTGTTCAGCACACATACAGCTAGATGACGATCTCCGCCTTATTTATCCAACAAGAAGGAGCGGAGAGGTAGATGCGTTCTCTGGCAACACAATGGCATGGTGGCGGTGGTGGTGAACTAATCCGACAGGGCTTCATCTAAGCACCGCAGAACTGATCTAGAGGAGAAACGATCTAGAGGAAGAATAGGGAAGCACGTGGCAATTAGGGTTAGGGCTTCCCTCAAAAATCCTCTAGTATTTATAGGAGGGATGGAGGAGGAGGCAGCCCAAGGGTTGCCCCTTGGTTCGGCCCAAGTGGAGAGGAGGTGGAGGAATCCACCTCTAATCCTACTCCAAGTAGGATTCCAATCCTACTTGGAATCCTTCCCCACTTTGGGTTTTTTCTTCTTTTTCTCCTACTCTAGCCGTATCGGCCTCTTGGGGCTGGTTTTCCCAGCCCACTAAGGGTTGGTGCACCACCCCTCAGGCCCATGTGGCCTCCCGGCGCAGGTGGTCCCCCGGAACCCTCTCGGCACTCCCGGTACACTATCGACGTACCCGAAACTTTTCCGGTGACCAAAACGGGACTTCCTATATATCAATATTTACCTCCGAACCATTTCGAATCTTCTCGTGACACCAAGGGTCTCATCCAGGACTCTGAACAACCTTCAGTAACCACCATACATAACTCAATACTACCGAAACGTCACCGAACATTAGTGCAGACCCTGCGGGTTCGAGAACTATGTAGACATGACCAACACATCTCTACAAACCAATAGCGGGACCTGGATGCCCATATTGGTTCTTACATATTCTATGAAGATCTTTATCGGTTGAACCTCTATGTCAAGGATTCAGTTAATCCCGTATGATGTTCCCTTTGTTCTTCGGTATGTTACTTGCCCGAGATTCGATCGTCGGTAACTTTATACCTAGTTCAATCTTGTTATTGGCAAGTCTCTTTCCTCGTTCCACAATACAAGATCCCATGGATAACACTTTAGTCACATTGCTTGCAAGGCTTGTTGTGATGTTGTAATATCGAGTGGGCCCTGAGATAGCTCTCCGTCACACAGAGTAACAAATCTCAGTCTTGATCCATGCCAACTCAACAGACACCCTCGGAGATACCTATAGAGCATCTTTATAGTCACCCAGTTACATTGCGACGTTTGATACACACAAGGTACTCCTCCGGTGTGAGTGAGTTGCATGATCTCATGGTCATAGGAACAGATACTTAACATGCAGGAAACTATAGCAATAAACTCACACGATCATATGGTATGTTTATAGTTTGTGTCTTATCCATCACATTATTCTCCTAATGATATGATCTCATTATCAAATGGCATCTCATGTTCATGGCTAGGAAACCTTGACCATCTTTGATCAACGAACTAGTCTCTTAGAGGCCTACTAGGGACATGGTGTTGTCTATATATCCACACATGTATCTGAGTTTCCGATCAATACACTTGTAGCATGGATAATAAACAATTATCATGAATAAGGAAATATGATAATAACTAATTTATTATTGTCTCTATGACATATTTCCAACAATGGGGAGGAGCTCTTTGAGCTCGGTCCCCGTGGGCCGTGCCGCCCCCTTCCTCCGCTGATGCGCCCCCTTCCTCCGCTGACGCTGCGAGGGGAATCGTCGTCCTTGTTGCCATCGAGCCGCGCCCACACATCCTCGTGAGACCCGAAGCAAGCCTCGTCGATGGCTCCTCCTTCCCCTGCTTCCTTTCCGTCGGATCCGAGCACCTTAGCCCAAGGCCAAGCGCGTCGTCGCCTCTACTTCACCTTCAGGCCTCCTCGTTGTCTCCATCGGGCCCTTGGTGAGAAGACACGCCTCCCCATCTCTTTCCCCGGTTTGAATCGGTCTCCTAGTCGTCTTCCTGAGACGCAGATTCTATGTCGGCCATGGGCGGGCCCCTATTCGTACACGAGTGCCCGCTTGCCCGCCTTACCGCAAGCAATTGTCGCTCGCAGCCCCAACCACGCACACCAGTGCACCCGACAGGGCCTCGACTTGGCCCGTTCACGTCCGACATCTTGTCCGCCATGGCCGGGAGCATAGAGCTCGCATGCCCACACCTTTCTGCGCTTGATCACCTCACAATCGAGTCCCCCTAGGCCTGGGAATGGAACCCCCACACCTTTCCGCACCCTCGGCGATGCTCAGCAGTCGCAGTCGTCGGTGCTGTTGTTCACCAGAATCAGCTCCGAGCACTACCGTGGGTTCACTAGAGAAGAAAGGTCGCCCATTCTGCTATTTATATAAAGCTAGCATCGTCTCCCTATCACCAGCACTAGAGCAACGCAGTGGAAGGCGCATTAGCACCGCACCCCTGGGTTCGATCCCAGCTCTCCCAGTTTTATTTTGTGTTTCTTTTTTGTTCTTTCCCACACGCACACAACAGCTTCACGAAGCCGCCGACTGCTTTCTGGTCCCCTCCTCAATTACCGAGCAAGTCGTGTCTCTGTTCTTTGTTTTCAAATTTAAATTTAAGAAAGATGAGACAACGTCGAGATCGCAAAATGAAATTAATTAAAACGTAGATGCATACCTCTGCGGGGCATTTCTTCGGAGCTGGCGAGTTTGGTAAGCCGGACATAAGTTCAGTAGAACCAGCGCTCCGAGTCTGGCGATGCTCAACCTATTGTTGCGTTTCAAAAGAAAATCGGGAGCTAGATAAGCAAGAGGACGAGAAAGAGGAACTTTTCCAATAACCTGCCGCGGCCTTCGGGGGATAAAGTATTCTGAGCCGGAAGAAATATAGATTACCTCGGGGGCGTTGGCGCGGCTTGTTTCAACATCATCCTGTGAGTAAAACAAGTGTAAGTAAAATAAGGTAATAAAATGGTAGAAAGTAGTCAAGGTTTACTTCTGAGTCGGACGATTGCGGCAGGTCAAACCATCCTTCTTGTGGGGCGGTCTGCTTGGGCTTCTTAGCCAGGATTTTCTTCTTGGGCTTGTTCAAAGGAGGGACATACTCCTTCTTCCAGAAATCAGAGTTGGCCTAGAAAGGTTTAAACGGTTAAACAGTAATGCGTCAGAAAGGCATAAGTGACAAGGAGAAAAGTGGTGAAGAGTCGCCTTACATTTAGAGCCGGATTGTTGGCATTAAAAGGCGCCAGGCCAATGGCGCTGCATGATGCGGATGCTTCATGGACAAGGCTCCGGATGACAGTGGTGATGCCATCCTCCGTCACGATTGATTGGCTGAAGCATAGTGAACTATCATACTTGCCTTCGTATTCACACATGAGCCGGCTTCTATGACTTAAGGGCATAATCTGCCAAGAAATCCAGCAGCGAATCAGATCAAGCCCAGTTAAACCATTGGCCATGAGGGCCTTGATCTTGGCGTGAGCCGGCTCATACCTTGCACGTTCCGAAGCTGACAGTCGGCCCGGAAGCTCTGAAGTTGTCTTGAGACGGGAGGGACGATAACTCGGCAGTGGACGCTCATTCTCAAGAGAGGTATCCTTGCAGTAGAACCAAGTCTTGTTCCAGTCCTTTGGATGACTCGGCATCTACATGGCTGGAAAAGTGATATCCCTACGCCGTTGAATGGAGATCCCACCAAGCTCTAGACTCGGACCGCTTTCACCTCAGTTTGCCGATTGGCGTAGAAAAACTCTCGAAATAACCCCACAAACGGCTTGGCTTGTAGATAGACTTCATAGAGCACTTGAAAATTGCATATATTGGAGACGGAGTTGGGGGCCAAGTCTTGGGGGTGAAGCTTGTAAAAGTGAAGGACGTCACGAAAGAATTTCGAGCCGGGGGCATGAATTCTCGCTCGATATGATCGGAGAAGACCACTACTTTGCCTTCTTGAGGGATGGGCCGCGTTTCATAACCCGGGGGCCACCAATTAAGGACCTCCTTGGAAGGAAGGGTACCCGCGTGAACAAAATCCAATAAGTATTCCTCCGTGATCCAAGACCTGACCCAGTTGCATGAATTGGAGGCACGAGAAATGCTGGCGGCTTAAGGACTGTGCAAATTAAAAAGTATGGTGAGTCAAGAGCAAAACAAATATCTATGACGGCTTACAATTTTAAGGGTTCTATAAATAATATGCCGGCTGATGAGAGCCGGAGGGACCTGGTGAGTCAACAAAGAAAAGAGGAGGAGCGAAAAACGGCTAAGTCCCAGGAAACATATTTCGTGAAGTTCGGTTAAAATAATAGATCTACAAAAGCAGGAAAAATGCCTCTATTTTTAGACCTAAGGACGAACGGGCGAGGCGGACGAAAACCTAAAATGGCAGGCTGAGTAGGGACCAATCTATGTGTTATTACTCACTACCTATTATACAGCGGCGCCACGAGGTCGGGCGACAGGCCGGAGTTCATACGTTGAGCGCGGCCGGCAGCAATGGAGTTCGAGTTCTAAGCAATGACGGCGGCGGAGCTTATAGAAACCCTACCGAAGACGGTTATGGATCTAAGGGAAGAAGACTTACCAGCAACAGGAGCGCGAGATGTGCTCTGGTTCGCAACAGGTTGATGCAACGGCCAGTCGATGGCGAGACAGAGACGGTGCTGGAGCAGGAGCGGAGGTATCGGAGAAGAGGGAGATGACAGCGCGAGCGGGAGAAAGGAAATGCCGCCCACAGTAGTCCTATTTAAAAGGAAAACGGGGCAGGCGCGAAAATCCAGGCGACACAAATCGTTCGACCGAGGCGGACGCCTCGATTTTCGGGCTAACCATTTAATGGAAGGATTTGGCGGTGCATCAGTGAATCTTTTTTGCAGAGTCCACGTGATGTCACGGCGGGTCACTACCGGGCGACTCACCGAGGAACAGAAGAGAAGGATGAAATGAGCAAGCTCAAATCAACCTGGGGCCTAGTGTTGGGGATATAACCCCACGGTGAGACCCACCTTGGAGGGCTCCGGGTTAAACTGGACGGCTTGTAGCCAGCCCAAGGATGAGCCATGAGGACCGGAGGGCCCAGCGAGCGTAGTGGCTCATAGGATGGGCCGGCAGGGTGGTCCGGATGACAAGACCCAGGCGTGTAAGCTACCCGGGGACAACTTGGTCAGGATAGGCAAGAGAAGATAGAGGCAGACTCGGACATGTAATGAGAGTCAGCCACAACTTGTATGACCCATGGTCTTGACCTCAGTATATAAGGGCAAGACCCGGGGCGACTTAGAGGTCAGGTGATCGAGGGCTACGTCAAGCTTTAGCTCCCTTGTAATCGATATAACAAGCAATACAAGCACAAGCAGGATGTAGGCTATTACCTCACCTTGAGGGGCCGAACCTGGGTAAACTCGTGTCCTTCATCCCTGTTAACCCCTTTGAGTCCATCACGTTAGCGATGGCCTCGAATCCAAGTCTGTTAACCCGGACATCTGCCGTGATAAATCCACGACACCATCCACGTCATCACACCAGAATAACACATCAAGGAAGTCTTCCAGAACAATCCAGAAATGTAAAATGGGGTAGGTATGTGGTACGATAAGTAAACCGACTCCAAAAATTCCATAAAAACAATTTTTGTCATTTTTGGTATTTTTGAAAAATTACAAAATTAAAACGAAGTCGGAAGGACCCACATGGGAGGCACAAGACAATAGGCCGCACCCCCTAGTGGCATGGCCAGATGGCTTGTGGGTCCCTTGTGTGGCCTTCGTACTCCAATTTCTTCCAGAATAAGTATTCTGACCTAGAAAAATCATTATACACACTCCCAGATGTTTTGACCATCGCGTTGCGAGATTTTCCTCTATTCTTGTTTCAGGCTATTTTTTGAGAGATCTAGATCGCCATGACTTACCCTACATCAACCAAGGACAAGTTCTTCGAGAAGGTCATCAATCCCTACCCATCGAAGGTGATGAAGCACCCTCAAGCCATTGAGATGCGTGAGGGGGTGTTCCACATCCGGGATGTTCAAGGCCCCAAGAAGGAGGGAAGTGAGAAGGCTAGGCTTGTGGAAGTGGAGCAAGGAATTTTCAAGTGCCAAGGGATGGTGGAACGTGGCTTGAGTTCTAATCACTCTATGATCATGGACTTCATCCAGGAAAACACGATGGATACAAAAAGCGTGGGGAGGCTCTCTTCAAGCTTCGAGAGTGGATTGAGCATCTCCAAGATCAACTGTATGGACTCTAACTCCAAAATTGTGTGTTTGAATCTAGGTTTAAAAGGATGAGCCTCGCTGCCATTTGAGGACTCCAGAGACAAGAGTTTCTTTCTTTGATGGGGAACCTATGCCTTGGAAGATGGAGTATTACCATACGCCACCGCCATAACCGAAGAACACTTGAGTACATGGGTATGGGCACCACCCTTGGCTTGTTCCAAGCTTGGGGGAGGTGCCCCAGTATCGTATCACCACCACTTTTCATCACCATTATCTATCTTAGTTTGATCTTCGGTTTTCATGATTTAGGAAGTTAAAATTTCAGATTTTCCTTGTTTAGAGTTTTTGCTTTTAGTTCTACCTATCCTTGTAATCGAGTGCGAGAGTTATATAATAAAGTTAGTTGGGATTGTGTGCCTCTTCCTCTCTTGCATTCACCATCTAAGCATGGGAATAAAAATAATAGAAAATAATCATATGCCTATCTCTTGAGAAGTAATGACTTCACATAGAAAAGAGGTATAAGCAATAAGAAGTGTTGAAAACTAACAAACATAATGTTAGTAATTGATATGATCTATGCCAAAGTATGGTAGAGAAGAGGAGATTTACATATAAATATACTATCTTGAACACCTTCTATGATTGTAAGCGTCCATCAAAATATTACATAATGACCAAGTGTTGAAGTGGGACATGGAAGACAACATAATGATCATGTTTGTCTACATTTGCATAGAAGTTATATGGTATTGGATCGTTTAACATGTGATGCTTGCTTATGACATTTTTCTATCCCAAAGTTTCACACTAAGTAGAGATACGACTTGTGCATCCATAACCATTAAACCCAGTTTCTTGCCATGAGAGTCCACCATACCTACCTATGGATCGAATAAGATCGTTGAAGTAAGTTGTCATTGTTGCACAAGGCGGTAAAAATTGGCTCTAACCATGTATGATCTTTTATTGTAAGGGAAAGTAAGCTTTGTACGATCTTGTGATGGTGAAGCAATAAAAGCAACGGAGTGCATAATAAAGTTTGCTATCACAAGGGGCAATATGAAGTGATGTTCCTTTGCATTAAGAGATTGAACATATGAAACAAATAAAAGCTCATGACAACCTCCCTTCCCTCTGTGAAGGGCCGGTCTTTTACATTCTTACAAGCTCTATGTTCATGCAAGAGTCAGTAATATTTCCCTTCTTCTTCTTCTTCAAACCATTTAGGGGCAAGCATTATGTGTTGAGTAAAGATTCAAACAAATATATCCAGCTAAATTTAGATGATCATGTTCCATTATTATTGACATTATCCTTAAGGTAAATAAGTTGGGTGGCAAGAACATTAAAGCGCCCATCTTCCTATGTGTCCCACGGAATCATGTGTTCCAAAAGTATGCAATGTATGTTGGAAATCATAGAAGGCTACATCATAGTTGAATATGTGAACTTGCTAGAAATATAAAGCTCTTACATAAACTCTTCTCTCGATTGCAAAAGCTATTATTATATCATGGACTAATTACATTGCCTGTTGGTTCTCAATAAAGATTATGCTTCACATTTCTTCAGTTGTGGATAGATTGTTACTTGGTCATGAGAGTCTATATGATTGAAAACTTGCTGCTATGATGATATTCATGATGCTCTTATGCCCGTATTCTGTTTTTATTGACACCTCTCTCTCAAATTATGTGGTCATTATTTTAGAGTTCGGCTTTCTCTTGAGGACAAACGTGGTCTATGTTTGGGGGAGTTGATAAGTCCATTTTGCATCATGAATCCTTACAACTATTTACCTCATTATTTTCCATTATTACACATTATTCCATAATTCTTATGTCTTTTCTCTCTAAATATGCAAGGTACATCATCAGGAATGAAATATCTGGAAACTGGAATTCTGGACTGGAAAACCAAGAAAAAGGTAGAAAAATCTCCAGTCTCAGAATGACCTAAAAATTTATGGAGGATATTTTCGGAATATTTAAGAATTTCTGGTGCAAAAATATACTGGAGGGGGGCTGCCAGCAGGGCACAAGCCAACAGGCCACCCCCTGGTGGCACGACCAGATGGCTTGTGGGCCCCCTGATGGCCCTCCAACGCCCCTCTTCTCCTATATGATGTGTTTTACCCTAGAAAAATCATAAGAAACCTTTTGGGACAAAGCGCCACCGTCTCGAGGCAGAAACCTAGGCAAAGGCCCTTTTGCACTCCGACAGTCAGATTCTGCCGAGGAAATGCCTCTCTAGGAGGGGGAGATCGAAGCCATCATCATCACCAACGCTTCCTCCTTCGTGGGAGGACCAATCTTCATCCACATCTTCACCATCACCATCTCATCTCCAACCCTAGTTCATCTCTTGTATTTAATCTTTGTCCAAAACCTTAGATTGGTACGTGTGGGTTACTAGTTGTGTTGCTTACATCTTGTAGTTTATGCTTGTTGGATTACTTGGTGGGAGATATTATGTTTAGATCCTTAATTATCATTATTACACCTCTGATCTTGAACATGTTGATGATGTGTGAGTAGTTACTATTTTTCCCGTGGACATGGGAGAAGTCTTGTTATAAGTAATCTTGTGAAGTTGGTATGCGTTCGATATTTTGATGATATGTATGTCATTACTTGTCTTAGTGGTGTCATGTGAACGTCGACTACATGACACTTCACTGTTATGGTCTTAAGGGAAGTCATTGTGGAGTAACAAGTAGATGATGGGTTGTGATAGTGACACAAGCTCTTACTTATCGAAAGGACTACGATTGATCCCCTATACTTATGGGTCATCACGAGTGTAAGCCAACTCATATACTCTACTCTTCTATTATGTGTATGTGCAAATGATATCATGCTTGCGAACCGACGAGATGCGCTTTTATCCCTACCAAGGCTTTTGGCCTGGATGAGGATAGAACCACATCTTCGGCATTACATTGACACTCTTCTTCCCTTTAGACGAGGGTATTCCCTTTGGCCTTCTACCATCTGGCTTACGATAAGCTTCTTTTCGCCTTTCATGTGGAGTACTCTTCTTCGTTATTGCTTACACCATATGGATAGCTTTAGATGGCCTGTCGTATTTCAAGTACATTTCCTCTAGAAAATTCAAGAACATAGAAAAGTCTTTCAAAACATGCAAAATGGGGCCAGTTCTAATATTTAGCTCATGAAGTAACTCTTTTACATTTGTAGTCCTAAGTAAAGACTTGATACTACCATAAACAGTATCAACCTTACTCTTTCCCTTTGAACAGAGGTACCGATTTTCAGCATTACACCTCATCCTGTCAAGTATACTCAAACCTCTCATATCTCCGTTCCCACAAAAGAACATTTAGAAGCAAGATCTAAAGCTTGTTTACTTTGTGATTTTAGCCCACCATAAAATAAAAATATTAAGTAATCAGGATAATGGTGTTCAGGGCATGCAAAGAGCATTTGACACCTTATATATGCATCTACTAGTTTCTCACCTTCCCTCTACCCAAAGCTGCTAAGATTCCTTCTTATTGTATATAATCTCCCTTGAGGATAATAATAATCATAGAACGTGACCAACAATCCCGACCAATTCCTCAAGACATTCATGGGCTGGCGTTCTAGCCATTTGGCAGCCCCTCCATCTAATGAATAAGGAAATATTTTTGCCTTTATTTCTTCATTAGTCAAGTCCTGCAACTAAAAAGTTCCACATGCCAGGTCAAAAAATTTAATATGTGTACACAGACATTCAGTTGCATAACCTCGGAATGTATTTCTTTCACCATAGCGATCAACCGAGGGTTTAATGTATTATCAGGTAAGTTGGGACCAACTGATATAACATTCTCTCCTCGAGATGGTCCTGCCACCAATTCCACACCTACCTGACAAATTTACTCTAGAAGGACCATGGCTACTCTTTATCTGCAAAAATCGTTAGATCTTCTAAACTTAAGGGAAGGCCCACAAGTGCCTAGCTACCCGACAACGACGCAAGAAAAATCTTGATAGCCTGCAAGTGCATGTGGTTTAGCTGTTGACTTTTCGAAGTAAGATTATGGATCCCATAGGGAGAACAGGAATTAGACTTTTGACTCTTATAGATAATCATGTAACTTTGTACCTACGGATAATTGTAGACTTAAGGCATAGTGAGGGCGGATTTAAATGATTATTTGGTAATGTAGTGACTTGTAGCTAAATAATATAAAATTAAATAAAGAGCGAGGATTGTAGTGACGGTGAAACAACAGAATAAAAAAGGCGTTCTTAGGGAGCCCGAAATCCCCATTGGTATGTTTCTAGCACACCTATGCATGAGCATAGTATGGAACGGATACTCAGGCCACTATTGACGATTACGTTGGGCAAAGCCGGGTACAATACACGTTCTATGGGTAGTAGACTTCATGCCACACACGCCACCATTATAGTCTCCCTCTGAGGGTATAAATCGTGATAATTAAGGGTTACCCCATGGACGTGACCTCTCTAAGGGTTCTTCGTAATTCCCCGGTCAATTGTAAAGGCTAGGGGCAATAGGCTTTTACTTTCACCTCAGATTACCCCCACAATCTAGACCTTCACAAAGATAGTGATATACTTCGTGGCCATAAGGCAAAAATGTTGAGTGGAGCCGCTTCACAACATTCACTAAATTATTAAACTAAGCATTAGATAGAGGATCTCATATCCACAATAATGTTTCAGATCCTACACATACCAAGGTTCATCCATATCCCCGATAACTAGGGGTCTACTCACACATGAAAACAACAAACATCATAGCAACGGTAATGATATACATGGATGAATAATTCAAATGATACACCAAAGTATCCAATAGGGTTCTTGATGTTGCACATGATAAGGAGGTGGATGATGATGATGATGAAGTGGATGATGGTGAATAGTGGTGATGATGTTGTCCTCCTCTTCGCAGTGAGAAGAGTCCTTTTCTTCTCCTGGTTGATCCCTCCTCCGGATGAGCTCTGGAGGCTAGGGTACTGCCTTCTAGATGAGTTTCTGGTGTCTTTGGGTATCTGATTCATGATCCAATTCAACAGGGTCAAAATAGTTGATCTGGCGGTGGCGGCGGCACGCCATACAACCGCTCATATGAGCGCGCGCTTATATGAAACACCGCCTTTTGCTCTGGAAGCGCGACGACACCTGTTCCTTTGGCCTTCTTGCTTGATCTTTTTATGGAAAGTGATTAACATCTTAAATACGTGATTCCACTGCCATTTCTGAGGAATTTCTCCATTAAATGACAATTGATCCAAAAGACGTCACCTGAGAGATTATCAACAAAAAGCAGTGCGCGGATGCGGTAAAATTCCACAAAGCCTACTTTGTAGTCACAAAATATGTAGTAAAACTATCACATAAATTGGACTCATCAAGATTCATGGCCTGCATGCATATCCTGATTGGCCACATCTGCCCCCATCATCATCTAGCCGGGCCCGACATGTGACCAAATTTGAACTTGACGGCCGATGTCTATCAACGAAGGAGGCATCCCTCCTCAGATTACAAACACTTTGAAGTCCACAAACCTACTTTGTAGGCACAAAATACGTAGTAAAACTATCACATAAATTGGATTCATCAAGAGTCATGGCGTGACTCATCAAGAGTCATGGCCTGCATGCATATCCTGATTGGCCACATCTGCCCCCATCATCATCTAGCTGGGCCCGACGTGCAACCAAATTTGAACTTGATGACCGATGTCCATCCACGAAGGAGGCATCCCTCCTCAGATTACGAACACTTTGAAGATTAACATGTGTAGCATGGTGCAACTTAGCCTTCCTTTTCCGAGGCATTACCTTGGTCCATGATCCGTCAAGAAAATCTGCGAGTGTGACGGTCAAAAGGCTAACCATCGGTAGAGGTCCACATCGGGGCTTCGAAGAGCGGCGAGCCACAACCCTTCGCTCCAATTGCCCGCCATGGACTTTGTAGGATTGCCCTAACATCCTTTGTCAAGTATCCTACTCCGTGGTAGTCATAGGCCCAATGAGAGGGCAAGAATGAACCAGGAACCAAACCACCTTCACCGTTGGGATCGACTTTTCGTCCTCGTACTCGTTAGAGAGAACTCAAAATCGCCCCTCAACGATCTTCCGCTCATCCGAAAAGCAAGCATGGCAAACTTTTTTTCCCTAAAACGTTGATATAACATATGGCCAAGAGCTACTCTGGTCCAACCCTAATCTGACAACTACTTTCCCCATATCCTCTCCTCCTCCTCCTCCTCCTCCCTCCTTGCGTCCGCCTCCTTCTTTCTTGTCTCCCCTCTCTTCTTCCTCCGGCGGCGTGGAGAAGAGAGGGGAGGTTGGGCTCTTCCTGTATATATCAGGAGTAGGTTAGTTTGGGCCATAGTAGCCATTGTCAGCCTAGTGCTTCGTTTCTTGCCGTCCGTCTAGCGTCATGCCGTGGGGAGATCCATCATGGGAGTTTGCAAGAAACTCCTATGGGTTGCCGTTGTCACTTATTGAGTCGTCTCTAGGGTGGAGAGGAGTAGAGAGTGGCGAATCTGACGATTCCCCTCTAAATAAGCTCGATGGTGCTCCGGGAGAATATGTGGTCCGTTCTTCCCTCATTGTCGTGGAGGCAGAAGGGAGGGCGAAAGATCCTATCCAGGTCTTCCCTGTTGGAGTCTTGCCTCGCCGGATCCGAGTTTCCGGCAACGGCGATGTCGTTCTTGGACTTGGAAAAGATCCCTTGGTGTCAAGCTAGAGGCATATGATGGGGATCCAGTGCACCATCGACGGTAGATATGGAGGAGCCATGACGCCCATGATGGCTGGCCGACTTCCTTCGACGATCCGTCGTATCTTCAGGCCGAAGGGTGGCCGTCTTCTTTCCTCCGGCCATGATGTTGTTGGGAGGGAGTGCTGCTTCAAGACGACGTCTATGACAATGTTGCTGTAGAGGTCTCGTCGGACCAAGTGGTCCCGTCCCCGACGCCGACGAGATTGGAGTTGTCAAGGAGCTGCTTTGGACGCGATCTAGTTTTAAATTTCGGTTTAGGGTCTTCTTTACTAGATTCAGAAACCTGTTTGTTATTTCCAATTTCTATAAAGACTTGAATTATAAGATGTTGTATGCCACCGCTTTTGACTATATAAAGCATCTGGGCCCTTCGTGCCCCTTTCGTGTGTCGAAAAAACATGTGGCCAAGAAAACCAAGAGGAACACAACTTATATTTAGTGAATGATGATTTTTGCCACATTTCCAAGACTTGGTCAAACTTGACGGTACACTGTCTCCCTGGGCATCCAATCCAATGGCCGAGAATCGTCCACGTCATCACTGGACGCAACTTCCTCACCCAATCCCCTGGCCCGTTGGAACGAGCTAGAGAGAAGCGTCGTCACGTCACGCCATGAGAGCTGCTTGCTTCTCTTTGTCCTTCACCGCCGCCTCCCTCCCTCTCCCTTCCACCTCCACCGCTGCCTCGAGCCCACGCTGTCAGAGTCACGGCTCTTTCCGCTGGTCCCAGTCACGCCGCCGCGGCGGCGGCGTGGTCCGGGCCCTCAACGAGCGGCTGCTACAGGCAGCAACCCCCGGACCAGCGGAGACCGAGGTCGAGGATGAGAGTGGTGTAGGTGAGATAGAAGACGGCGGTGAACGGGGGGGAAGAGATGGGGAGGCTGATATTGTGGGCCCGTCGGAGGCCCAGGAGCAGCCGAAGAGCAGGCGACGACAGCAGCAGGAGGAAGAGGATGCCGCGGCGGAGCGCGTCCGGTTCAAGCTCATCAACGGCAAAGAGGTAGACGGCTTCGTATTGCTTAGCTGCTCTAGGATCATGAATTGCCCCCGCACGAAAAAGCAACAACAAGAAGAATCGCTGATGCTTGTGAGAAAACGAGGATGAGACAAATAGATGCAGCTACTGAATTCACCTGAGACGGCCCTGTTTTCTTACATTCCAGAAAGTAACTCCATTTGTTATTTGAATCTATGGTGTGGTCCAAGGACTGAAACTGAAAACTTGCTGCAGATATTTCAAGAGAAGACCTACCTAGTTGGAGTCGAGTGCAAGAGGGCCGCAGGAGATAACTTCAGCATAGAGGAATCGCTTAAGGAGCTCGAGCAGTTAGCTAATACTGCTGGACTCATGGTTCTCGGATCGACCTATCAAAAGTAAGCTCGAGACCCCCATTTCCTAACTGATTCTCATTCAGTTGTTGAGGTGGACCCTGCTATGTCCGAGTAACTGATTTACAACGTAGCTATATATGTAAATTTTTTTTTGAACACAACGTAGCTATATTTACTCCTAAAAAGGCCTGTTTTTCTCTTCTTTCTGAAAGATCCCTCTGTTTGCCATCCAAATGTAGGAACCAGGAACCATGCTTTGTCTTGTCTACATCGTGTTTGAGGACATGCGGAGAATATTTGGCGTGACAATTCCGAGTCCATTGCTGACGATTCATGTCCAAACATAAAATTGATGAATGATTAGTATAGTTATACTAAAAGGAGTTCCAAACCTGGTAAGCAGGTCGCACAATCATATTATCAGACACAACTGTAACGATGGATTCTTACAGCAAGCGCCGAGATGCTCAATTTCATCCAGCATGCTCAGATATCTAACTTACACAGCTTTATAGGACCAATTGAACCTGCAGAAAAAGGAAATGCAATCCTGAATTATTGGTTGTCTGACCACAATTTGCCTGGATTGGGTTAATCCAGCTCCAATCTAATACTCCCTTGGATCCATATTAATTGACGCACACTTAGTACAATTTTGTAATAAAGTTGTAGTAAGTGTGCGTCAATTAATTAGGATCGGAGGGAGTACTAATATTTCTATCTTATTGTTTGAGCCTATGAAGTGAAAACATACCGCTGACAACAAACTTTAATCTGCTGTCAAATCCAGTGGGCTCATTTGCCAAAATGAATGAACAATCTAGATCATCTTTCTAGGTGCATTAATCCTAAGTGTATCTCCAGCAATGCCCCGAGTCAGGCCCCCAAATCAGTTTTTGTGGCCGGAGGAAAAAAACACACTGCCCAAGCCCGAAATAGGGAGCCCCCTTCCCAAGCCTCCAGTAATAGGGGCTGCCCCCCACAGCCCCCATTTTAACCTCTTAAGTTGCTGATGTGGCGGACAATCTCCTCCTGCCCCTCCTGAACGCCACCGCCACTACCTTCTGAGCTGCCTTGCCATCACCACTTCCGAGCTCTGGCACTAGATGAGTGAGGAGAGAGGCGGGAGAAAAATGTAAAAAGAAAAAGTTGAGCCAGTGACCAGCATGTCCCACATGTCACAACTCACAAGAAAATGGAGGCTTTTGCTGGAGTTGGAGGCATTTTTTGGGTCTCAAGAAATTGGTGTGAGCCCCCATCTAGCCTGTTTCCGATAAAGGACACTTTTATTAGCTCAAAATGTAGCATCAAGCGGATACAAAGCATGATGAGCAACCAAACACCAACAGTCTTACAAAAGATAATAAAAAAAACGACATATCGGCAATAGTACAATCATATATGACCAACACCATGCCTATGTCGAAGGAGGTGGTGGACCGATCCAGAGATTATGCTGCCACCCATGGTTGGGGCAAAACCTCCTTGGCCACCCGCTCCAACTGCATACACACCGCCTTGAACAGCTGTTGGTACTACGTTCGGTGTAGCGTAGACCACGTGCAAAGCGAGTGCGTACAGCGGGAAATAACCCGCAAAGTAGAAGAATTTTGGCCATTAAAAACAAAATCATTTCTACATAGCCAGAACATACACATTACACCCCCACCCTTATTAGCGTTCTGAACCTATTTGAATACCGTCTATTTGGATGATTGACTACGTAGAACGCGCAAACTTGCACTGGAAATGAGGTGTTTGATTGTCTCGTCATGAGTAAAAAAATACACTTATTGCTTGTTGCCAATTGCGATGGGCGAGGTTGTCTTTGGTTAGCACAACTTCCTTCCAAGATACCACATGAAGATTTTAACTTTTAGTGGAATCTTCAACTTCCAAGGTTTCATGTTATTATCCACTAGGACCTCTGAATGCGTGCATACATAGAGTCGACTATGAAGGATCCAGATGTAATGAGATTCCAGCGAAACACGTCCAGTCCTTGTGTCAGGTTTATCAAATCCAATCAGGATAAAAGATTCCCCATCTAGCCTGTAGGGACTATTGCTGGAGGCCTGGAGATGCTTGGCACATTGTACATATATATTTTTTCTCATTTAGTCTCATGTTTTCTGCTTCTCATCAGGCTTTCAAGTCCAAATCCAAGGACTTATATTGGTTCGGGGAAGGTTGCTGAAATTAGGAGCACAGTTCAGGCCCTTGATGTTGAGACAATAATTTTCGATGATGAGTTGTCTGCTGGGTAAGCTCACACAACAGTCAACATGTTTATTTTATCTACAGAAGCTATTGCAATCAAAGAACTGTTTTGTGTTGAAATGAGAAAAATATTACTCTCCGTTTGAAAATTTGTTGTGGGTTTGTTACACACAATTGATATCATTGGACTTGTATTCAAAAGTGCCTTTTATGACTGTATGTTGTAACACTTCAATAAATGCGGTACAAGAATTATAAGGTCAAATTTCAAACTTGCATGGTCAAACTATGCCCTACATTTCCAAACGAAGGGAATACCACCCTATGCTTTGTCTCGTTTGCCTTTTACGACATGTTTGGTTGGTGCCCAATTTTACCCCACCAAAATTAGGGTAGGTGTCGTGGATTTGTCACGGCAGATGTTCGGGTGAACGGACTTAGGTTCGGGGCGGTCGCAACTATGTGGCGGCTTGAGAGGTGTTGGTCGGAATCGAGAGACGCGAATTTACCCAGGTTCGGCCCCTCCGATGGAGGTAAAAGCCTACGTCCTGCTTGTTTGGTATTGATCATGAGGAAGATCTCTCGGTTACAAGGGTGTTGTCTTGCTACCTCTAATCTCGAGAGCCTCTAATCTGTCTATCTCTAATCTCTTGTATTTGTCTAAACTTGTCGACTTGTGAACTTGTCTCTCTAAGGGTGCTCTACCCCTCCTTATATAAGTGGAGAGGGTAGGTTTACAAATAGTCCTACTCCCAGTAGGACTAGGACTAGTCTTTCACGAATCCTATTCCAGGTCTTGTTTCTCTTGTAAGGATATCTTCTCTCCTTTGGGCCTTCTCTTGTGAGCCGCCTGGCACCGGCTTGCACGCCGGGTCTTGGGCCTGGTCGTCCTGCGACCCGCCTGCCGGGTCACTAATAAAACGACATGTCTTGACCAGGTCTCCTGTGAGTCGCCAGGCCGGGTCATACCGCGGGGTATATTACCGTTAGCAGGGTATGTTACTTTGACTCTTGCTTGGTTGGTTGCCAAGATCTTGGCTGCCTATGGAATCTTGCCAACCTTCCTCACTCTTTTCACAAATCTTTCTAACTTTTGGGCCAATAACTGATCAAGGAGTTAGCAAATTGTTGGCAAATTTTGGTAGGGCATTGCTATGGCATGAACCAAACATACCCTTAGAGTGCCTCTTTCTATCTTCACTTCTGCGCTCTGAGGTTAAATACAATGAAAAAAAAAGAAGCCTAGTTTTCTTTGTGAAGCTTAATGCACTAGCCAACGCAACCAAACATCTGAACTGATGGAAAGGGCTAGACAATCCACATATACACTTCAACACCCCCTCTCACGTGTGATGCGGGAAGTCAACACGTGAAATCGTGAATAGACCAAGAGGTATGGCCAAGAGGCCTATACGTGGAGACAGAAGGGGCAACAACAATTTTTGGACAAATTGCGAAAGCCAGGACTTGAACTCAAGATGTTAGGCTTTGATACCATGTTAACCTTCATGCACTAGCCAATGTAATCAAAAGTCCGAACTGATGGAAAGGGCTAGGCAATCCACGTATACACTTCAACAATCTTGTCCTGAGAGTTTATGCCTTGATTATTTGCTCAATTTTAAACAGACAACTGCGTAACTTGGAGAAGTCCTTTGGTGGAGGTGTTCGAGTCTGTGATCGGACTGCTCTTATTTTGGACATTTTTAATCAAAGGGCAGCGACACATGAAGCTGCTCTGCAGGTAAACATAACATATAGGTGTTAAGCGGTCCTTTAAGATATTCTGTGACTGCTAAATTAAGTGATCCTATTGTTAGAGTATTATATATATATAGTCATGTGACCTTTTGTATTTACCCTATTGTATAAGGGGTTTCCTGCATATATTCCACACCTATACATGTATATATACTGGCCTTTGGCCTCCTGGAAAGATAAGTTGCATATCTCCTAACATGGTATTAGAGCCTTAGGTTTTTTTTTCGCACGTGCAACTCGTGCTTTCCCGATCCAATTTTCGTATCACCGTCGGCGTTGTCCTCCGTTGCTACCTTCTTTTTCCTCGCTGAAGGTGGCCGCTCACGCCGTTGCTACCGAGTCCCGATCGGCTCCCCAGCCTCGCTCCGTTCGGGATCGGATCTCCCTCCCCCATCACTACCGAGTCCCGCTCGAGATCGGATTCCCCCCGCCCTGCCCTGCTTTTCTGGTCGTAGCGCTCGCCCGCCCATGCAGTCGCCTTGCTTAGATCTGGTCGCTGCTCTTCCACGCCAAGGAGTCTCCGTCTCGATCTGGTCGCTGCTCTTCCGCGCCAAGGAGTCTCCGTCCGTGCTGCCTAGGGTTGTTGCTCTCCATCGGATCGATCTGGTACTTCCGCGCCAGGAGTCTCCGTCGGCTCGATCTGGTCTTTGGTCCGCTTCCGCTGGACTGCATCTGCTGGATGAGTCCGCCTGTGCGTTCGCTGTTCGGTTCCTCTGCTTTCTGTTGACCAAAAAAAATGTCAGCATCATCGGGCTATGTTGCTGTTCCTCGTTGTCCGGTGCTTTTTGATGGCACAAACTACAGTGAGTTTGTTGGCTTCATGCGCATTCATATGCGTGGCATCCGTCTATGGGGTGTTCTTTCTGGCGAGGTCCGTTGTCCGCCGTGTCCGGTTCCACCTGTGGTCCCTACTCCGCCGACGCCACCTGTTCTTGCTGCTGATGCTAATCAGGCTACGAAGGATGTAGCTAAGCTTGTAGATGACGCCGCCGTTCGTGCTTATGATGAGTAGGCTTCGACTTATGAGGAGGCTCTTCAGACTTACCATTAGGCTCTTTCTGCTTACACTCAGTGGCTTGATGAGGATGCCCGTGCCGCAGCTGTTCTCACTGCCAGTGTTCTGCCTCAGTTTGCCTCTGAGTTCTTGGTGCTCCCTACTGTATCTGAGATGTGGACCCGTCTTCGTAAGCGCTATCAGCCCTCTGGTGATGCCTTATATTTGTCTGTGGTTCGTCAGGAGCATGCTCTTCAGCAGGGTGACACTACTGTTGATGATTTCTATGCATAGAGTTCTGCTATCTGGCGTCAGCTTGATTCTCTCCGCACTGCTGGTTGTCGTACTTGCTAGTGCTGCCAGGCTGTCCGGGCTGATTTGGAGTTTCATCGTGTCTACGAGTTCTTGTCTCGGCTCCGTAAGGAGTTTGAGCCCCGACGTGCTCAGTTGTTTGCTCGTGGTCGTATCTCCCTCATGGAGGCGCTTTCTGAGATTCGTGCTGAGACTCGCCTACGTGGCGCTGGTTTACTTGAGGTTCCTTCTGTGCTCGCTACCCGGTTTCCTGCTCAGCCGCATGCTCCATCGACTCCTTCCTGCCCCAGTGCTCCGCCACTCTTGCCTACTCTTACAGGCGGTCAGGGCCGCTCTCGTCCTCACTGCGGCTACTACAATACGGATGGTCATGCTGGAGTGCTTCCAGAAGAAGAAACACCTGTGTAAGGCACGATCATCAGCTTCAGGGTCTTTTTCTACTTCGACATCTTCAGCCACCGCCTTGACTGAGCAGGATATTTTGCGACTTAAGCGTCGGCTTGCCGCTTCAGGTTCTCCTTTGACGGGTATTGCAAGTTCTGTGACTGATGCTTCCCGCACTGAGCAACCACCCTCTACACAGTCAGGTACATCCTCGTGGGTTCTGGACTCCGGAGCTTCTTTTCATATGTCTTCTCATTCTTCCACTTGTCCTCTCTTAAATCGCTTGATTTTCCTGTTCATGTACTCAGTGCTGATGGTACTCCTCTTTCTGTTGCTAGTTGAGGCAATCTGACCACAACTTCTTATACTGTTCTTGATGTTGCTCATGTTCCTCGACTTACCATGAATCTGTTTTCTGCTGGTCAACTTACTGATTCTGGTTGTCGCGTCATCCTTGACGTTGACTCTTGTTCTGTCCAGGATCGTCGAACACACACTTTGGTTGGGACTGGCCCTCGCCGCCGTGACTCTCAGGGTCTTTGGGAGCTTGACTGGCTTCATGTTTCTTCCGCTGCCACCACCATCGCCAGTCCATCCGCTTCTGTCGCTTCAGCTACCGGCTCTTTCCAGCAGTGGCATCATCGACTTGGTCATCTTTTTGGTTCTCGTTTGTCGTCTTTAGTTCGTCGAGGCCTTTTGGGGTCTGTCTCAGGAGATGTCTCTTTAGAGTGTCAAGGTTGTCGACTTGGTAAACAGATTCAGTTACCGTATCCTACTAATGAGGCAGTGTCCCAACGTCCTTTTGATTTAGTCCACTCTGATGTATGGGGTTCGGCTCCCTTTGCTTCGAAAGGGGGTCATCGATACTATATTTTTTTATAGATGATTTCTCTCGTTACACTTGGCTATACTTTATGACTTCTCGCAGTGAAGTTCTCTCCATATATAAGCGTTTTGCTGCCATGGTTCACACTCAGTTCTCTTCGCCTATTCGTGTGTTTCGTGCTGACTCCGCTGGCGAGTATATTTTCAAGATGTTGCGTGGTGTTCTTGCTGAGCAAGGAACTCTTTCTCAGTTCTCTTGCCCTGGTGCTCATGCTCAGAATGGTGTGGCTGAACGCAAGCATCGTCACCTTCTTGAGACGGCTCATGCATTGATGATCGCCGCCTCTCTCCCCCCTCACTTTTGGGCTGAGGCCGTCTCCACCTCCCACTATCTCATCAATCTCCAGCCATCCGCTGCTCTACAGGGTGGTGTTCCATTCGAGCGTCTTTTTGATCGTTCTCCTGATTATTCGACGCTTCGGTTGTTTGGTTGTGTTTGCTATGTTCTTCTTGCCCCTCGCGAACGCACCAAACTGACTGCTCAGTCTGTTGAGTGTGTCTTCTTAGGCTATAGTGATGAACATAAGGGCTATCGTTGTTGGGATCCTATCGGTCGTCGGATGCGCATTTCTCGGGATGTGACTTTTGATGAGTCTCGTCCCTTCTATCCGCGTCCATCTTCCTCTACTTTTTCAGTGGAGGATATCTCTTTCCTCATCTTTCCTGACACACCTATCACCTCCACCGAGCCTTTATCTATCAGTCCTGCTAACTCCGCTTCTCCACCTATTGTCGATGATTTGCTGCCACCATCTCCCACGGTTTCCTCATCTCGCATGTCACCGGATTCTGCACCTTCATCCCCGGTGCCTTCTTCGTCTCCAACCCCTGATTCTATCTCGACGATTCCTCCTCGTATTCTTCCATCTTTTCCTCAGTATTATACTTGTCGATCACGTCATATGGATGCATCTACTGATGTGCCCTCCTCCTCGTCTCAGCCTACCTATGGCTTACGTTCTCGTCCGCTTCCGCCTGTTGATTGCTATGGTTTTTCAACCGCTGGTGCTGCTGTTCTTGAGCCGACTTCTTATCGCCAGGCTGTTGTTCATCCTAAATGGCAGTTTGCGATGGCAGAGGAGATTGCTGCTCTTGAACGCACCGGTACATGGGATCTTGTTTCTCTTCCTCCAGGTGTTTGTCCCATCACTTGTAAGTGGGTCTACAAGGTTAAGACTCGCTCTGATGGTTCTCTTGAGCGTTACAAATCTCGTCTTGTGGCTCGTGGCTTTCAGCAGGAGCATGGGCGTGATTACGACGAGACTTTTGCCCCTGCGGCCCATATGACCACTATTCGTACCCTCCTTGCAGTGGCATCTACACGCCATTGGTCTATATAGGCTTGATGTTAAGAATGCTTTTCTTAATGGTGAGCTGCGTGAGGAGGTCTACATGCAGCCACCACCTGGGTATTCTGTTCCTGATGGCATGGTATGTCGTCTTCGTCGCTCTCTCTATGGCCTTAAGCAAGCCCCCCGCGCCTGGTTTGAGCGTTTTGCCTCCGTGGTGATTGCCGCTGGTTTTTCTGTGAGTGCTCATGATCCAGCGTTGTTTGTCCACCTTTCACCTTGTGGACGAACTCTTCTTCTCTATGTTGATGACATGATCATCACTGGTGACGACCCCGAGTATATTGCCTTTGTAAAGGCCCGTCTTAGTGAGCAGTTTCTTATGTCTGATCTTGGACCTCTTCGCAATTTTCTTGGGATTGAAGTCTCTTTTACCTCTGATGGATTTTTTATATCTCAGGAAAAGTATATACATGATCTTCTTGCTCGTGCTGCTCTTACTGATGAGCGCACTGTTGAGACTCCCATGGAGCTCAATGTTCACCTTCGTGATATTGATGGTGACCCCTTGTCTGATCCGACGCGTTATCGTCATCTTGTTGGGAGTCTTGTCTATCTAGCTGTCACTCGTCCAGATATCTCTTATCCGGTTCATATTCTGAGTCAGTTTGTCTCTGCTCCCACTTCAGTTCATTATAGTCACCTCCTTCGTGTTCTCCGGTATCTTCGGGGCACGATCTCTCACCGTCTATTCTTTCCTAGCTCTAGTTCTTTACAGCTTCAGGCCTATTCGGATGCTACGTGGGCTAGCGATCCCTCCGATCGTCGTTCACTTTCTGCTTACTGTGTTTTCCTTGGTGGTTCTTTCATTGCCTGGAAGATGAAGAAACAGACTGCAGTTTCCCGTTCGAGTGCAGAGGCTGAGTTACGAGTTATTGCTCTTTTGACGGCAGAGGTGACTTGGTTACGGTGGTTACTTCAGGATTTTGGTGTTTCTGTTACTACACCTACTCTGCTATTATCTGACAGTACGGGTGCTATTAGCATTGCGCGCGATCCTGTGAAGCATGAGCTCACCAAGCATATTGGTGTTGATGCTTTCTATGTGCGCGCTGGTGTGCAGGATCAGGTTATTGTTCTTCAGTATGTGCCTTCCGAGTTACAGTTGGCGGATTTTCTGACGAAGGCCCAGACTAGAGCGTAGCATGGCTTCTATCTCTCCAAACTCAGTGTTGTTCACCCACCATGAGTTTGAGGGGGGGGGGGGGGGGGGGTTAGAGTATTATATATATAGTCATGTGACCTTTTGTATTTACCCTATTGTATAAGGGGTTTCCTGCATATATTCAACACCTGTACATGTATATATACTGGCCTTTGGCCACCTGGAAAGATAAGTTGCATATTTCCTAACACCTATAAGATATTTTTTAAGGTTATGACTTCTCACCAGTATTCGGATAGCATGGAAAATGATCTTTTCAGTACAATACTGGTGTAGTAGTGTATGCCCCTTGCCCCTTTTACATTTATGAATTCTGAGTGGGTATGCTGGGCTGTTAGGCTACCATAAGGTAAAACATTTCTCTGGCATACTATTTTGGAGACAAAGTTGTACCAGCTCATCACCATTTTTGATGATGTTAAGAAAGCAACTTACCTGTATTAAAGGCCCAAGGGGCATATATATATATATATATATATATATATATATATATATATATATTACAAAAGACTTGAGGTGCAAGGAAAGTGAACATAGACTAATAAGGACTCCTAGACTAATACTAGTACTTCCTAACACCCTCCCTCAAATGCAGAGCGTATGCAATAGCATTGCATTTGAAGAAGTGCAATACTAAAAAAATGATAATCCGAATCCGCGTCTTGAGAGTGTCGTCGTAGCATGAAGAGTCTTCAAAACCTGTCGAGTCAAGCCGAAGGGGGGTAACGAAAGGTGGCACATCAGAGAAAGACACCTCATCACTTGAAGATACAAAAGCAGTATCAAGAGAAGATGGATTGTCAAAAGAAAATGGCACATCAAGAGAATAAAGCATTATGGAGAAAATCATAGCCCACGGCAACCGACGGCGAAAGAAGCTCGGCGGTTAAGGTACAAAGGGCGTAGATCGACAATGCAGAAAGAGTCCAGAAAATCCTATAGAAAACAACAAGGGCAAGTAGACCACAAAAGTTTTTAGAAAGGATCAGGACCAGAGAAAAGGCTGACGGACAATGATATGGTGAACTCGCATGGCACAAAAAACACGAAATATCAACGGATTTGGTGGGCGCAGCGGAAAATATAAACAACTAGAGAGCTAGGAAGCATATACTAGACGAAGATGCAAAAGCCATCGTGAAAGCAGACTGTGTAGATGAGATGCTGACAAGGAGCAGCAATGAGGAGAACCCGGTACATGAGGACGTAGCAGTAGCAGCTGCAAGCACACACACGTTGGATGAAGGGCAGCAGCCACGTGCTTGGCATAGGCTACACATGTGCGTGCAGGAGCAGTAGGAGAGCAGCACATCTGCATGACTGCACACAGACTTGCAGATCGGGCAGCACGCACGCTGATCTTGCGGGTGGACAGATTGGACCGGCAGACACAGTCAACACAGGTAAGGCCGGGACGACTGGCTGGAGCTCATGGCGTCTGAGATCCAATAAGGCGGCGGTGGAGAGCGCTTGTATGAGAGGCGGCTGCAGGATCTGCATGCGTTGACCTGCAGGCTTGGAGAGCTGGGCGGCAGTAGAGATGAGCCAGACGGGGCGTCAATCAGCAGGGGCAGTGGCGACGTGGGGAGCAGGGACCGGCGGTGGGAGGAGTAATCAGTGCACGAGTTGCACAGATCAACCTAAGATCAGAAAAAAAATCAATCGGGAGAGGAGTACGAGTTGCCGCGTCCGAGGAGGAGACCTAAACCTAAGCTCTAATACCATGTTAGGAAAGCAACTTATATGTATTGAAGGCCAAAGGGGCATATATGTATTACAAAAGACTTGAAGTGCAAGGAAAGTAAACATAGACTAATAAGGACTCCTAGACTAATACTAGTACTTCCTAACAGATGACATGATATTTAGAACTATATTGCTCTTTGAAGTTATGTACATAACTCTACAAAAGACTTGAGGTGCAAGGAAAGTAAACATAGACTAATAAGGACTCCTAGACTAATACTAGTACTTCCTAACAGATGACATGATATTTAGAACTATATTGCTATTTGTGAACATCTGAAGTTATGTACATAACTCTGCACCATCATTAGACTGAATTTCTACATAAACATGTAATGTGCGGACTTAATTGAGATATCTTTTCAGTTGAAAGTAACTTCATCTGCTTTGGAATTGATGCGCAAGTCCCATGTTTCCTTTTTAGGTCACCTTGGCACAAATGGAATATCAACTTCCTAGGTTGACAAAGCTGTGGACTCACCTTGAGCGGCAGTCAGGAGGCCAAGTCAAGGGTATGGGTGAGAAACAAATTGAAGTTGACAAGCGCATCTTGAGAACACAGGTAATATTCTTGTTCTTACAGTTAGATAATTTATATATGAACTGCCAAATACGAAACCACTAAGGTTCAAAATACTCCAATCCTTTAAGGACATTTAATTGTTTAATAGAGGAATAATGTTCTTATTCTGTACCTTTTTTTTGTGCCATGGAATCTGATCTCATCTTTTACTACTTTAGATCTTCTCTATCAAGTAAATTGTATCAGCGTTTGTATACAGTTCAATATATGTAACCAGAACATAGTCAGAGATACTCCATTTCTTGTTTATTAAGTAGTTCGAGCAATGTAATATGTGTGCGACTTCATCATTTTGTAACCACCTATTGATCAATTACATGTCACTTTCACCATTGTTGTGTAGAAGAAATGATGATTTGCAGCCATTTACTAGTTACGGACGAGTTCCTCGTTTTAATGCCTGAGAAACTTGTATATGATTTTGTTACTTACTCTAGTTGCACTTCCTCTTTTTTTTTCTGGAATTGATGATTCTCAAACCTAAGTATCTTCTGTAGATAAGCACTTTTAGGAAAGAATTGGAGTCTGTCCGAAAACATCGAAAGCTTTATCGCAACCGTCGACAGTCGGTGCCTATTCCTGTTGTTTCTCTGGTATAACCATGGAATTCTTGTTGAGTCTAATAGAAGTTCCTTTTTATTATTAGTTATTAATAGATAAAGTTTCCAAAAAATCAGGTGGGATATACAAATGCTGGAAAAAGTACACTCTTGAACCGCTTAACTGGAGCTGATGTGCTCGCTGAGGATAAATTATTTGCCACACTAGACCCAACAACACGGAGGGTTTTGGTATGTTGCTAAGAAACTGACATCTTAATAACCTCAATATGTAGGGAAACGTAGATATATGGCACTTTTAAGTGTCTGTGCAAGGTACGACGCCTAATCAGTGACGCACCACTTTGCAGATGAAGAGTGGCACTGAGTTCCTCCTAACAGATACTGTTGGGTTCATTCAGAAGCTACCAACTATGCTGGTATGCTTTCTTGACATCACCTTCATGAACAAGCTTTATTGTGACCCTCCCCTTTATGATTCTCTGAGCATTAACTATTGGTGCTTGTCCAGGTAGCAGCATTTAGAGCAACACTGGAGGAGATATCAGAATCATCAATTATTGTTCATCTTGTAGATATCAGGTGTGCAACTGAAATACAAAACATATTCTCGTCATTATGATTCAATTTAATGCATCTATTTAGGTATCATAGTGTTTGTGTCATGTGTGTTCCAGCCATCCATTAGCTCAACAACAGATAGGTGCTGTTGACAAAGTACTGAAAGAGCTGGATATAGACTCGGTTCCGAAGTTGGTTGTGTGGAACAAGGTTCGTTGTTAGAAGTGACCTAGTACTGACAACGATTTAATTACTTTAAGCTAATTTCAAGTGTTAGTAAATGTCAAATTTTAAGCTTCCAGCTTGTGTTTGCTCTCATTTTAACTTCTCTATAAAATGTTATTTTGGTGCACCAAGACATTGTTAATTAAATTAGTAAATACTTAAGATCTGGATACATAGTATTTTGAATTAATCAATATGTTCATGAGTTGACCGAAATGTAAGTGTATGGCATGCAGATTGACAATACCGATAACCCATTGAGAGCGAAGGAGGAAGCCAAGAAACAAGGGATAATATGCATATCTGCCATGAATGGTGATGGTTTGGAAGAGTTCTGCAATGCAATCCAAGCAAAGTTGAAAGTATGAGCTGTTCCGGTTCTGGATATTTGAGACATGTGGTGTGTGTTTAATTTATCTGAGGTGAATGACGCCTATGTATGCGTCTTGCGCAGGACTCACTGGTGCCCATAGAAGCTTTTGTTCCGTATGACAAAGGAGATTTGCTAAATGACATACATAAGGTTGGAATGGTTGAGAAAACGGTGAGTGTCCTGTTTGGTCATTGAATGCAAAGCAGCAACTTATTTTTTTAAATAGGGAGGTCAATCCAATTCTACTTGATCATTGGGTAATTCAAAGCTTCCCCGACTTATTTATAATTATGGGGCAGTATAGATACTTGGGTTGCTATCTAAACCCAACATGTAAATTTCATAAACTCTAAAGAAAGGATGATGCAAACTTTGAGATTTTAATTAGCTGGCGCAATCAATCTTACCTGCAGGAGTACATGGAAAATGGCACGTTGATAAAAGCACATGTGCCTCTACCTCTTGCGAGGCTTCTCACGCCGTTGCGGCAGCAGGTGGCTGCTCCTTTATGATATTCCTTTTCCAGCTTGAGTCCATCATCGGCCGTCATATAGTTTTCGTTGGCGGCGATGTACAAAGTTTAGCAATATGAGAGATCATCTTGTTTCCCGTTTGACCTTTGTAGGGCAGCAAGTACAGTTAGTTTTCCTTGACAATAAAAAAAAGACACAGTAGGTTGTACATGAGTTAGACCAGTGTACGACATCAACCAGTTTGATTTTCTTTGTAAACATTTTTCTGGAACGGTTTCTTGTTTCCTTCACCAGAGACTAATGTTTGAGTGGTGTGTGCATGGTGTTGAACGTAAGTTATTAAGGACAGTAAAACCACATCAAAACCCTGTCCTCACAGCGATTTGCGTTTTCGGCCGTCTGTTTTTGTGATCTGAACATTTCTGACTGTCTGATCTCATTTGTACAACCATCTGTCCCCAAATGTTTAAGCTGTGGCCCAGATGTCCTGATGGGATGCTGCTCCGGAGGCCGAAACGCAACCCTCTGGTAAACTGGACCTCTTCGGCCAGCCCATGGCAGCCCATGATCAGCCCCCACCCGCCACCTTTGCTGCCGCAATCACAGACGACGACCTCGAGCGGATGCGCCCTACAGATCGAGAAGACGAGCAGGAGGACCAGACGACTAGATGGAGCGACGGCCTGGGGAAGGTCATGGTCGATGACCACATGTCGTGACGGCGCGGGTGACAGTCACCGAATCCAGAAGAGTAGGAAGCGGGAGAAGCTTCTTTTACTTCCGCGCGGCGATCTCACGTGATGTTCCATCCAACTCACCGCCCAAGGTCGCCGCGGATCTAGCTTGGCAGAGGATAGATGGAGATTACGGCGCTCGTCGTGCTGAAGCCATCGGTCGGAGGCGCCGGGGGCTCCACTCCATCGTCCGGCAGGGCTGCTAGGCGTTTGTGCTGGTCAACGCCGCAGACATCAGCCACTTCGGGTTCTTCCAGCGCGGCGCCGCCCGAGAGTTCATCGTCTTCGTCGCGCGCACCGTCGCCCAGCCCGGACAGCGCCAGTCCGTCCAGCATGAAGGTAACCACCCCTCCTCAGATCTGCCTTCTGCAACCACCTCCTCAGATCTGCCTTCTGCAACCACATCCCCGGCTGCCTCTTTACTCTATGACCTTCTCACCCGTTTTGCTCCTCCCAACTCTGCAGCCGCTCCCTCCTCAAACTACTTGAGACCGCAACAACAGGGTGAGCAACGAGCACCCCACCCCCTTCCCCATCTGCAGTTTTTTCCCAGACCTTGTTGTTCAGTTCTTGCTACATGCTACTGATGGAAATTTATGGATGTTTGTAAATCGCGCAGGGCTTGAGATGCTATGCCGGATATGCTTATGTGATTGGAACATGTTGGATGTCTTCACGAATATGTACACGTTCTCCGTTGTTTATTCGGACTAGCCGATCTGCTTTTGAGACTGCTGGTAGTACTAGGTTGCAGTGCAGTGCAGGTAACGTTAAAACAAGTGTTAGTACTCAAAATAAGCAATAGATTAGTTGACGAGTCCTACATAAACTGGAATTACGAAATAAACTTGATAACCAACAACAGTTTAATTAAAGAGTATCTGCACTGAATTCAAACAACACGAAAAGAGAAGCAATAGTCATGGGGTTTTGCTACTACAAAAACGTATATATTTATGAGCTTGCCTAGGAATTGGCTTGCTTGGGACACATCCATGTTGACAATTATTTTCTCTTGTCAGAAATTAAGTGTAAGCATTTTGCAATTTTGACTGATTTCTATGGACAAGTTGTTGATTATTATTTTTCACTGAAGCAGGGAATCTTTTTAGTCAATTTCTTGCCATTGTATCACTAACTTTATTGCTTGAGTAATATCTTGATAACCAACAACAGTTTAATTAAAGAGTATCTGCACTGAATTCAAACAACACGAAAAGAGAAGCAATAGTCATGGGGTTTTGCTACTACAAAAACGTATATATTTATGAGCTTGCCTAGGAATTGGCTCGCTTGGGACACATCCATGTTGACAATTATTTTCTCTTTTGTCAGAAATTAAGTGTAAGCATTTTGCAATTTTGATTGATTGCTATGGACAAGTTGTTGATAATTTTTTTCACTGAAGCAGGGAATCTTTTTAGTCAATTTCTTGCCATTGTATCACTAACTTTATTGCTTGAGTAATATCTCATCAGGACACGCAACTTGAAATGCATAATTTTGCTCTGAAGTCGCTCTTTTTTCTATTATAGGTAACCTAGGTATATCTTCCAGCTCCTTGGGTTCTACAAATGAATTAATTGACTTACATTTTAGTCGCCTTTGTAAGATATTTGGACTACGAAGGAGATAACCATGTATGCAAGGTTTGATTTTACATGTCAAGGCCTCAAGCGTACTAATTACTACATGTGTCGCTACAAATGAATTATTTGACTTTCATTTTAGTCGCCTTTGTAAGATATTTGGACTACGAAGGAGATAACCATGTATGCAAGGTTTGATTTTACATGTCAAGGCCTCAAGCGTACTAATTACTACATGTGTCGCTAGAAATGAATTATTTGACTTTCATTTTAGTCGCCTTTGTAAGATATTTGGACTACGAAGGAGATAACCATGTATGCAAGGTTTGATTTTACATGTCAAGGCCTCAAGCGTACTAATTACTACATGTGTCTCTACAAATGAATTATTTGACTTTCATTTTAGTCGCCTTTGTAAGATATTTGGACTACGAAGGAGATAACCATGTATGCAAGGTTTGATTTTACATGTCAAGGCCTCAAGCGTACTAATTACTACATGTGTCTCTACAAATGAATTATTTGACTTTCATTTTAGTCGCCTTTATGAGATATTTGGAGTACCAAGGAGGTAACCATGTATGGATGGTTTGATTTTACATGTCAAGGCCTCAAGCATATTAATTACTACCTGTGCTTCTGATAAAAGAATCCAAACATATGTTGATTCAAGTCGTACAATAATCGGTGATGGGATCCAGGCAGTAGAGAAGCTCACCAGGAGAGGCTATGGGCCTGAGAGTGGGAGACTGCCATTGTTGCTGCCCCTACTCGCACAGCCTGCCACCACTCCCACGACCACTCGGTACATACCTAAATTACCTGATCATAGTAATAGTGTGGTAATTTCAAGAAATATATTACATTGATATGTTGAGATACTATTCCTGATCTCCAATTATGCATTGACTTATCTTCATATTAGTCGATGAACGATTTGCTTTTAATGAGATGTTATGTTTATATTAAATGTACAAATACAGACACTATCATTGCCTATGGGATATCACCAGGGAGTGTGCTTTAGAACGTTGTTATCCTGTCATATAGTTCATATTAGGGGATTGTTAATTAGTATGGCAATAAAAATAATCATGAACGTTCTATCATACTGCTTCTTAAATGGTCAATATAGATGCACACTCAATTCACTAATTGCATTATTAAGTTCCCAGTCTTGCTTTAGTTGCCGGATGATCCTTGGACATGAGAAATTTTCAGCCCAATTTTGGTTCACTTGCTAAATGAATGATATAAGAAAATAAACTACTTAGATGCTTTTGTCTGAACCTGCTTTTACAATTGTATGACTATTTGATAATGTGATTTAGCATGGTGTACTCATTCTCGAACTGAATAGACCTGCTTCACAATTGAACGATTATTTAGAGATTCTCTAGCTGAAATATGGCAACTTAACTGATACTCCCTCCGTAAAGAAATATAAGAGCTTATAGATCACTAAAATAGTGATCTAAACACTCTTATATTTCTTTACAGAGTACAAGTTATCTAACTATATATTTATCTATAGGAAATTGAATATTTTGTGTCATGCATATCAACAAACTGCAGGAGTTAGCTAAGGGAAGTTCCATCAATTTTTCCCTATAGAAAAATGCATCTATTCTTTTGCATGATGCACCACACTAGCTTATCCAAGTGCTCAAAGACACCAGCGTATGCTTGAGCTTTGCCTCACATGAAGTCCATCACAAATGAACATGGTTCAATTTATTTTTGTAACTTACAACTACTGGAACTTTATCTTATCCGCTCCATTTTCTGGCAAACTAGGTTGAGAAAGGCATGATGTTGTCCATTGTGTATTCTAAATGGTTTGCTATGGTGGATGGAGTAACACAACTTCGATTTGTTTGCGTGCCAAAGAAACAAAAGGATAAAACATTTTCAAACTTGAGGCACGGAGCTTGCAGAAGACTTGACTGTTTGATTTGATTTGTATTCAACCCAGGACACAGGATGAGCATGGCCATTTTAACAATAAGTAGTTTCTCTTAAATATACTCCTTTGTTAGTTTGCAGTTATAATGTGGTGGATATTTTCTTCTAATGTAACCATACATTGTTAACAGATGAATAACATGTGCCAAATTGTGATTATTTATCCATTTATTTATTTACTAGCTCTATTCATATTTTTCGTATCTTTTATTAACATAGTTCATTACTCCCTCTATTGCATATGAAGTGTAGTTGATTTAGTACAACTTTGTACTAAGGTAGTGACAAATAATATGGAACCAAGGGAGTACTTTGCATAAATAAAATCCTATAGTTCTACATAAGTTTTGGCTTAAAGTTCTACGGTGTACATTAGTTTGAGATCAACTTATTGTGATTCTGGTACTGTTATATATCGTGGCAACCTTAGCACAATTGCGTAATACATTGGCATAAGAATATCCCTTTTTGATTACTGAATGGTGCAATATATCTTTATGCAATTGAATTTCTAGGTTTCCTTTTTCTTTTCTTATATATATATGAGTATCCCTATTAGTTGTCACAACTGCCTAATACATTAGCATAATAATATCATTTTTGATTACTTAATGATATATCTCTATGTAATTGAATTTCTATGTTCCATTTTTCTTATATTTATGAGAATCCTTACCATCTCAATGAAAAAAATAGAAGGGTGCAGCAACGCGCGCCATCGATGATCTAGTTTAGAATAATAAAAATGAACGTAATCCCAGCCTTCTCACCCACTTAATAATTTTGGCTGCCAGATTTTAGTAATAGATCATTTCTGGTCGTCCGATTGGTGAGGAATCTCAATAAGCAGCTACTCTGGTAGCCGAAACGCATAATTCTGGATAGTTGGGCCCAACACTGGCAACAAGCCCATGTAGTCTTTTTTTTTGATTGGACGTGGTGTGTTGTGATACGAAATCATCAATTGAGAAATATTTCTTTCAAAGTTTATTCTCACCTTCTTAGATTATGACAAATAAAGCACTGCATAGGTTATGACAAAGAACGCATTATACGTGTGTCGCAACCAGAAGTTTTTTTCCCATAGATATATTATTTTGAAACGTTTTATCTCTTAAATCGTGTGTTTAAATCTTGAACTGTTTTCACCGTTGGATTTCTAGCGTCAAGATCTTCAAAACTAGATCCATGTTGATAGGTTTTGACGAACCTTTTTATCACAAAAAAACTGGATGGTGAAAAATCATGCTTCTCGCGAAAGAAAATAAAAAGAAAACGTTTTGTTTTCGTTTTCGAGAGGTATGGCCGTGCCTCTCGCAGAAGCAAATCTGTGCCTCTCGCGAAAGAAAAACCGGGTTTCTCACGAAAGAAAAAAATAGACATCATGTTTTTTTTTCATTTTCGAAAGGCACGACCGTGCCTCTCGCGGAAGCAAAACCATGCCTCTCGTGGAAGCAAAAAAAACATAAAACATGTTTTTTCCATTTCCGAGAGGCACGGCCATGCCTCTCACGAAAGCAAAACCGTGCCTCTCGCGAAACAAAACCGAAAACACATTTTTTTCTGTTTCCAAGAGGCACAACCTCTCACGAAAGAAAAGAAACAGAAGACACATCCCCTCGCCACCGTTTTCAAGAGGCACGGCCGTGCCACTCACGAAAGCAAAACTACGCCTTTCGTGGAAAAAAATCGTGCTTTTCGAGAAAGGAAAAAAGAAAACACTTTTTTTCTTTCGCAAAAGAACTTTTTTTTGAAAAAAAAACCGTTCGAAAACTAAGAAAGATCGATGGAAACCAGAAACACCAAAATAACCTGGGAAAAAACCCACCTAAAAAGCCAAAAACGTGTGCAAGAAAATCCGAAGGAAACGCTCAGAACACGTCACGTGGCGGCGGCTGAAAACTTGCCAAGTGGCGGAGCTTGGGAGTGATCATTGGGAGATTCCCGAAGGAGCACTCCCTAACTAGTTGGTCTCCTCATGATATCTCGAAAGGAAAAAAAATGCCACGCCTCGTGAACCCTAATGCAAGAGACGACAATGGCTCATAGCACGGCGGTGGCGAAGCCTTCCATTATGACGACGGCAAGCCACCACCTTCCCGGGGATCTAGATAAGAGACGACGAACCACCACCTTCCTAGCAATTTGGATAAACACCATGGTAACGGGCGCGTCCGCCTCCCCCGACCTTGAATTCGAGCGGCAGAGTCCACCACAGCTTGCGGCCCTGCTGGTAGAATCCAAGATGGTCGTCGCCCTTCAGCTCTCTCTTCATGCTGGTGATGAGGACATCTCTTCTGTTGTTACACCCGCCATGACTCTTACATTGGTTGGTCCTATTACGAAAAGGCACCGATTTCACTCCCTTCGGTTGGGGTATGCCCGAGCCAGTGAAAAACGAAGTGCACTTTTGGAAATGACGAAATTGCTCAGTCAACTACGAAATTGTGAGTGAAACAAGAGAGCGGCGTCTAAGGTGGATACCTAGGCAAGTCGCAGTCAGAGACAAGGCAAGCAAGAACCCCGGTATCTGCTGCCTCTGTGCTGCATCTTCTTTAAAGATTCATCCAATGGAATCTCAACTCCCCCTACCTTTTCCAGGTAGTCGATGGCTATTCACAGCGAGCACGAACGAGACAAATTAAGAGCCAGGTACTATGGCTTCTTTGTACATATGGTTTAACTAACAAGAATATGATCTTACATTCATGTTTCTATTTACTTGTACTTAGGAATGAAGGTGTTGAAGAAATGACCGGAGAAAGCCACATGAAGTTAAAGGATGGAAAATATTGCATGTTGATTGCAACAAGCAGCGACACTATGTGCATGCAATTAGAATCAACAGAGCCAAGCCACCAAAGGAGCATGCTACATGCTTAGGAGAGGAGGACGATTAGGCTGCGTGGACTAGAAAGAGCCATGTGCACACAAAGTCCATCTATCAAGGAGGGCGCTAGGCATCCGACTACTGAATATTGCATCCATCAGACTATTTGTAGATCATGAAGCGGGATGTTCATTTGATATGCTGATTTAAGCCATGCAACTACGATCCTTGGTTCCTGGGATTGCTTCCGTTAGTCATGTGGTCCCTTGATTACATGGTATTAATTGCTGACATGCATGGATTAACTGTCGACATGCATAGATTTAGGCCGACACGGAACTATTGGTTCTTGATTACGTGGTATTAACTGCTAATCTTTTTCCTTGGTTATAGAAAACAGACTTACCAAAAATTATCCAAAATTTGCATCCAATGCAAACAGTACGTGCATCCACCCTGGTTTATAAGCTCGTCTATCATGACACTTTAAACAAAATTATATTATGTTTCCATTCATCAGAGAATTTGCTTATGTGGTGAATAAAATCCGCTTCGATTTATTTGACATTTTATGTGTCATTTAACATGATATTTTGTTTCAAAAGCATCAGAGGATCTTGCTTCCATCAACTAAAGAATTGCTTTGAACATGCTTCCATCATAAAGAAAATTATTCCACATGTTTGAGAAGCATCATAATCTTATTTCCAACGAGAGAATTACTTCCAAATAAATATTATCTTGCTTCCATAAGAGAGAAAAAATATTTCCGAGCATAATTACACATGGTTCCATTTGGAATTTGGGATTTGTTTGCAAAAAAATTACAGTTGTCAAATGGAGAGTATGCTTCAACAGGAGAAGTCAAATTGCTTCCATGCTTCAAATTTTGCTAATTTAAATGTGATCTAAACATCATCTGTTGGAAGGTTTGATCCATGGCAGAAACTATTGTGCTCTTTCCCAAGGGCTTCGATCTTCTTCACTGTATCGTCCTTGGAGTTGTATACCCCGAACTTGTGAGCCATGGCGATCACTGTCCGGACTTGACTTGCCATTTCTGAAGTAGATGCATCTGGCCTTGATCTCTCGGCACCCTCCTCGTCATCATAGAAACATATGTGAGAAATTGAAAAATAAGAAGAATTGCTAACACTAACAAATGATTTGATGCTATCATGCAGTAGAAGCGTAGATATTTGATCTGAGAAATCATAACGGTTGTCAATCAAGATCTTAGCATGCAAGATTTGGGTGTATACATTTAATCAAACATACACCCGCCCATCTGATGAAAATAGTTGTACGGAAGCAAAACATTAGAAATAATTTTTTTATTTGTTTAACATAGTACATCAAGAATGTAGGAAGCATGAAAATACGGGAACTCAACATTAAGGAACTAAATATGAAGGATATATCATTAATAGTACTCCTGTGTATGCATCTATTGTGTTGCCAATGTAAAAACTGAACCGATTATCGCTTGATGGATAGAAGAAATTCATAGACGAACGAAACTAAATGTTTAATAACTAGAAGCACCCTGGTGAGAAGCAAAAATTGCACTGGCTTCATACGTAGCATTACTTGAAAATATGAAAATTTGAAAAATAAAATAACAACAAAATAAGCCACCAAATGGGTAGTACGGGAAGCTAAAAAAATGGGAACCCTACATAACTAATATTGGTATGAGAGATAGAAAATTGTGAATGGATAAAATAAAATAAACCTATTAGTACTATGATGATGCATCTTCTCTGGTGCCAATTAGTACTCTGCACTCGAGAATTACAAACAAAATTGTGATGTGCCAATAGCAAATTATCAAATGGGAGAAAGGGATTCTGTGCAATACCTTGAGTGGGCCGCTTCAAATAGGGGTGTGGGAGGGTGTGTGTGTGTGTGTGTGGGGGGGGGGGGGGGGGTTGCTGGAAGCCACTTCAGGTTCTTCGGGCACCGACTTCTATACGCACCGGTGGAGAGGACGATGGGGCAGCTGTGCTGCTTGACAACGAGGAGAGAAGGAGGAGCGAAGGCGGACCTTGCCGGTGATATCGCGGTTTTGCTGGACGAAGATGAGAGAAGGAGACGACTGCGTGCGATGCGGGCGAAGGAGATCTGGGCAAGGCCAACGAGGTGGATGACTATTGATCCGGGAGAGATCAGCGAGAGATATTTACACATGGGGTCGTGGGTAGTTAGTCAGATAGAATTTTTTCCTTTTTCATTTTACAAACAAAGCAAAATCTTGAGCGTTAGATTTCGTTCAGATCGATGGCCTTCGAGCGGTTTGACGCTGTAGTATCTTTAGCCTATAGATAGAAAGCGTTTCCCATCTATCAATCAATTAAAGGAGGGGATAATCTTAACAAGGCAGTATAATATTATTTCTCCATGTGGTTCGGTTCATGGTGGCCAATTCGTAGCCGACCTGGACACTTGTGTCGCAGCGCTAGATCTGGCCATGAGCAGCCTGGCCTGACCCGACCTGGCATTGCCCATGGGCCAGGCCTGGGTCTAGATTTTGAGCTTGATGTCCTGATCGGGTTGGGCTCAGGCCTAGCGCTTTTGCAGTTTAAGGAAGAGGCCCCCAAGGCCCGAGGTCCGATGTGGTTTTTGACCAATGGCCGGGCGTGGGCCTGATTTTTAGGTTCGACGGCCGGGTCGGGCTTGACTCGGGCCTAGGTTTTCTGCAACGGGCTTTGGTAGACCCGACCCGAAGGATGGCCAGGTATACGCAGCGCCAATGGCGGCCAAAGTGTAATAAATAGTTAGTTGCTTTTAGGTTTAGACTCGAGTTTTATTGTATTGTCTAGCTATTGCTACAAATCACATCTACGAGACGTGTAGGACTACCGTTTTGTTAGATCCACAATCGAATCCTAACTTCTCATCTAGTTCATGTGCTCAGTTTATTATGCGCAATTTCTTGCAATTCATCATTGTTCTTGCCGGTTCTTTGGTTACTTGTAGGAACTCGAACCTTATTGTTCAGGTTGATCGTGCCTATGGCAAGGTCAATAACCACGGGAGATTGGTTTAGAGATTGTCGAGGTGCACCCTCGGGTATGGTATAACCGGACCATCAAGGTTAAAATCCACAAAATCGATAATTATCCTCACTCTCATCAAAAGATCGGGTCACCATCATATCAAGTGGTATCAGCTTTCAGGTTCATCGATGAGAGATTTATAGTTTTCTTAGACTAGTTTATATTTTGTCCTATAAAAACACAAAAGAGACAAAACTATATATAGATTAGGTCATCCTTTGCACCCCTCTTTTAAGCCTATAGAATTTTTTGCATCTAGTATTTGCTTTGTTGAATGTTTGGTTGCATTCATCCTAGATTAGTGCTGGTTTAAATTAGTTCGTAAGAAAATTGTCTACTAGATTGCACTTTGTTTTTTGTCCATCATATTTTCTGCCGCAAATTCATCCGTCATTTAGAAAAAAGAAGATTGCATTGTTTACACGCATACAAACGCTGCTCGACGACAATATTTCAGACGTATCAACCTACGCCTGCATATGCCTATCATCGGGCACGCCACATCCATACACGCATCGTCTCTCGCAGCTGCAAGACATCTGAGCATACCCTATCTGGTCCTTCGCGTGGCTGCACCATAGGCAAAACGCAAGCCGCCAGACATCCAACAGTTTGTTCCCCGGCCCGACACGCCCACCAATTTCTATCGATTATTACTGTGCATTACTACTACTATCCTAGCTAATCACAATACCAAAGCTACCTACGTCTCGTATCACCTTGTCCACTAGCCTTGTATTGTTTTTTCTTTTCTCCCGTGACTTCCATTGTGTCCCTGACTTCTGCTAGCAACCGGCCTACAAAAAAAGGGAAAGGAGCAAAAAAAAAGAGAAAAAAGGAAAAGAAGAGCAAAGAAAGAAAAAAGAAAGATTTTGCAAATTTCAGGCTGGTTAGAATATTTTTTTGGACAATCTCTTTTACTTCAGAACTTTTACTTTGTAAGTAATAGTTGCTGGACATTTCCTGGTCTTGGTTGCACATACATTTGGAAGCACAACTTCTTCCTAGATGGTTTTGGTAATTAAGAATAACATATATTTTATTGGACTAATGATTCTACCAAATATATTTCGGGAAAAGTTCCATGAATGGACTGGCTAAGGATTGTGAGGAGATCCCCTAGATGCAAGGAACATCTATTGGCAACAAGCTTCAAGACTCTACATTTTGCATTTTGTGAGAAATCACATTTGAGTACATAGGAAAGCCAATACTATTAAAAGAAGATAAGATATATATGATAATCTGGTTGCTTAAGTGCTTAGAGATTAGCCACCAAAAATACTCATGAAATTCTCCCACAAATATTCTGTCCAAACCCTAAAAGTCCAAATTAGGTGCCACCGGCATTTTTCTATTCGGCCCTATCGAGTTTTGCTTTAGACAGATCCAAAGCCAAACTCCAGCATCTCGATGCAACCAAGTCTCATTTTGGTGTAACCAAAATTAGTGACAGAACTTTCTGTTGCCTCATTTCTAAAAATCGGAATTTATGAGTTTTAGGAATCGGTGTCACCAAAAGTTGAAACTGAATAGGCCAGCCAAAATCGGGCTCACCGAGATTTATATATTGGTCTCAACAAAATGCCAAAAGTTGCCACATTTTGCACTAGTTGGTGCAACCGAGTTTTTGCTTCGGTTTCACCGAGTTGGGAAATAATATTGTAACAGTTGGATTTTTGGAGATGCCTATATATACCCTCCACCTACCTCTCACTCGTAGACGAAGCACTCAGAACATATAAACACTTGCCTCATCCATTTTCCAAGAGAGAACCACCTACTCATGTGTTGAGATCAAGATCTTCCACTCCAACCATATGAATCTTGATTTCTAACCTCCCCAAGTTGCTTTCCACCCAGTCAACCTATTCTACCAAGACAAATCTGTGAGAGAGAGATTGAGTGTTGAGGAGACTATCTTTTGAAGCACAAGAGCAAGGAGTTCATCATACTACCACATCTATTACCTTTTGGAGAGTAGTGTCTCCTAGATTGGTTAGGTGTCGCTTGGGAGTCTTCGACTTCGTGTGGAGTTGAACCAAGAAGTTTGTAAGGGCAAGGAGATCGCCTACTTCATGAAGGTCTACCTCAATGAGGCTAGTCCGTCGTGGACGTAAGCCATGGTGGAATATACAAGGTTGCTACTTTGCGGACCCTTACGGGTGGAGCCCTCCGTGGACTCTCGCGACTGTTTCCCTCCGTGGGTTGAAGTCTCCATCAACGTGGATGTATGATAGCACAACCTATTGGAACTACGGGAAACATATTTGTGTCTCCAATTGGATTTGATCTTCTTATCCCTACCCTCTAGTTATATGTGCATGTCTTTACTTTACGCTGCTATACTCTTGGACTTGCATGTATAGGGTGTGCTTGACTTGGTGTAAATTGGTAAAACTTGACAACTACTAAAATTGGGAAAATGCTAGATTTTTATTTGGTCAAGTAGTCTAATCACCCCTGCTAGACATACTTTCGATCCTACAAGTGGTATCAGAGCTTTGATCTCCATTACATTGGTTTCACAACCTAGGAGAGTATGACATCTTGTGAGGGAAATTATCACTGTAGAGGTCCATATTTTGATGGTACAAACTTTTCTAGTTGGAAGCATAAAATGAAAATGCACATGCTTGGTTATAACCCCGCCGTTTGGGCTACTATTCGTGTTGGATTGCAAGGTGAATTATTTGGTGATGGAAAGGAACTGGATCGTGAAGCGACCGCGGAATAATTGAAGATGTTACATTACAACGCTCAAGCATGCGACATTTTATTCAACTGCCTATGCCCCAAAGAGTTCAACAAGATTAGCCGTCTTGAGAATGCAAAGGAATTTTGGGATACTTTGGTTGATATGCACGAAGGTACCAAATCCGTCAAGAAATCTAAGTTGGATGTGCTACAAAGTCAACTTGACAAGTTCAAGATGAAGGATGGTGAAGGAGTCAAAGATATGTACTCTAGGCTTGCTCTTATCACAAATGAGATTGCCGGCTTAGGAAGTGAAGAGATGACCAACAAATTCATCATCAAGAAGATCCTTAGAGCCTTGGATGGGAAGTATGACACAATGTGCACATTGATCCAAATGATGCCAAACTACAAAGTTCTCAAGCCTACGAAATTCATTGGAAGGTTTTTGTCTCATGAGATGTCACTCAAAGAAAAATAAGAGCTTCATAACAAGTCAAGCGGTGAATACAAAGATTGTAGTGAAACTCCTGCTACCTCAAGCGAGAACCTTGTTACCAATGAAGAGATAAGCCTCATGGTCAAGAAATTCAACAAGTTCTACAAGAATAGAGGCAAAGAGAGAAGCTCCAACTCAAGATATGAAGAGAAGCGTTCATCTAGACGTGATCGGAATTGTTACAATTGTGAAGGCTCGGACACTACTCCAATGAGTGCACGACTACCCGCAAAAGAAGGTAAGAGTCACCTAGAAGAAGCTCAAGAGATGAGTTACCTTGTAGAGAGAGAAGGAATAGAGAAGATTGCTATGAACGAAGACCCTCCCGGAGAAGCAAGGTCTCGGATAAGAAGAACAAGTACACCAAGAGCTACACAAGAATAAGAAATCAAGCTCATGTTGGTGAATGGGTTTCCAGCTCCAAATCCAATAATGGATCCGAGAGAATCTACACTCCAACTCCGACTATAGTCATGATGAAGGTGTTGCCGGATTATCACTCATATCCTCCAATTCCTATGACATATTTGATTCACCAAATGAAGGAAGTGGAAGTTGCTTCATTGATAAAGTCCCCAGGGTATCACACCTGAATGCTTTGACTTTAATAGTGATGAGGATGACTTACTTGGAGATGATGACTTGCTCTTTGATAAAACTAGTAATGTTAGTCAAAATGAACTTGATAATAATCATGCTAGTGATGATAAGCCATGTGATGATGATAAGAAGGGATTGAGCATCCAACTAAGGAACTAAACACCCTTAAGTTATCAGGAATCTACTCAAGAAGATCATAGAGAGCTTCTAAGAACTCATGCAAAGTTACGCTCCGAGAAGCTAAATTTAGAGCAAGAACATGAGTTTCTTAAAGCTATCAATGATGAACTTCGAAAGAAGAGTTCTTCTTATCTAGCAAAACAATTACTCTTGTCTACTTTTGTTCCACAAGTTAAACCTAAGCAAACTAGTAACAAAGGTAAGAAAGGTTCTTCATCTAGTAGCAACAATAAAATTGCTTCTAGTAGTTATATTGATTCCACTAATGATTCTCTTAGCCAAGTTACACTTGAGCAAGAAAAGGATTTATTGAAAGGAATTATAGAGAAAGGTGTCTACACGAGTCTTGCTAGAAGTAAGCAATTTGAGGAGATTGTACGCAAGCAAGGATGGCAAAGAATCAATGCATTGGCTATTTTAATGCCAATGGAGTTGAATGGGAAGAAGGTTAATACCCCAAGACGAAGTTTGTTCCCCAAAAGGAGAAGTATGACCCTACTATCCCCATGGGAACAAATGCTCAAGATGACTTTCCACCACAAGACTAAAAGCTCAAGGGCAAGGACAAGCTTGAAGAAGAGATTGGCTTATTTGAAGAAGAAACCCAAGCCGCGGTCAAGTGGGTTCCCAAGGACACTACAAGCTCTAGTTTATCAAGCACTACTTCAACTGCAAGGATTCCCATCGAGTTGATGTGGGTCCCCAAGAAGAAAAACTAGAGAAGTTCTTGAGGGGTAAATCTGCCAACGAAATTCATTCACATTCATTTTGGCAAGAACTATTTGCAATCAACTCCAACTATATGTAGTAGCTCAAGGAATCACATAGTCACTCATAGGTAAGCAAGGGACAAGGTAATTAATGTATAAACGGACATCATCTCTTACATGTGCTTCACTCCATGTCCTTAGATATCCTTGTATTTGTTCCTTGTGTTGGACTACCCCATGTAGGTGAGAAGAGTACAAAACAACAAGGATGACTCCCAGGCAAAGATGATCTTCATAAACTATGAGCATCCCCTACTAGAACACCTACATGAAGTCTTCAACGAAAAAAACCAAGGTTAGTTTGTCCCTCTTTGGGGGATGTCACATCAAATGTGAGATTTACTCTAAGACTTGTGTCAAAGCATGTGTTAAGATGTGAACACATTAAAAGCTTTATGCAAATGTAGCAACCCTAGTTGTGCTTAAACAATGAGTACGACCTATGATCAAGTACTCTTAATTGGATCCTAAGTCAATATACTCATATATAGATGACTTCATCATCGCCAAAGTGCTTAGTAGATACTAGAGTGGTTCTGCATGTTTGCCATGTTTTATTTGACATCTTTATGTGTCAGCATGTTGGTATGCATATTTTTGCTCATTCCAGGACATCCAATTGTTGTTATTTGTCTTTCATTTCTCTGGCCAATTGGATATACAAGAATTCCTAAGTACCCCCCTCTAGCTATCTATGCTTTCTTGTCTCAAATTCTATTCATGCTACATCAAAAAATTTGAGCAAGCACTTTCCGGACCCTTTGTGTGAGGAGCACTCAGAGTTGCGTTTCGACAACAGATGACTTCCAAAACCTCCCATGTGCCACGTGGTGTAACTAACTCCAAAAACTTTGTTTCACTGAAGCACTAGGGTTGATCTAGGTTTTCAATCTCGGTACCACCGATCTTAAAATCTCGACGTCACCGAGTTGCTCTGTCCTTTGGCAGTTAGGCATATCAGTGGAACCAAAGTTTTTGGCTCGGTCTATTATGATAACACCCCTTAAGATTCTTATTCTAATAACACCTGGGCTTATTCTTCTAACACAAACAGACATTTGATATACACGAAGAAACTGCAGGAAAAACGAAAACTGCATTGTGCCCACCTCCCATCCCACCTTCTTCTCTCTCCTCCCCATGCCTCAAATCCCATGCCCCACATCCCCGAGCTCCATCATCCTTCCTCCCCCGGATGGGATCGACGACCCACCCCACCCACCGCTAACAATGGCACCACCCCCTTATACCACCTTCCTTTGCACATCGGAGCCTCGCTGGAGCCACCCGCCGCCGCCTCAAGGCCCATCCCACCATGGTGATCCCCAGGACTCCGCCACCGCCTCAAGGCCCACCTTGCCGCCGCTTCCCCCAAGGCTGGCCAACAACTCCCGACCCCACCCTCGCCAACCACCTACCTTCGAAGGCCAACAACTCCGGCCATGCCCCCGCCAAGCAAGCACCGATCCGGCGGGATCCGGTTCCATCTCACCTTGTCTCCCCCCTGCGCATACGTGTATCCGATGGCCAGGCTGAGGTACCCCGATGGTGACCCATCCACTCGAGATTCCACTGCCTCTCCGGCAACGAGGCCGAGGTACTTTCCCGGCGTTGTGGCTGCCATGGCTTCCCCTCCTTTGGATCCAGCGACCATGGCGTTTGCTGCTTCTCGTGGCTGTGTCTGGTGAGGAGGACGACGGGTGTGGTGGTCGCCATGGCTACTCTGGATCCGGGGATCCGGCCACCGGTGTCCACAAACCGACAGACCCGACCACCACCGACCGCCATCAGATGAGCGTATGGGTAGGGGGGTCCGGCGGGATCGTTCTCCATCTCACCTCGTCTTCCTTCCACCATTAAATACATGGTGACAAGGTTGCCATTCGCCTTGGCAGTGCATGTATTGTACTCCAGCGGTTCAGTACATGGGTGCGTGCAACCCATAACTACTGTTTTTGGGCGATGAAGGGTTGCCTGCAGCTCCTTCCCCTCCTTGACGAGCATCAACCGTGGCGGGGCGTTCACTCCGTCCCCAAGCCGAGTGGAAGTTGCCTTCAAGGAATGGAAGGGGTCCAGTGAGCCCCGGGGACGATTCAGTTTTGGGTCAAGTGACCTTCGAGGACGATTCAGTTTTGTTTTGTTTGTAGTCTTGCAATGCAGTTTCCTTTCGAAAGACATCCAGTGTTCATTTTGTTGTGGAATGGGAGTGTATATGTATGTAGGTATGATTTCGTTGTAGTTCCGGCAATGCACTCATGCGTTTTCGTGGTGGTGCGCTTGCAGTCTTGTGTGTGGGCACAAGAAGTGCTTTGTAGTTCACTCAGTAAATAGCATTGATGCAGTACACTTGCCTCGTGGTAGCAGTCATGACGTATTCATAAAAAACCGAGAAGAAGAAACAAAAACAATAGTGCAGTTTACTAACCTTAACCATGCAAACTTGAAAGAGCGTTTTGCAAATAAATGCAGTACACTAGCCTCGATAATTCAGTTCTTATGTATTTATAAAAATAGTTGTTTAAAAAGAAAAAAAATGTCATTTAGCCCACTTCGATTTGTCTAGAGGTTCACTTTTTCTTTGATGTGCATTGCACTCATACCATGAGGTACCATGTGTTTTGTGTTTCATACAAAAGTTAGGAAAAAGACAAAAGATATCATGCAGTTCACTTGCACTTCGGATGCAATGCGTTTTCCGCTCGCGTCGATTTTTGGAGTCGCAAAAAACAGAGTGTCCGCATTTCTGCAATTTCAAAACTGTTCTTAAACCCTAAGGAATTAGAGAGAGTCTTCTACATGGAAGAGTTGCGCCTCGTCGTTATCTTTCCAATGCAGTATCGTTCGCATAATCCCAACAAGCGGTTTGATTCTTTTTACAAAAATACGCTAGCCGCCACTCATAGGCAGCTGCACCGTTTTCAAAATTCCTTTCAAACTGTGAGAAATCTCAACAAATGACCAACATATGGAAATTGCTCCTATTCCATAGCTTTCCAATGCTGTATCACACGCCTCGTTCCGACAAACGGTTGAAAAACTCCAACGAAACCGTACCAAAAAAACCGAAATTTTACAAAACCAAAATTCCGTGTTTGGGACAATTTGAAACTGCACTTAAACCGTAAGGAATTAGCGAGTGTAACCTACATGAAAAGTTGTGTCTCGATGATATCTTTCCAATGCCATATCATTTGCTGCATTCCGACTAGCGGTTTAGAAAAAAACCGCGAAAATACGCTCGCTGCCATCCGTCAGGCGTCCACCATTTCCAATACTGCTCTTAAACTGTGAGGAATCCCTAAAAGTGTTGAACATGACGAAGTTGTGAATTTTCCGTAGCTATCCAACAGTATATTTTACACATTGTTCCGACAAACGGTTTAAAAACTGGAGCGAAAACGGTGTCGAAACAACGCGTGCAGTTTTTTTTGCGACGGGAAGTGCACTCGCATCAGTACTACAGTGCTGTTGCTTCAACAATGACGCGCATTTCCGTTGAACGTGAAGTTCGAAAGTGTTAGCAGAATAACTATTAAAATGGAAGGTGCTTAATAAACTCACACCCATTACAATCTGCATGCATCAGTCTACGATACAACGGTCACGACGTAAGGAGCCTGGGCACCTAGGTGTCCCAAAAGGTCGTCCATACTCACTATGATATCTACATGTCAGATTTGTCTGAGTATAATGGAACATTAGTCCATACTCACATGATATTTCACATTCGTGTATACTGATTTTGTACTTACATACTTTTATTTTGGAAAGAATTAAATGGAGATCATGCACGTAAGGAAAGTTGTGCATGCGTGTATTATTTGGAAACAAATGCATACATGCTTACTTTTGAAGGGAATAATATCATATTTGGAAAAATCTTGCATGCAAACTTTAATGCGTTTGGATCGACTATCCATTAATGGAAGACCGGCTAGGTGCCCAGACACCTAGGTGCCTCACTATATATATCCAGCGGATCCTGGCGGCGTTTTGGGAACGGGGGTATCCAGACCTGTGTGCCTGCGGCCTAGGGCATTGCCCACCTCGTGAGCCAGGCGCGGCCCAGCAGGACCCCACTCAAGACAAGGCCCTCACGAGAAGTCCTGAGCTCGCGAGGTAAGTAGCACCAAGACCTGCGAAGAATAGGCCTGCTCAGGACCCCTCCGGAGCGGTGGAGATCTCCATGTAGCGCTTGCCCTCGAGAGGCCAAGGATGACGTAAGGCGGGGCAGGCGGGCACCAGCGCGCCAGGCGGTATAGTTTACCATTTGGTGCAAAGGGATCAAGGACATACGCGGGTTTCCAAAGCACCCCCAAAGGTTTCCATTCTGGTGCAACAAGACCACGACCATGAGCCCTGCAGGGAGGATGTCATCGCCGAGCCCACCTCTACATCATCAACAGCTACTTTGCAGGAGAAGACCACCTTTCGTCAGGATAAAGATCTACACCTTGTCCCCTTTTGAATTTGGCCGTTGTGGGATCCCTTCCCTCCATAGTGATAAGGGAAGAGGACCCGAACCACTATAAATAAAGCCTAGGCTGCTCCATAGAGGAGGGGAGGAGGAAGGGAGGCAAGACCACCAGAACGCCCTCACGAGGCAACTCACCACTGTAATAGTTCATCCACAAACCTCCTCGTGAGGAAATCCACCAAAGTAGGAGTAGGATTTTACGCTTCGCAGCGGCCTGAACCCGGGTAAATCATCGTGCGCAATCTTCTTCCTTGTCATCATGCGAGTTCGTCGTCTAAACCATCGAGTTGTGAGCTAGGTGGGGTGAGGCTGTTGGGGATCTTTGCACACGCCCCTGTGTTCGAACCTCCTTGGGTTTTGCGGAGCTCGAGATCCGACATTTGGCATGCCAGGTAGGGGGCATGTCGAAGTTTTCCTCAAGCCTCGCTCTCTCCCCGCTTCACCACTCCAATGGCTGACGCCCAACAAGCCTTCTCAGGCCCCGGTGGGTCCGCCTTCACCGACCCCGCCGCTGTCACCCAAGACCCACGCCCCCCGCGGCGTGGCGTTGTCCGGTCAGTACCAGGCCACCAGTGTCGTCTCCACCATCGTTGCTCCTCGTGTCGGCCAAGCGCACGGCGTACGAGTGGCACCCCCGGGACTGACGTCGCATTGTACCTACGTGGGGGACCTCAATGCGCACGACGCTGTAGGATCAAAAGTAGGTCTAGAGGGGGGTGGGTGGGTGGGTGGGGTGATTACACTACTCGACCAAATAAAAATCTACTTTTTCCCAATTTTAATTCTTGGCAGATTTTAGGATTCATAGTATGTCAAGTACACCCTACATATTCATGTGTGAGAGTATATCAGCGGAAAGTAAAGACATTGCACATGAAAGTAAATAGAGGGTAGGAAGAGCAAACGCAATTGGAATCACGATGATTTTTTCCCGTGGTTCCGATAGGTGGTGCTATCTTACATGCACGTTCACGGAGTCTTCAACCCACGGAGGGTAACGGTCGCGAGAGTCCATGGAGGGCTCTACCCACGGAGGGTTCCACGAAGAAGCAACCTTGACTATACCATGACGGCCTATGTCCACGGAGGACTAGCCATACTCGGGGTAGATCTTCATGAAGTAGGTGAACTCCTTGCCCTTACAAACTTCTTGGTTCACTCCACAACACGAAGTAGGAGGCTCCCAAGCGACACCTAACCAATCTAGGAGGCACCACCCTCCCAAAGGTAATAGGCTCGGTAATGTGGATGAACTCCTTGCTCTTGTGATTCAAGATGATAGAATCCTCAACACACAATCACTCTCTCACATATATGGCTTGGTAGAATAGATGGGATTGGCGGAAAGCAACTTGGGGAGGCTAGAAATCAAGATCCATATGGTTGGAGTGGAAGATCTTGACCTCAACACAAGGGTAGGTGGTTCTCTCTTAGAAAACTGATAGGATAGGTGTGGAATGGTTCTGAGTGCTTCTCTTTTCGAGTATGTGGTGGTGAACGGGTATATATAGGCATCCCCAAAAATCTAACTGTTACACACAATAAGTCAGACTCGGTGACACTGATGAGTTAATCTCGGTGGTACTGAAGTGACCAAAGGTGGCAACTTTTGAATCTGAGAGGGACCGATATAGGAATCTCGATGGCACCGATAAGGTGACCAACCGTCAAAATGCTCAATCTCGGTGACACCAATTCAACAATCTCAGAGGGACCGAAACTGTGAACTTGCGTAACAGAAAGTTGGCAGCCCAACTCGGTGGCACCGAAAGCATTATCGGCCATACCGAAAGGTTAGGGTTTGGCTGGGTCTGTCTAGGGTTTGGAATCGGTGGCACCGGGATGGAAATGTTGGTTGCACCGATTTTGAGAGTTTGGCTTTGGACAGACTTTGGTGGGAGAGTTTGTGGGTGTCTTTGGTGACTATCACTTGTGCACATATGAGCATTTTGTTCACCAACAAAACCTTACCCCCTTTTGATAGTACTGGCTTTCCTATGGACTCAAAGTGATTTCTCACAAATATAAAATGTAGAGTCCTCTTTCTTGAAGCTTTGCCAACCTATTTCCTTGCATCTTGGGTAATCCAGAATCTCTTTGCCAACCCATCATTGAACTTTTCCTGAAACATTCTTGATGGAAACATTAGTTCAATGACTTATATGTCGTTATGAATTACCAAAACCACCAAGGGAGGAAATGTGCTTTCAATCTCCCCCTTTTTGGTAACTGATGACAACATACAGATCAAAGTTTCGACATATGATATAATCAATGAATATAATCGTCGCTTTGAGAAGTATGTGATAAGCAAGAGCCCCCCCCCTAAATTTTTGCATCATTTTGAATTTGCGATTGAATGCAAATTTACAATCGATTATGTACATGAGGCACTTCTTGTCACATAAATCTTGGTGGTGTGTGAGAATAATTATAATTAACAACATAGCACAACACAATCAAGCAATGTGAGTGATCATCACATAATCATCAAAAGATAGGAAATAGCAGCAACACACATAATAGCGTATGATCACACACAAACACAAAAGTATCTCACGTCAAACCGAAAGAGCCAAATGTTTTGTAAACCATCAAATAAAAATAGACGCTCTCTCACTCGAAGCCTAAGATCTATATACACTTCTCCCCCTTTGGCAACAAGTTACCAAAAAGCTCAAAGGCATATATCTAATCGTTTTGCGGCTGATCTCCTCCGGTCATCAATGTTGGAGTCGAGAGAACTGCATTGGCGAAGACTTCTGCTAAAGTCCCGGATGGAGCTGGGGTAGATACTGGAGGTACCGGAGCTGATGGAGCTGAAGACAGTGTGGCTGGAGCAGAATATGAAGGCCTCGTCTCTGGAGCTGGTACTGTAGAAGTACTGGCCTTAGTCGTGAACTGGGCAGTCGTGCTGACAGGTGCACTATCTTCCTCCTCCTCATCAAAAGAATCAGATTCTAAGGAGTGGCGACGGACTGGGGCTTCATCAACCTCTTTCTTGAGCTCATTGACCGTCTTAGTTAGCCTATCAACTTTGTCATTTAGAGTCTTCACTCTATCATCAATGATGTTTGAAAGCTCTCCTGAGTATCCATGATGGTCTTGATATCCTTCTTCATATCCATGACAGTGGTGATCAAGAGATCCATCTGCTCGCTCCTGGACCTGGAAACCTGAGCACTAGTGGCTCGGGCTGCCTCTGCTTCTGCCTCTGCCTGTGCCTGAGCTGCAGTTGATGTGGGATGGTTTGGGTCCATCACCACAATGTTATCCTCAAAGTACGACTGAAGTGGCAAATGTGGACTATCCAGAGCAAATATGTGCTTCTCAAGCTGAGAGTTGATGAGCATCTGGATATAGGGTGCGTAGCAGCATGAGCGCTTCTGATCAGTAGCAACCCTCTTTACAGTCTCTATAATCAAGTCCATGACTCTGATCCCGATGTGAAGATGGATGAGCATGTTGATGGAGTATCCACGAATCATCTTCTCCTCTAGACTTGGGCATCAAGGTATGCCTCTGGATGGTGTTCATGGTATGTAGACCTGGCTGGAGAAAGTAGATGGAGCCAAGCTTGTGAGATTGCACTTTGTCTGCAGGGATAGGATTATACATGTCCTTCATAACATTGTGGCTCGCCTTGGATTCTGTGTAGACATCCAAATCTCCATCCTGAACCTCTGGGACTCCTAAGATGGTAGCCCACTCATCAACAGTAGATTCATATCTTGCTCCTTCAATCATCCAGACAATCCTACCATCTCCATAGAAATATGCAGTGGAGTAGAATTGCATGATCATGTCATCATTCCAGGCAGTAAACTCTCTGCCAACAAACTCATCAAGTCCAATGCAGTGGAAGTTGTCTTGGACACATGGAAAGTAGTCCTCATTCTCCTTTATGTACTTCCAGTCAACAAATCTCATGTCACTGACTGCTAGGCTCTTGTCTAGCAAAACTGTCTCATAGAAGTCTTGTTGCTCTTTGGTGTAGAATCTGTAATCAAGAACAGTATTTTTCCTCTGGGCATATGGATCAACAACTCTCCATGCCCTCAAGCCTGAATCATTCGTCTTCTTCATATCCTCAGCAACTAGGTGGTTGGCATCATGAATTGGAAGGTGAGGTCTGAGCTTCATTAGAACAGACATATCATCATCATCATCATCATCATCATCATCATCATCTGCTTCTCTGAAAGTGGATCTCTTGTTCTTCTCAAAAGCGGGTATGTCCTTGGTAGTCCTCTTGGACTTCTATGCAGCAGCTTCCTTTGAAGTTACCTTGGTGCTCTTAGAGGGGCCTGGCTTGGGCATATCATCAGCCAATAGTTTCTTGGCTTTCTTCTTAGGAGGGGCTTGAGCAGCAAGTTCCTCCTTTTCCTCCTCAGCAACATCAGCCTCCTCTGGATCCTCAAACATGGATGTAGGCCTGCCCTGCACACGGATGATCCTCTTCCTTGCTGTCTTCTTTGGCACAACCTTCCTAGGGACTTCAACAAACACTGTTGCCCTAGCACTCTCATGTTCTTTAAAGGTTTCTGCATGTGCATAATTTTTGCTGACCACCTTCCTAGATGAGGTGGCCTCATTGGCATCCTTCCTTACAGCCTTCTCTTGCTTCTTGGCAAGAATCTCTGATGGTACAAAATCTGAATCCTCTTCATCAGATTTGAGTCTCTTCCTGGTCCTTGTAGCAGCATTAGGCAACCCATGAGAACTGGGAGTGCCTCAATCTAAAAAGGAACTGGACTCAGGACTAGTGCCTGAACTCATCTCAACATTATGCTCTGGCAAGTTCTGACTGTCTGACCATAACATGCTGACCCTGTGAATAGAGTATATAAGAGTGGAATAGGATAAGTCATCACAAAATACAACTGGTTTTTGAAAGTTTGAACAGAAAAATTATAGATGTAGTTCACTGCAAAATTGGATTTCGATGTCACCGAGTCAAACATTTCGGTGCTGCCGAGACTCACAAAACCCTTAACCGAAACTTGGCAATAGTTTTGGTCAGACCGAAAACTGTCACTCGGTCTCACCGAGTTCTGTCCTTAGTAGAACAAAAATCAATCAGTGGAACCGATTTTTCTGACTCGGTATCACCGAGATGCAATTTCACGGGCAACTAAACCTAGATTTTTTTGATTCACTAGACTATGGAGTTTATCTTGTGGATAGAACGATCTCAAATGGTGGCTAGATAATGGAGAAACCCTAATGCGCAATATTCGGAGGTTGGAGCGCAAGAGGGGGCCGAATCCGTACCCTAGCTTGGTGATGGATCCGCTATGGCAACAACGGGGCGAAGATTCCGTCGAGGGCGGCGATTCTAGGGCGGAGGAGCGCGGGAAGACAAGGGCGACGACCAGGGGGTCCTTCTGCGGTAGCTTAGGGCTTGGGGTGCGACGGTTTGAAGAGTGAATTTTTGAACCGTCGGGACCACCGAATATATACCCTACAATGTTGGTGACACCGATTCTAATTTTTTGGTGTCACCGAGTTTCTCAACTATCAGCTGACAGGGAAACTCGGTGTAACCGAGAATATGGAATCAATAGTACCAAGGCCAGAAATCCAGATCAACCCTAGGCATTCGATGAGACCGGGATTTTGGTGTTGGTTCCACCGAGATGCACTTGGGAGGTTTTAATGGTCAGTCCTTGTCGATATGGAACTCTGAGTGCTCCTCACACAGAGAGATCGAAAAGCACTTGTTCAAATTTTGTGATGCAGCATGAATAGAGTATGAGAAGAAAGCATAGATAGCTAAAGAAGCGGTCCTAGGCATTCTTGTATATCCAATTGGCAAATACATATGAAAAGCCAAATAGAAACAATTGGATATCCTTGAATGAGTAAATAAATGCAGACAAACATGCTCACACAATAAGATATCAAATGAAATCATGGCAAACATGCACAGACACAATAGCATCTAACAAGCACTTTGGCAATGATAGAGTCATCTATATATGAGTATATTGACTTAGGAGCCAAGAAAGAATACTTGATCATAGGTCATACTCATCGTTTAAGCACAAGTGGGGTTACCACTTTCACATAAAGCATTTAATGTTGTCACATTCTTATGAGATGCTTTAACTCAAGTCTTAGAGTAAAGCTCCCCCTAGATGTGACATCCCCCATAAGAGGGATAAACTAACCTTGAGTTTTGTCAAAGAAGACTTCATGTTGGTGAGGTAGTGGTGGATGCTCAAAGTTGATGATGATCACCAAGAGTTGGGAGCATCCTTGTTGTTTCATTACTCTACTCACCTACATGGGTTAGTCCCAACACACAAGAGACAAATACAAGGATATCTATGGACATGGAGTGCAAATCATATGTGATGATGTCCATTGATTTGTTGATTACCTTGTCCCTTGCTTACCTTTGAGGGAATGTGTGACTCCTTAAACTATTGCATAATGTTGATGTTGTTTGCAACTAGTTCTTGCCAATAATGAATATGAGTGAATTTCATTGGCGCAGTCACCCCTGAAGAACTCTCTAGTTCTTATTCCTGGGGACCCACATCAAGTTGATGGCGGATCCTTGGTGTTGAAGTAGCACTTGTAGAAGTTGAGCTTGTAGTAGCCTTGGGAACCCACTTCACCAAAGCTTGGGATTCATCTTCATACGAGTCAAAGTCCTCTTGAAGCTTGTTCTTGTCCTTGAGCTTGGTGTCTTGTGGTGGAAGGTCATCTTGAGCTTTTGTTCCCTTGGGAAGAGTATTTTCATACTTCTCCTTTTGAGGAACAAACTTGGGATTGGGGTATTGACCTTCTTCCCATTCAACTCCATTAACGTTGAAGTAGCCAACACCATGATTCTTCTGGTATCCTCCATGCTTGCGTACAATCTCCTCAAATTGTTTGCACCCTTGATGACTCTTGTAGATACCTTTCTCTATAATCCATTTCAAGAGTTCATTTTCTTACTCAAGTGTAACTTGGCTAAGAGAATAGTTAGTGGGAGCAAGAGAACTACTAGAAGCAATATCATTGGATTTATCATTTTTATTGCTACTAGTTGAAGAACCTTTCTTTCCTTTGTTACTAGCTTGCTTAGACTTAACTTGAGGCATGAATGTAGATAAGAGAAGTCGTTTGGCTAGATAAGAGGAAGTCTTCTTTCGAAGATCGTCATTGATAGCTTTAAGGAACTCATTCTCTTGCTCTAAATTGAGATTCTCGAAGCGTAGCTTCTCATGTGTCCTTACAAGCTCTCTATGATCTTCGAGAGTTGACTCATGAGCTAACTTAAGAGTTTTTAGTTCTTGAGTTAGTTGTTCTATTTCCAACTTATCATCATCACACGACTTATCTACACTAGACTGAGTACTAGTAAGTTCATTTTGACTAACATTACTAGTTTTGTCAAATAGAAAGTCATCTTCAATTAACAAGTCATCTTCAGTTAACAAGTCAACTTCATCACTACTGAAATCAAGATACTCGGGGTGTGATACCTTGGGGCCTTTAGCCATGAAGCAACTTCCGCTCCATTCATTTGGTGAATCAAATAGATCATAGGAGTTGGTAGTCACTAGTGCAATTCCGGCAACACCTTCATCTTGACTATCGTCGGAGTTGGAGTGATAGCTTCTCTCGGAGTGGTTGTTGGAGTTGGAGCGTGAAACCCATTCACCAACATGAGCTTGATGTTTTCTTCCTGAGTAGCTCTTGGTGTACTTGTAATTTTTCTCCGAGTCCCTACTTCTCCTTGAGGGTCTTCGTTCATAAGGATCATCTCTACTCCTTCTCTCTCTCTGAGGTGACTCGTCCCTTGAGCTTCGTCTTCTTGGACTCTTCTCTTCATTTGTAGGGAGCTGTGCACTCATTTGAGTAGTGTCCGGGCTTCCCACAATTGTAGGAATTTCAGTCATGACTTGACAAACGCTTCTCTTCATATCTTGAGTTGGAGCTTTGATCTTTGCTTCTATTCTTGTATAACTTATTGAATTTCTTGACCATGAGGCTTATCTCTTCATTTGTGACAAGGTTGTCACTTGAGGTAGTGGGAGCATCGCTTGTGGCTTTGTAAGCACCGCTAGACTTGTGGTGAAGCTCTTCCTTATCTTTGAGTGTCATCTCATGAGAAACAATTCTACCAATCACTTCCGTTGTCTTGAGATCTTTGTAGTTGGGCATCATTTGGATCAATGTGCAAATGGTGTCATATCGATCATCCAAAGCTCAAAGTATCTTCTTGATGATGAATTTGTCAATCATTTCTTCGCTTCCTAAGCCGACAATCTTATTGGTGATGAGAGCTAGCCTAGAGTATATCTTAGCGACTCCTTCACCATCCTTCATCTTGAACTTGTCAAGCTAACTCTGAAGTACATCCAACTTGGATACTCTCACAGACTCAGTTCCTTTGTGCATATCAACCAAAGTATCCCAAATATCTTTTGCATGTTCAAGACGACTGATTTTGTTGAATTCTTCAGGGCATAGGTAGTTGAAAAGAATGTCACATGCTTGATAATTGAGTTACAACATCTTCCATTCATCAGCAGTCGCTTCACGATCGGGTTCCTTTCCTTCTGCAAAGAATTCACCTTGCAAGCCAAAACGAACAACAACCCAAATGGTGGGGTTATGACCAAGCAAATGCATTTTCATTTTGTGCTTCCAACTAGCAAAATTTGTGCCATCAAAGTACGAACTTCTATGGTGATAATTTCCCTCACTAGATGCCATACTTCTCCTAGGTTGTGAGACCAATGCAATGGAGACCAAAGCTCTGATACCACTTGTAGGATCGAAAGTAGGTCTAGAGGGGGGGGGGGTGATTAGACTACTTGACCAAATAAAATCTACTTTTTCCCAATTTTAATTCTTGGCAGATTTTAGCATTCATAGTATGTCAAGTACACCCTACACATGCATGTCTGAGAGTATAGCAACAAAAAGTAAAGACATTGCACATGAAAGTAAAGAGAGGGTAGGAAGAGCAAATGCAATTGGAGACACGATGATTTTTCCCGTGGTTCCGATAGGTGGTGCTATCGTACATCCACGTTCATGGAGTCTTCAACCCACGGAGGGTAACGGTCGCGAGAGTCCATGGAGGGCTCTACCCATGGAGGGTTCCACAAAGAAGCAACCTTAACTATACCATGACGGCCTACATCCACGGAGGACTAGCCTTACTCGGGGTAGATCTTCATGAAGTAGGCGATCTCCTTTCCCTTACAAACTTCTTGGTTCACTCCACAACACGAAGTAGGAGGCTCCCAAGCGACACCTAACCAATCTAGGAGGTACCACCCTCCAAAAGGTAATAGGCTTGTTAATGTCGATGAACTCCTTGCTCTTGTGCTTCAAGATGGTAGACTCCTCAACACACAATCACTCTCTCATAGATATGGCTTGGTAGAAGAGATGGGATTGGTGGAAAGCAACTTGGGGAGGCTATAAATCAAGATCCATATGATTGGAGTGGAAGATCTTGACCTCAACACAAGGGTAGGTGGTTCTCTCCCAGAAAACTGATAGGAGAGGTATGGAATGGTCCGAGTGCTTCTCTTTTCGAGTAGGTGGAAGTGAAGGGGTATATATAGGCATCCCCAAAAATCCAACCGTTACACACAATAAGTCAGACTCGGTGACATCGATGTGTTAATCTCGGTGGTACCGAAGTGACCAAAGGTGGCTGCTTTTGAATCTCAAAGGGACCGATATAGGAATCTCGGTTGCACCGATAAGGTGACCAACGGTCAGAATGCTCAATCTCAGTGACGCCGATTCAATAATCTCAGAGGGACTGAAACCGTGAACTTGCATAACAGAAAGTTGGCAGCCCAACTCGATGGCACCGAAAGCAGTATCGGCTGTATCGAAAGGTTAGGGTTTGGCTGAGTCTGTCTAGGGTTTGGAATCGGTGGCACCGGGATGGAAATGTTGGTTTCACCGATTTTGAGAGTTTGGCTTTGGACATACTTTGGTGGGAGAGTTTGTGGGTGTCTTTGGTGACTATCACTTGTGCATATATGAGCATTTTGTTCACCAACAAAACCTTACCCCCTTTTGATAGTATTGGCTTTCCTATGGACTCAAAGTGATTTCTCACAAATATAAAATGTAGAGTCCTCTTGCTTGAAGCTTTGCCAACCTATTTCCTTGCATCTTGGGTAATCCACAGTCTCTTTGCCAACCCATCATTGAACTTTTCCTAAAATATTCTTGATGGAAACATTAGTTCAATGACTTATATGTTGTTATGAATTACCAAAACCACCAAGGGAGCAAATGTGCTTTCAGACGTGCTGTTGATGGCGAGCGAGATACTTGGCCACCGCCCGACGGATAGGGACTTCGATGCCTGGGCCGACCATATCGCTGAGTTGGTTGGCGTTTCAAGGAGGGCCTTGGCTCCCCACTCATCTTTGCGATCGCCGGTGTTTGGCACCATGGGCTCGTCCACCGTGCCCATTGCCTCACCCACCGATGACGTGCCCCCTCTGACCTTGGGCGAGCCTGGGCAGGGCCCGCTACACGTCGCGCTCCTATTCCTTTGGATCTCGGTGACCGGTTTTGGGGCGCCACCCGACCGTGACGGTGGAGCCTTCGGAGGAAATGATGGGGCGATCCGCATGTGCCTCGACATGCACACTCATGCCCCAATGGATCATTGAGAACCCGAGTCGACCTGGCGAGAGCACGACAACCAGCGTAGGGAGAAGGCGACTCAGGCGTCCGGACAAGCGGGCAACCATGACGAAGGCGCATTGGATCGCCAAGGAAACAATCCACGTCAAGAAACGCACGGCCCACCCAACGGCGGTGGCAAAAGTAAGAAACTTCGGGCAGAGGACACCACAGGAGGGTTTGCAACATGCGCGCACAGGGGCCGCCCTTGGCGCGTCAGGAAAGAACTCAAGAGGAGAACATGGCCCTTATGTAGGGCCCCATGTACCAAGCTACGTCATACCTGCGGACAGTGCGATGGATCAAGCGCCCCCCGCAGGCGCCAACACTCTCCCGGAGTAGGGGTACCCTGGGCGTCCTCCCCGAGCCGGGCCTGGGGGATCCCATCGAGGGAGTGCTAGGACTTGATGACGCAGAGGGAAGAGGAGGGGGGATGTCCCCGGGCCCACTAAGGCACAACGCAACCATCACCCTCACGAGCAAGCAACTCGCAGTCAAGCACCAAGGCGACATGAGAAATTATTTGGGGCGAGCGACATGGTACAAGCAACACGGGCCACCCGCGGCAATAGGAGCATCAGTGCAGCTTCGGGAGGCAGGGCCTCGCGAGGTCCTCAAGCCGCTGCCCGGCCGGGGCGTCCCGGCACTTCACGAGGTGGCTTCATCAACACAACACCTCTATGGATGAGCCGGGTGCATTGTGCATGTTTGGGCCGTGGGAGTGCAATCCCGTGGCTACGCGGGGAACAATGCATTTGGGTTTGGGCTATAGGGGTGCACAACCGAGCAGGAATGCACGGGATGGCTCTTAACGGAGTTGGGAGCACCCGGGCCGTATGCTTGGGGCTTGCCCAGCTATGTTTGGTCGTTACACTCTCACGTAATAATGAGTGGGCTGTATACCCTGGAGCCCCCCGAGGATGCAGAGGGGTTCCATCCTGCGCCCAAGTGGAAGCCCCATGCTCCGTGCTGGCAGACTACATTGTCCTCCAATGACTATGCCCACGCAATGTGGATGCCCTATGCTTTGCATTGGGGGAAGACGAAGACGAAAACTAGCCTAGGTGCTGGATGGGACATCTGCTTGCTTACTTTTGGTGTTCGAATTGACACTTCTTGGAATGAAATTTGGAAATTTTGGAACTCTATTTAGTAAAGGGGCGGGGACCTTTCTCTCATCATACTCTCATTTTTCTGGCCTTGGAGTCTCTTTCTCTGAATTGGTGTTTCACAAGACCCTATGCACTTTGGCCCCCGGGGTGCCTCAGGGCAGGCCGGCAAGGACCTGTTGCCTTAGGAACTTGCATCTTTAGGCGATTGGCCCCCGGCTCGAGGGCTCCGACCTCGGTGCATCGCCACATCATGGAGCCTCGAGAGGCTCTGGCGTCTCCCAAGGCAGCTGCCGACAGAACGGTATGGGGACCGCTCGAGCGTCAAGGGGGGCTCCCGAGCAATGCGCCTCAGGGTACTTACTGGCCATATAGCCCCTCGCATCGTTGGTCTCGTCTTGGTGATCTGGACGTCCCAATGAAGGTCGAGGCTCCAGCCCCTTTGGTCTCGTCCTAGTGATCCGGACGCCCTAATGGTGGTCGGGGAATGCGCGGGACTGGGTCCTGTAGACGTAGAGCGTTGTTTGAGCATCAAGGGGGAGGGGGGGAGGGTTCCAGCGCGCACGCCCCAAGAACCTTATCAATCGCATGGCTCCGTGCCCCTGGTCTCGTCCTGGTGATCCGGATGCCCAGCGGCGGCCGAGGCCTCACCCCATTGGTCTCGTCCTGGTGATCCGGATGCCCTAAAGGCGGTCGAGGTCTGCTCGTGATTGGGTCCCGTAGACGTAGAGTGCCGAAAGGGGACCCCAAACATTCCACAAACAAGGAAGAAGCCCCCCCAGAAGGGATCCTCGATCTCTTTGGAGGCCTCATCTGCATCTCATGATGCATAGGATCGCCACCGCCTAACAAGCTAAGTACACCACCGAACAGAGTAGAAACTTTCTGATCAATTGGTAGCCCAAATGAAGGATAGGAAGCATGTGTACTAACATAAGAATGCAGGCGTTGCAGTTCACCATACGCTACCAGGGTTCTTGTGGCGCTAAGTGCCAGGAAAGGCGACACAAGAGGAGAAGTCCAGCCTTGTCGAGCGACGACGACAGGAACCCGGGATTTGAAGGCAGCAAGCTTCCTGCCAAGAGGGAACGCCTCACGAGGACCCCATAGACTATCACCACCAGACCACATCAACAACGTCACCAAGCCCCACGCTAGAAATGAAGTCATGTCACGTCAAGTAGGCAACCAGCGATTTAGGGGAAGGAGGGAGGACGAAGGTAATACACAAAACACTGATGCCCTGAGGGGCCATTTTTTAATATTATAGGAACCGAGAAAAGAAAACAGGGGATGCCTAGCTGGAGGAACCGCTGCCTCCGTCCGAACCGCCGTCGGCCTCAGCATCGGAGCCGTCGACCTTGCCGAGGAGGGGCACTTGGACGAACCGCTCCACCAGGGACCCCACATGCGGGCGCACCTCATCCCAGAGGGGAATCTGGAGCTCTTCAGGCACCTGTTCACCGACACGCTGGAGATCGAGCTCTGGGGCATGGCAACATAGGTTGGAGAAGACATACGTCAAGGCAAGGTCCAGGAGGTCACGCGCGCTGGCCTCATTGTTCGTGTCCACACGGGAGACGCCGGTCTCCAGCGCCTCCTCCACCCTACCGAAGAAGTTGAGGTAGCCTCCGTCGTCGTGGGTGCACGGCGGCGCGGGAGCTTCCCCGATAAACCGGATCACCGTGCCAGCCGTGCGGCGGGCAATACCAAGGTACTGCTTGGCGCGCTACACCTCCAGCATCTTGGGATACGCTGCCTCGTCCTGCACTATGTCAGTTGCCTCCTTGATTTGGGCTTGGAGGGATGCCAGCTCCACCCTAGCCTCCCCTTCGCCCCTGAGGGCGGCCTGGAGGGCAGCCTCAACGCTTGTTACCTGGGCCCGTAGCGTGTCCACCTCTTCCCGGAGTTCGCCAAGCCTGCGCTTTTTGGCCGCAGGCGCCCTGCGAGGAGGAGATGGTCAGGTCCGGCGTGCCATACATGTCAGCAAGGAAGGAAGAAAATGGCAGAGCACTCACTCATCAACGATGGCCTAGCACTGGCGAGCTTGGGCTGGCCCTGAGGGCCCTCGCCTCTGCCTCCGAAAGAGGGCAAAGAAGCCGAAGGCCCCGCGCTCCCCCTCACCTGCAACACTTCCTCCAGACGCCATGGCGGGAAGGGAAGCTAGGAAGAAGAGAGGGTTTTCTCTGGAATAATGGGAATGAGAAGGCACTTTGAGACTACAAGACCCCCCGGGGCGGGGCGGATTTATAGGTGTAACCGCGGCCACGAGGCGTCATGGGGAGAGCAGGCGTCATGCGCCCCTTGGGACCGCAGGTCCGGCTCAATTGGCATACAATCCCGCTTCGCGTCGCCTCACCTGCCATCATCAGGTCACATCCGTGTGGCCCGAAGAGTGGAGGCCCAAGGGAGAAGCAACATTCAAGGAAGGGTAATGATGGTCGGCACAGCGCATAGACGTCGCATCAGTTTGACCTGGGGCGATTCTGGACGTTCTCGAGGAGTGGGGGAGTTGGCGCCTTGGTGTCTGACACATGTCGAGCCTCGCCCGCACGTGTTTGGGGCCCGCAGCGCTTTAAGCAGTCCTCAACGGCGACCAAAAGCCAGCTTGGGTGCGCCCTGGGCCCGGGGCTACTGTCGGTGTTTTGGGAACGAGGGTACCTAGACCTGCCTGCATGTGGCCCAGGGCATGGCCCACCTTGTGAGCCAGGCGTGGCCCAGTGGGACCCCACTCAAGACAAGGCCCTCATGACAATCCCTAAGCTCGTGAGGGAAGCAGCACCAAGATCTACGAGGAATAGGCCTCCTCAGCCCCCCTTCGGAGCGATGGAGATCTCTATGTAGCGCTTGGCCTCAGGAGGCCAAGGATGATGTAAGGCGAGGTAGGCAGGCACCAGCGCGCTAGGCGGTACAGTTTCCCCTTTGGTGCAAAGGGAGCAAGGACATACGCTGGTTCTATTGGAGATATGCCCTAGAGGCAATCATGTATGATGATATTTCCTATGTGTTTATTAATAAAGATAGTCCTTGGATATTATCATTGATGTGTATTAACAAGTATGTGACTTGTTTGTGAGACTATGCATTGTATGATGACTGTCCTAAATGGTCCCTAGTCGAAAGGGATGTGTGGACGCGTAGCCAGTTAGACTAGCATATGACACGGTGGATGGTCCAATCTCACTGACCATGTAGCGTTGGATGCTAGCCAGATAATATGGACTCAGAAAGTTCTGAGCGGATTCGACGTAGTCGGATCCGAGTCGAGATAAGGTTTGAGTTGGACAAACCCAACTCTGAGACGCAGCGATAGGTCATCTGTGAATCTCTAGTACAACATACGTTCTATGTCCTAAGAGCTGAGCTGGAGCATGTACTCGGTATGGTGACATACTTGCTTTGGGATGACCAAACGCCACTCCGTGACTGGGTAGTTACAAAGGTAGGTTTCGGGCTTGTCCAGACCCATGCTACGAGACATGGTCGAGCAAGATGGGATTTGCCCCTCCTACCAGGAGAGATATACTCTGGGCCCCCTAGGGTGATCTGACCTGGATAAGCATGGCCATGCGATGAGGATTATGAGATAATCTGAAGTGTTGGTCAAATTCACTGGAACGAGAAAGAGGTTGTGCTGCAACAAGGATGACCATATCGTCTTGTCCACGGCAAGATATATCGTGTGGCAAAGGGAACAAAAGTGTGAAGTACATGTTCGCCTAACCAGCTTCATCGGACACTTGGAGTTGGCACGTCTTGATAGAGGCCGCTACCGACCGGTCGAGTCGGATGTGATCTGACTCGCGACCAAGTGAACGAGAACCCAAAGGTTCGCGCACTTAAGGGAAGGAACACATGGGCTTTAGGATCCGTGCGAGGTCCAAGAGTTGAGCCCCTGCCGGATGCCTATATATAGTGGAGGTGCGGCACACCCATCCAGTTGATCGCTTCGGCACCGTCATTAGGGCTTTGCATGAGTTGCAACTAGCCACCTCCACTCGCTACCGCCGACTGTGTGTCCGGACCTAGCAGTCTGCCACACGATGTTCCTCCTGCACGCGCGGATACCGTTAGAGGCAGTGCACTTGTGCCGCGCCGACGAACCTATACATGGATTTGGCGACCGGCAGTTCGAGGTAGATCGGATCACCTATTCGAGGGAGATCAGACGAGGAGGAGATGGACCACGCGAACATGCTGCCCCAACTCTACTTCCGCTGCACGGCACTGCACGTCTAGTGGTAACGAACTGTGATCCATCTCTGTAGCATGTTCTTGGATGTTCTACGCCCAGGAAAATTTTAATTGGCATGCAATGCACCTACGGTAGAACACAACAGGTTCCCAAAGCACCCCCAAAGGTTTCCATTTTGATGCAACAAGACCACGACCACGAGCCCTACAGGGCGGATGTCATCAACGAGCCCACCTCTGCATCATCAACAACTACTTTGCAGGCGAAGACCACCTTTCATCAGTATAAAGATGTACCCCTTGTCCCCCTTCTAATTTGGCCATTGTGGGATCCCTTCCTGCCATAGCGATAAGGGAAGACCACAATAAATAGAGGCTAGGCTGCTCCATAGAGGAGGGGAGGAGGAAGGGAGGCAAGACCATCAGAATGCCCTCACGAGGCTACTCACCACGGTACTAGTTCATCCACAAACCTCCTCGTGAGGCAATCCACCAAAGCAAGAGTAGGGTTTTACGCTTCACAGCGGCCCGAACCTTGGTAAATCGTCATGTGCAATGTTCTTCCTCGTCATCGTGCGAGTTCGTCGTCTAAACCATCGCGTTGCGAGCTAGGTGGGGTGAGGCTGTTGGGGATCATCGCACACCCCTTGTGTTCGAACCTCCTTGGGTTTTTCGAAGCCGAGATCCGACAGATCCAACTATTGAAATTAAATCTTCAAACGTCATCTTCTCACTCCACTGCTACCGCGCTCGAATTCTAAGGACATCTACCTTGTCTCCCGTGCACCCTCGCCGTCGGAGTCCGCCGCCGTCAACGACAATCCTCCCTGCCGTTGCCATCGTAGTGAGTTCTTCACCGCATTAGGTTAAGATCTCAACCCCTTGTGCGCTCCAAGGTCCAAATCTTGCGCATTAGGTCAAGTTCCTCTTGATGCCACCGATTGCAACGTATCTATCCACTAGAAAATTCCGATAGAACAGGAGAACGAAAATCTCGGTGTCACTCATTGGAAACGAATCGGTGTCACCGATTCAGGTTTTAGGGTTTCCGAGAACATTCTTGGTGAGACCGAGTTACCTTTTTTGGTGAAACCGAGAAGGGTGACCAAGTTTTTGTAAAGAAGAATGTGTGTCTTAGAGGCTCCAAAACTTAAAACTCGGTGAAACCGAAATTCATATTGTAGAAATCTAAGACTACGGTTTTGAGTTCAAATTTTGCAAAATGTTTGTGTTTCGTGATGCTCATGTTTTCCACGCCTCTATATCTATTCATAGGGATAGTTTGTCAGTGCAATATGTCAGGTTCAGAGGATAACCAGAATGAGTTTAGAGAGCCTAGTTCAGATCTTGATCCAGGCACTAGTCCTGAGGCCAGCTCACCAGAGGACCTAGGCACCCCCAGTTCTCATGGCTTACCCATGGCAGCCACTAGGGCCAGGAGGAAACTTAATTCGGATGAGCAAGATGCTGATATTTTGCTTGATGAGGTGATATCCAAGAAGTGGCAAGAGAAGAAGGAAAGAGCTGCTGCCAAGAAAAACACCGATGAGGTCACTTCATACAGGAGGCCTGTAAGGAAGGAGTACGCGAGCACAGATGCTATCAGAGGCCCTGAATCATCCAATGATGGAGTAATACCTCTTGAGGCTCCTACCTCCTCCAAGCAAACCAAGTCCATGGCTAAGAAGCCTGCAAAGAAGAGAGAGAGAGAGGAAGAGGATTATCCATGTGATAGGTAGGCCAACTTCTATGTATGAAGATCAAGCTGAGCTTGAGGAAGAAGAAGAGGAGGAACTTGCTACCAACCCACATCCTTCAAAGCAAAGGAACTTATGGCAGATTCTATGCCAAGCAAGCCTGCATCTAAGGCTTAAGCTTCTGCTCCCAAGGTCAAGAAGCCAGTTGCAACCAAGCCAAAGAGAACCATAGGAGACATTCCAGCAACTGAGAAGAACAAAGGTACAACCTCCAGGGAAGCTACTCCAAAGGATGAAGATATTCATGTTTTGAGGAAGCTGAGATCTCATTTGCCAGAGCACAATGATGATCATCCTATGGTTGAGAACATGAACCATAGGAAGGATCAAGGGCTCAAGAAGTGAAGATTTGCCAATCCCTATGCCATCAGGAGGAGGACAACTGTTAATGCTTGCTTTCACACTAAGGAGCAGCAAGACTTCTATGAGACTATCTTGTTAGACAAGAGTCCAGCTGTTAGTGGCATGAGGTATGTTGACTGGAAGTACATCAAGGAGAATGAAGACTACTTCACTCATGTCCAGGAGAACTTCAAAGCAATTGACATTGATGCCTTTGTTGGTAGAGAGATGAGTGCTTGGAATGATGAGATGATCATGCAATTCTACTCGACATCTCATTTCTATCCGGATGGTAGATTTGTAAGGATGACTGAAGGCATGAGGCACCAATCTTCTGTTGATGAGTGAGCTAACATCTTAGGAGTCCCACAAGTGTAGGATGGAGATCTGGATGTTTATGCTGAGGCCAAGATGAACCACAACTCCATGGCCAACATGCATAGCCCAGTTCCTAAGGAATATTTGAAGTCACACAAGTTAGGCTCTGTCTACCTTTTGCAAGCAGGACTACCCACCATCAACACCATTATGAGGTACACCTCGATGCCTAAATCAGGTGATGACAAGATGATTAGGGGGTATTCCATCAACATGTTGCATCATGTAGACACCCACACCAGGATCAGAGTGATGGATCTCATCGTGGAGACCATCAAGAGAACTGCTGCTGACCAGAAGAGGTCTTGTGGATATGCTCCATACATACAGATGCTAATCAACTCCAAGGTTGGAAAGAGCACATATCTACTTGCCAAACAACACCTGCCACTTCAACCACAGTTCGAGGACAACGTCGTGGAGATGAATCCTAGTCATCCCACTTCATTGGCAACAAATGCTGAGATTGAGGCAGAGGCAGCAAGAGCAACTAGTACTCCAGTGCTCAAGACAAAGGGAGATCAGATGTCACTTATCATCAACACCATCCAAGGGATGGAGAAGGATATTAGTGATATCCTACATAACCATAAGAGCCTTGAGAGGATTGTGGAGATAAAAATTCATGACTTGGATGTCAAGGTAACTGAGCTTACCCCCACGGTCAACCAGTTGAAGCACGAAGTGGATGCTATGCCTAGAACCACCTCCAATGATGATGATGATGCTTCTCTCCACACTCACACTCAGTTCAGGACACATGCCGCATCTTCTACCGTGCTAGTTATAGGGACGAGACCATCAACATCAGCTCCTACACCTCTAGTGTCTACACCTCCACCTCAGAGGACATCAGCTGAAGCCTTCATGGACGTGGTTCTTTCAACTCCTTCATCATCTACTAGAGGAGGACATACCAAGAGCGTTGCTTAGATCTATAGCTTTGAAACTTTTGGTAATTTTTTGCCAAAGGGGGAGAAGTGTATGGCTTCGAGAGAGAGAGTGTTCTGTGTTTTATTTGCTCTTCTTGTATGAAAATGTTGGTGTACTAAGAAGTGGGGTCCTTAGTAACCAGACTTTGGCATGGGAATCCACGACCCTCAGACTAGAAAGCCCTTGCAGGGCTGACATCAACCTCCGAGCAGCCCAAAGTGAAGACCGAAGAAGACGGCAAGCATCCCTGCCGATCAAGGTAACCCTACAACAAGCACCTCCCAACAAGACTTTGGCCCGCCAAGCCACCGCTCCACCCATCCAGCTGAGGTGTTGAGCGGACAGGCGGTTATGTGGAGCTGGACGGGGCGCATGGTAGGAGAGGTGGGACTGCAACAACTTTATGACACTCGTCCCATGGCACTGAAAATGAATAAGAGGTAGCTGGGCAAACGGCTAGAAGGAGAGGAAATCCTTGCCGGGGAACGTTGCTGGCGCGCCACCTCATGACGCATTCAATGTGCCTGTCCTAATCAGTTAGGGTTAGGTATTTTCCACCACCAACCTTATAGCAGCCTCTATAGCTATAGCACACACTGTACATACATGTAAAAACCATTTTAGCAATTGTGGTAACCTCTTAACTTATAAAAGGAGGTCTAGGGCTACCTTTAGAAAGGTCGACTTTCTATTCATTCTACACACGTAGCTGCTCCCCCATGCATCCTTGCTGGGCGAGCGCTCCTGTACTATGATCAATCCACATAATCCACCAAAACAAAAGATGTAGGATTTTACGCTTCTGAGCGGCCCGAGCCCGTCTAAACCCTCGTGCATGTAGCTTTCGATGGTGCTGTTTGTGTAGGCCAACTCCCCTTGTCCAAACCGTAGAATGGGGCCTTGCCGGTCCCATAGATCGTCTTACCCCAGCATCTTTGGCGCACCAGGTAGGGGGATTCAGTGCGCGAATCTCTGTCGGCACTGCGTGTCTCCATTGTCATATTCACCGAGGCCTATGGCACCCAAGAAGGCCAAGGGAGTGTCGTCGGCCGTTCTGTCCCCTTCCAAGCTGCCCACACCGGCCTCTACGGGCGACGGGGGCGGGGGAAAGCATCGCGCCCACCGCACCAGTGAGTGCAACAACAACACCGCACGCAGCTCTGCAAGCCGCGGCCAAGAACCGGCCGTCATAGCATCCAAGGATGCACCAGTGGCGTCCGAGAACAATGCCAACACAACGTCAGCAAATGCAACTGTAGTGGCAAACACGATGGCCGTGGCGAATGTAACAACGTCTCCACGTCATGCTTCACAAGGCAACAATAAACAGTGCCTCGAGGGTGACAACCCCAGGCGACGGGCGGGCAAGAACCTTACGCGCCACTCGCAATACATGCAGGTCCAACCTTGACAAAACCTCCTGGCAGAGATGGACAGCGGACAATGTCACGGGGGAGCGCCCTTCCTGACTATGTCATAAGCAACAACGCCTCTCATGCCACTCACCGCCCAATGCCCAAGACCATGGAGGAAGCCTTGCCGCAAGCCCAGCAACTGGTCAACTTCTTGCCTACGCCGGAGAAGATGGAGGAATGGATGGCAACGATCCAGAGCCTGCTAAGCTTCACTAATCGCGACAAGCCTGACGTAGGGGCCCTCGAACATCCTCTAGGCAGCCCCAACAAGGCTTGCCACCGGACGCGACGCTAGCAGGGCTCCCACAGTGCAGTTGCCCCCACATAAACACCCCCGCTGGGCCAAGGTGCATGACGAGATGTCTTTCGCCTTGATGGACCTGCAACACAAAAAGGATCAACGTGAAGTCTTGAAGGACAAGCGCAAATAGGATGCACACACCACCATTGAGCGGCGCTGGGATACTCGTCGCCGATCGGAAGACCATGCGGACCCAGCCATCGATGAGCCTGCGCCGGGGGCTCTCAACAGTCTACCTTATGAGGTCAATTGCCTAGTGTTCAGCCGTGATCTGCAGCAAGTATGCTGGCTCTCTAGCCGAACCTCCAAGCCGGAGCTGCCGGGCAAGTACGTCAACAAGATTAGTCCTTCGGAGTTCCTAGGCATCTACACCATAGCGGTACAGGTTGCCGGGGGACGTGACAAGAAGATACTCGCCAACTACTTCCTGTTGGCACTCAAGCCCAAGGTGAGGAGCTAGCTGAGGAACTTGCCGGAGAGGTCTATTTCTTTCTAGGCAGACCTGTGCAACTAGTTCATTGGCGCGTACCACGGGTGCCACAAGCTCCTAGGACAGCCCAGCGATCTACATGTCATCCCTCAAAGAGATGGAGAGTCCCTCCGCAAGTATATCTAGAGGTTCAACCACGTACATCAGAACATCCCGGACATCCACCCCGCGCATGATGATTGCTGCGTTCCACACGAACGTACACAATCGCCCGATGCGTGAGGAGATGAGCATCAATAAGGTGCGGACGTCGCCGAGCTCTATGCTCTGGCTGACAGATGCGCGCAGGCGGAAGAAGGGATAAGACTTTCGGGGGAAGACGCTAGCGTGGAGGTCGATTTAGATGACGATAACACGGCTGACTCTAGCAGGAATGGGCGCAAGCAGAAGAGTAAGTGCAAGGGCAAGGTAGTCATGGGTGTCGAAAGTTCCGACAAGCCCAATGCCAAAAAGAAGGCCAAGTTAGAGGAGTCCGGCAACGACGTTGCCATATGCTCCAGAGACGACGAGGCCATGGTAGGGTAGAAGATTAGCAAGCCATACTACAAGATCCACCACACCAAGGGCCACGACATCATCGAGTGCCGTCAAATAGAACAACTTGCTGAGACGCAGTAGTAAGAGTACGAAAAGCGTAACAAGGAAAAGGGTTGGGATAGTGCTGATGGGTCCGATAAGAAGGGCCATGGTGGGTGCCGTGGCAAGGCCAAGCATTAGAAGGAAAATCCTGCTTGAGGCCGTGACAAGAAATATAATGAGGAAGAGGCAGATGACAATGAGGATGAAGAAGGATCTGATGGCCAAGAGTTCCAGAAGGCAGTGGATGCTATGTGTGTTGACGAAGACTCATCTTTGCACTCCTCTCATAGGCAGCTCAAGTAATGGGCCTGCAAGGTCAACGCAATAGAACCAATGGTAGAAGCGAGGAGGCCTCTCAAGTGCTAAACCACTCCCATCTTTTTCGACGCCGAGGACCACCCTGACCGCACCACTGCGGTTGGGTGTGTGCCATTTTTAGTTTTGCCGACAATTCGCAACCTCAAAATCACGAAGATGTTGGTCGATAGTGGGGCCCGCGGGAACTTGATTTCACGTGATGTGATCAAGCGAATGCAGATTCGTAACCCAGATCTCAAGCTAACGGGCTCCTTCCAAGGAGTTAATGCAGGAATATCTCAACCCAAGGGAATGATAACCTTACCAGTCACATTTGGCAGCAAGCTCAATTTCAGGACATGTCACCTTTGACATCATCAAGATGTCGCTGCCATACAATGGGATCTTGGGCCGTCCGGCACTAGGAAAGTTCATGGCGGCATCCCACCATGCCTACAACACGCTCAAGATTCCAGGGCCGATGTGTATCATCACCATCCATGCCGACAAGAAGGACGCGATCCTCTGCATCGACAAGCTCTACCGAGAGGTGATACATCTCCAATGTATCTATAATTTTTGCTTGTTCCATGCTGTTATATTATCAATCTTGGATGTTTTAAAATCATTTTATAACAACTTTATATCATTTTTTGGACTAACCTATTGACATAGTACAAAAGTGTCAGTTGCTATTTTGCTTCTTTTTTACATGCAGAAAGTCAGTACCAAATGGAGCCCAAACGCTATGGGAATTTTTGGAGATTTTTTCTGGACCAGAAGAGCCAAGATGTGCCAAACAAGCACCAGAGAGGGGGCCCAGGGTTGCCACCCTCCACTAGGGCGCACTAGAGGCCCCTGCCATGACCTAGTAGAGGGTGGGCACCTTGGGAGTCCCCTCAACCAACTATCAAGCCTATAAATTCCTAGAAAATCAGATAACCCAAGAGGAGTCGACGAAACACAATTCCAGCCGCCACAAGCTCCAGAACCCCGAGATTCAATCTAACACCATGTGGGAGGGGTTCATCTTCTTCATAGGTGCCTCTTCGATGATGCGTGACTAGTCCATCATAGACCTAAGGGTCCGTAGGCAATAGCTAGATGACTTCCTCTTGCTCTATGATTCTCAATACAATAGTTTCTTGGAGATCTATTTGATGTAATGAATTTTGCGGTGTGTTTGTTGGGATCCGATGAATTTTGAGTTGATGATCAGTTTCTATGCATGAATATGATTTGAGTCTTCTCTGATCTCTTATTTGCATGATTACTTATTGCCTCGTATTTCTTCTTCGAATCTGTGGTTTAGTTTGGCCAACAAGATCAATTTTTCTTGCCATGGGAAGAGGTGCTTTCTGATGGATTCGATCTTGCGGTGTTCTTTCCCAGTGACAGAAGGGGCAGCAAGACACACATGTATCGTTGCCATTAAGGATAACAAGATGTGGTCTATTCCTACATGAATAGATCTTGTCTACATCATCTCACCGTTCTTATTGCATTACTCCGTTTTCCCATGAACTTAATACAATAGATGCATGCTGGATAGCGGTCAGTGCGTGGAGTAATAGAAGTAGATGCAAAATAGTTTCAGTCTACTTATCTTAGACGTGATTCCTATATAATTATCATTGCCTGGATCTCGTCATGATTATTTTATCTTTTATGAATTTCCCAACAGTAATTTGTTCACCCACCGTGCGCTATACTCATAAGAGAAGCCACTAGTGAAACCTATGGCCCCTGGGTCTACTTTTTCAACATATTGCTTTCCGATCTACTATTGTCATCTTTTGTTCTCAGATCTATTGATCCAAAAAACCAAAATACCTTGCTGCAATTTTTATGTACTTATTTTATTTTGTGTTCTTGCGAGATCTATTTGCCAAAACTATCATTACCTAATCTATCTTATTACCGTACAGAGCTTGACAACCTCTCTTTCGCGTCAGTTGCAAGTATTTGTTATTTGTTTACATGTGTTGTTTACGTGGGTGCGTGATCTTCCTCTACGAATTGATACCTTGGTTTCCTAACTGAGGGAAATACTTACCATCGCTATTCTACCTCATCCCTTCCTCTTTGGGGAAATACCGACGTAGTCTCAAGCCACGTCAAGAGCTAGTTGCAGCATCGGCTGACAAGGCACTTGGTCCTGCCGTCAAAAGTCCTGGGGGGAAGAACAAGACAAAGACCTCCGGCAAGACTCGCGATAAATCCGGGAAGTGCGCCACATAGTGCAACACACCTGTCGATGACTCACCAGAGACTTCTGCCATCAGGAGCAAGAAAAACAAAGCGACCGTCCCCAAGACGAAGCAAGTGGTTGTGCGGGAGGATGGCAAGGGTGTTACTTTCACCATAAGTGCCACCCACGACAGCAAATAGGAAAGCACGCTCGTCTCCTTCCTGCGAGCGAATGTCGGCATGTTTGCTTGGTAACCATCTGACATCCCCGGTGATCGAGGACCACATTGATGTCTGCCATCATTCACATTCAGAGGTGTGCTCCACCCTATGTGGTTAGCAAACCCCATGGTGGTGCGCAAGGCAAATGGGAAGTGGATGCTCTGCATTGACTTCACACATGTCAACAAGGCTTTCTCGAAGGACCCCTTTCCCCTGCCGTGCATCGACCATATAGTGGACTCAACTACCGACTGCAATCTATTGTCGTTCCTAGGTGCCTATTCTGGTTATCATTAGATCTTCATGACCGAGGAACACGTAGAGAAAACATCATTCATCACCCCCTGCGGCACGTACTGCTTCAAATGCATGCCATTTCGGTTGAAAAGTGTGGGCTCAATGCTTGGAAGGGCCCTTCAGATTGGTCTTGGGCCGTAGCTGCGAAGAAATGTGGAGGTCCACATGGACGACATCGTAGTCAAGACCAAGAACAAGGCCACACTGATCCAAGAGCTAGAAGAGACCCTTGCAAACTTAGGAAAAATCAACTTGAAGGTCAACCCTGAGAAGTGCGTGTTCGGCTTTCCATCTGGCAAACTCCTTTGTTTCTTCATATCTCAGCGCAGGATAGAGGCCAACCCCGCCAAGATTGAGGTGATCGAGCAACTAGAAGCACCAAAACTCATCAAAGATGCATGATGGCTAGCAGGCTGCGTCGCCACCCTCAGCAAGTTCACCTCCAAATCTGTAGAGCGCGCTCTATCATTCTTCAATATCCTAAAGAAGGCATGCCCAATGGCGTGGACTCCAAAAGTAGAAGCAACATTGTAAGACTTAAAGAAGTACCTGCTCTCGGCACCAATCCTAGTCGTAGCCAAACAGAGGAACATTTTCTGCTATATTTGTCAGCGACAAATGAGGTGGTCAATGCTGCACTGGTGGCGGAAAGGGGAGCTGAGGACGGCGAAACAACGGCCGACGAGCCGGGGCCAACCCCGATGGTTCAAGAACCCAACACCACAACGACACAAGAAGCAGAACAACGAGCTGTGAAGAAGAAGAAGAAGAAGGTGTAGAGACCATTGTATTTGTCAGCTTTCTCCTGCAGGGGCTCGATTGAGGTACTCTAGGATTCAGAAATTTCTCTTTGGCCTTCTCATGGCCTGCTGCAAGCTGTGTCAATACTTCCATGCACACCACATCACTGTCGTCACCCGCTTCTTGCTATAATGCATCCCGAGGAATCCAGAAGCGACCGGTAGGACTGTTGAGTGGGCTCTGGAACTAGCCAGGTTTGATTGGAACTTTGAAAGCATGACAAACATCAAGGTCAGAGCACTGGCAGAATTGGTGGCTGAGAGGACGCCAACACTAGTCAAAACGCTCGACGGTGAGCAGCATGCTCTGGCAGGTGCGACATCCCTTGTCTTAGAAGTAAGCGCTCCCGTGGCAGAAGGAATGCCTTTAGTCCTCGCCGTCAAGCCACGGGCTCCAACGTGGGCACAACAGATCACTCGATACCTCCAAATAGGAGACCTCCCCGAGGAATAAGAGGAAGCCGAATGAGTAGCCCAACAGTCAAGCATGTACCAGTTCATTGACAACGATATGTAAATATGAGAACAAACATGGTGAAATTGAACTGCATGACTTGGGAGGAAGGATGACAGTTGTTGGCAGAGATACATGAAAGGATCTTCGGCTCCCACATCGGGTCACGACCCCTTGTCGGAAAGGTATTCCAGCAAGGTTTCTTCTGGACGACAGCCCTTCAAGACGCCTTGACGGTGGTAACTACATATGAAGCATGCCAATACCATGCCAATTAGACACATCAACCAACACATGCCCTTCAAACCATATCACTCTCCTGTCCTTTCTCTATCTAGGGGCTCGACATCGTCGACCCCTTCCCCCATGCTACATGGGGCTTCTAGTTCTTGTTTGTTGCAATCGACAAGTTCACAAAGTGGACCGAGATGGAGCCAGTGAGAAAGGTAACGACACAAGCAGCAGTCAAGTTTCTTAAAGGGATAGTCTGTCGATTTAGCATGCCCAACAGAATCATCACTGACAATGACACACAGTTCACCAGCAACAACTTCATGCAATATTGCCGAAACATCGACTCCAAGATCTACTTTGTGTTTGTTTCTCACCCAAGGAGCAACAACCAAGTAGAGTGGGCAAACATAGAAGTTTTGTGGGGCCTCAAGATGAGAAATTTCAACAAGCTGCACAAGCACGGAAGGCGCTGGATTGATGAGCTACCGACAGTTCTTTGGTCAATCAGAATGACACCAGATCAAGTCACCAACAAAACACCCATCTCCCTAGTCTATGGTACAAAAGCTGTGCTCCCCACAGAACTCACACATGGGTCACCTCAAGTGAAGGCCTTTGATGAGGACCAGCAAGAACAATTGCAGCATGACGATTCCATGCTCCTTGAGGAAGATCGTCTCCAGGCCGCACTACGTGCCGCCATGTACTAACAAGCCTTGCACCGCTATCACAACCGTCGGGTGCCTGGGACTAGGGGTACCCTGGCCCATCTGCATGTGGCCCACGAAGAAAGGGTTGCTTTCAATCCCGTGTGTCCCACTTACAAGCTTTTGGAACCGGGCCTTCGCGAGGGGCCACACTTTGTGAGGCGCATGGCTGCATTACCGGCAGGGGCTTCACGAGGCCCCTTTGGAGGGCTGGCAACATCCCCTTGGGAGGATGGACTGCCAGTTGTGGGCCTCGTGAGGCCTCGCGACCTGGTGCTCACACGTGGTGATGCACACCATGCCAAATGGTGCCAGGGGTAGCTCCAGTGGGTGCGGACAGAGAGGTTTCCCTCTTTGGCGATAGACGGGCAGCACCAGCTGGCGATCTTGAAAAGCAACTGCAAAGGTTGCCTTCCTGGTGCAAGAGGACCAAGACCAAAGGCTTGGCAGGATGGAGGTCATCCCCGAGCCCACTATCGTGTCACGGCATGGAGCTTTAGCAGGCAAAGACCACCTTTTGTTAGGATAGGCTGCATCCTTGTCCTCCTTCAAACTAGCCATTGTGGCAACCCTTCCCTCTAGATATTTTTGGGGGGGAGGAGGACCATGGCCAATATAAGGAGGAGGCCAGCCACAATAGAGAGGGGCAAGTCTTTTGGGCTGGCAAGAACACACCTTAGACTCATCTTCCACCTCGAGCAATCCACCAAGCAGGAGCAGGATTTTACACCATGAGGTGGCCCGAACCTGGGTAAACTGTGTGTCCTTGTTTGTCTTCCTCAAGCAAGAGCCAACAGAGAGTCGCTTTAAAGTTATGAGGACGAGTAGGGCTAGAGAGCGAGTGCACCATAGTGTTTTAACCTCCCTTAGGTCCTAGGAGCCTTGATTCTGACATTTGGCGCACCAGGTAGGGGTGCCCCGACACCTTCCAGTTCTGCCTCGACCTCACCTATGCCGGCTCGATGGTTGACACTCGCCATGTATGCGCCGTGTGCTCGGCGTTGGGTTGTTGATACGGGGCAAGCCCGTGTGTGTGTGTCAATCTTACACGATTTGGAGGGGATCCACGAAGAACACGAAGAACACGGGGAAGAACAAGAGGAAAACACTAAGAGCAAACACGATTACACATCCACTAGAATCACGATCATGCACAAGGAATGAGATCCCCAAGTCAAACAATGATACAAGTAGTGGTACGCGATCTCCCTCTCTGGAAGGAGGGGCCTTGATATCCCAGAGGATCTTCCCTCGTAAGGGGCCTTGACATCCACTAGGGATCTTCTCCTATAGAGGTATCTCCATGTGAGAGGTAGTGGAAGGAGCTATGCTCAACTATCTAAGAGAAAACCATAGCTAACCCTAAAACCAAGGAGGGGAAGGAGTTTATATAGTGCTAGTCATGAAAGGGTAAGGGAGAGGGAGATACATGGGCCTTGGGCCCGTTCTTGCGCGCAGGCAAGCCGGTTGTACCGGGATAGTGACCGGTTGTACCGGAAACTAGGCATTGTCCAGTTCAACCAAGGAAACACCGGCCTTGAACCACAACCGAACAGATTCGGGGCCCCTATATTCGCGATTGCTGGTGGTGGCGCGCCGGTTGTACCGAGCGGTGGTGCTTGGCCGGTGGTGCCCCGGTTGTACCGCTAATTCCTAGGCAGACGCTTGATCCTCTCCTTGCTCTTGGTGTTCCTCTTGCTCCCTTCCTCCTTCTTGATACCTAAGCACACAAAGTGTCTTTGCTTGAGGTAGCATCCATGTTCCGAAAATATCAAAGGGAGAGTCATAAAGGAGTGAGGTCACCTCATTTGTAATGGCACGTGCACGGGCTCTCGTCAATGGTCCACTTGGAGCTTGAGGTGTTGGTGATGGGTCCATGGTGGTGCTCGTGGGATGCTCCGCATCATATCCCCCCTTGCGAGGGATCCCGCCTCGGATCAAGATCTTCATCACCATGGAAAGGGGAGAGGTCCGCCACGTTGAAGGTGTCGCTCACATTGTACTTGTCATGCGGAATGTCGATATTGTAAGCATTGTTGTTGTAGCGCTCCAACACCTGGAATGGGCCGTCGGCGCGAGGTAGCAGCTTGGACTTGCGCTCATTAGGAAAGCGTTCCTTCCTTAGATGTAGCCACATGAGGTCGCCGGGTTCGAAGACCATGGGATGTTTGTTGCTGTTGCGCTTGGCGGTGGTGCGTTCCACTTGGCGCTCGATGGTGTTCCTTGTATCTTGATGCATCTTCTTGATTTAGTTTGACCTTGCACTTGCTTCCATGTTGACGCGTTCTTGTAGTGGAAGCAGAAGAATGTGCAATGGGGACAATGGGTTGAAGCCGTATAGCACTTCAAAGGGAGACTTGTTGGTGGTGATGTGTCTTGCGCGATTGTAGGCGTACTCGGCGATGGGGAGGCAATCTTCCCATTCGATGATGTTCTTCTTGATCAACACGCGTAGGAGAGTTCCAAGTGTCAGATTCGTCACCTCCGTTTAGCCATCGGTTTGCGGAAGGTAGGCCGAAGATAAGAATAACTTGATGCAGAGCTTGGTGCAAAGGTCTTCCAAAAGTAGCTCAAGAACTTGACGTCGTGATCCGAGACAATGATCTTTGGCACTCCATCTAGGCGTAAGATTTCCCTACAAAAGAGATTAGCGATATGTGAAGCATCGTCGATCTTGTGGCAAGGAATGAAATGAGCCATTTTGGAAAAATGATCCACAACAACAAAGATGGAATCATGGCCACTTTTTGTTCGTGACAATCCAAGCACAAAGTCCATACTAATATCCTCCCAAGGTCGGATCATGTAGGTGCACTCGAGTTTTGGGATCTCCAGTGCCCCTTACTCGTGCATGGGTAGTAATAGCCACCCTGGCAGCAAGGCCCGGCAGGGACTTGCCAGATACCAACATAGGAGAACCAAGACCACCGGCAAGGTCTTGCCAGGAGGGCTATTGACCCCCCAAACAAAGCAAGGCCCCGGCAAGGCAAGGCCCCGACAAGGCCCCACCAGCACACGGGGCGAGGTGTCAATCCACCTAGACGCGTGTCGTGGCATTGACATTGGAGGGGGCTAAGCGGTGCTGATGGACGGGCTCCCGTCCCGTCCCACTGACGGACAAAGATGCCCGACGGTGCATTAAATGCGCCTGTCCTACTCCGTCAGTGTTAGATATGATAGCACTATAGCTTTGTACACCCCGTGTACACACTGTACGCCACTGTTGGGATCGCCTTCAGAGTATAAAAGGAGGCCCAGGGCGATATGGTAGAGGACTTTTGGACTTTTGGGACTTTCTAGATCATACGCATGGCGGCTGCTCATAGCTCTCCTGTAGGAAGAACCCTAAGAACACTCTCAATACAACCAAGCAGGAGTAGGGTTTTACGCATCCGTGCGGCCCGAACCTGGGTAAAGATCCCCACATGTTGTTCATCAGACTGGCTCTTTGTACGAGCCTTCCCCCCGCCAAACCGAAAGGGGTCCCTATGATCCCATAGGTGTTCGTTCCCCACGACATCTTTGGCGCGCCAGTTAGGGGGCTCTAGGTCATGCGGACCCGCTCTGGTAATTAGCGCGCCAGTTTCTTCACACTCATCATCACCATGGCCCCTAAAAGAAGGGCCTGATAGTAGTTGGCCCATCCGTGTCTGCCATCCCTCTATCCGCGCAGACAAGAGATGGCGTAGACGTGGGTGGAGGAGGAGGAGGTAGAGGTTCGGAACTTCCGTGGCGCTCGATGATCAAGGCCAAGCAAGCGGCACCGCTCGCCGCGGAGACACCCATGGTGGCGGCAGGAACCCCCGCGCCCCTAGGTCTCAAGACGGAGCGTTACCGCCTACGGGTGGTACAGGGAACTCCAGGGGTGGAAGGGTATCTTCCAGGGCACCCACGCTGGCGCCTACGCCACGACCTTCTTAGGAAGCGCGCGGAGAGCCATGCCACAACGCCCATAGTTCTCAACGTCGCCACGGGAAAGCTCCTGCGCATCATTCCCAAGATGCGCGGGACCAGCATGCAAGCGACAGTGGCATGCCGACGCGGGACCGTGGTGGTGCTCCTTCTAACATGGTTAGGAGTCAGAGCACCTCGCGTTCCTCGCGCTGTTCTCTACCGATCACGTCGGAGGAAGCGATGGCATGGGTGCAGTTACTCCTAAACTTCCCTCCTACTACGGAGAAGCTCGACGAATGGAGAGCCACCATTTATAGCCTCCTTAGCCTCGTAGATAAGTTTTGGTCCACCAAGCTGGCTCATGCCAGTGGTGAGAGGGCCGGTGGCAACGCGACTTCGGCTCACTCTCCTCCACAGCAGCATCGCCGATCATTGACTCGATAGACCGACGCTTACGATGGTTACTCAACGGCGTCGTCTGACCCACGGACACACCGCAATCAGCGTCAAGTTCTTCGAGAACGTGCCAAGGAAGACTCTCGAACTACGATCGAGCGGCGATGGGAAGGGCGCCTCTAGTATGATAGGCGTGTGGGCCCCACTGTAGACAAGTCTGCGCCAGGGTATCCTGTCAGCCTACCTTATGAGGTGGGTTGTCCAGCGTTTACCTGTGAGCTACTCCAAGTCCAGTGGCCCAATTCCTGCACGTTCAAGCCAGAAGTCTCAGAGAAGTATGATGGCAAGACTCATCCATCGGAGTTCCTGAGCATCTACACCATTGCGGTGCAAGCTACCGGGGGTCGCGATGACAAGATACTCGCCAACTACTTCCTGTTGGTGCTTAAGCCCAATGTCAACTCGTGGTTGATGCACTTGCCAGAGGGGTCCATCGCCTCCTGGGCAGACTTGTGCCACGAGTTTGTTGGCGCCTTCACAGGAGGTCATCAAGATCCTGGCCAAGAAAGTGATCTACACATCATCCCTCAAAAGGAGGGCGAACCTTTACGCAAGTAGATCCGAAGGTTCAGCCGTGTGCATCACAACATCCCAGACGTTCATCCTGCCGCTGTTATCAGCACATTCCATCAGAACGTGCGCAATCATAGAATGCGGGAAGAGCTGGTGATGAACAGAGTTAGGGATGTGGCCGAGCTTTATGCTTTGGCAGACAAATGTGCTTGGGCTGAGGAAGGGAGGAGACTCCCCAGCGAAGACGTCGACACAGGGGTCAACTCTGAAGATGAAGACACCACTACCCTGGCAAAGAAGGGCCGGCGGTGGAACAAGAAGCACAAGGGCAAGACCGTACTTGCCGTCGAGGGATCCGACAACCCTGGCGCCGCCAAGAAGGACAAGATTGATGACCTCGGCAACGATGTTGCCGGGTGCGCCTCCTTCCATGCCTTGGCGGCTGCCGGCAAGCCAGAAGGCTCTGGCAAGCAGTATTGCAAGATCCATCGCACCAAAGGCCATGATCTCCAAGATTACCGACAATTTGATGAGCTTGCTGAAAATAAAAAAGTCGAGTACGAGAGGCGAGACAAGGAGAAAGGCCAGGATGGTGCCGAGGGGTCCGGCAAGAAGCGTGTCGGCCGAGGGGGTTGCCATGGCAAGCCCAAGCAACAAAAAGACCGACCCGCCCGTGGCCGCGACAAGCAAGAGGGATATGATGATGATGTCAAAGAGGATGACAAATCTAGAGAGCATGAGTTTTAGAAGGCTATAGAGATGATGTGCATAGAGGGAGGTGCCTCATCGCATTCCTCTCACCACCAACTCAAACAGTGAGCGCGCGAGGTTAATGCGGCAGAGCCCTCTATCGGTGCACAGAGACCTCTGAGGTGGTCTAACACTCCTATCATCTTCGATGCCGAGGATCACCCTAATCGCATAACTGCGGTCAGGTGCTTTCCTTTGTTGGTTTCGCCAACAATCCAGAACCTCAAGGTGACGAAGATGTTAGTTGACAGTGGGGCCAGCCTGAACCTGATCTCACCTGATGTCATTCAGAGACTACAAATTCCTGACAAAGATATCGAGCTGATAGGCGCTTTCCAAGGGGTCAATTCAGGAAGAACTCAGCCGAAAGGCAAGGTCACGTTGCCGGTGACGTTTGGCAGCGATATCAATTTTAGGACGGAGAAAATCGGTTTTGACGTAGCCAAGATTTTGTTGCCGTACAACGACATCCTTGGTCGCTCGGCACTGGCCAAGTTCATGGCGGCCACCCACTTCGCTAACAACATGCTGAAGATGCCCGAACCAATGAGCATCATCACCATCAACTCCGACAAGAAAAGTGCACTTATCTGCGCCGACCAACTCTACCGGGGTGCAGTCGTAGCACCTGCCTCCAAGGCACTTGCTGCTGCCGCTGAAGCTCCGGGGGGGGGGGGGGGAGAAGACCGGCAAGGCCTCTGGCACACATTTTGGCAAGCGCACCTCCTTGGAGTGTTGCGCTCCCGTCGACGATGTGCCAGAGAGCTCCACCGGCAAGAGCAAAAAGTCCAAGGCTGCTCTGCCAGAGACCAAGAAGGTGCCCGCCAAGGAGGATGGCATGGGGGGAACTTTCACCATAAGTTCCACCCTTGACGACAAATAGGAAAGCGTGCTCGTCGCCTTCCTGTGGGAGAATGTTGATGTGTTTGCATGTCAACCATCTGATATCCCCGGTGTTCCCAAGGAGATGATTGAGTACCACCTTGACATCTGCCCACATGCATAGCTCGTCAAGCAGAAGGTCCGGAAGAAAGCTTTGGATCAACAACAGTTTATTGCCAAAGAGATCAAGAAACTAGAAGCGACTGGCTTGACCAGAGGAGTACTCCATCCAACATGGTTGGCCAATCCGATCATAGTGCGCAAGGCGAATGGAAAATGGAGGCTGTGCGTTGATTTCACAGACATCAACAAAGCCTGCCCCAAAGATCCTTTTCCCTTGCCGCACATCGAACAAATTGTGGACTCCACCGCCGGTTGTGACTTATTGTCTTTCCTTGACACCTATTCCGGCTATCATCAGATTTTCATGGCTAAGGAAGACGAGGAGAAGACCACATTTATCACCCCATGTGGTACGTATTGCTTTTTGCGTATGCCTTTCGGGTTGAAAAGTGCTGGTTCTACTTTTGCAAGAGCGGTCCAGATTGGTTTTGAGCCCCAGCTACATAGAAATATGGAGGCTTATATGGATGACATAGTAGTCAAAACCAGGGACAAGTCTATGCCCATATCAGACCTAGAAGAAACATTTGCCAACCTGCGCAAGTTCAACATGAAGCTCAATCCCGAGAAGTGTGTGTTTGGTGTCCCAACTAGCAAACTTCTTGGGTTCTTTCTATCTCAACGAGGAATCGAAGAAAATCTCAACAAGATCAAAGCAATTGAGCAAGTTGAAGCACTAAGACAAGTCAAAGATGTGCGCCGTCTTGCCGGCTGTGTTGCCGCTCTAAGTAGGTTCATGTCAAAATCTGTTAAGCGGGCCCTGCCCTTTTTCAAAGTACCGAAGAAGGAAGGTCCAATGAAATGGACTCCGGAAGCGGAGGAGGCGCTGCGGGATTTGAAGAAGTACCTCTCCTCTCCATCAGTCCTAGTCGCGCCAAAACCACAAGAACCGTTGCTGCTATATCTAGCGGAAACAAACCAAGTGGTGAGTGTTGCGCTAGTGGATGAAAGAGAAGTTGATGAGGAAGTAGCGGCAACGGCAGGGCCACCAAGCGACGAACCAGGACATTCCCCGGCAGGGTCTGGTGCTGGCGAAAAAGGATCTACGCAGTTAAAAGAGACAATCCAAAAGAAGAAGGTGGGGCAACGACCAGTCTATTTTGTTAGCTCCTTGTTACAGGGGGCTAGGTCGAGATATTCTAGCATGCAAAAGTTGCTATTCGGCTTTCTTATGGCCTCAAGGAAGCTGCGCCATTACTTCCAAGCACATGAGATCACCATTATCATCCGCTTCCCGCTACAGCGGATCTTACAGAACCGAGAAGCTATCGACAGGATTATGGAGTGGGCTTTCGAACTATCAAGCTTTGGTCTCAAGTTTGAAAGCACTTCGACCATTCAGAGCAGGGCCTTGGCGGAGTTCATTGCAGAGTGGACCCCAACGCCCGATGAAGAAGTTCCAGAGTCAAATCTCCCCGGTAAGGAAGCCGATCAAGAGTGGATCATGTATTTTGATGGAGCTTTCCCGCTACAAGGCGCCGGTGCCGCAGTGCTGCTTGTCGCACCCACCGGAGAGCACCTCAGTTATGTGGTTCAGATGCACTTTCTCCGGGAGAGATCAACGAGCAACACTGCTGAATATGAAGGACTACTTGCCGGTCTTAGGATCGCAGCAGACCTTGGGATCAAGAAACTTATTGTCAGAGGTGATTCTCAAATTGTCGTCAGGCAAGTGAACAAAGATTACCAGAGCCCGTTGATGGAATCTTATGTAGATGAAGCAAGGAAGTTGGAAGAACATTTTGATGGTATGCAAATGGTGCACATTCCACATGCAAAAAACAACGTTGCTGATGGCCTGTCAAAGTGTGCTGCCCTTAAGTTACCTCTAGAACCAGGAACTTTCATGCTCCAACTAACTCAACCCTCTGTGACACCATCAACTAGAAAAGAAAAGAGAAGGAAGTTAAGTTCCGGCAAGTATTCCCCAGCAGGGCTCCCAGAAACCACCGGCGAGAAGGTTTCCAGAGAGAACGACATGCTTGTCGGTGAGGATTGTACTCCGGCAGGGCCCCCGACTCTTGCCGTGGAAGCACACACTCCCTCCAAGCTCGCCGGGGTGCAACAGGCTCCAGCAGGTCCTCAGGCCCTTGCTGTTGAGGCAAATGCTACCCCGGTAGAGGATATGCCTTTAGTCCTTACTGTCGAGCCCTAGGCTCCAGCATGGGCACAACACATCGTGTGTTTCCTTCAGATAGGAGAACTTCCCAGGGAATAAGAAGAAGCAGAGAAAGTAGCCTGCCAGTCTAATATGTACCAATTCATGGACAATGTCCTATAAAGAAAGAGGCCAAACATCATGAAACTCAAATGTATTTCCTGGGAAGATGGACTGGAGCTGTTGGTAGAGATACATGGAGGCATATGTGGCTCCCACATAGGATCAAGAGCCCTTGCTGGGAAGGCATTCCGACAAGTATTCTTTTGGGCCATTGCCCTCTAGGATGCAATGGCATTGGTAACCAAGTGTGAGGCATGTTAGTTTCATTCGAAGAGATTATATCAACCAGCTCAAGCACTTCAAACGATCCCTCTTTTCGAAAACTTTTTCGGTCTGGGGGCTTGACATCTTGGGCCCCTTTCCCTGCACTGCCGGGGGATTTGAGTACATGTACGTTGCAATTGACAAGTTCACAGAGTGGCAAGAAGTGGAAGTAGTGAGGAAGGTGACAGCACAGTCGACCATCAAGTTCTTCAAGAGACTAGTTTGCCGCCTTGGTGTTCCCAACAGGATCATCACTGACAACGCACACAGTTCACGAACTGTACCTTCATGCAGTATGTCCAAGACCTTGGTAGAAGAATCTGATTTGCTTCCGTTGCCCACCCGAGGAGCAATGGCCAAGTAGAGAGGGCTACTGCTGAAGTGCTACGAGGCTCAAGACAAGAACTGTTGATAGTCTGCACAAGTGCGGAAGACACTAGATTGATGAGTTGCCGGTGGTTCTTTGGTCAATCAGAATGACACCAAATTGAGCTACCGGCCAGACACCCTTCTCCCTTGTCTATGGGGCGGAGGCAGTTCTCCCCACGGAACTCATATACGGGTCACCTCGAGTGCTCGCTTATGATGAGCTGGAGCAAGAGCAGTGGCGGCAAGACGATGCGATGCTCCTTGAGGAAGACCATCTTTAGGCTGCTGTGAGAGCTGCATGCTACCAACAAGCTTTGCGCCACTACAATAGCCATAGGGTTAATGCCAGAAGTCTTGAGGAAGGCGACCTTGTTCTTCAGCGAGTTCAGTCCACCAAGAATTCCAATAAGTTGACGCCAAAGTGGGAAGGCCCTTATCGGGTAGTATGGGTCACCAGGCCTGGCACAGTCCGCCTGGATACAGAAGATGGCATCCCAGTGAGCAACTCCTGGAATTTCGAACACCTTCGCAAGTTCTACCCATAAGGCGCAGTTGCTAAGCCTCCCGACAACCACCTTTTGTACAAGTGTTGCCGCTGAAGCATGTAATCCTTGGTACAAAACAAGCTCAGACCCTGTGCGTAGTTGAATAAAGATAGTTCCGCAATCCTGATCGATTCTCATGTTTACTTATGTGCATGTTTGTCTGAAGTGTTGCATTGCACTTAATCCCGGCAAGGGCTAATGGATCGCCAAGGTTCCATATCCATATTTCCTCTTCTTTCATTTTCTCGAAGGACAGAAGGTCATCTCGCATGTAGCTTTGCCGGGGGATGGTGGTACGGATACCTATGAGTGACATTCTAAAAACACTTGCCGGAGGGAGCACGGCAACAAAAAGATAAGTTGCAAAAACCCCAAGTAAATTCTTGTCGTGAAGTTATTTTCCTTGGGCGATCTCGGCTTCTGTATGGAAAACCCGCACGCGGAGGAGCCTTGTTGCGATTTCTTGCGTCCCTATTCTATTTCGAGTCCGCTCAACAGTCTAGGTGACTGCGCTGGAAGCACCGAGGTCTTTTGCCGGCATCAATTTGGCCAGCAGGCTGCTAAAGTCCCACACCTAGTGCTCGCGGCGGAGATGTGCGCGCCGTCAAGTTTCCAATCAAGCGTAGGATGAATACATACAGAAAGAGGTCAGGCAAGGAAGATAACATAACAATTGTTCAAAGCATAACAGGCAATATTACATCGGCCTTGCTGAGATTCTAACATAAAGTAATTTTTTTGACATATGCGGCAGCGAGGAGCGAGGCTGCTAATCCCGGTGATCGCCTTCAACCCGCTTGACTTGGCTTACCCTCTCGACGATGGGCGCGACGAGCTCCTCGAGCGCCTTGACGTCTGCATCCCTCGGCAAGTGGTCGAGGATGTTGGTGAGGTTGAGGTTGGGGTTCTTATACGCCATCTTGACAAGCACTTTGGGGAGGACGGCCTGGCAGAGCTTACGCGATTCGCTGGCCAAGTGGGACGCCCGATCGGAGTGAAGCTGCTCCAAGGCTCTGAGAAGACTGTCAAAGAACATGGTCACCTTGGCGCTTGTGGATACCCTATCGTCGGGAGAATATGTGGGGCCTTCTAGGCCCATGGAGGTCAGTTGTTCGGCAAGCCTCTCCGCGACATCGACGAGCTTTTGAGTCCAGATATCCACTCCATGCACATAATCGTTATGGGCAATGACGGTGTTTTGGACCCGCTCCCTCTCACTGAGGAGATCCTTGACCAGAGCTTTCTCTTGGGTCCTGGCAGTCTCGAGGGTCTCGGTCAGCGTGGCCACCTTCAAGTTCAGGTCATTGATGAACTCATTGGCCAAGGAGAGCTGCTTGGTCTTGTTAGAAATGGCGACCTATGTCTCCATTAAGCTGGTGACGACTTTCTCCCTTTCAGTATCAATCGACGAGACCTCCTTGCCGAGATCCTCAAGATCGGCCTCCAGTTTCTTCACCCACTACTCCTGTAAGTTATTGGCGGCTCCGACGGCTTTGGCTGTGTCGATGGCCCCTTTCAGCTTGACAACGTGGTCTGCCGATAGAGCCTCGAGCGTCTCCTTATGCTTCCGCTCCAGCTGCTGGGTCCGCTGCAGAACAAGACCCTTGATCTCCACTTCCTTGCCGCAGAGCTTCTCGGCAAGCACCTTCTCGCGAGCAGCAAGGTCCTCCTTGTGGGAATCGAGCAAGACACGACACTCTGTCAAGCGAGCATCCTTTGCGGCAGCCTGTTGTTTGGCCTCTTCCTGTGCCTGCTCGGCATCGAACTGCTGCATGAAGAGTTGGCTCCAGCCCTGGCTCAACTGTGTTTGTCGAGTCTTCAGGTCATGGGAAGCTTGGGCGAAGCAGGCCTGGGTTTCCTCGACGCGCTCCTGGAAGTTGGCCTCAGCCGCTTCCATGACTACTTCCCTGGAATCTAGTTTCTCCTTCCAGGCATGACGGAGCGCTCGAAGCTTTCGAAAGCTGTCACCCATGGTCTGGTGGAGCTGCTCCTCTTGGGATTTGCTGCCGGAGCTTGGTGATACGTCTTCAACGTATCTATAATTTTTGCTTGCTCCATGCTGTTATATTATCATTCTTGGATGTTTTACAAGCACTTTATCACAACTTTATATTATTTTTGGGATTAACCTATTAACCTAGACCCAGTGCCAGTTCCTGTTTTCCCCTCCTTTTTGAGTTTTACAGAAAAGGAATAACAAACGGAGTCCAAACGGAATAAAACTTTACAGTGATTTTTTTGGATCAGAAGAGACCTACGGAGCATCAAAGTTGGGTCAGAAGGTTCTCGAGGAGGCCACAAGCCTCAGGTGCTTGGCCACCCCCTGGTCGTGGCCACTAGGCTTGTGGGCCCCTCGAGAGTCCACCGACCTCCCTCTCAGCTCTATAAATCGTCAAATATTCCAAGAAACCCCAACGCAGAACCTAGATTGGGAGTTCCGCCACCACAAACCTCCAGAGCCACGAAAAACCAATCGGGAGCCCGTTCCAGCGCCCTGACGGAGGGGGAAACCATCAACGGAGGCCATCTTCATCATCCCGACGCTCTCCATGACGAGGAGGGAGTAGTTCACCCTCGGGGATGAGGGTATGTACTAGTAGCTATGTGTTTGATCTCTCTATCTCTCTCTCGTGTTCTTGAGATGGCAAGATCTTGATGTACTGCGAGCTTTGTTGATATAGATTGAATCATATGGACTGTTTCCCCTCTCTATCTAGTTGTGGTGAATTGAGTTTTCCCTTTGAAGTTTACTTATCAGATTGAGTCTTTAAGGATTTGAGAACACTTGATGTATGTCTTGCGATGGGATATCTATGGTGACAATGTGATGTTCTATTGATACACTTGATGTATGTTTGGGTGATCAACTTGCGGTTTCCGTGACCTTGGGAATCTATGCATAGGGGTTGGCACACATTATTATCTTGACGTTTCGGTAGAAACTTTGGGGCACTCCTTGAAGTTCTTTGTGTTGGATTGAACATAATGAATCTGAAATTATGTGATGCATATCGTATAATCAAGCCCACGGGTACTTGTGGTGATAATGGAGTATCTAGGTGACATTAGGGTTTTGGTTGATGTGTATCTTAAGGTGTTATTTTAGTACGAACTCTAGGGCTGTTTGTGACACTTATAGGGACATCTCATAAGATTGATCAGAAAAGATAACTTTGAGGTGGTTTCGTACCCTACAATAATTTCTTAATTAGTTCTCCGCTATTTGTGAATTTGTAGTGAACTCTTTGTCGCATGAGAGGTATTTACATATGATTCAACTATGCCAATATTGTTGAGAGAAATTGCACTAGTGAAAGTATGAACCCTAGCCCTTGTTTCCAAGCATTTATACAATGTTTTACTCACCGTTTACTATTTGTTACCTTGCTGTTTTTATATTTTCAAATTACAAAAACCTATATATACCATCCATATTGCACTTGTATCACCATCTCTTCGCCGAACTAGTGCACCTATACAATTTGCCATTGTATTGGGTGTGTTGGGGACACAAGAGACTCTTTGCTATTTGATTGCAGGGTTGTTTGAGAGAGACCATCTTCATCATACACCTCCCGCGGATTGATAAACCTTAGGTCATCCACTTTATGGAAAAATTCCACTGTCCTACAAAACTATGCGCTTGGAGGCCCAACACGAGTCTACAAGAAGAAGGTTGTGTAGTAGACATCAAGCTCTTTTCTGGCACCGTTGCCGGGGAGGTGAGTGCTTGAAGGTATATCTTTAGATCTTGCAATTGATTTTTTTTGGTTTCTTGTCTTTCACTAGTTTGGTTTTATAAAAGGAAACTACAAAAATATGGAATTGAGGTTGCCTCATATGCTTCATCTTTTTAATGTCTTTCGTGAAAATGATGGAAAAGAAAATTGTGCTCAACTGTTAGAACAAGAGGTTATTAAAATGTTTGGCGCTAAATCTTCGAGTGATGAGCATGATTGCAATGTTGTTAGTATGAATTCTTTGAATATCCATAGTACTAATGATGATTGCACTATTCATGATAAAAATATTTCTTATAAGCATGCCAATTTTTGTGGAGTGCATAGAGTTTGTCAAGACATGCCTAAAATGGAAGATAGATTTTGTAAGAGGCATACGTATTTAGAAACTAAATGGTTGCAAGAGAGGCTAGATGTTTGTGCTAAAAGATTTAATATTTATCGCCGTCCTTGTGAACTTCGCAATGAATGTGATCATTTAAATCTCCAATGCAAATTGTTTCATGATCGAATCGTGTCAAAAAATTGTGATAACTTGATTTCCCTTGCGCATCATAATGAACTTAGTTTGCTTCTGGGCTATGAAGAAATGAAACGTATAACTAGGGGTATCCTAGAATATAATCTTAAGAGATTTCTTGATTTTGATCTAAAGGAAATTTATATGTATTGTGCGGTAAATTGCATTGAGAATCCTTATATTGCCAATTACTTAAATACAAGAAAACAATTAGAATAGGAAGAGAATACTAATGAAGGGGAAGAGGTTTCCCAATGTCCTCCTATTTTTTCTTATGATAAATCAGGTAACGAGGAAAAGCTTCTTATTCAACCAACCTCTTGAAAAACAAGTTTGGATGAATTAAATAAGGTCACACATAATGTGGTGAAGAAGAAGAAAAGAAGGAAAATTAAAGGTATAGAGGTATCTCTCCCAAATAATGTTGCTCCCATTATTGATAGGCCTCATGAGAATGAATCAAAAATAGTTGTCAAATATGATACACTTGAGGATAATTTTGTTATGCCTATTGCTTGTTGTAATAATTATGATTGGGAGGATAATTATTCTTCTTATAATCTTGAAAATATTTATGGCACCAACTTGGAGGATGATGATAATAATTGCTATACTATTGGTGTTATTCATACCATTAATGATGAGAGTGATTATGTTTATGATATACAAATCCACAAGCTTGGGGATGCTATGTTTGATGAAAATGAAATGATTGAGAATTTATTTGCTGCAATTAATGTTTGTCTCAAGCTTGGGGATGATATGCTTAATGAACATGATCTTTTTATTCCCCCTACTTTGAATGATCAAATTTGTTATAATGATTGCATGCCTCCTACTTATGATGATTATTGTGATGATACTTATGAAATGAAAAAGAGTGATGATTACTATTATAATACTTGTCATAATTATGAATATCCTTTTACTCAATATTAGTCTTTTAGTGTGGAACCAATTTGTAGTATTCAAGTCTTTTATGATACTCCCACTATTAGTCATGAGAAGAAATTTGCTTATGAGGAGAGTAGTAAAATTTCTATGCTTGTAGATCATGAAAAGAATGCTTTATGTGCTGGTTATATTGTTGAATTTCTTCATTATGCTACTGAAAATTATTATGAGGTAGGAACATATGCTTGTAGGAATTGCAATAATATCAAGTTTCCTCTCTATGTGTTCAAAGTTTTGAAGTTATGCTTGTTTTGCCATCCTATGCTAGATGATTCTTGATCCCATAAATTGTTTGTTCACAAAATCCATATGCATAGGAAGTGGGTTAGGCTTAATTGTGCTAGTAATATGCTTCATGATGCTCTCTTTGTGTTTCAATTCTTATCTTTTTTTGTGAGCATCATTGAAATCATCATGCCTAGCTAAAAGGCATTAAAGAAAAGCGCTTGTTGGGAGACAACCCAAAACTTTTACTTTCTGTCTTTGTGTGTTCACATGATTAAGGTACTGTATTAATCATTTTTTGTGTCTTTTATTTCAATAAAGTGCCAAGTAAAGCCTTTGGGATAGTGTGGATACTTGCTTGTTTCTTCTGTGCAAAAACAGAAAGTTTTGGGTCCAGTATATAAATTCTCTGATTTTACTGGAGCGTCAAAAAATTCCGAAATTTTTGAAAAAAACTTTATATGAAAATTCCTTGAGTTTTCCCAATTTTTCAGAATTCTTAGAGTCAGGGAAATGTGGTGATCATTCAGATCTTTACAGACTGTTCTGTTTTTGACAGATTCTGTTTTGCATGCATAGTTTGCTTGTTTCAAGTGTTCCTATAGCTTATATTGAGTAGTATAAATTGTGGGAATGATGTAATACAGTAGGTATCATGTGGTAACAATTATGAATCTTGTATTGATAGTACCTAAGTGAATGATCTATATTTACTACACTAACCCATCTCATGAAGTTCCGTTAAGTTTTGTGTGATTGAAGTTTTCAAGTTTTGGGTGAGACACCGATATGAGAAGAGTAAGGAATGACAAGAACCTAAGCTTGGTGATTCCCATGTCACCCCCAAGGCAATATTAAAGGAATACTCAAGCGTCTAAGCTTGGAGATGCCCCGGAAGGCATCCCCTCTTTCGTCTTCAACACCATCGGTATATCTTACTTGGAGCTATATTTTTACTCGTCACATAATATGTGTTTTTCTTGGAGCATCATTATATTTTGTTATTTTCTGTTAGGTGTTATTTATAATCTAGTTTTCCAACAAAAATTTCCAAGAATTTCCTTAGGATGCTTGCATTGCATGTTTTGATGTGTGCTGTGTAAAAAACAGAAACTTTGGCTGTAGTGTTTGAATTTTCATATTTTACTGGAAAGTGGAAAGTTTCTCAAATTTTTACACAGTATGTTCATATAAATTTATATAATTTACAAAATTTTCATAATTGTTTGAGTTACAGAAGTACACTGTTTTCATAAATTGCTACAGACTGTTCTGTTTGGGCAGATTGCTGTCATACTTTTGTTATCTACTTATCCTATTGTTTGCATAGCCTATATTGGTATATATAAGTTGTGGAAATGATAGTATACAGTACCTAAGGTTTGAAAATTATTATGAAACTTTTCTTGGCAGTACATAAAGAGTTGACTTATTATTATGTGTACTAACCTATCTCACGAGTTCTTTTTGAGTTTTGTGTGGATGAAGTTTTTGAGAATAGGTGAAACCGTGGTATGAGAGGATTGAACGAGATACAAAAGCTCAAGCTTGGGGATTCCTAAGACACCCCAAGTAAATATTTCAAGAACTCTCAAGCATCTAAGAGTCCATCTAAGAGCTCAAGCTTGAGTTTTGTTATCTACTTATCCTATTGTTTCCATAGCCTATATTGGTATATATAAGTTGTGGAAATGATAGTATACAATACCTAATGTTTGAAAATTATTATGAAACTTTTCTTGGCAGTACCTAAAGAGTTGACTTATTATTTTGTGTGCTAACCTATCTCACGAGTTCTTTTTGAGTTTTGTGTGGATGAAGTTTTTGAGAATAGGTGAAACCGTGGTATGAGAGGATTGAACGAGATATAAAAGCTCAAGCTTGGGGATTCCCAAGGCACCCCAGGTAAATATTTCGAGAAATCTCAAGCATCTAAGCTTGGGGATGCTACGCATCCCACCTCTTGTAACACCCCGTTACGCCTGACAGGATCTAGACTGGCCCCACAGACCAACACTAGTCTTTCCTGTGCATTTTTTCCTCACTCGTGCGCACCCGGGACCAACTTCCCGGTTGGTCACCCATCCTAGAATCGCTCCAAGCCAAGCACGCTTAACTTTGGAGTTCTTTGTCGATATGAGTAGTCTATAATTCCTATTAAGCCAGGCTCTCACATACACCCCCACTCAAAGGAACCGACGTCCTCGTTAGCCCATCAGGAACGTTCCCTTTTGGCACACGTATGCGCGTCCAGTCCGGCACATATGCCATGCTGTGTGCCACGACGGGCCACCCACGCCATGTGTCACATGCCCGTGCACCTAACCCGCGCATGCCCGTGTAACCGCAAGGGTCTACTCTGATACCAAATGTAACACCCCGTTACACCTGGCGGGATCTAGACAATCCTCGTTAGCCCATCAGGAACGTTCCCTTTTGGCACACGTATGCGCGTCCAGTCCGGCACATATGCCATGCTGTGTGCCACGACGGGCCACCCACGCCATGTGTCACATGCCCGTGCACCTAACCCGCGCATGCCCGTGTAACCGCAAGGGTCTACTCTGATACCAAATGTAACACCCCGTTACACCTGGCGGGATCTAGACAATCCCCACAGACCAACACTAGTCTTTCCTGCGCACTTTGTCCTCACTCGTGCGCACCCGGGACCAACTTCCCGGTCGGTCACCCATCCTAGAATCGCTCCAAGCCAAGCATGCTTAACTTTGGAGTTCTTTTCGAGTGGGCTCCCCCAAAAGAAGGAATTCCTTGTTGATATGAGTAGTCTATCATTCCTATTAAGCCAGGCTCTCACACCTCGCTTCATCAACAATTATCGGTTAACCCATGTTGAGCCTAAATTTTTATTAGTTCACATGATGCGTGCTATTCTTGGAGTGGTATTTTTCTTTTGCTTGCTGTTTGAATAAAGTACTTAAGATCTGAAAATATTTTTTGAGGGAGAGAGAGTCCTCACATAGCTCCTTAATTGTTTGACTACTCATATCCTTTGAGAGTAGCTTGCCATTTGCTCATGTGCTTTACTTAAATTTGTTTGAGCTTGACGGAAAACCAATGGCAATACATGAAACTAGTCCCAAAGTGATAGATATCTAAGGATGATATAATAAAAACTTTCATGAAGATCATGGGACAAATTAAACTTGATTCTTTGTAATAGTTTTGAAACATGATGATAGTAATATGTGAGTCATGTTAGTGAGTAATTATGCTTAGTAAGAATATTGGTGTTAAGCCCGGCAGCAATGATGGCTTCCTCAATAAGAACTCCCCCTTCAGGTGGCACGCCAGTGCTTGCCGCACCGGGGATGCTGACAAACAAGTTGTCACCGACCTTGAAGTATCTGCTTGATGAAGGGGTTTCAGAAGGACGCGGATGGTCCTCGACAGCCGCCTCCCGAGCCGTCGGGGGCTCAGTGGTTGGTGTAGCGCCTGGCGCTCCTGCGGCAGGGATGCCGTCAGTGCGACCACTGGCCTCCTCACTGACCTTCTCGACAGATTTCTTGGCGGCCTCCTCTTTTTCGCAGCCTTGGTGGCCTCAGCGTTGGCAGCCTGAACGACAGTGTTCTTGGTGGCTTCAGCGGCCTCAGCGGCAACACTCTTGATGGCCTCCTCGGCAGCGTTCTTGGCGGCTTCAACAGCCTCATCGGCAGCACTCTTGATGGCCTCCTCGGCAGTGATCCTATCGGCCTCGGCGGCGGCGTACCTGGCGGTCTCCTCGATAACGGCGTCGATGTCCATGCCCTCCATCGAGGGAATGTCTGTAGGCCAAGGAAACAAACCAAACGAAGCTTAGGTGGAATTTCAAGAAGACAAAGAGAGAGAGAGAGAAGTGACGAACATAACAAAGAATACCGGTGCCTATGCTTGCTAGCTCCCCCTCATCATGGTAAAGCAGCTGGAGGAGGTCCTTGCCAGGGACCCATCTCTGGGCGGCATAGACGATGGGGGTGGCATGTCCGGAACGGTCGCTGGTGGTTCTCCTTGCCGCCGTCCTCCTCCTGCACGTCCGGTGATGTCAACAGTAAAGATGCAAACCCCAGCACTTGCCAGCGGGAAGTGAGTGATGGGCTCATGCTGGGGGCTCCGCCGGGGACTGAGTCGAGGGCTGCATCGTGGACTAGCCTCCGGGTTGACGGCGGTCGTCCTTGGCATGCCTGAGGCACACGCCGATGACTCCTCGACCATCGAGGTCCTCGCCCTCTTCACTACCCACTACGCAAGCGTCTCTGCATCCCTGGGGAGGCATAACAAGACGAATCAATTGAGTAAGATAAAAACCAGAAGTTAGAAAAGTAAAAGATAACAGCAGGACCCTTACTCCTCATCTTGTTCCCCCGAGCTAAGGGCAGAAAGGTCGAGGGTGACCTCTGTCGTGGTGCCTGCATGAGGAGGTGGAGGGGTTCTCCTGGATCACTTGGCCGCGGCGGGCGTGGGTTGCTGATGGGTTTCTTGCCGCCGCGCGGCCTTGCCGGTCACCCCCTTGCCGGGGGTTGTGCCGCTTGAAGGAGCTTGACGGACGGGGAGCCTAGAGGCAGCGTGCTGAAGGACGCTCCTTTTTCAATTGCACAAGGGACAGGGCCTCCTCGAGCAGCTCCTCCTCAGCTACTTCTTCGGCAGGGCAACCCCAGGCGGACGTGTCGCCTTTCTCCTTGGCGGTCCCTCCCTGCCCGACAAGGTCTTCGTTCGACAGTGTTTCCCCTTTGCTGGCTTCGTCTTCCAAGAAGCCGGTGCTGCCGGCCTCCGCGGCGAGATCTGCTTCCTCCACCCTGCTGGTGATGTATGCTAGCTCCTCCTCGGTAGTGTCGTGGACGAGGCCCTCTTCCCCACGGATGGCCCTTTCCACCAAATTATTGAAGCATTATTGCACCTTCTCGGCAGGCAACTCAATCCAAAACTCATCAAGGCTGTGGGCGTCGAACACCGGCATCATGGAAATGATCCTCCCTAAGGCGACATCATTGCACAATGGGCTATGCCTGCTGACGGCTCGGGTACCGGAGCATTCCAGAACAGCGCTTGACAGAGGGCTCTGTGCTGCATAATGGTCAGGTTGTGGTTCAGCCCAGGGCAAAGCCTCATGATGTCCGCCGTGTTCCGAAAATCCCAAGATGGCCTCCCCTTATTATGCAAGGGGGCAATGCGCCGGCGGAGGAAATCGGAGCGTACCATCTCTACGGTAAGGCGCAACTGTAAGTTTCCCATCCTCGGGGTCAACGACGCCCAGTCCTCTCCACACACCATTTTAGCCTTCCGCGACAAACAAAAGGGCAGGACTTTCTCCTCCCGAATCCAGCACCATCTGCCCCGCCACTCGTCCCACCTATCACAGTAGGCCCCATTAGGGTAGACCTCCTTGGTTCCTGGCCGTGGAATCCAAGTGATGGCACCGGAAAGGGCTCCGCCTGGTTGGATGCGAGGGGAAAAGTAGTGGCGGAAAAGAGCTATGTTGGGGACTACTCCGGCAAAGTTTTTGCAAAGGTGGGCGAAAACTGCCATGGACATCATGGCATTCAGCATGAAATCCAAGAGTTGGAAGCCGTAGGTGAACATGAGGTCATTGAAGAAGTCCAAAAAAGGGGGACAAAGCAAACAGTAAAAGTAATCGGCAAAAGAAAGGGTATTTGCTTGGTCCGTCCCCGGAGGGGCCTCGACTCACACAGGTGGCCGGATGCGCCGTTGTCCTCGTCGCCCACATCCACCACTATTGCTTCTTCAGGATGTCCATGCCAAGCCCCAGCAGAAAGACGACGTGCTCCTTCCACATCCTCACCATCTTGTTCTCCGAGACGACCTCTGCTTCCTTGCCTTTTCTAGATTTGGGCGGATGGTGGTGACGAGGGTGGGGGTTGAGGACGAAGAGAGACCAGGGGCATGGATGGGAGGAAGGGGCCCTGTTTCGGGCTCGAGGAAGAAGACGACGGTGGTTCTCAAATTGGGAAAGATGAGAGATAAATGAGCAGCGCCTCTGCAGTTTCCTCTTTTATGGGGAAGGCGCGAGGTAGTCTCTTTACTAAAATAAGTTAACATTGAAACGTTTCGCGGGTGCGCTACTGTAATGGCTGCGCCACACACGTATCCCACGTCCCGCATTCAATGGACATTGTGGGGAAGCGCAGCGAGCGCAATGATCACAACCGCAAGGCCCTGCCATGCGTGCCCGTACAATGATTGGGCCTGGCCCAACAACGCCTCGCGATGTGTGTGGCCTAGGCCCGGGGGCTCCTCTCGGTGCACTAGTGTTTTGGGCTCTCTGGTGCCCCTTACTCGTACACGGGTAGTAATAGCCACCCTCGCAGCGAGGCGTGGTAGTGACGTGCCAGATACCAACATGGGAGAACCAAGACCACTGGCAAGGTCTTGCCGGGAGGGCTATTGAACCCCCAGGCAAAGCAAGGCCCCGACAAGGTAAGGCCCCGACAAAGCAAGGCCCCGGCAAGGCGAAGCCCCGACAAGGCCCCACCAGCGCATGGGCTAGGTGTCAATCCACCTGGACGCGTGTCGTGGCGTCGACATTGGAGGAAGCTAAGCGGGGTGCTGTTGGGATGGGCTCCCGTCCCGTCCCACTTACGGAAAGGGATGCCTGATGGTGCATTAAATGTGCCGGTCCTACTCCATCAGTGTTAGGTATGATAGCACTGTAGCTCTGTACACCCCGTGTACACACTGTATGCCACTGTTGGGATCCCCTTTAGAGTATAAGAGGAGGCCCAGGGCGATACAGTAGAGGACTTTTGGACTTTTGGGACTTTCTAGCTCATATGCGTGGTGACTGCTCATAACGCTCATGTAGCTAGAACCCTAAGAACACTCTCAATACAACCAAGCAGGAGTAGGGTTTTACGCATCCGTGCGGCCCGAACCTGGGTAAAGATCCCTGCATGTTGTTCATCAGACCAGCTCTTTGTACGAGCCTTCCCCCCGCCAAACCGAAAGGGTTCCCTATGGTCCCATAGGTGTTCGTTCCCCACGATAGAAAAGAATAGGAAGAGGCATGTAAAGACCATGGGATTGAGCTTTTGACTTAGCTTTGTGGCATGTAGAGCATCGGTTGGTGAAGCGGGTAACATCATGAAGCATCTTTAGCCAATAGAACTTGTCGGAGAGGGTGGCATATGTCTTATCGCGTCCAAAGTGACCCATTAGTCCTCCGCCGTGAGCGTCTTGCAAAAGCAACAAACGAAGAGAAGACTTGGGAATGCAAAGTTTGTTAGCACGCATAAGATATCCATCTTTCATGTAGTAGTTCTCCGAACAAGTTTTCACTTTACAATTGGCATAAGGTGTAGGAAAAGAATCATCATGCGCATACAAGTCTTTTATATGGTCAAAGCCAACAACATTCAATTCAAGTTGAGTAACGAGCATGCATTTGTGGGAAAGAGCATCCGCCACCAAATTTTCTTTACCCTTAATGTATTTGATAACATAAGGAAAAGACTCAATAAATTCACTCCACTTAGCATGACGTTTGTTCAACTTAGTTTGACCCTTGAGGTACTTTAGAGTTTCATGATCGGTATGAATGACAAATTCATGTAGGCACAAATAATGTTCCCAAGCTTGTAAGATTCTCGCCAAAGCATACAATTCCTTGTCATAGATAGGATAATTGAGTTAAGCGCCAGAAAGTTTCTCACTAAAGTGCGCAATTGGGTGCTTTTCTTGCATAAGTACACCTCCTATGCCATTACCACTAGCGTCACAATGCACTTCAAAAGTTTTGTGAAAATTAGGCAAGGCAAGAAAAGGTGCATGAGTAAGCAAATTCTTAAGTTCATAGAAAGCGGTGTCTTGGGACGGTCCCCAAACAAATGGTGCATTTTTCTTGCTCAAAGCATGTAGAGGGGTAGAAATAGTGCTAAAATCTTTCACAAAGCGGCGGTAAAACCTGCTAGACCCAAGAACCTACGCACTTGTTGCAAATTGGTGGGTGTAGGACAATTTTTAATTGCCCCAATCTTAGACCCATCAACATGGACACCCTTTGAGGAAACCACAAATCCTAGGAAAACAAGTTTGTCCACACCAAAAATGCATTTTCCCATGTTAGCGTAAAGTTTTTCGTTGTGGAGAGTTTGCAAGACGTTTCTAACATGTGTGGCATGTTGTTCTAGAGATTTGCTAAAAACAAGGATGTCATCAAAGTAGACCACAACGCAATACCCAATGTTGGGGCGCAACACATGATGCATCATGCGCATGAACGTACCCGGTGCTTCGGATAAGCCCATGGGCATCACTAGCCATTCACAGAGACCAAATTTGGTTTTGAAAGTGGTTTTCCACTCGTCACCCTCTTGTATGCGAATTTGGTAGTAACCACTCTTCAAGTCTATCTTGGAAATATAGTGGCACCACTAAGTTCATCTAGCATGTCACCTAAGAGTGGTATAGAGTGACGGTAGCGAATGGTGATAGCATTTATGGGGCGACAATCGGAACACATGTGCATACTTCCATCATGTTTAGGCACTAGGATCATGGGGACCACACAAGGACTCAAACTCTCGTGAACATGCCCTTTATCTAGGAGTTTTTGGACTTGACTTTGTATCTCCTTTGTTTCATCGGGGTTGACGCGGTAGGGAGCCTTGTTGGGAAGCGGTGCGCCAGGGATGAGGTCGATGCGGTGTTCGATCCCTTGTTTTGGTGGTAGTCCCAGAGGTAGCTCGTCGAGGAACACATCTTGGAATTCCTGTAATAATTGAGATAACACAAGAGGAAGATGTTGTGAAGGGTTAGGCCGGGTAACATAATCCTTGCACACTATCATGTAGTGAAGGACGGTCGATGGGCTCTCACTCACATCCCTGAACTCTCTTTTGGTGGCAAATAGAACTAGGTCACCATGTCCCTCATTGTGGGGTAACTCAAGTTTGGCTTGTGGCGCTCACTCGCTTTGAGGTGGATCACTCTCTCACTTTTCTCTCCATGATGGGACGGAGCTTGCTTGTCGGCGATCACTTTACTAGGAGACATAGGGCGAAGCACATATTCCGTGCCCTTCATCTTGAAGCTATATTGAATGGTGCGCCCGTTGTGTATGGCACCACGGTTGAATTGCCAAGGTCTCCCAAGGAGGAGGTGGAAAACGGTCATGGGCACCACATCACACTCCAAGGTATCTTCGTAAGGGACGATCTTGAAGGAGACTTGCACGGTGTGGTCGACTTGGATAGTGCCGGAGTCGCTTAGCCATTGGACATTGTAGGGGCAAGGATGCTTTTTCTTGCTCAAGTGCAACTTGGAGCAAAGTTCTTCACTTGCCAAATTATGGCAACTTCCTCCATCGATGATGACCTTGATGGATCTCCCTTGGATACCAACCTTGGTGTGGAAGATGTGGCATCGTTGGTCCTCGTCTTGTTGTTGTTGTTGAAGAGTCAACACCTTGGAGACAACAAGAGTGGGGCTCGGATCGTTGTCACAAAAGACTTGAGAGTCTTCATCTTAATTTACTTGTCGGTGCACGAACACTTGTTCCAAAGCTCCCATCTCATCATCACTCAGGGAGTCATAGGAGCCATCCCCTTGGAGTATCATGGTTCGTCTTGTGGGGAACTCATGCATCTTGTGGCCTCGGCCTAGGCATGTGAACCACTTGATGGAGCTCGTTTTGACGTCATCCAGTGTTGGTGTAGAGGATGACACTCTTGTCTTGCTTGTGGGTGCGTTCCGTGAGGATGAAGATGACTTGTCCTTGTAGCTTGACTTGTCATCTTTGGTTGTGGAGGTTCTTGTAGAAGAGGGCGTAGTTGGAGTAGCTTGAGTAGGTGCACCGTAGCTCTTGTAGGAGGTCTCGGAGTACTTATACTCTTCTTGAACTTGACTTTCCACCTTGGAGGCTTGATGCACTAGCTCGAGCAAGTTGGAGTAGGGTTGGAAATCCACAATTTTCTTGACTTGGTAATTGACAACATTCAATCTACATGCCATAGTTTGCTCATCGTCCTCCTTCACGTGTGCTCTTATCATGGCCATCTCCATCTCTTGATAGTACTCTTCCACTGACTTGGTGCCTTGCTTGAGTAGTTGGAGTTTCTTGAAGAGGTCATGATTATAGTGAGTTGGGACGAATCGCGCTCGCATGAGTTCTTTCATTTGTACCTAAGTTGTGATTGGAGGGTCACCTCTTTCTCTTTGTTGCATGATCACTTGTTCCCACCAAATGATCATGTAATCTTGGAACTCAAGGGAGGCCATGGCAATCTTCTTGTCTTCTTCATAGTTGTGCAACCGGAATATTTTGTCGACCTTGAGTTCCCAAGAGAGGCAGTGTTCGGTATCGTTGCTTCTAGAGAAGTTAGGCATGGTGAGCGAGCATAGTTGTCTTGGTGATTGCGATTGCGATTGCGATTTCCTTGACGTGAGCGAGCATAGTTGTCTTGGTGATATTGGCCTTGCCTTGGCGCATGATCATCCACATGGTCAACGGGATTTGCATGAGGTCGAGCATCTTGATGCGGAGGTCCATTGTTGTCATGTTGGTCTTGCCCCCTTGGGGGATCTCATCAACATGTTGCTCCTCTTGCCTTGGGTGTTGTGGGTATCGTTGTCGCACTCGTTGTTGGAGTTCTTGGTTCTCCTCTTGCCGAGCTTCTTCTTCTTGGCATTCTTGGTGTAGAGCATCTTGTTCCTCACGAGCTAGACGGTTGCGTTATTGCATGGCATAGTTTGCATCGCGAAGCGCCTATTGTGCCTCTCGTGCTTGTTCCTCATGGCATCGGTCTTCTTCCCGACGGTGACGTAGGCGATCTTGCTCGTATTCGTCTTGCTCTTGTTGGCGACGATGGTCACACTCGCGATGTCGACCTTGAGGCTAGTCATGGAAGGGGTTTATTGAATCTTGAGAGAGGCGACGCGTGTCACGTTGTTGTGGTCGAGCTCGAGGAGGACTTTCGCCGGAAGAGTGCTCGGAGGAGTGTCGACTAGCTGTGTGTCGGTGAGTTGAGCTAGACGTAGAAGATGAGCGCTTGACCACCAAAGCACGGAGCTCGTCCATTTGCGTAGCCATGAAGTCCCGTGTTTGCTCCTCGGATTCACGTATGTTGGTGGCTAGATGCTCGATGCGGTCCGTGAGGACGTCATGTGCTTGACACATTCCCTTTTGTGCGGCGAAGAGTTGTATTTTGGTGACGTAGGTGTTCGCGTCGTTGTTGTGCTCCTCGAATATTGGGTTTGTCATGGTGTTCCTATCCATGATACTCAAGTAGATATAAGTGGAAGAATGGGAAACACAATACCAAATACCGTTCCAAAGCTTGAAATGAAGATCAATCACTCAATGTGAAATCAACGAAATAGTAGAATTGGTACCGAGTTTGGCCTTCTCACACCTACAAGGTAATGTTTATGGAGTATCTTGGTTAGGATGGTGGCCCAAAATTTCAAGCAATTCGAGAATATGAGGCAATAAAGTTGAGAGAGATCCGCAAGTAAGAAAGTAAACAATGTGAATCAAGCAATGGGTGAACTCGGAAACACACACATGAAATAGAACAGTGGGGTTGTGCAACCAAAAGTGAGCTCAAAATGTGGAATCCACGGAAAACACTCTTGTTGCACAACTCTAGAGAGACGGTAGCATGATTGCTCTAATGGGTGTGATACGAACTTGTGCACAACTTATAAGAGACAAAAATGTGTCGTCTTCCTATTCCCCACTTGCTATGTATGCGGCATAAGTCACTCACCGAAGTGATCCAAAGCGATGAAGTATGATATGCAAATGTTGCGATGCTATTGTTCTTTTGACCTTGCTTGAAAGCTTCACTTGTCTTTCCTTTTTCAATGATATTTGGATTATCACTACGCAGGACGTGCACACCAAGATAGCAGTTATGTATGTGGGTACTTTGCAACACAAGAGATGATACTAGGATGTATATGCATGCAATGGTAGCTATGTGGAGTATGTATCACTAATGTGCACAAGTAGCTTGGCCCGACAATACTCAATGGCTAGTATTGATAGGTAGGTAATGCACATAGGTTATGGGCAACAATGTGATGGCAAGGATATGAGTCAAGAGTGTCGTTGCGGTTACCGTCCTTGCTTGCGGTGAGTTGTCAATGAAGAGTTGGTTGGCGACGTTGCGGGGTGATAATGAGTGGCGATGTCGATGAAGAACCACTCCTAATTAGCCGAAACACCTTAGGAAGTGGCAGGTTCACGACTCAAAATCTTAGATGCAAATGGGTTACGGAAGAAAATGGGCGAAAGAGAAAATGAACAAAACTGAAAAACTGGGAGGTTGCGGTTGTACCGCTTGTGGTAGCGGTTGTACCGCTCCTGGGAAACCTGGGAATTAGCAGTTGTACCGGTCGCTTGGGCGGTTGTACCGCTCCTGTGGATTACCGGTTGTACCGGTGGCCCAGGCGGTTGTACCGCTCGAGGAAAAACTACAACTTCGAGATCATGGGAAAAACAAAATTCGGGCAATTTTGCGAAGGAAAATGATGGGGATGAAGGGGAAAAGCTAGATTCACTTGTTCACTACTGAATCCACAGATCAGAAACAACAAAACCATCTCAAATCCAATGAATCCAAGAAAATTTGGTATGGCTATTTTGTGGGGATTTTTGAAATTAGGTAAAAACAAAGCAAAAATTGGCTAGAAAACTGTGGGGTAGACTCCAAATTCATGATCAACGTGGCTCATGATACCAATATGATACGGGGAAAGCCCGTGTGTGTCGATCTTTCACGATTTGGAGGGGCATTCACGAAGAACATGAAGAACGCAAGGAAGAACGGGAGGAAAACACTAAGAGCAAACACGATTACACAGCCACTAGAATCACGATAGCACACGAGGAACGAGATCCCCAAGTCAAACAACTATACAAGTAGCGGTATGTGATCTCCCACTCCAGAAGGAGGGGCCTTGATATCCCGGAGGATCTTCCCTCGGAAGGGGCCTTGACATACACTAGGGATGTTCTCCTATAGAGGTATCTCCATGGGAGAGGTAGTGGAAGGAGCTATGCTCAACTATCTAAGAGCAAACCATAGCTAACCCTAAAAAGAGGAGGGGAAGGAGTTTATATAGTGCTAGTCACGAAAGGGTAAGGGAGAGGGAGATACATGGGCCTTGGTCTTGTTCCTGCACGCAGGCATGCCGGTTGTACCGGGATAGTGACCGGTTTTACCGGAAACTAGGCATTGACCGGTTCAAACGGTGAAGCACCGGCCTTGAACTGCAGACGAATAGATTCGGGGCCCCTGTGGTCGCGGTTGTTGTTGGTGGCGGGCCGGTTGTACCGGGTGACAGTGCTGTGCCAGTGGTGCCCCGGTTGTACCGCTAATTCCTGGGTAGACGCTTGAGCCTCTCCTTGCTCTTGGTGTTCCTCTTGCTCTCTTCCTCCTTCTTGATACCTAAGCACACAAAGTGTCTCTACTTGAGGTAGCATCCATATTCCAAAAATATCAAAGGGATAGTCATAAAGGAGTGAGGTCAGCTCATTTGTAATGGCACGTGCATGGGCTCTCGTCAATGGTCCACTTGGAGCCTGAGGTGTTGGTGATGGGTCCATGGTGGTGCTCGTGGGATGCTCCGCATCAGTTGTCACAATGGAACCGTCGACAAAGCATCCACTGCCGCCGCGGACCGTGCCACCTCCGGGTAGCGGGACACCTCACGGCCCCGGCATGACGGGGCGGCCGCCCCGTCACACCTCCTTTGGCTCGCATGCATGTGGTGGACCTGAACACGCATGATGGGCTGCTCATGGCAGGCGAGAAGATCCGCTACTGTTTGACTGATGGAGGCTATGACTCTTGGGCATACCACGTCACCGAGCTTCTCGTTGTCACTAGGAGAGCTTTGCCTCCCTACCGCCCGATCCAGCCCCCGTCATCGTTTCCGAGAGGTGGCCCCATCAGATCCCAGGCCAACGGGCCCAAGTAGGGCCCGCCACACTCCGTCCTCCTCCTCCTTTGGATCACCGTGTCTGGTTTTGGCCCGCTGCCCGACTCTGGTAGCGCCGTGCCCGGAGGAGGCGGGGGAATGTTCTACTTCCACCACAACGTGTGCTCTCACGACATGAGGGACTGTCGGGCATTCGAGCTTCCACGCAACGAGCATGCTAGCCAGTGCCAGGGCAAAGGCGTCCGTGGTGCTGTGCGCGAAGGAGGCCACACCAGTAACATAAGTGATAACTAGGGCGGAGACCCCCACCAAGGCTAGCGTTAGCGGCCTCACGATGTCGGCAGGCTTGGACCGACCCGTGAGAACACTTGGCCAGAACGGCCCCACGGAGTGTGCCTCCCTGATGACGTGGCCCTGCCGGCCTAGCTAGGGCCGTCTGAAGGAAGCGTCGATGGCTCAGACAATGAGGTGTCTGAAGGAGAACGGGGGCCTCACGTGGTGGCCTGCATCCTTGGCAGGCCCCAAGCCTCCTTGTTGATTTACCAGCCTGGGCACCCTCAGGGCCTAGAGAGCGGTGTCTCTCGAGGATTTGAGGCCACGCAGTCTCCCCTGGGGGCACATCACATCATCTCTTTCAACTCGAGGGATGGCGCGAAGCTCACGGCCACTGCGGGTGCACCCCCCTTGTTGTGTACCACCATCATCTGTGACGTCTCCGTCATGAAGACCCTTGTTGACGGGGGCACCGACCACAACGTGCTCTTTGTGGAGATCTTCAAGACCCTTCAGGCGCTCTTTAGTCGGCTGGCCCCCGCCAAGCCATTTTACGAAGCCACCAGGCATCCTACTGTCCCCTTGGGGTAGGTCCGCCTCCCCGTCACCTTCGGCACGCGCTGCAACCACCGCACCAAGCTCATCGACTTCGCTATGGCACATATCGGGTCCCCGTACAATGCGGTCTTGGGCTATCCTGCGCTTGCTAAGTTCGCGGTGGTGGTCCACCATGGTTATAACGTCCTTAGGATGCTTGGCCCCAGCAGTGTCATCACCATCACCGGCGATAAGAGGGACGTGGCACGTGTCATCGGGTGGACCTTCGAGGCTGCCGCGGATGGACGCCCCGACGACGAGGAGAACGCGCGGCCTCGCGAGGCCGCTTCCCCGAGGAAGAAGCATCCGTCGCCCACCCCAGCTCCGGTCGAGGCGGAGAGCGTGCGGCTGAGCATCAATGGCATGGACCCCACGCTGAATGCCAACGCCTATCTCCTCTCGACGTAAGGAGGTGCTCCCTGTGCCCCCCTTTGAGGTCTGGCCTAGGGGATCTCGCTTGGGAGGCTGTTGGCCTAGCCTATGGGATGAGGGGGTGCACGAGCCCTGCCCAGGGGTGAGTCATGATGCGTGCTCCTATGGGCGAGAGGCATGACGTCGGGCATCAGGATCACAATAGCTCATCGTTGGGGAAACGTCAGGGCGTGCGAAGAAGTGGACGTCACGGGCTTTAGCGACACCAAGCCCGGAGTCTCGCGGTGCCCCGATGCTTCGTGGTGCGTCGTCACGAAGTTTTTGCAGTAGCACGGCTGCCAGGTGATTTTTTGTTTTGTACCGCCAGGCGGCCCTCCGCCCCTCATGTACTTTGTGCCCCCATGCTGGAATCCTTCACGATGTAATGGACCTGCTTAACCTTTGTCTTAAGTTTGTGCGGTTTGTTCAATCTTTAAGCGCCTTGTCGTCGCCTGGGATCTTCGCACCCCCACAGCCGCCCCAGGACGGTTCCTCACGAGATGGTTGGATACGGCATCTGCGCTGGGATTTGTCCTCGTAGTGCCGAGAAATCCAAGTGACCAAGCTCTGGCTCACAGGCTGGCCCCCCGTGTTAGCCATCTCTCCAAGGTCCTTGGTGACCTGCCCTCTCGAAGAACCGTCACGGGCGGGCAGTGGGGACAGGATGCAACTCGTGTGGCTGCCAGGCAGGCGCCTCGTCGCCTTTGACGCCAGCCCCAACACCTGTACAAAGCACTCTGCACACATGTAATAGGTTGCGGAGACACACAAAAATTGTGTGAAAAACAAGGCATAACCCGCCTGAAGACCAAGGAAGGAGCCCCCTAAGCCGTGTGCTTGGGGCATCCGACACCTCCTTAATCGCCGCGTATGACACTCTCACATAATAATGCGTTTTGGGGTTTTACACGCCCCGGAGCCTCCTGCTTGAGCCACCTCTCGACCTCAGGAGGATTCCTACCCATGCCTAGTGGAATCCCCATGCTCAACGCTGGTGGACTAACACCTTCAATTGCGGTGCGTGACACTCTCATGTAATAATGAGTTTTGGGGCTGTACATTCCCCGGAGCCTCCTGCTTGAGCCGCCCCTCAGCCTCAATAGGACTCCCGCCCACGCCTAGTGGAAGCCCCATGCTACGCGCTGGGAGAAATGACAAAGAGCTCCCTCTGGAGGGCCGCGATAATCTGAAAAGTGAGAAGCCCTCACCTAGGCAGCCGTTCGTCCCCCCGCGATATGCGCCCATCAGCTCCCCCTTGGGCCTCACGCACGCGGGGCCTGGGCACGGGGCCTGTGCTTGGGCCTGTCCTAGCGGCTCTAGAACCAGGAAGACTGGGTTGTGGCCCGGGGACATGCCCACATGCACGACACCTCACCAAGGACATTGGTGACTATCTTCCTCGCACGACACCCAAGAGTAAGTCAGTAAGAGCGTATCATTTCAAGACTAAGCACTCTCGCATGCCCTTGCTCCTAGGGTAATTCCCCAGGTGGCCTCATGAGGTAGGACCAAGCAACCCACGGAGGCCCCATGCATCGGGACCTCTCATGCCAAGCAGCGCGGGGTGACAAGACGACCTTAGGAAAAGGAGCAAACTCTGCGAGGGATGGTGTAAAGGAAATTTATTTTGGATCCAAATTAGCATTAAGTCTAAGCAGGAAAAAGAACATAACCCATTCTCTACATACCCCGATGGGGTCAACTTTGTTCGTTACAGGAAAGGAAAGGCGGCTCAAATAAAGGAAGACTGGGCTCTCGCAGCGTTGCCTCTAGAGGCCGAGGCCTTGACGTCGCTGCACCTAGTCAGAGTCTTCCTCATTGATGCGGGCGCCCGAGGATCTGTCAGAGTCGCGGAGACTCTCGCTCCCTCCAAAGGGGGAGTCGCCACTGCCACTACTAGCGCTGCTGGTGCTCTCCATGCAACAACCCATGCGGTTGCCAGCCTTCCCGAAGGCCTTCCTGAAGAGAGTGGAGACGCCGTCAAACTTGAAGTGGAGGACGTGCCTGTCCTGCAAGCCGTGAGCAAGGGCGAACGATTTCCACCCGTGATCCAGGAACATGAAGCCAAGGGGGCTGAACTCTATCACCACCCAGGAAGAACCGTTGCAGCAATCGTCCGACTGTAGCCACCGACTCACGAGCGCACGCCCCTCCATCCCCCGCACCAAGGAATCCTTGAGCCGGAGCCAAGAGCGAGGACTATCCTACATCCTCACAATGAACTCGTGGGCAGCATCAGCGGAGTAGCCCCATAGCCGGGGCAGCCGGACGGCCGCCTCCCGTCGCTGGCCCTCCCCGTGGCCGCCTCAACCGCTGCACCCACCGCCGCGGGCGGAGCTTCTTCCGTGAATGCTCTGGCCGGCATGGGCCGCCAATGGGGGTCGCCCACACCCTCAAGGAGGTGCCTCAAGCGCGGAGATGGGTGCTCTCCAATGACCGCCGCCCCTCGCCGCCTTCAATGAGCCCGCTTTGCTGATCACTTCCTTTCCCTTCTCAGCGGCGGAGAACTTCTTTGCGAGCACCATTACTGCTACGATGATGGATGGCGAGGGAAGGTGAGAAGGGGGAGTATGAGCCAAGGGACTCCACCACTCTCCTTTATATAAAGTCTCGATGGATGCCCGACCCGCGCTGCCCTCCGCTAGATTGGCGCGGTGTTAAGATGAGTCATGATGACCCCGCTGTCAGTGTCAAACCCGACATATCTCATAGTAGGTGTCCTAAGCTAGGTGTCTTGGAGCAATGGTAACATGGACACATGATTTTACCCAGGTTTGGGCTCTCTCAAGGAGATAATATCCTACGTCCCGCTTTTGATTGTATTGATATGGGGGATAGTACATAGTATAGGTATCTACTACGAGATTGTAGTAATGAGTATGAGATTAAGATTGTCTATTGACTAGCCATGCCTCGGTTTACATAATGCACCACAGGCCCAGGGTTTAGAGGAGTCCTTGTCTTGCCCGTCAAGTCTTGCGGAATCTCCCTTGTATGCATCATGGGATCTCCAAACTAGCCCATTAGTGAATCACCCTAGGGGTCCTCGGCCCGACCCACTGGTCGAGAGACGACATGGTGAGTACCCCCTAGTCTAGAACACCGTTTGTAGACCCCTGAATCGGTCTTCAAGTTGAGGATGCTCCTCGGTTCTTATGAATAATTCTTCGTCTTCGATCATCGGTCTTGAAAACTAGATCAACAAATCTTCCCATGTATGATCTTGAGGATCGCCGACCTGAATCCGAAGAGTTTATATGTCGGGCATCCGAGGAGCCCCTTTAAGTTATCAGCATTTATCAATGCCTTGTTATTTTTATGCCACACCTCGGGGTCGAAGTGTTTCCCGTGCGGCGATGTCCTCTTGCGTCCGAGCTCCAACCCCGAACTGCATCTGAGGTTTGTTTTTGTAGCCGAGCTCCAACGTTGATCGACATCTGAGTGCCAATGACGGTCTACGTCCGAGCTCCAATGCCGGATAGTGTCTGTGGTATATTTTTGTAGCCGAGCTCCAACGTTGGTCGACATCCGAGGTGTCATAGATTACCTCGGTCTCTGAAAACTTGAATGAGTCCATCCGAGCTTAAATGCTGGAATAGTCATCTATGGAACGAGCCATTCGAATCCGAGCTTTATGCCAGACTGCTTCTGAGCTCCAATGTCGGACTGCATCCGAGCTCTAATGATGGTCAGCATCCGAGGTATCATAAACTAACGGGACCTTAAAAAATTGAAGGAATACATCCGAGCTTAATGTCAGAAATGCTCTCTATGGAGCCAGCCATTTGCGCCCGAGCTTTATGCTAGATTACTTTCGAGTTTGGTGCACCACCCCAACTGCGAGCTGATTTTTTGTGGATATTTTCAATTGGTGCAATTTATTCTCTGCCAAGATATATAGCCAGTAGCCCTCAAGGTGCATGCCGATCTAAAACCAGGGATGCGCTTGAAGGAAAAAATCAAAATAAATCCACTGATCCCAGTAGCCCCTGAGACTTAGGTCGATTTGCAAAATCGAGCTGAGGATTAAGTTCTTGCTCGGCAACATTCGTTTGGGATGTAAACACGCTACACAATAGTTTCAGAGACTCAGGTTGGGTGCGCCCGACCAACCTAAGGATCGAATCTCCTCAGAAACCGTTTTGCACTTTGAATTTGCTGCATTGAATAGGCAATGCAGTAGCCCCCGAGCCTGAATTTGGGCACGGGTGGTCGAATTAAGGATCGATATTTGTTTGACACAAACTTTGTTACGTTTGACACAATTTATGTGTAATGATTCTATGTATCTAAGTACTTTACATCATTAATGCTTCAATCCGCATTGTACAAGACTTTGTTGACCGACCATCGACTTCAACCTCCTCGGCCAGTAGCTAAGGAGTGTTTGTCCTATTTTATAAAGCCTTTATAAAGGCAAAGATTTACGACAAACAAGGCAATCCGGCCTTACGGTTTTATAAACAAAGGTATGCGGAGAGATATTTTATATTACTATTAACGTAAGAAACATCTTCTGGGTAAATAGTTCCTTTATAAGTTCCTTTTCCAAGGATATGATGTTGACCATGATCGTGAAACCTCAACTCTGACCCATGTGGGAGGAAAATATTGAGGATTTAGTTCGGAAAATGTTCCCGAATTCTGTGGTCTTTTAATGAGCCAAGATTTTTTTACTTCCGTCATTGCCGACCAATTATATTCTTAAGATGGTTAGCTGTCGGCTTCACCCAACCGAAGGTACTAACCCGGATGACCCGGAAGTAACAATCGCAGAGGTGCTCCCTTTACCCCCTAGCCGAACAATCAGGAACGTAGGGGGTAAGCACACAAGCCAGGCAACACAGCTTGGCCAAAATCTTAAGTCAAATTGGTGCATATTATGGCTTTATAACGATGATTACGGAAGGCATCACTCGCATATTGAATACAAATGCTTTTATGCTATATGCTATTTTGACTCCTTTGTGACCGTTTATCATTTGTGAGTGGCCCATCGTCGGCTTGTACCCCTTTGTAGATGCTACGCAGGGTGTTTCTGCAGTAACAAGACAACGCTTAGCCGATGTCTCGGTGCCTGAAGGCGGTTGTGTTAGCGGAAACGAGGGAATCAGATATCTAGGCTTTATAACTTTCACTTGGTCATGGGAGCTTAAAGTTTGGGAGGCCAGTTACTAGCCCCCGGTTAGTGTTCAGCGTCAGACGAGGTCAAGCTGTTAACACTCCAGCCAATTTTATGAAAGGCCCGTTGTTTAATACGGTCATCGGATCACCGACCACTTTACGCTCATTGTGACAGTAAGTTTTCGGCTTTCTCCACTAAGGTACTTGACCAGTTAAACCGGATGTACAATTGTAGTGGTTCTCCCTTTGCACTCCTAGCCAAACAAAGTGGAACGTAGGAGGCAATCACAGGAGCCGGGCAACTCAATTATTGACGGAAGACACAATTTGAAACTGGTGCATATAAAGCAGTATCCGAGAATGTTTTGCCGAGGACCCTCAGAGTGCCTTGGCTTTTGGTGGGTTCGGCTCTAGACGTAGCCCCCCATCGATATTGTCGATGCTTTAAAAGTGTACTGCGAGAGTTATGCTCGGGAAGAAAAAATTATGCAAAAAATTGATGTTTAGATAAAATAAGATAGTGCCAATCCGAAATTGGTCTAAAATTTAATACGTGCTTCGGTCGGGATTTAACATGATGCAACCGATCTCCAAACTCCAAGCGGGTCAACCTTTGGCTTCAACCTCCATATCCTGAAGGTGGAGTGTTTCTACGAGGCCTGCTGAGCGAACTAAACTCAAGCGACTTTAGAAAGAAAATAGGCTATTCGGCTATTGACCACACACTCATGTTGGAAAAAGGAGTAGTAGAAAAAGACTTTGCAACGACCAAGAAGAAAACACATTTATTATAAAACAGCTCATACAAATTTAAGAGCCCCAAGTGACTTGGGTAAAAGAATTTTATGTATAATGATTGTATGTAACGAAGTACTTATATCATATATGTGTTCGCCCGAACTTTAAACGTGTCTTAACCGACCATCGACTTCTCCCTCTTCGGCCAAGGGCTGAAAAGTGTTACCTACTACGCCATCTGAGGATATCAGAGGTGTTTCGAATAACTAGGCAATCAGGCCATTAGGCTATAACAGACAAAGCGCGCCCATGGAACTTATGTTATATTACTATTTAACATAAGAAACATCTTCAAAGAAAATAGTTCCACCAACGGTTCCTTTCTTTGGGTTCTCATGATTACCATGAGGGGTGTGCAATAGATTTATGTATGTTTGTCTTCCGTCATGGCCAACCATAGTTGAAAACAGTAAGAGCGCTAGCTTTTGGCTTCACCCGTCTGAGGTACGAGTTCAGATAACCTGATCGTAACAATCGCAGAGGTGGTCCCTTTACTCCCTAGCCGAACAATTGGGAACGCAGGGGTAAGCATAGGAGCAAGGCAACCCATCTTTGCGGAACACTTAAGTCAACATGATGCATATATTGGCGTAAACACGAACAAGGAAGGGTGCGATACATTAATAATCATGTGCAAGAGGAATGGCTTCATAAAGGAAGCAAGTAAATGGGGTATTTGAATTTGTTTGTAACAAACAATGTTTTGACGAAGAAAGTTTTTTGCAAACAAATTTTTGTCAAAAAAGTATAATGCTTGGTCGAACCGAACAAAATTTAAAACTGAAAGTTTTTGAGCATGAAAGGGATTTAGCTGGTTAATGTGCTCGTTTTCGATGACACGATCCGGGCTTGTGGCGAGACGAGGATACCCATCGAACTTTGACAGATCCGATGTGTAGTCTTCGGCATGACCGAGCTCCCAGCCCCCAAGCCCATCCCGAGGTGACCAAACGAGGAGTTTGGCACTCCGAACTAGTGTCATGGCTCGGCCAATGTGGCGAGGCAAAGCACCTAGTCCTGCCGAGGTGGTGGAGTACATCGGCAAGGTGACGCCGGGATGACCGCGTGACGACGGTCGAAGTCGATCTCCTGCACTCATAAAATAGTGTAAGCCAAAAGTAATAACAAAGAAATATAATAATATATATTTAAAAAAATAATTCTTCTACTAAGTTAATTTAAGTGAAGAAATAAGTAAAGGAATATGGCCTGGGCGCCGAGGTGCCTGAACGAAGAGTTCGGCTTGACAAAGTGACGACGTTGCACAATCGATGCGGCGAGATTAAGTCCTTGGTCCAGTTAACATGGTGAAACTATGATCGGCAGATGGCAAAGTCTCATGCAGGTCGGCTAGTGATGTCGAAGTCTCATGCCAGGCGAGGTGTTGAAGTAGGTCGGCTGGTGATGCTGAAGTCTCACGCCATTCCAGGGGTCGAAGCTGGTCGGCTGATGACACCAAAGTCTCCGGAGCGGGTTGATCAGGAGATGACGAAGCCCCCGGTCTAGCCGAGGTGACAGAGCAGATCGGTAAGGTGACACTACAGCCCCATGCGAGCCGACATGTCAAAGCAGGTCGACGTGGTGGATGTCACGTTGAAAAAGTAACAGCGCGGCGATGCCGACGCATGTCATAATTTGTGACGAGGTCGATGCTAGCTTGATGAAGCAACGGAGCGCCCGACTGGTACAACCCACGGATGACGAGGTTCGCTTGATGATTATTCGGCCCTCGTGATGCCGAACTCTTGGTCGAATGACCGAGATGGTGAAAATTTTTCCTTCAAAAAGGACGTCCGACAACCTGTTCATGAAAAGATGAACTCGGGTCGGATTCGTTTTCGCGCAGAAAATCGATCCAAAATTTTCTTTACTAATCGGATGTTTCTTGGAGTTGGACGGTTGGATAGAGCTAAAACTTTGGGGGGTGATCGGTATAGGAATTCCGCATCCGATGAACGGTTGGATTTTCCAACGGACGTCCGAGCTTGATGCTAGACTCCTCGCCCTAAAGTCATCCAGATTCTCGTCCAGATTTGACAGGGCTTTAGTAGATTGCAGATCGCCGTAGATTCCTCCATCGGAACACGGAGAATTTTTGCAGGGTTGTTGACTCAATCCTCACTATTCCACCGAAGCATTCATCAAAACGACACTTGAGAAAGCGGGGATGACGAACATGAATCCGCTGTCTAGAAAAACTGCATGATCGCGTGAGGGCAATGTTGACGTTGTGCCTCTGAGCACCATGGAGGATTCTTCCATGATCTTGGTTTAGATTGGAGTTGATGTTCATGAAGACACCCGTATGATCTATATGATCCAACGTGGAGCCTAGCCCTCGGCATAGCCGAGGTGGCAAATCAAGCCGTCGACAAAGATGCCGACATTGACGATGTAGCTCGGTTTTGACGCAGAGATCACGATGGATCCGATATGAATTCCCATCGCACCACGACGACTACCCAGCAGGCTCTCAATGAAAGCACCAATGTCAGTGTCAAATCCGGCATATCTCATAGTAGGGGTCCTAAGCTAGGCTTCTTGGAGCGATGGTAACATGGACATAGGATTTTACCCAGGTTCGGGCTCTCTCAAGGAGATAATACCCTACGTCCTGCTTTTGATTGTATTGATATGGGGGATAGTACATAGTACATGTATCTACTATGATATTGTAGTAATGAGTATGAGATTAAGATTGTCTATTGACTAGCCTGGCCTCGGTTTATATAATGCGCCGCATGCCTAGGGTTTAGAGTAGTCCTTGTCTTGTGCGCCATGTCTTGTGGAATCTCCCTTCTATGCATCATAGGCTCTCCAAACTAGCCCATTAGTGAATCACCCTAGGGGTCCTCGGCCCGACCCACTAGTCGAGAGACGATGTGGTGAGTACCCCCTAGTCCAGGACACCGTCATCCGTGTCGTGCCCAGGCTTTATGGCTGCACTGGGCAGTTACCAAGGCATCATGGGGAGTAGTGGGGGCCACATGTCCCATCGTGCATGAAGCGCGACGATGGACTCCCAGGCAATGGGACCCGCACCTGTCTTGTCTCCACCTGTTGGAGAAAATCGTGGAGCGCACTGCCAGACCCGTAGGGTAGGTCTGCCAAGTCGGACGACGACGACCTATGACATCACATGTGTTGTAGGTCGGACTTGGCCACCTGCGGGCTCCGCGGAGAGGACACAGGCCCAACGCATGCTCCCGCATGCGCCGTAGACATACCATCACCTCGCGAGGGTCTCGGGCGATGAACTTCCTTACGCAAGACCCAAAGCGTGAGGTCTCCAATGGGACAGCGTGCAGGAGAAGTCCTCAAGAAAGGACAGGTGAAGGATGACGGCTTGACCAGGCACGAGCTGGATGCTACAGACCTTTGGGGCTGTCGCCCGGGGTCACGTTACACATCAAGGGCAGGAATCGTGGGTGCTCTACGACACGGGACTTGACCTATGCCGAGGACCCCTGCCCCGTGCACGAGGGCTCATACTAGAAGGAACCTCATAAGCAGCATGCGGCTCGCCGCGCACGTAGCCCCCAGTCGACCGGGGCACGGGGATGCGCAAAAGAAGGCAGAATACACCGCGCGGAGAGCAAAAGGCGTCCAAATCACGGTAAGTAACTAACCACTAGAAAAGTAACTTGCAATGTCTTGCACCCGCTCAGGGCCCGGTGGATCATAAAATTATAGGAACGGAATATAAAAGCTTAAGCAGAGGAGGCATCTTCTTCGTCTGCCAGGAGGACGCCGCATCAAGGCTCCCGCTTCCCGCTGGAGGCGCGTTCCGGGTGAACCGTCCCACCAGCGACTACATGTACTCGCGCACCTCCTCCGTGAGAGGGCTCCAGAGCCCCTCAAGCACCGGGTCCATCGCGCGGGAGAGGTCGAAGGCGGGGTCATGATGGAGCAGTTTGGAGAAGACGCGCGTCAATGTGTAGTCCAAGAGGTACTCAATGTCTTCCTCCACCTTGGAGACGTCGGAGTCCAGCGCCTCCACCACCTTCGTGAAGAAGTCGAGGTAGCATCTGTCGCCGTGCACAATCGGCAGCTCCGGGGCCCCCACCACGAAGCGGCATAGCGTGCCGCCTGCATGAAGCACAAGGTCCCGGAACTGTCCCGCGCGTTGTGGCTCCATCATACGTGCCTGTGCCGCCTCCTCCTAGGCCACTTGCACATTGTCGAAGGCTTCACCAACTTGGGCATGCGGCAATGCCAGTTCCGCCTTGGCATCTTCTTTGCTCACGAGAGCGCCTTGGAGCTCAACCTCGACACCTCGCAGTAGAGCTCGGAGCACACTCACCTCCCCCTGGAGCGCAGCATAGCGCAGCTGGAGGCGGATCTCCTGCCGGGCCAACTCGCCTCGGTATTCCGCGAGGGTGGCTGCGAGCTCCTAAGCCACCCGCACATCAGCGTTGTCACGGGCCTCCTCACGTGTCGCTACAGGGGTGACGTCGCTGGCAAGAACTCGGCCCTCTAGGGCCTCGAGACGCTCGCGCTCCGCCTCCTGGTCAAAGACGGTCCGGTCGGCCTCGCGTTCGCGCAAGTCCACATCAGCCTCCTGGTCAGTGATGGCTGCCTCCTTGTGGATTAGCTCCGCCTCGCACGAGGCAATGGGCCCTTAATGAGTGGCAGTGCAAACCACGCACTCACTGGGCCTAACTAGGCTAAGCGTGCGGGCAGAGGCGACAAGCTGCGCATGGGAGCCCCCCCTGGTGAGGCCTCCCACAGCCTCTTGAATGTGCACGCCCTGAGGATCTAGGTGGTCAGGATCAACGACCAGGATGGGAGTGCAAAGAGAAGCTTGGGAAAGCGAAAGTACTTACTCGTCATTGGAGGCCCAGCGCCGCCACGCCAAAACCTAAGACGAAGGCCCCACTCACGCTCCAGCACGAGTGGCGTCCTTCTTCGCTGCCATGGGGGAGTGCAGGGGGATGCAGGCGGTGTTTTCTTGGAGAAGCGGAGACATCTATGCGAGAGGTGCGGGGAACTGCTTGTTGGCGATTCTATCGTCGAAGACCAGGGTTTTCTAGGCATAGGCACGATCCTCGAGGCGTCATGGGGAAGTTGAGGCAACGAGCGACTTAACTCACACCACGTGTGCAGCCCAGGTCGCAGGCGGTTAGGGCCCGTGTTGCCACACTCCTTCGTCAAGCCGCGTCGAGTGCATCACGGGCCTGTGGGCTACTGTCGGGCCCCTGGGACTGGTGGTACCCATGTAAAAGGACGTGTATGTCGCCTAGAGAGGGGTGAATAGACACTTTAAAATAACTAAGGTTTAGGCTTGAACAAATGCAGAATGAAACTAACGTTTAATATGTCAAGCACAAAACCTAAAACAACTAGGCTCACCTATATGCACCAACAACTTATGCTAAGCAAGATAAACAACTAAGTGATAGCAAGATATATAGCAAGAAACAATATGGCTATCACAAAGTAAAGTGCATAAGCAAAGGGCTCGGGTAAGAGATAACCGAGGCACTCGGAGACGATGATGTATCTTGAAGTTCACACCCTTGCGGATGCTAATCTCCATTTGGAGCGGTGTGGAGGCACAACGCTCCCCAAGATGCCACTAAGGCCACCGTAATCTCCTGACACCCTTGCACAATGCAAGATGTCGTGATTCCACTAAGGGACCCTTGAGGGCGATCACCGAACCCGTACAAACAAGGTTGGGGTAATCTCCACAACTTAATTGGAGGCTCCCAACGACACCACGAAGCTTCACCACAATGGATTGTGGCTCCAAGGTGACCTCAAATACTCAGGGCAATCTCCACAACCTAATTGGAGACTCCGAAGCTTGCCTGGAGCTTTGCACCACAATGATCGAGCTCTGAGGCACCACCAACCGTCTAGGGTGCTCAAATACCCAAGAGTAATAAGCTTCTCAACTTCTCACTTCCACGTATCACCATGGAGAACTCAAACCTATGCACCAAATGCAATGGCAAGGGCACACGGAGTGCCCAAGTCTTTCTCCCCCAAATCCCACCAAAGAAACTAATGCTAGGGAGGAAAATGAGAGGAAGAATGAAGAAGACCACGAAGAACTCAAAGATCTGGACCCAAGGGGTTGCCCTCACTTAGAGGAGAAAGTGATTGGTGGAAATGTGGATATAGATCTCCTCTCTGTTTTCCCTCAGGAACTAGCAAGAATCATTGGAGGGATTGAGAGTTAGCAAACTCGAAGAAGGTCAACAATGGGGGAAGAACATGAGCTAAAGAGATAAGGTTCAATGGGGAAGAAGACCCTCTTTTATAGGTGGGGGGAAATCCAACCGTTATGCTCACAGCCGGCATAGAGCGGTACTACTGCTCATGCAAGCAGTACTACTGCTGGGGCGGTGGAAGCAACACCGAGGAGGCAAAAGGCTAGTAGAACCGCCAGAGCGGTACTACCGCTCGTCCTCACAGTACTAACGCTATGGATAGCGGTACTACCGCTAAGGGTAGCGGTACTACTGCTTGCGAGCGGTACTAAAAAAATACATCCGTGCCTACCATGGCTGGACGTAACACAAGGTTTTGGTCTAGAGCGGTAGTACCGCTCTGGAGCCGCGGTAGTACCGCTCTGGGGCGGTAGTAAAAAATTACATCCGCTCTAGCTGCGGTAGTACCTGTGTAGCCTTTTAAGAACACCAAAACTGCCACAACTTCTGCAAACGGACTCCGAATTCAACAAAACCAAGTTTGTTGGAAACCTAACGACATGGGCTAATGCAATATTGATAGAAATATCAATAAGAAGAATAATCAGAAAAGGCCCATAATAAAATGTTGAGAACCCTTCCTCGGATAAGACCAGTAAAACCGCGAACACCGAAAACGCAATAGAAGAAGCATATGAAATCCGTTTTCGATGTACTAGAGCTTGTCACGAAGATAACCACAAGCTCTAAAAACTCAAAAGTATAAAATACAAATAAGAGTCAAGAAACATGTTGCAAGTATTCAATGGTTTGAGCTCTTGACGAATGATACGATCAAGCTACTCACTTGAGAGCCCCCCTTGATAGTACGACTATCGATCCTATAACCCGATCTCCAAACTATCACCATGAGAGCGGTAAAATAGAAAACCTATCAAGGGCAAACCTTTGCCTTGCATGAAGTCCATTTGAGCTAGATGATGATGATCTTGACTCCCTCAAGTTGGACCACCTTTTGTGATTGCATTGGCTCGATGAAGGCTAGGTGATTTCTCCCCATACTCCACTATGGGCGAGTCACTCTTCGGCACACCTTCACAAGTCCATTGTCACCACAATGGATGGCAAGCTACAAGCATGATTTCTTCATGATGCTTCACTTGAACTTGCACATCGCAACATTGATGATGATCACCACTTGATGTCCTCTTCCATGGGTTGTATGTGATCTTCCTCTCGATGAAATCCCATGGAAAAATACCTAACCCTACAAAGAACACTCACGTAGACCATGGGTTAGTACAAAAAACGTAATGGACAATGCTTACCATACCATAGGATCACTTGATCCTTCTCGATACATCTTGTACGCTTTGTGTGTTGATCAACTTGGTTCACTATTTGACTTAGTCTTGATCAACCTTCTATCTTATCTTCTATCTTCATAAAGATGATGTCTTGAAGGTAAACATGATTGCTCACACAGTATTATTCTTCAAGACATGCTTGTAGTAAGCTGAACTCTTACATGACCAATCTTTGGATAACACCTTGAATACCACCTTTGTCACCCTATAAACTCCTTGAAACCAACATATGGACTTCAAGAAGTACCTACAGACAAATCCTTAGAATATAACTCAAGGCAACCATTAGTCCATAGGGATTGTCATCAATTACCAAAACCACACAAGGAGAAATGTGCTCTTACAATCTCCCCCATTTTGTTAATTGATGACAACTACTTTCAAGAGAGTTTATATATGGAAAGAAGCACAACCAAACACACACACATGTAGAGAAATGCATGGGTGTGAGATGCAACTGCTTAAGCAATAAAAGCAAAACTCTCTAAGTTTTCCAAACTAAACTCTCCAAACTTCTCCCCCATTGGCATCGATTGCTAAAATGGGCAAAAATCTTAGAAAGCCAATATAATAGGTGTTCCTCCAAAAGGTTTGTATTTCTCAAAATATGAGTGCAATGAAATACACATATCCAATGCTAGTAGTTGGAGGAAAAAAACTATAGTGAGGATCCAAAGATTGCAAAAAGGATCGTATGGCACAAAGACATACACCAGAGGCAAGCAATCAAAAGATACCAATTGGAACAGTAAGTCACATGGTCCTCCCAGCCACATGAATAAAAGATATTCTGATATGGGAAAAAGAGTGTTTATAGAGAAACTAGAGGAGCTCCCCATGATTTGTGCAAAAATAAGATTTTTTTTATTTGAATACAAGTGCACAAAATAGGATTATGACTCCCCCAAAATCAATATAAACACACAACAAGTGCAAGCAAGTAGATAAGACAATGTGCATAGTACTTGCACTAAACATATGGTTGAGCAACATGTAAAAGAGGCAATCTTAAGAATAGCCTCAACCAAAATGTTGTGTGTGAGTCATGGCAAAGCACATGAGAAGACTAGTATAAGGATGAGCATCAAGCATCAACATAGTCTTGACGAAATGAGACACAAAGTGCAAGCCATATCCTTCCCACATACACAAACTACTGGCAAATGGGTCTACAATCTTACTAAATAAGAAAGATAAAACCAAAGCTTGTGACAACCCTAGGTGAAGGTAAGAAAAAAATAGCCTTATGAGGAGGAGAGATACCAAACCCTCGTGAAGACAAGCATGAGGAAAATAATCTTCACCACCAAAGAGTGCATCAAGATGCAAGGATATAAGATCCGCACTCAACACAAATTATTTCACGAAACCACCTAGGAAATAAAAAAGGGAATGCAACGGTGGACGTGAAAGAAAAGAGGATACCAACTCGAGATCTAACTTCTCTCATGTGTATAAGATTAGGTAGAGGACAACCATGATGATATATCCACAAAGAATGATGTACACACGAAATAGTTACAAGAAGGAATGGACAAGATATCCAAAAGGAAGTCATAAATATACCAATAAGATCTTTGCTTGAAAGCATATCACATGACCTAGTATTTTCTTATTGTACATAAATGAACTCCCAGCATATGAACATCAAAGACATCACAACTAGCAACAACAAATCATCGTTGGGATGCTTTGAGAAAGGAACCAAGTATCACAAAAATGAATCAAGAACTTCATGCCATGATGCAACCTACAAAAGGTTGAATGCAAGAAACGTATGCATGAAGTAGATACTTGTTACCGAGATATCATTGGATGATGTAGTAGACAATGGTTCATCGATCATCCTAGTATGGCTCCAATAAGCACATGGTGTCCACACCTTCTTTGTAAGTGAGGCGAGTGTCCAATGTATCTCCAATTGTTCCTAGAACAACACCACACACAAAGTGGTACCCAAACTCATCGGGAACAAAAAGTCAGTGGACCAACAATACTTAGGACAATACTCCACATAAATATGTGCATATAGATATGAAATTGAATTTCATGCACACTTTAGCCAATTTATGTCATAGTGGAGTCTCCCCTATATATTGGGTCAAGGAAAGAGAACATGCCAACGAAAGTACATGTAGAAAATATGCATGCTCAAGGCTTTCAAGAATGAAATCAACACACAGTTGATAAGATACCGAAATATAGGGTATCAAGTGAAAATAAGATACCAAACAAAAAATTATCACTTGACGGATACCAACTAAAAGATACATCAAGGAACGAGATATCCATTGACACGTGCCAAATAGAAGGAAACAAGATACCAATTGAAGGAAAACAAGAGGTATCAAGTTCCCAAAAGAGAGCTAGGTTCCAAACAAACCAAACCTTCTGCAAGTTTTCATGATGGCACAAAGCACCATAGAGACAAGGCTTGCCTCCCACCAATACACACTTGATGAAGATCAAAAGATTTTATGAGGAACACATAAAGAGAGTATTCTACAGAAAATAAGATAGCTCCCCCAACAGATGTGCATTATATATAATTTACATTTTAATACAAAATGCACACAATGGGATCATCACTTTCCCTATATCAATATAAACACTAGACATGCTCAAAAAGATCCACAAGAGGCAAGGAAGACAAACGATAAATAAAATCCTATGTAAAGATGATTAGCAATCTCTACCACTTAAAAGGAATACCAATTGTTAAGGACAAGAAGTATTTGGAAATAATTCCCATTGGTAGATTGCAAATAGATCCAACATAATCTTTACTCCTCAATCACAAGCAAATGACACTTGTAGAGCTAGCATGCCACCTAGGAACAATATAAATTATAATATCAAATCTAAGTGGCAATATCTCAAATAACGACGCATCGAGTAGATTGACGGCACGCGGAGCTGCCGAGTGACGATGGAGCGTCTGGCTGAATGGCGATGCACGGAGCTGCCGAGTGATGACGACGCGTCCAGTAGAGTGACGGCGCGCGGAGCTTCCGAGTGACAATGGAGCGTCTAGCGAAATGGCGATGCACGGAGCTGCCGAGTGATGACGACGCGTACAGTAGACTGATGGCGCGTGGAGCTGCCGAGTGACGATGGAGCGTCTGGGTGAATGGCGATGCGCGGAGCTGCCGAGTTATGACGACGCGTCCAGTAGAGTGACGGTGCGCGGAGCTGCCAAGTGACGATGGCGCGTCTGGCTGAATGGCGATGCGCGGAGCTGCCGAGTGATGACGACGCGTCCAGTAGAGTGACGGCGCGCGGAGCCGCTGAGTGACGATGGAACGTATGGCGGAATGGCGACGCGCGGAGCTGCCTAGTGATAATTACGCGTCAAGTAGAGTGACGGCGCGCGGAGCCGCCGAGTGATGATGGAGCGTATGGTTGAATGGTGATGCGCGAAGCTGCCGAGTGATGACGACGCGTCCAGTAGAGTGACGGTGCGTGAAGCTGCCGAGTGTCGATGGAGCGTCTGAATGAATGGCGATGCGCGGAGCTGCCGAGTGATGACGACGCGTCCAGTAGAGTGACGGCATGCGTAGCTGCTGAGTGATGATGGAGCGTCTGGGTGAATGGCGATACGCGGAACTGCCGAGTGATGACGACGCGTCTAGTAGAGTGACGGCGTGCGGAGCTGCCGAATGATGATGGAGCGTCTGGGTGAATGGCGATGCGCGGAGCTGTCGAGTGATGATGACGCGTCTAGTGGAGTGACGACACGTGGAGCTGCCGAATGACGATGGAGCGTATGGCGGAATGGCGTGCGCGGAGCTGCCGAGTGATGATGACGCGTCTAGTGGAGTGACGGCGCCCGGAGCTGCCGAATGACGATGGAGCGTATGGCGGAATGGCGTTCGCGGAGCTGCCGAGTGATGACGACGCGTCGAGTAGAGTGACGGCGCGCGGAGCTACCGAGTGACGATGGAGCATCTAGCTGAATGGCGGTGCGCGAAGCTGCCGAGTGATGACGACGCGTCCAGTAGAGTGACAGCGCGTGGAGCTGCCGAGTGACGATGGAGCGTCTAGCTGAATGGCGATGCGTGGAGGTGCCGAGTGATGATCACGCGTCCTCTAGAGTGACGGCACGCGGAGCTGCCGAGTGAGGATGGAGCGTCTGGCTGAATGGCAATGCACGGAGCTGTCGAGTGATGACGACGCGTCTAGTAGAGTGACGATGCGCGGAGCTGCCGAGTCAAGATGGATCGTCTGGCTGAATGGGGATGCGCGGAGCTGCCGAGTGATGACGATGCGACAAGTAGAGTGACGACACGCGGAGCTGCCGAGTGACGATGGAAGTCTAGGTGAATGGCGATGCGCGGAGCTGCCGAGTGATGACGACGCCTCGAGTAGATTGACGGCGCGCGGAGCTGCCGAGTGACGATGGAGCGTCTGGCTGAATGGCGATATGCGGAGCTGCCGAGTGATGACGACGTGTCCAGTAGATTGACGGCGCGCGGAGCTGCCGAGTGACGATGGAGCGTCTAGCTAAATGGCGATGCATGGAGCTGCCGAGTGATGACGACGCATATAGTAGACTGACGGCGTGCGGAGCTACCGAGTGACGATGGAGCGTCTGGGTGAATGGCGATGCAAGGAGCTGCCGAGTGATGATGACGCGTCCAGTACAGTGACGGTGCGCGGAGCTGCTGAGTGACGATGGCGCGTCTGGCTGAATGGCGATGTGTGGAGGTGCCGAGTGATGATGACACGTCCAGTAGAGTGACGGTGCGCGGAGCTGCCGAGTGACGACGGAGCGTCTAGCTAAATGGCGATGCACGGAGCTATCAAGTGATGATGACGCGTCTGGTAGAGTGACGGCGCGCGAAGTTGGGGAGTGATGATGGAGCGTCTAGCTGAATGGCAATGCGCGGAGCTGCCGAGTGATGATAACACATCCAATAGAGTGACGGCGCGCGGAGCTTCTAAGTGACGTGGAGCGTCTGGGTGAATGGCGATGCGCGGAGCTGCCGAGTGATGACGACGCGTCGAGTAGATTGACGGCACGCTGAGCTGCTGAGTGACGATGGAGCGTCTGGCTGAATGGCGATGCGTGGAGCTGCCGAGTGACGATGGAGCGTCTGGCTAAATGGCGATGCATGGAGTTGCCGAGTGATGACGACGCGTCCAGTAGAGTGACTGCGCGCGGAGCTACCGAGTGACGGTGGAGCGTCTGGCTGAATGGCGACGTGCGGAGCTGCCGAGTGACGATGACACGTCCAGTAGAGTGACGGCACGCGGAGCTGCCGATTGACGCTGGAGCGTCTTGCTGAATGGCGATGCGCGGAGCTGCCGAGTGATGACGATGCGTCGAGTATAGTGACGGCGCGCGAAGCTGCCGAGTGACGATGGAGCGTCTGGGTGAATGGCGACGCGCGGAGCTGCCGAGTAATGATTACGCGTCAAGTAGAGTGACGGAGCGCGGAGCCGCCGAGTGACGATGGAGCGTATGGCGGAATGGCGATGCGCGGAGCTGCCGAGTGATGACGACGCGTCCAGTGGAGTGACGATGCGCAAAGCTGCCGAGTGTCGATGGAGCGTCTGGGTGAATGGCAATGCGCGGAGCTGCCGAGTGATGACGACGCGTCTAGTAGAGTGACGGCGTGCGGAGCTGCTGAGTGATGATGGAGCGTCTGGTTTAATGGCGATACGCGGAGCTGCCGAGTGATGACGACGCGTCCAGTAGAGTGATGGTGTGCGGAGCTGCCGAACTACGATGGAGCGTCTGGGTGAATGGCGATGCGCGGAGCTGCCGAGTGATGATGACGCGTCCAGTAGAGTGACAGCGCGGACTTGCCGAATGACGATGGAGCGTATTGCGGAATGGCGTTCGCGGACTGCCGAGTGATGACAACGCGTCCAGTAGAGTGATGGCCCGCGGAGCTACCGAGTGACGATGGAGCGTCTAGCTGAATGGCGATGCGCAAAGGTGCCGAGTGATGACGACGCGTCCAGTAGAGTGACGGCGCGTGGAGCTGCCGAGTGACGATGGAGCGTCTGGCTGAATGGCGATGCGTGGAGCTGCCGAGTGATGATGACGCATCCAGTAGAGTGGCGACACGCGGAGCTGCCGAGTGACGATGGAGCGTCTGGCTGAATGGTGATGCACGGAGTTGTCGAGTGATGACGACGTGTCTAGTAGAGTGACGGCGCGCGGAGCTGCCGAGTCATGATGGATCGTCTGGCTGAATGGGGATGCGCGGAGCTGCCGAGTGATGACGATGCGTCCAGTAGAGTGACAACACGCGGAGCTACCGAGTGACGATGGAACGTCTGGGTGAATGGCGATGCGCGTAGCTGCCGAGTGATGACGACGCCTTGAGTAGATTGACGGCGCGCGGAGCTGCCGAGTGACGATGGAGCGTCTGGCTGAATGGCGATGCGCGGAGCTGCCGAGTGATGACGACGCGTCTAATAGAGTGACGGCGCGCGGAGCTACCGAGTGATGAAGTCACGTCCAGTAGAGTGACGGCGCGCGGAGCTGCCGAGTGACGATAGAGCATCTAGCTAAATGGCGATGCGCGGAGCTGCCGAGTGATGACGATGCGTCCAGTAGAGTGATGGCACGCGGAGCTGCGGAGTGATGATGGAGCGTCTGGGTGAATGGCGATGCACGGAGCTGCCGAATGATGACGACGCGTCTATTAGAGTGACGGCACGCGGAGCTACCAAGTGACGATGGAGCATCTAGCTGAATGGCGATGCGCGGAGCTGCCGAGTCATGACGACGCATCCAGTAGAGTGACGGCGTGCGGAGCTGCCGAGTGACGATGGCGCGTCTGGGTGAATGGCGATGCGCGGAGCTGCCGAGTGATGATGACGCATCCAGTAGAGTGACGGTGCGCGGAGCTGCCGAGTGACGATGGAGCGTCTGGCTAAATGGCGATGCGTGCATCTGCCGAGTGATGATGACGCGTCTAGTAGAGTGACGGCGCTTAGCTGCCGAGTGACGATGGAGCGTCTGGCTGAATGGCGATGCGCGGAGCTGTCGAGTGATGATGATGCGTCCAGTAGAGTGACGGTGCGTGGAGCTGTCGAGTGATGATGGAACGCCTCGCTGAATGGCGATGCGCGGAGCTGCCGAGTGATGACGACACGTCCAGTAGAGTGACGGCGCGCGGAGCTGCCGAGTGACGATGGAGCGTCTTGCTGAATGGCGATGCGCCGAGCTACCGAGTGATGACGACACTTCCAGTAGAGTGACGGCGCACGGAGCTGCCGAGTGACGATAGAGTGTCTGGCTGAATGGCCAGGCACGGAGCTGCCGAGTGATGGCGACGCGTCCAGTAGAGTGATGGCGCGTGGAACGACCGAGTGATGATGGAGCGTCTTGGTGAATGGCGATGCGCGGAGCTGCCGAGTGTTGATGACGCGTCCAGTAAATTGACGGCGCGTGGAGCTACTGAGCGACGATTCAGCGTATGGCGGAATGGCGATGCACGGAGCTGCCGAGTGATGACGACGCGTCCGGTAGAGTGACAGTGTGCGGAGGTGCCGAGTGACGATGGAGCGTTTGGCTGAATGGCGATGCGCGGAGCTATCGAGTGATGATGACGCGTCCAGTAGAGTGACGGTGCGCGAAGCTGCCGAGTGATGATGGAACGTCTAGCTGAATGGCGATGCGCGGAGCTACCGAGTGATGACGACACGTCCAGTAGAGTGACGGTGCGCGGAGCTGCCGAGTTATGTGGAGAGTCTGGGTGAATGGCGGTGTGCGGAGCTGCCGAGTGACGATGGAGCTTCTGGGTGAATGGCGATGCGCGGAGCTGTCGAGTGATGACGACGCGTCCAGTAGAGTGACGGCGCGCGGAGGTGCCGACTAACGATGGAGTGTCTGGGTAAATGGCGATGCGCGGAGCTGCCAAGTGATGATGACGCGTCCAGTAGAGTGACGGTGCGCGGAGCTACCGAGTGACGATGGCTTGTCTGGCTGAATGGCGATGCGTAGAGCTAGCGAGTGATGACGACGCGTCCAGTAGAGTGACGGTGTGCGGAGCTGCCGAGTGATGACGACGCGTCTAGTAGAGTGACGGCGTGCGGAGCTGCTGAGTGATGATGGAGCGTCTGGGCGAGTGGCAATACGTGGAGCTGCCGAGTAATGACGACGCATCGAGTAGATTGACGGCACGCGGAGCTGCCGAGTGACGATGGAGCGTCTGGCTGAATGGCGATGCACGGAGCTGCCGAGTGATGACGACGCGTCCAGTAGAGTGACGGCGCGTGGAGCTTCCGAGTGACAATGGAGCGTCTAGCGAAATGGCGATGCACGGAGCTGCCGAGTGATGACGACGCGTACAGTAGACTGATGGCGCGTGGAGCTGCCGAGTGACGATGGAGCGTCTGGGTGAATGGCGATGCGCGGAGCTGCCGAGTTATGACGACGCGTCCAGTAGAGTGACGGTGCGCGGAGCTGCCAAGTGACGATGGCGCGTCTGGCTGAATGGCGATGCGCGGAGCTGCCGAGTGATGACGACGCGTCCAGTAGAGTGACGGCGCGCGGAGCCGCTGAGTGACGATGGAACGTATGGCGGAATGGCGACGCGCGGAGCTGCCTAGTGATAATTACGCGTCAAGTAGAGTGACGGCGCGCGGAGCCGCCGAGTGATGATGGAGCGTATGGTTGAATGGTGATGCGCGGAGCTGCCGAGTGATGACGACGCGTCCAGTAGAGTGACGGTGCGTGAAGCTGCCGAGTGTCGATGGAGCGTCTGAATGAATGGCGATGCGCGGAGCTGCCGAGTGATGACGACGCGTCCAGTAGAGTGACGGCATGCGTAGCTGCTGAGTGATGATGGAGCGTCTGGGTGAATGGCGATACGCGGAACTGCCGAGTGATGACGACGCGTCTAGTAGAGTGACGGCGTGCGGAGCTGCCGAATGATGATGGAGCGTCTGGGTGAATGGCGATGCGCGGAGCTGTCGAGTGATGATGACGCGTCTAGTGGAGTGACGGCACGTGGAGCTGCCGAATGACGATGGAGCGTATGGCGGAATGGCGTGCGCGGAGCTGCCGAGTGATGATGACGCGTCTAGTGGAGTGACGGCGCCCGGAGCTGCCGAATGACGATGGAGCGTATGGCGGAATGGCGTTCGCGGAGCTGCCGAGTGATGACGACGCGTCGAGTAGAGTGACGGCGCGCGGAGCTACCGAGTGACGATGGAGCATCTAGCTGAATGGCGGTGCGCGAAGCTGCCGAGTGATGACGACGCGTCCAGTAGAGTGACAGCGCGTGGAGCTGCCGAGTGACGATGGAGCGTCTAGCTGAATGGCGATGCGTGGAGGTGCCGAGTGATGATCACGCGTCCTGTAGAGTGACGGCACGCGGAGCTGCCGAGTGAGGATGGAGCGTCTGGCTGAATGGCAATGCACGGAGCTGTCGAGTGATGACGACGCGTCTAGTAGAGTGACGATGCGCGGAGCTGCCGAGTCAAGATGGATCGTCTGGCTGAATGGGGATGCGCGGAGCTGCCGAGTGATGACGATGCGACAAGTAGAGTGACGACACGCGGAGCTGCCGAGTGACGATGGAAGTCTAGGTGAATGGCGATGCGCGGAGCTGCCGAGTGATGACGACGCCTCGAGTAGATTGACGGCGCGCGGAGCTGCCGAGTGACGATGGAGCGTCTGGCTGAATGGCGATATGCGGAGCTGCCGAGTGATGACGACGTGTCCAGTAGATTGACGGCGCGCGGAGCTGCCGAGTGACGATGGAGCGTCTAGCTAAATGGCGATGCATGGAGCTGCCGAGTGATGACGACGCATATAGTAGACTGACGGCGTGCGGAGCTACCGAGTGACGATGGAGCGTCTGGGTGAATGGCGATGCAAGGAGCTGCCGAGTGATGATGACGCGTCCAGTACAGTGACGGTGCGCGGAGCTGCTGAGTGACGATGGCGCGTCTGGCTGAATGGCGATGCGTGGAGGTGCCGAGTGATGATGACACGTCCAGTAGAGTGACGGTGCGCGGAGCTGCCGAGTGACGACGGAGCGTCTAGCTAAATGGCGATGCGCGGAGCTATCAAGTGATGATGACGCGTCTGGTAGAGTGACGGCGCGCGAAGTTGGGGAGTGATGATGGAGCGTCTAGCTGAATGGCAATGCGCGGAGCTGCCGAGTGATGATAACACATCCAATAGAGTGACGGCGCGCGGAGCTTCTAAGTGACGTGGAGCGTCTGGGTGAATGGCGATGCGCGGAGCTGCCGAGTGATGACGACGCGTCGAGTAGATTGACGGCACGCTGAGCTGCTGAGTGACGATGGAGCGTCTGGCTGAATGGCGATGCGTGGAGCTGCCGAGTGACGATGGAGCGTCTGGCTAAATGGCGATGCATGGAGTTGCCGAGTGATGACGACGCGTCCAGTAGAGTGACTGCGCGCGGAGCTACCGAGTGACGGTGGAGCGTCTGGCTGAATGGCGACGTGCGGAGCTGCCGAGTGACGATGACACGTCCAGTAGAGTGACGGCACGCGGAGCTGCCGATTGACGCTGGAGCGTCTTGCTGAATGGCGATGCGCGGAGCTGCCGAGTGATGACGATGCGTCGAGTATAGTGACGGCGCGCGAAGCTGCCGAGTGACGATGGAGCGTCTGGGTGAATGGCGACGTGCGGAGCTGCCGAGTAATGATTACGCGTCAAGTAGAGTGACGGAGCGCGGAGCCGCCGAGTGACGATGGAGCGTATGGCGGAATGGCGATGCGCGGAGCTGCCGAGTGATGACGACGCGTCCAGTGGAGTGACGATGCGCAAAGCTGCCGAGTGTCGATGGAGCGTCTGGGTGAATGGCAATGCGCGGAGCTGCCGAGTGATGACGACGCGTCTAGTAGAGTGACGGCGTGCGGAGCTGCTGAGTGATGATGGAGCGTCTGGGTTAATGGCGATACGCGGAGCTGCCGAGTGATGACGACGCGTCCAGTAGAGTGACGGTGTGCGGAGCTGCTGAACTACGATGGAGCGTCTGGGTGAATGGCGATGCGCGGAGCTGCCGAGTGATGATGACGCGTCCAGTAGAGTGACAGCGCGGACTTGCCGAATGACGATGGAGCGTATTGCGGAATGGCGTTCGCGGACTGCCGAGTGATGACAACGCGTCCAGTAGAGTGATGGCCCGCGGAGCTACCGAGTGACGATGGAGCGTCTAGCTGAATGGCGATGCGCAAAGGTGTCGAGTGATGACGACGCGTCCAGTAGAGTGACGGCGCGTGGAGCTGCCGAGTGACGATGGAGCGTCTGGCTGAATGGCGATGCGTGGAGCTGCCGAGTGATGATGACGCATCCAGTAGAGTGGCGACACGCGGAGCTGCCGAGTGACGATGGAGCGTCTGGCTGAATGGTGATGCACGGAGTTGTCGAGTGATGACGACGTGTCTAGTAGAGTGACGGCGCGCGGAGCTGCCGAGTCATGATGGATCGTCTGGCTGAATGGGGATGCGCGGAGCTGCCGAGTGATGACGATGCGTCCAGTAGAGTGACAACACGCGGAGCTACCGAGTGACGATGGAACGTCTGGGTGAATGGCGATGCGCGTAGCTGCCGAGTGATGACGACGCCTTGAGTAGATTGACGGCGCGCGGAGCTGCCGAGTGACGATGGAGCGTCTGGCTGAATGGCGATGCGCGGAGCTGCCGAGTGATGACGACGCGTCTAATAGAGTGACGGCGCGCGGAGCTACCGAGTGATGAAGACACGTCCAGTAGAGTGACGGCGCGCGGAGCTGCCGAGTGACGATAGAGCATCTAGCTAAATGGCGATGCGCGGAGCTGCCGAGTGATGACGATGCGTCCAGTAGAGTGATGGCACGCGGAGCTGCGGAGTGATGATGGAGCGTCTGGGTGAATGGCGATGCACGGAGCTGCCGAGTGATGACGACGCGTCTATTAGAGTGACGGCACGCGGTGCTACCAAGTGACGATGGAGCATCTAGCTGAATGGCGATGCGCGGAGCTGCCGAGTCATGACGACGCATCCAGTAGAGTGACGGCGTGCGGAGCTGCCGAGTGACGATGGCGCGTCTGGGTGAATGGCGATGCGCGGAGCTGCCGAGTGATGATGACGCATCCAGTAGAGTGACGGTGCGCGGAGCTGCCGAGTGACGATGGAGCGTCTGGCTAAATGGCGATGCGTGCATCTGCCGAGTGATGATGACGCGTCTAGTAGAGTGACGGCGCTTAGCTGCCGAGTGACGATGGAGCGTCTGGCTGAATGGCGATGCGCGGAGCTGTCGAGTGATGATGATGCGTCCAGTAGAGTGACGGTGCGTGGAGCTGTCGAGTGATGATGGAACGCCTCGCTGAATGGCGATGCGCGGAGCTGCCGAGTGATGACGACACGTCCAGTAGAGTGACGGCGCGCGGAGCTGCCGAGTGACGATGGAGCGTCTTGCTGAATGGCGATGCGCCGAGCTGCCGAGTGATGACGACACTTCCAGTAGAGTGACGGCGCATGGAGCTGCCGAGTGACGATAGAGTGTCTGGCTGAATGGCGAGGCACGGAGCTGCCGAGTGATGGCGACGCGTCCAGTAGAGTGATGGCGCATGGAACGACCGAGTGATGATGGAGCGTCTTGGTGAATGGCGATGCGCGGAGCTGCCGAGTGTTGATGACGCGTCCAGTAAATTGACGGCGCGTGGAGCTACTGAGCGACGATTCAGCGTATGGCGGAATGGCGATGCACGGAGCTGCCGAGTGATGACGACGCGTCCGGTAGAGTGACAGTCTGCGGAGGTGCCGAGTGACGATGGAGCGTTTGGCTGAATGGCGATGCGCGGAGCTATCGAGTGATGATGACGCGTCCAGTAGAGTGACGGTGCGCGAAGCTGCCGAGTGATGATGGAACGTCTAGCTGAATGGCGATGCGCGGAGCTACCGAGTGATGACGACACGTCCAGTAGAGTGACGGTGCGCGGAGCTGCCGAGTTATGTGGAGAGTCTGGGTGAATGGCGGTGTGCGGAGCTGCCGAGTGACGATGGAGCTTCTGGGTGAATGGCGATGCGCGGAGCTGTCGAGTGATGACGACGCGTCCAGTAGAGTGACGGCGCGCGGAGGTGCCGACTAACGATGGAGTGTCTGGGTAAATGGCGATGCGCGGAGCTGCCAAGTGATGATGACGCGTCCAGTAGAGTGACGGTGCGTGGAGCTACCGAGTGACGATGGCTTGTCTGGCTGAATGGCGATGCGTAGAGCTAGCGAGTGATGACGACGCGTCCAGTAGAGTGACGGTGTGCGGAGCTGCCGAGTGATGACGACGCGTCTAGTAGAGTGACGGCGTGCGGAGCTGCTGAGTGATGATGGAGCGTCTGGGCGAGTGGCAATACGTGGAGCTGCCGAGTAATGACGACGCATCCAGTAGAGTGACGGCGCACGGAGCTGCCGAGTGACGATGGAGCGTCTCGCTGAATGCCAATGCGCGGAGCTGCCGAGTCATGACGACGCGTCCAGTAGAGTGACGGCGCGCGGAGCTGCCGAGTGACGATGGCGCGTCTGGGTGAATGGCGATGCGCGGAGCTGCCGAGTGATGACGACGCATCCAGTAGAGTGACGGCGCGCGGAGCTGCCGAGTGACGATGGAGCGTCCGGCTGAATGGCGATGCGTGCAACTGCCGAGTGATGATGACGCGTCTAGTAGAGTGACGGCGCGCGAAGCTGCCGAGTGACGATGGAGCGTCTGGCTGAATGGCGATGCGCGGAGCTGTCGAGTGATGATGGAGCGTCTGGCTGAATGGCAATGCGCGGAGCTGCCGAGTGATGATGACGCATCCAGTAGAGTGACGGCACGCAGAGCTACCGAGTAACGTGGAGCGTCTGGGTGAATGGCGATGTGCGGAGCTGCCGAGTGATGACGACGCGTCTAGTAGAGTGACGGCGCACGGAGCTGCCGAGTGATAATGGAGCGTCTGGCTAAATGGCGTTGCGCGAAGCTGCCGAGTGATGACGACGCGTCCAGTAGAGTGACGGCGTGTGGAGCTGCTGAGTGACGATGGAGCGTCTGGCTGAATGGCGATGCACGGAGCTGCCGAGTGATGACGACACGTCCAGTAGAGTGACGGCGCACGGAGCTGCTGAGTGACGATAGAGTGTCTGGTTGAATGGCGAGGCACGGAGCTGCCGAGTGATGACGACGCGTCCAGTAGAGTGACGGCGCGTGGAACGGCCGAGTGATGATGGAGCGTCTTGGTGAATGGCGATGCGCGGAGCTGTCGAGTGATGATGACGTGTCCAGTAGATTGACGGTGCGCGGAGCTACTGAGTGACGATGGAGCGTATGGCAGAATGGCGATGCACGGAGCTGCCGAGTGATGACGACGCGTCCGGTAGAGTGACGGCGTGCGGAGCTGCCGAGTGACGATGGAGCGTCTGGCTGAATGGCGATGCATGGAGCTATCGAGTGATGATGACGCGTCCAGTAGAGTGACGGTGCGCGAAGCTGCCGAGTGATGATGGAACGTCTAGCTGAATGGCGTTGTGCGGAGCTGCCGAGTGATGACGACACGTCCAGTAGAGTGACGGTGCACAGAGCTGCCGAGTTATGTGGAGCGTCTGGGTGAATGGCAGTGTGCGGAGCTGCCGAGTGATGATGGAGCGTATGGCGGAATGGCGATGCACGGAGCTGCCGAGTGATGACGACACGTCCGGTAGAGTGACGGCGTGCGGAGCTGCCGAGTGACGATGGAGCGTCTGGCTGAATGGCGATGCGCGGAGCTATCGAGTGATGATGACGCGTCCAGTAGAGTGACGGTGCGCGAAGCTGCCGAGTGATGATGGAACGTCTAGCTGAATGGCGATGTGCGGAGCTGCCGAGTGATGACGACACGTCCGGTAGAGTGACGGTGCGCAGAGCTGCCGAGTTATGTGGAGCGTCTGGGTGAGTGGCGGTGTGCGGAGCTGCCGAGTGACGATGGAGCGTCTGGGTGAATGGTGATGCGCGGAGCTATCGAGTGATGACAACGCGTCAAGTAGAGTGATGGCACGCGGAGGTGCCGACTGACGATGGAGTGTCTGGGTAAATGGCGATGCGCGGAGCTGCCGAGTGATGATGACGCGTCCAGTAGAGTGACGGCGCGGAGCTACCGAGTGAAGATGGCTTGTCTGGCTGAATGGCGATGCGTAGAGCTAGCGAGTGATGACGACGCATCCAGTAGAGTGACGGCGTGCGGAGCTGCCGAGTGATGACGACGCGTCTAGTAGAGTGACGGCGTGCGGAGCTGCTGAGTAATGATGGAGCGTCTGGGTGAATGGCGATACGTGGAGCTGCCGAGTGATGATGACGCGTCCAGTAGAGTGACGGTGTGCGGAGCTGCCGAATGACGATGGAGCGTCTGGGTGAATGGCGATGCGCGGAGCTGCCGAGTGATGATGACGCATCCAGTAGAGTGACAGCGCGCGGAGCTGCCGAATGACGACGGAGCGTATGGCGGAATGGCGTTCGCGGAGCTGCCGAGTGATGACAACGCGTCGAGTAGAGTGACGGCACGCGGAACTACCGAGTGACGATGGAGTGTCTAGCTGAATGGCGATGCGCGAAGCTGCCGAGTGATCACGACGCGTCCAGTAGAGTGACAGCGCGTGGAGCTGCCGAGTGACGATGGAGCGTCTGGCTGAATGGCGATGCGTGGAGCTGCCGAGTGATGATGACGCGTCCAGTAGAGTGACGACACGCGGAACTGCCGAGTGACGATGGAGTGTCTGGTTGAATAGCAATGCACGGAGTTGTCGAGTGATGACGACGCGTCTAGTAGAGTGACGGCGCGTGGAGCTACCGAGTCATGATGGATCGTCTGGCTGAATGGGGATGCGCGGAGCTGCCGAGTGATGACGATGCATCCAGTAGAGTGACGACACGCGGAGCTGCCGAGTGGCGATGAAACGTCTGGGTGAATGGCGATGCGCGGAGCTGCCGATTAATGACGACGCATCGAGTAGATTGACGGCGCGTGTAGCTGCCAAGTGACGATGGAGCGTCTGGCTGAATGGCGATGCACGGAGCTGTCGAGTGATGACGACGCGTCCAGTACAGTGACGGCGCGCGGAGCTGCCGAGTGACGATGTAGCGTCTAGCTAAATGGCGATGCACGGAGCTGCCGAGTAATGACGACGCGTACAGTAGACTGATGGCGGGCGGCGCTGCCGAGTGACGATGGAGCGTCTGGGTGAATGGCGATGCGTGGAGCTGCCGAGTGATGACGACGCGTCCAGTAGAGTGACGGTGGGCGGAGCTGCCGAGTGACGATGGCGCGTCTGGGTGAATGGCGATGCGCGGAGCTGCCGAGTGATGACGACTCGTCCAGTAGAGTGACGGCGCGCGGAGCTGTCGAGTGACGATGGAGCGTATGGCTGAATGGCGATGCGCGGAGCTGCCGAGTGATGACGACGCATCCAGTAGAGTGACGGCGCACGGAGCTGCCGAGTGACGATGGAGCGTCTCACTGGATGCCAATGTGCGGAGCTGCCGAGTCATGACGACGCGTTCAGTACAGTGACGGCGCGCGGAGCTGCCGAGTGACGATGGCGCGTCTGGGTGAATGGCGATGCGCGGAGCTGCCGAGTGAGGACAACGCATCCAGTAGAGTGACGGCGCGCGGAGCTGCCGAGTGACGATGGAGCGTCCGGCTGAATGGCGATGCGTGCAGCTGCCGAGTGATGATGACGCGTCTAGTAGAGTGACGGCGCGCGAAGCTGCCGAGTGACGATGGAGTGTCTGGCTGAATGGCGATGCGCGGAGCTGGTGAGTGATGATGATGCGTCCAGTAGAGTGACGATGCGTGAAGCTGCCGAGTGATGATGGTGCGTCTGGCTGAATGGCGATGCGCGGAGCTGCCGAGTGATGATGACGCATCCAGTAGAGTGACGGCACGCAGAGCTGCCGAGTAACGTGGATCGTCTGGGTGTATGGCGATGTGCGGAGCTGCCGAGTGATGACGACGCGTCTAGTAGAGTGACGGCGCACGGAGCTGCCGAGTGATAATGGAGCGTCTGGCTAAATGACGATGCGCGGAGCTGCCGAGTGATGACGACGCGTCCAGTAGAGTGACGGCGTGCGGAGCTGCTGAGTGACGATGGAGCGTCTGGCTGAATGGCGATGCACGGAGCTGCCGAGTGATGACGACACGTCCAATAGAGTGACGGCGCACAGAGCTGCTGAGTGACGATAGAGTGTCTGACTGAATGGCGAGGCACGGAGCTGCCGAGTGATGATGCGTCCAGTAGAGTGACGGCGCGTGGAACGGCCGAGTGATGATGGAGCGTCTTGGTGAATGGCGATGCGCGGAGCTGCCGAGTGATGATGACGTGTCCAGTAGATTGACGGTGCGTGGAGCTACTGAGTGACGATGGAGCGTATGGCAGAATGGCGATGCACGGAGCTGCCGAGTGATGACGACGCGTCCGGTAGAGTGACGGCGTGCGGAGCTGCCGAGTGACGATGGAGCGTCTGGCTGAATGGCGATGCGCGGAGCTATCGAGTGATGATGACGCGTCCAGTAGAGTGACGGTGCGCGAAGCTGCCGAGTGATGATGGAACGTCTACCTGAATGGCGATGTGCGGAGCTGCCGAGTGATGACGACACGTCCAGTAGAGTGACGGTGCGCAGAGCTGCCGAGTTATGTGGAGCGTCTGGCTGAATGGCAGTGTGCGGAGCTGCCGAGTGATGATGGAGCGTATGGCGGAATGGCGATGCACGGAGCTGCCGAGTGATGACGACGCGTCCGGTAGAGTGACGGCGTGCGGAGCTGCCGAGTGACGATGGAGCGTCTGGCTGAATGGCGATGTGCGGAGCTGCCGAGTGATGACGACACGTCCGGTAGAGTGACGGTGCGCAGAGCTGTTGAGTTATGTGGAGCGTCTGGGTGAATGGCGGTGTGCGGAGCTGCCGAGTGACGATGGAGCGTCTGGGTGAATGGGGATGCGCGGAGCTATCGAGTGATGACGACGCGTCCAGTAGAGTGACGGCGCGCGGAGGTGCCGACTGACGATGGAGTGTCTGGGTAAATGGCGATGCGCGGAGCTGCCGAGTGATGATGACGCGTCCAGTAGAGTGACGGCGCGCGGAGCTACCGAGTGACGATGGCTTGTCTGGCTGAATGGCGATGCGTAGAGCTAGCGAGTGATGACGACGCATCCAGTAGAGTGACGGCGTGCGGAGCTGGCGAGTGATGACGACGCGTCTAGTAGCGTGACGGCGTGCGGAGCTGCTCAGTAATGATGGAGCGTCTGGGTGAATGGCGATACGTGGAGCTGCCGAGTGATGATGACGCGTCCAGTAGAGTCACGGTGTGCGGAGCTGCCGAATGACGATGGACCGTCTGGGTGAATGGCGATGCGCGGAGCTGCCGAGTGATGATGACGCATCCAGTAGAGTGACAGCGCGTGGAGCTGCCGAATGACGACGGAGCGTATGGCGGAATGGCGTTCACGGAGCTGCCGAGTGATGACAACGCGTCGAGTAGAGTGACGGCACGCGGAGCTATCGAGTGACGATGGAGCGTCTAGCTGAATGGCGATGCGCGAAGCTGCCGAGTGAGCACGACGCGTCCAGTAGAGTGACCGCGCGTGGAGCTGCCGAGTGACGATGGAGCGTCTGGCTGAATGGCGATGCGTGGAGCTGCCGAGTGATGATGACGCGTCCAGTAGAGTGACGACACGCGGAGCTGCCGAGTGACGATGGAGTGTCTGGCTGAATAGCAATGCACGGAGCTGTCGAGTGATGACGACGCGTCTAGTAGAGTGACGACGCGCGGAGCTGCCGAGTCATGATGGATCGTCTGGCTGAATGGGGATGCGCGGAGCTGCCGAGTGATGACGATGCGTCCAGTAGAGTGACGACACGCGGAGCTGCCGAGTGCCGATGAAACGTCTGGGTGAATGGCGATGCGCGGAGCTGCCGAGTAATGGCGACGCCTCGAGTAGATTGACGGCGCGCGGAGCTGCCGAGTGATGATGGAGCGTCTGGCTGAATGGCGATTCACGGAGCTGTCGAGTGATGACGACGCATCCAGTAGAGTGACGGCGCGCGGAGCTGCCGAGTGACGATGTAGCGTCTAGCTCAATGGCGATGCACGGAGCTGCCGAGTGATGACGATGCGTACAGTAGACTGATGGCGCGCGGAGCTGCCGAGTGACGATGGAGCGTCTGGGTGAATGGCGATGCGCGGAGCTGCCGAGTGATGACGACGCGTCCAGTAGAGTGACGGTGCACGGAGCTGCCTAGTGACGATGTCGCGTCTGGCTGAATGGCGATGCGCGGAGCTGCCGAGTGATGATGACGCGTCGAGTAGAGTGACAGCGCGCGGAGCTGCCGAATGACGATGGAGCATATGGCGGAATGGCGTTCGCGGAGCTGCCGAGTGATGGCAACGCGTCCAGTAGAGTGACGGCACGCGGAGCTACCGAGTGACAATGTAGCGTCTAGCTGAATGGCGATGCGCGAAGCTGCCGAGTGATGACGACGCGTCCAGTAGAGTGACGGCACGTGGAGCTGCCGAGTAACGATGGAGCGTCTGGCTGAATGGCGATGCGTGGAGCTGGCGAGTGATGATGACGCGTCCAGTAGAGTGACGACACGCGGAGCTGCGGAGTGACGATGGAGTGTCTGGCTGAATAGCAATGCACGGAGCTGTCGAGTGAGGACGACGCGCCTAGTAGAGTGACGACGCGCGGAGCTGCCGAGTCATGATGGATCGTCTGGCTGAATGGGGATGCGCGGAGCTGCCGAGTGATGACGATGCATCCAATAGAGTGACGACACGCGGAGCTGCCGAGTGCCGATGAAACGTCTGGGTGAATGGCGATGCGCGGAGCTGCCGAGTAATGACGACGCATCGAGTAGATTGACGGCGCGCGTAGCTGCCGAGTGACGATGGAGCGTCTGGCTGAATGGCGATGCACGGAGCTGTCGAGTGATGACGACGCGTCCAGTAGAGTGACGGCGCGCGGAGCTGCCGAGTGACGATGTAGCGTCTAGCTAAATGGCGATGCACGGAGCTGCCGAGTGATGACGACGCGTACAGTAGATTGATGGCGCGCGGCGCTGCTGAGTGACGATGGAGCGTCTGGGTGAATGGCGATGCGCGGAGCTGCCGAGTGATGACGACGCGTATAGTAGAGTGACGGTGCGCGGAGCTGCCGAGTGACGATGGCTCGTCTGGGTAAATGGCGATGCGAGGAGCTGCCGAGTGATGACGACACGTCCAGTAGAGTGACGGTGCGCAGAGCTGCCGAGTTATGTGGAGCGTCTGGCTGAATGGCAGTGTGCGGAGCTGCCGAGTGATGATGGAGCGTATGGCGGAATGGCGATGCACGGAGCTGCCGAGTGATGACGACGCGTCCGGTAGAGTGACGGCGTGCGGAGCTGCCGAGTGACGATGGTGCGTCTGGCTAAATGGCGATGCGCGGAGCTATCGAGTGATGATGACGCGTCCAGTGGAGTGACGGTGCGCGAAGCTGCCGAGTGATGATGGAACGTCTAGCTGAATGGCGATGTGCGGAGCTGCCGAGTGATGACGACACGTCCGGTAGAGTGATGGTGCGCCGAGCTGCCGAGTTATGTGGAGCGTCTGGGTAAATAGCGGTGTGCGGAGCTGCCGAGTGACGATGGAGCGTCTGGCTGAATGGCGATGCGTGGAGCTGCCGAGTGATGATGACGTGTCCTGTAGAGTGACGGCACGCGGAGCTACCGAGTGACAATGGAGCGTCTGAATGAATGGCGATGCGCGGAGCTGCCGAGTGATGACGACGCGTCCAGTAGAGTGACGGCGTGCGTAGCTGCTGAGTGATGATGGAGCGTCTGGGTGAATGGCGATACGCGGAGCTTCCGAGTAATGACGACGCGTCCAGTAGAGTGACGGCATGCGGACCTGCCGAATGATGATGGAGCGTCTGGGTGAATGGCGATGCGCGGAGCTGCCGAGTGATCATGACGCGTCTAGTAGAGTGACGGGACGCGGAGCTGCCGAGTGACGATGGAGCGTATGGCGCAATGGCGTTCGCGGAGCTGCCGACTGATGACGACGCGTCCAGTAGAGTGACGGCGCGCGGAGCTACCGAGTGACGATGGATCGTCTGGCTGAATGACGGTGCACGGAGCTGCCTAGTGACGATGTCGCGTCTGGCTGAATGGTGATGCACGAAGCTGCCGAGTGATGACGACGCGTCAAGTAGAGTGACGGCGCGTGGAGCTGCCGAGTCACGATGGAGCGTCTGGCTGAATGGCGATGCGTGGAGCTGCCGAGTGATGATGACGCGTCCTGTAGAGTGACGGCACGCGGAGCTGCCGAGTGAAGATGGAGCGTCTGGCTGAATGGCACTGCACGGAGCTGTCGAGTGATGACGACGCGTCTAGTAGAGTGACGGCGCGCGGAGCTGCCGAGTCATGATGGATCGTCTGGCTGAATGGCGATGCGCGGAGGTGCCGAGTGATGAAGACGCGTCTAGTAGAGTGACGGCGCGCGGAGCTACCGAGTGACGATGGAGCGTCTAGCTAAATGGCGATGCACGGAGCTGCCGAGTGATGACGATGCGTATAGTAGACTGACGGCGCGCGGAGCTGCCGAGTGACGACGAAGCGTCTGGGTGAATGGCGATGCGCGGAGCTGCCGAGTGATGACGACGTGTCCAGTAGAGTGACGGTGCGCGGAGCTGCTGAGTGACGATGGCGCGTCTGGCTGAATGGCGATGCGGGGAGCTGCCGAGTGATGATGACACGTCTAGTAGAGTGACGGTGCGCGGAGCTGCCGAGTGACGACGAAGCGTCTGGCTGAATGGCGATGCGCAGAGCTATCGAGTGATGATGACGCGTCCGGTAGAGTGACGACGCGCGAAGTTGGGGAGTGATGATGGAGCGTCTAGCTGAATGGCGATGCGCGGACCTGCCGAGAGATGATGACGCGTCGAGTAGATTGACGGCACACAGAACTGAGTGACGATGGAGCGTCTGGCTGAATGGCGATGCGTGGAGCTGCCGAGTGACAATGGAGCGTCTGGCTGAATGGCGATGCGTGGAGTTGCCGAGTGATGACGACGCGTCCAGTAGAGTGACCGCGCGCGGAGCTGCCGAGTGACGATGGAGCGTCTGGCTGAATGGGGATGCGCGGAGCTGCCGAGTGATGACGACACGTCCAGTAGAGTGACGGTGCACGAAGCTGCCGAGTGTCGATGGATTGTCTGAATGAATGGCGATGCGCGGAGCTGGCGAGTGACGATGGAGCGTCTGGCTGAATGGTGATGCACGGAGTTGTCGAGTGATGACGACGCGTCTAGTAGAGTGACGGCGCGCGGAGCTGCCGGGTCATGATGGATCATCTGGCTGAATGGGGATGCGCGGAGCTGCCCACTGATGACGATGCCTCCAGTAGAGTGACAACACGCGGAGCTGCCGAGTGATGATGGAACGTCTGGGTGAATGGCGATGCGCGGAGCTGCCGAGTGATGACGACGCCTCGAGTAGATTGACGGCGCGCGGAGCTGCCGAGTGACGATGGAGCATCTGGCTGAAAGGCGATGCGCGGAGCTGCCGAGTGATGACGACGCGTCCAGTAGTGTGACGGCGCGGAGCTGCCGAGTGACGATGGAGCATCTGGCTGAATGGCGATGCGCGGAGCTGCCGAGTGATGATGACACGCCCAGTAGAGTGACAACGCACGGAGCTGCCGAGTGACGATAGAGCGTCTGGCTGAATGGCGTGGCACGAAGCTGCCGAGTGATGACGACGCGTCCAGTAGAGTGACGGCACGCGGAACTGAAGAGTGACGATGGAGCATCTTGGTGAATGGCGATGCGCGGATTTGCCGAGTGATGATGACGCATCTAATAGAGTGACGGCGCCCGGAGCTACCGAGTGACGATGGAGCGTATGGCATAATGGTGATGCGCGGAGCTACCGAGTGATGAAGACGCGTCCAGTAGAGTGACGGCGCGCGGAGCTGCCGAGTGACGATGGAGCATCTAGCTGAATGGCAATGCGTGGAGCTGCCGAGTGATGACGATGCGTGCAGTAGAGTGACGGCACGCGGAGCTGCCGAGTGACGATGGAGCGTCTGGGTGAATGGCGATGCACGGAGCTGCAGAGTGATGACGACGCGTCTAGTAGAGTGACGGCCCGCGTTGCTGCCAAGTGACGATGGAGCATCTAGCTGAATGGCGATGCGCAGAGCTGCCGAGTGATGACGACGCATCCAGTAGAGTGACGGCGCGCGGAGCTGCCGGGTGACGATGGAGCGTCTCGCTGAATGGCAATGCGCGGAGCTGCCGAGTCATGATGACGCGTCCAGTAGAGTTACGGCGCACGGAGCTGCCGAGTGACGATGGCGCGTCTGGGTGAATGGCCATGCGCGGAGCTGCCGGGTGATGACGACGCCTCCAGTAGAGTGACGTCGCGCGAAGCTGCCGAGTGACGATGGAGCGTCTGGCTGAATTGCGATGCGCAGAGCTGTCAAGTGATGACGATGCGTCCAGTAGAGTGACGGTGCGTGGAGCCGCCGAGTGATGATGGAGCGTCTGGCTGAATGGCGATGCGCGGAGCTGCCGAGTGATGATGACGCATCCAGTAGAGTGACGGCACGCGGAGCTGCCGAGTGACGTGGAGCGTCTGGGTGAATGGCAATGCGCGGAGCTGCCGAGGGATGACGACGCGTCCAGTAGAGTGACGGTGTGCGGAGCTGCTGAGTGACTATGGAGCGTCCGGCTGAATGGCGATGCACGGAGCTGTCGAGTGATGACGACGCGTCCAGTAGAGTGATGGCGAGTGGAACGGCCGAGTGATGATGGAGCGTCTTGGTGAATGGCGATGCGCGGAGCTGCCGAGTGATGATGACGCGTCCAGTAGATTGACGGCGCGTGGAGCTACTGAGCGACGATGGAGCGTATGGCGGAATGGAGATGCACGGAGCTGCTGAGTGATGACGACGCGTACGGTAGAGTGACGGCGTGCGGAGCTGCCGAGTGACGATGGAGCGTCTGGCTGAATGGCAATGCGCGGAGCTATCGAGTGATGATGATGCGTCCAGTAGAGTGACGGTGCGCGAAGCTGCCGAGTGATGATGGAGCGTCTAGTTGAATGACGATGCGCGGAGCTGCCGAGTGATGACGACACGTCCAGTAGAGTGACGGTGCGCAGAGCTGCCGAGTGACGATGGACCGTATGGCGGAATGGCGATGCGTGAAGCTGCCGAATGATGATGATGGGCGCAGCTGCCGAGTGATGACGACTCGTCCAGTAGAGTGACGGTGCGCGGAGCTGCCGAGTGACGATGGCGCGTCTGGCTGAATGGCGATGCGTGGAGCTGCCGAGTGATGACGACACGTCCAGTAGAGTGACGACGCGCGGAGCTGCCGAGTGACGACGGAGCGTCTGGCTGAATGGCGATGCGCGGAGCTGCCGAGTGATGATGACACGTCCGGTAGAGTGACGGCGTGCGGAGCTGCCGAGTGACGATGGAGCGTCCGGCTGAATGGCGATGTGCGGAGCTATCGAGTGATGATGACGCGTCCGGTAGAGTGACGGCGTGCGGAGCTGCCGAGTGACGATGGAGCGTCCGGCTGAGTGGCGATGCGCGGAGCTATCGAGTGATGATGACGCGTCCAGTAGAGTGACGGTGCGCGACGCTGACGAGTGATAATGGAGCGTCTAGCTGAATGGCTATGCGCGGAGCTGCTGAGTGATTGCGACACGTCCAGTAGAGTGACGGCGCGTGGAGCTGCCAAGTGATGTGAAGCGTCTGGGTGAATGGCGGTGTGCGGAGCTGCCGAGTGACGATGGAGCGTCTGGGTGAATGGCGATGCGCGGAGCTGTCGAGTGATGATGACGCGTCCAGTAGAGTGACGGCGCGCGGAGGTGCCGAGTGACGATGGAGTGTATGGGTGAATGGCGATGCGCAGAGCTATCGAGTCATGACGACGCGTCCAGTAGAGTGACGGCGCGTGGAGCTGCCGAGTGACGAAGGATCGTCTGGCTCAATGGCGATGCGTGGAGCTGCCGAGTGATGATGACACGTCCAGTAGAGTTATGGCGCGCGGAGCTACCGAGTGACGATGGATCATCTGGCTGAATGGCGAGGCGCGGAGCTGTCGAGTGATGACGATGCGTCCAGTAGAGTGACGGCGCGCGGAACTGCCGAGTGACGACGGAGCGTCTGGCTGAATGGCGATGCGTGGAGCTGCCGAGTGATGACGACGCGTCCAGTAGAGTGACGGCACGCGGAGGTGCCGAGTGACGATGGAGCGTCTGGCTAAATGGCGATGCGTAGAGCTGCCGAGTGATGATGACGCGTCCAGTAGATTGACGGCACGCGGAGTTACCGAGTGACGATGGCATGTTTGGCGGAATGGCGATGCGTAGAGCTAGCGAGTGATGACGACGCGTCCAGTAGAGTGACGACGCGCGGAGGTGCCTAGTGACGATGGACCGTATGGCGGAATGGCGATGCGTGGAGCTGCCGAGTGATGACAACGCGTCCAGTAGAGTGACGGCGCGCGGAGCTACCGAGTGACGATGGAGCGTCTAGCTGAATGGGGATGCGCGAAGCTGCCGAGTGATGACGACGCGTCCAGTAGATTGACGACACGTGGAGCTGCCGAGTGACGATGGCGTGTCTGGCTGAATGGTGATGCGTGGAGCTGCCGAGTGATGATGACGCGTCTAGTAGAGTGACGCCGCGCGGAGCTGCCGAGTGATGATGGAGCATCTAGCTGAATGGCGATGCGCGGAGCTGCCGAGTGATGACGATGCCTCGAGTAGAGTGACGGCACGCGGAGGTGCCGAGTGACGATGGAGCGTCTGGGTGAATGGCGATGCACGGAGCTGCCGAGTGATGACGACGCGTCTAGTAGAGTGACGACACGCGGAGCTGCCAAGTGACGATGGAGCATCTAGCTGAATGGCGATGCGCGGAGCTGCCGAGTGATCACGACGCATCCAGTAGAGTGACAACACGCGGAGCTGCAGACTGATGACGATGCGTCCAGTAGAGTGACAACACGCGGAGCTGCCGAGTGACGATGGAACGTCTGGGTGAATGGCGATGCGCGGAGCTACCGAGTGATGACGACGCCTCGAGTAGATTGACGGCGCGCGGAGTTGCCGAGTGACGATGGTGCGTCTGGCTGAATGGCGATGCGCGGAGCTGCCGAGTGATGACGACGCGTCCAGTAGAGTGACGGCGCGGAGCTGCCGAGTGACGATGGAGCATTTGGCTGAATGGCGATGCGCGGAGCTGCCGAGTGATGATGACACGCCTAGTAGAGAGGCGACGCACGGAGCTGCCGAGTGACGATAGAGCGTCTGGCTGAATGGCGTGGCACGGAGCTGCCGAGTGATGACGACGCGTCCAGTAGAGTGACGGCACGCGGAACTGAAGAGTGACGATGGAGCATCTTGGTGAATGGCGATGCGCGGATCTGCCGAGTGATGATGATGCATCTAATAGAGTGACGGCGCGCGGAGCTACCGAGTGACGATGGAGCGTATGGCATAATGGTGATGCGCGGAGCTACCGAGTGATGAAGACGCGTCCAGTAGAGTGACGGCGCGCGGAGCTGCCGAGTGATGACGACACATCCAGTAGAGTGATGGCGCGCAGAGCTGCCGAGTGACGATGGAGCGTCTGGCTGAATGGCGATGCGTGGAGCTGCCGAGTGATGACGACGCGTCCAGTAGAGTGACGGTGCGCGAAGCTTCCGAGTGACGATGGAGCGTATGGCTGAATGGCGATGCGCGGAGCTGCCGAGTCATGACGACGCATCCAGTAGAGTGACGGCGCACGGAGCTGCCGAGTGACGATGGAGCGTCTCGCCGAATGGCGATGCGCGGAGCTGCCGAGTCATGACGACGCGTCCAGTAGAGTTACGGCGCACGGAGCTGCCGAGTAACGATGGCGCGTCTGGGTGAATGGCGACGCGCGGAGCTGCCGAGTGATGACGACGCCTCAAGTAGAGTGACGTCGCGCGAAGCTGCCGAGTGACGATGGAGCGTCTGGCTGAATGGCGATGCGCCGAGCTGTCAAGTGATGACGATGCGTCTAGTAGAGTGACGGTGTGTGGAGCCGCCGAGTGAGGATGGAGCGTCTGGCTGAATGGCGATGCGCGGAGCTGCCGAGTGATGATGACGCATCCAGTAGAGTGACGGCACGCGGAGCTGCCGAGTGACGTGGAGCGTCTGGGTGAATGGCGATGCGCGGAGGTGCCGAGTGACGATGGAGTGTATGGGTGAATGGCGATGCGCAGAGCTATCGAGTGATGACGACGCGTCCAGTAGAGTGACGGCGCGTGGAGCTGCCGAGTGACGAAGGATCGTCTGGCTCAATGGCGATGCGTGGAGCTGCCGAGTGATGATGACACGTCCAGTAGAGTTATGGCGCACGGAGCTACCGAGTGACGATGGATCATCTGGCTGAATGGCGAGGCGCGGAGCTATCGAGTGATGACGATGCGTCCAGTAGAGTGACGGCGCGCGGAACTGCCGAGTGACGATGGAGCGTCTGGCTGAATGGCGATGCGTGGAGCTGCCGAGTGATGACGACGCGTCCAGTAGAGTGACGGCGCGCGGAGGTGCCGAGTGACGATGGAGCGTCTGGCTAAATGGCGATGCGTAGAGCTGCCGAGTGATGATGACGCGTCCAGTAGATTGACGGCACGCGGAGTTACCGAGTGACGATGGCATGTCTGGCGGAATGGCGATGCGTAGAGCTAGCGAGTGATGACGACGCGTCCAGTAGAGTGACGACGCGCGGAGGTGCCTAGTGACGATGGACCGTATGGCGGAATGGCGATGCGTGGAGCTGCCGAGTGATGACGACGCGTCCAGTAGAGTGACGGCGCGCGGAGCTACCGAGTGACGATGGAGCGTCTAGCTGAATGGCGATGCGCGAAGCTGCCGAGTGATGACGACGCGTCCAGTAGATTGACGACACGTGGAGCTGCCGAGTGACGATGGAGCGTCTGGCTGAATGGCGATACGTGGAGCTGCCGAGTGATGATGACGCGTCCAGTAGAGTGACGGCGCGCGGAGCTGCCGAGTGATGATGGAGCATCTAGCTGAATGGCGATGCACAGAGCTGCCGAGTGATGACGATGCCTCGAGTAGAGTGACGGCACGCGGAGGTGCCGAGTGACGATGGAGCGTCTGGGTGAATGGCGATGCACGGAGCTGCCGAGTGATGACGACGCGTCTAGTAGAGTGACGACACGCGGAGCTGCCAAGTGACGATGGAGCATCTAGCTGAATGGCGATGCGCGGAGCTGCCGAGTGATCACGACACATCCAGTAGAGTGACAACACGCGGAGCTGCAGACTGATGACAATGCGTCTAGTAGAGTGACAACACGCGGAGCTGCCGAGTGACGATGGAACGTCTGGGTGAATGGCGATGCGCGGAGCTGCCGAGTGATGACGACGCCTCGAGTAGATTGACGGCGCGCGGAGCTGCCGAGTGACGATGGAGCGTCTGGCTGAATGGCGATGCGCGGAGCTGCCGAGTGATGACGACGCGTCCAGTAGAGTGACGGCGCGGAGCTGCCGAGTGACGATGGAGCGTCTGGCTGAATGGCGATGCGCGGAGCTGCCGAGTGATGACGACGCGTCCAGTAGAGTGACGGCGCGGAGCTGCCGAGTGACGATGGAGCATCTGGCAGAATGGCGATGCGCGGAGCTGCCGAGTGATGATGACACGCCTAGTAGAGTGGCGACGCACGGAGCTGCCGAGTGACGATAGAGCGTCTGGCTGAATGGCGTGGCACAGAGCTGTCGAGTGATGACGACGCGTCCAGTAGAGTGACGGCACGCGGAACTGAAGAGTGCCGATGGAGCTTCTTGGTGAATGGCAATGCGCGGATCTGCCGAGTGATGATGATGCATCTAATAGAGTGACGGCGTGCGGAGCTACCGAGTGACGATGGAGCGTATGGCATAATGGTGATGCGCGGAGCTACCGAGTGATGAAGACGCGTCCAGTAGAGTGACGGCGCGCGGAGCTGCCGAGCGATGACGACGCATCCAGTAGAGTGACAGCGCGCAGAGCTGCCGAGCGATGATGGAGCGTCTGGCTGAATGGCGATGCGTGGAGCTGCCGAGTCATGACGACGCGTCCAGTAGAGTGACGGTGCGCGAAGCTGCCGAGTGACGATGGAGCGTATGGCTGAATGGCGATGTGCGGAGCTGCCGAGTGATGAAGACGCATCCAGTAGAGTGACGGCGCACGGAGCTGCCGAGTGACGATGGAGCGTCTCGCTGAATGGCGATGCGCGGAGCTGCCGAGTCATGACGACGCGTCCAGTAGAGTTACGGCGCACGGAGCTGCCGAGTGACGATGGCGCGTCTGGGTGAATGGCGATGCGCGGAGCTGCCGAGTGATGACGACGACTCCAGTAGAGTGACGTCGCGCGAAGCTGCCGAGTGACGATGGAGCGTCTGGCTGAATGGCGATGCGCCGAGCTGTGAAGTGATGACGATGCGTCCAGTAGAGTGACGGTGTGTGGAGCTGCCGAGTGATGATGGAGCGTCTGGCTGAATGGCGATGCGCGGAGCTGCCGAGTGATAATGACGCATCCAGTAGAGTGACGGCACGCAGAGCTGCCGAGTGACGTGGAGCGTCTGGGTGAATGGCGATGCGTGGAGCTACCGAGTGATGACGACGCGTCCAGTAGAGTGACGGTGTGCGGAGCTGCTGAGTGACTATGGAGCGTCTGGCTGAATGGCGATGCGCGGAGCTGCCGAGTGATGATGACACATCCAGTAGAGTGACGGCGCACGGAGCTGCCGAGTGACGATAGAGTGTCTTGCTGAATGGCGAGGCACGGAACTGTCGAGTGATGACGACGCGTCCAGTAGAGTGACGGCGCGTGGAACGGCCGAGTGATGATGGAGCGTCTTGGTGAATGGCGATGCGCGGAGCTGCCGAGTGATGATGACGCGTCCAGTAGATTGACGGCGCGTGGAGCTACTGAGCGACGATGGAGCGTATGGCGGAATGGCGATGCACGGAGCTGCCGAGTGATGACGACGCGTCCGGTAGAGTGACGGCGTGCGGAGCTGCCGAGTGACGATGGAGCGTCTGGCTGAATGGCGATGCGCGGAGCTATCGAGTGATGATGACGCGTCCAGTAGAGTGACGGTGCGCGAAGATGCCGAGTGATGATGGAGCGTCTAGTTGAATGACGATGCGCGGAGCTGCCGAGTGGTGACGACACGTCCAGTAGAGTGGCGGTGCGCAGAGCTGCCGAGTGACGACGGACCGTATGGCAGAATGGCGATGCGTGAAGCTACCGAATGATGACGATGGGCGGAGCTGCCGAGTGATGACGACTCGTCCAGTAGAGTGACGGTGCGCGGAGCTACCGAGTGACGATGGCGCGTCTGGCTGAATGGCGATGCGTGGAGCTGCCGAGTGATGACGACGCGTCCAGTAGAGTGACGGCCCGCGGAGCTGCCAAGTGACAATGGAGCATCTAGCTGAATGGCGATGCGCGGAGCTGCCGAGTGATGACGACGCATCCAGTAGAGTGACGGCGCGCAGAGCTGCCGAGTGACGATGGAGCGTCTGGCTGAATGGCGATGCGCCGAGCTGTCAAGTGATGACGATGCGTCCAGTAGAGTGACGGTGCGTGGAGCCGCCGAGTGATGATGGAGCGTCTGGCTGAATGGCGATGCGCGGAGCTGCCGAGTGATGATGACGCATCCAGTAGAGTGACGGCACGCGGAGCTGCCGAGTGACGTGGAGCGTCTGGGTGAATGGCGATGCGTGGAGCTGCCGAGTGATGACGACGCGTCCAATAGAGTGACGGTGTGCGGAGCTGCTGAGTGACTATGGAGCGTCTGGCTGAATGGCGATGCGCGGAGCTACCGAGTGATGACGACACGTCTAGTAGAGTGACGGCGCACGGAGCTGCCGAGTGACGATAGAGTGTCTTGCTAAATGGCGAGGCACGGAGCTGTCGAGTGATGACGACGCGTCTAGTAGAGTGACGGCGCGTGGAACGGCCGAGTGATGATGGAGCGTCTTGGTGAATGGCGTTGCGCGGAGCTGTGCGTCCAGTAGATTGACGGCGCGTGGAGCTACTGAGCGATGATGGAGCGTATGGCGGAATGGCGATGCACGGAGCTGCCGAGTGATGACGACGCGTCCGGTAGAGTGACGGCGTGCGGAGCTGCCGAGTGACGATGGAGCGTCTGGCTGAATGGCGATGCGCGGAGCTATCGAGTGAATATGACGCGTCCAGTAGAGTGACGGTGTGGGAAGCTGCCGAGTGATGATGGAGCGTCTAGTTGAATGACGATGCGCGGAGCTGCCGAGTGATGATGACACGTCCAGTAGAGTGGCGGTGCGCAAAGCTGCCGAGTGACGACGGATGGTATGGCGGAATGGCGATGCGTGAAGCTGCCGAATGATGACGATGGGCGGAGCTGCCGAGTGATGACGACTCGTCCAGTAGAGTGACGGTGCGCGGAGCTGCCGAGTGACCATGGCGCGTCTGGCTGAATGGCGATGCGTGGAGCTGCCGAGTGATGACGACGCGTCCAGTAGAGTGACGGCGCGCGGAGCTACCGAGTGACGATGGAGCGTCTAGCTGAATGGCGATGCGCGAAGCTGCCGAGTGATGACGACGCGTCCAGTAGATTGACGACACGTGGAGCTGCCGAGTGACGATGGAGCGTCTGGCTGAATGGCGATACGTGGAGCTGCTGAGTGATGACGACGCGTCCAGTAGAGTGACGGCGCGCTAAGCTGCCGAGTGACGATGGAGCGTATGGCTGAATGGCGATGCGCGGAGCTCCGGAGTGATGACGACGCATCCAGTAGAGTGATGGCGCACGGAGCTGCCGAGTGACGATGGAGCGTCTCGCTGAATGGCGATGCACGGAGCTGCCGAGTCATGACGACGCGTCCAGTAGAGTTACGGCGCACGTAGCTGCCGAGTGACGATGGCGCGTCTGGGTGAATGGCGATGCGCGGAGCTGCCGAGTGATGACGACGCCTCCAGTAGAGTGACGTCGCGCGAAGCTGCCGAGTGACGATGGAGCGTCTGGCTGAATGGCGATGCGCCGAGCTGTCAAGTGATGACGATGCGTCCAGTAGAGTGACGGTGCGTGGAGCCGCCGAGTGATGATGGAGCGTCTGGCTGAATGGCGATGCGCGGAGCTGCCGAGTGATGATGACGCATCCAGTAGAGTGACGGCACGCGGAGCTGCCGAGTGACGTGGAGCGTCTGGGTGAATGGCGATGCGTGGAGCTACCGAGTGATGACGACGCGTCCAGTAGAGTGACGGTGTGCGGAGCTGCTGAGTGACTATGGAGCGTCTGGCTGAATGGCGATGCGCGGAGCTGCCGAGTGACGACGACACGTCTAGTAGAGTGACGGCGCACGGAGCTGCCGAGTGACGATAGAGTGTCTTGCTGAATGGCGAGGCACGGAGCTGTCGAGTGATGACGACGCGTCCAGTAGAGTGACGACACGTGAAACGGCGAGTGATGATGGAGCGTCTTGGTGAATGGCGATGCACGGAGCTACCGAGTGATGATTACGCGTCCAGTAGATTGACGGCGCGTGGAGCTACTGAGCGACGATGGAGCGTATGGCGGAATGGCGATGCACGGAGCTGCCGAGTGATGCCGACGCGTCCGGTAGAGTGACGGCGTGCGGAGCTGCCGAGTGACGATGGAGCGTCTGGCTTAATGGCGATGCGCGGAGCTATCGAGTGATGATGACGCGTCCAGTAGAGTGACGGTGCGCGAAGTTGCCGAGTGATGATGGAGCGTCTAGTTGAATGACGATGCGCGGAGCTGCCGAGTGATGACGACACGTCCAGTAGAGTGGCGGTGCGCAGAGCTACCGAGTGACGATGGACCGTATGGCGGAATGGCGATGCGTGAAGCTGCCGAGTGACGATGGCGCGTCTGGCTGAATGGCGATGCGTGGAGCTGCCGAGTGATGACGATGCGTCCAGTAGAGTGACGGTGTGTGGAGCCGCCGAGTGATGATGGAGCGTCTGGCTGAATGGCGATGCGCGAAGCTGCCGAGTGATGATGACGCATCCAGTAGAGTGAAGGCACGCGGAGCTGCCGAGTGACGTGGAGCGTCTGGGTGAATGGCGATGCGTGGAGCTACCGAGTGATGACGACGCGTCCAGTAGAGTGACGGTGTGCGGAGCTGCTGAGTGACTATGGAGCGTCTGGCTGAATGGCGATGCGCGGAGCTGCCGAGTGATGACGACACGTCCAGTAGAGTGACGGCGCACGGAGCTGCCGAGTGACGATAGAGTGTCTTGCTGAATGGCGAGGCACGGAGCTGTCGAGTGATGACGACGCGTCCAGTAGAGTGACGGCGCGTGGAACGGCCGAGTGATGATGGAGCGTCTTGGTGAATGGCGATGCGCGGAGCTGCCGAGTGATGATGACGCGTCCAGTAGATTGACGGCGCGTGGAGCTACTGAGCGACGATGGAGCGTATGGCGGAATGGCGATGCACGGAGCTGCCGAGTGATGACGACGCGTCCGGTACAGTGACGGCGTGCGGAGCTGCCGAGTGACGATGGAGCGTCTGGCTGAATGGCGATGCGCGGAGCTATCGAGTGATGATGACGCGTCCAGTAGAGTGACGGTGCGCGAAGATGCCGAGTGATGATGGAGCGTCCAGTTGAATGACGATGCGCGGAGCTGCCGAGTGGTGACGACACGTCCAGTAGAGTGGCGGTGCGCAGAGCTGCCGAGTGACGACGGACCGTATGGCAGAATGGCGATGCGTGAAGCTGCCGAATGATGACGATGGGCGGAGCTGCCGAGTGATGACGACTCGTCCAGTAGAGTGACGGTGCGCGGAGCTGCCGAGTGACGATGGCGCGTCTGGCTGAATGGCGATGCGTGGAGCTGCCGAGTGATGACGACGCGTCCAGTAGAGTGACGGCCCGCGGAGCTGCCAAGTGACAATGGAGCATCTAGCTGAATGGCGATGCGCGGAGCTGCCGAGTGATGACGACGCATCCAGTAGAGTGACGGCGCGCAGAGCTGCCGAGTGACGATGGAGCGTCTGGCTGAATGGCGATGCGCCGAGCTGTCAAGTGATGACGATGCGTCCAGTAGAGTGACGGTGTGTGGAGCCGCCGAGTGATGATGGAGCGTCTGGCTGAATGGCGATGCGCGGAGCTGCCGAGTGATGATGACGCATCCAGTAGAGTGACGGCACGCGGAGCTGCCGAGTGACGTGGAGCGTCTGGGTGAATGGCGATGCGTGGAGCTGCCGAGTGATGACGACGCGTCCAATAGAGTGACGGTGTGCGGAGCTGCTGAGTTACTATGGAGCGTCTGGCTGAATGGCGATGCGCGGAGCTACCGAGTGATGACGACACGTCTAGTAGAGTGACGGCGCACGGAGCTGCCGAGTGACGATAGAGTGTCTTGCTGAATGGCGAGGCACGGAGCTGTCGAGTGATGACGACGCGTCCAGTAGAGTGACGGTGCGTGGAACGGCCGAGTGATGATGGAGCGTCTTGGTGAATGGCGATGCGCGGAGCTGCCGAGTGATGATGACGCGTCCAGTAGATTGACGGCGCGTGGAGCTACTGAGCGACGATGGAGCGTATGGCGGAATGGCGATGCACGGAGCTGCCGAGTGATGACGACGCGTCCGGTAGAGTGACGGCGTGCGAAGCTGCCGAGTGACGATGGAGCGTCTGGCTGAATGGCGATGCGCGGAGCTATCGAGTGATGATGACGCGTCCAGTAGAGTGACGGTGCGCGAAGATGCCGAGTGATGATGGAGCGTCTAGTTGAATGACGATGCGCGGAACTGCCGAGTGGTGACGACACGTCCAGTGGAGTGGCGGTGCGCAGAGCTGCTTAGTGACGACGGATCGTATGGCAGAATGGCGATGCGTGAAGCTGCCGAATGATGACGATGGGCGGAGCTGCCGAGTGATGACGACTCGTCCAGTAGAGTGACGGTGCGCGGAGCTGCCGAGTGACGATGGCGCGTCTGGCTGAATGGCGATGCGTGGAGCTGCCGAGTGATGACGACGCGTCCAGTAGAGTGACGGCCCGCGGAGCTGCCAAGTGACAATGGAGCATCTAGCTGAATGGCGATGCGCGGAGCTGCCGAGTGATGACGACGCATCCAGTAGACTGATGGCGCGCAGAGCTGCCGAGTGACGATGGAGCGTCTGGCTGAATGGCGATGCGCCGAGCTGTCAAGTGATGACGATGCGTCCAGTAGAGTGACGGTGCGTGGAGCCGCCGAGTGATGATGGAGCGTCTGGCTGAATGGCGATGCGCGGAGCTGCCGAGTGATGATGACGCATCCAGTAGAGTGACGGCACGCGGAGCTGCCGAGTGACGTGGAGCGTCTGGGTGAATGGCGATGCGTGGAGCTGCCGAGTGATGACGACGCGTCCAATAGAGTGACGGCGTGCGCAGCTGCTGAGTTACTATGGAGCGTCTGGCTGAATGGCGATGCGCGGAGCTACCGAGTGATGACGACACGTCTAGTAGAGTGACGGCGCACGGAGCTGCCGAGTGACGATAGAGTGTCTTGCTGAATGGCGAGGCACGGAGCTGTCGAGTGATGACGACGCGTCTAGTAGAGTGACGGCGCGTGGAACGGCCGAGTGATGATGGAGCGTCTTGGTGAATGGCGATGCGTCGAGCTGCGCGTCCAGTAGATTGACGGCGCGTGGAGCTACTGAGCGACGATGGAGCGTATGGTGGAATGGCGATGCACGGAGCTGCCGAGTGATGACGACGCGTCCGGTAGAGTGACGGCGTGCGGAGCTGCCGAGTGACGATGGAGCGTCTGGCTGAATGGCGATGCGCGGAGCTATCGAGTGAATATGACGCGTCCAGTAGAGTGACGGTGCGGGAAGCTGCCGAGTGATGATGGAGCGTCTAGTTGAATGACGATGCGCGGAGCTGTCGAGTGATGACGACACATCCAGTAGAGTGGCGGTGCGTAGAGCTGCCGAGTGACGACGGACAGTATGGCGGAATGGCGATGCGTGAAGCTGCCGAATGATGACGATGGGCGGAGCTGCCGAGTGATGACGACTCGTCCAGTAGAGTGACGGTGCGCGGAGCTGCCGAGTGACCATGGCGCGTCTGGCTGAATGGCGATGCGTGGAGCTGCCGAGTGATGACGACGCGTCCAGTAGAGTGACGGCCCGCGGAGCTGCCAAGTGACAATGGAGCATCTAGCTGAATGGCGATGCGCGGAGCTGCCGAGTGATGACGACGCATCCAATAGAGTGACGGCGCGCAGAGCTGCCGAGTGACGATGGAGCGTCTGGCTGAATGGCGATGCGCCGAGCTGTCAAGTGATGACGATGCGTCCAGTAGAGTGACGGTGCGTGGAGCCGCCGAGTGATGATGGAGCGTCTGGCTGAATGGCGATGCGCGGAGCTGCCGAGTGATGATGACGCATCCAGTAGAGTGACGGCACGCGGAGCTGCCGAGTGACGTGGAGCGTCTGGGTGAATGGCGATGCGTGGAGCTGCCGAGTGATGACGACGCGTCCAATAGAGTGACGGTGTGCGGAGCTGCTGAGTTACTATGGAGCGTCTGGCTGAATGGCGATGCGCGGAGCTACCTAGTGATGACGACACGTCTAGTAGAGTGACGGCGCACGGAGCTGCCGAGTGACGATAGAGTGTCTTGCTGAATGGCGAGGCACGGAGCTGTCGAGTGATGACGATGCGTCTAGTAGAGTGACGGCGCGTGGAACGGCCGAGTGATGATGGAGCGTCTTGGTGAATGGCGATGCGCGGAGCTGCGCGTCCAGTAGATTGACGGCGCGTGGAGCTACTGAGCGACGATGGAGCGTATGGCGGAATGGCGATGCACGGAGCTGCCGAGTGATGACGACGCGTCCGGTAGAGTGACGGCGTGCGGAGCTGCCGAGTGACGATGGAGCGTCTGGCTGAATGGCGATGCGCGGAGCTATCGAGTGAATATGACGCGTCCAGTAGAGTGACGGTGCGGGAAGCTGCCGAGTGATGATGGAGCGTCTAGTTGAATGACGATGCGCGGAGCTGCCGAGTGATGACGACACGTCCAGTAGAGTGGCGGTGCGCAGAGCTGCCGAGTGACGACGGACGGTATGGCGGAATGGCGATGCGTGAAGCTGCCGAATGATGACGATGGGCGGAGCTGCCGAGTGATGACGACTCGTCCAGTAGAGTGACGGTGCGCGGAGCTGCCGAGTGACCATGGCACGCCTGGCTGAATGGCGATGCGTGGAGCTGCCGAGTGATGACGACGCGTCCAGTAGAGTGACGGCCCGCGGAGCTGCCAAGTGACGATGGAGCATCTAGCTGAATGGCGATGCGTGGAGCTGCCGAGCGATGACGACGCATCCAGTAGAGTGACGGTGCGCAGAGCTGCCGAGTGACGATGGAGCGTCTGGCTGAATGGCGATGCGTGGAGCTGCTGAGTGATGACGACGCGTCCAGTAGAGTGACGGCGCGCGAAGCTGCCGAGTGACGATGGAGCGTATGGCTGAATGGCGATGCGCGGAGCTGCCGAGTGATGACGACGCATCCAGTAGAGTGACGGCGCACGGAGCTGCCGAGTGACGATGGAGCGTCTCGCTGAATGGCGATGCACGGAGCTGCCGAGTCATGACGACGCGTCCAGTAGAGTTACGGCGCACGGAGCTGCCGAGTGACGATGGCGCGTCTGGGTGAATGGCGATGCGCGGAGCTGCCGAGTGATAACGACGCCTCCCGTAGAGTGACGTCGCGCGAAGCTGCCGAGTGACGATGGAGCGTCTGGCTGAATGGCGATGCGCCGAGCTGTCAAGTGATGACGATGCGTCCAGTAGAGTGACGGTGCGTGGAGCCGCCGAGTGATGATGGAGCGTTTGGCTGAATGGCGATGCGCGGAGCTGCCGAGTGATGATGACGCATCCAGTAGAGTGACGGCACGCGGAGCTGCCGAGTGACGTGGAGCGTTTGGGTGAATGGCGATGCGTGGAGCTGCCGAGTGATGACGACGCGTCCAGTAGAGTGACGGTGTGCGGAGCTGCTGAGTGACTATGGAGCGTCTGGCTGAATGGCGATGCGTGGAGCTGCCGAGTGACGACGACACGTCTAGTAGAGTGACGGCGCACGGAGCTGCCGAGTGACGATAGAGTGTCTTGCTGAATGGCGAGGCACGGAGCTGTCGAGTGATGACGACGCGTCCAGTAGAGGACGACACGTGAAACGGCCGAGTGATGATGGAGCGTCTTGGTGAATGGCGATGCACGGAGCTGCCGAGTGATGATGACGCGTCCAGTAGATTGACGGCGCGTGGAGCTACTGAGCGACGATGGAGCGTATGGCGGAATGGCGATGCACGGAGCTGCCGAGTGATGCCGACGCGTCCGGTAGAGTGACGGCGTGCGGAGCTACCGAGTGACGATGGAGCGTCTGGCTGAATGGCGATGCGCAGAGCTATCGAGTGATGATGACGCGTCTAGTAGAGTGACGGTGCGTGAAGCTGCTAAGTGATGATGGAGCGTCTAGTTGAATGACGATGCGCGGAGCAGCCGAGTGATGACGACACGTCCAGTAGAGTGGCGGTGCGCAGAGCTGCCGAGTGACGACGGACCGTATGGCGGAATGGCGATGCGTGAAGCTGCCGAATGATGACGATGGGCGGAGCTGCCGAGTGATGACGACTCGTCCAGTAGAGTGACGGTGCGCGGAGCTGCCGAGTGACGATGGCGCGTCTGGCTGAATGGCGATGCGTGGAGCTGCCGAGTGATGACGACGCATCCGGTAGAGTGACGGACCGCGGAGCTGCCAAGTGACAATGGAGCATCTAGCTGAATGGCGATGCGCGGAGCTGCCGAGTGATCACGATGTATCCAGTAGAGTGACGGCGCGCAGAGCTGCCGAGTGACGATGGAGCGTCTGGCTGAATGGCGATGCGCCGAGCTGTCAAGTGATGACGGTGCGTCCAGTAGAGTGACGGTGCGTGGAGCCGCCGAGTGATGATGGAGCGTCTGGGTGAATGGCGATGCGCGGAGCTGCCGAGTGATGATGACGCATCCAGTAAAGTGACGGCACGCGGAGCTGCCGAGTGACGTGGATTGTCTGGGTGAATGGCGATGCGTGGAGCGGCCGAGTGATGACGACGCGTCCAGTAGAGTGACGGTGTGCGGAGCTGCTGAGTGACTATGGAGCGTCTGGCTGAATGGCGATGCGCGGAGCTGCCGAGTGATGACGACACGTCCAGTAGAGTGACGGCGCACGGAGCTGCCGAGTGACGATAGAGTGTCTTGCTGAATGGCGAGGCACGGAGCTGTCGAGTGATGACGACGCGTCCAGTAGAGTGACGGCGCGTGGCACGGCCGAGTGATGATGGAGTGTCTTGGTGATTGGCGATGCGCGGAGCTGCCGAGTGATGATGACGCGTCCAGTAGATTGACGGCGCCTGGAGCTACTGAGCGACGATGGAGCGTATGGCGGAATGGCGATGCACGGAGCTGCCGAGTGATGACGACGCGTCCGGTAGAGTGACGGCGTGCGGAGCTGCCGAGTGACGATGGAGCGTCTGGCTGAATGGCGATGCGCGGAGCTATCGAGTGATGATGACGCGTCCAGTAGAGTGACGGTGCGCGAAGCTGCCGAGTGATGATGGAGCGTCTAGTTGAATGACGATGCGCGGAGCTGCCGAGTGATGACGACACATCCAGTAGAGTGGCGGTGCGCAGAGCTGCCGAGTGACGACGGACGGTATGGCAGAATGGCGATGCGTGAAGCTGCCGAATGATGACGATGGGCGGAGCTGCCGAGTGATGACGACTCGTCCAGTAGAGTGACGGTGCGCGGAGCTGCCGAGTGACGATGGCGCGTATGGCTGAATGGCGATGCGTGGAGCTGCCGAGTGATGACGACGCGTCCAGTAGAGTGACGGCCCGCGGAGCTGCCAAGTGACGAAGGAGCATCTAGCTGAATGGCGATGCGCGGAGCTGCCGAGTGATGACGACGCATCCAGTAGAGTGGCGGCGCGCAGAGCTGCCGAGTGACGATGGAGCGTCTGGCTGAATGGCGATGCGCGGAGCTGCCGAGTGATGATGGAGCGTCTGGCTGAATGGCGATGCGCGGAGCTGCCGAGTGATGATGACGCATCCAGTAGAGTGATGGTACGCGGAGCCACCGAGTGACGTGGAGCGTCTGGGTGAATGGCGATGCGCGGAGGTGCCGAGTGACGATGGAGTGTATGGGTGAATGGCGATGCGCAGAGCTATCGAGTGATGACGACGCGTCCAGTAGAGTGACGGCGCGTGGAGCTGCCGAGTGACGAAGGATCGTCTGGCTCAATGGCGATGCGTGGAGCTGCCGAGTGATGATGACACGTCCAGTAGAGTTATGGCGCGCGGAGCTACCGAGTGACGATGGATCATCTGGCTGTATGGCGAGGCGCGGAGCTGTCGAGTGATGACGATGCGTCCAGTAGAGTGACGGCGCGCGGAACTGCCGAGTGACGATGGAGCGTCTGGCTGAATGGCGATGCGTGGAGCTGCCGAGTGATGACGACGCGTCCAGTAGAGTGACGGCGCGCGGAGGTGCTGAGTGACGATGGAGCGTCTGGCTAAATGGCGATGCGTAGAGCTGCCGAGTGATGATGACGCGTCTAGTAGATTGACGGCATGCGGAGTTACCCAGTGACGATGGCATGTCTGGCGGAATGGCGATGTGTAGAGCTAGCGAGTGATGACGACGCGTCCAGTAGAGTGACGACGCGCGGAGGTGCCTAGTGACGATGGACCGTATGGCGGAATGGCGATGTGTGGAGCTGCCGAGTGATGACGACGCGTCCAGTAGAGTGACGGCGCGCGGAGCTACCGAGTGACGATGGAGCCTCTAGCTGAATGGCGATGCGCGAAGCTGCCGAGTGATGACGACGCGTCCAGTAGATTGACGACACGTGGAGCTGCCGAGTGACGATGGAGCGTCTGGCTGAATGGCGATACGTGGAGCTGCCGAGTGATGATGACGCGTCCAGTAGAGTGACGGCGCGCGGAGCTGCCGAGTGATGATGGAGCATCTAGCTGAATGGCGATGCACAGAGCTGCCGAGTGATGACGATGGCTCGAGTAGAGTGACGGCACGCGGAGGTGCCGAGTGACGATGGAGCGTTTGGGTGAATGGCGATGCACGGAGCTGCCGAGTGATGACGACGCGTCTAGTAGAGTGACGACACGCGGAGCTGCCAAGTGACGATGGAGCATCTAGCTGAATGGCGATGCGCGGAGCTGCCGAGTGATCACGACGCATCCAGTAGAGTGACAACACGCGGAGCTGCAGACTGATGACAATGCGTCCAGTAGAGTGACAACACGCGAGCTGCTGAGTGATGACGACGCGTCCAGTAGAGTGACGGCGCGCGAAGCTGCCGAGTGACGATGGAGCGTATGGCTGAATGGCGATGCGCGGAGCTGCCGAGTGATGACGACGCATCCAGTAGAGTGACGGCGCACGGAGCTGCCGAGTGACGATGGAGCGTCTCGCTGAATGGCGATGCACGGAGCTGCCGAGTCATGACGACGCGTCCAGTAGAGTTACGGCGCACGGAGCTGCCGAGTGACGATGGCGCATCTGGGTGAATGGCGATGCGCGGAGCTGCCGAGTGATGACGACGCCTCCAGTAGAGTGACGTCGCGCGAAGCTGCCGAGTGACGATGGAGCGTCTGGCTGAATGGCGATGCGCCGAGCTGTCAAGTGATGACGATGCGTCCAGTAGAGTGACGGTGCGCGGAGCTGCCGAGTGACGATGGCGCGTATGGCTGAATGGCGATGCGTGGAGCTGCCGAGTGATGACGACGCGTCCAGTAGAGTGACGGCCCGCGGAGCTGCCAAGTGACGAAGGAGCATCTAGCTGAATGGCGATGCGCGGAGCTGCCGAGTGATGACGACGCATCCAGTAGAGTGGCGGCGCGCAGAGCTGCCGAGTGACGATGGAGCGTCTGGCTGAATGGCGATGCGCGGAGCTGCCGAGTGATGATGGAGCGTCTGGCTGAATGGCGATGCGCGGAGCTGCCGAGTGATGATGACGCATCCAGTAGAGTGACGGCACGCGGAGCCACCGTGTGACGTGGAGCGTCTGGGTGAATGGCGATGCGCGGAGGTGCCGAGTGACGATGGAGTGTATGGGTGAATGGCGATGCGCAGAGCTATCGAGTGATGACGACGCGTCCAGTAGAGTGACGGCGTGTGGAGCTGCCGAGTGACGAAGGATCGTCTGGCTCAATGGCGATGCGTGGAGCTGCCGAGTGATGATGACACGTCCAGTAGAGTTATGGCGCGCGGAGCTACCGAGTGACGATGGATCATCTGGCTGAATGGCGAGGCGCAGAGCTGTCGAGTGATGACGATGCGTCCAGTAGAGTGACGGCGCGCGGAACTGCTGAGTGACGATGGAGCGTCTGGCTGAATGGCGATGCGTGGAGCTGCCGAGTGATGACGACGCGTCCAGTAGAGTGACGGCGCGCGGAGGTGCCGAGTGACGATGGAGCGTCTGGCTAAATGGCGATGCGTAGAGCTGCCGAGTGATGATGACGCGTCCAGTAGATTGACGGCACGCGGAGTTACCGAGTGACGATGGCATGTCTGGCGGAATGGCGATGCGTAGAGCTAGCGAATGATGACGACGCGTCCAGTAGAGTGACGACGCGCGGAGGTGCCTAGTGACGATGGACCGTATGGCGGAATGGCGATGCGTGGAGCTGCCGAGTGATGACGACGCGTCCAGTAGAGTGACGGCGCGCGGAGCTACCGAGTGACGATGGAGCGTCTAGCTAAATGGCGATTCGCGAAGCTGCCGAGTGATGACGACGCGTCCAGTAGATTGATGACACGTGGAGCTGCCGAGTGACGATGGAGCGTCTGGCTGAATGGCGATACGTGGAGCTGCCGAGTGATGATGACGCGTCCAGTAGAGTGACGGCGCGCGGAGCGGCCGAGTGATGATGGAGCATCTAGCTGAATGGCGATGCACAGAGCTGCCGAGTGATGACGATGCCTCGAGTAGAGTGACGGCACGCGGAGGTGCCGAGTGACGATGGAGCGTCTGGGTGAATGGCGATGCACGGAGCTGCCGAGTGATGACGACGCGTCTAGTAGAGTGACGACACGCGGAGCTGCCAAGTGACGATGGAGCATCTAGCTGAATGGCGATGCGCGGAGCTGCCGAGTGATCACGACGCATCGAGTAGAGTGACAACACGCGGAGCTGCAGACTGATGACAATGCGTCCAGTAGAGTGACAACACGCGGAGCTGCCGAGTGACGATGGAACGTCTGGGTGAATGGCGATGCGTGGAGCTGCTGAGTGATGACGACGCGTCCAGTAGAGTGACGGCGCGCGAAGCTGCCGAGCGACGATGGAGCGTATGGCTGAATGGCGATGCGCGGAGCTGCCGAGTGATGACGACGCATCCAGTAGAGTGACGGCGCACGGAGCTGCCGACTGACGATGGAGCGTCTCGCTGAAAGGCGATGCACGGAGCTGCCGAGTCATGACGACGCGTCCAGTAGAGTTACGGCGCACGGAGCTGCCGAGTGACGATGGCGCGTCTGGGTGAATGGCGATGCGCGGAGCTGCCGAGTGATGACGACGCCTCTAGTAGAGTGACGTCGCGCGAAGCTGCCGAGTGACGATGGAGTGTCTGGCTGAATGGCGATGCGCCGAGCTGTCAAGTGATGATGATGCGTCCAGTAGAGTGACGGTGCGTGGAGCCGCCGAGTGATGATGGAGCGTCTGGCTGAATGGCGATGCGCGGAGCTGCCGAGTGATGATGACGCATCCAGTAGAGTGACGGCACGCGGAGCTGCCGAGTGACGTGGAGCGTCTGGGTGAATGGCGATGCGTGGAGCTGCCGAGTGATGATGACGCGTCCAGTAGAGTGACGGTGTGCGGAGCTGCTGAGTGACTATGGAGCGTCTGGCTGAATGGCGATGCGCGGAGCTGCCGAGTGACGACGACACGTCTAGTAGAGTGACGGCGCACGGAGCTGCCGAGTGATGATAGAGTGTCTTGCTAAATGGCGAGGCACGGAGCTGTCGAGTGATGACGACGCGTCCAGTAGAGTGACGACACATGAAACGGCCGAGTGATGATGGAGCGTCTTGGTGAATGGCGATGCACGGAGCTGCCGAGTGATGATGACGCGTCCAGTAGATTGACGGCGCGTGGAGCTACTGAGCGACGATGGAGCGTATGGCGGAATGGTGATGCACGGAGCTGCCGAGTGATGCCGACGCGTCCGGTAGAGTGACGGCGGGCGGAGCTGCCGAGTGACGATGGAGCGTCTGGCTGAATGGCGATGCGCAGAGCTATCGAGTGATGATGACGCGTCTAGTAGAGTGACGGTGCGTGAAGCTGCTAAGTGATGATGGAGCGTCTAGTTGAATGACGATGCGCGGAGCTGCCGAGTGATGACGACACGTCCAGCAGAGTGGCGGTGCGCAGAGCTGCCGAGTGACGACGGACCGTATGGCGGAATGGCGATGCGTGAAGCTGCCGAATGATGACGATGGGCGGAGCTGCCGAGTGATGACGACTCGTCCAGTAGAGTGACGGTGCGCGGAGCTGCCGAGTGACGATGGCGCGTCTGGCTGAATGGCGATGCGTGGAGCTGCCGAGTGATGACGACGCGTCCAGTAGAGTGACGGCCCGCGGAGCTGCCAAGTGACAATGGAGCATCTAGCTGAATGGCGATGCGCGGAGCTGCCGAGTGATCACGATGTATCCAGTAGAGTGACGGCGCGCAGAGCTGCCGAGTGACGATGGAGCGTCTGGCTGAATGGCGATGCGCCGAGCTGTCAAGTGATGACGATGCGTCCAGTAGAGTGACGGTGCGTGGAGCCGCCGAGTGATGATGGAGCGTCTGGCTGAATGGCGATGCGCGGAGCTGCCGAGTGATGATGACGCATCCAGTAAAGTGACGGCACGCGGAGCTGCCGAGTGACGTGGAGTGTCTGGGTGAATGGCGATGCGTGGAGCGGCCGAGTGATGACGACGCGTCCAGTAGAGTGACTATGGAGCGTCTGGCTGAATGGCGATGCGCGGAGCTGCTGACTGATGACGACACGTCCAGTAGAGTGACGGCGCACGGCGCTGCCGAGTGACGATAGAGTGTCTTGCTGAATGGCGAGGCACGGAGCTGTCGAGTGATGACAACGCGTCCAGTAGAGTGACGGCGCGTGGAACGGCCGAGTGATGATGGAGTGTCTTGGTGAATGGCGATGCGCGGAGCTGCCGAGTGATGATGACGCGTCCAGTAGATTGACGGCGCCTGGAGCTACTGAGCGACGATGGAGCGTATGGCGGAATGGCGATGCACGGAGCTGCCGAGTGATGACGACGCGTCCGGTAGAGTGACGGCGTGCGGAGCTGCCGAGTGACGATGGAGCGTCTGGCTGAATGGCGATGCGCGGAGCTATCGAGTGATGATCACGCGTCCAGTAGAGTGACGGTGCGCGAAGCTGCCGAGTGATGATGGAGCGTCTAGTTGAATGACGATGCGCGGAGCTGCCGAGTGATGACGACACGTCCAGTAGAGTGGCGGTGCGCAGAGCTGCCGAGTGACGACGGACGGTATGGCAGAATGGCGATGCGTGAAGCTGCCGAATGATGACGATGGGCGGAGCTGCCGAGTGATGACGACTCGTCCAGTAGAGTGACGGTGCGCGGAGCTGCCGAGTGACGATGGCGCGTATGGCTGAATGGCGATGCGTGGAGCTGCCGAGTGATGACGACGCGTCCAGTAGACTGACGGCCCGCGGAGCTGCCAAGTGACGAAGGAGCATCTAGCTGAATGGCGATGCGCGGAGCTGTCGAGTGATGACGACGCATCCAGTAGAGTGGCGGCGCGCAGAGCTGCCGAGTGACGATGGAGCGTCTGGCTGAATGGCGATGCGCGGAGCTGCCGAGTGATGATGGAGCGTCTGGCTGAATGGCGATGCGCGGAGCTGCCGAGTGATGATGACGCATCCAGTAGAGTGACGGCACGCGGAGCGACCGAGTGACGTGGAGGGTCTGGGTGAATGGCGATGCGCGGAGGTGCCGAGTGACGATGGAGTGTATGGGTGAATGGCGATGCGCAGAGCTATCGAGTGATGACGACGCGTCCAGTAGAGTGACGGCGCGTGGAGCTGCCGAGTGACGAAGGATCGTCTGGCTCAATGGCGATGCGTGGAGCTGCCGAGTGATGATGACACGTCCAGTAGAGTTATGGCGCGCGGAGCTACCGAGTGACGATGGATCATCTGGCTGAATGGCGAGGCGCGGAGCTGTCGAGTGATGACGATGCGTCCAGTAGAGTGACGGCGCGCGGAACTGCCGAGTGACGATGGAGCGTCTGGCTGAATGGCGATGCGTGGAGCTGCCGAGTGATGACGACGCGTCCAGTAGAGTGACGGCGCGCGGAGGTGCCGAGTGACGATGGAGCGTCTGGCTAAATGGCGATGCGTAGAGCTGCCGAGTGATGATGACGCGTCCAGTAGATTGACGGCACGCGGAGTTACCGAGTGACGATGGCATGTCTGGCGGAATGGCGATGCGTAGAGCTAGCGAGTGATGACGACGCGTCGAGTAGAGTGACGACGCGCGGAGGTGCCTAGTGACGATGGACCGTATGGCGGAATGGCGATGCGTGGAGCTGCCGAGTGATGACGACGCGTCCAGTAGAGTGACGGCGCGCGGAGCTACCGAGTGACGATGGAGCGTCTAGCTGAATGGCGATGCGCGAAGCTGCCGAGTGATGACGACGCGTCCAGTAGATTGACGACACGTGGAGCTGCCGAGTGACGATGGAGCGTCTGGCTGAATGGCGATACGTGGAGCTGCCGAGTGATGATGACGCGTCTAGTAGAGTGACGACACGCGGAGCTGCCAAGTGACGATGGAGCATCTAGCTGAATGGCGATGCGCGGAGCTGCCGAGTGATCACAACGCATCCGGTAGAGTGACAACACGCGGAGCTGCAGACTGATGACAATGCGTCCAGTAGAGTGACAACACGCGGAGCTGCCGAGTGAAGATGGAACGTCTGGGTGAATGGCGATGCGCGGAGCTGCCGAGTGATGACGACGCCTCGAGTAGATTGACGGCGCGCGGAGCTGCCGAGTGACGATGGAGCGTCTGGCTGAATGGCGATGCGCGGAGCTGCCGAGTGATGACGACGCGTCCAGTAGAGTGACGGCGCGGAGCTGCCGAGTGACGATGGAGCATCTGGCTGAATGGCGATGCGCGGAGCTGCCGAGTGATGATGACACGCCTAGTAGAGTGGTGACGCACGGAGCTGCCGAGTGACGATAGAGCGTCTGGCTGAATGGCGTGGCACAGAGCTGCCGAGTGATGACGACGCGTCCAGTAGAGTGACGGCACACGGAACTGAAGAGTGACGATGGAGCTTCTTGGTGAATGGCGATGCGCGGATCTGCCGAGTGATGATGATGCATCTAATAGAGTGACGGCGCGCGGAGCTACCGAGTGACGATGGAGCGTATGGCATAATGGTGATGCGCGGAGCTACCGAGTGATGAAGACGCGTCCAGTAGAGTGACGGCGCGCGGAGCTGCCGAGTGATGACGACGCATCCAGTAGAGTGACGGCGCGCAGAGCTGCCGAGTGACGATGGAGCGTCTGGCTGAATGGCGATGCGTGGAGCCGCCGAGTCATGATGACGCGTCAAGTAGAGTGACGGTGCGCGAAGCTGCCGAGTGACGATGGAGCGTATGGCTGAATGGCGATGCGCGGAGCTGCCAAGTGATGACGACGCATCCAGTAGAGTGACGGCGCACGGAGCTGCCGTGTGACGATGGAGCGTCTCGCTGAATGGCGATGCGCGGAGCTGCCCAGTCATGACGACGCGTCCAGTAGAGTTACGGCGCACGAAGCTGCCGAGTGACGATGGCGCGTCTGGGTGAATGGCGATGCGCGGAGCTGCCGAGTGATGACGACGACTCCAGTAGAGTGACGTCGCGCGAAGCTGCCGAGTGACGATGGAGCGTCTGGCTGAATGGCGATGCGCCGAGCTGTCAAGTGATGACGATGCGTCCAGTAGAGTGACGGTGCGTGGAGCCGCCGAGTGATGATGGAGCGTCTGGCTGAATGGCGATGCGCGGAGCTGCCGAGTGATGATGACGCATCCAGTAGAGTGACGGCACGCGGAGCTGCCGAGTGACGTGGAGCGTCTGGGTGAATGGCGATGCGTGGAGCTGCCGAGTGATGACGACGCGTCCAGTAGAGTGACGGTGTGCGGAGCTGCTGAGTGACTATGGAGCGTCTGGCTGAACGGCGATGCGCGGAGCTGCCGAGTGATGACGACACGTCCAGTAGAGTGACGGCGCACGGAGCTGCCGAGTGACGATAGAGTGTCTTGCTGAATGGCGAGGCACGGAGCTGTCGAGTGGTGACGACGCGTCCAGTAGAGTGACGGCGCGTGGAACGGCCGAGTGATGATGGAGCGTCTTGGTGAATGGCGATGCACGGAGCTGCCGAGTGATGATGACGCGTCCAGTAGATTGACGGCGCGTGGAGCTACTGAGCGACGATGGAGCGTATGGCGGAATGGTGATGCACGGAGCTGCCGAGTGATGCCGACGCGTCCGGTAGAGTGACGGCGGGCGGAGCTGCCGAGTGACGATGGAGCGTCTGGCTGAATGGCGATGCGCAGAGCTATCGAGTGATGATGACGCGTCTAGTAGAGTGACGGTGCGTGAAGCTGCTAAGTGATGATGGAGCGTCTAGTTGAATGACGATGCGCGGAGCTGCCGAGTGATGACGACACGTCCAGCAGAGTGGCGGTGCGCAGAGCTGCCGAGTGACGACGGACCGTATGGCGGAATGGCGATGCGTGAAGCTGCCGAATGATGACGATGGGCGGAGCTGCCGAGTGATGACGACTCGTCCAGTAGAGTGACGGTGCGCGGAGCTGCCGAGTGACGATGGCGCGTCTGGCTGAATGGCGATGCGTGGAGCTGCCGAGTGATGACGACGCGTCCAGTAGAGTGACGGCCCGCGGAGCTGCCAAGTGACAATGGAGCATCTAGCTGAATGGCGATGCGCGGAGCTGCCGAGTGATCACGATGTATCCAGTAGAGTGACGGCGCGCAGAGCTGCCGAGTGACGATGGAGCGTCTGGCTGAATGGCGATGCGCCGAGCTGTCAAGTGATGACGATGCGTCCAGTAGAGTGACGGTGCGTGGAGCCGCCGAGTGATGATGGAGCGTCTGGCTGAATGGCGATGCGCGGAGCTGCCGAGTGATGATGACGCATCCAGTAAAGTGACGGCACGCGGAGCTGCCGAGTGACGTGGAGTGTCTGGGTGAATGGCGATGCGTGGAGCGGCCGAGTGATGACGACGCGTCCAGTAGAGTGACTATGGAGCGTCTGGCTGAATGGCGATGCGCGGAGCTGCTGACTGATGACGACACGTCCAGTAGAGTGACGGCGCACGGCGCTGCCGAGTGACGATAGAGTGTCTTGCTGAATGGCGAGGCACGGAGCTGTCGAGTGATGACAACGCGTCCAGTAGAGTGACGACGCGTGGAACGGCCGAGTGATGATGGAGTGTCTTGGTGAATGGCGATGCGCGGAGCTGCCGAGTGATGATGACGCGTCCAGTAGATTGACGGCGCCTGGAGCTACTGAGCGACGATGGAGCGTATGGCGGAATGGCGATGCACGGAGCTGCCGAGTGATGACGACGCGTCCGGTAGAGTGACGGCGTGCGGAGCTGCCGAGTGACGATGGAGCGTCTGGCTGAATGGCGATGCGCGGAGCTATCGAGTGATGATCACGCGTCCAGTAGAGTGACGGTGCGCGAAGCTGCCGAGTGATGATGGAGCGTCTAGTTGAATGACGATGCGCGGAGCTGCCGAGTGATGACGACACGTCCAGTAGAGTGGCGGTGCGCAGAGCTGCCGAGTGACGACGGACGGTATGGCAGAATGGCGATGCGTGAAGCTGCCGAATGATGACGATGGGCGGAGCTGCCGAGTGATGACGACTCGTCCAGTAGAGTGACGGTGCGCGGAGCTGCCGAGTGACGATGGCGCGTATGGCTGAATGGCGATGCGTGGAGCTGCCGAGTGATGACGACGCGTCCAGTAGACTGACGGCCCGCGGAGCTGCCAAGTGACGAAGGAGCATCTAGCTGAATGGCGATGCGCGGAGCTGCCGAGTGATGACGACGCATCCAGTAGAGTGGCGGCGCGCAGAGCTGCCGAGTGACGATGGAGCGTCTGGCTGAATGGCGATGCGCGGAGCTGCCGAGTGATGATGGAGCGTCTGGCTGAATGGCGATGCGCGGAGCTGCCGAGTGATGATGACGCATCCAGTAGAGTGACGGCACGCGGAGCGACCGAGTGACGTGGAGGGTCTGGGTGAATGGCGATGCGCGGAGGTGCCGAGTGACGATGGAGTGTATGGGTGAATGGCGATGCGCAGAGCTATCGAGTGATGACGACGCGTCCAGTAGAGTGACGGCGCGTGGAGCTGCCGAGTGACGAAGGATCGTCTGGCTCAATGGCGATGCGTGGAGCTGCCGAGTGATGATGACACGTCCAGTAGAGTTATGGCGCGCGGAGCTACCGAGTGACGATGGATCATCTGGCTGAATGGCGAGGCGCGGAGCTGTCGAGTGATGACGATGCGTCCAGTAGAGTGACGGCGCGCGGAACTGCCGAGTGACGATGGAGCGTCTGGCTGAATGGCGATGCGTGGAGCTGCCGAGTGATGACGACGCGTCTAGTAGAGTGACGGCGCGCGGAGGTGCCGAGTGACGATGGAGCGTCTGGCTAAATGGCGATGCGTAGAGCTGCCGAGTGATGATGACGCGTCCAGTAGATTGACGGCACGCGGAGTTACCGAGTGACGATGGCATGTCTGGCGGAATGGCGATGCGTAGAGCTAGCGAGTGATGACGACGCGTCGAGTAGAGTGACGACGCGCGGAGGTGCCTAGTGACGATGGACCGTATGGCGGAATGGCGATGCGTGGAGCTGCCGAGTGATGACGACGCGTCCAGTAGAGTGACGGCGCGCGGAGCTACCGAGTGACGATGGAGCGTCTAGCTGAATGGCGATGCGCGAAGCTGCCGAGTGATGACGACGCGTCCAGTAGATTGACGACACGTGGAGCTGCCGAGTGACGATGGAGCGTCTGGCTGAATGGCGATACGTGGAGCTGCCGAGTGATGATGACGCGTCTAGTAGAGTGACGACACGCGGAGCTGCCAAGTGACGATGGAGCATCTAGCTGAATGGCGATGCGCGGAGCTGCCGAGTGATCACAACGCATCCAGTAGAGTGACAACACGCGGAGCTGCAGACTGATGACAATGCGTCCAGTAGAGTGACAACACGCGGAGCTGCCGAGTGACGATGGAACGTCTGGGTGAATGGCGATGCGCGGAGCTGCCGAGTGATGACGACGCCTCGAGTAGATTGACGGCGCGCGGAGCTGCCGAGTGACGATGGAGTGTCTGGCTGAATGGCGATGCGCGGAGCTGCCGAGTGATGACGACGCGTCCAGTAGAGTGACGGCGCGGAGCTGCCGAGTGACGATGGAGCATCTGGCTGAATGGCGATGCGCGGAGCTGCCGAGTGATGATGACACGCCTAGTAGAGTGGTGACGCACGGAGCTGCCGAGTGACGATAGAGCGTCTGGCTGAATGGCGTGGCACAGAGCTGCCGAGTGATGACGACGCGTCCAGTAGAGTGACGGCACACGGAACTGAAGAGTGACGATGGAGCTTCTTGGTGAATGGCGATGCGCGGATCTGCCGAGTGATGATGATGCATCTAATAGAGTGACGGCGCGCGGAGCTACCGAGTGACGATGGAGCGTATGGCATAATGGTGATGCGCGGAGCTACCGAGTGATGAAGACGCGTCCAGTAGAGTGACGGCGCGCGGAGCTGCCGAGTGATGACGACGCATCCAGTAGAGTGACGGCGCGCAGAGCTGCCGAGTGACGATGGAGCGTCTGGCTGAATGGCGATGCGTGGAGCCGCCGAGTCATGATGACGCGTCAAGTAGAGTGACGGTGCGCGAAGCTGCCGAGTGACGATGGAGCGTATGGCTGAATGGCGATGCGCGGAGCTGCCAAGTGATGAAGACGCATCCAGTAGAGTGACGGCGCACGGAGCTGCCGTGTGACGATGGAGCGTCTCGCTGAATGGCGATGCGCGGAGCTGCCCAGTCATGACGACGCGTCCAGTAGAGTTACGGCGCACGAAGCTGCCGAGTGACGATGGCGCGTCTGGGTGAATGGCGATGCGCGGAGCTGCCGAGTGATGACGACGACTCCAGTAGAGTGACGTCGCGCGAAGCTGCCGAGTGACGATGGAGCGTCTGGCTGAATGGCGATGCGCCGAGCTGTCAAGTGATGACGATGCGTCCAGTAGAGTGACGGTGCGTGGAGCCGCCGAGTGATGATGGAGCGTCTGGCTGAATGGCGATGCGCGGAGCTGCCGAGTGATGATGACGCATCCAGTAGAGTGACGGCACGCGGAGCTGCCGAGTGACGTGGAGCGTCTGGGTGAATGGCGATGCGTGGAGCTGCCGAGTGATGACGACGCGTCCAGTAGAGTGACGGTCTGCGGAGCTGCTGAGTGACTATGGAGCGTCTGGCTGAATGGCGATGCGCGGAGCTGCCGAGTGATGACGACACGTCCAGTAGAGTGACGGCGCACGGAGCTGCCGAGTGACGATAGAGTGTCTTGCTGAATGGCGAGGCACGGAGCTGTCGAGTGGTGACGACGCGTCCAGTAGAGTGACGGCGCGTGGAACGGCCGAGTGATGATGGAGCGTCTTGGTGAATGGCGATGCGCGGAGCTGCCGAGTGATGATGACGCGTCCAGTAGATTGACGGCGCGTGGAGCTACTGAGCGACGATGGAGCGTATGGCGGAATGGCGATGCACGGAGCTGCCGAGTGATGACGACGCGTCCGGTAGAGTGACGGCGTGCGGAGCTGCCGAGTGACGATGGAGCGTCTGGCTGAATGGCGATGCGCGGAGCTATCGAGTGATGATGACGCGTCCAGTAGAGTGACGGTGTGCGAAGATGCCGAGTGATGATGGAGCGTCTAGTTGAATGACGATGCGCGGAGCTGCCGAGTGGTGACGACACGTCCAGTAGAGTGGCGGTGCGCAGAGCTGCCGAGTGACGACGGACCGTATGGCGGAATGGCGATGCGTGAAGCTGCCGAATGATGACGATGGGCGGAGCTGCCGAGTGATGACGACTCGTCCAGTAGAGTGACGGTGCGCGGAGCTGCCGAGTGACGATGTCGCGTCTGGCTGAATGGCGATGCGTGGAGCTGCCGAGTGATGACGACGCGTCCAGTAGAGTGACGGCCCGCGGAGCTGCCAAGTGACAATGGAGCATCTAGCTAAATGGCGATGCGCGGAGCTGCCGAGTGATGACGACGCATCCAGTAGAGTGACGGCGCGCAGAGCTGCCGAGTGACGATGGAGCGTCTGGCTGAATGGCGATGCGCCGAGCTGTCAAGTGATGACGATGCGTCCAGTAGAGTGACGGTGCGTGGAGCCGCCGAGTGATGATGGAGCGTCTGGCTGAATGGCGATGCGCGGAGGTGCCGAGTGATGATGACGCATCCAGTAGAGTGACGGCACGCGGAGCTGCCGAGTGACGTGGAGCGTCTGGGTGAATGGCGATGCGTGGAGCTGCCGAGTGATGACGACGCGTCCAATAGAGTGACAGTGTGCGGAGCTGCTGAGTTACTATGGAGCGTCTGGCTGAATGACGATGCGCGGAGCTACCGAGTGATGACGACACGTCTAGTAGAGTGACGGCGCACGGAGCTGCCGAGTGACGATAGAGTGTCTTGCTGAATGGCGAGGCACGGAGCTGTCGAGTGATGACGACGCGTCTAGTAGAATGACGGCGCGTGGAACGGCCGAGTGATGATGGAGCGTCTTTGTGAATGGCGATGCGCGGAGCTGCGCGTCCAGTAGATTGACGGCGCGTGGAGCTACTGAGCGACGATGGAGCGTATGGCGGAATGGCGATGCACGGAGCTGCCGAGTGATGACGACGCGTCCGGTAGAGTGACGGCGTGCGGAGCTGCCGAGTGACGATGGAGCGTCTGGCTGAATGGCGATGCGCGGAGCTATCGAGTGAATATGACGCGTCCAGTAGAGTGACGGTGCGGGAAGCTGCCGAGTGATGATGGAGCGTCTAGTTGAATGACGATGCGCGGAGCTGCCGAGTGATGACGACACGTCCAGTAGAGTGACAGTGCGCAGAGCTGCCGAGTGACGACGGACCGTATGGCGGAATGGCGATGCGTGAAGCTGCCGAATGATGACGATGGGCGGAGCTGCCGAGTGATGACGACTCGTCCAGTAGAGTGACGGTGCGCGGAGCTGCCGAGTGACCATGGCGCGTCTGGCTGAATGGCGATGCGTGGAGCTGCCGAGTGATGACGACGCGTCCAGTAGAGTGACGGCCCGCGGAGCTGCCAAGTGACGATGGAGCATCTAGCTGAATGGCGATGCGCGGAGCTGCCGAGCGATGACGACGCATCTAGTAGAGTGACGGCGCGCAGAGCTGCCGAGTGACGATGGAGCGTCTGGCTGAATGGCGATGCGTGGAGCTGCCGAGTGATGACGACGCGTCCAGTAGAGTGACGGCGCGCGAAGCTGCCGAGTGACGATGGAGCGTATGGCTGAATGGCGATGCGCGGAGCTGCCGAGTGATGACGACGCATCCAGTAGAGTGACGGCGCACGGAGCTGCCGAGTGACGATGGAGCGTCTCGCTGAATGGCGATGCACGGAGCTGCCGAGTCATGACGACGCGTCCAGTAGAGTTACGGCGCACGGAGCTGCCGAGTGACGATGGCGCGTCTGGGTGAATGGCGATGCGCGGAGCTGCCGAGTGATGACGACGCCTCCAGTAGAGTGACGTCGCGCGAAGCTGCCGAGTGACGATGGATCATCTGGTTGAATGGCGATGCGCCGAGCTGTCAAGTGATGACGATGCGTCCAGTAGAGTGACGGTGCGTGGAGCCGCCGAGTGATGATGGAGCGTCTGGCTGAATGGCGATGCGCGGAGCTGCCGAGTGATGATGACGCATCCAGTAGAGTGACGGCACGCGGAGCTGCCGAGTGACGTGGAGCGTCTGGGTGAATGGCGATGCGTGGAGCTGCCGAGTGATGACGACGCATCGAGTAGAGTGACGGTGTGCAGAGCTGCTGAGTGACTATGGAGCGTCTGGCTGAATGGCGATGCGCGGAGCTGCCGAGTGACGACGACCCGTCTAGTAGAGTGACGTCGCACGGAGCTGCCGAGTGACGATAGAGTGTCTTGCTGAATGGCGAGGCACGGAGCTGTCGAGTGATGACGACGCGTCCAGTAGAGTGACGACACGTGAAACGGCCGAGTGATGATGGAGCGTCTTGGTGAATGGCGATGCACGGAGGTGCCGAGTGATGATGACGCGTCCAGTAGATTGACGGCGCGTGGAGCTACTGAGCGACGATGGAGCGTATGGCGGAATGGCGATGCACGGAGCTGCCGAGTGATGCCGACGCGTCCGGTAGAGTGACGGCGTGCGGAGCTGCCGAGTGACGATGGAGCGTCTGGCTGAATGGCGATGCGCGGAGCTATCGAGTGATGATGACGCGTCCAGTAGAGTGACGGTGCGTGAAGCTCCTAAGTGATGATGGAGCGTCTAGTTGAATGACGATGCGCGGAGCTGCCGAGTGATGACGACACGTCCAGTAGAGTGGCGGTGCGCAGAGCTGCCGAGTGACGACGGACCGTATGGCAGAATGGCGATGCGTGAAGCTGGCGAATGATGACGATGGGCGGAGCTGCCGAGTGATGACGACTCGTCCAGTAGAGTGACGGTGCGCGGAGCTGCCGAGTGACGATGGCACGTCTGGCTGAATGGCGATGCGTGGAGCTGCCGAGTGATGACGACGCGTGCAGTAGAGTGACGGCCCGCGGAGCTGTCAAGTGACAATGGAGCATCTAGCTGAATGGCGATGCGCGGAGCTGCCGAGTGATCACGATGCATCCAGTAGAGTGACGGCGCGCAGAGCTGCCGAGTGACGATATAGCGTCTGGCTGAATGGCGATGCGCCGAGCTGTCAAGTGATGACGATGCGTCCAGTAGAGTGACGGTGCGTGGAGCCGCCGAGTGATGATGGAGCGTCTGGCTGAATGGCGATGCGCGGAGCTGCCGAGTGATGATGACGCATCCAGTAAAGTGACAGCACGCGGAGCTGCCGAGTGACGTGGAGTGTCTGGGTGAATGGCGATGCGTGGAGCGGCCGAGTGATGACGACGCGTCCAGTAGAGTGACGGTGTGCGGAGCTGCTGAGTGACTATGGAGCGTCTGGCTGAATGGCGATGCACGGAGCTGCCGAGTGATGACGACACGTCCAGTAGAGTGACGGCGCACGGAGCTGCCGAGTGACGATAGAGTGTCTTGCTGAATGGCGAGGCACGGAGCTGTCGAGTGATGACGACGCCTCCAGTAGAGTGACGTCGCGCGAAGCTGCCGAGTGACGATGGATCGTCTGGTTGAATGGCGATGCGCCGAGCTGTCAAGTGATGACGATGCGTCCAGTAGAGTGACGGTGCGTGGAGCCGCCGAGTGATGATGGAGCGTCTGGCTGAATGGCGATGCGCGGAGCTGCCGAGTGATGATGACGCATCCATTAGAGTGACGGCACGCGGAGCTGCCGAGTGACGTGGAGCGTCTGGGTGAATGGCGATGCGTGGAGCTGCCGAGTGATGACGACGCATCGAGTAGAGTGACGGTGTGCAGAGCTGCTGAGTGACTATGGAGCGTCTGGCTGAATGGCGATGCGCGGAGCTGCCGAGTGACGACGACCCGTCTAGTAGAGTGACGGCGCACGGAGCTGCCGAGTGACGATAGAGTGTCTTGCTGAATGGCGAGGCACGGAGCTGTCGAGTGATGACGACGCGTCCAGTAGAGTGACGACACGTGAAACGGCCGAGTGATGATGGAGCGTCTTGGTGAATGGCGATGCACGGAGGTGCCGAGTGATGATGACGCGTCCAGTAGATTGACGGCGCGTGGAGCTACTGAGCGACGATGGAGCGTATGGCGGAATGGCGATGCACGGAGCTGCCGAGTGATGCCGACGCGTCCGGTAGAGTGACGGCGTGCGGAGCTGCCGAGTGACGATGGAGCGTCTGGCTGAATGGCGATGCGCGGAGCTATCGAGTGATGATGACGCGTCCAGTAGAGTGACGGTGCGTGAAGCTCCTAAGTGATGATGGAGCGTCTAGTTGAATGACGATGCGCGGAGCTGCCGAGTGATGACGACACGTCCAGTAGAGTGGCGGTGCGAAGAGCTGCCGAGTGACGACGGACCGTATGGCGGAATGGCGATGCGTGAAGCTGCCGAATGATGACGATGGGCGGAGCTGCCGAGTGATGACGACTCGTCCAGTAGAGTGACGGTGCGCGGAGCTGCCGAGTGACGATGGCACGTCTGGCTGAATGGCGATGCGTGGAGCTGCCGAGTGATGACGACGCGTCCAGTAGAGTGACGGCCCGCGGAGCTGCCAAGTGACAATGGAGCATCTAGCTGAATGGCGATGCGCGGAGCTGCCGAGTGATCACGATGTATCCAGTAGAGTGACGACGCGCAGAGCTGCCGAGTGACGATGGAGCGTCTGGCTGAATGGCGATGCGCCGAGCTGTCAAGTGATGACGATGCGTCCAGTAGAGTGACGGTGCGTGGAGCCGCCGAGTGATGATGCAGCGTCTGGCTGAATGGCGATGCGCGGAGCTGCCGAGTGATGATGACGCATCCAGTAAAGTGACATCACGCGGAGCTGCCGAGTGACGTGGAGTGTCTGGGTGAATGGCGATGCGTGGAGCGGCCGAGTGATGACGACGCGTCCAGTAGAGTGACGGTGTGCGGAGCTGCTGAGTGACTATGGAGCGTCTGGCTGAATGGCGATGCACGGAGCTGCCGAGTGATGACGACACGTCCAGTAGAGTGACGGCGCACGGAGCTGCCGAGTGACGATAGAGTGTCTTGCTGAATGGCGAGGCACGGAGCTGTCGAGTGATGACGACGCGTCCAGTAGAGTGACGGCACGTGGAACGGCTGAGTGATGATGGAGCGTCTTGGTGAATGGCGATGCGCGGAGCTGCCGAGTGATGATGACGCGTCCAGTAGATTGACGGCGCCTGGAGCTACTAAGCGACGATGGAGCGTATGGCGGAATGGCGATGCACGGAGCTGCCGAGTGATGACGACGCGTCCGGTAGAGTGACGGCGTGCGGAGCTGCCGAGTGACGATGGAGCGTCTGGCTGAATGGCGATGCGCGGAGCTATCGAGTGATGATGACGCGTCCAGTAGAGTGACGGTGCGCGAAGCTGCCGAGTGATGATGGAGCGTCTAGTTGAATGACGATGCGCGGAGCTGCCGAGTGATGACGACACGTCCAGTAGAGTGGCGGTGCGCAGAGCTGCCGAGTGACGACGGACGGTATGGCAGAATGGCGATGCGTGAAGCTGCCGAATGATGACGATGGGCGGAGCTGCCGAGTGATGACGACTCGTCCAGTAGAGTGACGGTGCGCGGAGCTGCCGAGTGACGATGGCGCGTATGGCTGAATGGCGATGCGTGGAGCTGCCGAGTGATGACGACGCGTCCAGTAGAGTGACGGCCCGCGGAGCTGCCAAGTGACGAAGGAGCATCTAGCTGAATGGCGATGCGCGGAGCTGCCGAGTGATGACGACGCATCCAGTAGAGTGACGGCGCGCAGAGCTGCCGAGTGACGATGGAGCGTCTGGCTGAATGGCGATGCGCGGAGCTGCCGAGTGATGATGGAGCGTCTGGCTGAATGGCGATGCGCGGAGCTGCCGAGTGATGATGACGCATCCAGTAGAGTGACGACACGCGGAGCCGCCGAGTGACGTGGAGCGTCTGGGTGAATGGCGATGCGTGGAGCTGCCGAGTGATGATGACGCGTCCAGTAGAGTGACGGCGCACGGAGCTGCCGAGTGACGATGGAGCGTCTCGCTGAATGGCGATGCGCGGAGCTGCCGAGTCATGACGACGCGTCCAGTAGAGTTACGGCGCATGGAGCTGCCGAGTGACGATGGCGCGTCGGGGTGAATGGCGATGCGCGGAGCTGCCGAGTGATGACGACACGTCCAGTAGAGTGACGGCGCACGGAGCTGCCGAGTGACGATAGAGTGTCTTGCTGAATGGCGAGGCACGGAGCTGTCGAGTGATGACGACGCGTCCAATAGAGTTACGGCGCGTGCAACGGCCGAGTAATGATGGAGCGTCTTGGTGAATGGCGATGCGCGGAGCTGCCGAGTGATGATGACGCGTCCAGTAGATTGACGGCGCGTGGAGCTACTGAGCGACGATGGAGCGTATGGCGGAATGGCGATGCACGGAGCTGCCGAGTGATGACGACGCGTCCGGTAGAGTGACGGCGTGCGGAGCTGCCGAGTGACGATGGAGCGTCTGGCTGAATGGCGATGCGCGGAGCTATCGAGTGATGATGACGCATCCAGTAGAGTGACGGTGCGCGAAGCTGCCGAGTTATGATGGAGCGTCTAGTTGAATGACGATGCGCGGAGCTGCCGAGTGATGACGACACGTCCAGTAGAGTGGCGGTGCGCAGAGCTGCCGAGTGACGACGGACCGTATGGCGGAATGGCGATGCGTGAAGCTGCCGAATGATGACGATGGGCGGAGCTGCCGAGTGATGACGACTCGTCCAGTAGAGTGACGGTGCGCGGAGCTGCCGAGTGACGATGGCGCATCTGGCTGAATGGCGATGCGTGGAGCTGCCGAGTGATGACGACGCGTCCAGTAGAGTGACGGCCCGCGGAGCTGCCAAGTGACGAAGGAGCATCTAGCTGAATGGCGATGCGCGGAGCTGCCGAGTGATGACGACGCATCTAGTAGAGTGACGGCGCGCAGAGCTGCCGAGTGACGATGGAGCGTCTGGCTGAATGGCGATGCGCGGAGCTGCCGAGTGATGATGGAGCGTCTGGCTGAATGGCGATGCGCGGAGCTGCCGAGTGATGATGACGCATCCAGTAGAGTGACGACACGCGGAGCCGCCGAGTGACGTGGAGCGTCTGGGTGAATGGCGATGTGTGGAGCTGCCGAGTGATGATGACGCGTCCAGTAGAGTGACGGCGCACGGAGCTGCCGAGTGACGATGGAGCGTCTCGCTGAATGGCGATGCGCGGAGCTGCCGAGTCATGACGACGCGTCCAGTAGAGTTACGGCGCACGGAGCTGCCGAGTGACGATGGCGCGTCGGGGTGAATGGCGATGCGCGGAGCTGCCGAGTGATGACGACACGTCCAGTAGAGTGACGGCGCACGGAGCTGCCGAGTGACGATAGAGTGTCTTGCTGAATGGCGAGGCACGGAGCTGTCGAGTGATGACGACGCGTCCAATAGAGTTACGGCGCGTGCAACGGCCGAGTAATGATGGAGCGTCTTGGTGAATGGCGATGCGCGGAGCTGCCGAGTGATGATGACGCGTTCAGTAGATTGACGGCGCGTGGAGCTACTGAGCGACGATGGAGCGTATGGCGGAATGGCGATGCACGGAGCTGCCGAGTGATGACGACGCGTCCGGTAGAGTGACGGCGTGCGGAGCTGCCGAGTGACGATGGAGCGTCTGGCTGAATGGCGATGCGCGGAGCTATCGAGTGATGATGACGCGTCCAGTAGAGTGACGGTGCGCGAAGCTGCCGAGTGATGATGGAGCGTCTAGTTGAATGACGATGCGCGGAGCTGCCGAGTGATGACGACACGTCCAGTAGAGTGGCGGTGCGCAGAGCTGCCGAGTGACGACGGACCGTATGGCGGAATGGCGATGCGTGAAGCTGCCGAATGATGACGATGGGTGGAGCTGCCGAGTGATGACGACTCGTCCAGTAGAGTGACGGTGCGCGGAGCTGCCGAGTGACGATGGCGCATCTGGCTGAATGGCGATGCGTGGATCTGCCGAGTGATGACGACGCGTCCAGTAGAGTGACGGCCCGCGGAGCTGCCAAGTGACAATGGAGCATCTAGCTGAATGGCGATGCCCGGAGCTGCCGAGTGATGACGACGCATCCAGTAGAGTGACGGCACGCAGAGCTGCCGAGTGACGATGGAGCGTCTGGCTAAATGGCGATGCGCGGAGCTGTCAAGTGATGACGACGCGTCCAGTAGAGTGATGGTGCGCGAAGCTGCCGAGTGACGTGGAGCGTGTGGGTGAATGGCGATGCGTGGACCTACCGAGTGATGACGACGCATCCAGTAGAGTGACGGCGCACGGACCTGCCGAGTGACGATGGAGCGTCTCGCTGAATGGCGATGCGCGGAGCTGCCGAGTCATGACGACGCGTCCAGTAGAGTTACGGCGCACGGAGCTGCCGAGTGACGATGGAGCGTCTGGCTGAATGGCGATGCGCGGAGCTGCCGAGTGATGACGACACGTCCAGTAGAGTGACGGCGCACGGAGCTGCTGAGTGACGATAGAGTGTCTTGCTGAATGGCGAGGCACGGAGCTGTCAAGTGATGACGACGCGTCCAGTAGAGTGACGGCGCGTGGAACGACCGAGTGATGATGGAGCGTCTTGGTGAATGGCGATGCGCGGAGCTGCCGAGTGATGATGACGCGTCCAGTAGATTGACGGCGCGTGGAGCTACTGAGCGACGATGGAGCGTATGGCGGAATGGCGATGCACGGAGCTGCCGAGTGATGACGACGCGTCCGGTAGAGTGACGGCGTGCGGAGCTGCCGAGTGACGATGGAGCGTCTGGCTGAATGGCGATGCGCGGAGCTATCGAGTGATGATGACGCGTCTAGTAGAGTGACGGTGCGCGAAGCTGCCGAGTGATGATGGAGCGTCTAGTTGAATGATGATGCGCGGAGCTGCCGAGTGATGACGACACGTCCAGTAGAGTGGCGGTGCGCAGAGCTGCCGAGTGACGACGGACCGTATGGCGGAATGGCGATGCGTGAAGCTGCCGAATGATGACGATGGGCGGAGCTGCCGAGTGATGACGACTCGTCCAGTAGAGTGACGGTGCGCGGAGCTGCCGAGTGACGATGGCGCGTCTGGCTGAATGGCGATGCGTGGAGCTGCCGAGTGATGACGACGCGTCCAGTAGAGTGACGGCCCGCGGAGCTGCCAAGTGAAGATGGAGCATCTAGCTGAATGGCGATGCGCGGAGCTGCCGAGTGATGACGGCGCATCCAGTAGAGTGACGGCGCGCAGAGCTGCCGAGTGACGATGGAGCGTCTGGCTGAATGGCGATGCGCGGAGCTGCCGAGTGATGATGACGCATCCAGTAGAGTGACGGCACGCGGAGCTGCCGAGTGACGTGGAGCGTCTGGGTGAATGGCGATGCGTGGAGCTGCCGAGTGATGACGACGCGTCCAGTAGAGTGACGGCGCACGGAGCTGCCGAGTGACGATGGAGCGTCTCGCTGAATGGCGATGCGCGGAGCTGTCGAGTCAGGACGACGCGTCCAGTAGAGTTACGGCGCACGGAGCTGCCGAGTGACGATGGCGCGTCTGGGTGAATGGCGATGCGCGGAGCTGCCGAGTGATGACGACGCCTCCAGTAGAGTGACGTCGAGCGAAGCTGTCGAGTGACGATGGAGCGTCTGGCTGAATGGCGATGCGCCGAGCTGTCAAGTGATGACGATGCGTCCAGTAGAGTGACGGTGCGTGGAGCCGCCGAGTGATGATGGAGCGTCTGGCTGAATGGCGATGCGCGGAGCTGCCGAGTGGTGATGACGCATCCAGTAGAGTGACGGCACGCGGAGCTGCCGAGTGACGTGGAGCGTCTGGGTGAATGGCGATGCGCGGAGCTGCCGAGTAACGACGACGCGTCCAGTAGAGTGACGGTGTGCGGAGCTGCTGAGTGACCATGGAGCGTCTGGCTGAATGACGATGCGCGGAGCTGCCGAGTGATGACGACACGTCCAGTAGAGTGACGGCGCACGGAGCTGCCGAGTGACGATAGAGTGTCTTGTTGAATGGCGAGGCACGGAGCTGTCGAGTGATGACGACGCGTCCAGTAGAGTGACGGCGCGTGGAGCTTCCGAGTGACGACGGAGCGTCTCGCTGAATGGCGATGCGCGGAGCTGCCAAGTCATGACGACGCGTCCAGTAGAGTTACGGCGTACGGAGCTGCCGAGTGACGATGGCTCGTCTGGGCGAATGGCGATGCGCGGAGCTGCCGAGTGATGACGACGCCTCCAGTAGAGTGACGTCGCGCGAAGCTGCCGAGTGACGATGGAGCGTCTGGCTGAATGGCGATGCGTCGAGCTGTCAAGTGATGACGATGCGTCTGGTAGAGTGACAGCGTGCGGAGCCGCCGAGTGATGATGGAGCGTCTGGCTGAATGGCGATGCGCGGAGCTGCCGAGTGGTGATGACGCATCCAGTAGAGTGACGGCACGCGGAGCTGCCGAGTGACGTGGAGCGTCTGGGTGAATGGCGATGCGCGGAGCTGCCGAGTGATGACGACGCGTCCAGTAGAGTGACGGTGTGCAGAGCTACTGAGTGACCATGGAGCGTCTGGCTGAATGGCGATGCGCGGAGCTGCCGAGTGATGACGACACGTCCAGTAGAGTGACGGCGCACGGAGCTGCCGAGGGACCATAGAGTGTCTTGCTCAATGGCGAGGCACGGAGCTGTCGAGTGATGACGACGCGTCCAGTAGAGTGACGGCGCGTGGAGCGGCCGAGTGACGATGGAGCGTCTCGCTGAATGGCGATGCGCGGAGCTGCCGAGTCATGACGACGCGTCCAGTAGAGTTACGGCGTACGGAGCTGCCGAGTGACGATGGCGCGTCTGGGTGAATGCCGATGCGCGGAGCTGCCGAGTGATGACGACGCCTCCAGTAGAGTGACGTCGCGCGAAGCTGCCGAGTGACGATGGAGCGTCTGGCTGAATGGCGATGCGCCGAGCTGTCAAGTGATGATGATGCGTCTAGTAGAGTGACGGTGCATGGAGCCGCCGTGTGATGATGGAGCGTCTAGCTGAATGGCGATGCGCGGAGCTGCCGAGTGGTGATGACGCATCCAGTAGAGTGACGGCACGCGGAGCTGCCGAGTGACGTGGAGCGTCTGGGTGAATGGCGATGCGCGGAGCTGCCGAGTGATGACGACGCGTCCAGTAGAGTGAGGGTGTGCGGAGCTGCTGAGTGACTATGGAGCGTCTGGCTGAATGGCGATGCGCGGAGCTGCCGAGTGATGACGACACGTCCAGTAGAGTCATGGCGCACGGAGCTGCCGAGTGACGATAGAGTGTCTTGCTGAATGGCGAGGCACGGAGCTGTCGAGTGATGACGACGCGTCCGGTAGAGTGACGGCGCGTGGAACGGCCGAGTGATGATGGAGCTTCTTCGTGAATGGCTCTGCGCGGAGCTGCTGAGTGATGATGACGCGTCCAGTAGATTGACGGCGCGTGGAGCTACTGAGCGACGATGGAGCGTATGGCGGAATGGCGATGCATGGAGCTGCCGAGTGATGACGACGCTACCGGTAGAGTGACGGCGTGCGGAGCTGCCGAGTGACGATGGAGCGTCTAGCTGAATGGCGATGCGCGGAGCTATCGAGTGATCATGACGCGTCCAGTACAGTGACGGTGCGCGAAGCTGCCGAGTGATGATGGAGCGTCTAGTTGAATGACGATGCACGGAGCTGCCGAGCGATGACAACACGTCCAGTAGAGTGGCGGTGCGCAGAGCTGCCGAGTGATGACGGACCGTATGGCGGAATGGCGATGCATGGAGCTGCCGAATGATGACGATGGGCGGAGCTGCCGAGTGATGACGACTCGTCAAGTAGAGTGACGGTGCGCGGAGCTCCCGAGTGACGATGGCGCGTCTGGCTGAATGGCGATGCGTGGAGCTGCCGAGTGATGACGACGCGTCCAGTAGAGTGACGGCGCGCGGAGCTGCCGAGTGATGACGGAGCGTCTGGCTGAATGGCGATGCGAGGAGCTGCCGAGTGATGATGACGCGTTCGGTAGAGTGACGGCGTGCGGAGCTGCCGAGTGACGATGGAGCGTCCGGCTGAATGGCGATGCGCGGAGCTATCGAGTGATGATGACGCGTCTAGTAGAGTGACGGTGCGCGAAGCTGCCGAGTGATGATGGAGCGTCTAGTTGAATTACGATGCGCGGAGCTGCCGAGTGATGACGACACGTCCAGTAGAGTGGCGGTGCGCAGAGCTGCCGAGTGACAACGGACCGTATGGCGGAATGGCGATGCGTGAAGCTGCCGAATGATGACGATGGGCGGAGCTGCCGAGTGATGACGACTCGTCCAGTAGAGTGACGGTGCGCAGAGCTACCGAGTGACGAGGGCGCGTCTGGCTGAATGGCGATGCGTGGAGCTGCCGAGTGATGACGACGCGTCCAGTAGAGTGACGGCGCATGGAGCTGCCAAGTGACGACGGAGCGTCTGGCTGAATGGCGATGCGCGGAGCTGCCGAGTGATGATGACGCGTTCGGTAGAGTGACGCCGTGCGGAGCTGCCGAGTGACGATGGAGCGTCCGGCTGAATGGCGATGCGCGGAGCTATCGAGTGATGCTGACGCGTCCAGTAGAGTGACGGTGCGCGAAGCTGCCGAGTGATGATGGAGCGTCTAGCTGAATGGCGATGCGCGGAGCTGCCGAGTGATTGCGACACGTCCAGTAAAGTGACGGCGCGCGGAGCTGCCAAGTGATGTGAAGCGTCTGGGTGAATGGCGGTGTGCGGAGCTGCCGAGTGACGATGGAGCGTCTGGGTGAATGGCGTTGCGCGGAGCTGTCGAGTGATGATGACGCGTCTAGTAGAGTGACGGCGCGCGGAGGTGCCGAGACGATGGAGTGTCTGGGTGAATGGCGATGCGCAGAGCTATCGAGTGATGACGACGCGTCTAGTAGAGTGACGGCGCGTGGAGCTGCCGAGTGACGATGGAGTGTCTGGCTGAATGGCGATGCGTGGAGCTGCCGAGTGATGATGACGCGTCCAGTAGAGTTACGGCGCGCGGAGCTGCCGAGTGACGATGGCGCGTCTAGCTGAATGGCGATGCGTGGAGCTGCCGAGTGATGACGACGCGTCTAGTAGAGTGACGACACGCGGAGCTGCCAAGTGACGAAGGAGCATCTAGCTGAATGGCGATGCGCGGAGCTGCCGAGTGATCACGACGCATCCAGTAGAGTGACGGCGCGCGGAGCTGCCGAGTGACGATGAAGCGTCTGGCTCAATGGCGATGCGTGGAGCTGTCGAGTGATGACGACGCGTCCAGTAGAGTGACGGCGCGCGAAGCTGCCGAGTGACGATGAAGCGTATGGCCAAATGGCGATACGTGGAGCTGCCGAGTGATGACGACGCGTCCAGAGTGACGGCGCACGGAGCTGCCGAGTGACGATGGAGCGTCTCGCTGAATGGCACTGCGCGGAGCTACCGAGTGATGACGACGCGTCCAGTAGAGTGACGGAGCGCGGAGCTGCCGAGTGATGACGGCGCGTCTGGGTGAATGGCGATGCGCGGAGCTGCCGAGTGATGACGACGTATCTAGTAGAGTGACGGCGCGCGGAGCTGCCGTGTGACGATGGAGCGTCTGGCTGAATGGCTATGCATTGAGCTGCCGAGTGTTGATGACGCGTCTAGTAGAGTGACGGCGCGCGAAGCTGCCGAGTGACGATGGAGCGTCTGGCTGAATGGCAATGCGCGGAGCTGTCGAGTGATGACGATGCGTCCAGTAGAGTGACGGTGCGTGGAGCTGCCGAGTGATGATGGAGCGTCTGGCTGAATGGCGATGCGCGGAGCTGCCGAGTGATGATGACGCGTCCAGTAGAGTGACGGCATGTGGAGCTGCCGAGTGACGTGGAGCGTCTGGGTGAATGGCGATGCGCGGAGCTGCCGAGTGATGACGACGCGTCTAGTAGAGTGATGGCGCGCGGAGCTGCCAAGTGACAATGGAGCGTCTGGCTGAATGGCGATGCGCGGAGCTGCCAAGTGATCACGACGCGTCCAGTAGAGTGACGGCTTGCGGAGCTGCGGAGTGACGATGGAGCGTCTGGCTGAATGGCGATGCGTGGAGCTGCCGAGTGATGACGACACGTCCAGTAGTGTGACGGCGCACGGAGCTGCCGAGTGACGATGGAGCGTCTGGCTGAATGGCAATGCGCGGAGCTATCGAGTGATGATGACGCGTCCAGTACAGTGACGGTGCGCGAAGCTGCCGAGTGATGATGGAGCGTCTAGCTGAATGGCGATGCGCGGAGCTGCCGAGTGATGATGACACGTCCAGTAGAGTGACGGTGCACAGAGCTGCCGAGTGATGTGGAGCGTCTGGGTGAATGGTGGTGTGCGGAGCTGCCGAGTGACGATGGAGCGTCTGGGTGAATCGCGATGCGCGGAGCTGTGGAGTGATGACGACGCGTCCAGTAGAGTAACGGCGCGCGGAGGTGCCGAGTGACGATGGAGTGTCTGGGTAAATGGCGATGCGTGGAGCTGCCGAGTGATGATGACGCGTCCAGTACAGTGACGGCGCACGGAGCTACCGAGTGATGATGGCTTGTCTGGCTGAATGGCGATGCGTAGAGCTAGCGAGTGATGACGACGCGTCTAGTAGAGTGACGGCGCGCGGAGTTGCCGAGTGACGATGGGCCGTATGGCGGAATGGCGATGCGCGGAGCTGCCGAGTGATGACGACGCGTCCAGTAGAGTGACGGCGTGCGGAGCTACCGAGTGACGATGGAGCGTCTAGCTGAATGGCGATGCGCGGAGCTGCCGAGTGATGATGACGCGTCCAGTAGAGTGACGGCGTGCGGAGCTACCGAGTGACGATGGAGCGTCTAGCTGAATGGCGATGCGCGAAGCTGCCGAGTGATGACGACGCGTCCAGTAGAGTGACGGCGCACGAAGCTGCCGAGTCATGATGGATCGTCTGGCTGAATGGGGATGCGCGGAGCTGCCGAGTGATGACGATGCATCTAGTAGAGTGACGACACGCGGAGCTGCCTAGTGACGATGGAACATCTGGGTGAATGGCGATGCGCGGAGCTACCGAGTGATGACGACGCGTTGAGTAGATTGACGGCACGCGGAGCTGCCGAGTGACGATGGAGCGTCTGGCTGAATGGCGATGCGCGGAGCTGCCGAGCGATGAAGACGCGTGCAGTAGAGTGACGGCGCGCGGAGCAGCCGAGTGACGATGGAGCATCTAGCTGAATGGCAATGCGCGGAGCTGCCGAGTGATGACGATGCGTGCAGTAGAGTGACGGCACGCGGAGCTGCCGAGTGACGATGGAGCGTCTGGGTGAATGGCGATGCACGGAGCTGCCGAGAGATGACGACGCGTCTAGTAGAGTGACAGCCCACGGAGCTGCCAAGTGACGATGGAGCATCTAGCTGAATAGCGATGTGCGGAGGTGCCGAGTGATGACGACGCCTCCAGTAGAGTGATGGCGCGCGGAGCTGCCGAGTGAGGATGGAGCGTCTGGCTGAATGGCGATGCGTGGAGCTACCGAGTGATGACGACGCATCCAGTAGAGTGACGCCGCGCGAAGCTGCCGAGTCACGATGGAGCGTATGGCTGAATGGCGATGTGCGGAGCTGCCGAGTGATGACGACGCATCCAGTAGAGTGACGGCGCACGGAGCTGCCGAGTGACGATGGAGCGTCTCGCTGAATGGCGATGCACGGAGCTGCCGAGTCATGACGACGCGTCCAGTAGAGTTACGGCGCACGGAGCTGCCGAGTGACGATGGCGCGTGTGGGTGAACGGCGATGCGCGGAGCTGCCGAGTGATGACGACGCCTCCGGTAGAGTGACGTCGCGCGAAGCTGCCGAGTGACGATGGAGCGTCTGGCTGAATGGCGATGCGTGGAGCTGCCAAGTGAAGATGACGCGTCCAGTAGAGTGACGGCGCGCGGAGCTGCCGAGTGACGATGGAGCGTCTGGCTCAATGGCGATGCGTGGAGCTGTCGAGTGATGACGACGCGTCCAGTAGAGTGACGGCGCGCGAAGCTACCGAGTGACGATGAAGCGTATGGCCAAATGGCGATACGTGGAGCTGCCGAGTGATGACGACGCGTCCAGAGTGACGGCGCACGGAGCTGCCGAGTGACGATGGAGCGTCTCGCTGAATGGCAATGCGCGGAGCTGCCGAGTGATGACGACGCGTCCAGTAGAGTGACGGTGCGCGGAGCTGCCGAGTGATGACGGTGCGTCTTGGTGAATGGCGATGCGCGGAGCTGCCGAGTGATGACGACGTATCTAGTAGAGTGACAGCGCGCGGAGCTGCCGTGTGACGATGGAGCGTCTGGCTGAATGGCTATGCGTGGAGCTGCCGAGTGTTGATGACGCGTCTAGTAGAGTGACGGCGCGCGAAGCTGCCGAGTGACGATGGAGCGTCTGGCTGAATGGCAATGCGCGGAGCTGTCGAGTGATGACGATGCGTCCAGTAGAGTGACGGTGCGTGGAGCTGCCGAGTGATGATGGAGCGTCTGGCTGAATGGCGATGCGCGGAGCTGTCGAGTGATGATGACGCGTCCAGTAGAGTGACGGCACGTGGAGCTGCCGAGTGACGTGGAGCGTCTGGGTGAATGGCGATGCGCGGAGCTGCCGAGTGATGACGACGCGTCTAGTAGAGTGATGGCGCGCGGAGCTGCCAAGTGACAATGGAGCGTGTGGCTGAATGGCGATGCGCGGAGCTGCCAAGTGATCACGACGCGTCCAGTAGTGTGACAGCGTACGGAGCTGCGGAGTGACGATTGAGCGTCTGGCTGAATGGCGATGCGTGGAGCTGCCAAGTGATGACGACACGTCCAGTAGTGTGACGGCGCACGGAGCTGCCGAGTGACGATCGAGTGTCTGGCTGAATGGCGAGGCACGGAGCTGCCGACTGATGACGACGCGTCCAGTAGAGTGACGACGCGCGGAGCTGCCGAGTGACGACGGAGCGTCGGGCTGAATGGCGATGCGCGGAGCTGCCGAGTGATGATGACGCGTTCGGTAGAGTGGCGGCGTGCGGAGCTGCCGAGTGACGATGGAGCGTCCGGCTGAATGGCGATGCGCGGAGCTATCGAGTGATGATGACGCGTCCAGTAGAGGGACGGTGCGCGAAGCTGCCGAGTGATGATGGAGCGTCTAGCTGAATGGCGATGCGCGGAGCTGCCGAGTGATTGCGACACGTCCAGTAGAGTGACGGCGCGCGGAGCTGCCAAGTGATGTGAAGCGTCTGGGTGAATGGAAGTGTACGGAGCTGCCGATTGACGATGGAGCGTCTGGGTGAATGGCGATGCGCGGAGCTGTCGAGTGATGATGACGCGTCCAGTAGAGTGACGGCGCGCGGAGGTGCCGAGTGACGATGGTGTGTCTGGGTGAATGGCGATGCGCAGAGCTATCGAGTGATGACGACGCGTCTAGTAGAGTGACGGCACGTGGAGCTGCCGAGTGACGATGGAGTGTCAGGCTGAATGGCGATGCGTGGAGCTGCCGAGTGATGAGGACGCGTCCAGTAGAGTTACGGCGCGCGGAGCTGCCGAGTGACGATGGCGCGTCTGGCTGCATGGCGATGCGTGGAGTTGCCGAGTGATGACGACGCGTCTAGTAGAGTGACGACACGCGGAGCTGCCAAGTGACGAAGGAGCATCTAGCTGAATGGCGATGCGCGGAGCTGCCGAGTGATCACGACGCATCCAGTAGAGTGACGGCGCGGAGCTGCCGAGTGACGATGGAGCGTCTGGCTCAATGGCGATGCATGGAGCTGTCGAGTGATGACGACGCGTCCAGTAGAGTGACGGCGCGCGAAGCTGCCGAGTGACGATGGAGCGTATGGCCGAATGGCGATACGTCGAGCTGCCGAGTGATGACGACGCGTCCAGAGTGACGGCGCACGGAGCTGCCGAGTGACGATGGAGCGTCTCGCTGAATGGCAATGCGCGGAGCTGCCGAGTGATGACGACGCGTCCAGTAGAGTGACGGTGCGTGGAGCTGCCGAGAGATGACGGCGCGTCTGGGTGAATGGCGATGCGCAAAGCTGCCGAGTGATGACGACGTATCTAGTAGAGTGACGGCGCGCGTAGCTGCCGTGTGACGATGGAGCGTCTGGCTGAATGGCTATACGTGGATCTGCCGATTGTTGATGACGCGTCTAGTAGAGTGACGGCGCGCGAAGCTGCCGAGTGACGATGGAGCGTCTGGCTGAATGGCAATGCGCGGAGCTGTCGAGTGATGACGATGCGTCCAGTAGAGTGGCGGTGCGTGGAGCTGCCGAGTGATGATGGAGCGTCTGGCTGAATGGCGATGCGCGGAGCTGCCGAGTGATGATGACGCGTCCAGTAGAGTGACGGCACGTGGAGCTGCCGAGTGACGTGGAGCGTCTGGGTGAATGGCGATGCGCGGAGTTGCCGAGTGATGACGACGCGTCTAGTAGAGTGACGGCGCACGGAGCTGCCAAGTGATCACGACGCGTCCAGTAGAGTGACGGCGTGCGGCGCTGTGGAGTGACGATGGAGCGTCTGGTTGAATGGCGATGCGTGGAGCTGCCGAGTGATGACGATGCATCTAGTAGAGTGACGACACGCGGAGCTGCCTAGTGACGATGGAACATCTGGGTGAATGGCGATGCGCGAAGCTACCGAGTGATGACGACGCATTGAGTAGATTGACGGCACGCGGAGCTGCCGAGTGACGATGGAGCGTCTGGCTGAATGGCGATGCGCGGAGCTGCCGAGCGATGAAGACGCGTCCAGTAGAGTGACGGCGCGCGGAGCTGCCGAGTGACGATGGAGCATCTGGCTGAATGGCTATGCATTGAGCTGCTGAGTGTTGATGACGCGTCTAGTAGAGTGACGGCGCGCGAAGCTGCCGAGTGACGATGGAGCGTCTGGCTGAATGGCAATGCGCGGAGCTGTCGAGTGATGACGATGCGTCCAGTAGAGTGACGGTGCGTGGAGCTGCCGAGTGATGATGGAGCGTCTGGCTGAATGGCGATGCGCGGAGCTGCTGAGTGATGATGACGCGTCCAGTAGAGTGACGGCACGTGGAGCTGCCGAGTGACGTGGAGCGTCTGGGTGAATGGCGATGCGCGGAGCTGCCGAGTGATGACGACGCGTCTAGTAGAGTGATGGCACGCGGAGCTACCAAGTGACAATGGAGCGTCTGGCTGAATGGCAATGCGCGGAGCTGCCGAGTGATGACGACACGTCCAGTAGAGTGACGGTGCGTGGAGCTGCCGAGAGATGACGGCGCGTCTGGGTGAATGGCGATGCGCAGAGCTGCCGAGTGATGACGACGTATCTAGTAGAGTGACGGCGCGCGTAGCTGCCGTGTGACGATGGAGCGTCTGGTTGAATGGCTATACGTGGATCTGCCGATTGTTGATGACGCGTCTAGTAGAGTGACGGCGCGCGAAGCTGCCGAGTGACGATGGAGCGTCTGGCTGAATGGCAATGCGCGGAGCTGTCGAGTGATGACGATGCGTCCAGTAGAGTGACGGAGCGCGGAGCTGCCGAGCGATGACGGCGCGTCTGGGTGAATGGCGATGCGCGGAGCTGCCGAGTGATGACGACGTATCTAGTAGAGTGACGGCGCGCGGAGCTACCGTGTGACGATGGAGCGTCTGGCTGAATGGCTATGCATTGAGCTGCCGAGTGTTGATGACGCGTCTAGTAGAGTGACGGCGCGCGAAGCTGCCGAGTGACGATGGAGCGTCTGGCTGAATGGCAATGCGCGGAGCTGTCGAGTGATGACGATGCGTCCAGTAGAGTGACGGTGCGTGGAGCTGCCGAGTGATGATGGAGCGTCTGGCTGAATGGCGATGCGCGGAGCTGCCGAGTGATGATGACGCGTCCAGTAGAGTGACGGCACGTGGAGCTGCCGAGTGACGTGGAGCGTCTGGGTGAATGGCGATCCGCGGAGCTGCCGAGTGATGACGACGCGTCTAGTAGAGTGATGGCGCGCGGAGCTACCAAGTGACAATGGAGCGTCTGGCTAAATGGCAATGCGCGGAGCTGCCGAGTGATGATGACGCGTCCAGTAGAGTGACGGTGCGTGGAGCTGCCGAGAGATGACGGCGTGTCTGGGTGAATGGCGATGCGCAGAGCTGCCGAGTGATGACGACGTATCTAGTAGAGTGACGGCGCGCGTAGCTGCCGTGTGACGATGGAGCGTCTGGTTGAATGGCTATACGTGGATCTGCCGATTGTTGATGACGCGTCTAGTAGAGTGACGGCACGTGGAGCTGCCGAGTGACGTGGAGCGTCTGGGTGAATGGCGATGCGCGGAGTTGCCGAGTGATGACGACGCGTCTAGTAGAGTGACGGCGCACGGAGCTGCCAAGTGATCACGACGCGTCCAGTAGAGTGACGGCGTGCGGCGCTGTGGAGTGACGATGGAGCGTCTGGCTGAATGGCGATGCGTGGAGCTGCCGAGTGATGACGATGCATCTAGTAGAGTGACGACACGCGGAGCTGCCTAGTGACGATGGAACATCTGGGTGAATGGCGATGCGCGGAGCTACCGAGTGATGACGACGCATTGAGTAGATTGACGGCACGCGGAGCTGCCGAGTGACGATGGAGCGTCTGGCTGAATGGCGACGCGCGGAGCTGCCGAGCGATGAAGACGCGTCCAGTAGAGTGACGGCGCGCGGAGCTGCCGAGTGACGATGGAGCATCTGGCTGAATGGCTATGCATTGAGCTGCCGAGTGTTGATGACGCGTCTAGTAGAGTGACGGCGCGCGAAGCTGCCGAGTGACGATGGAGCGTCTGGCTGAATGGCAATGCGCGGAGCTGTCGAGTGATGACGATGCGTCCAGTAGAGTGACGGTGCGTGGAGCTGCCGAGTGATGATGGAGCGTCTGGCTGAATGGCGATGCGCGGAGCTGCCGAGTGATGATGACGCGTCCAGTAGAGTGACGGCACGTGGAGCTGCCGAGTGACGTGGAGCGTCTGGGTGAATGGCGATGCGCGGAGCTGCCGAGTGATGACGACGCGTCTAGTAGAGTGATGGCACGCGGAGCTACCAAGTGACAATGGAGCGTCTGGCTGAATGGCAATGCGCGGAGCTGCCGAGTGATGACGACGCGTCCAGTAGAGTGACGGTGCGTGGAGCTGCCGAGAGATGACGGCGCGTCTGGGTGAATGGCGATGCGCAGAGCTGCTGAGTGATGACGACGTATCTAGTAGAGTGACGGCGCGCGTAGCTGCCGTGTGACGATGGAGCGTCTGGTTGAATGGCTATACGTGGATCTGCCGATTGTTGATGACGCGTCTAGTAGAGTGACGGCGCGCGAAGCTGCCGAGTGACGATCGAGCGTCTGGCTGAATGGCAATGCGCGGAGCTGTCGAGTGATGACGATGCGTCCAGTAGAGTGACGGAGCGCGGAGCTGCCGAGTGATGACGGCGCGTCTGGGTGAATGGCGATGCGCGGAGCTGCCGAGTGATGACGACGTATCTAGTAGAGTGACGGCGCGCGGAGCTACCGTGTGACGATGGAGCGTCTGGCTGAATGGCTATGCCTTGAGCTGCCGAGTGTTGATGACGCGTCTAGTAGAGTGACGGCGCGCGAAGCTGCCGAGTGACGATGGAGCGTCTGGCTGAATGGCAATGCGCGGAGCTGTCGAGTGATGACGATGCGTCCAGTAGAGTGACGGCACGTGGAGCTGCCGAGTGACGTGGAGCGTCTGGGTGAATGGCGATGTGCGGAGCTGCCGAGTGATGACGACGCGTCTAGTAGAGTGATGGCGCGCGGAGCTACCAAGTGACAATGGAGCGTCTGGCTAAATGGCAATGCGCGGAGCTGCCGAGTGATGACGACGCGTCCAGTAGAGTGACGGTGCGTGGAGCTGCCGAGAGATGACGGCGCGTCTGGGTGAATGGCGATGCGCAGAGCTGCCGAGTGATGACGACGTATCTAGTAGAGTGACGGCGCGCGTAGCTGCCGTGTGACGATGGAGCGTCTGGTTGAATGGCTATACGTGGATCTGCCGATTGTTGATGACGCGTCTAGTAGAGTGACGGCGCGCGAAGCTGCCGAGTGACGATGGAGCGTCTGGCTGAATGGCAATGCGCGGAGCTGTCGAGTGATGACGATGCGTCCAGTAGAGTGACGGTGCGTGGAGCTGCCGAGTGATGATGGAGCGTCTGGCTGAATGGCGATGCGCGGAGCTGCCGAGTGATGATGACGCGTCCAGTAGAGTGACGGCACGTGGAGCTGCCGAGTGACGTGGAGCGTCTAGGTGAATGGCGATGCGCGGAGTTGCCGAGTGATGACGACGCGTCTAGTAGAGTGACGGCGCGCGGAGCTACCGTGTGACGATGGAGCGTCTGGCTGAATGGCTATGCATTGAGCTGCCGAGTGTTGATGACGCGTCTAGTAGAGTGACGGCGCGCGAAGCTGCCGAGTGATGATGGAGCGTCTGGCTGAATGGCAATGCGCGGAGCTGTCGAGTGATGACGATGCGTCCAGTAGAGTGACGGTGCGTGGAGCTGCCGAGTGATGATGGAGCGTCTGGCTGAATGGCGATGCGCGGAGCTGCCGAGTGATGATGACGCGTCCAGTAGAGTGACGGCACGTGGAGCTGCCGAGTGACGTGGAGCGTCTGGGTGAATGGCGATGTGCGGAGCTGCCGAGTGATGACGACGCGTCTAGTAGAGTGATGGCGCGCGGAGCTACCAAATGACGATGGAGCGTCTGGCTGAATGGCGATGCGTGGAGCTGCCGAGTGATGACGACACGTCCAGTAGTGTGACGGCGCACGGAGCTGCCGAGTGACGATCGAGTGTCTGGCTGAATGGCAATGCGCGGAGCTGCCGAGTGATGACGACGTGTCCAGTAGAGTGACGGAGCACGGAGCTGCCGAGTGATGACGGCGCGTCTGGGTGAATGGCGATGCGCGGAGCTGCCGAGTGATGACGACGTATCTAGTAGAGTGACGGCGCGCGGAGCTGCCGTGTGACGATGGAGCGTCTGGCTGAATGGCTATGCATTGAGCTGCCGAGTGTTGATGACGCGTCTTGTAGAGTGACGGCGCGCGAAGCTGCCGAGTGACGATGGAGCGTCTGGCTGAATGGGAATCCGCGGAGCTGTCGAGTGATGACGATGCGTCCAGTAGAGTGACGGTGCGTGGAGCTGCCGAGTGATGATGGAGCGTCTGGCTGAATGGCGATGCGCGGAGCTGCCGAGTGATGATTACGCGTCTAGTAGAGTGACGGCACGTGGAGCTGCCGAGTGACGTGGAGCGTCTGGGTGAATGGCGATGCGCGGAGCTGCCGAGTGATGACGATGCGTCTAGTAGAGTGATGGCGCGCGTAGCTGCCAAGTGACAATGGAGCGTCTGGCTGAATGGCGATGCGCGGAGCTGCCAAGTGATCACGACGCGTTCAGTAGAGTGACGGCGTGCGGAGCTGCGGAGTGACGATGGAGCGTCTGGCTGAATGGCGATACGTGGAGCTGCCGAGTGATGACGACACGTCCAGTAGTGTGACGGCGCACGGAGCTGCCGAGTGACGATGGAGCGTCTGGCTGAATGGCAATGCGCGGAGCTATCGAGTGATGATGACGCGTCCAGTATAGTGACGGTGCGCGAAGCTGCCGAGTGATGATGGAGCGTCTAGCTGAATGGCGATGCGCGGAGCTGCCGAGTGATGATGACACGTCCAGTAGAGTGACGGTGCACAGAGCTGCCGAGTGATGTGGAGCGTCTGGGTGAATGGTGGTGTGCGGAGCTGCCGAGTGACGATGGAGCGTCTGGGTGAATCGCGATGCGCGGAGCTGTCGAGTGATGACGACGCGTCCAGTAGAGTAACGGCGCGCGGAGGTGCCGAGTGACGATGGAGTGTCTGGGTAAATGGCGATGCGTGGAGCTGCCGAGTGATGATGACGCGTCCAGTAGAGTGACGGCGCGCGGAGCTACCGAGTGATGATGGCTTGTCTGGCTGAATGGCGATGCGTAGAGCTAGCGAGTGATGACGACGCGTCTAGTAGAGTGACGGCGCGCGGAGTTGCCGAGTGACGATGGGCCGTATGGCGGAATGGCGATGCGCGGAGCTGCCGAGTGATGACGACGCGTCCAGTAGAGTGACGGCGTGCGGAGCTACCGAGTGAAGATGGAGCGTCTAGCTGAATGGCGATGCGCGGAGCTGCCGAGTGATGATGACGCGTCCAGTAGAGTGACGGCGTGCGGAGCTACCGAGTGACGATGGAGCGTCTAGCTGAATGGCGATGCGCGAAGCTGCCGAGTGATGACGACGCGTCCAGTAGAGTGACGGCGCACGAAGCTGCCGAGTCATGATGGATCGTCTGGCTGAATGGGGATGCGCGGAGCTGCCGAGTGATGACGATGCATCTAGTAGAGTGACGACACGCGGAGCTGCCTAGTGACGATGGAACATCTGGGTGAATGGCGATGCGCGGAGCTACCGAGTGATGACGACGCATTGAGTAGATTGACGGCACGCGGAGCTGCCGAGTGACGATGGAGCGTCTGGCTGAACGGCGATGCGCGGAGCTGCCGAGCGATGAAGACGCGTCCAGTAGAGTGACGGCGCGCGGAGCTGCCGATTGACGATGGAGCATCTAGCTGAATGGCAATGCGCGGAGCTGCCGAGTGATGACGATGCGTGCAGTAGAGTGACGGCACGCGGAGCTGCCGAGTGACGATGGAGCGTCTGGGTGAATGGCGATGCATGGAGCTGCCGAGAGATGACGACGCGTCTAGTAGAGTGACGGCCCGCGTAGCTGCCAAGTGACGATGGAGCATCTAGCTGAATGGCGATGTGCGGAGGTGCCGAGTGATGACGACGCCTCCAGTGGAGTGATGGCGCGCGGAGCTGCCGAGTGACGATGGAGCGTCTGGCTGAATGGCGATGCGTGGAGCTGCCGAGTGATGACGACGCATCCAGTAGAGTGACGCCGCGCGAAGCTGCCGAGTCACGATGGAGTGTATGGCTGAATGGCGATGTGCGGAGCTGCCGAGTGATGACGACGCATCCAGTAGAGTGACGGCGCACGGAGCTGCCGAGTGACGATGGAGCGTCTCGCTGAATGGCGATGCGCGGAGCTGCCGAGTCATGACGACGCGTCCAGTAGAGTTACGGCGCACGGAGCTGCCGAGTGACGATGGCGCGTGTGGGTGAACACGCCTCCAGTAGAGTGACGTCGCGCGAAGCTGCCGAGTGACGATGGAGCGTCTGGCTGAATGGCGATGCGTGGAGCTGCCAAGTGATGATGACGCGTCCAGTAGAGTGACGGCGCGCGGAGCTGCCGAGTGACGATGGAGCGTCTGGCTCAATGGCGATGCGTGGAGTTGTCGAGTGATGACGACGCGTCTAGTAGAGTGACGGCGCGCGAAGCTGCCGAGTGACGATGAAGCGTATGGCCAAATGGCGATACGTTTAGCTGCCGAGTGATGACGACGCGTCCAGAGTGACGGCGCACGGAGCTGCCGAGTGACGATGGAGCGTCTCGCTGAATGGCAATGCGCGGAGCTGCCGAGTGATGACGACGCGTCCAGTAGAGTGACGGTGCGCGGAGCTGCCGAGTGATGACGGCGCGTCTTGGTGAATGGCGATGCGCGGAGCTGCCGAGTGATGACGACGTATCTAGTAGAGTGACGGCGCGCGGAGCTGCCGTGTGACGATGGAGCGTCTGGCTGAATGGCTATGCGTGGAGCTGCCGAGTGTTGATGACGCGTCTAGTAGAGTGACGGCGCGCGAAGCTGCCGAGTGACGATGGAGCGTCTGGCTGAATGGCAATGCGCGGAGCTGTCGAGTGATGACGATGCGTCCAGTAGAGTGATGGTGCGTGGAGCTGCCGAGTGATGATGGAGCGTCTGGCTGAATGGCGACGCGCGGAGCTGCCGAGTGATGATGACGCGTCCAGTAGAGTGACGACACGTGGAGCTGCCGAGTGACGTGGAGCGTTTGGGTGAATGGCGATGCGCGGAGCTGCCGAGTGATGACGACGCGTCTAGTAGAGTGATGGCACGCGGAGCTGCCAAGTGACAATGGAGCGTGTGGCTGAATGGCGATGCGCGGAGCTGCCAAGTGATCACGACGTGTCCAGTAGTGTGACGGCGTGCGGAGCTGCGGAGTGACGATGGAGCGTCTGGCTGAATGGTGATGCGTGGAGCTGTCGAGTGATGACGACACGTCCAGTAGTGTGACGGCGCACGGAGCTGCCGAGTGACGATCGAGTGTCTGGCTGAATGGCGAGGCACGGAGCTGCCGACTGATGACGACGCGTCCAGTAGAGTGACGACGCGCGGAGCTGCCGAGTGACGACGGAGCGTCTGGCTGAATGGCGATGCGCGGAGCTGCCGAGTGATGATGACGCGTTCGGTAGAGTGACGGCGTGCGGAGCTGCCGAGTGACGATGGAGCGTCCGGCTGAATGGTGCTGCGCGGAGCTATCGAGTGATGATGACGCGTCCAGTAGAGGGACGGTGCGCGAAGCTGCCGAGTGATGATGGAGCGTCTAGCTGAATGGCGATGCGCGGAGCTGCCGAGTGATTGCGACACGTCCAGTAGAGTGACGGCGCGCGGAGCTGCCAAGTGATGTGAAGCGTCTGGGTGAATGGCAGTGTACGGAGCTGCCGAGTGACGATGGAGCGTCTGGGTGAATGGCGATGCGCGGAGCTGTCGAGTGATGATGACGCGTCCAGTAGAGTGACGGCGCGCGGAGGTGCCGAGTGACGATGGAGTGTCTGGGTGAATGGCGATGCGCAGAGCTATCGAGTGATGACGACGCGTCTAGTAGAGTGACGGCGCGTGGAGCTGCCGAGTGACGATGGAGTGTCAGGCTGAATGGCGATGCGTGGAGCTGCCGAGTGATGAGGACGCGTCCAGTAGAGTTACGGCGCGCGGAGTTGCCGAGTGACGATGGCGCGTCTGGCTGCATGGCGATGCGTGGAGTTGCCGAGTGATGACGACGCGTCTAGTAGAGTGACGACACGCGGAGCTGCCAAGTGACGAAGGAGCATCTATCTGAATGGCGATGCGCGGAGCTGCCGAGTGATCACGACGCATCCAGTAGAGTGACGGCGCGCGGAGCTGCCGAGTGACGATGGAGCGTCTGGCTCAATGGCGATGCGTGGAGCTGTCGAGTGATAACGACGCGTCCAGTAGAATGACGGCGCGCGAATCTGCCGAGTGACGATGGAGCGTATTGCCGAATGGCGATACGTCGAGCTGCCGAGTGATGACGACGCGTCCAGAGTGACGGCGCACGGAGCTGCCGAGTGACGATGGAGCGTCTCGCTGAATGGCAATGCGCGAAGCTGCCGAGTGATGACGACGCGTCCAGTAGAGTGACGGTGCGTGGAGCTGCCGAGAGATGACGGCGCGTCTGGGTGAATGGCGATGCGCAGAGCTGCCGAGTGATGACGACGTATCTAGTAGAGTGATGGCGCGCGTAGCTGCCGTGTGACGATGGAGCGTCTGGCTGAATGGCTATACGTGGATCTGCCGATTGTTGATGACGCGTCTAGTAGAGTGACGGCGCGCGAAGCTGCCGAGTGACGATGGAGCGTCTGGCTGAATGGCAATGCGCGGAGCTGTCGAGTGATGACGATGCGTCCAGTAGAGTGACGGTGCGTGGAGCTGCCGAGGGATGATGGAGCGTCTGGCTGAATGGCGATGCGCGGAGCTGTCGAGTGATGATGACGCGTCTAGTAGAGTGACGGCACGTGGAGCTGCCGAGTGACGTGGAGCGTCTGGGTGAATGGCGATGCGCGGAGCTGCCGAGTGATGACGACGCGTCTAGTAGAGTGATGGCGCGCGGAGCTGCCAAGTGACAATGGAGCGTCTGGCTGAATGGCGATGCGCGGAGCTGCCAAGTGATCACGACGCGTCCAGTAGTGTGACGGCGTGCGTAGCTGCGGAGTGACGATGGAGCGTCTGGCTGAATGGCGATACGTGGAGCTGCCGAGTGATGACGACACGTCCAGTAGTGTGACGGCGCACGGAGCTGCCGAGTGACGATGGAGCGTCTGGCTGAATGGCAATGCGGGGAGCTATCGAGTGATGATGACGCGTCCAGTAGAGTGACGGTGCGCGAAGCTGCCGAGTGATGATGGAGCATCTAGCTGAATGGCGATGCGCGGAGCTGCCGAGTGATGATGACACGTCCAGTAGAGTGACGGTGCACAGAGCTGCCGAGTGATGTGGAGCGTCTGGGTGAATGGTGGTGTGCGGAGCTGCCGAGTGACGATGGAGCGTCTGGGTGAATCGCGATGCGCGGAGCTGTCGAGTGATGACGACGCGTCCAGTAGAGTAACGGCGCGCGGAGGTGTCGAGTGACGATGGAGTGTCTGGGTAAATGGCGATGCGTGGAGCTGCCGAGTGATGATGACGCGTCCAGTAGAGTGACGGCGCGCGGAGCTACCGAGTGATGATGGCTTGTCTGGCTGAATGGCGATGCGTAGAGCTAGCGAGTGATGACGACGCGTCCAGTAGAGTGACGGCGCGCGAAGCTGCCGAGTGACGATGGAGCGTCTGGCTGAATGGCGATGCGTGGAGCTGCCAAGTGATGATGACGCGTCCAGTAGAGTGACGGCGCGCGGAGCTGCCGAGTGACGATGGAGCGTCTGGCTCAATGGCGATGCGTGGAGCTGTCGAGTGATGACGACGCGTCTAGTAGAGTGACGGCGCGCGAAGCTGCCGAGTGACGATGAAGCGTATGGCCAAATGGCGATACGTTTAGCTGCCGAGTGATGACGACGCGTCCAGAGTGACGGCGCACGGAGCTGCCGAGTGACGATGGAGCGTCTCGCTGAATGGCAATGCGCGGAGCTGCCGAGTGATGACGACGCGTCCAGTAGAGTGACGGTGCGCGGAGCTGCCGAGTGATGACGGCGCGTCTTGGTGAATGGCGATGCGCGGAGCTGCCGAGTGATGACGACGTATCTAGTAGAGTGACGGCGCGCGGAGCTGCCGTGTGACGATGGAGCGTCTGGCTGAATGGCTATGCGTGGAGCTGCCGAGTGTTGATGACGCGTCTAGTAGAGTGACGGCGCGCGAAGCTGCCGAGTGACGATGGAGCGTCTGGCTGAATGGCAATGCGCGGAGCTGTCGAGTGATGACGATGCGTCCAGTAGAGTGATGGTGCGTGGAGCTGCCGAGTGATGATGGAGCGTCTGGCTGAATGGCGACGCGCGGAGCTGCCGAGTGATGATGACGCGTCCAGTAGAGTGACGACACGTGGAGCTGCCGAGTGACGTGGAGCGTCTGGGTGAATGGCGATGCGCGGAGCTGCCGAGTGATGACGACGCGTCTAGTAGAGTGATGGCGCGCGGAGCTGCCAAGTGACAATGGAGCGTGTGGCTGAATGGCGATGCGCGGAGCTGCCAAGTGATCACGACGTGTCCAGTAGTTTGACGGCGTGCGGAGCTGCGGAGTGACGATGGAGCGTCTGGCTGAATGGCGATGCGTGGAGCTGCCGAGTGATGACGACACGTCCAGTAGTGTGACGGCGCACGGAGCTGCCGAGTGACGATCGAGTGTCTGGCTGAATGGCGAGGCACGGAGCTGCCGACTGATGACGACGCGTCCAGTAGAGTGACGACGCGCGGAGCTGCCGAGTGACGACGGAGCGTCTGGCTGAATGGCGATGCGCGGAGCTGCCGAGTGATGATGACGCGTTCGGTAGAGTGACGGCGTGCGGAGCTGCCGAGTGACGATGGAGCGTCCGGCTGAATGGCGCTGCGCGGAGCTATCGAGTGATGATGACGCGTCCAGTAGAGGGACGGTGCGCGAAGCTGCCGAGTGATGATGGAGCGTCTAGCTGAATGGCGATGCGCGGAGCTGCCGAGTGATTGCGACACGTCCAGTAGAGTGACGGCGCGCGGAGCTGCCAAGTGATGTGAAGCGTCTGGGTGAATGGCAGTGTACGGAGCTGCCGAGTGACGATGGAGCGTCTGGGTGAATGGCGATGCGCGGAGCTGTCGAGTGATGATGACGCGTCCAGTAGAGTGACGGCGCGCGGAGGTGCCGAGTGACGATGGAGTGTCTGGGTGAATGGCGATGCGCAGAGCTATCGAGTGATGACGACGCGTCTAGTAGAGTGACGGCGCGTGGAGCTGCCGAGTGACGATGGAGTGTCAGGCTGAATGGCGATGCGTGGAGCTGCCGAGTGATGAGGACGCGTCCAGTAGAGTTACGGCGCGCGGAGTTGCCGAGTGACGATGGCGCGTCTGGCTGCATGGCGATGCGTGGAGTTGCCGACTGATGACGACGCGTCTAGTAGAGTGACGACACGCGGAGCTGCCAAGTGACGAAGGAGCATCTATCTGAATGGCGATGCGCGGAGCTGCCGAGTGATCACGACGCATCCAGTAGAGTGACGGCGCGCGGAGCTGCCGAGTGACGATGGAGCGTCTGGCTCAATGGCGATGCGTGGAGCTGTCGAGTGATAACGACGCATCCAGTAGAGTGACGGCGCGCGAAGCTGCCGAGTGACGATGGAGCGTATGGCCGAATGGCGATACGTCGAGCTGCCGAGTGATGACGACGCATCCAGAGTGACGGCGCACGGAGCTGCCGAGTGATGATGGAGCGTCTCGCTGAATGGCAATGCGCGAAGCTGCCGAGTGATGACGACGCGTCCAGTAGAGTGACGGTGCGTGGAGCTGCCGAGAGATGACGGCGCGTCTGGGTGAATGGCGATGCGCAGAGCTGCCGAGTGATGACGACGTATCTAGTAGAGTGATGGCGCGCGTAGCTGCCGTGTGACGATGGAGCGTCTGGCTGAATGGCTATACGTGGATCTGCCGATTGTTGATGACGCGTCTAGTAGAGTGACGGCGCGCGAAGCTGCCGAGTGACGATGGAGCGTCTGGCTGAATGGCAATGCGCGGAGCTGTCGAGTGATGACGATGCGTCCAGTAGAGTGACGGTGCGTGGAGCTGCCGAGGGATGATGGAGCGTCTGGCTGAATGGCGATGCGCGGAGCTGCCGAGTGATGATGACGCGTCTAGTAGAGTGACGGCACGTGGAGCTGCCGAGTGACGTGGAGCGTCTGGGTGAATGGCGATGCGCGGAGCTGCCGAGTGATGACGACGCGTCTAGTAGAGTGATGGCGCGTGGAGCTGCCAAGTGACAATGGAGCGTCTGGCTGAATGGCGATGCGCGGAGCTGCCAAGTGATCACGACACGTCCAGTAGAGTGACGGCGTGCGGAGCTGCGGAGTGACGATGGAGCGTCTGGCTGAATGGCGATACGTGGAGCTGCCGAGTGATGACGACACGTCCAGTAGTGTGACGGCGCACGGAGCTGCAGAGTGACGATGGAGCGTCTGGCTGAATGGCAATGCACGGAGCTATCGAGTGATGATGACGCGTCCAGTAGAGTGACGGTGCGCGAAGCTGCCGAGTGATGATGGAGCGTCTAGCTGAATGGCGATGCGCGGAGCTGCCGAGTGATGATGACACGTCCAGTAGAGTGACGGTGCACAGAGCTGCCGAGTGATGTGGAGCGTCTGGGTGAATGGTGGTGTGCGGAGCTGCCGAGTGACGATGGAGCGTCTGGGTGAATCGCGATGCGCGGAGCTGTCGAGTGATGACGACGCGTCCAGTAGAGTAACGGCGCGCGGAGGTGCCGAGTGACGATGGAGTGTCTGGGTAAATGGCGATGCGTGGAGCTGCCGAGTGATGATGACGCGTCCAGTAGAGTGACGGCGCGCGGAGCTACCGAGTGATGATGGCTTGTCTGGCTGAATGGCGATGCGTAGAGCTAGCGAGTGATGACGACGCGTCTAGTAGAGTGACGGCGCGCGGAGTTGCCAAGTGACGATGGGCCGTATGGCGGAATGGCGATGCGCGGAGCTGCCGAGTGATGACGACGCGTCCAGTAGAGTGACGGCGTGCCGAGCTACCGAGTGACGATGGAGCGTCTAGCTGAATGGCGATGCGCGGAGCTGCCGAGTGATGATGACGCGTCCAGTAGAGTGACGGCGTGCGGAGCTACCGAGTGACGATGGAGCGTCTAGCTGAATGGCGATGCGCGAAGCTGCCGAGTGATGACGACGCGTCCAGTAGAGTGACGGCGCACGAAGCTGCCGAGTCATGATGGATCGTCTGGCTGAATGGGGATGCGCGGAGCTGCCGAGTGATGACGATGCATCTAGTAGAGTGACGACACGCGGAGCTGCCTAGTGACGATGGAACATCTGGGTGAATGGCGATGCGCGGAGCTACCGAGTGATGACGACGCATTGAGTAGATTGACGGCACGCGGAGCTGCCGAGTGACGATGGAGTGTCAGGCTGAATGGCGATGCGTGGAGCTGCCGAGTGATGAGGACGCGTCCAGTAGAGTTACGGCGCGCGGAGTTGCCGAGTGACGATGGCGCGTCTGGCTGCATGGCGATGCGTGGAGTTGCCGAGTGATGACGACGCGTCTAGTAGAGTGACGACACGCGGAGCTGCCAAGTGACGAAGGAGCATCTATCTGAATGGCGATGCGCGGAGCTGCCGAGTGATCACGACGCATCCAGTAGAGTGACGGCGCGCGGAGCTGCCGAGTGACGATGGAGCGTCTGGCTCAATGGCGATGCGTGGAGCTGTCGAGTGATAACGACGCATCCAGTAGAGTGACGGCGCGCGAAGCTGCCGAGTGACGATGGAGCGTATGGCCGAATGGCGATACGTCGAGCTGCCGAGTGATGACGACGCATCCAGAGTGACGGCGCACGGAGCTGCCGAGTGACGATGGAGCGTCTCGCTGAATGGCAATGCGCGAAGCTGCCGAGTGATGACGACGCGTCCAGTAGAGTGACGGTGCGTGGAGCTGCCGAGAGATGACGGCGCGTCTGGGTGAATGGCGATGCGCAGAGCTGCCGAGTGATGACGACGTATCTAGTAGAGTGATGGCGCGCGTAGCTGCCGTGTGACGATGGAGCGTCTGGCTGAATGGCTATACGTGGATCTGCCGATTGTTGATGACGCGTCTAGTAGAGTGACGGCGCGCGAAGCTGCCGAGTGACGATGGAGCGTCTGGCTGAATGGCAATGCGCGGAGCTGTCGAGTGATGACGATGCGTCCAGTAGAGTGACGGTGCGTGGAGCTGCCGAGGGATGATGGAGCGTCTGGCTGAATGGCGATGCGCGGAGCTGCCGAGTGATGATGACGCGTCTAGTAGAGTGACGGCACGTGGAGCTGCCGAGTGACGTGGAGCGTCTGGGTGAATGGCGATGCGCGGAGCTGCCGAGTGATGACGACGCGTCTAGTAGAGTGATGGCGCGCGGAGCTGCCAAGTGACAATGGAGCGTCTGGCTGAATGGCGATGCGCGGAGCTGCCAAGTGATCACGACGCGTCCAGTAGAGTGACGGCGTGCGGAGCTGCGGAGTGACGATGGAGCGTCTGGCTGAATGGCGATACGTGGAGCTGCCGAGTGATGACGACACGTCCAGTAGTGTGACGGCGCACGGAGCTGCCGAGTGACGATGGAGCGTCTGGCTGAATGGCAATGCGCGGAGCTATCGAGTGATGATGACGCGTCCAGTAGAGTGACGGTGCGCGAAGCTGCCGAGTGATGATGGAGCGTCTAGCTGAATGGCGATGCGCGGAGCTGCCGAGTGATGATGACACGTCCAGTAGAGTGACGGTGCACAGAGCTGCCGAGTGATGTGGAGCGTCTGGGTGAATGGTGGTGTGCGGAGCTGCCGAGTGACGATGGAGCGTCTGGGTGAATCGCGATGCGCGGAGCTGTCGAGTGATGACGACGCGTCCAGTAGAGTAACGGCGCGCGGAGGTGCCGAGTGACGATGGAGTGTCTGGGTAAATGGCGATGCGTGGAGCTGCCGAGTGATGATGACGCGTCCAGTAGAGTGACGGCGCGCGGAGCTACCGAGTGATGATGGCTTGTCTGGCTGAATGGCGATGCGTAGAGCTAGCGAGTGATGACGACGCGTCTAGTAGAGTGACGGCGCGCGGAGTTGCCGAGTGACGATGGGCCGTATGGCGGAATGGCGATGCGCGGAGCTGCCGAGTGATGACGACGCGTCCAGTAGAGTGACGGCGTGCCGAGCTACCGAGTGACGATGGAGCGTCTAGCTGAATGGCGATGCGCGGAGCTGCCGAGTGATGATGACGCGTCCAGTAGAGTGACGGCGTGCGGAGCTACCGAGTGACGATGGAGCGTCTAGCTGAATGGCGATGCGCGAAGCTGCCGAGTGATGACGACGTATCCAGTAGAGTGACGGCGCACGAAGCTGCCGAGTCATGATGGATCGTCTGGCTGAATGGGGATGCGCGGAGCTGCCGAGTGATGACGATGCATCTAGTAGAGTGACGACACGCGGAGCTGCCTAGTGACGATGGAACATCTGGGTGAATGGCGATGCGCGGAGCTACCGAGTGATGACGACGCATTGAGTAGATTGACGGCACGCGGAGCTGCCGAGTGACGATGGAGCGTCTGGCTGAATGGCGATGCGCAGAGCTGCCGAGCGATGAAGACGCGTCCAGTAGAGTGACGGCGCGCGGAGCTGCCGAGTGACGATGGAGCATCTAGCTGAATGGCAATGCGCGGAGCTGCCGAGTGATGACGATGCGTGCAGTAGAGTGACGGCACGCGGAGCTGCCGAGTGACGATGGAGCGTCTGGGTGAATGGCGATGCACGGAGCTGCCGAGTGATGACGACGCGTCTAGTAGAGTGACGGCCCGCGGAGCTGCCAAGTGACGATGGAGCATCTAGCTGAATGGCGATGTGCGGAGGTGCCGAGTGATGACGACGCCTCTAGTGGAGTGATGGCGCGCGGAGCTGCCGAGTGACGATGGAGCGTCTGGCTGAATGGCGATGCGTGGAGCTGCCGAGTGATGACGACGCATCCAGTAGAGTGACGCCGCGCGAAGCTGCCGAGTCACGATGGAGTGTATGGCTGAATGGCGATGTGCGGAGCTGCCGAGTGATGACGACGCATCCAGTAGAGTGACGGCGCACGGAGCTGCCGAGTGACGACGGAGCGTCTCGCTGAATGGCGATGCGCGGAGCTGCCGAGTCATGACGACGCGTCCAGTAGAGTTACGGCGCACGGAGCTGCCGAGTGACGATGGCGCATGTGGGTGAACACGCCTCCAGTAGAGTGACGTCGCGCGAAGCTGCCGAGTTACGATGGAGCGTCTGGCTGAATGGCGATGCGTGGAGCTGCCAAGTGATGATGACGCGTCCAGTAGAGTGACGGCGCGCGGAGCTGCCGAGTGACGATGGAGCGTCTGGCTCAATGGCGATGCGTGGAGCTGTCGAGTGGTGACGACGCGTCCAGTAGAGTGACGGCGCGCGAAGCTGCCGAGTGACGATGAAGCGTATGGCCAAATGGCGATACGTTTAGCTACCGAGTGATGACGACGCGTCCAGAGTGACGACGCACGGAGCTGCCGAGTGACGATGGAGCGTCTCGCTGAATGGCAATGCGCGGAGCTGCCGAGTGATGACGACGCGTCCAGTAGAGTGACGGTGCGCGGAGCTGCCGAGTGATGACGGCGCGTCTTGGTGAATGGCGATGCGCGGAGCTGCCGAGTGATGACGACGTATCTAGTAGAGTGACGGCGCGCGGAGCTGCCATGTGACGATGGAGCGTCTGGCTGAATGGCTATGCGTGGAGCTGCCGAGTGTTGATGACGCGTCTAGTAGAGTGACGGCGCGCGAAGCTGCCGAGTGACGATGGAGCGTCTGGCTGAATGGCAATGCGCGGAGCTGTCGAGTGATGACGATGCGTCCAGTAGAGTGACGGTGCGTGGAGCTGCCGAGTGATGATGGAGCGTCTGGCTGAATGGCGACGCGCGGAGCTGCCGAGTGATGATGACGCGTCCAGTAGAGTGACGGCACGTGGAGCTGCCGAGTGACGTGGAGCGTCTGGGTGAATGGCGATGCGCGGAGCTGCCGAGTGATGACGACGCGTCTAGTAGAGTGATGGCGCGCGGAACTGCCAAGTGACAATGGAGCGTGTGGCTGAATGGCGATGCGCGGAGCTGCCAAGTGATCACGACGTGTCCAGTAGTGTGACGGCGTGCGGAGCTGCGGAGTGACGATGGAGCGTCTGGCTGAATGGCGATGCGTGGAGCTGCCGAGTGATGACGACACGTCCAGTAGTGTGACGGCGCACGGAGCTGCCGAGTGACGATCGAGTGTCTGGCTGAATGGCGAGGCATGGAGCTGCCGACTGATGACGACGCGTCCAGTAGAGTGACGACGCGCGGAGCTGCCGAGTGACGACGGAGCGTCTGGCTGAATGGCGATGCGCGGAGCTGCCGAGTGATGATGACGCGTTCGGTAGAGTGACGGCGTGCGGAGCTGCCGAGTGACGATGGAGCGTCCGGCTGAATGGCGCTGCGCGGAGCTATCGAATGATGATGACGCGTCCAGTAGAGGGACGGTGCGCGAAGCTGCCGAGTGATGATGGAGCGTCTAGCTGAATGGCGATGCGCGGAGCTGCCGAGTGATTGCGACACGTCCAGTAGAGTGACGGCGCGCGGAGCTGCCAAGTGATGTGAAGCGTCTGGGTGAATGGCAGTGTACGAAGCTGCCGAGTGACGATGGAGCGTCTGGGTGAATGGCGATGCGCGGAGCTGTCGAGTGATGATGACGCGTCCAGTAGAGTGACGGCGCGCGGAGGTGCCGAGTGACGGTGGAGTGTCTGGGTGAATGGCGATGCGCAGAGCTATCGAGTGATGACGACGCGTCTAGTAGAGTGACGGCGCGTGGAGCTGCCGAGTGACGACACGTCCAGGCTGAATGGCGATGCGTGGAGCTGCCAAGTGATGAGGACGCGTCCAGTAGAGTTACGGGGCGCGGAGTTGCCGAGTGACGATGGCGCGTCTGGCTGCATGGCGATGCGTGGAGTTGCCGAGTGATGACGACGCGTCTAGTAGAGTGACGACACGCGGAGCTGCCAAGTGACGAAGGAGCATCTATCTGAATGGCGATGCGCGGAGCTGCCGAGTGATCACGACGCATCCAGTAGAGTGACGGCGCGCGGAGCTGCCGAGTGACGCTGGAGCGTCTGGCTCAATGGCGATGCGTGGAGCTGTCGAGTGATAACGACGCATCCAGTAGAGTGACGGCGCGCGAAGCTGCCGAGTGACGATGGAGCGTATGGCCGAATGGCGATACGTCGAGCTGCCGAGTGATGACGACGCGTCCAGAGTGACGGCGCACGGAGCTGCCGAGTGACGATGGAGCGTCTCGCTGAATGGCAATGCGCGAAGCTGCCGAGTGATGACGACGCGTCCAGTAGAGTGACGGTGCGTGGAGCTGCCGAGAGATGACGGCGCGTCTAGGTGCATGGCGATGCGCAGAGCTGCCGAGTGATGACGACGTATCTAGTAGAGTGATGGCGCGCGTAGCTGCCGTGTGACGATGGAGCGTCTGGCTGAATGGCTATACGTGGATCTGCCGATTGTTGATGACGCGTCTAGTAGAGTGACGGCGCGCGAAGCTGCCGAGTGACGATGGAGCGTCTGGCTGAATGGCAATGCGCGGAGCTGTCGAGTGAAGACGATGCGTCCAGTAGAGTGACGGTGCGTGGAGCTGCCGAGTGATGATGGAGCGTCTGGCTGAATTGCGATGCGCGGAGCTGCCGAGTGATGATGACGCGTCCAGTAGAGTGACGGCACGTGGAGCTGCCGAGTGACGTGGAGCGTCTGGGTGAATGGCGATGCGCGGAGTTGCCGAGTGATGACGACGCGTCTAGTAGAGTGACGGCGCGCGGAGCTGCCAAGTGATCACGACGCGTCCAGTAGAGTGTCGGCGTGCGGCGCTGTGGAGTGACGATGGAGCGTCTGGCTGAATGGCGATGCGTGGAGCTGCCGAGTGATGACGACACGTCCAGTAGTGTGACGGCGCACGGAGCTGCCGAGTGACGATCGAGTGTGTGGCTGAATGGCGAGGCACGGAGCTACCGAGTGATGACGACGCGTCCAGTAGAGTGACGGCGCGTGGAGCTGCCGAGTGAGGATGGAGCTTCTGGCTGAATGGCGATGCGCGGAGCTATCGAGTGATGATGACGCGTCCAGTAGAGTGACGGTGCGCGAAGCTGCCGAGTGATGATGGAGCGTCTAGCTGAATGGCGATGCGCGGAGCTGCCGAGTGATGATGACGAGTCCAGTAGAGTGACGGCGCGCGGACCTACCGAGTGACGATGGCTTGTCTGGCTGAATGGCGATGCGTAGAGCTAGCGAGTGATGACGACGCGTCCAGTAGAGTGACGGCGCGCGGAGGTGCCGAGTGACGATGGGCCGTATGGCGGAATGGCGATGCGCGGAGCTGACGAGTGATGACGACGCGTCCAGTAGAGTGACGGCGTGCGGAGCTACCGAGTGAAGATGGAGCTTCTAGCTGAATGGCGATGCGCGGAGCTGCCGAGTGATGATGACGCGTCCAGTAGAGTGACGGCGTGCGGAGCTACCGAGTGACGATGGAGCGTCTAGCTGAATGGCGATGCGCGATGCTGCCGAGTGATGACGACGCGTCCAGTAGAGTGACGGCGCGCGGAGCTGCCGAGCATGATAGATCGTCTGGCTGAATGGGGATGCGCGGAGCTGCCGAGTGATGACGATGCATCTAGTAGAGTGACGACACGCGGAGCTGCCGAGTGACGATGGAGCGTCTGGCTGAATGGCGATGCGCGGAGCTGCCGAGCGATGAAGACGCGTCCAGTAGAGTGACGGCGCGCGGAGCTGCCGAGTGACGATAGAGCATCTAGCTGAATGGCAATGCGCGGAGCTGCCGAGTGATGACGATGCGTGCAGTAGAGTGACGGCACGCGGAGCTGCCGAGTGACGATGGAGCGTCTGGGTGAATGGCGATGCACGGAGCTGTCGAGAGATGACGACACGTCTAGTAGAGTGTCGGCCCGCGGAGCTGCCAAGTGATGATGGAGCATCTAGCTGAATGGCGATGTGCGGAGCTGCCGAGTGATGACGACGCCTCCAGTAGAGTGACGGCGCGTGGAGCTGCCGAGTGACGATGGAGCGTCTGGCTGAATGGCGATGCGTGGAGCTGCCGAGTGATGACGACGCGTCCAGTAGAGTGACGCCGTGCGAAGCTGCCGAGTCACGATGGAGCGTATGGCTGAATGGCGATGCGCGGAGCTGCCGAGTGATGACGACGCATCCAGTAGAGTGACGGCGCACGGAGCTGCCGAGTGACGATGGAGCGTCTCGCTGAATGGCGATGCGCGGAGCTACCGAGTCATGACGACGCGTCCAGTAGAGTTACGGCGCACGGAGATGCCGAGTGACGATGGCGCGTGTGGGTGAATGGCGATGCGCGGAGCTGCCGAGTGATGACGACGCCTCCAGTAGAGTGACGTCGCGCGAAGCTGCCGAGTGACGATGGAGCGTCTGGCTGAATGGCGATGCGCAGAGCTGTCAAGGATGACGATGCGTCCAGTAGAGTGACGGTGCGTGGAGCCGCCGAGTGATGATGGAGCGTCTGGCTGAATGGCGATGCGCGGAGCTGCCGAGTGATGATGACGCATCCAGTAGAGTGACGGCACGCGGGAGCTGCCGAGTGACGTGGAGTGTCTGGGTGAATGGCGATGCACGGAGCTGCCGAGTGATGACGACGCGTCTAGTAGAGTGACGGCGCGCGGGGCTGCCAAGTGACAATGGAGCATCTGGCTCAATGGCGATGCGCGGAGCTGCCAAGTGATCACGACGCGTCCAGTAGAGTGACGGCGTGCGGAGCTGCGGAGTGACGATGGAGCGTCTGGTTGAATGGCGATGCGTGGAGCTGCCGAGTGATGACGACACGTCCAGTAGTGTGATGGCGCACGGAGCTGCCGAGTGACGATCGAGTGTCTGGCTGAACGGCGAGGCACGGAGCTGCCGAGTGATGACGACGCGTCCAGTAGAGTGACGGCGCGTGGAGATGCCGAGTGACGATGGAGCGTCTGGCTGAATGGCGATGCGCGGAGCTATCGAGTGATGATGACGCGTCCAGTAGAGTGACGGTGCGCGAAGCTGCCGAGTGATGATGGAGCGTCTAGCTGAATGGCGATGCGCGGAGCTGCCGAGTGATGACGACACGTCCAGTAGAGTGACGGTGCACAGAGCTGCCGAGTGATGTGGAGCGTCTGGGTGAATGGTGGTGTGCGGAGCTGCCGAGTGACGATGGAGCGTCTGGGTGAATCGCGATGCGCGGAGCTGTCGAGTGATGATGACGCGTCCAATAGAGTAACGGCGCACGGAGGTGCCGAGTGACGATGGAGTGTCTGGGTAAATGGCGATGCGTGGAGCTGCCGAGTGATGATGACGCGTCCAGTAGAGTGACGGCGCGTGGACCTACCGAGTGACGATGGCTTGTCTGGCTGAATGGCGATGCGTAGAGCTAGCGAGTGATGACGACGCGTCCAGTAGAGTGACGGCGCGCGAAGCTGCCGAGTGACGATGGAGCGTATGGCCGAATGGCGATACGTCGAGCTGCCGAGTGATGACGACGCGTCCAGAGTGACGGCGCACGGAGCTGCCGAGTGACGATGGAGCGTCTCGCTGAATGGCAATGCGCGGAGCTGCCGAGTGATGACGACGCGTCCAGTAGAGTGATGGTGCGCGGAGCTGCCGAGAGATGACGGCGCTTCTGGGTGAATGGCGATGCGTGGAGCTGCCGAGTGATGACGACGTATCTAGTAGAGTGACGGCGCGCGGAGCTGCCGTGTGACGATGGAGCGTCTGGCTGAATGGCTATACGTGGATCTGCCGAGTGTTGATGACGCGTCTAGTAGAGTGAAGGCGCGCGAAGCTGCCGAGTGACGATGGAGCGTCTGGCTGAATGGCAATGCGCGGAGCTGTCGAGTGATGACGATGCGTCTAGTAGAGTGATGGTGCGTGGAGCTGCCGAGTGATGATGGAGCGTCTGGCTGAATGGCGATGCGCGGAGCTGCCGAGTGATGATGACGCGTCCAGTAGAGTGACGGCGCGCGGAGCTGCCAAGTGACAATGGAGCGTCTGGCTGAATGGCGATGCGCGGAGCTGCCAAGTGATCACGACGCGTCCAGTAGAGTGACGGCGTGCAGGCTGCGGAGTGACGATGGAGCGTCTTGTTGAATGGCGATGCGCGGAGCTGCCGAGTGATGATGACGCGTCCAGTAGAGTGACGGCGTGCGGAGCTACCGAGTGACGATGGAGCGTCTAGCTGAATGGCGATGCGCGGAGCTATCGAGTGATGATGACGCGTCCAGTAGAGTGACGGTGCGCGAAGCTGCCGAGTGATGATGGAGCGTCTAGCTGAATGGCGATGCGCGGAGCTGCCGAGTGATGACGCCACGTCCAGTAGAGTGACGGTGCACAGAGCTGCCGAGTGATGTGGAGCGTCTGGGTGAATGGTGGTGTACGGAGCTGCCGAGTGACGATGGAGCGTCTGGGTGAATCGCGATGCGCGGAGCTGTCGAGTGATGACGACGCGTCCAATAGAGTAATGGCGCGCGGAGGTGCCGAGTGACGATGGATTGTCTGGGTAAATGGCGATGCGTGGAGCTGCCGAGTGATGATGACGCGTCCAGTAGAGTGACGGCACGCGGACCTACCGAGTGACGATGGCTTGTCTGGCTGAATGGCGATGCGTAGAGCTAGCGAGTGATGACCACGCGTCCAGTAGAGTGACGGCGCGCGGAGGTGCTGAGTGACGATGGGCCGTATGGCGGAATGGCGATGCGCGGAGCTGCCGAGTGATGACGACGCGTCCAGTAGAGTGACGGCGTGCGGAGCTACCGAGTGACGATGGAGCATCTAGCTGAATGGCGATGCGCGGAGCTGCCGAGTGATGATGACGCGTCCAGTAGAGTGACGGCGTGCGGAGCTACGGAGTGACGATGGAGCGTCTAGCTGAATGGCGATGCGCGAAGCTGCCGAGTGATGACGACGCGTCCAGTAGAGTGACGGCGCACGAAGCTGCCGAGTCATGATGGATCGTCTGGCTGAATGGGGATGCGCGGAGCTGCCGAGTGATGACGATGCATCTAGTAGAGTGACGACACGCGGAGCTGCCTAGTGACGATGGAACATCTGGGTGAATGGCGATGCGCGGAGCTACCGAGTGATGACGACGCATTGAGTAGATTGACGGCACGCGGAGCTGCCGAGTGACGATGGAGCGTCTGGCTGAATGGCGATGCGCGGAGCTGCCGAGCGATGAAGACGCGTCCAGTAGAGTGACGGCGCGCGGAGCTGCCGAGTGACGATGGAGCATCTAGCTGAATGGAGATGCGCGGAGCTGCCGAGTGATGACGATGCGTGCAGTAGAGTGACGGCACGCGGAGCTGCCGAGTGACGATGGAGCGTCTGGGTGAATGGCGATGCACGGAGCTGCCGAGAGATGACGACGCGTCTAGTAGAGTGACGGCCCGCGGAGCTGCCAAGTGACGATGGAGCATCTAGCTGAATGGCGATGTGCGGAGGTGCCGAGTGATGACGACGCCTCCAATAGAGTGATGGCGCGCGGAGCTGCCGAGTGACGATGGAGCGTCTGGCTGAATGGCGATGCGTGGAGCTGCCGAGTGATGACGACGCATCCAATAGAGTGACGCCGCGCGAAGCTGCCGAGTCACGATGGAGCGTATGGCTGAATGGCGATGTGCGGAGCTGCCGACTGATGACGACGCATCCAGTAGAGTGACGGCGCACGGAGCTGCCGAGTGACGATGGAGCGTCTCGCTGAATGGCGATGCGCGGAGCTGCCGAGTCATGACGACGCGTCCAGTAGAGTTACGGCGCACGGAGCTGCCGAGTGACGATGGCGCGTGTGGGTGAACACGCCTCCAGTAGAGTGACGTCGCGCGAAGCTGCCGAGTGACGATGGAGCGTCTGGCTGAATGGCGATGCGTGGAGCTGCCAAGTGATGATGACGCGTCCAGTAGAGTGACGGCGCGCGGAGCTGCCGAGTGACGATGGAGCGTCTGGCTCAATGGCGATGCATGGAGCTGTCGAGTGATGACGACGCGTCCAGTAGAGTGACGGCGCGCGAAGCTGCCGAGTGACGATGAAGCGTATGGCCAAATGGCGATACGTGGAGCTGCCGAGTGATGACGACGCGTCCAGAGTGACGGCGCACGGAGCTGCCGAGTGACGATGGAGCATCTCGCTGAATGGCAATGCGCGGAGCTGCCGAGTGATGACGACGCGTCCAGTAGAGTGACGGTGCACGGAGCTGCCGAGTGATGACGGCGCGTCTTGGTGAATGGCGATGCGCGGAGCTGCCGAGTGATGACGACGGATCTAGTAGAGTGACGGCGCGCGGAGCTGCCGTGTGACGATGGAGCGTCTGGCTGAATGGCTATGCGTGGAGCTGCCGAGTGTTGATGACGCGTCTAGTAGAGTGACGGCGCGCGAAGCTGCCGAGTGACGATGGAGCGTCTGGCTGAATGGCAATGCGCGGAGCTGTCGAGTGATGACGATGCGTCCAGTAGAGTGACGGTGCGTGGAGCTGCCGAGTGATGATGGAGCGTCTGGCTGAACGGCGACGCGCGGAGCTGCCGAGTGATGATGACGCGTCCAGTAGAGTGACGGCACGTGGAGCTGCCGAGTGACGTGGAGCGTCTGGGTGAATGGCGATGCGCGGAGCTGCCGAGTGATGACGACGCGTCTAGTAGAGTGATGGCGCGCGGAGCTGCCAAGTGACAATGGAGCGTGTGGCTGAATGGCGATGCGCGGAGCTGCCAAGTAATCACGACGTGTCCAGTAGTGTGACGGCGTGCGGAGCTGCGGAGTGACGATGGAGCGTCTGGCTGAATGGCGATGCGTGGAGCTGCCGAGTGATGACGACACGTCCAGTAGTGTGACGGCGCACGGAGCTGCCGAGTGACGATCGAGTGTCTGGCTGAATGGCGAGGCACGGAGCTGCCGACTGATGACGACGCGTCTAGTAGAGTGACGACGCGCGGAGCTGCCGAGTGACGACGGAGCGTCTGGCTGAATGGCGATGCGCGGAGCTGCCGAGTGATGATGACGCGTTCGGTAGAGTGACGGCGTGCGGAGCTGCCGAGTGACGATGGAGCGTCCGGCTGAATGGCGCTGCGCGGAGCTATCGAGTGATGATGACGCGTCCAGTAGAGGGACGGTGCGCGAAGCTGCCGAGTGATGATGGAGCGTCTAGCTGAATGGCGATGCGCGGAGCTGCCGAGTGATTGCGACATGTCCAGTAGAGTGACGGCGCACGGAGCTGCCAAGTGATGTGAACCGTCTGGGTGAATGGCAGTGTACGGAGCTGCCGAGTGACGATGGAGCGTCTGGGTGAATGGCGATGCGCGGAGCTGTCGAGTGATGATGACGCGTCCAGTAGAGTGACGGCGCGCGGAGGTGCCGAGTGACGATGGAGTGTCTGGGTGAATGGCGATGCGCAGAGCTATCGAGTGATGACGACGCGTCTAGTAGAGTGACGGCGCATGGAGCTGCCGAGTGACGATGGAGTGTCAGGCTGAATGGCGATGTGTGGAGCTGCCGAGTGATGAGGACGCGTCCAGTAGAGTTACGGCGCGCGGAGCTGCCGAGTGACGATGGCGCGTCTGGCTGCATGGCGATGCGTGGAGTTGCCGAGTGATGACGACGCGTCTAGTAGAGTGACGACACGCGGAGCTGCCAAGTGACGAAGGAGCATCTATCTGAATGGCGATGCGCGGAGCTGCCGAGTGATCACGACGCATCCAGTAGAGTGACGGCGCGCGGAGCTGCCGAGTGACGATGGAGCGTCTGGCTCAATGGCGATGCGTGGAGCTGTCGAGTGATGACGACGCGTCCAGTAGAGTGACGGCGCGCGAAGCTGCCGAGTGACGATGGAGCGTATGGCCGAATGGCGATACGTCGAGCTGCCGAGTGATGACGACGCGTCCAGAGTGACGGCGCACGGAGCTGCCGAGTGACGATGGAGCGTCTTGCTGAATGGCAATGCGCGAAGCTGCCGAGTGATGACGACGCGTCCAGTAGAGTGACGGTGCGTGGAGCTGCCGAGAGATGACGGCGCGTCTGGGTGAATGGCGATGCGCAGAGCTGCCGAGTGATGACGACGTATCTAGTAGAGTGATGGCGCGCGTAGCTGCCGTGTGACGATGGAGCGTCTGGCTGAATGGCTATACGTGGATCTGCCGATTGTTGATGACGCGTCTAGTAGAGTGACGGCGCGCGAAGCTGCCGAGTGACGATGGAGCGTCTGGCTGAATGGCAATGCGCGGAGCTGTCGAGTGATGGGGATGCGTCCAGTAGAGTGACGGTGCGTGGAGCTGCCGAGTGATGATGGAGCGTCTGGCTGAATGGCGATGCCCGGAGCTGCCGAGTGATGATGACGCGTCCAGTAGAGTGACGGCACGTGGAGCTACCGAGTGACGTGGAGCGTCTGGGTGAATGGCGATGCGCGGAGTTGCCGAGTGATGACGACGCGTCTAGTAGAGTGACGGCGCGCGGAGCTGCCAAGTGATCACGACGCGTCCAGTAGAGTGTCGGCGTGCGGCGCTGTGGAGTGACGATGGAGCGTCTGGCTGAATGGCGATGCGTGGAGCTGCCGAGTGATGACGACACGTCCAGTAGTGTGACGGCGCACGGAGCTGCCGAGTGACGATCGAGTGTCTGGCTGAATGGCGAGGCATGGAGCTGCCGAGTGATGACGACGCGTCCAGTAGAGTGACGGCGCGTGGAGCTACGAGTGACGATGGAGCTTCTGGCTGAATGGCGATGCGCGGAGCTATCGAGTGATGATGACGCGTCCAGTAGAGTGACGGTGCGCGAAGCTGCCGAGTGATGATGGAGCGTCTAGCTGAATGGCGATGCGCGGAGCTGCCGAGTGATGATGACGAGTCCAGTAGAGTGACGGCGCGCGGACCTACCGAGTGACGATGGCTTGTCTGGCTGAATGGCGATGCGTAGAGCTAGCGAGTGATGACGACGCATCCAGTAGAGTGACGGCGCGCGGAGGTGCCGAGTGACGATGGGCCGTATGGCGGAATGGCGATGCGCGGAGCTGCCGAGTGATGACGACGCGTCCAGTAGAGTGACGGCGTGCGGAGCTACCGATTGAAGATGGAGCGTCTAGCTGAATGGCGATGCGCGGAGCTGCCGAGTGATGATGACGCGTCCAGTAGAGTGACGGCGTGCGGAGCTACCGAGTGACGATGGAGCGTCTAGCTGAATGGCGATGCGCGAAGCTGCCGAGTGATGACGACGCGTCCAGTAGAGTGACGGCGCGCGGAGCTGCCGAGTCATGATAGATCGTCTGGCTGAATGGGGATGCGCGGAGCTGCCGAGTGATGACGATGCATCTAGTAGAGTGACGACACGCGGAGCTGCCGAGTGACGATGGAGCGTCTGGCTGAATGGCGATGCGCGGAGCTGCCGAGCGATGAAGACGCGTCCAGTAGAGTGACGGCGCGCGGAGCTGCCGAGTGACGATGGAGCATCTAGCTGAATGGCAATGCGCGGAGCTGCCGAGTGATGACGATGCGTGCAGTAGAGTGACGGCACGCGGAGCTGCCGAGTGACGATGGAGCGTCTGGGTGAATGGCGATGCACGGAGCTGTCGAGAGATGACGACACGTCTAGTAGAGTGTCGGCCCGCGGAGCTGCCAAGTGACGATGGAGCATCTAGCTGAATGGCGATGTGCGGAGCTGCCGAGTGATGACGACGCCTCCAGTAGAGTGACGGCGCGTGGAGCTGCCGAGTGACGATGGAGCGTCTGGCTGAATGGCGATGCGTGGAGCTGCCGAGTGATGACGACGCGTCCAGTAGAGTGACGCCGCGCGAAGCTGCCGAGTCACGATGGAGCGTATGGCTGAATGGCGATGCGCGGAGCTGCCGAGTGATGACGACGCATCCATTAGAGTGACGGCGCACGGAGCTGCCGAGTGACGATGGAGCGTCTCGCTGAATGGCGATGCGCGGAGCTACCGAGTCATGACGACGCGTCCAGTAGAGTTACGGCGCACGGAGATGCCGAGTGACGATGGCGCGTGTGGGTGAATGGCGATGCGCGGAGCTGCCGAGTGATGACGACGCCTCCAGTAGAGTGACGTTGCGCAAAGCTGCCGAGTGACGATGGAGCGTCTGGCTGAATGGCGATGCGCAGAGCTGTCAAGGATGACGATGCGTCCAGTAGAGTGACGGTGCATGGAGCCGCCGAGTGATGATGGAGCGTCTGGCTGAATGGCGATGCGCGGAGCTGCCGAGTGATGATGACGCATCCAGTAGAGTGACGGCACGAGGGAGCTGCCGAGTGACGTGGAGCGTCTGGGTGAATGGCGATGCGCGGAGCTGCCGAGTGATGACGACGCGTCTAGTAGAGTGACGGCGCGCGGGGCTGCCAAGTGACAATGGAGCATCTGGCTCAATGGCGATGCGCGGAGCTGCCAAGTGATCACGACGCGTCCAGTAGAGTGACGGCGTGCGGAGCTGCGGAGTGACGATGGAGCGTCTGGTTGAATGGCGATGCGTGGAGCTGCCGAGTGATGACGACACGTCCAGTAGTGTGATGGCGCACGGAGCTGCCGAGTGACGATCGAGTGTCTGGCTGAACGGCGAGGCACGGAGCTGCCGAGTGATGACGACGCGTCCAGTAGAGTGACGGCGCGTGGAGATGCCGAGTGACGATGGAGCGTCTGGCTGAATGGCGATGCGCGGAGCTATCGAGTGATGATGACGCGTCCGGTAGAGTGACGGTGCGCAAAGCTGCCGAGTGATGATGGAGCGTCTAGCTGAATGGCGATGCGCGGAGCTGCCGAGTGATGACGACACGTCCAGTAGAGTGACGGTGCACAGAGCTGCCGAGTGATGTGGAGCGTCTGGGTGAATGGTGGTGTGCGGAGCTGCCGAGTGACGATGGAGCGTCTGGGTGAATCGCGATGCGCGGAGCTGTCGAGTGATGACGACGCGTCCAATAGAGTAACGGCGCACGGAGGTGCCGAGTGACGATGGAGTGTCTGGGTAAATGGCGATGCGTGGAGCTGCCGAGTGATGATGACGCGTCCAGTAGAGTGACGGCGCGTGGACCTACCGAGTGACGATGGCTTGTCTGGCTGAATGGCGATGCGTAGAGCTAGCGAGTGATGACGACGCGTCCAGTAGAGTGACGGCGCGCGAAGCTGCCGAGTGACGATGGAGCGTATGGCCGAATGGCGATACGTCGAGCTGCCGAGTGATGACGACGCGTCCAGAGTGACGGCGCACGGAGGTGCCGAGTGACGATGGAGCGTCTCGCTGAATGGCAATGCGCGGAGCTGCCGAGTGATGACGACGCGTCCAGTAGAGTGACGGTGCGCGGATCTGCCGAGAGATGACGGCGCTTCTGGGTGAATGGCGATGCGTGGAGCTGCCGAGTGATGACGACGTATCTAGTAGAGTGACGGCGCGCGGAGCTGCCGTGTGACGATGGAGCGTCTGGCTGAATGGCTATACGTGGATCTGCCGAGTGTTGATGACGCGTCTAGTAGAGTGACGGCGCGCGAAGCTGCCTAGTGACGATGGAGCGTCTGGCTGAATGGCAATGCGCGGAGCTGTCGAGTGATGACGATGCGTCCAGTAGAGTGATGGTGCTTGGAGCTGCCGAGTGATGATGGAGCGTCTGGCTGAATGGCGATGCGCGGAGCTGCCGAGTGATGATGACGCGTCCAGTAGAGTGACGGCACGTGGAGCTGCCGAGTGACGTGGAGCGTCTGGGTGAATGGCGATGCGCGGAGCTGCCGAGTGATGACGACGCGTCTAGTAGAGTGACGGCGCGCGGAGCTGCCAAGTGACAATGGAGCGTCTGGCTGAATGGCGATGCGCGGAGCTGCCAAGTGATCACGACGCGTCCAGTAGAGTGACGGCGTGCGGGCTGCGGAGTGACGATGGAGCGTCTGGCTGAATGGCGATGCGCGGAGCTGCCGAGTGATGATGACTCGTCCAGTACAGTGACGGCGTGCGGAGCTACCGAGTGACGATGGAGCGTCTAGCTGAATGGCGATGCGCGGAGCTATCGAGTGATGATGACGCGTCCAGTAGAGTGACGGTGCGCGAAGCTGCCGAGTGATGATGGAGCGTCTAGCTGAATGGCGATGCGCGGAGCTGCCGAGTGATGACGCCACGTCCAGTAGAGTGACGGTGCACAGAGCTGCCGAGGGATGTGGAGCGTCTGGGTGAATGGCAGTGTGCGGAGCTGCCGAGTGACGATGGAGCTTCTGGGTGAATGGCGATGCGCGGAGCTGTCGAGTGATGACGACGCGTCCAGTAGAGTGACGGCGCGCGGACCTACCGAGTGACGATGGCTTGTCTGGCTGAATGGCGATGCGTAGAGCTAGCAAGTGATGACGACGCGTCCAGTAGAGTGACGGCGCGCGGAGGTGCCGAGTGACGATGGGCCGTATGGCGGAATGGCGATGCGTGGAGCCGCCGAGTGATGACGACGCGTCCAGTAGAGTGACGGCGTGCGGAGCTACCGAGTGACGATGGAGCATCTAGCTGAATGGCGATGCGCGGAGCTGCCGAGTGATGATGACGCGTCCAGTAGAGTGACGGCGTGCGGAGCTACCGAGTGACGATGGAGCGTCTAGCTGAATGGCGATGCGCGAAGCTGCCAAGTGATGACGACGCGTCCAGTAGAGTGACGACACGCGGAGGTGCCGAGTCATGATGGATCGTCTGGCTGAATGGGGATGCGCGGAGCTGCCGAGTGATGATGACGCATCCAGTAGAGTGACGGCACGAGGGAGCTGCCGAGTGACGTGGAGCGTCTGGGTGAATGGCGATGCGCGGAGCTGCCGAGTGATGACGACGCGTCTAGTAGAGTGACGGCGCGCGGGGCTGCCAAGTGACAATGGAGCATCTGGCTCAATGGCGATGCGCGGAGCTGCCAAGTGATCACGACGCGTCCAGTAGAGTGACGGCGTGCGGAGCTTCGGAGTGACGATGGAGCGTCTGGTTGAATGGCGATGCGTGGAGCTGCCGAGTGATGACGACACATCCAGTAGTGTGATGGCGCACGGAGCTGCCGAGTGACGATCGAGTGTCTGGCTGAACGGCGAGGCACGGAGCTGCCGAGTGATGACGACGCGTCCAGTAGAGTGACGGCGCGTGGAGATGCCGAGTGACGATGGAGCGTCTGGCTGAATGGCGATGCGCGGAGCTATCGAGTGATGATGACGCGTCCGGTAGAGTGACGGTGCGCAAAGCTGCCGAGTGATGATGGAGCGTCTAGCTGAATGGCGATGCGCGGAGCTGCCGAGTGATGACGACACGTCCAGTAGAGTGACGGTGCACAGAGCTGCCGAGTGATGTGGAGCGTCTGGGTGAATGGTGGTGTGCGGAGCTGCCGAGTGACGATGGAGCGTCTGGGTGAATCGCGATGCGCGGAGCTGTCGAGTGATGACGACGCGTCCAATAGAGTAACGGCGCACGGAGGTGCCGAGTGACGATGGAGTGTCTGGGTAAATGGCGATGCGTGGAGCTGCCGAGTGATGATGACGCGTCCAGTAGAGTGACGGCGCGTGGACCTACCGAGTGACGATGGCTTGTCTGGCTGAATGGCGATGCGTAGAGCTAGCGAGTGATGACGACGCGTCCAGTAGAGTGACGGCGCGCGAAGCTGCCGAGTGACGATGGAGCGTATGGCCGAATGGCGATACGTCGAGCTGCCGAGTGATGACGACGCGTCCAGAGTGACGGCGCACGGAGGTGCCGAGTGACGATGGAGCGTCTCGCTGAATGGCAATGCGCGGAGCTGCCGAGTGATGACGACGCGTCCAGTAGAGTGACGGTGCGCGGATCTGCCGAGAGATGACGGCGCTTCTGGGTGAATGGCGATGCGTGGAGCTGCCGAGTGATGACGACGTATCTAGTAGAGTGACGGCGCGCGGAGCTGCCGTGTGACGATGGAGCGTCTGGCTGAATGGCTATACGTGGATCTGCCGAGTGTTGATGACGCGTCTAGTAGAGTGACGGCGCGCGAAGCTGCCTAGTGACGATGGAGCGTCTGGCTGAATGGCAATGCGCGGAGCTGTCGAGTGATGACGATGCGTCCAGTAGAGTGATGGTGCTTGGAGCTGCCGAGTGATGATGGAGCGTCTGGCTGAATGGCGATGCGCGGAGCTGCCGAGTGATGATGACGCGTCCAGTAGAGTGACGGCACGTGGAGCTGCCGAGTGACGTGGAGCGTCTGGGTGAATGGCGATGCGCGGAGCTGCCGAGTGATGACGACGCGTCTAGTAGAGTGACGGCGCGCGGAGCTGCCAAGTGACAATGGAGCGTCTGGCTGAATGGCGATGCGCGGAGCTGCCAAGTGATCACGACGCGTCCAGTAGAGTGACGGCGTGCGGGCTGCGGAGTGACGATGGAGCGTCTGGCTGAATGGCGATGCGCGGAGCTGCCGAGTGATGATGACTCGTCCAGTACAGTGACGGCGTGCGGAGCTACCGAGTGACGATGGAGCGTCTAGCTGAATGGCGATGCGCGGAGCTATCGAGTGATGATGACGCGTCCAGTAGAGTGACGGTGCGCGAAGCTGCCGAGTGATGATGGAGCGTCTAGCTGAATGGCGATGCGCGGAGCTGCCGAGTGATGACGCCACGTCCAGTAGAGTGACGGTGCACAGAGCTGCCGAGGGATGTGGAGCGTCTGGGTGAATGGCAGTGTGCGGAGCTGCCGAGTGACGATGGAGCTTCTGGGTGAATGGCGATGCGCGGAGCTGTCGAGTGATGACGACGCGTCCAGTAGAGTGACGGCGCGCGGACCTACCGAGTGACGATGGCTTGTCTGGCTGAATGGCGATGCGTAGAGCTAGCAAGTGATGACGACGCGTCCAGTAGAGTGACGGCGCGCGGAGGTGCCGAGTGACGATGGGCCGTATGGCGGAATGGCGATGCGTGGAGCCGCCGAGTGATGACGACGCGTCCAGTAGAGTGACGGCGTGCGGAGCTACCGAGTGACGATGGAGCATCTAGCTGAATGGCGATGCGCGGAGCTGCCGAGTGATGATGACGCGTCCAGTAGAGTGACGGCGTGCGGAGCTACCGAGTGACGATGGAGCGTCTAGCTGAATGGCGATGCGCGAAGCTGCCAAGTGATGACGACGCGTCCAGTAGAGTGACGACACGCGGAGGTGCCGAGTCATGATGGATCGTCTGGCTGAATGGGGATGCGCGGAGCTGCCGAGTGATGACGATGCATCTAGTAGAGTGACGACACGCGGAGCTGCCTAGTGACGATGGAACATCTGGGTGAATGGCGATGCGCGGAGCTGTCGAGTGATGACGACGCATTGAGTAGATTGACGACATGCGGAGCTGCCGAGTGACGATGGAGCGTCTGGCTGAATGGCGATGCGCGGAGCTGCCAAGCGATGAAGACGCGTCCAGTAGAGTGACGGCGCACGGAGCTGCCGAGTGACGATGGAGCATCTAGCTGAATGGCAATGCGCGGAGCTGCCGAGTGATGACGATGCGTGCAGTAGAGTGACGGCACGCGGAGCTGCCGAGTGACGATGGAGCGTCTGGGTGAATGGCGATGCACGGAGCTGCAGAGAGATGACGACACGTCTAGTAGAGTGACGGCCCGCGGAGCTGCCAAGTGACGATGGAGCATCTAGCTGAATGGCGATGTGCGGAGCTGCCGAGTGATGACGACGCCTCCAGTAGAGTGACGGCGCGCGGAGCTGCCGAGTGACGATGGAGCGTCTGGCTGAATGGCGATGCGTGGAGCTGCCGAGTGATGACGACGCGTCCAGTAGAGTGACGCCGCGCGAAGCTGCCGAGTCACGATGGAGCGTATGGCTGAATGGCGATGCGCGGAGCTGCCGAGTGATGACGACACGTCCATTAGAGTGACGGCGCACGGAGCTGCCGAGTGACGATGGAGCGTCTCGCTGAATGGCGATGCGCGGAGCTGCCGAGTCATGACGACGCGTCCAGTAGAGTTACGGAGCACGGAGATGCCGAGTGACGATGGCGCGTGTGGGTGAATGGCGATGCGCGGAGCTGCCCAGTGATGACGACGCCTCCAGTAGAGTGACGTCGCGCGAAGCTGCCGAGTGACGATGGAGCGTCTGGCTGAATGGCGATGCGCAGAGTTGTCAAGGATTTCGATGCGTCCAGTAGAGTGACGGTGCGTGGAGCCGCCGAGTGATGATGGAGCGTCTGGATGAATGGCGATGCGCGGAGCTGCCGAGTGATGATGACGCATCTAGTAGAGTGACGGCACGCGGAGCTGCCGAGTGACGTGGAGCGACTGGGTGAATGGCGATGCGCGGAGCTGCCGAGTGATGACGACGCGTCGAGTAGAGTGACGGCGCGCGGGGCTGCCAAGTGACAATGGAGCGTCTGGCTGAATGGCGATGCGCGGAGCTGCCAAGTGATCACGATGCGTCCAGTAGAGTGATGGCGTGCGGAGCTGCGGAGTGACGATGGAGCGTCTGGCTGAATGGCGATGCGTGGAGCTGCCGAGTGATGACGACACGTCCAGTAGTGTGACGGCGCACGGAGCTGCCGAGTGACGATCGAGTGTCTGGCTGAATGGCGAGGCACGGAGCTGCCGAGTGATGACGACGCGTCCAGTAGAGTGACGGCGCATGGAGCTGCCGAGTGACGATGGAGCGTCTGGCTGAATGACGATGCGCGGATCTATCGAGTGATGATGACGCGTCCAGTAGAGTGACGGTGCGCGAAGCTGCCGAGTGATGATGGAGCGTCTAGCTGAATGGCGATGCGCGGAGCTGCCGAGTGATGACGACACGTCCAGTAGAGTGACGGTGCACAGAGCTGCCGAGTGATGTGGAGCGTCTGGGTGAATGGTGGTGTGCGGAGCTGCCGAGTGACGATGGAGCGTTTGGGTGAATCGCGATGCGCGGAACTGTCGAGTGATGACGACGCGTCCAATAGAGTAACGGCGCGCGGAGGTGCCGAGTGACGATGGAGTGTCTGGGTAAATGGCGATGCGTGGAGCTGCCGAGTGATGATGACGCGTCCAGTAGAGTGACGGCGCGCGGACCTACTCAGTGACGATGGCTTGTCTGGCTGAATGGCGATGCGTAGAGCTAGCGAGTGATGACGACGCGTCCAGTAGAGTGACGGCGCGCGAAGCTGCCGAGTGACGATGGAGCGTATGGCCGAATGGCGATACGTCGAGCTGCCGAGTGATGACGACGCGTCCAGAGTGACGGCGCATGGAGCTGCCGAGTGACGATGGAGCGTCTCGCTGAATGGCAACGCGCGGAGCTGCCGAGTGATGACGACGCGTCCAGTAGAGTGACGGTGCGCGGAGCTGCCGAGAGATGACGGCGCGTCTGGGTGAATGGCGATGCGTGGAGCTGCCGAGTGATGACGACGTATCTAGTAGAGTGACGGGGCGCGGAGCTGCCGTGTGACGATGGAGCGTCTGGCTGAATGGCTATACGTGGATCTGCCGAGTGTTGATGACGCGTCTAGTAGAGTGACGGCGCGCGAAGCTGCCGAGTGACGATGGAGCGTCTGGCTGAATGACAATGCGCGGAGCTGTCGAGTGATGACGATGCGTCCAGTAGAGTGACGGTGCGTGGAGCTGCCGAGTCATGATGGAGCGTCTTCCTGAATGGCGATGCGCGGAGCTGCCGAGTGATGATGACGCGTCCAGTAGAGTGACGGCACGTGGAGCTGCCGAGTGACGTGGAGCGTCTGGGTGAATGGCGATGCGCGGAGCTGCCGAGTGATGACGACGCGTCTAGTAGAGTGACGGCGCGCGGAGCTGCCAAGTGACAATGGAGCGTCTGGCTGAATGGCGATGCGCGGAGCTGCCAAGTGATTACGACGCGTCCAGTAGAGTGACGGCGTGCGGCGCTGCGGAGTGACGATGGAGCGTCTGGCTGAATGGCGATGCGTGGAGCTGCCGAGTGATGACGACACGTCCAGTAGTGTGACGGCGCACGGAGCTGCCGAGTGACGATCGAGTGTCTGGCTGAATGGAGAGGCACGGAGCTGCCAACTGATGACGACACGTCCAGTAGAGTGACGGCGCATGGAGCTGCCGAGTGACGATGGAGCGTCTAGCTGAATGGCGATGCGCGGAGCTATCGAGTGATGATGACGCGTCCAGTAGAGTGACGGTGCGCGAAGCTGCCGAGTGATGATGGAGCGTCTAGCTGAATGGCGATGCGCGGAGCTGCCGAGTGATGACGACACGTCCAGTGGAGTGACGGTGCACAGAGCTGCCGAGTGATGTGGAGCGTCTGGGTGAATGGTGGTGTGCGGAGCTGCCGAGTGACGATGGAGCGTCTGGGTGAATCGCGATGCGCGGAGCTGTCGAGTGATGACGACGCGTCCAATAAAGTAACGGTGCGCGGAGGTGCCGAGTGACGATGGAGTGTCTGGGTAAATGGCGATTCGTGGAGTTGTCGAGTAATGATGACGCGTCCAGTAGAGTGACGGCGCGCGGACCTACCGAGTGACGATGGCTTGTCTGGCTGAATGGCGATGCGTAGAGCTAGCGAGTGATGACGACGCGTCCAGTAGAGTGACGGCGCGCGGAGGTGCCGAGTGACGATGGGCCGTATGGCGGAATGGCGATGCGCGGAGCTGCCGAGTGATGACGACGCGTCCAGTAGAGTGACGGCGTGCGGAGCTACCGAGTGACGATGGAGCGTCTAGGTGAATGGCGATGCGCGGAGCTGCCGAGTGATGATGACGCGTCCAGTAGAGTGACGGCGTGCGGAGCTACCGACTGACGATGGAGCGTCTAGCTGAATGGCGATGCGTGAAGCTACCGAGTGATGAAGACGCGTCCAGTAGTGTGACGGCACGCGGAGCTGCCGAGTCATGATGGATCGTCTGGCTGAATGGGGATGCGCGGAGCTGCCGAGTGATGACGATGCATCTAGTAGAGTGACGACACGCGGAGCTGCCTAGTGACGATGGAACATCTGGGTGAATGGCGATGCGCGGAGCTGCCGAGTGATGACGACGCATTGAGTAGATTGACGGCACGCGGAGCTGCCGAGTGACAATGGAGCGTCTGGCTGAATGGCGATGCGCGGAGCTGCCGAGCGATGAAGACGCGTCCAGTAGAGTGACGGCGCGCGGAGCTGCCGAGTGACGATGGAGCATCTAGCTGAATGGCAATGCGCGGAGCTGCCGAGTGACGACGATGCGTGCAGTAGAGTGACGGCACGCGGAGCTGCCGAGTGACGATGGAGCGTCTGGGTGAATGGCGATGCATGGAGCTGCCGAGAGATGACGACACGTCTAGTAGAGTGACGGCCCGCGGAGCTGCCCAGTGACGATGGAGCATCTAGCTGAATGGCGATGTGCGGAGCTGCCGAGTGATGACGACGCCTCCAGTAGAGTGACGGCGCGCGGAGCTGCCGAGTGACGATCGAGCGTCTGGCTGAATGGCGATGCGTGGAGCTGCCGAGTGATGACGACGCGTCCAGTAGAGTGACGCCGCGCGAAGCTGCCGAGTCACGATGGAGCGTATGGCTGAATGGCGATGCGCGGAGCTGGCGAGTGATGACGACACATCCATTAGAGTGACGGCGCACGGAGCTGCCGAGTGACGATGGAGCGTCTCGCTAAATGGCGATGCGCGGAGCTGCCGAGTCATGACGACGCGTCCAGTAGAGTTACGGCGCACGGAGATGCCGAGTGACGATGGCGCGTGTGGGTGAATGGCGATGCGCGGAGCTGCCGAGTGATGACGACGCCTCCAGTAGAGTGACGTCGCGCGAAGCTGCCGAGTGACGATGGAGCGTCTGGCTGAATGGCGATGCGCAGAGCTGTCTAGGATGACGATGCGTCCAGTAGAGTGACGGTGCGTGGAGCCGCCGAGTGATGATGGAGCGTCTGGCTGAATGGCGATGTGCGGAGCTGCCGAGTGATGATGACGCATGCAGTAGAGTGACGGCACGCAGAGCTGCCGAGTGACGTGGACCGACTGGGTGAATGGCGATGCGCGGAGCTGCCGAGTGATGACGACGCGTCGAGTAGAGTGACGGCGCGCGGGGCTGCCAAGTGACAATGGAGCGTCTGGCTGAATGGTGATGCGCGGAGCTGCCAAGTGATCACGACGCGTCCAATAGAGTGACGGCGTGCGGAGCTGCGGAGTGACGATGGAGCGTCTGGCTGAATGGCGATGCGTGGAGCTGCCGAGTGATGACGACACGTCCAGTAGTGTGACGGCGCACGGAGCTGCCGAGTGACGATCGAGTGTCTGGCTGAATGGCGAGGCACGGAGCTGCCGAGTGATGACGACGCGTCCAGTAGAGTGACGGCGCATGGAGCTGCCGAGTGACGATGGAGCGTCTGGCTGAATGGCGATGCGCGGAGCTATCGAGTGATGATGACGCGTCCAGTAGAGTGATGGTTCGCGAAGCTGCCGAGTGATGATGGAGCGTCTAGCTGAATGGCGATGCGCGGAGCTGCCGAGTGATGACGACACGTCCAGTAGAGTGACGGTGCACAGAGCTGCCGAGTGATGTGGAGCGTCTGGGTGAATGGTGGTGTGCGGAGCTGCCGAGTGACGATGGAGCGTCTGGGTGAATCGCGATGCGCAGAGCTGTCGAGTGATGACGACGCGTCCAATAGAGTAACGGCGCGCGGAGGTGCCGAGTGACGATGGAGTGTCTGGGTAAATGGCGATGCGTGGAGCTGCCGAGTGATGATGACGCGTCCTGTAGAGTGACGGCGCGCGGACCTACCGAGTGACGATGGCTTGTCTGGCTGAATGGCGATGCATAGAGCTAGCGAGTGATGACGACGCGTCCAGTAGAGTGACGGCGCGCGAAGCTGCCGAGTGACGATGGAGCGTATGGCCGAATGGCGATACGTCGAGCTGCCGAGTGATGACGACGCGTCCAGAGTGACGGCGCATGGAGCTGCCGAGTGACGATGGAGCGTCTCGCTGAATGGCAACGCGCGGAGCTGCCGAGTGATGACGACGCGTCCAGTAGAGTGACGGTGCGCGGAGCTGCCGAGAGATGACGACGCGTCTGGGTGAATGGCGATGCGTGGAGCTCCCGAGTGATGACGATGTATCTAGTAGAGTGACGGCGCCCGGAGCTGCCGTGTGACGATGGAGCGTCTGGCTGAATGGCTATACGTGGATCTGCCGAGTGTTGATGACGCATCTAGTAGAGTGACGGCGCGCGAAGCTACCGAGTCACGATGGAGCGTCTGGCTGAATGGCAATGCGCGGAGCTGTCGAGTGATGACGATGCGTCCAGTAGAGTGACGGTGCGTGGAGCTGCCGAGTGATGATGGAGCGTCTGGCTGAATGGCGATGCGCGGAGCTGTCGAGTGATGATGACGCGTCCAGTAGAGTGACGGCACGTGGAGCTGCCGAGTGACGTGGAGCGTCTGGGTGAATGGCGATGCGCGGAGCTGCCGAGTGATGACGACGCGTCTAGTAGATTGACGGCGCGCGGAGCTGCCAAGTGACAATGGAGCGTCTGGCTGAATGGCGATGCGCGGAGCTGCCAAGTGATCACGACGCGTCCAGTAGAGTGACGGCGTGCGGCGCTGCGGAGTGAGGATGGAGCGCCTGGCTGAATGGCGATGCGTGGAGCTGCCGAGTGATGACGACACGTCGAGTAGTGCGACGGCGCACGGAGCTGCCGAGTGACGATCGAGTGTATGGCTTAATGGCGATACCTCGAGCTGCCGAGTGATGACGACGCGTCCAGAGTGACGGCGCATGGAGCTGCCGAGTGACGATGGAGCGTCTCGCTGAATGGCAACGCGCGGAGCTGCCGAGTGATGACGACGTGTCCAGTAGAGTGACGGTGCGCGGAGCTGCCGAGAGATGATGACGCGTCTGGGTGAATGGCGATGCGTGGAGCTGCCGAGTGATGACGACGTATCTAGTAGAGTGACGGCGCGCGGAGCTGCCGTGTGACGATGGAGCGTCTGGCTGAATGGCTATACGTGGATCTACCGAGTTTTGATGACGCGTCTAGTAGAGTGACGGCGCGCGAAGCTGCCGAGTGACGATGGAGCGTCTGGCTGAATGGCAGTGCGCGGAGCTGTCGAGTGATGACGATGCGTCCAGTAGAGTGACGGTGCGTGGAGCTGCCGAGTGATGATGGAGCGTCTGGCTGAATGGCGATGCGCGGAGCTGCCGAGTGATGAGGACGCGTCCAGTAGAGTGACGGCACGTGGAGCTGCCGAGTGACGTGGAGCGTCTGGGTGAATGGCGATGCGCGGAGCTGCCGAGTGATGACGACGCGTCTAGTAGAGTGACGGCGCGCGGAGCTGCCAAGTGACAATGGAGCGTCTGGCTGAATGGCGATGCGCGGAGCTGCCAAGTGATCACGACGCGTCCAGTAGAGTGACGGCGTGCGGCGCTGCGGAGTGACGATGGAGCGTCTGGCTGAATGGCGATGCGTGGAGCTGCCGAGTGATGACGACACGTCCAGTAGTGTGACGGCGCATGAAGCTGCCGAGTGACGATCGAGTGTCTGGCTGAATGGCGAGGCACGGAGCTGCCGAGTGATGACGACGCGTCCAGTAGAGTGACGGCGCGTGGAGCTGCCGAGTGACGATGGAGCGTCTGGCTGAATGGCGATGCGCGGAGCTATCGAGTGATGATGACGCGTCCAGTAGAGTGACGGTGCGCGAAGCTGCCAAGCGATGATGGAGCGTCTAGCTGAATGGCGATGCGCGGAGCTGCCGAGTGATGACGACACGTCCAGTAGAGTGACGGTGCACAGAGCTGCCGAGTGATGACGACGCGTCCAGTAGAGTGACGGCACGCGGAGCTGCCGAGTCATGATGGATCGTCTGGCTGAATGGGGATGCGCGGAGCTGCCGAGTGATGACGATGCATCTAGTAGAGTGACGACACGCGGAGCTGCCGAGTGATGACGACGCACTGAGTAGATTGACGGCACGCGGAGCTGCCGAGTGACGATGGAGCGTCTGGCTGAATGGCGATGCGCGGAGCTGCCGAGCGATGAAGACGCGTCCAGTAGAGTGACGGCGCGCGGAGCTGCCGAGTGACGATGGAGCATCTAGCTGAATGGCAATGCGCGGAGCTGCCGAGTGATGACGATGCGTGCAGTAGAGTGACGGCACGCGGAGCTGCCGAGTGACGATGGAGCGTCTGGGTGAATGGCGATGCACGGAGCTGCCGAGAGATGACGACACGTCTAGTAGAGTGACGGCCCGCGGAGCTGGCAAGTGACGATGGAGCATCTAGCTGAATGGCGATGTGCGGAGCTGCCGAGTGATGACGATGCCTCCAGTAGAGTGACGGCGCGCGGAGCTGCCGAGTGACGATGGAGCGTCTGGCTGAATGGCGATGCGTGGAGCTGCCAAGTGATGACGACGCGTCCAGTAGAGTGACGCCGCGCGAAGCTGCCGAGTCACGATGGAGCGTATGGCTGAATGGCGATGCGCGGAGCTGCCGAGTGATGACGACACATCCATTAGAGTGACGGCGCACGGAGCTGCCGAGTGACGATGGAGCGTCTCGCTGAATGGCGATGCGCGGAGCTGCCGAGTCATGACGACGCGTCCAGTAGAGTTACGGCGCACGGAGATGCCGAGTGACGATGGCGCGTGTGGGTGAATGGCGATGCGCGGAGCTGCCGAGTGATGACGACGCCTCCAGTAGAGTGACGTCGCGCGAAGCTGCCGAGTGACGATGGAGCGTCTGGCTGAATGGCGATGCGCAGAGCTGTCAAGGATGACGATGCGTCCAGTAGAGTGACGGTGCGTGGAGCCGCCGAGTGATGATGGAGCGTCTGGCTGAATGGCGATGCGCGGAGCTGCCGAGTGATGATGACGCATCCAGTAGAGTGACGGCACGCGGAGCTGCCGAGTGACGTGGAGCGACTGGGTGAATGGAGATGCGCGGAGCTGCCGAGTGATGACGACGCGTCGAGTAGAGTGACGGCGCGCGGGGCTGCCAAGTGGCAATGGAGCGTCTGGCTGAATGGCGATGTGCGGAGCTGCCAAGTTATCAAGACGCGTCCAGTAGAGTGACGGCGTGCGGAGCTGCGGAGTGACGATGGAGCGTCTGGCTGAATGGCGATGCGTGGAGCTGCCGAGTGATGACGACACGTCCAGTAGTGTGACGGCGCACGGAGCTGCCGAGTGACGCTCGAGTGTCTGGCTGAATGGCGAGGCACGGAGCTGCCGAGTGATGACGACGCGTCCAGTAGAGTGACGGCGCGTGGAGGTGCCGAGTGACGATGGAGCGTCTGGCTGAATGGCGATGCGCGGAGCTATCGAGTGATGATGACGCGTCCAGTAGAGTGACGGTGCGCGAAGCTGCCGAGTGATGATGGAGCGTCTAGCTGAATGGCGATGCGCGGAGCTGCCGAGTGATGACGACACGTCCAGTAGAGTGACGGTGCACAGAGCTGCCGAGTGATGTGGAGCGTCTGGGTGAATGGTGGTGTGCGGAGCTGCCGAGTGACGATGGAGCGTCTGGGTGAATCGCGATGCGCGGAGCTGTCGAGTGATGACGACGCGTCCAATAGAGTAACGCCGCGCGGAGGTGCCGAGTGACGATGGAGTGTCTGGGTAAATGGCGATGCGTGGAGCTGCCGAGTGATGATGACGCGTCCAGTAGAGTGACGGCGCGCGGACCTACCGAGTGACGATGGCTTGTCTGGCTGAATGGCGATGCGTAGAGCTAGCGAGTGATGACGACGCGTCCAGTAGAGTGACGGCGCGCGGAGGTGCCGAGTGACGATGGGCCGTATGGCGGAATGGCGATGCGCGGAGCTGCCGAGTGATGACGACGCGTCCACTAGAGTGACGACGTGCGGAGCTACCGAGTGACGATGGAGCGTCTAGATGAATGGCGATGCGCGGAGCTGCCGAGTGATGATGACGCGTCCGGTAGAGTGACGGCGTGCGGAGCTACCGAGTGACGATGGAGCGTCTAGCTGAATGGCGATGCGCGAAGCTGCCGAGTGATGACGACGCGTCCAGTAGAGTGACGGCGCGCGGAGCTGCCGAGTCATGATGGATCGTCTGGCTGAATGGGGATGCGCGGAGCTGCCGAGTGATGACGATGCATCTAGTAGAGTGACGACACGCGGAGCTTCCTAGTGACGATGGAACATCTAGGTGAATGGCGATGCGCGGAGCTGCCGGGTGATGACGACGCATTGAGTAGATTGACGGCACGCGGAGCTGCCGAGTGACGATGGAGCGTCTGGCAGAATGGCGATGCACGGAGCTGCCGAGCGATGAAGACGCGTCCAGTAGAGTGACGGCGCGCGGAGCTGCCGAGTGACGATGGAGCATCTAGCTGAATGGCAATGCGCGGAGCTGCAGAGTGATGACGATGCGTGCAGTAGAGTGACGGCACGCGGAGCTGCCGAGTGACGATGGAGCGTCTGGGTGAATGGCGATGCACGGAGCTGCCGAGAGATGACGACACGTCTAGTAGAGTGACGGCCCGCGGAGCTGCCAAGTGACGATGGAGCATCTAGCTGAATGGCGATGTGCGGAGCTGCCGAGTGATGACGACGCCTCCAGTAGAGTGACGGCGCGCGGAGCTGCCGAGTGACGATGGAGCGTCTGGCTGAATGGCGATGCGTGGAGCTGCCGAGTGATGACGACGCGTCCAGTAGAGTGACGCCGCGCAAAGCTGCCGAGTCACGATGGAGCGTATGGCTGAATGGCGATGCGCGGAGCTGCCGAGTGATGGCGACGCATCCAGTAGAGTGACGGCGCACGGAGCTGCCGAGTGACGATGGAGCGTCTCGCTGAGTGGCTATGCGCGGAGCTGCCGAGTCATGACGACGCGTCCAGTAGAGTTACGGCGCACAGAGATGCCGAGTGACGATGGCGCGTGTGGGTGAATGGCGATGCGCGGAGCTGCCGAGTGATGACGACGCCTCCAGTAGAGTGACGTCGCGCGAAGCTGCCGAGTGACGATGGAGCGTCTGGCTGAATGGCGATGCGTAGAGCTGTCAAGGATGACGATGCGTCCAGTAGAGTGACGGTGCGTGGAGCCGCCGAGTGATGATGGAGCGTCTGGCTGAATTGCGATGCGCGGAGCTGCCGAGTGATGATGACGCATCCAGTAGAGTGACGGCACGCGGAGCTGCCGAGTGACGTGGAGCGTCTGGGTGAATGGCGATGCACGGAGCTGCCGAGTGATGACGAAGCGTCTAGTAGAGTGACGGCGCGCGGGGCTGCCAAGTGACAATGGAGCGTCTGGCTGAATGGCGATGCACGGAGCTGCCGAGTGATCACGACGCGTCCAGTAGAGTGACGGCGTGCGGAGCTGCGGAGTGACGATGGAGCATCTGGCTGAATGGCGATGCGTGGAGCTGCCGAGTGATGACCACACGTCCAGTAGTGTGACGGCGCACGGAGCTGCCGATTGACGATCGAGTGTCTGGCTGAATGGCGAGGCACGGAGCTGCCGAGTGATGACGACGCGTCCAATAGAGTGACGGCGCGTGGAGCTGCCGAGTGACGATGGAGCGTCTGGCTGAATGGCGATGCGCGGAGCTATCGAGTGATGATGACGCGTCCAGTAAAGTGACGGTGCGCGAAGCTGCCGAGTGATGATGGAGCGTCTAGTTGAATGACGATGCGCGGAGCTGCCGAGTGATGACGACACGTCCAGTAGAGTGGCGGTCCGCAGAGCTGCCGAGTGACGATCGACCGTATGGCGGAATGGCGATGCGTGAGGCTGCCGAGTGACGATGGCGCGTCTGGCTGAATGGCGATGCGTGGAGCTGCCGAGTGATGATGACGCGTTCGGTAGAGTGACGGCGTGCGGAGCTGCCGAGTGACGATGGAGCGTCCGGCTGAATGGCGATGCGCGGAGCTATCGAGTGATGATGACGCGTCCAGTAGAGTGACGGTGCGCGAAGCTGCCGAGTGATGATGGAGCGTCTAGCTGAATGGCGATGCGGGGAGCTGCCGAGTGATTATGACGCGTCCAGTAGAGTGATGACGCGCGGAGCTGCCAAGTGATTTGAACCGTCTGGGTGAATGGCGGTGTGCGGAGCTGCCGAGTGACGATGGAGCGTCTGGGTTAATGGCGATGCGTGGAGCTGTCGAGTGATGATGACGCGTCCAGCAGAGTGACGGCGCGTGGAGGTGCCGAGTGACGATGGAGGGTCTGGGTGAATGGTGATGCGCAAAGCTATCGAGTGATGACGACGCGTCCAGTAGAGTGACGGCGCGTGGATCTGCCGAGTGACGATGGAGCGTCTGGCTGAATGGCGATGCGTGGAGCTGCCGAGTGATGATGACGCATCCAGTAGAGTTACGGCGCGCGGAGCTGCCGAGTGACGATGGAACGTCTGGCTGAATGGCGATGCGCGGAGCTGTCGAGTGATGACGACGCGTCCAGTAGAGTGACGGCGCGCGGAGCTGCCGAGTGACGATGGAGCGTCTTGCTGAATGGCGATGCATGGAGCCGCCGAGTGATGACGACGCGTCCAGTAGAGTGACGGCGCGCGGAGCTGCCGAGTGACGATGGAGCGTTTGGCTGAATGGCGATGCGTGGAGCTGCCGAGTGATGATGACACATCCAGTAGAGTGACGGCACGCGGAGTTACCGAGTGACGATGGCATGTCTGGCGGAATGGCGATGCGTAGAGCTAGCGAGTGATGACGACGCGTCCAGTAGAGTGACGACGCACGGAGGTGCCGAGTGACGATGGACCGTATGGCTGAATGGCGATGCGCGGAGCTGCCGAGTGATGACGACGCATCCAGTAGAGTGACGGCGCACGGAGCTGCCGAGTGACGATGAGGCGTCTCGCTGAATGGCGATGCGCGGAGCTGCCGAGTCATGACGACGCCTCCAGTAGTGTGACGGCGCGCGGAGCTGCCGAGTGACGATGGAGCGTCTGGCTGTATGGCGATGCGTGGAGCTGCCGAGTGATGACGACGCCTCCAGTAGAGTGACGTCGCGCGAAGCTGCCGAGTGACGATGGAGCGTCTGGCTGAATGGCGATGCGTAGAGCTGTCAAGGATGACGATGCGTCCAGTAGAGTGACGGTGCGTGGAGCCGCCGAGTGATGATGGAGCGTCTGGCTGAATTGCGATGCGCGGAGCTGCCGAGTGATGATGACGCATCCAGTAGAGTGACGGCACGCGGAGCTGCCGAGTGACGTGGAGCGTCTGGGTGAATGGCGATGCACGGAGCTGCCGAGTGATGACGAAGCGTCTAGTAGAGTGACGGCGCGCGGGGCTGCCAAGTGACAATGGAGCGTCTGGCTGAATGGCGATGCACGGAGCTGCCGAGTGATCACGACGCGTCCAGTAGAGTGACGGCGTGCGGAGCTGCGGAGTGACGATGGAGCATCTGGCTGAATGGCGATGCGTGGAGCTGCCGAGTGATGACCACACGTCCAGTAGTGTGACGGCGCACGGAGCTGCCGATTGACGATCGAGTGTCTGGCTGAATGGCGAGGCACGGAGCTGCCGAGTGATGACGACGCGTCCAATAGAGTGACGGCGCGTGGAGCTGCCGAGTGACGATGGAGCGTCTGGCTGAATGGCGATGCGCGGAGCTATCGAGTGATGATGACGCGTCCAGTAAAGTGACGGTGCGCGAAGCTGCCGAGTGATGATGGAGCGTCTAGTTGAATGACGATGCGCGGAGCTGCCGAGTGATGACGACACGTCCAGTAGAGTGGCGGTCCGCAGAGCTGCCGAGTGACGATCGACCGTATGGCGGAATGGCGATGCGTGAAGCTGCCGAGTGACGATGGCGCGTCTGGCTGAATGGCGATGCGTGGAGCTGCCGAGTGATGATGACGCGTTCGGTAGAGTGACGGCGTGCGGAGCTGCCGAGTGACGATGGAGCGTCCGGCTGAATGGCGATGCGCGGAGCTATCGAGTGATGATGACGCGTCCAGTAGAGTGACGGTGCGCGAAGCTGCCGAGTGATGATGGAGCGTCTAGCTGAATGGCGATGCGGGGAGCTGCCGAGTGATTATGACGCGTCCAGTAGAGTGATGACGCGCGGAGCTGCCAAGTGATTTGAACCGTCTGGGTGAATGGCGGTGTGCGGAGCTGCCGAGTGACGATGGAGCGTCTGGGTTAATGGCGATGCGTGGAGCTGTCGAGTGATGATGACGCGTCCAGCAGAGTGACGGCGCGTGGAGGTGCCGAGTGACGATGGAGGGTCTGGGTGAATGGTGATGCGCAAAGCTATCGAGTGATGACGACGCGTCCAGTAGAGTGACGGCGCGTGGATCTGCCGAGTGACGATGGAGCGTCTGGCTGAATGGCGATGCGTGGAGCTGCCGAGTGATGATGACGCATCCAGTAGAGTTACGGCGCGCGGAGCTGCCGAGTGACGATGGAACGTCTGGCTGAATGGCGATGCGCGGAGCTGTCGAGTGATGACGACGCGTCCAGTAGAGTGACGGCGCGCGGAGCTGCCGAGTGACGATGGAGCGTCTTGCTGAATGGCGATGCATGGAGCCGCCGAGTGATGACGACGCGTCCAGTAGAGTGACGGCGCGCGGAGCTGCCGAGTGACGATGGAGCGTTTGGCTGAATGGCGATGCGTGGAGCTGCCGAGTGATGATGACACATCCAGTAGAGTGACGGCACGCGGAGTTACCGAGTGACGATGGCATGTCTGGCGGAATGGCGATGCGTAGAGCTAGCGAGTGATGACGACGCGTCCAGTAGAGTGACGACGCACGGAGGTGCCGAGTGACGATGGACCGTATGGCTGAATGGCGATGCGCGGAGCTGCCGAGTGATGACGACGCATCCAGTAGAGTGACGGCGCACGGAGCTGCCGAGTGACGATGAGGCGTCTCGCTGAATGGCGATGCGCGGAGCTGCCGAGTCATGACGACGCCTCCAGTAGTGTGACGGCGCGCGGAGCTGCCGAGTGACGATGGAGCGTCTGGCTGTATGGCGATGCGTGGAGCTGCAGAGTGATGACGACTCCTCTAGTAGAGTGACGTCGCGCGAAGCTGCCGAGTGACGATGGAGCGTCTGGCTGAATGGCGATGCGCGGAGCTGTCAATGATGACGATGCGTCCAGTAGAGTGACGGTGCGTGGAGCCGCCGAGTGATGATGGAGCGTCTGGCTGAATGGCGATGTGCGAAGCTGCCGAGTGATGATGACGCATCCAGTAGAGTGACGGCACACGGAGCTGCCGAGTGACGTGGAGCGTCTGGGTGAATGGCGATGCGCGGAGCTCCCGAGTGATGACGACGCGTCCAGTAGAGTGACGGTATGCGGAGCTGCTGAGTGACTATGGAGCGTCTGGCTGAATGGCGATGCGCGGAGCTGCCGAGTGATGACGGCACGTCCAGTAGAGTGACGCCGCACGAAGCTGCCGAGTGACGATAGAGTGTCTTGCTGAATGGTGAGGCACGGAGCGGTTGAGTGATGACGACGCGTCCAGTAGAGTGACGGCGCGTGGAACGGCCGAGTGATGATGGAGCGTCTTGGTGAATGGCGATGCGCGGAGCTGCCGAGTGATGATGACGCGTCCAGTAGATTGACGACGCGTGGAGCTACTGAGCAACGATGGAGCGTATGGCGGAATGGCGATGCACGGAGCTGCCGAGTGATGACGACGCGTCCGATAGAGTGACGGCGTGCGGAGCTGCCGAGTGGCGATGGAGCATCTGGCTTAATGGCGATGCGCGGAGCTATCGAGTGATGATGACGCGTCCAGTAGAGTGACGGTGCGCGAAGCTGCCGAGTTATGATGGAGCGTCTAGTTGAATGACGATGCGCGGAGCTGCCGAGTGATGACGAGACGTCCAGTAGAGTGGCGGTGCGCAGAGCTGCCGAGTGACGATGGACCGTATGGCGGAATGGCGATGCGTGAAGCTGCCGAGTGACGATGGCGCGTCTGGCTGAATGGCGATGCGTGGAGCTGCCGAGTGAAGACGACGCGTCCAGTAGAGTGACGGCGCGCGGAGCTGCCGAGTGACGACGGAGCGTCTGGCTGAATGGCTATGCACGGAGCTGCCGACTGATGATGACGCGTTCGGTAGAGTGACGGCGTGCAGAGCTGCCGAGTGACGATGGAGCGTCCGGCTGAATGGCGATGCGCGGAGCTATCGAGTGATGATGACACGTCCAGTAGAGTGATGGTGCGCGAAGCTGCCGAGTGATGATGGAGCGTCTAGCTGAATGGCGATGCGCGGAGCTGCCGAGCGATTGCGACGCGTCCAGTAGAGTGACGACGCGCGGAGCTGCCAAGTGATGTGAAGCGTCTGGGTGAATGGCGGTGTGCGGAGCTGCCGAGTGACGATGGAGCGTCCGGCTGAATGGCGATGCGCGGAGCTATCGAGTGATGATGACGCGTCCAGTAGAGTGACGGTGCGCGAAGCTGCCGAGTGATGATGGAGCGTCTAGCTGAATGGCGATGCGGGGAGCTTCCGAGTGATTGCGACGCGTCCAGTAGAGTGATGACGCGCGGAGCTGCCAAGTGATGTGAAGCGTCTGGGTGAATGGCGGTGTGCGGAGCTGCCGAGTGACGATGGAGCGTTTGGGTGAATGGCGATGCGCGGAGCTGTCGAGTGATGATGACGCGTCCAGCAGAGTGACGGCGCGTGGAGGTGCCGAGTGACGATGGAGCGTCTGGGTGAATGGCGATGCGCAGAGCTATCGAGTGATGACGACGCGTCCAGTAGAGTGACGGCGCGTGGATCTGCCGAGTGACGATGGAGCGTCTGGCTGAATGCCGATGCGTGGAGCTGCCGAGTGATGATGACGCGTCCAGTAGAGTTACGGCGCGCTGAGCTGCCGAGTGACGATGGAACGTCTGGCTGAATGGCGATGCGCGGAGCTGTCGAGTGATGACGACGCGTCCAGTAGAGTGACGGCGCGCGGAGCTGCCGAGTGACGATGGAGCGTCTGGCTGAATGGCGACGCGTGGAGCTGCCGAGTGATGACGACGCGTCCAGTAGAGTGACGACGCGCGGAGCTGCCGAGTGACGATGGAGCGTTTGGCTGAATGGCGATGCGTGGAGCTGCCGAGAGATGATGACGCGTCCAGTAGAGTGACGGCACGCGGAGTTACCGAGTGACGATGGCATGTCTGGCGGAATGGCGATGCGTAGAGCTAGCGAGTGATGACGACGCGTCCAGTAGAGTGACGACGCGCGGAGGTGCCGAGTGACGATGGACCGTATGGCTGAATGGCGATGCGCGGAGCTGCCGAGTGATGACGACGCATCCAGTAGAGTGACGGCGCACGGAGCTCCCGAGTGACGATGGAGCGTCTCGCTGAATGGCGATGCGCGGAGCTGCCGAGTCATGACGACGCGTCCAGTAGTGTGACGGCGCGCGGAGCTGCCGAGTGACGATGGAGCGTCTGGCTGAATGGCGATGCGTGGAGCAGCCGAGTGATGACGACTCCTCTAGTAGAGTGACGTCGCGCGAAGCTGCCGAGTGACGATGGAGCGTCTGGCTGAATGGCGATGCGCGGAGCTGCCGAGCGATTGCGACGCGTCCAGTAGAGTGACGGTGCGTGGAGCCGCCGAGTGATGATGGAGCGTCTGGCTGAATGGCGATGTGCGGAGCTGCCGAGTGATGATGACGCATCCAGTAGAGTGACGGCACACGGAGCTGCCGAGTGACGTGGAGCGTCTGGGTGAATGGCGATGCGCGGAGCTGCCGAGTGATGACGACGCGTCCAGTAGAGTGACGGTGTGCGGAGCTGCTGAGTGACTATGGAGCGTCTGGCTGAATGGCGATGCGCGGAGCTGCCGAGTGATGACGGCACGTCCAGTAGAGTGACGCCGCACGAAGCTGCCGAGTGACGATAGAGTGTCTTGCTGAATGATGAGGCACGGAGCGGTCGAGTGATGACGACGCGTCCAGTAGAGTGACGGCGCGTGGAACGGCCGAGTGATGATGGAGCGTCTTGGTGAATGGCGATGCGCAGAGCTGCCGAGTGATGATGACGCGTCCAGTAGATTGACGACGCGTGGAGCTACTGAGCAACGATGGAGCGTATGGCGGAATGGCGATGCACGGAGCTGCCGAGTGATGACGACGCGTCCGGTAGAGTGACGGCGTGCGGAGCTGCCGAGTGACGATGGAGCGTCTGGCTTAATGGCGATGCGCGGAGCTATCGAGTGATGATGACGCGTCCAGTAGAGTGACGATGCGCGAAGCTGCCGAGTGATGATGGAGCGTCTAGTTTAATGACGATGCGCGGAGCTGCCGAGTGATGACGACACGTCCAGTAGAGTGGCGGTGCGCAGAGCTGCCGAGTGACGATGGACCGTATGGCGGAATGGCGATGCGTGAAGCTGCCGAGTGACGATGGCGCGTCTGGCTGAATGGCGATGCGTGGAGCTGCCGAGTGATGACGACGCGTCCAGTAGAGTGACGGCGCGCGGAGCTGCCGAGTGACGACGGAGCGTCTGGCTGAATGGCTATGCGCGGAGCTGCCGAGTGATGATGACGCGTTCGGTAGAGTGACGGCGTGCAGAGCTGCCGAGTGACGATGGAGCGTCCGGCTGAATGGCGATGCGCGGAGCTATCGAGTGATGATGACGCGTCCAGTAGACTGACGGTGCACGAAGCTGCCGAGTGATGATGGAGCGTCTAGCTGAATGGCGATGCGCGGAGCTGCCGAGCAATTGCGACGCGTCCAGTAGAGTGACGACGCGCGGAGCTGCCAAGTGATGTGAAGCGTCTGGGTGAATGGCGGTGTGCGGAGCTGCCGAGTGACGATGGAGCGTCCGGCTGAATGGCGATGCGCGGAGCTATCGAGTGATGATGACACGTTCAGTAGAGTGACGTTGCGCGAAGCTGCCGAGTGATGATGGAGCGTCTAGATGAATGGAGATGTGGGGAGCTGCCGAGTGATTGCGACGCGTCCAGTAGAGTGATGACGCGCGGAGCTGCCAAGTGATGTGAAGCGTCTGGGTGAATGGCGGTGTGCGGTGCTGCCGAGTGACGATGGAGCGTTTGGGTGAATGGCGATGCGCGGAGCTGTCGAGTGATGATGACGCGTCCAGCAGAGTGACGGCGCGTGGAGGTGCCGAGTGACGATGGAGTGTCTGGGTGAATGGCGATGCGCAGAGCTCTCGAGTGATGACGACGCGTCCAGTAGAGTGACGGCGCGTGGATCTGCCGAGTGACGATGGAGCGTCTGGCTGAATGGCGATGCGTGGAGCTGCCGAGTGATGATGACGCGTCCAGTAGAGTTACGGCGCGCGGAGCTGCCGAGTGACGATGGAACATCTGGCTGAATGGCGATGCGCGGAGCTGTCGAGTGATGACGACGCGTCCAGTAGAGTGACGGCGCGCGGAGCTGCCGAGTGACGATGGAGCGTCTGGCAGTCCAGTAGAGTGACGGCGCGTGGAGCTGCCGAGTGACGATGGAGCGTTTGGCTGAATGGCGATGCGTGGAGCTGCCGAGTGATGATGACGCGTCCAGTAGAGTGACGGCACGCGGAGTTACCGAGTGACGATGGTATGTCTGGCGGAATGGCGATGCGTAGAGCTAGCGAATGATGACGACGCGTCCAGTAGAGTGACGACGCGCGGAGGTGCCGAGTGACGATGGACCGTATGGCTGAATGGCGATGCGCGGAGCTGCCGAGTGATGACGACGCATCCAGTAGAGTGACGGCGCACGGAGCTGCCGAGTGACGATGGAGCGTCTCGCTGAATCGCGATGCGCGGAGCTGCCGAGTCATGACGACGCGTCCAGTAGTGTGACGGCGCGCGGAGCTGTCGAGTGACGATGGAGCGTCTGGCTGAATGGCGATGCGTGGAGCAGCCGAGTGATGACGACTCCTCTAGTAGAGTGACGTCGCGCGAAGCTGCCGAGTGACGATGGAGCGTCTGGCTGAATGGCGATGCGCGGAGCTGTCAATGATGACGATGCGTCCAGTAGAGTGACGGTGCGTGGAGCCGCCGAGTGATGATGGAGCGTCTGGCTGAATGGCAATGCGCGGAGCTGCCGAGTGATGATGACGCATCCAGTAGAGTGACGGCACACGGAGCTGCCGAGTGACGTGGAGCGTGTGGGTGAATGGCGATGCGCGAAGCTGCCGAGTGATGACGACGCGTCCAGTAGAGTGACGGTGTGCGGAGCTGCTGAGTGACTATGGAGCGTCTGGCTGAATGGCGATGCGCGGAGCTGCCGAGTGATGACGGCACGTCCAGTAGAGTGACGCCGCACGAAGCTGCCGAGTGTCGATAGAGTGTCTTGCTGAATGGTGAGGCACGGAGCGGTCGAGTGATTACGACGCGTCCAGTAGAGTGACAGCGCGTGGAACGGCCGAGTGATGATGGAGCGTCTTGGTGAATGGCGATGCGCGGAGCTGTCGAGTGATGATGACGCGTCCAGTAGAGTTACGGCGCGCTGAGCTGCCGAGTGACGATGGAACGTCTGGATGAATGGCGATGCGCGGAGCTGTCGAGTGATGACGACGCGTCCAGTAGAGTGACGCCGCACGGAGCTGCCGAGTGATGATGACGCGTCCAGTAGAGTTACGGCGCGCTGAGCTGCCGAGTGACGATGGAACGTCTGGCTGAATGGCGATGCGCGGAGCTATCGAGTGATGACGACGCGTCCAGTAGAGTGACGGCGCGCGGAGCTGCCGATTGACGATGGAGCGTCTGGCTGAATGGCGATGCGTGGAGCTGCCGAGTGATGACGACGCGTCCAGTAGAGTGACGGCGCGCGGAGCTGCCGAGTGACGATGGAGCGTTTGGCTGAATGGCGATGCGTGGAGCTGCCGAGTGATGATGACGCGTCCAGTAGAGTGACGGCACGCGGAGTTACCGAGTGACGATGGCATGTCTGGCGGAATGGCGATGCGTAGAGCTAGCGAGTGATGACGACGCGTGCAGTAGAGTGACAACACGCGGAGGTGCCGAGTGACGATGGACCGTATGGCTGAATGGCGATGCGCGGAGCTGCCGAGTGATGACGACGCATCCAGTAGAGTGATGGCGCACGGAGCTGCCGAGTGACGATGGAGCGTCTCGCTGAATGGCGATGCGCGGAGCTGCCGAGTCATGACGACGCGTCCAGTAGTGTGACGGCGCGCGGAGCTGCCGAGTGACGATGGAGCGTCTGGCTGAATGGCGATGCGTGGAGCAGCCGAGTGATGACGACTCCTCTAGTAGAGTGACGTCGCGCGAAGCTGCCGAGTGACGATGGAGCGTCTGGCTGAATGGCGATGCGCGGAGATGTCAATGATGACGATGCGTCCAGTAGAGTGACGGTGCGTGGAGCCGCCGAGTGATGATGGAGCGTCTGGCTGAATGGCGATGTGCGGAGCTGCCGAGTGATGATGACGCATCCAGTAGAGTGACGGCACACGGAGCTGCCGAGTGACGTGGAGCGTCTGGGTGAATGGCGATGCATGGAGCTGCCGAGTGATGACGACGCGTCCAGTAGAGTGACGGTGTGCGGAGCTGCTGAGTGACTATGGAGCGTCTGGCTGAATGGCGATGCGCGGAGCTGCCGAGTGATGACAGCACGTCCAGTAGAGTGACGCCGCACGAAGCTGCCGAGTGACGATAGAGTGTCTTGCTGAATGGTGAGGCACGGAGCGGTCGAGTGATGACGACGCGTCCAGTAGAGTGACGGCGCGTGGAACAGCCGAGTGATGATGGAGCGTCTTGGTGAATGGCGATGCGCAGAGCTGTCGAGTGATGATGACGCGTCCAGTAGATTGACGACGCGTGGAGCTACTGAGCAACGATGGAGCGTATGGCGGAATGGCGATGCACGGAGCTGCCGAGTGATGACGACGCGTCCGGTAGAGTGACGGCGTGCGGAGCTGCCGAGTGACGATGGAGCGTCTGGCTTAATGGCGATGCGCGGAGCTGTCAATGATGACGATGCGTCCAGTAGAGTGACGGTGCGTGGAGCCGCCGAGTGATGATGGAGCGTCTGGCTGAATGGCGATGCGCGGAGCTACCGAGTGATGATGACGCATCCAGTAGAGTGACGGCACACGGAGCTGCCGAGTGACGTGGAGCGTGTGGGTGAATGGCGATGCGCGGAGCTGCCGAGTGATGACGACGCGTCCAGTAGAGTGACGGTGTGCGGAGCTGCTGAGTGACTATGGAGCGTCTGGCTGAATGGCGATGCGCGGAGCTGCCGAGTCATGACGACGCATCCAGTAGAGTTACGGTGCACGGAGCTGCCGAGTGACGATGGCGCGTGTGGGTGAATGGCGATGCGCGGAGCTGCCGAGTGATGACGACTCCTCTAGTAGAGTGACGTCGCGCGAAGCTGCCGAGTGACGATGGAGCGTCTGGCTGAATGGCGATGCGCAGAGCTGTCAATGATGACGATGCGTCCAGTAGAGTGACGGTGCGTGGAGCCGCCGAGTGATGATGGAGCGTCTGGCTGAATGGCGATGCGCGGAGCTGCCGAGTGATGATGACGCATCTAGTAGAGTGACGGCACACGGAGCTGCCGAGTGACGTGGAGCGTCTGGGTGAATGGCGATGCGCGGAGCTGCCGAGTGATGACGACGCGTCCAGTAGAGTGACGGTGTGCGGAGCTGCTGAGTGACTATGGAGCGTCTGGCCGAATGGCGATGCGCGGAGCTGCCGAGTGATGACGGCACGTCCAGTAGAGTGACGCCGCACGAAGCTGCCGAGTGACGATAGAGTGTCTTGCTGAATGGTGAGGCACGGAGCGGTCGAGTGATGACGACGCGTCCAGTAGAGTGACAGCGCGTGGAACGGCCAAGTGATGATGGAGCGTCTTGGTGAATGGCGATGCGCGGAGCTGCCGAGTGATGATGACGCGTCCACTAGATTGACGACGCGTGGAGCTACTGAGCAACGATGGAGCGTATGGCGGAATGGCGATGCACGGAGCTGCCGAGTGATGACGACGCGTCCGGTAGAGTGACGGCGTGCGGAGCTGCCGAGTGACGATGGAGCGTCTGGCTTAATGGCGATGCGCGGAGCTATCGAGTGATGATGACGCGTCCAGTAGAGTGACAGTGCGCGAAGCTGCCGAGTGATGATGGAGCGTCTAGTTGAATGATGATGCGCGGAGCTGCCGAGTGATGACGACACGTCCAGTAGAGTGGCGGTGCGGAGAGCTGCCGAGTGACGATGGACCTTTTGGCGGAATGGCGATGCGTGAAGCTGCCGAGTGACGATGGCGCGTCTGGCTGAATGGCGATGCGTGGAGCTGCCGAGTGATGACGACGCGTCCAGTAGAGTGACGGCGCGCGGAGCTGCCGAGTGACCACGGAGCGTCTGGCTGAATGGCTATGCCCGGAGCTGCCGACTGATGATGACGCGTTCAGTAGAGTGACGGCGTGCAGAGCTGCCGAGTGACGATGGAGCGTCCGGCTGAATGGCGATGCGCGAAGCTATCGAGTGATGATGACGCCTCCAGTAGAGTGACGGTGCGCGAAGCTGCCGAGTGATGATGGAGCGTCTAGCTGAATGGCGATGCGCGGAGCTGCCGAGCGATTGCGACGCGTCCAGTAGAGTGACGACGCGCGGAGCTGCCAATTAATGTGAAGCGTCTGGGTGAATGGCGGTGTGCGGAGCTGCCGAGTGACGATGGAGCGTCTAGGTGAATGGCGATGCGCGGAGCTGTCGAGTGATGATGACGCGTCCTGCAGAGTGACGGCGCGTGGAGGTGCCGAGTGACTATGGAGTGTCTGGGTGAATGGCGATGCGCAGAGCTATCAAGTGATGACGACGCGTCCAGTAGAGTGACGGCGCGTGGAGCTGCCGAGTGACGATGGAGCGTCTGGCTGAATGGCGATGCGTGGAGCTGCCGAGTGATGATGACGCGTCCAGTACAGTTACGGCGCGCGGAGCTGCCGAGTGACGATGGAACGTCTGGCTGAATGGCCATGCGCGAAGCTGTCGAGTGATGACGACGCGTCCAGTAGTGTGACGGTGCGTGGAGCTGCCTAGTGACGATGGAGCGTCTGGCTGAATGGCGCTGCGTGGAGCTGCCGAGTGATGACGACGCGTCCAGTAGAGTGACGGCGCGCGGAGCTGCCGAGTGACGATGGAGCGTTTGGCTGAATGGCGATGCGCGGAGCTGCCGAGTGATGATGATGCGTCCAGTAGAGTGACGGCGTGCGGAGCTACCGAGTGACGATGGAGCGTCTAGCTGAATGGGGATGCGCGGAGCTGCCGAGTGATGACGATGCATCTAGTAGAGTGACGACACGCGGAGCTGCCTAGTGACGATGGAACATCTGGGTGAATGGCGATGCGCGGAGCTGCCGAGTGATGACGACGCATTGAGTTGATTGACGGCACGCGGAGCTGCCGAGTGACGATGGAGCGTCTGGCTGAATGGCGATGCGCGGAGCTGCCGAGCGATGAAGACGCGTCCAGTAGAGTGACGGCGCGCGGAGCTGCCGAGTGACGATGGAGCATCTAGCTGAATGGCAATGCGCGGAGCTGCAGAGTGATGACGATGCGTGCAGTAGAGTGACGGCACGCGGAGCTGCCGAGTGACGATGGAGCGTCTGGGTGAATGGCGATGCACGGAGCTGCCGAGAGATGACGACACGTCTAGTAGAGTGACGGCACGCGGAGCTGCCAAGTGACGATGGAGCATCTGGCTGAATGGCAATGCGCGAAGCTACCGAGTGATGAGGACGCGTCCAGTAGAGTGACGACGCGCGGAGCTGCCAAGTCATGATGGATCGTCTGGCTGAATGGGGATGCGCGGAGCTGCCGAGTGATGACGATGCATCCAGTAGAGGGACGACACGCGGAGCTGCCTAGTGACGATGGTACATCTGGGTGAATGGCGATGCGCGGAGCTGCCGAGTGATGACGACGCATTGAGTAGATTGACGGCACGCGGAGCTGCCGAGTGACGATGGAGCGTCTGGCTGAATGGCGATGGGCGGAGCTGCCGAGCGATGAAGACGCGTCCAGTAGAGTGACGGCGCGCGGAGCTGCCGAGTGACGATGGAGCATCTAGCTGAATGGCAATGCGCGGAGCTGCCGAGTGATGACGATGCATCTAGTAGAGTGACGGCACGCGGAGCTGCCGAGTGACGATGGAGCGTCTGGGTGAATGGCGATGCACAGAGCTGCCGAGTGATGACGACGCGTCTAGTAAAGAGACGGCCCGCGGAGCTACCAAGTGACGATGGAGCATCTAGCTGAATGGCGATGCGCGGAGCTGCCGAGTGATGACGACGCACCCAGTAGAGTGACGGCGCGCGGAGCTGCCGAGTGACGATGGAGCGTCTGGCTGAATGGCGATGCGTGGAGCTGCCGAGTGATGACGACGCGTCCAGTAGAGTGACGGCGCGCGAAGCTGCCGAGTGACGATGGAGCATATGGCTGAATGGCGATGCGCGGAGCTGCCGAGTGATGACGACGCATCCAGTAGAGTGACGGCGCACGGAGCTGCCGAGTGACGATGGAGTGTCTCGCTGAATGGCGATGCACGGAGCTGCCGAGTGATGACGGCGCGTCCGGTAGAGTGACGGCGTGCGGAGCTGCCGAGTGACGATGGAGCGTCTGGCTTAATGGCGATGCGCGGAGCTATCGAGTGATGATGACGCGTCCAGTAGAGTGATGGTGCGCGAAGCTGCCGAGTGATGATGACGCGTCCAGTAGAGTGATGGTGCGCGGAGCTGCCGAGTGATGACGACACGTCCAGTAGAGTGGCGATGCGCAGAGCTGCCGATTGACGATGGACCGTATGGCGGAATGGCGATGCGTGAAGCTGCCGAGTGACGATGGCGCGTCTGGCTGAATGGCGATGCGTGGAGCTGCCGAGTGATGACGACGTGTCCAGTAGAGTGACGGCGCGCGGAGCTGCCGAGTGACGACAGAGCGTCTGGCTGAATGGCTATGCGCGGAGCTGCCGAGTGATGATGACGCGTTTGGTAGAGTGACGGCTTGCAGAGCTGCCGAGTGACGATGGAGCGTCCGGCTGAATGGCGATGCGGGGAGCTATCGAGTGATGATGACGCGTCCAGTAGAGTGACGGTGCGCGAAGCTGCCGAGTGATGATGGAGCGTCTAGCTGAATGGCGATGCGCGGAGCTGCCGAGCGATTGCGACGCGTCCAGTAGAGTGACGACGCGCGGAGCTGCCAAGTGATGTGAAGCGTCTGGGTGAATGGCGGTGTGCGGAGCTGCCGAGTGACGATGGAGCGTCTGGGTGAATGGCGATGCGCGGAGCTGTCGAGTGATGATGACGCGTCCTGCAGAGTGACGGCGCGTGGAGGTGCCGAGTGACGATGGAGTGTCTGGGTGAATGGCGATGCGCAGAGCTATCAAGTGATGACGACGCGTCCAGTAGAGTGACGGCGCGTGGAGCTGCCGAGTGACGATGGAGCGTCTGGCTGAATGGCGATGCGTGGAGCTGCCGAGTGATGATGACACGTCCAGTAGAGTTACGGCGCGCGGAGCTGCCGAGTGACGATGGAACGTCTGGCTGAATGGCGATGCGCGGAGCTGTCGAGTGATGACGACGCGTCCAGTAGTGTGACGGCGCGCGGAGCTGCCGAGTGACGATGGAGCGTCTGGCTGAATGGCGATGCGTGGAGCTGCCGAGTGATGACGACGCGTCCAGTAGAGTGACGGCGCGCGGAGCTGCCGAGTGACGATGGAGCGTTTGGCTGAATGGCGATGCGCGGAGCTGCCGAGTGATGATGACGCGTCCAGTAGAGTGACGGTGTGCGTAGCTACCAAGTGACGATGGAGCGTCTAGCTGAATGGGGATGCGCGGAGCTGCCGAGTGATGACGATGCATCTAGTAGAGTGACGGCACGCGGAGCTGCCTAGTGACGATGGAACATCTGGGTGAATGGCGATGCGCGGAGCTGCCGAGTGATGACGACACATTGAGTAGATTGACGGCACGCGGAGCTGCCGAGTGACGATGGAGCGTCTGGCTGAATGGCGATGCGCGGAGCTGCCGAGCGATGAAGACGCGTCCAGTAGAGTGACGGCGCGCGGAGCTGCCGAGTGACGATGGAGCATCTAGCTGAATGGCAATGCGCGGAGTTGCAGAGTGATGACGATGCATGCAGCAGAGTGACGGCAGGCGGAGCTGCCGAGTGACGATGGAGCGTCTGGGTTAATGGCGTTGCACGGAGCTGCCGAGAAATGACGACACGTCTAGTAGAGTGACGGCCCGCGGAGCTGCCAAGTGACGATGGAGCATCTAGCTGAATGGCGATGTGCGGAGCTGCCGAGTGATGACGACGCCTCCAGTAGAGTGACGGCGCGCGGAGCTGCCGAGTGATGATGGAGCGTCTGGCTGAATGGCGATGCGTGGAGCTGCCGAGTGATGACGACGCGTCCAGTAGAGTGACGCCGCACAAAGCTGCCGAGTCACGATGGAGCGTATGGCGGAGTGCCGATGCGCGGAGCTGCTGAGTGATGACGACGCATCCAGTAGAGTGACGGCGCACGGAGCTACCGAGTGACGATGGAGCGTCTCGCTGAATGGCGATGCGCGAAGCTGCCGAGTCATGACGACGTGTCTAGTAGAGTTACGGCGCACAGAGATGCCGAGTGACGATGGCGCGTGTGGGTGAATGGCGATGCCCGGAGCTGCCGAGTGATGACGACGCCTCCAGTAGAGTGACGTCGCGCGAAGCTGCCGAGTGACGATGGAGCGTCTGGCTGAATGGCGATGCGTAGAGCTTTCAAGGATGACGATGCGTCTAGTAGAGTGACGGTGCGTGGAGCCGGCGAGTGATGATGGAGCGTCTGGCTGAATGGCGATGCGCGGAGCTGCCGAGTGATGATGACGCATCCAGTAGAGTGACGGCACGCGGAGCTGACGAGTGACGTGGAGCGTATGGCTGAATGGCGATGCGCGGAGCTGCCGAGTGATGACGACGCATCCAGTAGAGTGACAGCGCACGGAGCTGCCGAGTGACGATGGAGCGTCTCGCTGAATGGCGATGTGCGGAGCTGCCGAGTCATGACGACGCGTCCAGTAGAGTTACGGCGCACAGAGATGCCGAGTGACGATGGCGCGTGTGGGTGAATGGCGATGCGCGGAGCTGCCGAGTGATGACGACGCCTCCAGTAGAGTGACGTCGCGCGAAGCTGCCGAGTGTCGATGGAGCGTCTGGCTGAATGGCGATGCGTAGAGCTGTCAAGGATGACGATGCGTCCAGTAGAGTGACGGTGCGTGGAGCCGCCGAGTGATGATGGAGCGTCTGGCTGAATGGCGATGCGCGGAGCTGCCGAGTGATGATGACGCATCCAGTAGAGTGACGGCACGCGGAGCTGCCGAGTGACGTGGAGCGTCTGGGTGAATGGCGATGTGCGGAGCTGCCGAGTGATGACGAAGCGTCTAGTAGAGTGACGGCGCGCGGGGCTGCCAAGTGACAATGGAGCGTCTGGCTGAATGGCGATGCACGGAGCTGCCAAGTGATCACGACGCGTCCAGTAGAGTGACGGCGTGCGGAGCTGCGGAGTGACGATGGAGCATCTGGCTGAATGGCGATGCGTGGAGCTGCCGAGTGATGACGACACGTCCAGTAGTGTGACGGCGCACGGAGCTGCCGATTGACGATCGAGTGTCTGGCTGAATGGCGAGGCACGGAGCTGCCGAGTGATGACGACGCGTCCAGTAGAGTGACGGCGCATGGAGCTGCCGAGTGACGATGGAGCGTCTGGCTGAATGGCGATGCACGGAGCTATCGAGTGATGATGACGCGTCCAGTAGAGTGACGGTGCGCGAAGCTGCCGAGTGATGATGGAGCATCTAGCTTAATGGCGATGCGCGGAGCTGCCGAGTGATAACGACACGTCCAGTAGAGTGACGGTGCGCAGAGCTGCCGAGTGATGTGGAGCGTCTGGGTGAATGGCGGTGTGCGGAGCTGCCGAGTGACGATGGAGCGTCTGGGTGAATCGCGATGCGCGGAGCTGTCGAGCGATGACGACGCGTCCAGTAGAGTGACGGCGCGCGGAGGTGCCGAGTGACGATGGAGTGTCTGGGTAAATGGCGATGCGTGAACCTGTCGAGTGATGATGACGCGTCCAGTAGAGTGACGGGGCGCGGAGCTACCGAGTGACGATGGCTTGTCTGGCTGAATGGCGATGCGTAGAGCTAGCAAGTGATGACGACGCGTCCAGTAGAGTGACGGCGCGCGGAGGTGCCGAGTGACGATGGGCCGTATGGCGGAATGGCGATGCGCGGAGCTGCCGAGTGATGATGACGCGTCCAGTAGAGTGACGGCGTGCGGAGCTACCGAGTGACGATGGAGCGTCTAGCTGAATGGCGATGCGCAGAGCTGCCGAGTGATGATGACGCGTCCAGTAGAGTGACGGCGTGCGGAGCTACCGAGTGACGATGGACCGTCTAGCTGAATGGCGATGCGCGAAGCTGCCGAGTGATGAGGACGTGTCCAGTAGAGTGACGACGCGCGGAGCTGCCAAGTCATGATGGATCGTCTGGCTGAATGGGGATGCGCGGAGCTGCCGAGTGATGACGATGCATCCAGTAGAGTGACGACATGCGGAGCTGCCTAGTGACGATGGTACATCTGGGTGAATGGAGATGCGCGGAGCTGCCGAGTGATGACGACACATTGAGTAGATTGACGGCACGCGGAGCTGCCGAGTGACGATGGAGCGTCTGGCTGAATGGCGATGCGCGGAGCTGCCGAGCGATGAAGACGCGTCCAGTAGAGTGACGGCGCGCGGAGCTGCCGAGTGACGATGGAGCATCTAGCTGAATGGCAATGCGCGGAGCTGCCGAGTGATGACGATGCGTGCAGTAGAGTGACGGCACGCGGAGCTGCCGAGTGACGATGGAGCATCTGGGTGAATGGCGATGCACAGAGCTGCCGAGTGATGACGACGCGTCTAGTAGAGTGACGGCCCGCGGAGCTACCAAGTGACGATGGAGCATCTAGCTGAATGGCGATGCGCGGAGCTGCCGAGTGATGACGATGCATCCAGTAGAGTGACGGCGCGCGGAGCTGCCGAGTGACGATGGAGCATCTGGCTGAATGGCGATGCGTGGAGCTGCCGAGTGATGACGACGCGTCCACTAGAGTGACGGCGCGCGAAGCTGCCGAGTGACGATGGAGCGTATGGCTGAATGGCGATGCGCGGAGCTGCCGAGTGATGACGACGCATCCAGTAGAGTGACGGCGCACGGAGCTGCCGAGCGACGATGGAGTGTCTCGCTGAATGGCGATGCACGGAGCTGCCGAGTCATGACGACGCATCCAGTAGAGTTACGGTGCACGGAGCTGCCGAGTGACGATGGCGCGTGTGGGTGAATGGCGATGCGCGGAGCTGCCGAGTGATGACGACTCCTCTAGTAGAGTGACGTCGCGCGAAGCTGCCGAGTGACGATGGAGCGTCTGGCTGAATGGCGATGCGCAGAGCTGTCAAGGATGACGATGCGTCCAGTAGAGTGACAGTGCGTGGAGCCGCCGAGTGATGATGGAGCGTCTGGCTGAATGGCGATGCGCGGAGCTGCCGAGTGATGATGACGCATACAGTAGAGTGACGGCACGCGGAGCTGCCGAGTGACGTGGAGCGTCTGGGTGAATGGCGATGCGCGGAGCTGCCGAGTGATGACGACGCGTCCAGTAGAGTGACGGTGTGCGGAGCTGCTGAGTGACTATGGAGCGTCTGGCTGAATGGCGATGCGCGGAGCTGCCGAGTGATGACGACACGTCCAGTAGAGTGAGGCGCACGAAGCTGCCGAGTGACGATAGAGTGTCTTGCTGAATGGCGAGGCATGGAGCGGTCGAGTGATGACGACGCGTCCAGTAGAGTGACGGCGCGTGGAACGGCCGAGTGAAGATGGAGCGTCTTGGTGAATGGCGATGCGCAGAGCTGCCGAGTGATGACGACGCGTCCAGTAGATTGACGACGCGTGGAGCTACTGAGCGACGATGGAGCGTATGGCGGAATGGCGATGCACGGAGCTGCCGAGTGATGACGACGCGTCCGGTAGAGTGACGGCGTGCGGAACTGCCGAGTGACGATGGAGCGTCTGGCTTAATGGCGATGCGCGGAGCTGCCGAGTGATGACGACGCCTCCAGTAGAGTGACGTCGCGCGAAGCTGCCGAGTGACGATGGAGCGTCTGGCTGAATGGCGATGCGTAGAGCTGTCAAGGATGACGATGCGTCCAGTAGAGTGACGGTGCGTGGAGCCGCCGAGTGATGATGGAGCGTCTGGCTGAATGGCGATGCGCGGAGCTGCCGAGTGATGATGACGCATCCAGTAGAGTGACGGCACGCGGAGCTGCCGAGTGACGTGGAGCGTCTAGTAGAGTGACGGCACGCGGAGCTGCCAAGTGACGATGGAGCATCTAGCTGAATGGCGATGCGCGGAGCTGCCGAGTGATGATGACACATCCAGTAGAGTGACGACGCGCGGAGCTGCCGAGTGACGATGGAGCGTCTGGCTCAATGGCGATGCGTGGAGCTGCCGAGTGATGACGACGCGTCCAGTAGAGTGACGGCGCGCGAAGCTGCCGAGTGACGATGGAGCGTATGGCTGAATGGCGATGCGCGGATCTGCCGAGCGATGACGACGCGTCTAGTAGAGTGACGGCGCACGGAGCTGCCGAGTGACGATGGAGCGTCTCGCTGAATGGCAATGCGCGGAGCTGCCGAGTGATGACGACGCGTCCAGTAGAGTGACGGCGCGCGGAGCTGCCGAGTGATGATGGCGCGTCTGGGTGAATGGCGATGCGCGGAGCTGCCGAGTGATGACGACGTATCCAGTAGAGTGACGGCGCGCGGAGCTGCCGAGTGACGATGGAGCGTTTGGCTGAATGGCGATGTGTGGAGCTGCCGAGTGACGATGACGCGTCTAGTAGAGTGATGGAGCGCGAAGCTGCCGAGTGACGATGGAGAGTCTGGCTGAATGGCGATGCGCGGAGCTGTCGAGTGATTACGATGCGTCCAGCAGAGTGACGGTGTGTGGAGCTGCCGAGTGATGATGGAGCGTCTGGCTGAATGGCGATGCGCGGAGCTGCCGAGTGATGACGACGCGTCCAGTAGAGTGACGGCACGCGGAGCTGCCGAGTGACGTGGAGTGTCTGGGTGAATGGCGATGCGCGGAGCTGCCGAGTGATGATGACGCGTCTAGTAGAGTGACGGCGCGCGGAGGTGCCAAGTTACAATGGAGCGTCTGGCTGAATGGCGATGCGCGGAACTGCCGAGTGATGACGACGCGTCCAGTTGAGTGACGGCGTGCGGAGCTGCTGAGTGACGATGGAGCGTCTGGCTGAATGGTGATGCGCGGACCTGCCGAGTGATGATGACACGTCCAGTAGTGTGACGGCGCACGGAGCTGCCGAGTGACGATAGAGTGTCTTGCTGAATGGCGAGGCACGGAGCTGCCGAGGGATGACGACGCGTCCAGTAGAGTGACGGTGCGTGGAACGGCTGAGTGACGATGGAGCGTCTTGGTGAATGGCGATGCGCGGAGCTACCGAGTGATGATGACGCGTCCACTAGAGTGACGGCGCGCGGAGCTACTGAGCGATGATGGAGCGGATGGCGGAATGGTGATGCACGGAGCTGCCGAGTGATGACGACGCGTCCAGTAGAGTGATGGCGTGCGGAGCTGCCGAGTGGCAATGGATCGTCTGGCTGAATGGCGATGCGCGGAGCCATCGAGTGATGATGACGCGTCCAGTAGAGTGACGGTGCGCGAAGCTATCGAGTGATGATGGAGAGTCTAGCTGAATGGCGATATGCGGAGCTGCCGAGTGATGACAACACGTCCAGTAGAGTGACGGCGCGTAGAGCTGCCGAGTGATGTGGAGCGTCTGGGTGAATGGCGGTGTGCGGAGCTGCCGAGTGACGATGGAGCGTCTGGGTGAATCGCGATGCGCGGAGCTGTCGAGTGATGATGACGCGTCCAGTAGAGTGATGGCGCGCGGAGGTGCCGAGTGACTATGGAGTGTCTGGGTGAATGGCGATCCGCGGAGCTGCCGAGTGATGACGACGCGTCCAGTAGAGTGACGGCGCGCGGAGCTACCGAGTGACGATGGAGCGTCTAGCTGAATGGCGATGCGCGAAGCTGCCGAGTGATGACGACGCATCCAGTAGAGTGACGGCGCATGGAGCTGCCGAGTGACGATGGAGCGTCTGGCTGAATGGCGATGTGTGGAGCTGCCGAGTGATGATGACGCGTCCAGTAGAGTGACGGCACGCGGAGCTGCCGAGTGACGATGGAGCATCTAGCTAAATGGCGATGCACGGAGCTGCCGAGTGATGATGATGCATCCAGTAGAGTGACGGCACGCGGAGCTGTCGAGTGACGATGGAGTGTCTGGGTGAATGGCGATGCACGGAGCTACCGAGTGATGACGACGCATCTAGTAGAGTGAGGGCACGCAGAGCTGCCAAGTGACGATGGAGCATCTAGCTGAATGGCAATGCGCGGAGCTGCCGAGTGATGACAATGCATCTAGTAGATTGACGGCGCGCGGAGCTGCCGAGTGACGATGGAGCGTCTGGCTCAATGGCGATGCGTGGAGCTGCCGAGTGATGACGACGCATCCAGTAGAGTGACGGCGCGCGAAGCTACCGAGTGACCATGGAGCGTATGGCTGAATGGCGATGCGCGGAGCTGCCGAGTGATGACGACGCGTCTAGTAGAGTGACGGCGCACGGAGCTGCCGAGTGACGATGGAGCGTCTCGCTGAATGGCGATGAACGGAGCTGTCGAGTGATGAGGGCGCGTCCAGTAGAGTGACGGCACGCGGAGCTGCCGAGTGACGATGGAGCGTCTGGTTGAATGGCGATGCACGGAGCTCCCGAGTGATGACGACGCATCCAATAGATTGACGGCGCGCGGAGCTACCGAGTGACAATGGAGCGTCTGGCTCAATGGCGATGCGTAGAGCTGCCGAGTGATGACGACGCCTCCAGTAGAGTGACGGCGCACGAAGCTGCGGAGTGACGATGGAGCGTATGGCTGAATGGCGATGCACGGAGTTGCCGATTGATGACGACACGTCCAGTAGAGTGACGGCGCATGGAGCTGCCGAGTGACGATGGAGCGTCTTGCTGAATGCTAATGTGCGGAGCTGCCGAGTGATGACGACGCGTCCAGTAGAGTGACGGCGCACGGAGCTGCCGAGTGATGATGGCGCGTCTGGGTGAATGGCGATGCGCGGAGCTGCCGAGTGATGACGATGCATCGAGTAGATTGATGGCGTGCGGAGCTGCCGAGTGACGATGGAGCGTCTGGCTCAATGGCGATGCGTGGAGCTGCCGAGTGATTATGACGCGTCCAGTAGAGTGACGACGCGCGAAGCTGCCGAGTGAGGAAGGAGCGTATGGCTGAATGGCGATGCGCGGAGCGTTTGAGTGATGACGACGCGTCCAGTAGAGTGACGGCGCGCGGAGCTGCCGAGTGACGATGGAGCGTCTGGCTCAATGGCGATGCGTGGAGCTGCCGAGTGATGACGACGCGTCCAGTAGAGTGATGACGCGCGAAGCTGCCGAGTGACGATGGAGCGTATGGCTGAATTGCGATGCGCGGAGCTGCCGATTGATGACGACACGTCCAGTAGAGTGACGGCGCACGGAGCTGCCGAGTGACGATGGAGCGTCTTGCTGAATGGTAATGCGCGGAGCTGCCGAGTGATGACGACGCGTCCAGTAGAGTGACGGCACGCGGAGCTGCCGAGTGATGATGGCGCGTCTGGGTGAATGGCGATGCGCGGAGCTGCCGAGTGATGACGACGGATCCAGTAGAGTGACGGCGCGCGGAGCTGCCGAGTGACGATGGAGCGTCTGGCTGAATGGCGATGGGTGGAGCTGCCGAGTGATGATGGCGCGTCTAGTAGAGTGACGACGCGAGAAGCTGCCGAGGGACGATGGAGCGTCTGGCTGAATGGCGATGCGCGGAGCTGTCGAGTGATTACGATGCGTCCAGTAGAGCGGTGCGTGGAGCTGCCGAGTGATGATGGAGCGTCTGGCTGAATGGCGATGTGCGGAGCTGCCGAGTCATGATGACGCGTCCAGTAGAGTGACGGCACGCGGAGCTGCCGAGTGACAATGGAGCGTCTGGCTCAATGGCGATGCGTGGAGCTGCCGAGTGATGACGACGCGTCCAGTAGAGTGACGGTGCGCAAAGCTGCCGAGTGTCGATGGAGCGTGTGCGTGAATGGCGATGCGCGGAGCTGCCGAGTGATGACGACGCGTCTAGTAGAGTGACGGCGCGCGGAGGTGCCAAGTGACAATGGAGCGTCTGGCTGAATGGCGATGTGCGGAGCTGCCGAGTGATGACGACGCGTCCAGTAGAGTGACGGCGTGCGGAGCTGCTGAGTGACGATGGAGCGTCTGGCTGAATGGTGATGCGCGGACCTACCGAGTGATGATGACACGTCCAGTAGTGTGATGGCGCACGGAGCTGTCGAGTGACGATAGAGTGTCTTGCTGAATGGCGAGGCACGGAGCTGCCGAGGGATGACGACGCGTCCAGTAGAGTGACGGTGCGTGGAACGGCCGAGTGACGATGGAGCGTCTTGGTGAATGGCGATGCGCGGAGCTACCAAGTGATGATGACGCGTCCACTAGAGTGATGGTGCGCGGAGCTACTGAGCGATGATGGAGCGTATGGCGGAATGGTGATGCACGGAGCTGCCGAGTGATGACGACGCGTCCAGTAGAGTGACGGCGTGCGGAGCTGCCGAGTGACGATGGAGCGTCTGGCTGAATGGCGATGCGCGGAGCCATCGAGTGGTGATGACGCGTCCAGTAGAGTGACGGTGCGCGAAGCTACCGAGTGATGATGGAGAGTCTAGCTGAATGGCGATGCGCGGAGCTGCCAGGTGATGACAACACGTCCAGTAGAGTGACGGCGCGTAGAGCTGCCGAGTGATGTGGAGCGTCTGGGTGAATGGCGGTGTGCGGAGCTGCCGAGTGACGATGGAGCGTCTGGGTGAATCGCGATGCGCGGAGCTGTCGAGTGATGATGACGCGTCCAGTAGAGTGACGGCGAGGTGCCGAGTGACTATGGAGTGTCTGGGTGAATGGCGATGCGCGGAGCTGCCGAGTGATGATGACGAGTCCAGTAGAGTGACGGCGCGCGGAGCTACCGAGTGACGATGGCTTGTCTCGCTGAATGGCGATACGTAGAGCTATCGAGTGATGACGACGCGTCCAGTAGAGTGACGGCGCGCGGAGCTGCCGAGTGACGACGACGCATCCAGCAGAGTGATGGCGCGCGGAGCTGCCGAGTGACGATGGAGCGTCTGGCTCAATGGCGATGCGTGGAGCTGCCGAGTGATGACGACGCGTCCAGTAGAGTGATGACGCGCGAAGCTGCCGAGTGACGATCGAGCGTATGGCTGAATGGCGATGCGCGGAGCTGCCGATTGATGACGACACGTCCAGTAGAGTGACGGCGCACGGAGCTGCCGAGTGACGATGGAGCGTCTTGCTGAATGGTAATGCGCGGAGCTGCCGAGTGATGACGACGCGTCCAGTAGAGTGACGGCGCGCGGAGCTGCCGAGTGATGGTGGCGCGTCTGGGTGAATGGCGATGCGCGGAGCTGCCGAGTGATGACGACGTATCCAGTAGAGTGACGGCGCGCGGAGCTGCCGAGTGACGATGGAGCGTCTAGCTGAATGGCGATGGGTGGAGCTACCGAGTGATGATGGCGCGTCTAGTAGAGTGACGACGCGCGAAGCTGCCGAGGGACGATGGAGCGTCTGGCTGAATGGCGATGCGCGGAGCTGTCGAGTGATTACGATGCGTCCAGTAGAGTGACGGTGCGTGGAGCTGCCGAGTGATGATGGAGCGTCTGGCTGAATGGCAATGTGCGGAGCTGCCGAGTCATGATGACGCGTCCAGTAGAGTGACGACACGCGGAGCTGCCGAGTGACGATGGAGCGTCTGGCTCAATGGCGATGCGTGGAGCTGCCGAGTGATGACGACGCGTCCAGTAGAGTGACGGCGCGCGAAGCTGCCGAGTGACGATGGAGCGTCTTGCTGAATGGCGATGCACGGAGCTGTCGAGTGATGACTACGCGTCCAGTAGAGTGACGGCGTGCGGAGCTGCTGAGTGACGATGGAGCGTCTGGCTGAATGGTGATGCGCGGAGCTGCCGAGTGATGATGACACGTCCAGTAGTGTGAAGGCGCGCGGAGCTACCGAGTGACGATGGCTTGTCTGGCTGAATGGTGATGCGTAGAGCTAGCGAGTGATGACGACGCGTCTAGTAGAGTCACGGCGCGTGGAGGTGCCGAGTGACGATGGACCGTATAGTGGAATGGCGATGCGCGGAGCTGCCGAGTGATGACGACGCGTCCAGTAGAGTGACGGCGCGCGGAGCTACCGAGTGACGATGGAGCGTCTGGCTGAATGGCGATGCGCGAAGCTGCCGAGTGATGACGACGCGTCCTGTAGAGTGACGGTGTGTGGAGCAGCCGAGTGACGATGGAGCATCTTGCTGAATGGCGATGCGTGGAGCTGCCGAGTGATGAAGACGCGTCCAGTAAAGTGACGGCGCGCGGAGCTGCCGAGTGACGTTGGAGCATCTAGCTGAATGGCGATGCACGGAGCTGCCGGGTGATGACGACACGTCTAGTAGAGTGACGGCACGCGGAGCTGCCAAGTGACGATGGAGCATCTAGCTGAATGGCGATGCGCGGAGCTGCCGAGTGATGACGATGCATCGAGTAGATTGACGGCGCGCGGAGCTGCCGAGTGACGGTGGAGCGTCTGGCTCAATGGCGATGTGTGGAGCTGCCGGGTGATGACGACGTGTCCAGTAGAGTGACGGCAAGCGAAGCTGCCGAGTGACGAAGGAGCGTATTGCTGAATGGCGATGCGCGGAGCTGTCAAGTGATGACGACGCGTCCAGTAGAGTGACGGCGCGCGGAGCTGTCGAGTGATGACGACGCATCCAGTAGAGTGACGGCGCGCGGAGCTGCCGAGTGACGATGGAGCGTCTGGCTCAATGGCGATGCGTGGAGCTGCCGAGTGATGACGACGCGTCCAGTAGAGTGACGGCGTGCGGTGCTGCTGAGTGACGATGGAGCGTCTGGCTGAATGGTGATGCGCGGAGCTGCCGAGTGATGATGACACGTCCAGTAGTGTGATGGCGCACGGAGCTATAGAGTGACGATAGAGTGTCTTGCTGAATGGCGAGGCACGGAGTTGCCGAGTGATGACGACGCGTCCAGTAGAGTGACGGCGCGTGGAACGGCCGAGTGACGATAGAGCGTCTTGGTGAATGGCGATGCGCGGAGCTGCCGAGTGATGATGACGCGTCCAGTAGAGTGACGGCGCGCAGAGCTACCGAGCGATGATGGAGCGTATGGCGGAATGGTGATGCACGGAGCTGCCGAGTGATGACGACGGGTCCAGTAGAGTGACGGCGTGCGGAGCTGCCGAGTGACGATGGAGCGTCTTGCTGAATGGCGATGCACGGAGCTATCGAGTGATGATGACGCGTCCAGTAGAGTGACGGTGCGCGCAGCTACCGAGTGATGATGGAGCGTCTAGCTGAATGGCGATGCGCGGAGCTGCCGAGTGATGACGACATGTCCAGTAGAGTGATGGCGCAGAGCTGCCGAGTGATGTGGAGCGTCTGGGTGAATGGCGGTGTGCGGAGCTGCCGAGTGACGATGGAGCGTCTGGGTGAATCGCGATGCGCGGAGCTGCCGAGTCACGATGGAGCGTCTGGCTAAATGGCGATGCGCGGATCTGTCGAGTGACGACGGCGCACGGAGCTGCCGAGTGACGATGGAGCGTCTGGGGTGAATGGTGATGCACGGAGCTGCCGAGTGATGATGACGCGTCCAGTAGAGTGACGGTGTGCGAAGCTGTCGAGTGATGACGACGCGTTCAGTAGAGTGACGGTGCGCGGAGCTGCCGAGTGACGATGGAGCATCTGGGTGAATGGCGATGCGCGGAGCTACCAAGTGATGACGACGCATCCAGTAGAGTGATGGCGCGTGGAGCTACGAAGTGACGATGAAGCATCTAGCTGAATGGCGATGCGCGGAGCTGCTGAGTGATGACGATGCATCGAGTAGATTGACGGCGCGCGGAGCTGCCGAGTGACGATGAAGCGTCTGGCTCAATGGCGATGCGTGGAGCTGCCGAGTGATGACGACGCGTCCAGTAGAGTGACGGCGCGCGAAGCTGCCGAGTGACGAAGGAGCGTATGGCTGAATGGCGATGCGCGGAGCTGTCGAGTGATGACGACGCGTCCAGTAGGGTGACGGCGCGCGGAGCTGCCGAGTGACCATGGAGCGTCTGGGTGAATGGCGATGCACGGAGCTGCCGAGTGATGACGACGCATCCAGTAGAGTGACGGCGTGCTGAGCTGCCGACTGACGATTGAGCGTGTGGCTCAATGGCGATGCGTGGAGCTGCCGAGTGAAGACGACGCGTCCAGTAGAGTGATGGCGCGCGAAGCTGCCGAGTGACGATGGCTGAATGGCGATGCACGAAGCTGCCGAGTGACGATGGAGCGTCTGGCTGAATGGCGATGCGCAGAGCTGTCAAGTGATTACGATGCGTCCAGTAGAGTGACGGTGCGTGGAGCTGCCGAGTGATGATGGAGCGTCTAGCTGAATGGCAATGCACGGAGCTGCCGAGTGATGATGACGCGTCCAGTAGAGTGACGGCATGCGGAGCTGCCGAGTGACGTGGAGCGTCTGGGTGAATGGCGATGCGCGGAGCTGCCGAGTGATGACGACGTGTCTAGTAGAGTGACGGCGCGCGGAGGTGCCAAGTGATAATGGAGCGTCTGGCTGAATGGCGATGCGCGGAGCTGCCGAGTGATGACGACGCATCCAGTAGAGTGACGGCGTGCGGAGCTGCTGAGTGACGATGGAGCGTCTGGCTGAATGGTGATGCGCGGAGCTGCCGAGTGATGATGACACGTCCAGTAGTGTGACGGCGCACGGAGCTACCGAGTGACGATAGAGTGTCTTGCTGAATGGCGAGGCACGGAGTTGCCGAGTGATGACGACGCGTTCAGTAGAGTGACGGCGCGTGGAACGGCCGAGTGACGATGGAGCGTCTTGGTGAATGGCGATGCGCGGAGCTGCCGAGTGATGATGACGCGTCCAGTAGAGTGACGGCGCGCGGAGCTACTAAGCCATGATGGAGCGTATGGCGGAATGGTGATGCACGGAGCTGCCGAGTGATGACGACGGGTCCAGTAGAGTGACGGCGTGCGGAGCTGCCGAGTGACGATGGAGCGTCTTGTTGAATGGCGATGCACGGAGCTATCGAGTGATGATGACGCTTCCAGTAGAGTGACGGTGCGCGAAGCTACCGAGTGATGATGGAGCGTCTAGCTTAATGGCGATGCGTGGAGCTGCCGAGTGATGACGACACGTCCAGTAGAGTGACGGCGCGCAGAACTGCCGAGTGATGTGGAGCGTCTGGGTGAATGGCGGTGTGCGGAGCTGCCGAGTGACGATGGAGCGTCTGGGTGAATCGCGATGCGCGGAGCTGTCGAGTGATGACGACGCGTCCAGTAGAGTGATAGCGCACGGAGGTGCGGAGTGATGATGGAGTGTCTGGGTGAATGGCGATGCGCGGAGCTGCCGAGTGATGATGACGAGTCCAGTAGAGTGACGGCGCGCGGAGCTACCGAGTGACGATGGCTTGTCTGGCTGAATGGCGATGCGTTGAGCTAGCGAGTGATGACGACGTGTCCAGTAGAGTGACGACGCGCGGAGGTGCCGAGTGACGATGGACCGTATGGCGGAATGGCGATGCGCGAAGCTGCCGAGTGATGACGACGCGTCCAGTAGAGTGACGGCGCGCGGAGCTACCGAGTGACGATGGAGCGTCTAGCTGAATGGCGATGCGCGAAGCTGCCGAGTGATGATGACGCGTCCAGTAGAGTGATGGCGCGTGGAGCTACCGAGTGACGATGGAGCGTCTAGCTGAATGACGATGCGTGGATCTGCCGAGTGATGATGACGCGTCCAGTAGAGTGACGGCGCGCGGAGCTGCCGAGTGACAATGGAGCATCTACCTGAATGGCGATGCGTGGAGCTACCGAGTGATGATGACGCGTCCAATAGAGTGACGGCACGCGGAGCTGCCGAGTGACGATGGAGCATCTGGGTGAATGGCGATGCACGGAGCTGCAGAGTGATGTAGACGCGTCTAGTAGAGTGACGGCACGCGGAGCTGCCAAGTGACGATGGAGCATCTAGCTGAATAGCGATGCGTGGAGCTGCCGAGTGATGACGATGCATATAGTAGATTGACGGCGTGCGGAGCTGCCGAGTGACGATGGAGCGTCTGGCTCAATGGCGATGCGTGGAGCTGCTGAGTGATGATGACGCGTCCAGTAGAGTGACGGCGCGCGAAGCTGCCGAGTGACGAAGGAGCGTACGGCTGAATGGCGATGCGCGGAGCTGCCGAGTGATGACGACGCGTCCAGTAGAGTGACGGCGCACGGAGCTGCCGAGTGAAGATGGAGCGTCTCGCTGAATGGCGATGCGCGGAGCTGTCGAGTGATGACGACGCGTCCAGTAGAGTGACGGCGCGCGGAGCTGTCGAGTGACGATGGAGCGTCTGGGTGAATGGCGATGCACGGAGCTGCCGAGTGATGATGACGCGTCTAGTAGAGTGACGGCGCGCGAAGCTGTCGAGTGATGAAGGAGCTTCTGGGTGAATGGCGATGCGCGGAGCTGCCAATGATGACAACGTATCCAGTAGAGTGACGGCGCGCGGAGCTGCCGAGTGACGATGGAGCGTCTGGCTGAATGGCGATGCGTGGAGCTGCCGAGTGATGACGACGCGTCTAGTAGAGTGACGGCGCACGAAGCTGCCGAGTGACGATGGAGCGTCTGGCTGAATGGCGATGCGCGAAGCTGTCGAGTGATGACGATGCGTCCAGTAGAGTGACGGTGCGTGGAGCTGCCGAGTGATGATGGAGCGTCTGGCTGAATGGCGATGAGCGGAGCTGCCGAGTGATGATGGCGCGTCCAGTAGAGTGACGACACGCGGAGCTGCCGAGTGACGTGGAGCGTCTGGGTGAATGGCGATGCGCGGAGCTGTCGAGTGATGACGACGCGTCCAGTAGAGTGACGGCGCGCGGAGCTGCCGAGTGACGATGGAGCGTCTGGGTGAATGGCGATGCACGAAGCTGCCGAGTGATGATGACGCGTCCAGTTGAGTGACGGCGCGCGAAGCTGCCGAGTGACGAAGGAGCTTCTGGGTGAATGGCGATGCGCGGAGCTGCCGAGTGATGACGACGTATCCAGTAGAGTGACGGCGCGCCGAGCTGCCAAGTGACGATGGAGCGTCTGGCTGAATGGCGATGCGTGGAGCTGCCGAATGATGATGACGCGTCTAGTAGAGTGACGGCGCGCGAAGCTGCCGAGTAACGATAGAGCGCCTGGCTGAATGGCGCTGCACGGAGCTGCCGAGTGATGACGATGCGTCCAGTAGAGTGACGGCGCATGAAACGGCTGAGTGATGATGCAGCGTCTTGGTGAATGGCGATGCGTGGAGCTGCCGAGTGATGATGACGCGTCCAGTAGAGTGACGGCGCGCGGAGCTACTGAGCGATGATGGAGCGTTTGGCGGAATGGCGATGCACAGAGCTGCCGAGTGATGACGACGCGTCCAGTAGAGTGACGGCGTGTGGAGCTGCCGAGTGACGATGGAGCGTCTGGCTGAATGGCGATGCGCGGAGCTATCGAGTGATGATGACGCGTCTAGTAGATTGACGGTGCGCGAAGCTGCCGAGTGATGATGGAGCGTCTAGCTGAATGGCGATGCGCGGAGCTGCCGAGTGATGACGACACGTCCAGTAGAGTGACGGCGTGCAGAGCTGCCGAGTGATGTGGAGCGTCTGGGTGAATGGCGGTGTGCGGAGCTGCCGAGTGACGATGGAGCGTCTGGGTGAATCGCGATGTGCGGAGCTCTCGAGTGATGACGAAGCGTCCAGTAAAGTGACGGCGCGCGGAGGTGTCGAGTGACGATGGAGTGTCTGGGTGAATGGCGATGCGCGGAACTGCCGAGTGATGATGACGCGTCCAGTAGAGTGACGGCGCGCGGAGCTACCGAGTGACGATGGCTTGTCTGGCTGAATGGCGATGCGAAGAGCTAGCGAGTGATGACGACGCGTCCAGTAGAGTGACGGTGCGTGGAGGTGCCGAGTGACGATGGACCGTATGGCGGAATGGCGATTCGCGGCGCTACCGAGGGATGACGATGCGTCCAGTAGACTGACGGCGCGCGGAGCTACCGAGTGACGATGGAGCGTCTAGCTGAATGGCGATGCGCGAAGCTGCCGAGTGATGACGACACGTCCAGTAGAGTGACGGCGCGTGGAGCTGCCGAGTGACGATGGAGCGTCTGGCTGAATGGTGATGTATGGAGCTGCCGAGTGATGATGACGCGTCCAGTAGAGTGACGGCACGCGGAGCTGCCGAGTGATGATGATGCGTCCAGTAGAGTGACGGCACGCGGAGCTGCCGAGTGACGATGGAGCGTGTGGGTGAATGGCGATGCACGGATCTGCCGAGTGATGATGACGCGTCTAGTAGAGTGACGGCACACGGAGCTGCCAAGTGACGATGGAGCATCTAGCTGAATGGCCATGCGCGGAGCTGCCGAGTGATGACGACGCATCCAGTAGAGTGACGACGCGCGGAGCTGCCGATTGACGATGGAGCGTCTGGCTCAATGGCGATGAGTGGAGCTGTCGAGTGATGACGACACGTCTAGTAGAGTGACGGCGCGCGAAGCTGCCGAGTGACGATGGAGCGTATGGCTGAATGGCGATGCGCGGAGCTGCCGAGTGATGACGACGCGTCCAGTAGAGTGACGGCACACGGAGCTGCCGAGTGACGATGGAGCGTCTCGCTGAATGGCGATGCGCGGAGCTGCCGAGTGATGACGACACGTCCAGTAGAGTGACGGCGTGCGAAGCTGCCGAGTGATGATGGAGCGACTGGCTGATTGGCGATGCGCGGAGCTTCCGAGTGATGACGACGCGTCCAGTAGAGTGACGGTGCACGGAGCTGCCGAGTGACGATGGAGCGTCTGGGTGAATGGCGATGCGCGGAGCTACCGAGTGATGACGACGCATCCAGTAGAGTGATGGCGCGTGGAGCTGCCAAGTGACGATGAAGCATCTAGCTGAATGGCGATGCGCGGAGCTGCCGAGTGATGACGATGCATCGAGTAGATTGACAACGCGCGGAGCTGCCGAGTGACGATGAAGCGTCTGGCTCAATGGCGATGCGTGGAGCTGCCGAGTGATGACGACGCGTCCAGTAGAGTGACGGCGCGCGAAGCTGCCGAGTGATGAAGGAGCGTATGGCTGAATGGCGATGCGCGGAGCTGTCGAGTGATGACGACGCGTCCAGTAGAGTGACGGCGCGCAGAGCTGGCGAGTGACGATGGAGCGTCTGGGTGAATGGCGATGCACGGAGCTGCCGAGTGATGACGACGCATCCAGTAGAGTGACGGCGTGCTGAGCTGCCGAGTGACGATGGAGCGTCTGGCTCAATGGCGATGCGTCGAGCTGCCGAGTGAAGACGACGCGTCCAGTAGAGTGACGGCGCGCGAAGCTGCCGAGTGACGATGGCTGAATGGCGATGCGCGGAGCTGCCGAGTGACGATGGAGCGTCTGGCTGAATGGCGATGCGCGGAGCTGTCAAGTGATTACGATGCGTCCAGTAGAGTGACGGTGCGTGGAGCTGCCGAGTGATGATGGAGCGTCTGGCTGAATGGCGATGCGCGGAGCTGCCGAGTGATGATGACGCGTCCAGTAGAGTGACGGCATGCGGAGCTGCCGAGTGACGTGGAGCGTCTGGGTTAATGGCGATGCGCGGAGCTGCCGAGTGATGACGACATGTCTAGTAGAGTGACGGCGCGCGGAGGTGCCAAGTGACAATGGAGCGTCTGGCTGAATGGCGATGCGCGGAGCTGCCGAGTGATGACGACGCATCCAGTAGAGTGACGGCGTGCGGAGCTGCTGAGTGACGATGGAGCGTCTGGCTGAATGGTGATGCGCGGAGCTGCCGAGTGATGATGACACGTCCAGTAGTGTGACGGCGCACGGAGCTACCGAGTGACGATAGAGTGTCTTGCTGAATGGCGAGGCACGGAGTTGCCGAGTGATGACGACGCGTCCAATAGAGTGACGGCGCGTGGAACGGCCGAGTGACGATGGAGCGTCTTGGTGAATGGCGATGCGCGGAGCTGCCGAGTGATGATGACGCGTCCAGTAGAGTGACGGCGCGCGGAGCTACTAAGCGATGAAGGAGCGTATGGCGGAATGGTGATGCACGGAGCAGCTGAGTGATGACGACGGGTCCAGTAGAGTGACGGCGTGCGGAGCTGCCGAGTGACGATGGAGCGTCTTGCTGAATGGCGATGCACGGAGCTATCGAGTGATGATGACGCGTCCAGTAGAGTGACGGTGCGCGAAGCTACCGAGTGATGATGGAGCGTCTAGCTGAATGGCGATGCGTGGAGCTGCCGAGTGATGACGACACGTCCAGTAGAGTGACGGCGTGCAGAGCTGCCGAGTGATGTGGAGCGTCTGGGTGAATGGCGGTGTGCGGAGGTGCCGAGTGACGATGGAGCGTCTGGGTGAATCGCGATGCGCGGAGCTGTCGAGTGATGACGATGCGTCCAGTAGAGTGATGGCGCACGGAGGTGCGGAGTGACGATGGAGTGTCTGGGTGAATGGCGATGCGCGGAGCTGCCGAGTGATGATGACGAGTCCAGTAGAGTGAAGGCGCGCGGAGCTACCGAGTGACGATGGCTTGTCTGGCTGAATGGCGATGCGTTGAGCTAGCGAGTGATGACGACGCGTCTAGTAGAGTGACGGCGCGCGAGGTGCCGAGTGACGATGGACCGTATGGCGGAATGGCGATGCGCAAAGCTGCCGAGTGATGACGACGCGTCCAGTAGAGTGACGGCGCGCGAAGCTGCCGAGTGACGAAGGAGCGTATGGCTGAATGGCGATGCGCGGAGCTGTCGAGTGATGACGACGCGTCCAGTAGGGTGACGGCGCGCGGAGCTGCCGAGTGACCATGGAGCGTCTGGGTGAATGGCGATGCACGGAGCTGCCGAGTGATGACGACGCATCCAGTAGAGTGACGGCGTGCTGAGCTGCCGAGTGACGATTGAGCGTCTGGCTCAATGGCGATGCGTGGAGCTGCCGAGTGAAGACGACGCGTCCAGTAGAGTGATGGCGCGCGAAGCTGCCGAGTGACGATGGAGCGTCTGGGTGAATGGCGATGCATGGAGCTGTCGAGTGATGTAGACGCGTCTAGTAGAGTGACGGCACGCGGAGCTGGCAAGTGACGATGGAGAATCTAGCTGAATGGCGATGCGTGGAGCTGCCGAGTGATGACGATGCATCTAGTAGATTGACGGCGTGCGGAGCTGCCGTGTGACGATGGAGCATCTAGCTGAATGGCGATGCGTGGAGCTGCCGAGTGATGACGATGCCTCCAGTAGATTGACGGCGCGCGGAGCTGCCGAGTGACGATGGAGCGTCTGGCTCAATGGCGATGCGTGGAGCTGCTGAGTGATGACGACGCGTCCAGTAGAGTGACGGCGCGCGAAGCTGCCGAGTGACGAAGGAGCGTACGGCTGAATGGCGATGCGCGGAGCTGCCGAGTGATGACGACGCGTCCAGTAGAGTGACGGCGCACGGAGCTGCCGAGTGACGATGGAGCGTCTCGCTGAATGGCGATGCGCGGAGCTGTCGAGTGATGACGACGCGTCCAGTAGAGTGACGGCGCGCGGAGCTGTCGAGTGACGATGGAGCGTCTGGGTGAATGGCGATGCACGGAGCTGCCGAGTGATGATGACGCGTCTAGTAGAGTGACGGCGCGCGAAGCTGCCGAGTGGCGAAGGAGCTTCTGGGTGAATGGCGATGCGCGGAGCTGCCAATGATGACAACGTATCCAGTAGAGTGACGGCGCGCGGAGCTGCCGAGTGACGATGGAGCGTCTGGCTGAATGGCCATGCGTGGAGCTGCCGAGTGATGACGACGCGTCTAGTAGAGTGACGGCGCACGAAGCTGCCGAGTAATGATGGAGCGTCTGGCTGAATGGCGATGCGCGAAGCTGTCGAGTGATGACGATGCGTCCAGTAGAGTGACGGTGCGTGGAGCTGCCGAGTGATGATGGAGCGTCTGGCTGAATGGCGATGCGCGGAGCTGCCGAGTGATGATGGCGCGTCCAGTAGAGTGACGACACGCGGAGCTGCCGAGTGACGTGGAGCGTCTAGGTGAATGGCGATGCGCGGAGCTGTCGAGTGATGACGACGCGTCCAGTAGAGTGACGGCGCGCGGAGCTGCCGAGTGACGATGGAGCGTCTGGGTGAATGGCGATGCACGAAGCTGCCGAGTGATGATGACGCGTCCAGTAGAGTGACGACGCGCGAAGCTGCCGAGTGACGAAGGAGCTTCTGGGTGAATGGCGATGCGCGGAGCTGCCGAGTGATGACGACGTATCCAGTAGAGTGACGGCGCGCGGAGCTGCCAAGTGACGATGGAGCGTCTGGCTGAATGGCGATGCGTGGAGCTGCCGAATGATGATGACGCGTCTAGTAGAGTGACGGCGCGCGAAGCTGCCGAGTGACGATGGAGCGCCTGGCTGAATGGCGCTGCACGGAGGTGCCGAGTGATGACGATGCGTCCAGTAGAGTGACGGCGCATGGAACGGCTGAGTGATGATGGAGCGTTTTGGTGAATGGCGATGGGTGGAGCTGCCGAGTGATGATGACGCGTCCAGTAGAGTGACGGCGCGCGGAGCTACTGAGCGATGATGGAGCGTTTGGCGGAATGGCGATGCACACAGCTGCCGAGTGATGACGACATGTCCAGTAGAGTGACGGCGTGTGGAGCTGCCGAGTGACGATGGAGCGTCTGGCTGAATGGCGATGCGCGGAGCTATCGAGTGATGATGACGCGTCTAGTAGAGTGACGGTGCGCGAAGCTGCCGAGTGATGATGGAGCGTCTAGCTGAATGGCGATGCGCGGAGCTACCGAGTGATGACGACACATCCAGTAGAGTGACGACGTGCAGAGCTGCCGAGTGATGTGGAGCGTATAGGTGAATGGCGGTGTGCGGAGCTGCCGAGTGACGATGGAGCGTCTGGGTGAATCGCGATGCGCGGAGCTCTCGAGTGATGACGACGCGTCCAGTAAAGTGACGGCGCGCGGAGGTGCCGAGTGACGATGGAGTGTCTGGGTGAATGGCGATGCGCGGAGCTGCCGAGTGATGATGACGCGTCCAGTAGAGTGACGGCGCGCGGAGCTACCGAGTGACGATGGCTTGTCTGGCTGAATGGCGATGCGTAGAGCTAGCGAGTGATGACGACGCGTCCAGTAGAGTGACGGCGCGTGGAGGTGCCGAGTGACGATGGACCGTATGGTGGAATGGCGATGCGCGGCGCTGCCGAGGGATGACGATGCGTCCAGTAGACTGACGGCGCGTGGAGCTACCGAGTGACGATGGAGCGTCTAGCTGAATGGCGATGCACGAAGCTCCCGAGTGATGACGACACGTCCAGTAGAGTGACGGCGCGTGGAGCTGCCGAGTGACGATGGAGCGTCTGGCTGAATGGTGATGCGTGGAGCTGCCGAGTGATGATGACGTGTGCAGTAGGGTGGCGGCGCGTGGACCTGCCAAGTGACGATGGAGCATCTGGCTGAATGGCGATGTATGGAGCTACCGAGTGATGATGATGCGTCCAGTAGAGTGACGGCGCGCGGAGCTGCCGAGTGACGATGGAGCATCTAGCTGAATGGCGATGCGCGGAGCTGCCGAGTGATGACGATGCGTCTAGTAGAGTGACGGCACACGGAGCTGCTGAGTGACGATGGAGCGTGTGGGTGAATGGCGATGCACGGATCTGCCGAGTGATGACGACGCGTCTAGTAGAGTGACGGCACACAGAGCTGCCAAGTGACGATGGAGCATCTAGCTGAATGGCCATGCGCGGAGCTGCCGAGTGATGACGACGCATCCAGTAGAGTGACGACGCGCGGAGCTGCCGATTGACGATGGAGCGTCTGGCTCAATGGCGATGCGTGGAGCTGTCGAGTGATGACGAGTCGTCCAGTAGAGTGACGGTGCGTGGAGCTGCCGAGTGATGATGGAGTGTCTAGCTGAATGGCGATGCGCGGAGCTGCCGAGTGACGTGGAGCGTCTGGGTGAATGGTGATGCGCGGAGCTGCCGAGTGATGACGACGCGTCTAGTAGAGTGACGGCACGCGGAGCTGCCGAGTGACAATGGAGCGTCTGGCTGAATGGCGATGCGCGGAGCTGCCGTGTGATGACGACGCGTCCAGTAGAGTGACGGCGTGCGGAGCTGCTGAGTGACGATGGAACGTCTGGCTGAATGGCGATGCGCGGAGCTGCCGAGTGATGACGACAGGTCTAGTAGAGTGACGGCGCACGGAGCTACCGAGTGATGACGACGCGTCCAGTAGAGTGACAGCGCGTGGAACGGTCGAGTGATGATGGAGCGTCGTGGTGAATGGCGATCCACGGAGCTGCCGAGTGATGATGACGCGTCTAGTAGAGTGACGGCGCGCGGAGGTGCCGAGTGACGTTGGCTTGTCTGGCTGAATGGCGATGCGTAGAGCTAGCGAGTGATGACGACGCGTCCAGTAGAGTGACGGCGCACGGAGGTGCCGAGTGATGACGGACCGTATGGCGGAATGGCGATGCGCGGAGCTGCCGAGTGATGACGACACGTCCAGTAGAGTGACGGCGCGCGAAGCTACCGAGTGACGATGTAGCGTCTAGCTGAATGGCGATGCGCGAAGCTGCCGAGTGATGACGACGCGTCCAGTAGAGTGATGGCGCGTGGAGCTGTCGAGTGACGATGGAGCGTCTGGCTGAATGGCGATGCGTGGAGCTGCCGAGTGATGACGACACGTCCAGTAGAGTGACGGCGCGCAGAGCTGCCGAGTGATCTGGAGCGTCTGGGTGAATGGCGGTGTGCGGAGCTGCCGAGTGCCGATGGAGCGTCTGGGTGAATGACAATGCGCGAAGCTGTCAAGTGATGATGACGCGTCCAGTAGAGTGACGGCGCGCGGAGGTGCCGAGTGACGATGGAGTGTCTAGGTGAATGGTGATGAGAGGAGCTACCGAGTGATGATGACGCGTCCAGTAGAGTGACGGCGCGCGGAGCTACCGAGTGACGATGGCTTGTCTGGCTGAATGGCGATGCGTAGAGCTAGCGAGTGATGACGACGCGTCCAGTAGAGTGACGGCGCGCGGAGGTGCCGAGTGACGATGGACCGTATGGCAGAATGGCGATGCGCGGAGCTGCCGAGTGATGACGACACGTCCATTAGGGTGATGGCGCGTGGAGCTGCCGAGTGACGATGGAGCGTCTAGTTGAATGGCGATGCGCGGAGCTGCCGAGTGATGACGACGCGTCCAGTAGAGTGACGGCACGCGGAGCTGCCGAGTGACGATGGAGCGTCTGGGTGAATGGCGATGCGCGGGGGCTGCCGTGTGATGACGACGCGTCAAGTAGAGTGACGACACGCGGAGCTGCCGAGTGACGATGGAGCGTGTTGCTGAATGGCGATGTGTGGAGCTGTGGAGTGATGATGGCGCGTCCAGTAGAGTAACGGTGCGCGGAGCTGCTGAGTGAGGATGGAGCGTCTGGCTGAATGGCGATGCGCGGAGCTGTTGAGTAATGACGACGCGTTCAGTAGAGTGACGACGCGTGGAGCTGCCGAGTGATGATGGAGCGTCTGGCTGGATGGCGATGCGCGTAGCTGCCGAGTGATGACGACATGACCAGTAGAGTGATGGCGCGCGGAGCTGCCGTGTGACGATGGGGCGTCTAGGTGAATGGCGATGCGCGGAGCTACCCAGTGATGACGACGCGTCGAGTAGATTGACGACGCACGGAGCTGCCGAGTGACGATGGAGTGTCTGGCTGAATGGTGATGTGCGGAGCTGCCAAGTGATGACGATGCGTCGAGTAGATTGACGGCGCATGGAGCTGCCGAGTGACGCTGGAGCGTCTTGCTGAATGGCAATGCGCGGAGTTGCCGAATGAAGATGACACGTCCAGTAGAGTGACGGCATGCGAAGCTGCCGAGTGACGATGGAGCGTCTTGCTGAATGGCGAGGCGTGGAGCTGCCGAGTGATGACGACGCGTCGAGAAGAGTGATGGCACGCGGAGCTACCGAGTGATGACGACGCGTCCAGTAGAGTGACGGCGCGCAGAGCTGCCGAGTGATGATGGAGCGTCTGGCTGAATTGCGATGCGCGGAGCTGCCGAGTGATGACGACGCGTCGAGTAGACGGACGGTGAGTGGAGCTGCCAAGTGACAATGGAGCGTCTGGGTGAATGGCGATGCCCGGAGCTGCCGAGTGATGATGACGCGTCCAGTAGAGTGACGGCGCGCGGAGCTTCCGAGTGACGATGGAGCGTCTAGCTGAATGGCGAGGCGCGGAGCTGCAAGTGATGACGACGCGTACAGTAGAGTGATGGCACGCGGAGCTGCCGAGTGATGATGGAGCGTATGGCGGAATGGCGATGCGCTGAGCTGCCAAGTGATGACGACGCATCCAGTGGAGTGATGGCGCACGGAGCTGCCGAGTGACGATGGAGCGTCTGGCTGAATGGCGATGCCCGGAGCTGCTGAGTGATGACGACGCGTCCAGTAGAGTGACGGTGAGCAGAGTTGCCGAGTGACGATTGAGCGTCTGGGTGAATGGCGATGCGCGGAGTTGCCGAGTGATAATGACGTGTCCAGTAGAGTGACGGCGCCTGGAGCTTCTGAGTGACGATGCAGCGTCTGGGTGAATGGCGTTGCGCGGAGCTGCTAAGTGATGATGACGCGTCTAGTAGAGTGACGGCGCGTGGAGCTGCCAAGAGACGATGGAGTGTCTTGCTGAGTGGCGATGCGCAGAGCTATCGAGTGATTACGACGCGTCCAGTAGAGCGACGACGTGCGGAGGTGCCAAGTGGCGATGGAGCATATTGCGGAATGGCGATGCGCGGAGCTGCCGAGTGACGATGGAGCGTCTAGCTGAATGGCGATGCGCGGAGCTGCCGAGTGATGATGACGTGTCCAGTAGAGTGACAGCGCGCGGAGCTGCCGATTGACGATGGAGCGTCTGGGTGAATGGCGATGCGCGGAGCTGCCGAGTGATGACGACGAGTCTAGTAGAGTGACAGCGTGCGGAGCTACCGAGTGAGGATGGAGCGTCTGGCTGAATGGCGATGCGTGGAGCTGCCGAGTGACGACGACGCGTCCATTAGAGTGACGGCACACGAAGCTGCCGAGTGACGATGGAGCGTTTGGCTGAATGGCGATGCGTGGAGATGCCGAGTGATGACGACGCGTCTAGTAGAGTGACGGCGCGCGGAGCTGGCGAGTGACGATTGATCGTTTGGCTTAATGGCGACGCGCGAAGCTGCCGAGTGATGACGACGTGTCCAGTAGAGTGATGGCACGCGGAGCTGCCGAGTGACGATGGAGCGTCTGGCTGAACGGCGAGGCGCGGAGCTGCCGAGTGACGACGACGCGTCCAGTAGAGTGACTGCGCACGGAACTACCGAGTGACGATGGAGCGTCTGGGTGAATGGCGATAAGCGAAGCTGCCGAGTGATGATGACGCGTCCAGTAGAGTGATGGCGCGTGGAGCTGCCGAGTGATGATGGAGCGTCTGGGTGAATGACGATGCGCGGAGCTGCCGAGTGATGACGATGCATCGAGTAGATTGACGGCGCGCGGAGCTGCCGAGTGACGATGGAGCGTCTTGCTCAATGGCGATGCGTGGAGCTGCCGAGTGATGACGACGCGTCCAGTAGAGTGACGACGCGCGAAGCTGCCGAGTGACGAAGGAGCGTCTAGCTGAATGGCGATGCGTGGAGCTGCCGAGTGATGACGACACGTCCAGTAGAGTGACGACGTGCAGAGCTTCCGAGTGATGTGGAGCGTGTGGGTGAATGGCGGTGTGCGGAGCTGCCGAGTGACGATGGAGCGTCTGGGTGAATCGCGATGCGCGGAGCTCTCGAGTGATGACGATGCGTCCAGTAAAGTGACGGCGCGCGGAGGTGCCGAGTGACGATGGAGTGTCTGGGTGAATGGCGATGCGCGGAGCTGCCGAGTGATGATGACGCGTCCAGTAGAGTGACGGCGCGCGGAGCTACCGAGTGACGATGGCTTGTCTGGCTGAATGGCGATGCGTAGAGCTAGCGAGTGATGACGACGCGTCCAGTAGAGTGACGGCGCGTGGAGGTGCCGAGTGACGATGGACCGTATGGCGGAATGGCGATGCGCGGCGCTGCCGAGGGATGACGATGCGTCCAGTAGACTGACGGCGCGCGGAGCTACCGTGTGACGATGGAGCGTCTAGCTGAATGGCGATGCGCGAAGCTGCCGAGTGATGACGACACGTCCAGTAGAGTGACGGCGCGTGGAGCTGCCGAGTGACGATGGAGCGTCTGGCTGAATGGTGATGCGTGGAGCTGCCGAGTGATGATGACGCGTGCAGTAGGGTGGCGGCGCGTGGAGCTGCCAAGTGACGATGGAGCGTCTGGCTGAATGGCGATGTATGGAGCTGCCGAGTGATGATGACGCGTCCAGTAGAGTGACGGCACGCGGAGCTGCCGAGTGACGATGGAGCATCTAGCTGAATGGCGATGCGCGGAGCTGCCGAGTGATGACGATGCGTCTAGTAGATTGACGGCACGCGGAGCTGCTGAGTGACGATGGAGCGTGTCGGTGAATGGCGATGCACGGATCTGCCGAGTGATGACGACGCGTCTAGTAGAGTGACGGCACACGGAGCTGCCAAGTGACGATGGAGCATCTAGCTGAATGGCCATGCGCGGAGCTGCCGAGTGATGACGACGCATCCAGTAGAGTGACGACGCGCGGAGCTGCCGATTGACGATGGAGCGTCTGGCTCAATGGCGATGCGTGGAGCTGTCGAGTGATGACGACGTGTCTAGTAGAGTGACGGCGCGCGAAGCTGCCGAGTGACGATGGAGCGTATGGCTGAATGGCGATGCGCGGAGCTGCCGAGTGATGACGACGCGTCCAGTAGAGTGACGGCACGCGGAGCTGCCGAGTGATGACGACACGTCCAATAGAGTGACGGCGCGCGGAGCTGCTGAGTGACGATGGCGCGTCTAGGTGAATGGCGATGCGCGGAGCTGCCGAGTGATGACGATGCATCCAGTAGAGTGACGGCGTGCGGAGCTGCGGATTGACGATGGAGCGTCTGGCTGAATGGCGATGCGTGGAGCTGCCGAGTGATGATGACGCGTCTAGTAGAGTGACGGCGCGCGAAGCTGCCGAGTGACGATGGAGCGTCTGGCTGAATGGCGATGCGCGGAGCTGTCGAGTGATGACGAGGCGTCCAGTAGAGTGACGGTGCGTGGAGCTGCCGAGTGATGATGGAGTGTCTGGCTGAATGGCGATGCGCGGAGCTGCCGAGTGACGTGGAGCGTCTGGGTGAATGGCGATGCGCGGAGCTGCCGAGTGATGACGATGCGTCTAGTAGAGTGATGGCACGCGGAGCTGCCGAGTGACAATGGAGCGTCTGGCTGAATGGCGATGCGCGGAGCTGCCGGGTGATGACGACGCGTCCAGTAGAGTGACGGCGTGCGGAGCTGCTGAGTGACGATGGAACGTCTGGCTGAATGGCGATGCGCGGAGCTGCCGAGTGATGACGACAGGTCTAGTAGAGTGACGGCGCACGGAGCTGCCGAGTGATGACGACGCGTCCAGTAGAGTGACAGCGCTTGGAACGGTCGAGTGATGATGGAGCGTCGTGGTGAATGGCGATCCACGGAGCTGCCGAGTGATGATGACGCGTCTAGTAGAGTGACGGCGCGCGGAGGTGCCGAGTGACGATGGCTTGTCTGGCTGAATGGCGATGCGTAGAGCTAGCGAGTGATGACGACGCGTCCAGTAGAGTGACGGCGCACGGAGGTGCCGAGTGACGACGGACCGTATGGCGGAATGGCGATGCGCGGAGCTGCCGAGTGATGACGACACGTCTAGTAGAGTGACGGCGCGCGAAGCTACCGAGTGACGATGTAGCGTCTAGCTGAATGGCGATGCGCGAAGCTGCCGAGTGATGACGACGCGTCCAGTAGAGTGATGGCGCGTGGAGCTGTCGAGTGACGATGGAGCGTCTGGCTGAATGGCGATGCGTGGAGCTGCCGAGTGATGACGACACATCCAGTAGAGTGACGGCACGCAGAGCTGCCGAGTGATGTGGAGCGTCTGGGTGAATGGCGGTGTGCGGAGCTGCCGAGTGCCGATGGAGCGTCTGGGTGAATTACAATGCGCGAAGCTGTCAAGTGATGATGACGCTCCAGTAGAGTGACGGCGCACGGAGGTGCCGAGTGACGATGGAGTGTCTAGGTGAATGGCGATGAGAGGAGCTACCGAGTGATGATGACGCGTCCAGTAGAGTGACGGCGCGCGGAGCTACCGAGTGACGATGGCTTGTCTGGCTGAATGGCGATGCGTAGAGCTAGCGAGTGATGACGACGCGTCCAGTAGAGTGACGGCGCGCGGAGGTGCCGAGTGACGATGGACCGTATGGCAGAATGGCGATGCACGGAGCTGCCGAGTGATGACGACACGTCCATTAGGGTGATGGCGCGTGGAGCTGCCGAGTGACGATGGAGCGTCTAGTTGAATGGCGATGCGCGGAGCTGCCGAGTGATGACGACGCGTCCAGTAGAGTGACGGCACGCGGAGCTGCCAAGTGACGATGGAGCGTCTGGGTGAATGGCGATGCGCGGGGGCTGCCGTGTGATGACGACGCGTCAAGTAGAGTGACGGCACGCGGAGCTGCCGAGTGACGATGGAGCGTGTTGCTGAATGGCGATGCGTGGAGCTGTGGAGTGATGATGGCGCGTCCAGTAGAGTAACGGTGCGCGGAGCTGCTGAGTGAGGATGGAGCGTCTGGCTGAATGGCGATGCGCGGAGCTGTTGAGTAATGACGACGCGTTCAGTAGAGTGGCGACGCGTGGAGCTGCCGAGTGATGATGGAGCGTCTGGCTGGATGGCGATGCGCGTAGCTGCCGAGTGATGACGACATGACCAGTAGAGTGATGGCGCGCGGAGCTGCCGTGTGACGATGGGGCGTCTAGGTGAATGGCGATGCGCGGAGCTACCCAGTGATGACGACGCGTCGAGTAGATTGACGACGCACGGAGCTGCCGAGTGACGATGGAGCGTCTGGCTGAATGGTGATGTGCGGAGCTGCCAAGTGATGACGATGCGTCGAGTAGATTGACGGCGCACGGAGCTGCCGAGTGACGCTGGAGCGTCTTGCTGAATGGCAACGCGCGGAGCTGCCGAATGAAGATGACACGTCCAGTAGAGTGACGGCATGCGAAGCTGCTGAGTGACGATGGAGCGTCTTGCTGAATGGCGAGGTGTGGAGCTGCCGAGTGATGACGACGCGTCGAGAAGAGTGATGGCACGCGGAGCTACCGAGTGATGACGACGCGTCCAGTAGAGTGACGGCGCGCAGAGCTGCCGAGTGATGATGGAGCGTCTGGCTGAATTGCGATGCGCGGAGCTGCCGAGTGATGACGACGCGTCGAGTAGACGGACGGTGAGTGGAGCTGCCAAGTGACGATGGAGCGTCTGGGTGAATGGCGATGCGCGGAGCTGCCGAGTGGTGATGACGCGTCCAGTAGAGTGACGGCGCGCGGAGCTTCCGAGTGACGATGGAGCGTCTGGCTGAATGGTGAGGCGCGGAGCTGCAAGTGATGACGACGCGTACAGTAGAGTGACGGCGCGCGGAGCTGCCGAGTGATGATGGAGCGTATGGCGGAATGGCGATGCGCTGAGCTGCCAAGTGATGACGACGCATCCAGTGGAGTGATGGCGCACGGAGCTGCCGAGTGACGATGGAGCGTCTGGCTGAATGGCGATGCTCGGAGCTGCCGAGTGATGACGACGCGTCCAGTAGAGTGACGGTGAGCGGAGTTGCCGAGTGACGATGGAGCGTCTGGGTGAATGGCGATGCGCGGAGTTGCCGAGTGATAATGACGTGTCCAGTAGAGTGACGGCGCCTGGAGCTTCTGAGTGACGATGGAGCGTCTGGGTGCATGGCGTTGCGCGGAGCTGCCAAGTGATGATGACGCGTCTAGTAGAGTGACGGCGCGTGGAGCTGCCAAGTGACGATGGAGTGTCTTGCTTAGTGGCGATGCGCAGAGCTATCGAGTGATTACGACGCGTCCAGTAGAGCGACGACGTGCGGAGGTGCCAAGTGACGATGGAGCATATGGCGGAATGGCGATGCGCGGAGCTGCCGAGTGACGATGGAGCGTCTAGCTGAATGGCGATGCGCGGAGCTGCCGAGTGATGATGACGCGTCCAGTAGAGTGACAACGCGCGGAGCTGCCGATTGACGATGGAGCGTCTGGGTGAATGGCGATGCGCGGAGCTGCCGAGTGATGACGACGCGTCTAGTAGAGTGACAGCGCGCGGAGCTACCGAGTGAGGATGGAGCGTCTGGCTGAATGGCGATGCGTGGAGCTGCCGAGTGACGACGACGCGTCCATTAGAGTGACGGCACACGAAGCTGCCGAGTGACGATGGAGCGTTTGGCTGAATGGCGATGCGCGGAGATGCCGAGTGATGACGACGCGTCTAGTAGAGTGATGGCGCGCGGAGCTGGCGAGTGACGATTGATCGTTTGGCTTAATGGCGACGCGCGAAGCTGCCGAGTGATGACGACGTGTCCAGTAGAGTGATGGCACGCGGAGCTGCCGAGTGACGATGGAGCGTCTGGCTGAACGGCGAGGCGCGGAGCTGCCGAGTGACGACGACGCGTCCAGTAGAGTGACTGCGCACGGAACTACCGAGTGACGATGGAGCGTCTGGGTGAATGGCGATAAGCGGAGCTGCCGAGTGATGATGACGCGTCCAGTAGAGTGATGGCGCGTGGAGCTGCCGAGTGACGATGGAGCGTCTGGGTGAATGGCGATGCGCGGAGCTGCCGAGTGATGATGACGCGTCCAGTAGAGTGATGGCGCGTGGAGCTGCCGAGTGACGATGGAGTGTATGGCGGAATGGCGATGCGCGGAGCGGCCGAGTGATGACGACGCGTCCAGTAGAGTGACGGCGCGTGGAGCTACCGAGTGACGATGGAGCGTCTGGCTTAATGGAGATGCGCAGAGCTGCCGAGTGATGACGACGCGTCCAGTAGAGTGACGCCGCGCGGAGCTGCTGAGTGACGATGGAGCGTCTAGTTGAATGGCGATGCACGGAGCTGCCGAGAGATGACGACGCGTCGAGTAGAGTGACGGCACGCGGAGCTGCCGAGTGACGATGAAGCGTCTGGGTGAATGGCGAATCGGGGATCTGCCGAGTTATGACGACGCGTCAAGTAGAGTGACGACGCGTAGAGCTGCCGACTGACGATGGAGCATTTGGCTGAATGGCGACGCGCGGAGCTGCCGAGTGATGACGACGCGTCTAGTAGAGTGATGGCGCATAGAGCTGCCAAGTGACGATGGAGCGTCTGGCTGAATGGCGAGGCGCGGAGCTGCCGAGTGATGACGACGCGTCGTGTAGTGGGACGGCATGCGGAACTACCGAGTGACGATGGAGCGTCTGGCTGAATGGCGAGGCGCGGAGCTGCCGAGTGATGACGATGCGTCGTGTAGTGGGACGGCATGCGGAACTACCGAGTGACGATGGAGCGTCTGGGTGAATGGCGATGCGCGGAGCTACCGAGTGATGATGACGCGTCCAGTAGAGTGACGGCGCGTGGAGCTGCCGAGTGACGATGGAGCGTATGGCGGAATGGCGATGCGCGGAGTTGCCGAGTGATGATGATGCGTCCAGTAGAGTGACGGCAGACAGAGCTGCCGAGTGATGATGGAGCGTCTGGGTGACTGGCGATGCGCGGAGCTACCGATAGATGACGACGCGTCCAGTAGAGTGACGGCACGTGGACCTGCCGAGTGACGATGAAGCGTCTGGGTGAATGGCTATGCGTGGAGCTACCGAGTGATGATGACGCGTCTAGTAGAGTGACGGCGCGCGGAGCTACCGAGTGACGATGGAGCATCTGGCTGAATGGCGATGCGCAGAGCTATCGAGTGATGACGACGCGTCCAGTAGAGTGACGGCGCGCGGAGCTGCCGAGTGACGATGGAGCTTATGGCGGAATGGCGATGCATGGAGCTGCCGAGTGATGACGCCGCGTCCAGTAGAGTGACGACGCGCGGAGCTACCGAGTGACGCTGGAGTGTCTGGCTGAATGGCGATGCGCGGAGCTGTCGAGTGATGATGACGCGTCGAGTAGAGTGCGGCGCGCGGAGGTGCCGAGTGACGATGGAGCGTCTAGGTGAGTGGCGATGCGCGGAGTTGCCGAGTGATGACGACGCGTCCAGTAGACTGACGGCGCGCGGAGCTGTCGAGTGATGATGACGCGTCGAGTAGAGTGACGGCGCACGGAGGTGCCGAGTGACGATGGAGCGTCTGGGTGAGTGGCGATGCGCGGAGTTGCCGAGTGACAATGGAGCGTCTGGCTGAATGGCGATGCGCGGAGCTGCCGGGTGATGACGACGCGTCCAGTAGAGTGACGGCGTGCGGAGCTGCTGAGTGACGATGGAACGTCTGGCTGAATGGCGATGCGCGGAGCTGCCGAGTGATGACGACAGGTCTAGTAGAGTGACGGCGCACGGAGCTGCCGAGTGATGACGACGCGTCCAGTAGAGTGACAGCGCTTGGAACGGTCGAGTGATGATGGAGCGTCGTGGTGAATGGCGATCCACGGAGCTGCCGAGTGATGATGACGCGTCTAGTAGAGTGACGGCGCGCGGAGGTGCCGAGTGACGATGGCTTGTCTGGCTGAATGGCGATGCGTAGAGCTAGCGAGTGATGACGACGCGTCCAGTAGAGTGACGGCGCACGGAGGTGCCGAGTGACGACGGACCGTATGGCGGAATGGCGATGCGCGGAGCTGCCGAGTGATGACGACACGTCCAGTAGAGTGACGGCGCGCGAAGCTACCGAGTGACGATGTAGCGTCTAGCTGAATGGCGATGCGCGAAGCTGCCGAGTGATGACGACGCGTCCAGTAGAGTGATGGCGCGTGGAGCTGTCGAGTGACGATGGAGCGTCTGGCTGAATGGCGATGCGTGGAGCTGCCGAGTGATGACGACACATCCAGTAGAGTGACGGCACGCAGAGCTGCCGAGTGATGTGGAGCGTCTGGGTGAATGGCGGTGTGCGGAGCTGCCGAGTGCCGATGGAGCGTCTGGGTGAATTACAATGCGCGAAGCTGTCAAGTGATGATGACGCTCCAGTAGAGTGACGGCGCGCGGAGGTGCCGAGTGACGATGGAGTGTCTAGGTGAATGGCGATGAGAGGAGCTACCGAGTGATGATGACGCGTCCAGTAGAGTGACGGCGCGCGGAGCTACCGAGTGACGATGGCTTGTCTGGCTGAATGGCGATGCGTAGAGCTAGCGAGTGATGACGACGCGTCCAGTAGAGTGACGGCGCGCGGAGGTGCCGAGTGACGATGGACCGTATGGCAGAATGGCGATGCACGGAGCTGCCGAGTGATGACGACACGTCCATTATGGTGATGGCGCGTGGAGCTGCCGAGTGACGATGGAGCGTCTAGTTGAATGGCGATGCGCGGAGCTGCCGAGTGATGACGACGCGTCCAGTAGAGTGACGGCACGCGGAGCTGCCAAGTGACGATGGAGCGTCTGGGTGAATGGCGATGCGCGGGGGCTGCCGTGTGATGACGACGCGTCAAGTAGAGTGACGGCACGCGGAGCTGCCGAGTGACGATGGAGCGTGTTGCTGAATGGCGATGCGTGGAGCTGTGGAGTGATGATGGCGCGTCCAGTAGAGTAACGGTGCGCGGAGCTGCTGAGTGAGGATGGAGCGTCTGGCTGAATGGCGATGCGCGGAGCTGTTGAGTAATGACGACGCGTTCAGTAGAGTGACGACGCGTGGAGCTGCCGAGTGATGATGGAGCGTCTGGCTGGATGGCGATGCGCGTAGCTGCCGAGTGATGACGACATGACCAGTAGAGTGATGGCGCGCGGAGCTGCCGTGTGACGATGGGGCGTCTAGGTGAATGGCGATGCGCGGAGCTACCCAGTGATGACGACGCGTCGAGTAGATTGACGACGCACGGAGCTGCCGAGTGACGATGGAGCGTCTGGCTGAATGGTGATGTGCGGAGCTGCCAAGTGATGACGATGCGTCGAGTAGATTGACGGCGCACGGAGCTGCCGAGTGACGCTGGAGCGTCTTGCTGAATGGCAATGCGCGGAGCTGCCGAATGAAGATGACACGTCCAGTAGAGTGACGGCATGCGAAGCTGCTGAGTGACGATGGAGCGTCTTGCTGAATGGCGAGGCGTGGAGCTGCCGAGTGATGACGACGCGTCGAGAAGAGTGATGGCACGCGGAGCTACCGAGTGATGACGACGCGTCCAGTAGAGTGACGGCGCGCAGAGCTGCCGAGTGATGATGGAGCGTCTGGCTGAATTGCGATGCGCGGAGCTGCCGAGTGATGACGACGCGTCGAGTAGACGGACGGTGAGTGGAGCTGCCAAGTGACGATGGAGCGTCTGGGTGAATGGCGATGCCCGGAGCTGCCGAGTGATGACGACGCGTCCAGTAGAGTGACGGTGAGCGGAGCTGCCGAGTGGTGATGACGCGTCCAGTAGAGTGACGGCGCGCGGAGCTTCCGAGTGACGATGGAGCGTCTGGCTGAATGGCGAGGCGCGGAGCTGCAAGTGATGACGACGCGTACAGTAGAGTGACGGCGCGCGGAGCTGCTGAGTGATGATGGAGCGTATGGCGGAATGGCGATGCGCTGAGCTGCCAAGTGATGACGACGCATCCAGTGGAGTGATGGCGCACGGAGCTGCCGAGTGACGATGGAGCGTCTGGCTGAATGGCGATGCCCGGAGCTGCCGAGTGATGACGACGCGTCCAGTAGAGTGACGGTGAGCGGAGTTGCCGAGTGACGATGGAGCGTCTGGGTGAATGGCGATGCGCGGAGTTGCCGAGTGATAATGACGTGTCCAGTAGAGTGACGGCGCCTGGAGCTTCTGAGTGACGATGGAGCGTCTGGGTGCATGGCGTTGCGCGGAGCTGCCAAGTGATGATGACGCGTCTAGTAGAGTGACGGCGCGTGGAGCTGCCAAGTGACCATGGAGTGTCTTGCTTAGTGGCGATGCGCAGAGCTATCGAGTGATTACGACGCGTCCAGTAGAGCGACGACGTGCGGAGGTGCCAAGTGACGATGGAGCATATGGCGGAATGGCGATGCGCGGAGCTGCCGAGTGACGATGGAGCGTCTAGCTGAATGGCGATGCGCGGAGCTGCCGAGTGATGATGACGCGTCCAGTAGAGTGACAACGCGCGGAGCTGCCGATTGACGATGGAGCGTCTGGGTGAATGGCGATGCGCGGAGCTGCCGAGTGATGACGACGCGTCTAGTAGAGTGACAGCGCGCGGAGCTACCGAGTGAGGATGGAGCGTCTGGCTGAATGGCGATGCGTGGAGCTGCCGAGTGACGACGACGCGTCCATTAGAGTGACGGCACACGAAGCTGCCGAGTGACGATGGAGCGTTTGGCTGAATGGCGATGCGCGGAGATGCCGAGTGATGACGACGCGTCTAGTAGAGTGATGGCGCGCGGAGCTGGCGAGTGACGATTGATCGTTTGGCTTAATGGCGACGCGCGAAGCTGCCGAGTGATGACGACGTGTCCAGTAGAGTGATGGCACGCGGAGCTGCCGAGTGACGATGGAGCGTCTGGCTGAACGGCGAGGCGCGGAGCTGCCGAGTGACGACGACGCGTCCAGTAGAGTGACTGCGCACGGAACTACCGAGTGACGATGGAGCGTCTGGGTGAATGGCGATAAGCGGAGCTGCCGAGTGATGATGACGCGTCCAGTAGAGTGATGGCGCGTGGAGCTGCCGAGTGACGATGGAGCGTCTGGGTGAATGGCGATGCGCGGAGCTGCCGAGTGATGATGACGCGTCCAGTAGAGTGATGGCGCGTGGAGCTGCCGAGTGACGATGGAGTGTATGGCGGAATGGCGATGCGCGGAGCGGCCGAGTGATGACGACGCGTCCAGTAGAGTGACGGCGCGTGGAGCTACCGAGTGACGATGGAGCGTCTGGCTTAATGGAGATGCGCAGAGCTGCCGAGTGATGACGACGCGTCCAGTAGAGTGACGCCGCGCGGAGCTGCTGAGTGACGATGGAGCGTCTAGTTGAATGGCGATGCACAGAGCTGCCGAGAGATGACGACGCGTCGAGTAGAGTGACGGCACGCGGAGCTGCCGAGTGACGATGAATCGTCTGGGTGAATGGCGAATCGGGGATCTGCCGAGTTATGACGACGCGTCAAGTAGAGTGACGACGCGCAGAGCTGCCGACTGACGATGGAGCATTTGGCTGAATGGCGACGCGCGGAGCTGCCGAGTGATGACGACGCGTCTAGTAGAGTGATGGCGCGTAGAGCTGCCAAGTGACGATGGAGCGTCTGGCTGAATGGCGAGGCGCGGAGCTGCAGAGTGATGACGACGCGTCGTGTAGAGGGACGGCATGCGGAACTACCGAGTGACGATGGAGCGTCTGGGTGAATGGCGATGCGCGGAGCTACCGAGTGATGATGACGCGTCCAGTAGAGTGACGGCGCGTGGAGCTGCCGAGTGACGATGGAGCGTATGGCGGAATGGCGATGCGCGGAGTTGCCGAGTGATGATGATGCGTCCAGTAGAGTGACGGCGCGTGGAGCTGCCGAGTGGTGATGGAGCGTCTGGCTGAATGGCGATGTGCGGAGCTTCCGAGTGATGGCGACGCGTCCGGTAGAGTGACGGCAGACGGAGCTGCCGAGTGATGATGGAGCGTCTGGGTGACTGGCGATGCGCGGAGCTACCGATTGATGACGACGCGTCCAGTAGAGTGACGGCACGTGGACCTGCCGAGTGACGATGAAGCGTCTGGGTGAATGGCTATGCGTGGAGCTACCGAGTGATGATGACGCGTCTAGTAGAGTGACGGCGCGCGGAGCTACCGAGTGACGATGGAGCATCTGGCTGAATGGCGATGCGCAGAGCTATCGAGTGATGACGACGCGTCCAGTAGAGTGACGGCGCGCGGAGCTGCCGAGTGACGATGGAGCTTATGGCGGAATGGCGATGCATGGAGCTGCCGAGTGATGACGCCGCGTCCAGTAGAGTGACGACGCGCGGAGCTACCGAGTGACGCTGGAGTGTCTGGCTTAATGGCGATGCGCGGAGCTGTCGAGTGATGATGACGCGTCGAGTAGAGTGCGGCGCGCGGAGGTGCCGAGTGACGATGGAGCGTCTAGGTGAGTGGCGATGCGCGGAGTTGCCGAGTGATGACGACGCGTCCAGTAGACTGACGGCGCGCGGAGCTGTCAAGTGATGATGACGCGTCGAGTAGAGTGACGGCGCGCGGAGGTGCCGAGTGACGATGGAGCGTCTGGGTGAGTGGCGATGCGCGGAGTTGCCGAGTGATGACGACGCGTCCAGTAGACTGACGGCGCGCGGAGCTGCCGAGCAACGATGGAGCGTCTCGCTGAATGGCGATGCGTGGAGCTGCCGAGTGATGATGACGTGTCCAGTAGACTGACGGCGCGCGGAGCTGCCGAGTGACGATGGAGCATCTAGCTGAATGGCGATGCGTGGAGCTGACGAGTGATGATGACGTGTCCAGTAGAGTGACGGCGCGCGGAGCTGCCGAGTGACTATGGAGCGTTTGTGTGAATTGCGATGCGCGGAGCTACCGAGCGATCACGACGCATCAAGTAGAGTGACGGCGCGTGGAGCTGCCGAGTGACGATGGAGGGTCTGGCTGAATGGCGATGCGCAGAGCTGCCGAGTGATGACGACGCGTCCAGTAGAGTGACGGCGTGCGGAGCTGCCGAGTGACGATGGAGCATTGGGCTGAATATCGATGCGCGGAGTTGCCGAGTGATGACGACACGTCCAGTAGAGTGATGGCGTGCGGAGCTGCCGAGTGGCGATGGAGCGTCTGGCTGAATGGCGAGGCGCGGAGCTGCAGAGTGATGACGACACATCCAGTGGAGTGATGGCGCGCGGAACTGCTGAGTGATGATGGAGCGTCTGGGTGAATGGCGATGCGCGGAGCTGCCGAGTCATGATGACGCGTCCAGTAGAGTGACGGCACGCGGAGCTGCCGAGTGACGATGGAGCGTCTGGCGTAATGGCGAGGCGCAGAGCTATCGAGTGATGACTCCAGTAGAGTGACGGCGCGCGGAGCTGCCGAGTGACGATGGAGCGTATGGCGGAATGGCGCTGCTTGGAGCTGTCGAGTGATGACGACACGCCCAGTAGAGTGACGGCGCGCGGAGCTGCCGAGTGATGGCGGAGCGTCTGGCTGAATGGCGATGCGCGGAGCTATCGAGTGATGACGACGCGTCTAGTAGAGTGTCGGGGCGCGGAGCTCCTGAGTGACGATGGAGCGTCTGGGTGAATGGCGATGCGCGGAGCTACCGAGTGACGATGTAGCGTCTGGGTGACTGGCGATGCGCGGAGCTGCGGAGTGATGACGACGCGTCCAGTAGAGTAAAGGCGCGCAGAGCTGCCGACAAACGATGGAGCGTCTGGCTGAATGGCGATGCGTGGAGCTGCCGAGTGATGATGACGCGTCCAGTAGAGTGACGGCATGCGTAGCTACCGACTGACGATGGAGCATCTGGGTGAATGGCGATGCGCGGAGCTGCCGAGTCATGATGACGCGTCCAGTAGAGTGACGGCACGTGGAGCTGCCGAGTGACGATGGAGCGTCTGGCGTAATGGCGAGGCGCAGAGCTATCGAGTGATGACTCCAGTAGAGTGACGGCGCGCGGAGCTGCCGAGTGACGATGGAGCGTATGGCGGAATGGCGCTGCTTGGAGCTGTCGAGTGATGACGACACGCCCAGTAGAGTGACGGCACACGAAGCTGCCGAGTGATGACGGAGCATCTGGGTGAATGGCGATGCGCGGAGCTAGCGAGTGATGACGATGCGTCTAGTAGAGTGTCGGCGCGCGGAGCTCCTGAGTGACGATGGAGCGTCTGGGTGAATGCCGATGCGCGGAGCTGCCGAGTGATGCTGACACGTCGAGTAGAGTGACGGCGCGCGGAGTTGCCGAGTGACGATGGAGCGTCTGGGTGACTGGCGATGCGCGGAGCTGCGGAGTGATGAGGACGCGTCCAGTAGAGTGACGGTGCGCGGAGCTGCCGAGTGACGATGGAGCGTCTGGCTGACTGGCGATGCGTAGAGCTATCGAGTGATGACGACGCATTGAGTAGAGTGACCGTGCGTGGAGCTGCCGAGTGATGATGGAGCATATGGCGGAATGGCGATGCGCGGAGCTGCTGAGTGATGACGACGCACCTAGTAGACTAACGGCGCGCGGAGCTGCCGAGTGATAATGGAGCGTCTGGCTGAATAGCGATGCACGGATCGGCCGAGTGATGACGACGCGTCCAGTAGATTGACGGCGTGTGGAGCCGCCGAGTGACGATGAAGCGTCTGGCTGATTGGCGAAGCACGGAGCTATCGAGTGAAGACGACGCGTCCAGTACAGTGACGGCGCGCAGAGGTGCCGAGTGATGATGGAGCGTCTGGCTGAATGGCGATGCACTGAGTTGCCGAGTGATGATGACGCGTCGAGTGGAGTGACGGCGCGCGGAGCTGCCGAGTGACGATGGAGCGTCTGGGTGAGTGGCGATGCGCGGAGTTGCCGAGTGATGCCGACGCGTCCAGTAGACTGACGGCGCGCGAAGCTGCGGAGCAACGATGGAGCATCTGGCTGAATGGCGATGCGTGGAGCTACCGAGTGATGATGACGCATCCAGTAGAGTGACGGCGCGCGGAGCTGCCGAGTGACGATGGAGCATCTAGCTGAATGGCGATGCACAGAGCTGTCGAGTGATGACGAGGCGTCCACTAGAGTGACGGCGCGCGGAGCTGCCGAGTGGTGATGGAGTGTCTGGCTGAATGGCGATGCGCGGAGCTGCCGAGTGATGACGACGCGTCTAATAGAGTGACGGCGCGCGGAGCTGCCGAGTGATGATGGAGCGTCTGGGTGAATGGCGATGCGCGGAGCTGCCGAGTGATGATGACACGTCGAGTAGAGTGATGGCGCGCGGAGCTGCGGAGTGACGATGGAGTGTCTGGGTGAATGGCGATGCGCGGAGCTGTCGAGTGATGATGACGCGTCCAGTAGAGTGACGGCGCGCGGAGCTGCCGAGTGACGATGGAACGTCTGGCTGAATGGCGATACGCAGAGCTATCGAGTGATGACGACGCGTCCAATAGAGTGACGGCGCCTGGAGCTGCCGAGTGACAATGGAGCGTATGGCGGAATGGCGATGCGCGGAGCTACCGAGTGATGACGAAGCGTCCAGTAGAGTGATGGCGCGTGGAGCTGCCGAGTGACGATGGAGCGTCTGGCTGAATGGCGATGCGCGGAGCTGTCGAGTGATGACGACTCGTCCAGTAGAGTGACGGCGCGCGGAGCTGCCGAGTGACGATGGAGCGTCTGGGTGAATGGCGATGCGCGGAGCTGTCGGGTGATGACGACTCGTCCAGTAGAGTGACGGCGCGCGGAGCTGCCGAGTGACGATGGAGCGTCTGGGTGAATGGCGATGCACGGAGCTGTCGAGTGATGATGACGCGTCCAGTAGAGTGACGGCGTGCGGAGCTGCGAGTGACGATGGAGCGTCTAGCTGAATGGCGATGCGCGAAGCTGCCGAGTGATGACGACGCGTCCAGTAGAGTGATGGCGCGTGGAGCTGCCGAGTGACGATGGAGCGTCTGGCTGAATGGCGATGTGTGGAGCTGCCGAGTGATGACGACACGTCCAGTAGAGTGACGGCGCGCAGAGCTGCCGAGTGATATGGAGCGTCTGGGTGAATGGCGGTGTGCGGAGCTGCCGAGTGCCGATGGAGCGTCTGGGTGAATGACAATGCGCAAAGCTGTCAAGTGATGATGACGCGTCCAGTAGAGTGACGGCGCGCGGAGGTGCCGAGTGACGATGGAGTGTCTAGGTGAATGGCGATGAGAGGAGCTACCGAGTGATGATGACGCGTCCAGTAGAGTGACGGCACGCGGAGCTACCGAGTGACGATGGCTTGTCTGGCTGAATGGCGATGCGTAGAGCTAGCGAGTGATGACGACGCGTCCAGAAGAGTGATGGAGCGTCTGGGTGACTGGCGATGCGCGGGGGCTGCCGTGTGATGACGACGCGTCAAGTAGAGTGACGGCACGCGGAGCTGCCGAGTGACGATGGAGCGTGTTGCTGAATGGCGATGCGTGGAGCTGTGGAGTGATGATGGCACGTCCAGTAGAGTAACGGTGCGCGGAGCTGCTGAGTGAGGATGGAGCGTCTGGCTGAATGGCGATGCGCGGAGCTGTTGAGTAATGATGACGCGTTCAGTAGAGTGACGACGCGTGGAGCTGCCGAGTGATGATGGAGCGTCTGGCTGGATGGCGATGCGCGTAGCTGCCGAGTGATGACGACATGACCAGTAGAGTGATGGCGCGCGGACCTGCCATGTTACGATGGGGCGTCTAGGTGAATGGCGATGCGCGGAGCTACCAAGTGATGACGACGCGTCGAGTAGATTGACGACGCACGGAGCTGCCGAGTGACGATGGAGCGTCTGGCTGAATGGTGATGTGCGGAGCTCCCAAGTGATGACGATGCGTCGAGTAGATTGACGGCGCACGGAGCTGCCGAGTGACGCTGGAGCGTCTTGCTGAATGGCAATCCGCGGAGCTGCCGAATGAAGATGACACGTCCAGTAGATTGACGGCATGCGAAGCTGCCGAGTGACGATGGAGCATCTTGCTGAATGGCGAGGCGTGGAGCTGCCGAGTGATGACGACGCGTCGAGAAGAGTGATGGCACGCGGAGTTGCCGAGTGATGACGACGCGTCCAGTAGAGTGACGGCGCGCGGAGCTGCCGAGTGATGATGGAGCGTCTGGCTGAATGGCGATGCGCGGAGCTGCCGAGTGATGACGACGCGTCGAGTAGACGGACGGTGAGTGGAGCTGGCAAGTGACGATGGAGCGTCTGGGTGAATGGCGATGCGCGGAGCTGCCGAGTGATGATGACGCGTCCAGTAGAGTGACGGCGCGCGGAGCTTCCGAGTGACGATGGAGCGTCTGGCTGATTGGCGAGGCGCGGAGCTACAAGTGATGACCACGCGTACAGTAGAGTGACGGCGCGCGGAGCTGCCGAGTGATGATGGAGCGTATGGCGGAATGGCGATGCGCTGAGCTGCCAAGTGATGACGACGCATCCAGTGGAGTGATGGCGCACGGAGCTGCCGAGTGACGATGGAGCATCTGGCTCTATGGCGATGCCCGGAGCTGCCGAGTGATGCCGACGCGTCCAGTAGAGTGAAGTGAGCGGAGTTGCCGAGTGACGATGGAGCGTCTGGGTGAATGGCGATGCGCGGAGTTGCCGAGTGATAATGACGTGTCCAGTAGAGTGACGGCGCCCGGAGCTTCTGAGTGACGATGGAGCGTCTGGGTGAATGGCGTTGCGCGGAGCTGCCAAGTGATGATGACGCGTCTAGTAGAGTGACGGCGCGTGGAGCTGCCAAGTGACGATGGAGTGTCTTGCTGAGTGGCGATGCGCAGAGCTATCGAGTGATTACGACGCGTCCAGTAGAGCGACGACGTGCGGAGGTGCCAAGTGACGATGGAGCATATGGCGGAATGGCGATGCGCGGAGCTGCCGAGTGACGATGGAGCGTCTAGCTGAATGGCGATGCGCGGAGCTGCCAAGTGATGATGTCGCGTCCAGTAGAGTGATGGCGCGCGGAGCTGCCGATTGACGATGGAGCGTCTGGGTGAATGGCGATGCGCGGAGCTGCCGAGTGATGACGACGCGTCTAGTAGAGTGACAGCGCGCGGAGCTACCGAGTGAGGATGGAGCGTCTGGCTGAATTGCGATGCGTGGAGCTGCCGAGTGACGACGACGCGTCCATTAGAGTGACGGCACACGAAGCTGCCGAGTGACGATGGAGCGTTTGGCTGAATGGCGATGCGCGGAGATGCCGAGTGATGACGACGCGTCTAGTAGAGTGACGGCGCGCGGAGCTGGCGAGTGACGATTGATCGTTTGGCTTAATGGCGACGCGCGAAGCTGCCGAGTGATGACGACGTGTCCAGTAGAGTGATGGCACGCGGAGCTGCCGAGTGACGATGGAGCGTCTGGCTGAACGGCGAGGCGCGGAGCTGCCGAGTGACGACGACGCGTCCAGTAGAGTGACTGCGCACGGAACTACCGAGTGACGATGGAGCGTCTGGGTGAATGGCGATGCGCGGAGCTGCCGAGTGATGATGACGCGTCCTGTAGAGTGATGGCGCGTGGAGCTGCCAAGTGACGATGGAGCGTTTGGGTGAATGGCGATGCGCGGAGCTGCCGAGTGATGATGACGCGTCCAGTAGAGTGATGGCGCGTGGAGCTGCCGAGTGACGATGGAGTGTATGGCGGAATGGCGATGCGCGGAGCGGCCGAGTGATGACGACGCATCCAGTAGAGTGACGGCGCGTGGAGCTACCGAGTGACGATGGAGTGTCTGGCTTAATGGAGATGCGCGGAGCTGCCGAGTGATGACGACGCGTCCAGTAGAGTGACGCCGCGCGGAGCTGCTGAGTGACGATGGAGCGTCTAGTTGAATGGCGATGCACGGAGCTGCCGAGAGATGACGACGCGTCGAGTAGAGTGACGACGCGCGGAGCTGCCGACTGACGATGGAGCATTTGGCTGAATGGCGACGCGCGGAGCCGCCGAGTGATGACGACGCGTCTAGTAGAGTGATGGCGCGTAGAGCTGCCAAGTGACGATGGAGCGTCTGGCTGAATGGCGAGGCGCGGAGCTGCCGAGTGATGACGACGCGTCGTGTAGAGGGACGGCATGCGGAACTATCGAGTGACGATGGAGCGTCTGGGTGAATGGCGATGCGCGGAGCTACCGAGTGATGATGACGCGTCGTGTAGAGGGACGGCATGCGGAACTATCGAGTGACGATGGAGCGTCTGGGTGAATGGCGATGCGCGGAGCTACCGAGTGATGATGACGCGTCTAGTAGAGTGACGGCGCGCGGAGCTGCCGAGTGACGATGGAGCGTCTGGGTGAATGGCGTTGCGCGGAGCTGCCAAGTGATGATGACGCATCCAGTAGAGTGACGGCGCGTGGAGCTGCCAAGTGACGATGGAGTGTCTGGCTGAATGGCGATGTGCGGAGCTTCCGAGCGATGACGACGCGTCCGGTAGAGTGACGGCAGACGGAGCTGCCGAGTGATGATGGAGCATATGGCGGAATGGCGATGCGCGGAGCTGCCGAGTGACGATGGAGCGTCTAGCTGAATGGCGATGCGCGGAGCTGCCAAGTGATGATGTCGCGTCCAGTAGAGTGATGGCGCGCGGAGCTGCCGATTGACGATGGAGCGTCTGGGTGAATGGCGATGCGCGGAGCTGCCGAGTGATGACGACGCGTCTAGTAGAGTGACAGCGCGCGGAGCTACCGAGTGAGGATGGAGCGTCTGGCTGAATTGCGATGCGTGGAGCTGCCGAGTGACGACGACGCGTCCATTAGAGTGACGGCACACGAAGCTGCCGAGTGACGATGGAGCGTTTGGCTGAATGGCGATGCGCGGAGATGCCGAGTGATGACGACGCGTCTAGTAGAGTGACGGCGCGCGGAGCTGGCGAGTGACGATTGATCGTTTGGCTTAATGGCGACGCGCGAAGCTGCCGAGTGATGACGACGTGTCCAGTAGAGTGATGGCACGCGGAGCTGCCGAGTGACGATGGAGCGTCTGGCTGAACGGCGAGGCGCGGAGCTGCCGAGTGACGACGACGCGTCCAGTAGAGTGACTGCGCACGGAACTACCGAGTGACGATGGAGCGTCTGGGTGAATGGCGATGCGCGGAGCTGCCGAGTGATGATGACGCGTCCTGTAGAGTGATGGCGCGTGGAGCTGCCAAGTGACGTTGGAGCGTCTGGGTGAATGGCGATGCGCGGAGCTGCCGAGTGATGATGACGCGTCCAGTAGAGTGATGGCGCGTGGAGCTGCCGAGTGACGATGGAGTGTATGGCGGAATGGCGATGCGCGGAGCGGCCGAGTGATGACGACGCATCCAGTAGAGTGACGGCGCGTGGAGCTACCGAGTGACGATGGAGTGTCTGGCTTAATGGAGATGCGCGGAGCTGCCGAGTGATGACGACGCGTCCAGTAGAGTGACGCCGCGCGGAGCTGCTGAGTGACGATGGAGCGTCTAGTTGAATGGCGATGCACGGAGCTGCCGAGAGATGACGACGCGTCGAGTAGAGTGACGGCACGCGGAGCTGCCGAGTGACGATGAAGCGTCTGGGTGAATGGCGATGCGGGGATCTGCCGAGTTATGACGACGCGTCAAGTAGAGTGACGACGCGCGGAGGTGCCGACTGACGATGGAGCATTTGGCTGAATGGCGACGCGCGGAGCCGCCGAGTGATGACGACGCGTCTAGTAGAGTGATGGCGCGTAGAGCTGCCAAGTGACGATGGAGCGTCTGGCTGAATGGCGAGGCGCGGAGCTGCCGAGTGATGACGACGCGTCGTGTAGAGGGACGGCATGCGGAACTATCGAGTGACGATGGAGCGTCTGGGTGAATGGCGATGCGCGGAGCTACCGAGTGATGATGACGCGTCTAGTAGAGTGACGGCGCGCGGAGCTGCCGAGTGACGATGGAGCGTATGGCAGAATGGCGATGCGCGGAGTTGCCGAGGGATGATGATGCATCCAGTAGAGTGACGGTGCGTGGAGCTGCCGAGTGGTGATGGAGCGTCTGGCTGAATGGCGATGTGCGGAGCTTCCGAGCGATGACGACGCGTCCGGTAGAGTGACGGCAGACGGAGCTGCCGAGTGATGATGGAGCGTCTGGGTGACTGGCGATGCTCGGAGCTACCGATTGATGACGACGCGTCCAGTAGAGTGACGGCACGTGGACCTGCCGAGTGACGATGTAGCGTCTGGGTGAATGGCTATGCGTGGAGCTGCCGAGTGATGATGACGCGTCTAGTAGAGTGACGACGCGGGGAGCTACCGAGTGACGATGGAGCATTTGGCTGAATGGCGATGCGCAGAGCTATCGAGTGATGACGACGCATCCAGTAGAGTGACGGCGCGCGGAGCTGCCGAGTGACGATGGAGCTTATGGCGGAATGGCGATGCATGGAACTGCCGAGTGATGACGCCGCGTCCAGTAGAGTGACGACGCGCGGAGCTACCGAGTGACGCTGGAGTGTTTGGCTGAATGGCGATGCGCGGAGCTGTCGAGTGATGATGACGCGTCGAGTAGAGTGCGGCGCGCGGAGGTGCCGAGTGACGATGGAGCGTCTGGGTGAGTGGCGATGCGCGGAGTTGCCGAGTGATGACGACGCGTCCAGTAGACTGACGGCGCGCGGAGCTGTCGAGAGATGATGACGCGTCGAGTAGAGTGACGGCGTGCGGAGGTGCCGAGTGATGATGGAGCGTCTGGGTGAGTGGCGATGCGCGGAGTTGCCGAGTGATGAGGACGCGTCCAGTAGACTGACGGGGCGCGGAGCTGCCGAGCAACGATGGAGCGTCTCGCTGAATGGCGATGCGTGGAGCTGCCGAGTGATGATGACGTGTCCAGTAGAGTGACGGCGCGCGGAGATGCCGAGTGACGATGGAGCATCTAGCTGAATGGCGATGCGTGGAGCTGACGAGTGATGATGACGTGTCCAGTAGAGTGACGGCGCGCGGAGCTGCCGAGTGACGATGGAGCGTCTGTGTGAATTGCGATGCGCGGAGCTACCGAGCGATCACGACGCATCAAGTAGAGTGACGGCGCGTGGAGCTGCCGAGTGACGATGGAGGGTCTGGCTGAATGGCGATGCGCGAAGCTGCCGAGTGATGACGACGCGTCCAGTAGAGTGACGGCGTGCGGAGCTGCCGAGTGACAATGGAGCATTGGGCTGAATATCGATGCGCGGAGTTGCCGAGTGATGACGACACGTCCAGTAGAGTGATGGCGTGCGGAGCTGCCGAGTGGCGATGGAGCGTCTGGCTGAATGGTGAGGCGCGGAGCTGCAGAGTGATGACGACGCATCCAGTGGAGTGATGGCGCGCGGAACTGCCGAGTGATGATGGAGCGTCTGGGTGAATGGCGATGCGCGGAGCTGCCGAGTGATGATGACGCGTCCAGTAGAGTGACGGCACGCGGAGCTGCCGAGTGACGATGGAGCGTCTGGCGTAATAGCGAGGCGCAGAGCTATCGAGTGATGACTCCAGTAGAGTGACGGCGCGCGGAGCTGCCGAGTGACGATGGAGCGTATGGCGGAATGGCGCTGCTTGGAGCTGTCGAGTGATGACGACGCGCCCAGTAGAGTGACGGCGCACGAAGCTGCCGAGTGATGACGGAGCGTCTGGCTGAATGGCGATGCGCGGAGCTATCGAGTGATGACGACGCGTCTAGTAGAGTGTCGGCGCGCGGAGCTCCTGAGTGACGATGGAGCTATCGAGTGATGACGACGCGTCTAGTAGAGTGTCGATGCGCGGAGCTGCCGAGTGATGATGACACGTCGAGTAGAGTGATGGCGCGCGGAGTTGCCGAGTGACGATGGAGCGTCTGGGTGACTGGCGATGCGCGGAGCTGCAGAGTGATGATGACGCGTCCAGTAGAGTGACGGTGCGCGGAGCTGCCGAGTGACGATGGAGCGTCTGGCTGAATGGCGATGCGTAGAGCTATCGAGTGATGACGACGCGTTGAGTAGAGTGACTGTGCGTGGAGCTGCCGAGTGACGATGGAGCATATGGCGGAATGGCGATGCGCGGAGCTGCTGAGTGATGACGACGCACCCAGTAGACTAACGACGCGCGGAGCTGCCGAGTGATAATGGAGCGTCTGGCTGAATAGCGATGCGCGGATCTGCCGAGTGATGACGACGCGTCCAGTAGAGTGACGGCGTGTGGAGCCGCCGAGTGACGATGAAGCGTCTGGCTGATTGGCGAAGCGCGGAGCTATCGAGTGAAGACGACGCGTCCAGTAGAGTGACGGCGCGCAGAGGTGCAGAGTGATGATGGAGCGTCTGGCTGAATGGCGATGCACTGAGTTGCCGAGTGATGATGACGCGTCGAGTAGAGTGACGGCGCGCGGAGCTGCCGAGTGACGATGGAGCGTCTGGGTGAGTGGCGATGCGCGGAGTTGCCGAGTGATGACGATGCGTCCAGTAGACTGACGGCGCGCGGAGCTGCCGAGCAACGATGGAGCATCTGGCTGAATGGCGATGCGTGGAGCTGCCGAGTGATGATGACGCATCCAGTAGAGTGACGGCGCGCGGAGCTGCCGAGTGACGATGGAGCATCTAGTTGAATGGCGATGCACAGAGCTGTCGAGTGATGACGAGGCGTCCAGTAGAGTGACGGCGCGCGGAGCTGCCGAGTGGTGATGGAGTGTCTGGCTGAATGGCGATGCGCGGAGCTGCCGAGTGATGACGACGCGTCTAATAGAGTGACGGCGTGCGGAGCTGCCGAGTGACGATGGAGCGTCTGGGTGAATGGCGATGCGCGGAGCTGCCGAGTGATGATGACGCGTCGAGTAGAGTGATGGCGCGCGGAGCTGCGGAGTGACGATGGAGTGTCTTGGTGAATGGCGATGCGCGGAGCTGTCGAGTGATGATGACGCGTCCAGTAGAGTGACGGCACGCGGAGCTGCCGAGTGACGATGGAACGTCTGGCTGAATGGCGATGCGCAGAGCTATCGAGTGATGACGACGCGTCCAGTAGAGTGACGTCGCCTAGAGCTGCCGAGTGACAATGGAGGGTATGGCGGAATGGCGATGCGCGGAGCTACCGAGTGATGACGAAGCGTCCAGTAGAGTGATGGCGCGTGGAGCTGCCGAGTGACGATGGAGCGTCTGGCTGAATGGCGATGCGTGGAGCTGTCGAGTGATGACGACGCTTCCAGTAGAGTGACGGCGCGCGGAGCTACCGAGTGACGAAGGAGCGTCTGGGTGAATGGCGATGCACGGAGCTGTCGGGTGATGATGACGCGTCCAGTAGAGTGACGACGCGCGGAGCTGCCGAGTGACGATGGAGCGTCTGGGTGAATGGCGATGCATGGAGCTGTCGAGTGATGATGACGTGTCCAGTAGAGTGACGGCGTGCGGAGCTGCGAGTGACGATGGAGCGTTTGGCTGAATGATGATGCGCAGAGCTATCGAGTGATGACGACGCGTCGAGTAGAGTGATGGTGCGCGGAGCTGCCGAGTGACGATGGAGCGTATGGCAAAATGGCGATGCGCGGAGCTGCCGAGTGATGACGACGCGTCCAGTAGATTAACCGCACGTGGAGCTGCCGAGTGACGATGGAGCGTCTGGCTAAATGGCGATGCGCGGATCTGTCGAGTGACGACGGCGCACGGAGCTGCCGAGTGACGATGGAGCGTCTGGGTGAATGGCGATGCACGGAGCTGCCGAGTGATGATGACGTGTCCAGTAGAGTGACGGCGCGCGATGCTGTCGAGTGATGACGACGCGTCCAGTAGAGTGACGGTGCGCGGAGCTGCCGAGTGACGATGGAGCGTCTGGGTGAATGGCGATGCGCGGAGCTACCGAGTGATGACGACGCATCCAGTAGAGTGATGGCGCGTGGAGCTATCGAGTGACGATGGAGCGTCTGGCTGAATGGCGATGCGCGGAGCTGTCGAGTGATGACGACGCGTCCAATAGAGTGATGGCGCGCGGAGCTGCCGAGTGATGATGACGTGTCCAGTAGAGTGAAGGCGCGTGGAGCCGCCGAGTGACGATGGAGCGTCTGGCAGTATGGCGATGCACAGAGCTATCGAGTGATGACGACGCGTCTAGTAGAGTGACGGCGCGCGGAGCTGCCGAGTGACGATGGAGCGTATGGCAGAATGGCGATGCGCGGAGCTGTCGAGTGATGACGACGCGTCCAGTAGAGTGACGGCGCGCGGAGCTGCCGAGTGACGATGGAGCGTCTGGGTGAATGGCGATGCACAGAGCTGCCGAGTGATGATGATTCGTCCAGTAGAGTGACGACGCGCGAAGCTGCCGAGTGACGAAGGAGCTTCTGGGTGAATGGCGATGCGCGGAGCTGCCGAGTGATTATGATGCGTCCAGTAGGGTGACGGCGCGCGGAGCTGCCGAGTGATGACAACGCGTCTAGTAGAGTGACGGCGTGCGGAGCTACCGAGTGATGATGGAGCGACTGGGTGAATGGCGATGCGCGGAGCTGTCGAGTGATGATGACGCGTCTAGTAGAGTGACGGCGCACGGAGCTTCCGAGTGACGATGGAGCGTGTAGGTGAATGGCGATGCACGGAGCTGCCGAGTGATGATTACACGTCCAGTAGAGTGATGGTGAGTGGAGCTGCCGAGTGACGATGGAGCATCTAGCTGAATGGCGATGCACGGAGCTGGCGAGTGATGACGACACGTCCAGTAGAGTGACGGCGCGCGGAGCTGCCGAATGATGATGGAGCGTCTGGCTGAATGGCGATGCGTGGAGCTGCCGAGTGATGACGACGCGTCTAGTAGAGTGATGGCACGCGGAGCTACCGAGTGATGATGGAGCGTCTGGGTGAATGACGATGCGCGGAGCTGTCGAGTGATGATGACACGTCTAGTAGAGTGACGACGCGCGGAGCTTTCGAGTAACGATGGAGCGTGTAGGTGAATGGCGGTGCGCGGAGCTGCCGAGTGATGATTACGCGTCCAGTAGAGTGATGGTGCGTGGAGCTGCCGAGTGACGATGGAACGTCTGGCTGAATGGCGATGCGCATAGCTATCGAGCGATGATGACGCGTCCAGTAGACTGACGGCACGCGGAGCTGCCGTGTGACGATGGAACATATGGCGGAATGGCGATGCGTGGAGCTACCGAGGTATGACGACGCGTCCAGTAGAGTGACGGCGCGCGGAGCTATCGAGTGATGATGACGCGTCCAGTAGACTAACGGCACAAGGAGCTGCCGTGTGACGATGGAGCATATGGCAGAATGGCGATGCGTGGAGCTAGCGAGTGATGACGACGCGTCCAGTAGAGTGACGGCGTGCGGAACTGCCGAGTGACGATGGAGCGTCTGGCTGAATGGCGATGCGCGGAGCTACCGAGTGATGACGACGCGTCGAGTAGAGTGACGGCCCGTGGAGCTGCCGAGTGACGATGGAGCGTCTGGCTGAATGGCCATGCGCGGAGCTGCCGAGTGATGACAACGCCTCCCGTAGAGTGATGGCGTGCGGAGCTGCCGAGTGACGATGGAGCGTCCGGCTGAATGTCGATTCGCGGGAGTTGCCGAGTGATGAGAGCACGTCCAGTAGAGTGACGGTGCGTGGAGCTGCCGAGTGATGATGGAGCATCTGGCTGAATGGCGAGGCGCGGAGCTGTCGAATGATGACGACACGTCTAGTAGAGTGACGGCGCGCGGAACTGCCGAGTGACGATGGAGCGTCTAGGTGAATGGCGATGCGCGAGCTGTCAAGTGATGACGACGCGCCCAGTAGAGTGACGGCGCACGAAGCTGCCGAGTGATGATGGAGCGTCTGGCTGAATGGCGATGCGCGGAGCTATCGAGTGACGACGACGCGTCTAGCAGAGTGTTGGCGCGTGGAGCTGCTGAGTGACGATGGAGCGTCTAGGTGAATGGCGATGCGCGGAGCTGCCGAGTGATGATGACACGTCCAGTAGAGTGACGGTGCGCGGAGCTGCCGAGTGACGATGGAGCGTCTGGGTGACTTGGCGATGCGCGGAGCTACGGAGTGATGACGACGCGTCTAGTAGAGTGACAGCGCGCGGAGCTGCCAAGCGACGATGGAGCGTCTGGCTGAATTGCGATGCGTGGAGCTGCCGAGTGATGATGACGCGTCCAGTAGAGTGACGGCACGCATAGCTGCCGACTGACGATGGAGCATCTAGCTGAATGGCGATGCACGGAGCTGTCGAGTGATGACAACACGTCCAGTAGAGTGACGGCGCGCGGAGCTGCCGAATGATGATGGTGCCTCTGGCTGAATGGCGATGCACGGAGCTGCCGAGTGATGACGACGCGTCTAGTAGAGTGATGGCGTGCGGAGCTACCGAGTGAGGATGGAGCGTCTGGGTGAATGGCGATGCGCGGAGCTATCGATTGATGATGACGCGTCTAGTAGATTGACGGCGCGTGGAGCTTCTGAGTGACGATGGAGCGCGTAGGTGAATGGCGATGCGCGGAGCTGCCGAGTGATGATTAAGCGTCCAGTAGAGTGATGGTGCGTGGAGCTACCGAGTGACGATGGAACGTCTGGCTGAATGGCGATGCACATAGCTATCGGGCGATGATGACGCGTCCAGTAGACTGACGGCACGCGGAGCTACCGTGTGACGATGGAGCATTTGGCGGAATGGCTATGCACGGAGGTGCCGAGTGATGATGACACGTCGAGTAGAGTGACGGCGCACGGAGCTGCCGAGCGACGATGGAGTGTCTGGCTGAATGGCGATGCGTGGAGCTGCCAACTGATGATGACGCGTCCAGTAGAGTGACGGCACGCGGAGCTGCCGAGTGATGACGACGCGTCTAGTAGAGTGACGGCGCGCGGAGCTACCGAGTGATGATGGAGCGTCTGGGTGAATGGCTATGCGCGGAGCTGTCGAGTGATGATGACGCGTCTAGTAGAGTGACGGCGCGCGGAGCTTCCGAGTGACGATGGAGCGTGTAGGTGAATGGCGATGCGCGGAGCTGCCGAGTGATGATTACGCATCCAGTAGAGTGACGGTGCGTGGAGCTGTCGAGTGACGATGGAACGTCTGGCTTAATGGCGATGCGCATAGCTATCGAGGGATTATGACGCGTCAAGTAGACTGACGGCACGCGGAGCTGCCGTGTGACGATGGAGCATATGGCGGAATGGCGATGCGTGGAGCTACCGAGTGATGACAACGCGTCCAGTAGAGTGACGGCGTGCGGAACTGCCGAGTGACGATGGAGCGTCTGGCTGAATGGCGATGCGCGGAGCTACCGAGTTATGACGACGCGTCGAGTAGAGTGACGGCGCGTGGAGCTGCCGAGTGACGATGGAGCGTCTGGCTGAATGGCGATGCACGGAGCTGTCGAGTGATGACGACACGTTAGTAGAGTGACGGCATGCGGAGCTGCCGAGTGACGATGGAGCGTCTGGCTGAATGGCAATGCATGGAGCTGCCGAGTGATGACGACGCGTCTAGTAGAGTGAGGGCGCGCGGAGCTACCGAGTGATGATGGAGCGTCTGGGTGAATGGCGATGCGCGGAGTTGTCGAGTGATGATCACGCGTCTAGTAGAGTGACGGCGCGCGGAGCTGCCGAGTGACGATGGAGCGTGTAGGTGAATGGCGATGCGCGGAGCTGCCGAGTGATGATTACGCGTCCAGTAGACTGATGGTGCGTGGAGCTGCCGAGTGACGATGGAACGTCTGGCTGAATGGCGATGCGCAGAGCTATCGGGTGATGATGACGCATCCAGTAGAGTGACGGCGCGCGGAACTGCCATATGATGATGGAGCGTCTGGCTAAATAGCGAAGCGCGGAGCTGTCGAGTGATGACGACGCGTCTAGTAGAGTGGCGGCGCGCGGAGCTGCCGAGTGACGATGGAGCGTTTGGCAGAATTGCGATGCGCCGAGCTGCCGAGTGACGATGGAGCGTCTGGGTGAATGGCGATGAGTAGAGCTACCGAGTGTTGACGACGCGTCGAGTAGAGTGACGGCGCGTGGAGCTGCCGAGTGACGATGGAGCGTCTGGGTGAATGGCGATGCGCGGAGCTGCCGAGTGATGATGACACGTCGAGTAGAGTGACGGCGCGCGGAGCTGCCGAGTGACGATGAAGCGTCTGGGTGACTGGCGATGTGCGGAGCTGCGGAGTGATGACGACGCGTCCAGTAGAGTAAAGGCGCGCAGAGCTGCCGAGCAACGATGGAGCGTCTGGCTGAATGGCGATGCGTGGAGATGCCGAGTGATGATGACGCGTCCAGTAGAGTGACGGCGCGCGGAGCTGCCGATTGACGATGGAGCGTCTGGGTGAATGGCGATGCGCGGAGCTGCCGAGTGATAAAGACGCGTCTAGTAGAGTGACAGCGCGCGGAGCTACCGAGTGAGGATGGAGCGTCTGGCTGAATGGCGATGCGTGGAGCTGCCGAGTGACGACGACGCGTCCATTAGAGTGACGGCACACGAAGCTGCCGAGTGACGATGGAACGTTTGGCTGAATGGCGATGCGCGGAGATGCCGAGTGATGACGACGCGTCCAGTAGAGTGACGGCGCGCGGAGCTGGCGAGTGACAATCGATCGTTTGGCTTAATGGCGACGCGCGAAGCTGCCGAGTGATGACGACGTGTCCAGTAGAGTGATGGCACGCGGAGCTGCCGAGTGACGATGGAGCGTCTGGCTGAACGGCGAGGCGCGGAGCTGCCGAGTGACGACGACGCGTCCAGTAGAGTGACGGCGCACGGAACTACCGAGTGACGATGGAGCGTCTTGGTGAATGGCAACGCGCGGTGCTGTCGAGCGATGATGACGCGTCCAGTAGAGTGATGGCGCGTGGAGCTGCCGAGTGACGATGGAGCGTCTGGGTGAATGGCGATGCGCGGAGCTGCCGAGTGATGATGACGCGTCCAGTAGAGTGATGGCGCGGGCAGCTGCTGAGTGACGATGGAGTGTATGGCGGAATGGCGATGCGCGGAGCGGCCAAGTGATGACGACGCGTCCAGTAGAGTGACGGCGCGTGGAGCTGCCGAGTGACGATGGAGCGTCTGGCTTAATGGAGATGCGCGGAGCTGCCGAGTGATGACGACGCGTCCAGTAGAGTGACGCCGCGCGGAGCTGCTGAGTGACGATGGGGCGTCTAGTTGAATGGCGATGCACGGAGCTGCCGAGAGATGATGGTGCCTCTGGCTGAATGGCGATGCACGGAGCTGCCGAGTGATGACGACGCGTCTAGTAGAGTGATGGCGTGCGGAGCTACCGAGTGAGGATGGAGCGTCTGGGTGAATGGCGATGCGCGGAGCTATCGATTGATGATGACGCGTCTAGTAGATTGACGGCGCGCGGAGCTTCTGAGTGACGATGGAGCGCGTAGGTGAATGGCGATGCGCGGAGCTGCCGAGTGATGATTAAGCGTCCAGTAGAGTGATGGTGCGTGGAGCTGCCGAGTGACGATGGAACGTCTGGCTGAATGGCGATGCACATAGCTATCGGGCGATGATGACGCGTCCAGTAGACTGACGGCACGCGGAGCTACCGTGTGACGATGGAGCATTTGGCGGAATGGCTATGCACGGAGGTGCCGAGTGATGATGACACGTCGAGTAGAGTGACGGCGCGCGGAGCTGCCGAGCGACGATGGAGTGTCTGGCTGAATGGCGATGCGTGGAGCTGCCAACTGATGATGACGCGTCCAGTAGAGTGACGGCACGCGGAGCTGCCGAGTGATGACGACGCGTCTAGTAGAGTGACGGCGCGCGGAGCTACCGAGTGATGATGGAGCGTCTGGGTGAATGGCTATGCGCGGAGCTGTCGAGTGATGATGACGCGTCTAGTAGAGTGACGGCGCGCGGAGCTTCCGAGTGACGATGGAGCGTGTAGGTGAATGGCGATGCGCGGAGCTGCCGAGTGATGATTACGCATCCAGTAGAGTGACGGTGCGTGGAGCTGTCGAGTGACGATGGAACGTCTGGCTGATTGGCGATGCGCATAGCTATCGAGGGATGATGACGCGTCAAGTAGACTGACGGCACGCGGAGCTGCCGTGTGACGATGGAGCATATGGCGGAATGCCGATGCGTGGAGCTACCGAGTGATGACAACGCGTCCAGTAGAGTGACGGCGTGCGGAACTGCCGAGTGACGATGGAGCGTCTGGCTGAATGGCGATGCGCGGAGCTACCGAGTTATGACGACGCGTCGAGTAGAGTGACGGCGCGTGGAGCTGCCGAGTGATGATGGAGCGTCTGGCTGAATGGCGATGCACGGAGCTGTCGAGTGATGACGACACGTTAGTAGAGTGACGGCATGCGGAGCTGCCGAGTGACGATGGAGCGTCTGGCTGAATGGCGATGCATGGAGCTGCCGAGTGATGACGACGCGTCTAGTAGAGTGAGGGCGCGCGGAGCTACCGAGTGATGATGGAGCGTCTGGGTGAATGGCGATGCGCGGAGTTGTCGAGTGATGATCACGCGTCTAGTAGAGTGACGGCGCGCGGAGCTGCCGAGTGACGATGGAGCGTGTAGGTGAATGGCGATGCGCGGAGCTGCCGAGTGATGATTACGCGTCCAGTAGACTGATGGTGCGTGGAGCTGTCGAGTGACGATGGAACGTCTGGCTGAATGGCGATGCGCAGAGCTATCGGGTGATGATGACGCATCCAGTAGAGTGACGGCGCGCGGAACTACCATATGATGATGGAGCGTCTGGCTAAATGGCGAAGCGCGGAGCTGTCGAGTGATGACGACGCGTCTAGTAGAGTGGCGGCGCGCGGAGCTGCCGAGTGACGATGGAGCGTTTGGCAGAATTGCGATGCGCCGAGCTGCCGAGTGACGATGGAGCGTCTGGGTGAATGGCGATGAGTAGAGCTACCGAGTGTTGACGACGCGTCGAGTAGAGTGACGGCGCGTGGAGCTGCCGAGTGACGATGGAGCGTCTGGGTGAATGGCGATGCGCGGAGCTGCCAAGTGATGATGACACGTCGAGTAGAGTGACGGCGCGCGGAGCTGCCGAGTGACGATGAAGCGTCTGGGTGACTGGCGATGTGCGGAGCTGCGGAGTGATGACGACGCGTCCAGTAGAGTAAAGGCGCGCAGAGCTGCCGAGCAACGATGGAGCGTCTGGCTGAATGGCGATACGCGGAGATGCCGAGTGATGATGACGCGTCCAGTAGAGTGACGGCGCGCGGAGCTGCCGATTGACGATGGAGCGTCTGGGTGAATGGCGATGCGCGGAGCTGCCGAGTGATAAAGACGCGTCTAGTAGAGTGACAGCGCGCGGAGCTACCGAGTGAGGATGGAGCGTCTGGCTGAATGGCGATGCGTGGAGCTGCCGAGTGACGACGACGCGTCCATTAGAGTGACGGCACACGAAGCTGCCGAGTGACGATGGAACGTTTGGCTGAATGGCGATGCGCGGAGATGCCGAGTGATGACGACGCGTCCAGTAGAGTGACGGCGCGCGGAGCTGGCGAGTGACAATCGATCGTTTGGCTTAATGGCGATGCGCGAAGCTGCCGAGTGATGACGACGTGTCCAGTAGAGTGATGGCACGCGGAGCTGCCGAGTGACGATGGAGCGTCTGGCTGAACGGCGAGGCGCGGAGCTGCCGAGTGACGACGACGCGTCCAGTAGAGTGACGGCACGCGGAACTACCGAGTGACGATGGAGCGTCTTGGTGAATGGCAACGCGCGGTGCTGTCGAGTGATGATGACGCGTCCAGTAGAGTGATGGCGCGTGGAGCTGCCGAGTGACGATGGAGCGTCTGGGTGAATGGCGATGCGCGGAGCTGCCGAGTGATGATGACGCGTCCAGTAGAGTGATGGCGCGGGGAGCTGCTGAGTGACGATGGAGTGTATGGCGGAATGGCGATGCGCGGAGCGGCCAAGTGATGACGACGCGTCCAGTAGAGTGACGGCGCGTGGAGGTGCCGAGTGACGATGGAGCGTCTGGCTTAATGGAGATGCGCGGAGCTGCCGAGTGATGACGACGCATCCAGTAGAGTGACGCCGCGCGGAGCTGCTGAGTGACGATGGGGCGTCTAGTTGAATGGCGATGCACGGAGCTGCCGAGAGATGACGACACGTCCAGTAGAGTGACGGCACGCGGAGCTGCCGAGTGACGATGAAGCGTCTGGGTGAATAGCGATGCGGGGATCTGCCGAGTTATGACGACGCGTCAAGTAGAGTGACGACGCGCGGAGCTGCCGACTGACGATGGAGCATTTGGCTGAATGGCGACGCGCGGAGCTGCCGAGTGATGATGACGCGTCTAGTACAGTGATGGCGCGCAGAGCTGCCAAGTGACGATGGAGCGTCTGGCTGAATGGCGAGGCGCGGAGCTGCCGAGTGATGACGACACGTCGTGTAGAGGACGGCATGCGGAACTACCGAGTGACGATGGAGCGTGTGGGTGAATGGCGATGCGCGGAGCTACCGAGTGATGATGACGCGTCCAGTAGAGTGACGGCGCGCGGAGCTGCCGAGTGACGATGGAGCGTATGGCGGAATGGCGATGCGCGGAGCTGCCGAGTGATGACGATGCGTCCAGTAGAGTGACGGCGCGTGGAGCTGCCGAGTTGCGATGGAGCGTCTGGCTGAATGGCGATGTGCGGAGCTGCTGAGTGATGACGACGCGTCCAGCAGAGTGACGGCGCACGGAGCTGCCGAGTGATGATGGAGCTTCTGGGTGACTAGCGATTGGCGGAGCTACGGATTGATGACGACACGTCCAGTAGAGTGACGGCACGTGGAGCTGCCGAGTGACGATGAAGCGTCTAGGTGAATGGCTATGCGTGGAGCTGCCGAGTGATGATGACGCGTCTAGTAGAGTGACGGCGCGCGGAGCTACCGAGTGATGATGGAGCATCTGGCTGAATGGCGATGCGCAGAGCTATCGAGTGATGACGCCGCGTCCAGTAGAGTGACGACGCGCGGAGCTACCGAGTGACGCTGGAGTGTTTGGCTGAATGGCGATGCGCGGAGCTGTCGAGTGATGATGACGCGTCGAGTAGAGTGACGGCGTGCGGAGGTGCCGAGTGACGATGGAGCGTCTGGGTGAGTGGCGATGCGCGGAGTTGCCGATTTATGACGACGCGTCCAGTAGACTGACGGCGCGCAGAGCTGCCGAGCAACGATGGAGCGTCTCGCTGAATGGCGATGCGTGGAGCTGCCGAGTGATGATGACGTGTCCAGTAGAGTGACGGCGCGCGGAGCTGCCGAGTGACGATGGAGCATCTAGCTGAATGGCGATGCGTGGAGCTGACGAGTGATGATGACGTGTCCTGTAGAGTGACGGCGCGCGGAGCTGCCGAGTGACGATGGAGCGTCTGTGCGAATTGCGATGCGCGGACCTACCGAGCGATCACGACGCATCGAGTAGAGTGACGGCGCGTGGAGCTGCCGAGTGACGATGGAGGGTCTGGCTGAATGGCGATGCGCGGAGCTGCCGAGTGATGACGACGCGTCCAGTAGAGTGACGGCATGCGGAGCTGCCGAGTGACGATGGAGCATTGGGCTGAATATCAATGCGCGGAGTTGCTGAGTGATGACGACACGTCCAGTAGAGTGATGGCGTGCGGAGCTGCCGAGTGGCGATGGAGCGTCTGGCTGAATGGCGAGGCGCGGAGCTGCAGAGTGATGACGACGCATCCAGTGGAGTAATGGCGCCCGGAACTGCCGAGTGATGATGGAGCGTCTGGGTGAATGGCGATGCGTGGAGCTGCCGAGTGATGATGACGCGTCCAGTAGAGTGACGGCACGCGGAGCTGCTGAGTGACTATGGAGCGTCTGGCGTAATGGCGAGGCGCAGAGCTATCAAGTGATGACTCTAGTAGAGTGACGGCGCGCGGAGATGCCGAGTGACGATGGAGCATCTGGCTGAATGGCTATGCGCGAAGCTGTCGAGTGATGATGACGCGTCCAGTAGAGTGACGACGCGCGGAGCTGCCGAGGGGCGATAGAGCATCTGGCTGAATGGCTATGCGCGGAGCTGTCGAGTGATGGCGACGCGTCCAGTAGAGTGATGACGCGCGGAGCTGCCGAGTGACGATGGAGCGTCTGGCTGAATGGCGATGAATGGAGCTGCCGAGTGATGACGACGCGTCCAGTAGAGTGACGGCACGCTGAGCTGCCGAGTGACGATGGAGCGTCTGGGTGAATGGCGATGTGCGGAGCTGCCGAGTGAAGATGACGCATCCAGTAGAGTGACGGTGCGCGGAGCTGCCGAGTGATAATGGAGCGTCTGGCTGAATAGCGATGCGCGGATCTGCCGAGTGATGACGACGCGTCCAGTAGAGTGACGGCGTGCGGAGCCGCCGAGTGACGATGAAGTGTCTGGCACAATGGCGAAGCGCGGAGCTATCGAGTGAAGACGACGCATCCAGTAGAGTGACGGCGCGCAGAGGTGCCGAGTGATGATGGAGCGTCTGGCTAAATGGCGATGCATTGAGTTGCCGAGTGATCATGACGCGTCGAGTAGAGTGACGGCGCGCGGAGGTGCCGAGTGACGATGGAGCGTCTGGGTGAGTGGCGATGCGCAGAGTTGCCGAGTGATGACGACGCGTCCAGTAGACTGGCGGCGCGCGGAGCTGCCGAGCAACGATGGAGCGTCTGGCTGAATGGCGATGCGTCGAGCTGCCGAGTGATGATGACGCATCCAGTAGAGTAACGGCGCGCGGAGCTGCCGAGTGACGATGGAGCATCTAGCTGAATGGCGATGCACAGAGCTGTCGAGTGATGACGAGGCGTCCAGTAGAGTGACGGCGCGCGGAGCTGCCGAGTGGTGATGGAGTGTCTGGCTGAATGGCGATGTGCGGAGCTGCCGAGTGATGACGACGCGTCTAATAGAGTGACGACTTGCGGAGCTGCCAAGTGACGATGGAGCGACTGGGTGAATGGCGATGCGCGGAGCTGCCGAGTGATGATGACGCGTCGAGTAGAGTGATGGCGCGCGGAGCTGCGGAGTGACGATGGATTGTCTGGGTGAATGGCGATGCGCGGAGCTGCCGAGTGATGATGACGCGTCCAGTAGAGTGACGGCACGTGGAGCTGCCGAGTGACGATGGAACGTCTGGCTGAATGGCGCTGCGCAGAGCTATCGAGTGATGACGACGCGTCCAGTAGAGTGACGGCGCCTGGAGCTGCCGAGTGACAATGGAGCGTATGGCGGAATGGCGATGCGCGGAGCTACCGAGTGATGACGATGCGTCCAGTAGAGTGATGGCGCATGGAGCTGCTAAGTGACGATGGAGCGTCTGGCTGAATGGCGATGCGCGGAGCTGTCGAGTGATGACGACGCGTCCAGTACAATGACGGCGCGCGGAGCTGCCGAGTGACGATGGAGCGTCTGGGTGAATGGCGATTGACGGAGCTGTCGAGTGATGATGACGTGTCCAGTAGAGTGACGGCGCGCGGAGCTCCCGAGTGACGATGGAGCGTCTGGGTGAATGGCGATGCACAGAGCTGCCAAGTGATGATGACGCGTCCAGTAGAGTGACGGCGCGCGAAGCTGCCGAGTGACGAAGGAGCTTCTGGTTGAATGGCGATGCGCGGAGCTGCCGAGTGATGATGACGCGTCCAGTAGGGTGACGGCGCGCGGAGCTGCCGAGTGATGACGACGCGTCTAGTAGAGTGAGGGCGCGCGGAGCTACCGAGTGATGATGGTGCGTCTGGGTGAATGGCGATGCGCGGAGCTGTTGAGTGATGATGACGCGTCTAGTAGAGTGACGGCGCGCGGAGCTTTCGAGTGACGATGGAGCGTGTAGGTGAATGGCGATGCGCGGAGCTGCCGAGTGATGATTACGCGTCCAGTAGAGTGATGGTGCGTGGAGCTGCCGAGTGACGATGGAACTACTGGCTGAATGGCGATGCGCACAGCTATCGAGTGATGATGACGCGTCCAGTAGACTGACGGCACGCGGAGCTGCCGTGTGACGATGGTGCATATGGCGGAATGGCGATGCGTGGAGCTACCGAGTGATGACGATGCGTCCAGTAGAGTGACGGCGCGCGGAGCTATCGAGTGATGATGACGCGTCCAGTAGACTGACGGCACGCGGAGCTGCCGTGTGACGATGGAGCATATGGCGGAATGGCGATGCGTGGAGCTACCGAGTGATGACGACGCGTCCAGTAGAGTGACGGTGTGTAGAACTGCCGAGTGACGATGGAGCGTCTGGCTGAATGGCGAGGCATGGAGCTGTCGAGTGATGACGACGCATCCAGTAGAGTGACGGCGCGCGGAGCTGCCGAGTGATGATGGAGTGTCTGGCTGAATGGCGATGCGCTGAGCTGCCGAGTGATGATGACGCATCTAGTAGAGTGACGGTGCATGGAGCTGCCGAGTGACGATGGAGCGTCTGGGTGAATGGTGATGCGCGGAGCTGCCAAGTGATGACGACGCGTTGAGTAGAGTGACGACGCATGGTGCTGTCGAGTGATGATGAAGCGTCTGGGTGAATGGCGATGTGTGGAGCTGCCGAGTGATGATGACGCGTCTAGTAGAGTGACGACGCGCGGAGCTGCGGAGTGACGATGGAGCGTCTGGCTAAATGGCGATGCATGGAGCTGCCGAGTGATGAGGACGCGTCCAGTAGGATGACGGCGCGCGGAGCTGCCGAGTGACGATGGAGCGTCTGGCTGAATGGCGTTGTGCGAGCTGTCGAGTGATGACGACGCGCCCAGTAGAGTGACGGCGCACGAAGCTGCCGAGTGATGACGGAGCGTCTGGCTGAATGGCGATGCGCGGAGCAATCGAGTGATGACGACGCGTCTAGTAGAGTGTCGGCGCGCGGAGCTCCTGAGTGACGATGGAGCGTCTGGGTGAATGGCGATGCGCGGAGCTGCCGAGTGATGATGACACGTCGAGTAGAGTGATGGCGCGCGGAGCTGCCGAGTGACGATGGAGCGCCTGGGTGACTGGCAATGCGCGGAGCTGCGGAGTGATGACGACGCGTCCAGTAGAGTGACGGCGTGCAGAGCTGCCGAGCAACGATGGAGCGTCTGGCTGAATGGCGATGCGTGGAGCTGCCGAGTGATGATGACGCGTCCAGTAGAGTGACGGCACGCGTAGCTGCCGACTGACGATGGAGCGTCTAGCTGAGTGGCGATGCACGGAGCTGTCGAGTAATGACGACACGTCCAGTAGAGTGACGGCGCGCGGAGCTGCCGAATGATGATGGAGCGTCTGGCTGAATGGCGATGCGCGAAGCTGTCGAGTGATGATGACGCGTCTAGTAGAGTGACGGCGCGCAGAGCTTTCAAGTGATGATGGAGCGTGTAGGTGAATGGCGATGCGCGGAGCTACCGAGTGATGATTACGCGTCCAGTAGAGTGATGGTGCGTGGAGCTGCCGAGTGATGATGGAACGTCTGGCTGAATGGCGATGCGCATAGCTATCGAGCGATGATGACGCGTCCAGTAGACTGACGGCACGCGGAGCTGCCGTGTGACGATGGAACATATGGCGGAATGGCGATGCGTGGAGCTACCGAGGTATGACGACGCGTCCAGTAGAGTGACGACGCGCGGAGCTATCGAGTGATGATGACGCGTCCAGTAGACTAACGGCACACGGAGCTGCCGTGTGACGATCAAGCATATGGCAGAATGGTGATGCGTGGAGCTAGCGAGTGATGACGACGCGTCCAGTAGAGTGACGGCGTGCGGAACTGCCGAGTGACGATGGAGCGTCTGGCTGAATGGCGATGCGCGGAGCTACCGAGTGATGACGACGCGTCGAGTAGAGTGACGGCGCATGGAGCTGCCGAGTGACGATGGAGCGTCTGGCTGAATGGCAATGCGCGGAGCTGCCGAGTGATGACAACGCCTCCCGTAGAGTGACGGCGTGCGGAGCTGCCGAGTGACGATGGAGCGTGCGGCTATATGTCGATTCGCGGGAGTTGCCGAGGGATGATAGCACGTCCAGTAGAGTGACGGTGCGTGGAGCTGCCGAGTGATGATGGAGCATCTGGCTGAATGGCGAGGCGCGGAGCTGCCGAATGATGACGACACGTCTAGTAGAGTGACGGCACGCGGAACTGCCGAGTGACGATGGAGCGTCTGGGTGAATGGCGATGCGCGAGCTGTCAAGTGATGACGACGCGCCTAGTAGAGTGACGGCGCACGAAGCTGCCGAGTGGTGATGGAGCGTCTGGCTGATTGGCGATGCGCGGAGCTATCGAGTGACGACGACGCGTCTAGTAGAGTGTTGGCGCGCGGAGCTGCTGAGTGACGATGGAGCGTCTGGGTGAATGGCGATGCGCGGAGCTGCCGAGTGATGATGACACGTCCAGTAGAGTGACGGCGCGCGGAGCTGCCGAGTGACGATGGAGCGTCTGGGTGACTTGGCGATGCACGGAGCTGCGGAGTGATGACGACGCGTCCAGTAGAGTGACGACGCGCGGAGCTGCCGAGCGACGATGGAGCGTCTGGCTGAATGGCGATGCGTGGAGCTTCCAACTGATGATGACGCGTCCAGTAGAGTGACGGCACGCGTAGCTGTCGACTGACGATGGAGCATCTAGCTGAATGGCGATGCACGGAATTGTCGAGTGATGACGACACGTCCAGTAGAGTGACGGCGCGCGGAGCTGCCGAATGATGATGGAGCGTCTGGCTGAATGGCGATGCGCGGAGCTGCTGAGTGATGACGACGCGTCTAGTAGAGTGACGGCGCGCGGAGCTACCGAGTGATGATGGAGCGTCTGGGTGAATGGCTATGCGCGGAGCTGTCGAGTGATGATGACGCGTCTAGTAGAGTGACGGCGCGCGGAGCTTCCGAGTGACGATGGAGCGTGTAGGTGAATGGCGATGCGCGGAGCTGCCGAGTGATGATTACGCGTCCAGTAGAGTGACGGTGCGTGGAGCTGCCGAGTGACGATGGAACGTCTGGCTGAATGGCAATGCGCATAGCTATCGAGGGATGATGACGCGTCCACTAGACTGACGACACGCGGAGCTGCCGTGTGACGATGGAGCATATGGCGGAATGGCGATGCGTGGAGCTACCGAGTGATGACAACGCGTCCAGTAGAGTGACGGCGTGCGGAACTGCCGAGTGACGATGGAGCGTCTGGCTGAATGGCTATGCGCGGAGCTACCGAGTGATGACGACGCGTCGAGTAGAGTGACGACGCGTGGAGCTGCCGAGTGACGATGGAGCGTCTGGCTGAATGGCGATGCACGGAGCTGTCGAGTGATGACGACACGTCCAGTAGAGTGACGGTGTGCGGAGCTGCCGAGTGACGATGGAGCGTCTGGCGGAATGGCGATGCGTGGAGCTGCCGAGTGATGACGACTCGTCTAGTAGAGTGACGGCGCGCGAAGCTACCGAGTGATGATGGAGCGTCTGGGTGAATGGCGATGCGCGGAGTTGTCGAGTGATGATCACGCGTCTACTAGAGTGACGGCGCGCGGAGCTTCCGAGTGACGATGGAGCGTGTAGGTGAATGGCGATGCGCGGAGCTGCCGAGTGATGATTAGGCGTCCAGTAGAGTGATGGTGCGTGGAGCTGCCGAGTGATGATGGAACGTCTGGCTGAATGGCGATGCGCAGAGCTATCGGGTGCTGATGACGCGTCCAGTAGAGTGACGGCGCGCGGAGCTTCCGAATGATGATGGAGCGTCTGGCTGAATGGCGAAGCGCGGAGCTGTCGAGTGATGACGACGCGTCTAATAGAGTGGCGGCGCGCGGAGCTGCCGAGTGACGATGGAGCGTCTGGCAGAATTGCGATGCGCGGAGCTGTCGAGTGATGACGACGCGTCTAGTAGAGTGGCTGCGCGGAGCTGCCGAGTGATGATGGAGCGTCCAGTAGAGTGACGGCACGCGGAGCTACCAAGTGACGATGGAGTGTTTGGCTGAATGGCGATGCGCGGAGCTGTCGAGTGATGACGACACGTCCAGTAGAGTAACGGCGCGCGAAGCTGCCGAGTGATGATGGAGCGTCTGGCTGAATGGCGATGCGCGGAGCTTCCGAGTGATGACGACGCGTCCAGTAGAGTGATGGCGCGCGGAGCTGCCGAGTGACGATGGAGCGTCTGGGTGAATGGCGATGAGTAGAGCTACCGAGTGTTGACGACGCGTCGAGTAGAGTGACGGCGCGTGGAGTTGCCGAGTGACGATGGAGCGTCTGGGTGAATGGCGATGCGCGGAGCTGTCGTGTGATGATGGAGCATATGGCGGAATGGCGATGCGTGGAGCTACCGAGTGATGACGAGGCATCCAGTAGAGTGACGGCGTGCGGAACTGCTGAGTGACGATGGAGCGTCTGACTGAATGGCGATGCGCGGAGCTACCGAGTGATGACGACTCGTCGAGCAGAGTGACGGCGCGTGGAGCTGCCGAGTGACGATGGAGCGTCTGGCTGAATGGCAATGCACGGAGCTGCCGAGTGATGACTACGCCTCCCGTAGAGTGACGGCGTGCGGAGCTACCGAGTGACGATGGAGCGTCTGGCTGAATGTCGATTCGCAAGAGTTGCCGAGTGATGACAGCACGTCCAGTAGAGTGACGGCGCGCGGAGCTGCCGAGTGGTGATGGAGTGTCTGGATGAATGGCGATGCGCGGAGCTGCCGAGTGATGACTACGCGTCTAATAGAGTGACGGCGCGCGGAGCTGCCGATTGACGATGGAGCGTCTGGGTGAATGGCGATGCGCGGAGCTGCCGAGTGATGATGACGCGTCGAGTAGAGTGATGGCGCGCGGAGCTGCGGAGTGACGATGAAGTGTCTGGGTGAATGGCGATGCGCGGAGCTGCCGAGTGATGATGACACGTCGAGTAGAGTGACGGCGCGCGGAGCTGCCGAGTGACGATGGAGCGTCTGGGTGACTGGCGATGCGCGGAGCTGCGGAGTGATGACGATGCGTCCAGTAGAGTACCGGCGCGCGGAGCTGCCGAGCGACGATGGAGCGTCTGGCCGAATGGCGATGCGTGGAGCTGCCAACTGATGATGACGCGTCCAGTAGAGTGACGGCACGCGTAGCTGCCGACTGACGATGGAGCATCTAGCTGAATGGCGATGCACGGAGCTGTCGAGTTATGACGACACGTCCAGTAGAGTGACGGCGCGCGGAGCTGCCGAATGATGATGGAGCGTCTGGCTGAATGGCGATGCGCGGAGCTGTCGAGTGATGACGACGCGTCTAGTAGAGTGACGGCGTGCGGAGCTACCGAGTGATGATGGAGCGTCTGGGTGACTGGCTATGCGCGGAGCTGTCGAGTGATGATGACGCGTCTAGTAGAGTGACGGCGCACGGAGCTTCCGAGTGACGATGGAGCGTGTAGGTGAATGGCGATGCGCGGAGCTGCCGAGTGATGATTACGCATCTAGTAGAGTGACGGTGCGTGGAGCTGCTGAGTGACGATGGAACGTCTGGCTGAATAGCGATGCGCATAGCTATCGAGTGATGATGACGCGTCCTGTAGACTGACGGCACGCGGAGCTGCCGTGTGACGATGGAGCATATGGCGGAATGGCGATGCGTGGAGCTACCGAGTGATGACAACGCGTCCAGTAGAGTGACGGCGTGCGGAACTGCCGAGTGACGATGGAGCGTCTGGCTGAATGGCGATGCACGGAGCTACCGAGTGATGACGACGCGTCGAGTAGAGTGACGGCACGTGGAGCTGCCGAGTGACGATGGAGCGTCTGGCTGAATGGCGATGCACGGAGCTGTCGAGTGATGACGACACGTCGAGTAGAGTGACGGCGTGCGGAGCTGCCGAGTGACGATGGAGCGTCTGGCTGAATGGCGATGCGTGGAGCTGTCGAGTGATGACGACGCGTCTAGTAGAGTGACTACGCGCGGAGCTACCGAGTGATGATGGAGCGTCTGGGTGAATGGCGATGCGCGGAGTTGTCGAGTGATGATCACGCGTCTAGTAGAGTGACGGCGCGCGGAGCTTCCGAGTGACGATGGAGCGTGTAGGTGAATGGCGATGCGCGGAGCTGCCGAGTGATGATTACGCGTCTAGTAGAGTGATGGTGCGTGGAGCTGCCGAGTGACGATGGAACGTCTGGCTGAATGGCGATGCGCAGAGCTATCGGGTGATGATAACGCATCCAGTAGAGTGACGGCGCACGGAGCTGCCGAATGATGATGGAGCGTCTGGCTGAATGGCGAAGCGCGGAGCTGCCGAGTGATGATGACGCGTCTAGTAGAGTGACGGCGCGCGGAGCTGCCGAGTGACGATGGAGCGTCTGGCAGAATGGCGATGCGCGGAGCTGTCGAGTGATGATGACGCGTCCAGTTGAGTGGCGGCGCGGAGCTGCCGAGTGATGATGGAGCGTCCAGTAGAGTGACGGCACGCGGAGCTACCGAGTGACGATGGAGTGTTTGGCTGAATGGCGATGCGCGGAGCTGTCGAGTGATGACGACACGTCCAGTAGAGTGACGGCGTGCGAAGCTGCCCAGTGATGATGGAGCGTCTGGCTGAATGGCGATGCACGGAGCTTCCGAGTGATGAGGACGCGTCCAGTAGAGTGATGGCGCGCGGAGCTGCCGAGTGACGATGGAGCGTCTTGGTGAATGGCGATGAATAGAGCTACCGAGTGTTGACTACGCGTCGACTAGAGTGACGGCGCGCGGAGCTGCCGAGTGACGATGGAGCGTCTGGGTGAATGGCGATGCGCGGAGCTGCCGAGTGATGATGACGCGTCGAGTAGAGTGATGGCGCGCGGAGCTGCGGAGTGACGATGAAGTGTCTGGGTGAATGGCGATGCGCGGAGCTGCCGAGTGATGATGACACGTCGAGTAGAGTGACGGCGCGCGGAGCTGCCGAGTGACAATGGAGCGTCTGGGTGACTGGCGATGCGCGGAGCTGCGGAGTGATGACGATGCGTCCAGTAGAGTACCGGCGCGCGGAGCTGCCGAGCGACGATGGAGCCTCTGGCCGAATGGCGATGCGTGGAGCTGCCAACTGATGATGACGCGTCCAGTAGAGTGACGGCACGCGTAGGTGCCGACTGACGATGGAGCATCTAGCTGAATGGCGATGCACGGAGCTGTCGAGTGATGACAACACGTCCAGTAGAGTGACGGCGCGCGGAGCTGCCGAATGATGATGGAGCGTCTGGCTGAATGGCGATGTGCGGAGCTGCCGAGTGATGACGACGCGTCTAGTAGAGTGACGGCGCGCGGAGCTACCGAGTGATGATGGAGCGTCTGGGTGAATGGCTATGCGCGGAGCTGTCGAGTGATGACGCGTCTAGTAGAGTGACGGCGCGCGCAGCTTCCGAGTGACGATGGAGCGTGTAGGTGAATGGCGATGCGCGGAGCTGCCGAGTGATGATTACGCGTCCAGTAGAGTGACGGTGCGTGGAGCTGCTGAGTGACGATGGAACGTCATGCTGAATGGCGATGCGCATAGCTATCGAGTGATGATGACGCGTCCAGTAGACTGACGGCACGCGGAGCTGCCGTGTGACGATGGAGCATATGGCGGAATGGCGATGCGGGGAGCTACCGAGTGATGACAACGCGTCCAGTAGAGTGACGGCGTGCGGAACTGCCGAGTGACGATGGAGCGTCTGGCTGAATGGCGATGCGCGGAGCTACCGAGTGATGACGACGCGTCGAGTAGAGTGACGGCACGTGGAGCTGCCGAGTGACGATGGAGCGTCTGGCTGAATGGCGATGCACGGAGCTGTCGAGTGATGACGACACGTCCAGTAGAGTGACGGCGTGCGGAGCTGCCGAGTGACGATGGAGCGTCTGGCTGAATGGCGATGCGTGGAGCTGTCGATTGATGACGACGCGTCTAGTAGAGTGACTACGCGCGGAGCTACCGAGTGATGATGGAGCGTCTGGGTGAATGGCGATGCGCGGAGTTGTCGAGTGATGATCACGCGTCTAGTAGAGTGACGGCGCGCGGAGCTTCCGAGTGACGATGGAGCGTGTAGGTGAATGGCGATGCGCGGAGATGCCGAGTGATGATTACGCGTCCAGTAGAGTGATGGTGCGTGGAGCTGCCGAGTGACGATGGAACGTCTGGCTGAATGGCGATGCGCAGAGCTATCGGGTGATGATAACGCGTCTAGTAGAGTGACGGCGCACGGAGCTGCCGAATGATGATCGAGCGTCTGGCTGAATGGCGAAGCGCGGAGCTGCCGAGTGATGACGACGTGTCTAGTAGAGTGATGGCGCGCGGAGCTGCCGAGTGACGATGGAGCGTCTGGCAGAATGGCGATGCGCGGAACTGTCGAGTGATGACGACGCGTCCAGTTGAGTGGCGGCGCGGAGCTGCCGAGTGATGATGGAGCGTCCAGTAGAGTGACGGCACGCGGAGCTACCGAGTGACGATGGAGTGTTTGGCTGAATGGCGATGCGCGGAGCTGTCGAGTGATGACGACACGTCCAGTAGAGTGACGGCGTGCGAAGCTGCCGAGTGATGATGGAGCGTCTGGCTGAACGGCGATGCGCGGAGCTTCCGAGTGATGATGACGCGTCCAGTAGAGTGATGGCGCGCGGAGCTGCCGAGTGACGATGGAGTGTCTGGGTGAATGGCGATGAGTAGAGCTACCGAGTGTTGACGATGCGTCGAGTAGAGTGACGGCGCGTGGAGCTGCCGAGTGACGATGGAGCGTGTGGGTGAATGGCGATGCGCGGAGCTGCCGAGTGATGAGGACACGTCGAGTAGAGTGACGGCGCGCGGAGCTGCCGAGTGACGATGTAGCGTCTGGGTGACTGGCGATGCGCGGAGCTGCGGAGTGATGACGACGCGTCCAGTAGAGTAAAGGCGTGCAGAGCTGCCGACAAACGATGGAGCGTCTGGCTGAATGGCGATGCGTGGAGCTGCCGAGTGATGATGACGCGTCCAGTAGAGTGACGGCACGCGTAGCTACCGACTGACGATGGAGCGTCTGGGTGAATGGCGATGCGCGGAGCTGCCGAGTGATGATGACACGTCGAGTAGAGTGACGGCGCGTGGAGCTGCCGAGTGACGATGGAGCGTCTGGGTGATTGGCGATGCGCGGAGCTGCGGAGTGATGACGACGCGTCCAGTAGAGTGACGGCGCGCGGAGCTGCCGAGCGACGATGGAGCGTCTGGCTGAATGGCGATGCGTGGAGCTGCCAACTGATGATGACGCGTCCAGTACAGTGACGGCACGCATAGCTGCCGACTTACGATGGAGCATCTAGCTGAATGGCAATGCACGGAGCTGTCGAGTGATGACGACACGTCCAGTAGAGTGACGGCGCGCGGAGCTGCCGAATGATGATGGAGCGTCTGGTTGAATGGCGATGCGCGGAGCTGCCGAGTGATGACGACGCGTCTAGTAGAGTGATGGCGCGCGGAGCTACCGAGTGATGGTGGAGCGTCTGGGTGAATGGCTATGCGCGGAGCTGTCGAGTGATGATGACGCGTCTAGTAGAGTGACGGCGCGCGGAGCTTCCGAGTGACGATGGAGCGGGTAGGTGAATGGCGATGCACGGAACTGCCGAGTGATGATTACGCGTCCAGTAGAGTGACGGTGCGTGGAGCTGCCGAGTGACGATGGAAGGTCTGGCTGAATGGCGATGCGCATAGCTATCGAGTGATGATGACGCGTCCAGTAGACTGACGGCACGCGGAGCTGCCGTGTGATGATGGAGCATATGGCGGAATGGCGATGCGTGGAGCTACCGAGTGATGACGAGGCATCCAGTAGAGTGACGGCGTGCGGAACTGCTGAGTGACGATGGAGCGTCTGGCTGAATGGCGATGCGCGGAGCTACCGAGTGATGACGACGCGTCGAGTAGAGTGACGGCGCGTGGAGCTGCCGAGTGACGATGGAGCGTCTGGCTGAATGGCAATGCGCGGATCTGCCGAGTGATGACGACGCCTCCCGTAGAGTGATGGCGTGCGGAGCTACCGAGTGACGATGGAGCGTCTGGCTGAATGTCGATTCGCAGGAGTTGCCGAGTGATGACAGCACGTCCAGTAGAGTGACGGCGCGCGGAGCTGCCGAGTGGTGATGGAGTGTCTGGCTGAATGGCGATGCGCGGAGCTGCCGAGTGATGACTACGCGTCTAATAGAGTGACGGCGCGCGGAGCTGCCGAGTGACGATGGAGCGTCTGGGTGAATGGCGATGCGCGGAGCTGCCGAGTGATGATGACACGTCGAGTAGAGTGATGGCGCGCGGAGCTGCGGAGTGACGATGAAGTGTCTGGGTGAATGGCGATGCGCGGAGCTGCCAAGTGATGAGGACGCGTCCAGTAGAGTGACGGCGCGCGGAGCTGCCGAATGATGATGGAGCGTCTGGCTGAATGGCGATGCGCGGAGCTGCCGAGTGATGACGACGCGTCTAGTAGAGTGACGACGCGCGGAGCTGCCGAGTGACGATGGAGCGTCTGGGTGAATGGCGATGCGCGGAGCTGTCGAGTGATGATGACGCGTCTAGTAGAGTGACGGTGCGTGGAGCTGCCGAGTGACAATGGAACGTCTGGCTGAATGGCGATGCGCATAGCTATCGAGTGATGATGACGCGTCCAGTAGACTGACGGCACGCGGAGCTGTCGTGTGACGATGGAGCATATGGCGGAATGGCGATGCGTGGAGCTGCCGAGTGGTGACCACGCGTCCAGTAGAGTGACGGCGTGCGGAACTTCCGAGTGACGATGGAGCATCTGGTTGAATGGCGATGCGTGGAGCTGTCGAGTGATGATGACGCGTCCAGTAGAGTGACGGCACGCGTAGCTGCTGACTGACGATGGAGCGTCTAGCTGAATGGCTATGCACGGAGCTGTCGAGTGATGACGACACGTCCAGTAGAGTGACGGCGCATGGAGCTGCCGAATGATGATGGAGCGACTGGCTGAATGGCGATGCGTGGAGCTGCCGAGTGATGACGACGCGTCTAGTAGAGTGACGGCGAGCGGAGCTACCGAGTGATGATGGAGCGTCTCGGTGAATGGCGATGCGCGGAGCTACCGAGTGATGACGACGCGTCAAGTAGAGTGACGGCGCGTGGAGCTGCCGAGTGACGATGGAGCGTCTGGCTGAATGGCAATGCGCGGAGCTGCCGAGTGATGATTACGCGTCCCGTAGAGTGATGGTGCGTGGAGCTGCCGAGTGACGATGGAGCGTCTGGGTGAATGGCGATGCGCTAGCTGTCAAGTGATGACGACGCGCCCAGTAGAGTGACGGCGCACGAAGCTGCCGAGTGATGACGGAGCGTCTGGCTGAATGGCGATGCACGGAGCTGTCGAGTGATGACGACGCGTCTAGTAGAGTGCCGGCGCACGGAGCTACCGAGTGATGATGGAGCGTCTGGGTGAATGGCGATGCGCGGAGCTGCTGAGTGATGACGACGCGTCTAGTAGAGTGACGGCGCGCGGAGCTACCGAGTGATGATGGAGCGTCTGGGTGAATGGCTATGCGCGGAGCTGTCGAGTGATGAGGACGCGTCTAGTAGAGTGACGGCGCGCGGAGCTTCCGAGTGACGATGGAGCGTGTAGGTGAATGGCGATGCGCGGAGCTGCCGAGTGATGATTACACGTCTAGTAGAGTGATGGTGCGTGGAGCTGTCGAGTGACGATGGAGCGTCTGGGTGAATGGCGATGCGCGGAGCTGTCGAGTGATGATGGCGCGTCTAGTAGAGTGACGGTGCGTGGAGCTGCCGAGTGACAATGGAACGTCTGGCTGAATGGCGATGCGCATAGCTATCGAGTCATGATGACGCGTCCAGTAGACTGACGGCACGCGGAGCTGCCGTGTGACGATGGAGCATATGGCGGAATGGCGATGCGTGGAGCTGCCGAGTGGTGACGACGCGTCCAGTAGAGTGACGGCGTGCGGAACTGCCGAGTGACGATGGAGCATCTGGTTGAATGGTGATGCGTGGAGCTGCCGAGTGATGATGACGCGTCCAGTAGAGTGACGGCACGCGTAGCTGCCGACTGACGATGGAGCGTCTAGCTGAATGGCGATGCACGGAGCTGTCGAGTGATGAGGACACGTCCAGTAGAGTGACGGCGCGTGGAGCTGCCGAATGATGATGGAGCGACTGGCTGAATGGCGATGCGTGGAGCTGCCGAGTGATGACGACGCATCTAGTAGAGTGACGGCGCGCGGAGCTACCGAGTGATGATGGAGCGTCTTGGTGAATGGCGATGCGCGGAGCTACCGAGTGATGACGACGCGTCGAGTAGAGTGACGGCGCGTGGAGCTGCCGAGTGACGATGGAGCGTCTAGATGAATGGCAATGCACGGAGCTGCCGAGTGATGATTACGCGTCCCGTAGAGTGACGATGCGTGGAGCTGCCGAGTGACGATGGAGCGTCTGGGTGAATGGCGATGCGCTAGCTGTCAAGTGATGACGACGCGCCCAGTAGAGTGACGGCGCACGAAGCTGCCGAGTAATGATGGAGCGTCTGGCTGAATGGCGATGCGCGGAGCTATCGAGTGATGACGACGTGTCTAGTAGAGTGTCGGCGCACGGAGCTGCAGAGTTACGATGGAGCGTCTGGGTGAATGGCGATGCGCGGAGCTGCCGAGTGATGATGACACGTCGAGTTGAGTGACGGCGCACGGAGCTGCCGAGTGACGATGGAGCGTCTGGGTGACTGGCTATGCGCGGAGCTACGGAGTGATGACGACACGTCCAGTAGAGTGACGGCGCGCGGAGCTGCCGAGCGACAATGGACCATTTGGCTGAATGGCGATGTGCGAGCTGTCGAGTGATGACGACACGCCCAGTAGTGACGGCGCACGAAGCTGCCGAGTGATGACGGAGCGTCTGGCTGAATGGCGATGCACGGAGCTGTCGAGTGATGACGACGCGTCTAGTAGAGTGATGGCGCGCGGTGCTTCCGAGCGACGATGGAGCGTCTGGGTGAATGGCGATGCGCGGAGCTGTCGAGTGATGATGGAGCGTCTGGGTGAATGGCGATGCGCGGAGCTGTCGAGTGATGATGACGCGTCTAGTAGAGTGACGGCGCGCGGAGCTTCCGAGCGACGATAGAGCGTGTAGGTGAATGGCGATGCGCGGAGCTGCCGAGTGATCATTACACGTCCAGTAGAGTGATGGTGCGTGGAGCTGCCGAGTGACGATGGAACGTCTGGCTGAATGGCGATGCGCAGAGCTATCGAGTGATGATGACGCGTCCAATAGACTGACGGCACGCGGAGCTGCCGTGTGACGATGGAGCATATGGCGGAATGGCGATGCGTGGAGCTACCGAGTGATGACGATGCGTTCAGTAGAGTGATGGCGCGCGGAGCTATCGAGTGTTGATGACGCGTCCAGTAGACTGACGGCACGCGGAGCTGCCGTGTGACGATGGAGCATATGGCGGAATGGCGATGCATGGAGCTACCGAGTGATGATGACGCGTCCAGTAGAGTGACGGCGTGCGGAACTGCCGAGTGACGATGGAGCATCTGGCTGAATGGCGATGCGCGGAGCTACCGAGTGATGACGACGCGTCGAGTAGAGTGACGGCGCGTGGAGCTGCCGAGTGACAATGGAGTGTCTAGCTGAATGGCAATGCACGAAGCTGTCGAGTGATGACGACGCCTCCCGTAGAGTGACGGCGTGCGGAGCTGCCGAGTGACGATGGAGCGTCCGGCTGATTGTCGATTCGCGGGAGCTACCGAGTGATGATGACGCGTCCAGTAGAGTGACGGTGCGTGGAGCTGCCGAGTGACGACGGAGCATCTGGCTGAATGGCGAGGCGCGGAGCTGCCGAATGATGACGACACGTCCAGTAGAGTGACGGCGCGCGGAACTGCCGAGTGACGAGGGAGCGTCTGGGTGAATGGCGATGCGCGGAGCTGTCGAGTGATGATGGCGCGTCTAGTAGAGTGACGGTGCGTGGAGCTGCCGAATGACAATGGAACGTCTGGCTGAATGGCGATGCGCATAGCTATCGAGTCATGATGACGCGTCCAGTAGACTGACGACACGCGGAGCTGCTGAGTGACGATGGAGCGTTTGGGTGAATGGCGATGCGCATAGCTATCGAGTGATGATGACGCGTCCAGTAGCCTGACGGCACGCGGAGCTGCCGAGTGACGATGGAGCGTCTGGCTGAATGGCGATGCGTGGAGCTGCCGAGTGATGACGACGCGTCCAGTAGAGTGACGGCGTGCGGAACTGCCGAGTCACGATGGAGCGTCTGGCTGAATGGTGATGCGTGGAGCTGCCGAGTGATGATGACGCGTCTAGTAGAGTGACGGCACGCGTAGCTGCCGAGTGACGATGGAGCGTCTGGCTGAATGTCGATTCGCGGAGCTGTCGAGTGATGACGACACGTCGAGTAGAGTGACGGCGCGCGGAGCTGCCGAATGATGATGGAGCGTCTGGCTAAATGGCGATGCGTGGAGCTGCCGAGTGATGACGACGCGTCTAGTAGAGTGACGGCGCGCGGAGCTACCGAGTGATGATGGAGCGTCTGGGTGAATGGCGATGCGCGGAGCTGTCGAGTGATGATCACGCGTCTAGTAGAATGACGGCGCGCGGAGCTTCCGAGTGACCATGGAGCGTGTAGGTGAATGGCGATGCGCGGAGCTGCCGAGTGATGATTACGCGTCTAGTAGAGTGATGGTGCGTGGAGCTGCCGAGTGACGATGGAACGTCTGGCTGAATGGCGATGCGCAGAGCTATCGAGTGATGATGACGCGTCCAGTAGACTGACGGCACGCGGAGCTGCCGTGTGACGATGGAGCATATGGCGGAATGTCGATGCGTGGAGCTACCGAGTGATGACGACGCGTCCAGTAGAGTGACGGCGCGCGGAGCTATCGAGTGATGATGACGCGTCCAGTAGACTGACGGCACGCGGAGCTGCCGTGTGACGACGGAGCATATGGCAGAATGGCGATGCGTGGAGCTACCGAGTGATGACGACGCGTCCAGTGGAGTGACGGCGTGCGGAACTGCCGAGTGACGATGGAGCGTCTGGCTGAATGGCGATACATGGAGGTACCAAGTGATGACGACGCGTCGAGTAGAGTGACGGCGCATGGAGCTGCCGAGTGACGATGGAGCGTCTGGCTGAATGGCAATGCGCGGAGCTGCCGAGTGATGACAACGCCTCCCGTAGAGTGACGGCGAGCGGAGCTGCCGAGTGACGATGGAGCGTCCGGCTGAATGTCGATTCGCAGGAGTTGCCGAGTGATGACAGCACGTCCTGTGAGTTACGGTGCGTGGAGCTGGCGAGTGACGATGGAGCATCTGGCTGAATGGCGAGGCGCGGAGCTGCCGAATGATGACGACACGTCCAGTAGAGTGACGGCGCACGGAACTGTGGAGTGACGATGGAGCGTCTGGGTGAATGGCGATGCACGAGCTGTCAAGTGATGACGACGTGCCCAGTAGAGTGACGGTGCACGAACCTGCCGAGTGATGATGGAGCGTCTGGCTGAATGGCGTTGCGCGGAGCTATCGAGTGATGACGACGTGTCTAGTAGAGTGTCGGCGCGCGGAGCTACTGAGTGACGATGGAGCGTCTGGGTGAATGGCGATGCGCGGAGCTGCCGAGTGATGATGACATGTCGAGTAGAGTGACGGCGCGCGGAGCTGCCGAGTGACGATGGAGCGTCTGGGTGACTGGCGATGCATGGAGCTGCGGAGTGATGACGACGCGTCCAGTAGAGTGACGGCGCGCGGAGCTGCCGAGCGACGATGGAGCGTCTGGCTGAATGGCGATGTGCGAGCTGTCGAGTGATGACGACGCGCCCAGTAGAGTGACGGTGCACGAAGCTGCCAAGTGATGACGGAGCGTCTGGCTGAATGGCGATGCACGGAGCTGTCGAGTGATGACGACACGTCCAGTAGAGTGACGGCGCGCGGAGCTGCCGAATGATGGTGGAGCATCTGGCTGAATGGCGATGCGCGGAGCTGCCGAGTGATGAGGACGCGTCTAGTAGAGTGACGGCGCGCGGATCTACCGAGTGATGATGGAACGTCTGGGTGAATGGTGATGCGCGGAGCTGTCGAGTGATGATGAAGCGTCTAGTAGAGTGACGGCGCGCGGAGCTTCCGAGTGACGATGGAGCGTGTAGGTGAATGGCGATGCGCAGAGCTGTCGAGTGATGATTACACGTCCAGTAGAGTGATGGTGCGTGGAGCTGCCGAGTGACGATGGAACGTCTGGCTGAATGGCGATGCGCAGAGCTATCGAGTGATGATGACGCGTCCAATAGACTGACAGCACGGGGAGCTACCGTGTGACGATGGAGCATATGGCGGAATGGCGATGCGTGGAGCTACCGAGTGATGACGACGCGTCCAGTAGAGTGACGGCGCGCGGAGCTATCGAGTGATGATGACGTGTCCAGTAGACTGACGGCACGCGGAGCTGCCGTGTGACGATGGAGCATATGGCGGAATGGCGATGCATGGAGCTACCGAGTGATGATGACGCGTCCAGTAGAGTGACGGCGTGCGGAACTGCCGAGTGACGATGGAGCGTCTGGCTGAATGGCGATGCGCGGAGCTACCGAGTGATGACGACGCGTCGAGTAGAGTGACGGCGCGTGGAGCTGCCGAGGGACGATGGAGTGTCTGGCTGAATGGCAATGCACGGAGCTGTCGAGTGATGACGACGCCTCCCGTAGAGTGACGGCGTGCGGAGCTGCCGAGTGACGATGGAGCATATGGCGGAATGGCGTTGCGCGGAGCTGCCGAGTGATGACGACGCGTCTAGTAGACTGACGGCGCGTGGAGCTGCCGAGTGACGATGGAGCGTCTGGCTGAATGGCGATGCGCAGAGCTACCGAGTGATGACGACACGTCCAGTAGAGTGACGGCCGTGGAACTGCCGAGGGACGATGGAGCGTCTAGGTGAATGGTGATGAACGGAGCTACCGAGTGGTGACGACGCGTGCAGTAGACTAACGGCACCCGGAGCTGCCGAGTGGCGATGGACCGTCTAGGTGAATGGCGATGCGCAGAGCTGCCGTGTGACGATGACGCGTCTAGTAGAGTGATGGCGCATGGAGCTGCCGAGTGTCGATGGAGCGTCTGGGTGAATGGCGATGCACGAAGCTGCCGAGTGATGATGACGCATTCAGTAGAGTGATGATGCATGCAGCTGCAGAGTGACGATGGAGCATCTGGCAGAATGGCGAGGCGTGGAGCTGCCGAGTGATGACGACACGTCCAGTAGAGTGACGGCGCACGGAACTGCCGAGTGACGATGGAGCGTCTGGGTGAATGGCGATGCGCGGAGCTGCCGAGTGATGATGACGTGTCCAGTAGAGTGACGGCGCACGGAGCTGCCGACTGACGATGGAGCGTCTAGCTGAATGGCGATGCACGGAGCTGTCGAGTGATGACGACACGTCCAGTAGAGTGATGGCGCGCGGAGCTGCCGAGTGATGATGTAGCGTCTGGCTGAATGGTGATACGCGGAGCTGCCAAGTGATGACGACGCGTCCAGTAGAGTGATGGCATGCGGAGCTGCCGAGTGACGATGGAGCGTCTGGGTGAATGGCGATGCGCAGAGCTACCGAGTGATGACGATGCGTCGAGTAGTGTGGCGGCGCGTGGAGCTGCGGAGTGACGATGGAGCGTGTGGCTGAATGGCAATGCACAGAGCTGCCGAGTGATGAAGACGCGTCCAGTAGAGTGACGACGCGCGGAGCTGCCGAGTGACGATGGAGCGTCTCGCTGAATGTCGACGCGCGATGTTGCCGAGTGATGACGTCACATCCAGTAGAGTGACGGTGCGTGGAGCTTCCGAGTGACGATGAAGCGTCTTGCTGACTGGCGAGGCGCGGAGCTGCCGAGTAATGACGACACGTCCAGTAGAGTGACAGCGCGCGGAACTGCGGAGTGACGTTGGAGCATCTAGGTGAATGGCGATGTGCGGAGCTGCCGAGTGATGATGACGCGTCCAGTAGAGTGACGGCGCGTGGAGCTACCGAGTGACGATGGTGCGTCTAGCTGAATAGTGATGCGTAGAGCTATCGAGTGATGACGACGCGTCCAGTAGAGTGATGGCGCGCGGAGCTGTCGAGTGACGATGGAGCGTATGACGGAATGACGTTGCGCGGAGCTGCTGAGTGATGACGACGCGTCTAGTAGACTGACGGCGCGTGGAGCTGCCGAGTGACGATGGAGCGTCTGGCTGAATGGCGATGAGTAGAGCTGCCGAGTGATGACGACACGTCCGGTAGAGTGACGGCCGTGGAACTGCCGAGGGACGATGGAGCATCTAGGTGAATGGCGATGAACGGAGCTACCGAGTGATGACGACGCGTACAGTAGACTAACGGTGCCCGGAGCTGCCGAGTGGCGATGGACCGTCTAGGTGAATGGCGATGCGCAGAGCTGCCGAGTGACGATGACGCGTCCAGTAGAGTGATGGCGCATGGAGCTGCCGAGTGTCGATGGAGCGTCTGGGTGAATGGCGATGCACGAAGCTGCCGAGTGATGATGACGCGTCCAGTAGAGTGACGATGCATGCAGCTGCAGAGTGACGATGGAGCATCCGGCAGAATGGCGAGGCGTGGAGCTGCCGAGTGATGACGACACGTCCAGTAGAGTGACGGCCCACGGAACTGCCGAGTGACGATGGAGCGTCTGGGTGAATGGCGATGCGCGGAGCTGCCGAGTGATGATGACGTGTCCAGTAGAGTGACGACGCACGGAGCTGCCGACTAACGATGGAGCGTCTAGCTGAATGACGATGCACGGAGCTGTCGAGTGATGACGACACGTCCAGTAGAGTGATGGCGTGCGGAGCTGCCGAGCGACGATGGAGCGTCTGGCTGAATGGCGATGCGTGGAGCTGCCGAGTGATGATGACGCGTCCAGTAGAGTGACGGCACGTGGAGCTGCCGACTGACGATGGAGCGTCTAGCTGAATGGCGATGCACGGAGCTGTTGAATGATGACAACACGTCCAATAGAGTGATGGCGCGCAGAGCTGCCGAATGATGATGGAGTGTCTGGCTGAATGGCGATGCGCGGAGCTGCCGAGTGATGATGACGCGTCCAGTAGAGTGACGACGCGCGGAGCTGCCAAGTGACGATGGAGCGTCTGGGTGCGATGCGCGGAGCTACCGAATGATGACGACGCGTCGAGTAGAGTGACGGCGCGTGGAGCTGCCGAGTGACGATGGAGCGTCTGGCTGACTGGCAATGCGCGGAGCTGGCGAGTGGTGACGACGCGTCCAGTAGAGTGACGGCGCGCGGAGCTGCAGAGTGACGATATAGCGTCTCGCTGAATTTCGACGCGCGGAGTTGCTGAGTGATGACGACACGTCCAGTAGAGTGACGGTGCGTGGAGCTGCCGAGTGATGATGGAGCGTCTGGCTGAATGGCGAGGCGCGGAGCTGCCGAGTGATGACGACACGTCCGGTAGAGTGTCGGCGCGCGGAACTGCCGAGTGACGATGGAGCATCTCGGCGAATGGCCATGCGCGGAGCTGCCGAGTGAGGATGACGCGTCCAGTAGAGTGACGGCGCATGAAGCCGCCGAGTGACGATGGAGCATCTGGCTGAATGGCGATGCGCAGAGCTATCGAGTGATGACGACACGTCCAGTAGAGTGATCGTGCGAGGAGCTGCCGAGTGACGATGGAGCATATGGCCGAATGGCGATGCGCGGAGCTGCCGAGTGATGACGCCGCGTGGAGTTGTCGAGTGACAATGGAGCGTCTGGCTGAATGGCGACACGCGGAGCTGCCGAGTGATGACGACGCGTCCAGTAGAGTGACGGCGCACGGAGATGCCGAGTGACGATGGAGCATCTGGGTGAATGGCGATGCATGGAGCTGCCGAGTGATGATGACGCGTCTAGTAGAGTGACGGCGTGCGGAGCTGCCGAGTGACGACGGAGCGTCTGGCTAAATAGCGATGCGTAGAGCTATCGAGTGATGACGACGCGTCCAGAAGAGTGACGGCGCGCGGAGCTGCCGAGTGACGATGGAGCGTATGGCGGAATGGCGATGTGTGGAGTTGCCGACAAATGACGACGCGTCCAGTAGAGTGACGGCACGTGGAGCTGCCGAGTGACGATGGAGCGTATGGCGGAATGGCGATGCGTGGAGCTACCGAGTGATGACGACGCGTCTAGTAGAGTGACGACGCATGGAGCTGCCGAGTGACGATGGAGCGTCTGGCTGAATTACGATGCACGGAGCTGTCGAGCGATGACGACGCGTCTAGTAGAGTGGCGGGGCGCGGAGCTGCCGAGTGATGATGGAGCATCCAGTAGATCGACGGCACATGGAGCTGCCGAGTGACGATGGAGTGTCTCGCTGAATGGCGATGTGCGGAGCTGTCGACTGATGACGACGCGTCCAGTAGAGTGATGGCACGTGAAGCTACCGAGTGATGATGTAGCGTCTGGCTGAATGGTGATACGCGGAGCTGCCGAGTGATGACGACGCGTCCAGTAGAGTGATGGCATGCAGAGCTGCCGAGTGACGATGGAGCGTCTGGGTGAATGGCGATGCGCAGAGCTACCGAGTGATGACGATGCGTCGAGTACTGTGGCGGCGCGTGGAGCTGCTGAGTGACGATGGAGCGTCTGGCTGAATGGCAATGCACAGAGCTGCCGAGTGATGAAGACACGTCTAGTAGAGTGACGACGCGCGGAGCTGCCGAGTTACGATGGAGCGTCTCGCTGAATGTCGATGCGCGGTGTTGCCGAGTGATGACGTCACATCCAGTAGAGTGACGGTGCGTGGAGCTTCCGAGTGACGATGAAGCGTCTTGCTGACTGGCGAGGCGCGGAGCTGCCGAGTAATGACGACACGTCAAGTAGAGTGACAGCGCGCGGAACTGCGGAGTGACGTTGGAGCATCTGGGTGAATGGCGATGTGCGGAGCTGCCGAGTGATGATGACGCGTCCAGTAGAGTGACAGCGCGTGGAGCTGCCGAGTGACGATGGAGCGTCTAGCTGAATAGTGATGCGTAGAGCTATCGAGTGATGACGACGCGTCCAGTAGAGTGATGGCGCGCGGAGCTGTCGAGTGACGATGGAGCGTATGACGGAATGACGTTGCGCGGAGCTGCCGAGTGATGACGACGCGTCTAGTAGACTGACGGCGCGTGGAGCTGCCGAGTGACGATGGAGCGTCTTGCTGAATGGCGATGCGCAGAGCTGCCGAGTGATGACGACACGTCCAGTAGAGTGACGGCCGTGGAACTGCCGAGGCACGATGGAGCATCTAGGTGAATGGCGATGAACGGAGCTACCGAGTGATGACGACGCGTGCAGTAGACTAACAGCCCCCGGAGCTGCCGAGTGGCGATGGACCGTCTAGGTGAATGGCGATGCGCAGAGCTGCCGAGTGACGATGACGCGTCTAGTAGAGTGATGGCGCATGGAGCTGCCGAGTGTCGATGGAGCGTCTGGGTGAATGGCGATGCACGAAGCTGCCGAGTGATGACGATGCGTCCAGTAGAGTGATGGCGCGCGGAGCTGCCGAGTGATGAAGGAGCTTCTGGGTGAATGGCGATGCACGGAGCTGCCGAGTGATGATGACGCGTCCAGTAGAGTGACGGCGTGCGGAGCTGCCGAGTGAGAATGGAGCGTCTGGCTGAATGGCGATGCACAGAGCTATCGAGTAATGACGACACGTCCAGTACGGCGCGCGGAGCTGCCGAGTGACGATTAAGTGTATGGCGGAATGGCGATGCGCGGAGCTGCTGAGTGATGATGACGCGTTCAGTAGAGTAACGGCGCGCGGAGCTACCGAGTGACGATGGAGCGTCTGGCTAAATAGCAATGCGTGGAGCTGCAGAGTGATGACGACGCGTCCAGTAGAGTAAATGCGTGCGGAACTGCCGAGTACGATGGAGCGTCTGGCTGTATGGCGAGGCGCGGAGCTGTCGAGTGATGACGACGCGTCCAATAGAGTGACGGCACGCGGAGCTGCCGAGTGAGGATGGATTGTCTGGCTGAATGGCGATGCGCGTAGCTGCCGAGTGATGACGACGCGTCTAGTAGAGTGACGGCGCGCGGAGCTGCCGAGTGACGATGGAGCGTCTGGGTGCATGGCGATGCGCGGAGCTGCCGAGTGATGATGACGCGTCGAGTAGAGTGACGGCGCCCGGTGCTGCCAAGTGATGATGGATTGTCTGGGTGAATGGTGATGTGCGGAGCTGCTGAGTGATGATGACGTGTCCAGTAGAGTGACGGCGCACGGAGCTGTCGAGTGACGATGGAGCGTCTGGCTAAACAGCGATGCGTGGAGCTGTCGAGTAATGACGACGCATCCAGTTGAATGACGGCGCGCGGAGCTGCCGAGTGACGATGGAGCGTCTGACTGAATGGCGATGCGCGGAGCTATCGAGTGATGACGACGCGTCCAGTACAGTGACGGTGCGCGGAGCTGCTGAGTGATGATGGAGCGTCTGACTGAATGGCGATGCGTAGGGCTGCACAGTGATGACGACGAACTAGTAGAGTGACGGCGCGCGGAGCTGCTGAGTGACGATGGAGGGTCTGGGTGAATGGCAATGCGCGGAGCTGCCGAGTGATGATGACGCGTCGAGTAGATTCACGACACGCGGAGCTGTCGAGTGCCGATGGAGCGTATGACGGAATGGCGATCCGCAGAGCTGTGGAGTGATGACGACCCGTCTAGTAGAGTGACGGCGCGCAGAGATGCCGAGTGACGATGGAGCGTCTGGCTGAATGGCGATGCGCGGAGTTGCCGAGTGATGACGGCACGTCCAGTAGAGTGACGGCGCGCGGAACTGCCGAGGGACGATGGAGCATCTAGGTGAATGGTGATGCACGGAGCTATCGAGTGATGAGGACGCGTCCAGTAGAGTGATGGCGCGTGGAGCTGCCGAATGATGATGGAGCATCTGGCTGAATGGCGAAGCGCGGAGCTGCCGAGTGATGACGACGCATCTAGTAGAGTGACGGCACGCGGAGCTGCCGAGTGACGATGGAGCGTCTGGGTGAATGGCGATGCGCGGAGCTTTCGAGTGATGACGACGTGTCGAGTAGAGTGACGGCGCGTGGAGCTGCCGAGTGACGATGGAGCGTCTGGGTGAATGGCGACGCGCGGAGCTGTCCAGTGATGACGACGCGTCGAGTAGAGTGACGGCGCGTGGAGCTGCCGAGTGACGATGGAGCGTCTGGCTGAATGGCAATGCGCGGAGCTGCCGAGTGGTGACGACGCGTCCAGTAGAATGACGGCGCGCGGAGCTGCCGAGTGACGATGGAGCGTCTGGCTGAATCTCGATGCGCGGAGTTGTCGAGTGATGACGACACGTCCAGTAGAGTGACGGTGCGTGGAGCTGCCGAGTGACGATGGAGCGTCTGGCTGAATGGCGAGGCGCAGAGCTGCCGAGTGATTCATTGGATCACCTATTTAGGTTAACCTAATGAAAAATGTCCATGTTCACCTATTTAGGTTACTCTAACATGCAGGGGAATAGCACCATTAGATTCATTGGATTTGTCTGATAAATTTTCATATATAAATTATTTTAATCCGACTTACAGATTATTTTATATGATTTTTCAAAGTTTTAAACATTTTCTGGAATTATTTTTAAATAAGAAAATGGGATTATGACATCAGCCTGACGTCATCCTGACGTGAGCTGGTCAACAGACCCGCTCTAGGTCAAATCTGACCGGTGGGGCCCGTCTGTCATTGACTCATTACTAAAAAAATTTGTTTTAATTAAGTATCCAAACTAATTAATCTAGTAGGTCCCACTGTCAGTGACACAAAAAACTAACAAAAAATGATTAAACTAATTACTGATTAACCTAAAACTAAAGAGGACCAGGGCCCACCTGTCATTGACCCATAGGGTCAAGCCAGGGCCCACTGGGGTCAAACCCGCCGGAGTTAGCCAACGGCTCGTCGCCGGTAACCAACAGAGACGGCGGCGACCATCGGGTTTTGCCCTCACGCGCCCATTCGACGAGCTGAGGCCACTGGCGAGCAGCTCGTGCTCGCCCGCAACCAACAGGGGCCACAGAAGGCTGTGGGGTCACCGGAGCTCACCGGAAACGAGCTCGTGGCGGTGGCCGGAGCTAGCTAGGGAGAACTAGAAAGAGGGGAAGCACGGGTAGGAGGAAGAGGAGCTCACGAGGACTTTGGGGAGCTGGTCAGTGGGCTGGGGGAGGCAGCGACGGCGGCGAATTGACGGCCGGCGGTGGCGGCTCTCGGCAGGGGAAACAAGAGAGAGAGACGGGGAAGAAGGGAGGAGAGGGAATGGGCTCAGGGGAGGCTCCTCGCGTCTTCCAGGCGCAGGAGAAGGCAGGGGAACAGCCAGCTCCGTGGCAAGCAGGAGGTGGAGGCCGGCGAGCGCGCGGTCGACACCTCGCTGCCTACTGGCGGGAGGTGGGAGATGACCTCCCTACCCCTGATGGGTTGGGTTGGGCCTCCCACTTGGGCCAGGTGCTCTTCTTCCTTTTCTTTTTATTCTGTTTTCTATTTTCTTTTCTAACATTTGTTTATTTCTTTCAGGTATAAAAGTCTAGTTGCAAAATACTCCAAGTATTTTATAGACTATAGTTTGATTATCTCAAACTTTTCTGAAAATGTTCCAGAATAATTTGATAACATAATTAATGATATTTGCTTTATTTATCATTTTCAGAGGCTTAAATCATTAATTTAAATTATTTAAATTGTTCAAATAATTAGAATGGTCCCTGGTATATCCATGTCCTTAATTATCAGACATAGGGAACATTTTTGACGGGCATTTTTGATTTGTTGAAATTTCATTAAACTTAAATTTCTTTAATTCATTAAGTGCTTGAGGTTTCTTTTTCCTTCTCCCCATTTCAAGTTAATGCAATGATGATGAATGATGATGCAAACAAAATGCTAACCTAGGACAACTTGCTAGGGTTGCGACAACTCATCCCACTCAAAAGAATCTTGTCCCGAGATTTTGAAGTCATCGGGAAGAACGCGGGGTACTCTAGTCGAAGACGATCTTCTCTTTCCCATGTCGCCTCCTTTTCAGAATCATGCGACCACTGAACCTTGAGGAACTTGATGTTCCGACGTCGAGTGGTACGCTCAGCTTGATCGAGAATACGAACAGGGTATTCTCGGTATGTAAGGTTATCTTGGAGATCAAGTGCTTCGTGGTCCACTTCTCGGACAGGGTCCAAAAAGCAACTCCTGAGTTGCGAGACGTGGAAGACATCATGAACTTTGGAAAGATGCGGTGGAAGTTCCAACTGGTAGGCAACCTCTCCTCGTTTAGCAAGAATGCGAAAAGGTCCAATGTAACGAGGAGCCAACTTGCCTTTGATACCGAATCGATGGGTACCCTTCAAAGGTGTAACCCGAAGGTAAGCCTTCTCGTCAAGTTCATAGGTCGCAGACTTATGATGATGGTCATATTGACTCTTTTGACGGGATTGGGTTGTTTTCAACTTTTCACGAAAAATGCGAACTTGCTCCTCTGCATCCTGGATCATGTCCGGACCAAAGAGTTGCCTCTCTCCAGTTTCTGACCAGTTAAGAGGTGTTCGGCATTTTCGTCCATAGAGAACTTCAAAAGGGGCTTTGCCCAAGCTTGATTGATAACTGTTGTTATATGAAAATTCAGCAAACGGAAGGCAGTTCTCCCAATTCATACCGAAAGATATAACACAAGCTCGGAGCATGTCTTCGAGAATTTGATTGACTCGCTCAACTTGACCACTTGATTGAGGGTGGAAGGCAGTGCTAAAGGATAGATGAGTCCCCATAGAGGTTTGAAAACTTTCCCAAAATCGATAAGTAAAGATACTTCCGTGGTCTGAGTTAATCTCCAAAGGAACACCATGAAGAGAAACTATTCGAGAAACATATAACTCCGCTAGCTGACGAACAGGAAGAAAATGAGCCACTTTGGAGAGGCGATCAATGACTACGAATATAGCATTGTTCCCTCTCTTGGTCCTGGGAAAACCGGTGATGAAATCCATATCGACCTTATCCCATTTCCATTCAGGAATAGCTAAAGGTTGAAGGGTGCCAGCAGGCCTTTGATGTTCTGCTTTCACACGACGACAAACGTCGCAGTTAGCAACATACTGAGCAATTTCTCTCTTCATCCTAGTCCACCAGAACCTGTGGCGTAGATCCTGATACATTTTGGTACTACCCGGATGAATTGTGAGAGGAGAATCATGAGCCTCCTTAAGAATCAGCTGCCTGGGATGTTGGCTCTTAGGAACCACCAAATGGCCCTAGAAGAGCACTACACCTTGATCATCTATAGAGAATTCCTTAGCGAGACCGCTAACGAGGTTCTCTTTGATGCGGGAAATTCCCTTATCACGCCTTTGGCCAGCAATGATTTGATCCTTAAGAGTAGGTTTCGCCACCAGGTTGGATAGGAATCCTTGAGGAACAATGTGAAGGTTTAACTTCCGGAATTCCTCATAGAGAAGTGGTTGACCTTGTTGTAACATCAGATTGTTACAATAAGACTTACGACTTAGTGCATCAGCCATGACATTGGCTTTCCCTGGGATGTAAGTTATCCCTAAGTCGTATTCTGTAATCAACTCTACCCATCGTCTTTGCCTGAGATTCAAATCCGGCTGGGTGAAAATATATTTCATACTATGGTGATTAGTGTATATCTCGCAACGATTACCTAGAAGGTAATGTCGCCATGTTTTTAGTGCATGGACTACAGCTGCAAGCTCAAGATCATGTGTTGGGTAATTATCCTCATGTGGACGCAACTGTCGAGATGCGTATGCAATCACATGACGATCTTGCATGAGAATGCAACCTAATCCTTGTCGCGAGGCGTCGCAGTAGATAATAAAGTCCTTAGAAAAATCTGGTGGCACCAGAACGGGAGTAGAGGTCAGTCGTCTTTTCAACTCCTGAAAACTATGCTCGCATTGTGGGGTCCACTCGAACTTTTTATCTTTCTTGAGGAGTTCAGTCAGAGGTTTCGCAACCTTGAAGAAGTTCTCAACAAAGCAGCGGCAATAGCTCGCTAAGCCAAGGAAACTCCAAAGTTGCTTAACCGATTAAGGTTGAGTCCAATCAAGGAAGGCCTGAACTCTCTCGGGATTGACAACAATACCTTTACCAGAGATCACGTGACCCACATAGGTCACTTCTGGCAACCAGAATTCACACTTGGAGAATTTGGCATATAGATGGTGCTCTCGAAGTTTCATCAATACCAGCCTTAGATGCTCGACATGTTCTTGTTCGTTCTTCGAGTAGATGAGTATGTCGTCGAGGTAAACCACGACGAATCTATCCAAATACTCCATGAAGATCGAATTCATTAGGCGAGAGAAGGTGGCTGGGGCATTGGTTAAACCGAAGGACATGACGGTGTACTCATATTGGCCATAACGAGTGACAAAAGCCGTTTTTGGAATATCCCCGTTTCTAATTCTGATTTGATGGTATCCCAACCTCAAATCCAGTTTGGAGAAGACAGAGGATCCAGTGAGTTGATCATACAAATCGTTGATCCTGGGCAGCGGATACTTGTTCTGGATAGTGACCAGATTCATTGGTCGGTAATCCACAACCATCCGATCCGATCCATCCTTCTTCTTAACAAAGAGGACAAGGCAAGCCCAGGGAGAAGAGCTAGGACGTATGAAACCTTTCTTCAAAGCTTCATCGAGTTGGGGTGTTAGCTCGGCCAGTTCTAAGGGTGCCATCTTATAGGGTCTTCTGGCTATTGGGACTATCCCTGGAATAAGTTCTATCACAAACTCAACATCTCTGACAGGTAGAATACCTGGCAGTTCTTCTGGGAAGACATTCGGAAAATCACGGACTACCGGAATATCTTCTAACTCTGGAAGAGGGCTAGCATTTAGGGAATAGAGTTGGAGCTTAGATGTTCGAGTACAGACATTAACTATCTCACCCGATGGATGTGTAAGTTGAACATTCCTAGAATGAGTATCAATCTTGGCATAGTGAGCTTTCATCCAATCCTTACCTAGAATGATATTGATGTCCGAAGACTTAAGAACTATTAAGGATGCTAGGAATACTAGTCTATCCACCAGAATTTCATTGTCATGGCTCACTCTAGAAGTTTGCCATTTTGAACCAGGAGTCTGAACTACTAAAGGAGTGGGCATGTCACAGAAGGACATGTTATGCAACTGTGCATAACTTTCAGAGATGAAAGAATGAGATGCCCCAGTATCAAATAGAACAGATGCTGGATGGCTATTAACAAGAAGCGTACCTAGAATAACATCAGGATCTTCAAGGGCTTCTTCAGCAGACACATAATTCACTCTCCCACGGACAGGGGCTGGCTTCACATAGAAAGCTTTTCCTGGTTTTCCACGTCCAGCGGGCTTAGCATTGTTCTGGGGACACTCATGAGAGTAGTGCCCCAGTTCTCCACATTTGTAGCATACCACGGTGGCACGAGGTGCAACATTTGTAGGCGGACCTCCAAATGGTCTGACTGGAGGGTTGAACTGAACTGGGCGAGGTGCCTGGAAGGATGGCCTCGCGGTGTATCTTGGCGGCAAAGCTGCATTGGGAACTCACACTCTGCGTTTGTTAGGGCCTAATCCTGATGCAGGGTTGAAGTCACGGTTATGCTTCCTCGTGGCCTCATAGTCAGTTTGTCCGGACTCGGCATTGATGGCCTTATTGATGAGAGCCTGGAAGGTGGTGCACTCGTGCAAGCGTAGATCTCGGCGAAGCTCAGGGTTAAGTCCCTTGCGGAACCTAGCCTGCTTCTTGGCATCCGTTGAAACTTCTTCTGGAGCATAGCGTGCAAGATTACCAAACTCGCGACTGTATGCATCCACTCACAATCTGCCCTGGGTGAAGACACAGAATTCCTCTCTTTTGCGATCCATCAGCCCTTCCGGGATGTGATGGATACGAAATGCAGCACTGAACTCCACCCAGGTTGGTGCAGGTCCCTAGGGATGCATAACTTCATAACTCTCCCACCACAGATTGGCAGGTCCCTCCAGAAAGTAGGTGGCAAAAGACACCCTGTTGGCCTCAGACACATTAGCAGCCCGTATCTTGCGGAACATACTAGTCAGCCAATCATCCGCATCGAGGGGGTCGATCGAATGATGGTACTTGGGCGGACACAGCTTGATAAAGTCACCAAGTGATACTCCATCGTGGTGATCATTGCGGGGAGCACGAGCTGTGTTTTGCTCAATTCTTTCCAACAACCTATTGGTCTCCCTCTTATTCCTTTCAGCCTCTAGCATCACCTCTGCCAGGGATGGTGCATGTGGCAGCTCCTCTTGCCTTGGCTGGCTACTTTCGCCCTGCTCAGGAGCAGGCACGGGGTTGTTCCTAGTTGCCACCATCCTGGGGAAAACAATCCACAGCTTAGACATAGAGAACATCAACTCTAAGACATGAATTAAGAAATGTACTGGTCAACATGGCATGTAGGATTAACACCAATCAACATGGTAAAGCAACTACCATATGAACATTAGGTTTCATACACACCATGACTTATTTCAGTACAAGCCCAAGCTGAAAACAACTACGGAGAGATGACACAACTCATCGGAGGCATTACAAGCTTCCTATACATTATCTATCTACACCTCTGGAACTCAACTCTCGACCTAGGTCATATCCCACAAGACACGCAGGACTGTGGCGATACGACTACTACCATACTTAGGACTAACATCCACGCACTCAAACATCACTGTAGAATGTCTCGTACAGGTTACCCCCGTAACCTGGGAGCTGAACCTGAGGATCTGGAAACACTCTATCCTGGGATCCCTGGAAACCATAAGGACACGGATGTGGCCTTGGTCCCCTTGTCGGCGGCAATAGCGGTCCTCGAAGAGGGGTGATGCCTCCAACATCAGGCTAGTCTACGTGTGCTGGAAAATGAGTCCGCGATGGGGTCAGCATCTCCAAATCTCCATAGCCTGTCTACACGACAGGTGCCAACTGCGTCAAGGCTGTCCAAAGATGGGCGTGGGTAGCATAGAGCTCCATGCGAAGAGCACGTGCATCACGATCCCTGTTCTCCAACATCTGAGCTGTCACCTGCAGCCTAGGGTCCTCATGAGAGTGATCAAAGTAGGTTGCACTAAGATATCCATCCTCTCCCCCCATGGAAGCAGGAACATAGCAGAACTCCGTGTTCTGTAGCAGACCATGCTGAAACCTCATGATAGTCAGCATGGTGTATGCGGCTTCCTGAACTTCCATATCTATGGTAACTCCCAATCCATGAGTCCAGTGAAGCGGCTCTACAGCTCCAAGATATGAAGGATATATCCTAACAGTACACAGATACTGACTTTGGTTGAAATCTCGATACTGCTCCTCCACTGTGTATTCTAGGTACCAGCGGTATCCAGCCTCCATCATAACTCTACCCAACATGGCCGTGTGACCCGGTACATCGATGCACCTGGTCAGACAGACCACCTGACGGGAAGGACGAGGGGGCATCTGAAACAGAGAATGATGCAAAGACATTAGAGATCCTAGAAGAAATTGGACAGCATAACGGCTGTAATTGCTCAAGATTTTTTTTGAGACAATTGAAAAAGATTGGAAAGGCATAACCACTCGACTATCTAGACTCAAATCTCCTCTCCATCTGTTTGTGACACCAACAATACTTGAATAACTGCACTCACTTACAAACAAGCTAGCTATTGGTCCATGGCTAGTAACTCGTCATCCTAAGCAATAGATGAGAATCCTAGTTCCTATCCCCGTAGAAGATATGAGAATGACCCAACATAGAATAACTTGGGAAGAGGAGTAAAAGAGCCTTACGTTCCCATCCACAATCAATTCCCCTACTTATCTATAGTGTTTCTAGACTCAACTTCGACCGGTTTGGCTTGGTAGTCCTACAGTCAATCAGGCTCTGATACCAATGCTGTCGGGACCCTGATCCTAAGTGATATGATTCCATACTATAACAAGTCACATCACTTTGTGGCCTCACGCATGGTAAACTCCTCGGCTACAGCCTTACCTTGGCCGGGACCGTTTGCGTCTTTTGGCTCACGTATGTGAACATGTCGTTGGCAATCACGCAACAAAGAACCCGAGCCGACATGACTAGTCATAGAACCCAAGTGGCACATCCGTACGGAAACAGGCATACATAACCCAGCAATGCAGGTGTCGGCCTCAAGCGTGTGTAGACGAGTCATAGCAAGCTACAAGGACTCCATTACGTCGCGAGACACGAATGCCATCACTGCACGTAGACGAGTTGTAGCAGGCTACCGGGACTCCTTTACACCGCGAGACATTTCCCCGAAGGGACAGACACAGCAGCAAAGAAGGATACATGCCAGTCAATCAATGTGTCTGGAGCAGTAGCAAGCTACCAAGGCTCGATGGAAGCACAAAGAGGCAGTTTCCCGTAAAGAGTACTACTAAAGGCACACGACTAGATATCGGATCCCATACATACCATTGCACGTCACACGTACGCACGACATGCCCGATATGCATAGATACAACTATGGCATCACAACATAACCATACAACAACATGACTTCTATTTAAGAGGCTCAGACGATCCTTGCATAATATGTTCTTACAGATAGGGGTCACATGACCCGACACTCAAGTCAGACAAACAAAGTCATACAAGCCAGCGGAAACTTAAGCTGTCTGAGTACAGACGGTGAAAATAGAAAAGAGGCACACGGCCTGACTATCTACAACCCACCACACGGGCAAGATCGTAGCTGGGACACCAGCTATTCGACATCGTCAACGTCTAGGTAGAACCCACCTGATGGGTCCTGGCTCTGTTCTGCAACATTAATTAAGCAAGGATGAGTACAAACGTACTCAGCAAGTCTTTAAAACATACCTAGTCTATTTAAGCTCATGTATCAACAAGGGGGAGTGGTGGAGTTTAAGCAGCAATGCCAGCTTTGACTCATGGCTAACCTACACTACTCAGTTTTAAACTCTTTGTTACAATTTTAGTTATCGCACACGAGTCCACTATCTCCATCACAATACACTACCATGGATTCACCTTCCCCTTCCGGAAGAGTGCCATCCACGGTACTCACACTTGTCTTGATATTTTTAGAAGTATCCATTTGATTATCTATGAACAACATGTTCTCCAAGTAGTCCATATCCGAGGACGCGGCTATTCGAATAGTTTCATACCCTGCAGGGGTGTACTTCTTCACACACGCTCTCGCCACTTATCGCTGTGTGCCATAAAGCATGCACCTCGGCAACCTTCAAGCGGATGCCCAGCGAGGGAGTCGGCCACGACCGTCAATCACATAAGACCTCTAGTCCAGGCCCCAAATGATGTGCACAGGGTTCCCAAGCCCACCATTCGGGTGACCCTTGGTACACCGTGCCACTGCCTACCGCGTCGTAACCCACCCCTAGGGTCAGTGCTACGCACGGCCTCCAGCATGCTATAAACACCAGAAACTACTTGCAATACCTGGATCAAGGACTAAGCGACTAATGAGTCGAGCGGGGTCATATTTCAGGGCCCAGCATGTGGTAGTATCTAGTCTTGGATCACAAACACGGAACCCAGTTCCTAAGAACGGTCCCAATGAGACAACCCACTATGTACTCCTACATAGCCTCTCATCGCTACCTTTATCAAATCGTACTCATCATATGCTCATCACATTGAACAACACTGTTTCACTGAGTTCATCACCCAGATGAATCAGACCTGACAGAACTCTAAGCATTGCAAGCATAGCAGGCAAGTAAGCCAGCACATCATGGCATAAGCATCTACCATGTATTCTAGGTTGCAAGGTTTAGCTATTTACTGTGACAAGGTCAGGTCATGCATAAGAATAGGATCATCTACCGTGTATGACTGACATGTGATCGTTTGTCCTAATGCAATAAACCAGAGCAGGAGCAAGAGAGTGGGATCTTATCGGAATGATCAAAGGGGTTTCTTGCCTTGCTGAGTTGCGGAGGAGTTCTCTCCTTCGTCGGGATACGGGGTAGTATCTTCCGGATTAGTGCCTACCGCAACGCCGATAAGAGCATTCAATACAACCAAGTGCAACAATATGATGTATGATCATGGCATAGTAATATGCATGGGTGAGCTAATGTAACTAGTGATCATGTCAATTTAAAATAGATTTGAACACAGGTTCAAAGTTGTTCTCCTTTCAAATTGCATATATTAACCTAATGATAAATGTCCATGTTCACCTATTTAGGTTGCTTTGACATGTAGGGGAATAGCACCATTGGGTTCATTGGACTTTTCTTATAAATTTTCATATGTAAATTATTTTCATCTGACTTATAGATTATTTGATATGATTTTTCAAAGTTTTAAACATTTTCTGGAATTATTTTTAAATAAGGAAATGGGATTATGACATCAGCCTGACGTCATCCTGACGTGAGCTGGTTAACAGACCCGCTCCAGGTCAAATCTGACCGGTGGGGCCCGTCTGTCATTGACTCATTACTAAACAATTTTGTTTTAATTAAGTATCCTGACTAATTAATCTAGTAGGGCCCACTGTCAGTGACACAAAAAACTAACAAAAATGATTAAACTAATTACTGATTAACCTAAAACTAAACAGGACCGCGGCCCACCCGTCATTGACTCATAGGGTCAAGCCAGGGCCCACTGGGGTCAAACCCGCCGGAGTTAGCCAACGGCTCGTTGCCGGTGACCAATAGAGACGGCGGCGACCATCGGGTTTTGCCCTCACGTGCCCATTCGACGAGCTGAGGCCACTGGCAAGCAGCTCGTGCTCGCCCACATCCAACAGGGGCCACAGGAGGCTGCGGGGTCACCGGAGCTCGCCGGAAACGAGCTCGTGGCGGCGGCCGGAGCTAGCTAGGGAGCGCTAGAAAGAGGGGAAGCACGGGGAGGAGGAAGAGGAGCTCACGGGGACTCCGGGGAGCTGGTCAGCGGGCTCGGGGAGGCAGCGACGGCGGCGAATCGACAGTCGGCGGTGGCGGCTCTCGGCAGGGGAAACAAGAGAGAGAGAGAGACGGGGAAGAAGGGAGGAGAGGGAATGGGCTCAAGGGAGGCTCCTCGCGTCTTCCAGGCGCAGGAGAAGGCAGGGGAGCAGCCAGCTCCATGGCAAGCAGGAGGTGGATGCCAGCGAGCGCGCAGTCGACACCTCGCTACCTACTGGCGGGAGGTGGGAGATGACCTCCCCACCCCTGACGGGCTGGGTTGGGCCTCCCACTTGGGCCAGGTGCTCTTCTTGCTTTTCTTTTTATTTTGTTTTCTGTTTTGTTTTCTAACATTTGTTTATTTCTTTCAGGTATAAAAGTCTAGTTGAAAAATACTCCAAGTATTTCATAGACTATAGTTTGATTATCACAAACTTTTCTGAAAATGTTCCAAAATATTTTGATAACATAATTAATGATATTTGCTTTATTTATCATTTTCAGAGGCTTAAATCATCAATTGAAATTATTTAAATTGTTCAAATAATTAGAATGGTCCCTGGTATATCCATGTCCTTAATTATCAGACATAGGGAACATTTTTGATGGGCATTTTGGATTTGTTGAAATTTCATTAAACTTGAATTTCTTTAATTCATTAAGTGCTTGAGGTTTCTTTTTCCTTCTCCCCATTTCAAGTTAATGCAATGATGATGAATGATCATGCAAACACAATGCTATCCTAGGACAACTTGCTAGGGTTGTGACACGGCGCGCGGAGCTGCCGAGTGACGATGGAGCGTCTGGCTGAATAGAAATGCACGGAGCTGCCGAGTGATGACAACGCGTCTAGTAGAGTGACGGCATGCCGAGCTGCCGAGTGACGATGGAGCGTCTGGCTGAATGGCGATGCGCGGAGCTGTCGAGTGATGACGACGCGTCGAGTAGAGTGACGGTTAGCGGAGCTGCCGAGTGATGATGGAGCGTCTAGCTGAATGGCGATGCGCGGAGCTGCCGAGTGATGACGACGCGTCCAGTAGAGTGATGGCGCGTGGAGCTGCCGAGTGACGATGGAGCATCTGGGTGAATGGCGATGCGCTGAGCTGCCGAGTGATAATGACGCGTCCAGTAGAGTGACGGCGCGTGGAACTGCCGAGTGACGATGGAGCGTCTGGGTGAATGGCGATGCGCGGAGCTGCCGAGTGATAACGACGCTTCGAGTAGATTGACGGCACGCGGAGCTGCCGAGTGATGTTGGAGCATCTGGCTGAATGGCGATGCGCGGAGCTGCCGAGTGATGACGATGCGTCCAGTAGAGTGACGGCGCACGGAGCTGCTGAGTGACGATGGAGCGTCTGGCTGAATGGCGATGCGCGGAGCTGTCGAGTGACAACGACACGTCCAATAGAGTGATGGCGCGCGGATCTGCCTAGTGACAATGGAGCGTGTGGCTGAATGGCGAGGCACGGAGCTGCCGAGTGATGACGATGCGTCCAGTAGAGTGACGGCGCGCGGAGCTGCCGACTGATAACGACGCGTCCAGTAGAGTGGCCGCTCGTGAAGCTGTCGAGTGACGGTGGAGCGTCTGGCTGAATGGCAATGCGCGGAGCTGCCGAGGGATGACGACGTGTCCAGTAGAGTGATGGCGCGCGGAGCTGCCGAGTGACGATAGAGCGCCTGGCTGAATGGCGATGCGCGGAGCTGTCGAGTGATAACGACGCGTCCAGTAGAGTGATGGCGCGTGGAGCTGCGGAGTAATGATAGAGCGTCTGGCTGAATGGCGATACGCGGACCTGCAGAGTGATGACGACGCGTCCAGTAGAGTGATGACGCACGGAGCTGCTGAGTGACGATGGAGCGTCTGCTTGAATGGCGATGCGCGGAGCTGTTGAGTGATGACAACGCGCCCAGAAGAGTGACGGCGCGCGGAGCTGCCGAGTGACGACGGAGCGTCCGGCTGAATGGCGATGCACGGAGCTGCCGAGTGATGTCGTCACGTCCAGTAGAGTGATGGCGCGCGGAGCTGCCGAGTGGCGATGCAGCGTCTGGGTGAATGGCGATGCGCGGAGCTGCCGAGTGATGATGACGCCTCCAGTAGAGCGACGACACATGGAACTGCCGAGTGACGATGGAGCGTCTGGGTGAATGGCGACGCGTGGAGCTACCGAGTGATGATGACGCTTCCAGTAGAGTGACGACGTGCGGAGCTGCCGAGTGACGATAGAGCGTCTGGCTGAAAGGCGATGCGCGGAGCTGTCGAGTGATGACGACGCGTCGAGTAGAGTGACGGCGCGCGGAGCTGTCGAGTGATGATGGAGCATCTGGCTGAATGGCGATGCGCAGAGCTGCCGAGTGATGATGACGCGTCCAGTAGAGTGACGGCGTGTGGAGCTACCGAGTGATGATGGAGCGTCTGGGTGAATGGCGATGCGAGGAGCTGCCGAGTGATAACGACGCGTCGAGTAGATTGACGGCGCGCGGAGCTGTCGAGTGTCGAAGGAGCATCTGGCTGACTGGCGATGCGCGGAGCTGCGAGTGATGACGACGCGTCTTGTAGAGTGACGACGCACGGAGCTGCTGAGTGACGATGGAGCGTCTGGCTGAATGGCGATGCGCGGAGCTGTCGAGTGACAGCGACACGTCCAGTAGAGTGACGGCGCGCGGAGCTGCCTAGTGACGACGGAGCGTCTGGCTGAATGGCGAGGCACGGAGTTGCCAAGTGATGAGGATGTGTCCAGTAGAGTGACGGCGCGCGGAGCTGCCGAGTGATGACGCGTGTCCATTAGAGTGGCGGCACGTGGAGCTCCCGAGTGACGGTGGAGCGTCTGGCTGAATGGCAATGCGCGGAGCTGCTGAGGGATGACGACGTGTCCAGTAGAGTGACGGCACGCGGAGCTGCCGAGTGACAATGGAGTGCCTGGCTGAATGGCGATGCGCGGAGCTACCGAGGGATAACGACGCGTCGACTAGTGTGACGGCGCGCGGAACTACCGAGTGACGACGGAGCGTCTAGCTGAATGGCGATGCGCGGAGCTGTTGAGTGATGACGACGTGCCCAGCAGAGGGACGGCGCGCGGAGCTACCGACTGACAATGGAGCGTCCAGCTGTATGGCGATGCGCGGAATTGCCGGGTGATGACGACGCGTCCAGTAGTGTGACGGCGTGCGGAGCTGCTGAGTGACGATGGAGCGTCTGGTTGAATGGCGATGCGTGGAGTAGAGTGACGGCGCGTGGAGCTGCCTAGTGATGATGGAGTGTCTGGCTGAATGACTATGCATGGAGCTGCTGAGTGATGACGACGCGTCCAGTACAGTGACGGCGCGCGGAGCTGCCGAGTGACGATGGAGCATCTGGGTCAATGGCGATGCGCGGAGCTGCCGAGTGATGATGACACGTCCAGTAGAGTGATGGCGCGCGGAACTGCCGAGTGACGATGGAGCGTCTGGATGAATGGCGATGCACGGTGCTGCCATGTGATAACGACGCATCGAGTAGATTGACGGCGCGCAGAGGTGCCGATTGATGATGGAGCATCTGGCTGAATGGCGATGCGCGGAGCTGCCGAGTGATGACGACGCGTCTAGTAGAGTGACAGCGCATGGAGCTGCTGAGTGACGATGGAGCGTCTGGCTGAATGGCGATGCGCGGAGCTGCCGAGTGACAACGACACGTCCAGTAGAGTGACGGCGCGCGGAGCTGCCTAGTGACGATGGAGCTTGTGGCTGAATGGCGAGCCACGGAGCTGCCGAGTGATGATGATACATCCAGTAGAGTGACGGCACGCGGAGCTGCCGACTGATGACGACGCGTCCAGTATAGTGGCCGCACGCGAAGCTGCCGAGTGACGGTGGAGTGTCTAGCTGAATGGCAATGTGCGGAGCTACCGAGTGATAACGACGCGTCCAGTAGAGTGACGACGCGTGGAGCTGCTGAGTGATGATGGAGCATCTGGCTGAATGGCGATGCGCGGAGCTGCCGAGTGATGACGACGCGTCCAGTAGAGTGACAACGCGCGGACCTGCCGATTGACGATGGAGCGTCTGGCTGAATGGCGATGCGCGGAGCTGTTGAGTGATGACAACGCGCCCAGTAGAGTGACGGCACGCGGAGCGGCCGAGTGACGATGGAGCGTCCGGCTGAATGGCGATGCGTGGAGCTGCCGAGTGATGCCGACGCGTCGAGTAGAGTGACGGCGCGCGGAGCTGCCGAGTGACGATGGAGCGTCTGGGTGAATGGTGATGCGTGGAGCTGCCAAGTGATGACGACGCCTCTAGTAGAGTGACAGCACGCGGAACTGTCGAGTGAGGATGGAGCGTCTGGGTGAATGGCGACGCGTGGAGCTACCGAGTGATGATGACGCTTCCAGTAGAGTGACGACGCGAGGAGCTGCCGAGTGACGATGGAGCGTCTGGCTGAATGGCAATGCGCGGAGCTGTCGAGTGATGATAACGCGTCGAGTAGAGTGATGGCGCGCAGAGCTGTCGAGTGATGATGGAGAATCTGGCTGAATGGCGATGCACAGAGCTGTCGAGTGATGATGACGCGTCCAGTACAGAGACGGCGCGCGGAGCTACCGAGTGACGATGGAGCGTCTGGGTGAATGGCGATGCGCGGAGCTGCTGAGTGATAACGACGCGTCGAGTAGATTGACGGCGCGCAGAGCTGCCGAGTGACGATGGAGCACCTGGCTGAATGGCGATGCACGGAGCTGCCGAGTGATGACGACGCGTCTTGTAAAGTGACGGCGCACGAAGCTGCTGAGTGACGATGGAGAGTCAGGCTGAATGGCGATGCGCGGAGCTGCCGAGTGACAACGACACGTCCAGTAGAGTGACGGCACGTGGAGCTGCCTAGTGACGATGGAGCATCTGGCTGAATGGCGAGGCACGGAGTTGCCGAGTGATGACGATGCGTCCAGTAGACTGACGGCACGCGGAGCTGCCGAGTGATGACGACGTGTCAAGTAGAGTGGCGGCACACGGAGCTCCCGAGTGACGGTGGAGCGTCTGGCTGAATGGCAATGCATGGAGCTGCTGCGGGATGACGACGTGTCCAGTAGAGTGACGGCGCGCGGAGCTGCCGAGTGACGATGGAGCGCCTGGCTGAATGGCGATGCGCGGAGCTGCCGAGTGATAACGACGCGTCCAGTAGAGTGACGGCGCGTAGAGCTGCGGAGTGATGGAGCGTCTGGCTGAATGGCGATGCGCGGAGCTGCCGAGTGATCACGACGCGTCCAGTAGAGTGATGGCGCGCGGAGCTACCGAGTGACGATGGAGCGTCTGGATGAATGGCGATGCGCGGAGCTGTTGAGTGATGACGACGCGCCCAGTAGAGTGACGGCGCGCGGAGCTACCGAGTGACGATGGAGCGTCCGGCTGAATGACGATGCACGGAGCTGCCGGGTGATGACGACGCGTCCAGTAGCGTGACGGCCCACGGAGCTGCTGAGTGACGATGGAGCGTCTGGGTGAATGGCGATGCGCGGAGTAGAGTGACGGCGCGTGGAGCTGCCGAGTGACGATGGAGCGTCTGGCTGAATGGCTATGCGCGAAGTTGCCGAGTGATGACGACGTGTCCAGTAGAGTGACGGCGCGCGGAGCTGCCGAGTGATGATGGAGCGTCTGGGTGAATGGCGATGCGCGGAGCTGCCGAGTGATGATGACACGTCTAGTAGAGTGACGAAGCGTGGAGCTGCCGAGTGACGATGGAGCGTCTGGGTGACTGGCGATGCAGGAGCTGCAGACTGATGATGATGCGTCCAGTAGAGTGACGGCGCGCGGAGCTGCCGAGCGACGATGGAGCGTCTGGCTGAATGGCAATGCGTGGAGCTGCCGAGTGATGATGACGCATCCAGTAGAGTGACGGCACGCGGAGCTGCAGAGTGACGATGGAGCGTCTGGCTGAATGGCAATGCGCGGAGCTGTCGACTGATGACGACGCGTCGAGTAGAGTGACGGCGCGCGGAGCTGTCGAGTGATGATGGAGCATCTGGCTGAATGGGGATGCGCAGAGCTGCCGAGTGATGATGACGCGTCCAGTAGAGTGACGGCGCGTGGAGCTACTGAGTGACGATTGAGCGTCTGGGTGAATGGCGATGGGCGGAGCTGCCGAGTGATAACGGCGCGTCAAGTAGATTGACGGCGCGCGGAGCTGCCGATCGACGATTGAACATCTGGCTGAATGGCGATGTGCGGAGCTGCCGAGTGATGACGACGCGTCTTGTAGAGTGACGGCGCACGAAGCTGCTGATTGACGATGGAGCGTCTGTCTGACTGGCGATGCGCGGAGCTGCCGAGTGACAATGACACGTCCAGTAGAGTGACGGCACGCGGAGCTGCCTAGTGACGATGGAGCGTCTGGCTGAATGGCGAGGCACGGAGTTGCCGAGTGATGATGATGCGTCCAGTAGAGTGACGACGCGCGGAGCTGCCGAGTGATGACGACGTGTCCAGTAGAGTGGCAGCACACGGTGCTCCCGAGTGATGGTGGAGCGTCTGGCTGAATGGCAATGCGTGGAGCTGCTGAGGGATGACGACGTGTCCAGTAGAGTGACGGCGCGCGGAGCTGCCGAGTGACGATGGAGCGCCTTGCTGAACTGCGATGCACGGAGCTACCGAGTGATAACGACGCGTCCAGTAGAGTGACGGCGCGTAGAGCTGCCGAGTGATGATGGAGCGTCTGGCTGAATGGCGATGCGCGGAGCTGCCGAGTGATGACGACGCGTCCAGTAGAGTGACGTCGCGCGGAGCTACCGAGTGACGATGGAGCGTCTGGCTGAATGGCGATGCGCGGAGCTGTTGAGAGATCACGACGCGCCCAGTAGAGTGACGGCGCACGGAGCTGCCTAGTGACGATGGAGCGTCCGGCTGAATGGCGATGCGCGAAGCTGCCGGGTAATGACGACGCGTCCAGTAGCGTGACGGCCCGCGGAGCTGTTGAGTGACGATGGAGCGTTTGGGTGAATGGCGATGCGCGGAGTAGAGTGACGGCGCGTGGAGCTGCCGAGTGACGATGGAGCGTCTGGCTGAATGGCTATGCGCGAAGCTGCCTAGTGATGACGACGCGTCCAGTAGAGTGACAGCGCGCGGAGCTGCCGAGTGATGATGGAGCGTCTGGGTGAATGGCGATGCGCGGAGCTGCCGAGTGATGATGACACGTCTAGTAGAGTGACGACGCGCGGAGCTGCCGAGTGATGATGGAGCGTCTGGGTGTATAGCGATGAGTGGAGCTGTCGAGTGATGACGACGCGTCCAGTAGAGTGACCGCACGCGGAACTCCCGAGTGACGATGGAGCGTCTGGGTGAATGGCAACGCGTGGAGCTACCGAGTGATGATGATGCGTCCAGTAAAGTGATGGCGCGCGGAGCTGCCGAGTGACGATGGAGCGTTTGGATGAATGGCGATGCGCAGAGCTGTCGAGTGATGACGAGGCGTCGAGTAGAGTGACGGCGCGTGGAGCTGCCGAGTGATGATGGAGTGTCTGGCTGAGAGGCGACGCGCGGAGCTCTCGAGTGATGACGACGCGTCCAGTAGAGTGACGGCGCGCAGAGCTGCCGAGTGACGATGGAGTGTCTGTCTGAATGGCGAGGCGCGGAGCTGCCGAGTGATGACGACGCTTCGAGTAGAGTGACGGCACGCGGAACTGCCGAGTGACGATGGAGCGTCTGGGTGAATGGCGATGCGCGGAGCTGCCGAGTGACGATTACAAGTCCAGTAGACTGACGGCGTGTGGAGCTACCGAGTGATGATAGAGCGTATGTCGGAATGGCGATGCGCGGAGCTGCCGAGTGATGACGACGCGTCCAGTTGAGTGACGGCGCGTGCAACTGCCGAGTGATGATGGACCGTCTGGGTGAATGGCGACGCGTGGAGCTACCGAGTGATGATGATGCGTCCAGTAGAGTGACGGCGCGCGGAGCTGCCGAGTGATGATGGAGCGTCTGGCTGAATGGCGATGCGCGGAGCTACCGAGTGATGACGACGCCTCAAGTAGAGTGGCGGCGCGCGGAGCTGCCGAGTGGTGATGGAGCGTCCAGTAGAGTGACGGCACGTGGAGCTGCCGAGTGACGATGGAGTGTCTGGCTGAATGGCGGTGCACGGAGCTGTCGAGTGATGACGATGCATCCAGTACAGTGACGACGCGCGTAGCTGCCGAGTGATGATGGAGCGTCTGGCGGAATGGCGATGCGCGAAGCTGCCGAGCGATGACGACGCGTCCAGTAGAGTGACAGCGCGCGGAGCTGCCGAGTGAAGATGAAGCGTCTGGGTGAATTGCGATGCGCGGAGCTACCGAGTGATGACGACGCGTCGAGTAGAGTGACGGCGCCTGGAGCTGCCGAGTGATGACGACGGGTCCAGTAGAGTAACGGCGCGTGGAGCTGCCGAGTGACGATGGAGCGTCTGGCTCAATGGCGATGCGCGGAGCTGCCGAGTGATGATGACGCATCTAGTAGAGTGACGGCGCGCGGAGCTACCGAGTGACGATGGAGCGTCTGGCTGAATGGCGATGCGCGGAGCTGTTGAGTGATGACGACGCGCCCAGTAGAGTGACGGCGCGCGGAGCTGCCGAGTGACGATGGAGCATCCGTCTGAATGGCGATGCGCGGAGCTGCCGGGTGATGACGACGCGTCCAGTAGAGTGATGGCGCATGGAGCTGCTGAGTGATGATGGAGCGTCTGGGTGAATCGCGATGCGCGGAGTAGAGTGACGGCGCGTGGAGCTGCCGAGTGACGATGGAGCGTCTGGCTGAATGGCTATCCGCAGAGCTGTCGAGTGATCACGACACGTCCAGTAGAGTGACGGCGCGCGGAGCTGCCGAGTGATGACGGAGCGTCTGGGTGAATGGCGGCGCGCGGAGCTGTCGAGTGATGACGACGCGTCCAGTAGAGTGATGGCATGCGGAACTCCCGAGTGACGATGGAGCGTCTGGGTGAATGGCGACGCGTGGAGCTACCGAGTGATGATGACGCGTCCTGTAGAGTGACGGCGCGCGGAGCTGCCGAGTGACGATGGAGCCTCTGGATGAATGGCGATGCGCAGAGCTATCGAGTGATGATGACTCGTCGAGTAGAGTGACGGCGTGTGGAGCTGCCGAGTGATGATGGAGTGTATGGCTGAGAGGCGATGCGCGGAGCTGCCGAGTGATGACGACACGTGCAGTAGAGTGACGGCGCGCGTAGGTGCCGAGTGACGATGGAGCGTCTGGCTGAATGGCGAGGCGCAGAGGTGCCGAGTGATGATGGAGCGTCTGGCTGAATGGCGAGGCGCAGAGCTACCGAGTGATGATGGAGCGTATGGTGGAATGGCGATGCGCGGAGCTGCCGAGTGATGACGACGCGTCCAGTTGAGTGACGGCGTGTGGAGCTGCCGACTGACGATGGAACGACTGGGTCAATGGCGACGCGTGGAGCTGTCGAGTGATGATGACGCGTCCAGTAGAGTGACGGCGTGCGGAGCTGCCGAGTGAAGATGGAGCGCCTGGCAGAATGGCGATGCACGGAGCTGTCGAGTGATGACGACGCGTCAAGTAGAGTGGCGGCGCGCGGAGCTGCCGAGTGATGATGGAGCATCTAGTAGAGTGACGGCACGTGGAGTTGCCGAGTGACGATGGAGTGTCTGGCTGAATGGCGGTGCACGGAGCTGTCGAGTGATGACGACGCGTCCAGTAGAGTGACGGCGCGCGTAGCTGCTGAGTGATGATGGAGCGTCTGGCTGAATGGTGATGCGGGAAGCTACCGAGTGATGACGATGCGTCCAGTAGAGTGACAGCACACGAAGCTGCCGAGTGACGATGAAGCGTCTGGGTGAATTGCGATGCGCGGAGCTACCGAGTGATGACGACGCGTCAAGTAGAGTGACGGCGCGCGGAGCTGCCAAGTGATGACGACGCGTCCAGTAGAGTGACGGCGCGTGGAGCTGCCGAGTGACGATGGAGCGTCTGGCTCAATGGCGATGCGCGGAGCTGCCGAGTGATGACGACGCGTCTAGTAGAGTGACGACGTGCGGAGCTACCGAGTGTCGATGGAGCGTCTGGTTGAATGGTGATGCGCGGAGCTGTTGAGCGATGACGACGCGCCCAGTAGAGTGACGGCACGCGGAGCTGCCGAGTGAAGATGGAGCGTCCGGCTGAATGGCGATGCGCGGAGCTGCCGGGTGATGACGATGCATCCAGTAGAGTGACGGCATGCGGAGCTGCTGAGAGACGATGGAGCGTCTGGGTGAATGGCGATGCACGGAGTAGAGTGACGGCGCGTGGAGCTACCGAGTGACGATGGAGCATCTGGCTGAATGGCTATGCGCGGAGCTACCGAGTGATGACGACGCGTCTAGTAGAGTGACGGCACGCGGAGCTGCCGAGTGATGATGGAGCGTCTGGTTGAATGGCGATGCGCGGAGCTGCCGAGTGATAATTACGTATCGAGTAGAATGACGACGCGCGGAGCTGCCGAGTGACAATGGAGCGTCTGGGTGAATGGCGATGCTCGGAGCTGCCGAGTGGTGACGACGCGTCTAGTAGAGTGACGGCACGCGGAACTCCCGAGTGACGATTGAGCGTCTCGGTGAATGGTGACGCGTGGAGCTACCGAGTGATGATGATGCGTCCAGTAGAGTGATGGCGCGCGGAGCTGCCGAGTGACGATGGAGCGTCTGGATGAATGGCGATGCGCAGAGCTGTCGAGTGATGACAACGCGTCGAGTAGAGTGACGGCGCGCGGAGTTGCCGAGTGATGATGGAGTGTCTGGCTGAAAGGCGACGCGCGGAGCTGCCGAGTGATGACGACGCGTCTAGTAGAGTGACGGCGCGCGGAGCTGCTGAGTGACGATGGAGCGTCTGGATGAATGGCGATGCGCAGAGCTGTCGAGTGATGACAACGCGTCGAGTAGAGTGACGGCGCACGGAGCTGCCGAGTGATGATGGAGTGTCTGGCTGAAAGGCGACGCGCGGAGCTGCCGAGTGATGACGACGCGTCCAGTAGAGTGACGGCACGCAGAGCTGCTGAGTGACGATGGAGCGTCTGGCTGAATGGCGAGGCGCGGAGCTGCCGAGTGATGACGACGCTTCCCGTAGAGTGACAGCACGCGGAACTGCCGAGTGACGATGGAGCGTGTGGGTGAATGGCGATGTGCGGAGCTGCTGAGTGACGATTACGCGTCCAGTAGAGTGATGGCGCGTGGAGCTGCCGAGTGATGATGGAGCGTATGGCAGAATGGCGATGCGCGGAGTTGCCGAGTGATGACGACGCGTCCAGTTGAGTGACGGCACGTAGAGCTGCCGAGTGACGATGGACCATCTGGGTGAATGGCGACGCGTGGAGCTGCCGAGTGATGATGACGCATCCAGTAGAGTGACGGTGCGCAGAGCTGCAAAGTGATGATGGAGCGTCTGGCTGAATGGCGATGCGCGGAGCTGTCGAGTGATGACGACGCGTCCAGTAGAGTGGCGGCGTGCGGATCTGCCGATTGATGATGGAGCGTCCTGTAGAGTGACGGCACGCGGAGCTACCGAGTGACGATGGAGCGTCTGGTTGAATGGCGATGCGCGAAGCTGTTCAGTGATGACGAAGCGCACAGTAGATTGACGGCGCACGGAGCTGCCGAGTGACGATGGAGCGTCCGGCTGAATGGCGATGCGCGGTGCTGCCGGGTGATGACGACGCATCCAGCAGAGTGACGGCGCGCGGAGCTGCTGTGTGACGATGGAGCGTCTGGGTGAATGGCGATGCACGGAGTAGAGTGACGACACGTGGAGCTGCCGAGTGACGATGGAGCGTCTGGCTGTATGGCTATGCGCGGAGCTGCCGAGTGATGACGACGCATCCAGTAGAGTGATGGCACGCGGAGCTGCCGAGTGATGATGGATAGTCTGGGTGAATGGCGATGCAAGGAGCTGTCGAGTGATGCTGACATGTCTAGTAGAGTGACGACGCGCGGAGCTGCCGAGTGACAATGGAGCGTCTGGGTGAACGGCGATGCTCGGAGCTGCCGAGTGATGACGACGCGTCTAGTAGAGTGACGGCACGCGGAACTCCCGAGTGACGATGGAGCGTCTGGGTGAATGGCGACGCGTGGAGCTACCGAGTGATGATGACGCGTCCAGTAGAGTGACGGCGCGTGGACCTGCCTTGTGACGATGGAGCTTCTGGATGAATGGCGATGCGCAGAGCTGTCGAGTGATGACGACGCGTCGAGTAGAGTGACGGCGCGCGGAGCTGCCGAGTGATGATGGAGTGTCTGTTTGAAAGGCGACGCGCGGAGCTGCCGAGTGATGACGACGTGTCCAGTAGAGTGACGGCGCGCGGAGCTGCGGAGTGACGATGGAGCGTCTGGCTGAATGGCGAGGCGCAGAGCTGCCGAGTGATGACGACACTTCCCGTAGAGTGACGGCACGTGGAACTACCGAGTGACGATGGAGCGTCTGGATGAATGGCGATGCGCGGAGCTGCCGAGTGATGATTACGCGTCCAGTAGAGTGATGGCGCGTGGAGCTGCCGAGTGATGATGGAGCGTATGGCGGAATGGCATTGCGCGGAGCTGCCGAGTGATGACGACGCGTCCAGTTGAGTGACGGCCCGTGGAGCTGCCGAGTGACGATGGACCGTCTGGATGAATGGCGGCGCGTGGAGTTGCCGAATGATGATGACGCATCTAGCAGGGTGACGGCGCGCGGAGCTGCAGAGTGATGATGGAGCGTCTGGCTGAATGGCGATACCCGGAGCTGTCGAGTGATGACGACGCGTCCAGTAGAGTGGCGGCGCGTGGAGCTGCCGATTGATGATGGAGCGTCCAGTAGAGTGACGGCAAGCGGAGCTACCGAGTGACGATGGAGTGTCTGGTTGAATGGCGATGCGCGGAGCTGTTGAGTGATGACGACGCATCCAGCAGAGTGACGGCGCGCGGAGCTGCTGAGTGACGATGGAGCGTCTGGGTGAATGGTGATGCACGGAGTAGAGTGACGGCTCATGGAGCTGCCGAGTGACGATGGAGCGTCTGGCTGAATGGCTATGCGCGGAGCCGCCGAGTGATGACGACGCGTCCAGTAGAGTGACGGCACGCGGAGCTGCCGAGTGATGATGGAGCGTCTGGGTGAATGGCGATGCGAGGAGCTGCCGAGTGATGCTGACACGTCTAGTAGAGTGACGACGCGCGGAGCTGCTGATTGACAATGGAGCGTCTGGGTGAATGGCGATGCTCGGAGCTGCCGAGTGATGACGACGCGTCTAGTAGAGTGACGACACGCGGAACTCCCGAGTGACGATGGAGCATCTGGGTGAATGGCGACGCATGGAGCTACCGAGTGATGATAACGCGTCTAGTAGAGTGACGGCGCGCGGAGCTGCCGAGTGACGATGGAGCGTCTGGATGAATGGCGATGCGCAGAGCTGTCGAGTGATGACGACGCGTCGAGTAGAGTGATGGCGCGCGGAGCTGCCGAGTGATGATGGAGTGTCTGGCTGAAAGGCGACGCGCGGACCTGCCGAGTGATGACGACGCGTCTAGTAGAGTGACGGCGCGCGGAGCTGCTGAGTGACGATGGAGCGTCTGGCTGAATGGCGAGGCGCGGAGCTACCGAGTGATGACGACACTTCCCGTAGAGTGATGGCACGCGGAACTGCCGAGTGACGATGGAGTGTCTGGATGAATGGCGATGCGCGGAGCTGCCGAGTGGTGACGACGCATCTAGTAGAGTGACGGCACGCGGAACTCCCAAGTGACGATTGAGCGTCTGGGTGAATGGTGACGCGTGGAGCTACCGAGTGATGATGACGCGTCCAGTAGAGTGACGGCGCGCGGAGCTGCCGAGTTACGATGGAGCGTCTGGATGAATGGCGATGCGCAGAGCTGTCGAGTGATGACAACGCGTCGAGTAGAGTGACGGCGCGTGGAGCTGCCGAGTGATGATGGAGTGTCTGGCTGAAAGGCGACACGCGGAGCTGCCAAGTGATGACGACGCGTCTAGTAGAGTGACGGCGCGCGGAGCTGCTGAGTGACGATGGAGCGTCTGGATGAATGGCGATGCGCAGAGCTGTCGAGTGATGACAACGCGTCGAGTAGAGTGACGGCGCGCGGAGCTACCGAGTGATGATGGAGTGTCTGGCTGAAAGGCGACGCGCGGAGCTGCCGAGTGATGACGACGCGTCCAGTAGAGTGACGGCACGCAGAGCTGCTGAGTGACGATGGAGCGTCTGGCTGAATGGCGAGGCGCGGAGCTGCCGAGTGATGACGACGCTTCCCGTAGAGTGACAGCACGTGGAACTGCCGAGTGACGATGGAGCGTTTGGGTGAATGGTGATGTGCGGAGCTGCTGAGTGACGATTACGCGTCCAGTAGAGTGATGGCACGTGGAGCTGCCGAGTGATGATGGAGCGTATGGCGGCATGGCGATGCGCGGAGCTGCCGAGTGATGACGACGTGTCCAGTTGAGTGACGGCACGTAGAGCTGCCGAGTGACGATGGACCATCTGGGTGAATGGCGCCGCGTGGAGCTGCCGAGTGATGATGACGCATCCAGTAGAGTGACGGTGCGCGGAGCTGCAAAGTGAGGATGGAGCGTCTGGCTGAATGGCGATGCGCGGAGCTGTCGAGTGATGACGACGCGTCCAGTAGAGTGGCGGCGTGCGGAGCTGCCGATTGATGATGGAGCGTCCCGTAGAGTGACGGCACGCGGAGCTACCGAGTGACGATGGAGCGTCTGGTTGAATGGCGATGCGCGGAGCTGTTGAGTGATGACGACGCGCCCAGTAGATTGATGGCGCGCGGAGCTGCCGAGTGACGATGGAGCGTCTGGGTGAATGGCGATGCTCGGAGCTGCCGAGTGATGACGACGCGTCCAGTAGAGTGATGGCACGCGGAACTCCCGAGTGACGATGGAGCGTCTGGGTGAATGGCGACGCGTGGAGCTACCGAGTGATGATGACGCGTCCAGTAGAGTGACGGCGCGCGGACCTGCCTTGTGACGATGGAGCTTCTGGATGAATGGCGATGCGCAGAGCTGTCGAGTGATGACGACGCGTCGAGTAGAGTGACGGCGCGCGGAGCTGCTGAGTGATGATGGAGTGTCTTTTTGAAAGGCGACGCGCGGAGCTGCCGAGTGATGACGACGTGGCCAGTAGAGTGACGGCGCGCGGAGCTGCGGAGTGACGATGGAGCGTCTGGCTGAATGGCGAGGCGCAGAGCTGCCGACTGATGACGACACTTCCCGTAGAGTGACGGCACGTGGAACTGCCGAGTGACGATGGAGCGTCTGGATGAATGGCGATGCGCGGAGCTGCCGAGTGATGATTACGCGTCCAGTAGAGTGATGGCGCGTGGAGCTGCCGAGTGATGATGGAGCGTATGGCGGAATGGCGTTGCGCGGAGCTGCCGAGTGATGACGACGCATCCAGTTGAGTGACGGCCCGTGGAGCTGCCGAGTGACGATGGACCGTCTGGATGAATGGCGGCGCGTGGAGCTGCCGAGTGATGATGACGCATCCAGCAGGGTGACGGCGCGCGGAGCTGAAGAGTGATGATGGAGCGTCTGGCTGAATGGCGATACCCGGAGCTGTCGAGTGATGACGACGCGTCCAGTAGAGTGGCGGCGCGTGGAGCTGCCGATTGATGATGGAGTGTCCAGTAGAGTGACGGCACGCGGAGCTACCGAGTGACGATGGAGTGTCTGGTTGAATGGCGATGCGCGGAGCTGTTGAGTGATGACGACGCATCCAGCAGAGTGACGGCGCGCGGAGCTGCTGAGTGACGATGGAGCGTCTGGGTGAATGGTGATGCACGGAGTAGAGTGACGGCTCATGGAGCTGCCGAGTGACGATGGAGCGTCTGGCTGAATGGCTATGCGCGGAGCTGCCGAGTGATGACGACGCGTCCAGTAGAGTGACGGCACGCGGAGCTGCCGAGTGATGATGGAGCGTCTGGGTGAATGGCGATGCGAGGAGCTGCCGAGTGATGCTGACACGTCTAGTAGAGTGACGACGCGCGGAGCTGCCGAGTGACAATGGAGCGTCTGGGTGAATGGCGATGCTCGGAGTTGCCGAGTGATGACGACGCGTCTAGTAGAGTGACGGCACGCGGAACTCCCGAGTGACGATGGAGCATCTGGGTGAATGGCGACGCATGGAGCTACCGAGTGATGATGACGCGTCTAGTAGAGTGACGGCGCGCGGAGCTGCCGAGTGACGATGGAGCGTCTGGATGAATGGCGATGCGCAGAGCTGTCGAGTGATGACAACGCGTCGAGTAGAGTGATGGTGCGCGGAGCTGCCGAGTGATGATGGAGTGTCTGGCTGAAAGGCGACGCGCGGACCTGCCGAGTGATGACGACACGTCTAGTAGAGTGACGGCGCGCGGAGCTGCTGAGTGACGATGGAGCGTCTGGCTGAGTGGCGAGGCGCGGATCTACCGAGTGATGACGACACTTCCCGTAGAGTGATGGCACGTGGAACTGCCGAGTCACGATGGAGTGTCTGGATGAATGGCGATGCGCGGAGCTGCCGAGTGGTGACGACGCGTCTAGTAGAGTGACGGCACGCGGAACTCCCGAGTGACGATTGAGCGTCTAGGTGAATGGCGATGCGCGGAGCTGCCGAGTGATGACGACGCGTCTAGTAGAGTGACGGCGCGCGGAGCTGCTGAGTGACGATGGAGCGTCTGGATGAATGGCGATGCGCGGCGCTGCCGAGTGATGACGACGCCTCTAGTAGAGTGACGGCGCGTGGAGCTGCCGAGTGACGAGGGAGCGTCTGGCTGAATGTCGATGCGCGGAGTTGTCGAGTGATGACGACACGTCTAGTAGAGTGACGGTGCGTGGAGCTGCCGAGTGACGATGGAGCGTCTGGCTGAATGGGGAGGCGCGGAGCTGCCGAGTGATGACGACACGTCCAGTAGAGTGACGGCGCGCGGAACTACCGAGTGACGATGGAGCGTTTCAGTGAATGGTGATGCGCGGAGCTGCCGAGTGATGATGACGCGTCCAGTAGAGTGATGGTGCGTGGAGCTGCCGAGTGATGATGGAGCGTATGGCGGAATGGCGATGCGCGGAGCTGCCGAGTGATGACGACGCGTCCAGTTGAGTGACGGCACGTAGAGCTGCCGAGTGACGATGGACCATCTGGGTGAATGGCGACGCGTGGAGCTGCCGAGTGATGATGACGCATCCAGTAGAGTGACGGTGCGCGGAGCTGCAAAGTGAGGATGGAGCGTCTGGCTGAATGGCGATGCGCGGAGCTGTCGAGTGATGACGACGCGTCCAGTAGAGTGGCGGCGTGCGGAGCTGCCGATTGATGATGGCGCGTCCCGTAGAGTGACGGCACGCGGAGCTACCGAGTGACGATGAAGCATCTGGTTGAATGGCGATGCGCGGAGCTGTTGAGTGATGACGACGCGCCCAGTAGATTGACGGCGCGCGGAGCTGCCGAGTGACGATGGAGCGTCCGGCTGAATGGCGATGCGCGGAGCTGCCGGGTGATGACGACGCATCCAGCAGAGTGACGGCACGCGGAGCTGCTGTGTGACGATGGAGCGTCTGGGTGAATGGCGATGCACGGAGTAGAGTGACGACACGTGGAGCTGCCGAGTGACGATGGAGCGTCTGGCTGTATGGCTATGCGCGGAGCTGCCGAGTGATGACGACGCATCCAGTAGAGTGATGGCACGCGGAGCTGCCGAGTGATGATGGATAGTCTGGGTGAATGGCGATGCAAGGAGCTGCCGAGTGATGCTGACATGTCTAGTAGAGTGACGACGCGCGGAGCTGCCGAGTGACAATGGAGCGTCTGGGTGAATGGCGATGCTCGGAGCTTCCGAGTGATGACGACTCGTCCAGTAGAGTGACGGCACGCGGAACTCCCGAGTGACGATGGAGCGTCTGGGTGAATGGCGACGCGTGGAGCTACCGAGTGATGATGACGCGTCGAGTAGAGTGACGGCGCGCGGACCTGCCTTGTGACGATGGAGCTTCTGGATGAATGGCGATGCGCAGAGCTGTCGAGTGATGACGACGCGTCGAGTAGAGTGACGGCGCGCGGAGCTGCCGAGTGATGATGGAGTGTCTGTTTGAAAGGCGACGCGCGGAGCTGCCGAGTGATGACGACGTGTCCAGTAGAGTGACGGCGCGCGGAGCTGCGGCGTGACGATGGAGCGTCTGGCTGAATGGCGAGGCGCAGAGCTGCCGAGTGATGACGACACTTCCTGTAGAGTGACGGCACGTGGAACTGCCGAGTGACGATGGAGCGTCTAGATGAATGGCGATGCGCGGAGCTGCCGAGTGATGATTACGCGTCCAGTAGAGTGATGGTGCGTCGAGCTGCCGAGTGATGATGGAGCGTATGGCGGAATGGCATTGCGCGGAGCTGCCGAGTGATGACGACGCATCCAGTTGAGTGACGGCCCGTGGAGCTACCGAGTGACGATGGACCGTCTGGATGAATGGCGGCGCGTGGAGCTGCCGAGTGATGATGACGCATCCAGCAGAGTGACGGCGCGCGGAGCTGCAGAGTGATGATGGAGCGTCTGGCGGAATGGCGATACCCGGAGCTGTCGAGTGATGACGAGGTGTCCAGTAGAGTGGCGGCGCGTGGAGCTGCCGATTGATGATGGAGCGTCCAGTAGAGTGACGGCACGCGGAGCTACCGAGTGACGATGGAGTGTCTGGTTGAATGGCGATGCGCGGAGCTGTTGAGTGATGACGACGCATCCAGCAGAGTGACGGCGCGCGGAGCTGCTGAGTGACGATGGAGCGTCTGGGTGAATGGTGATGCACGGAGTAGAGTGACGGCTCATGGAGCTGCCGAGTGACGATGGAGCGTCTGGCTGAATGGCTATGCGCGGAGCCGCCGAGTGATGACGACGCGTCCAGTAGAGTGACGGCACGTGGAGCTGCCGAGTGATGATGGAGCGTCTGGGTGAATGGCGATGCGAGGAGCTGCCGAGTGATGCTGACACGTCTAGTAGAGTGACAACGCGCGGAGCTGCCGATTGACAATGGAGCGTCTGGGTGAATGGCGATGCTCGGAGCTGCCGAGTGATGACGACGCGTCTAGTAGAGTGACGGCACGCGGAACTCCCGAGTGACGATGGAGCATCTGGGTGAATGGCGACGCATGGAGCTACCGAGTGATGATGACGCGTCTAGTAGAGTGACGGCGCGCGGAGCTGCCGAGTGACGATGGAGCGTCTGGATGAATGGCGATGCGCAGAGCTGTCGAGTGATGACGACGTGTCGAGTAGAGTGATGGCGCGCGGAGCTGCCGAGTGATGATGGAGTGTCTGGCTGAAAGGCGACGCGCGGACCTGCCGAGTGATGACGACGCGTCTAGGAGAGTGACGGCGCGCGGAGCTGCTGAGTGACGATGGAGCGTCTGGCTGAATGGCGAGGCGCGGAGCTACCGAGTGATGACGACACTTCCCGTAGAGTGATGGCACGCGGAACTGCCGAGTGACGATGGAGTGTCTGGATGAATGGCGATGCGCGGAGCTGCCGAGTGGTGACGACGCATCTAGTAGAGTGACGGCACGCGGAACTCCCAAGTGACGATTGAGCGTCTGGGTGAATGGTGACGCGTGGAGCTACCGAGTGATGATGACGCGTCCAGTAGAGTGACGGCGCGCGGAGCTGCCGAGTTACGATGGAGCGTCTGGATGAATGGCGATGCGCAGAGCTGTCGAGTGATGACAACGCGTCGAGTAGAGTGACGGCGCGTGGAGCTGCCGAGTGATGATGGAGTGTCCGGCTGAAAGGCGACACGCGGAGCTGCCAAGTGATGACGACGCGTCTAGTAGAGTGACGGCGCGCGGAGCTGCTGAGTGACGATGGAGCGTCTGGATGAATGGCGATGCGCAGAGCTGTCGAGTGATGACAACGCGTCGAGTAGAGTGACGGCGCGCGGAGCTACCGAGTGATGATGGAGTGTCTGGCTGAAAGGCGACGCGCGGAGCTGCCGAGTGATGACGACGCGTCCAGTAGAGTGACGGCACGCAGAGCTGCTGAGTGACGATGGAGCGTCTGGCTGAATGGCGAGGCGCGGAGCTGCCGAGTGATGACGACGCTTCCCGTAGAGTGACAGCACGCGGAACTGCCGAGTGACGATGGAGCGTTTGGGTGAATGGCGATGTGTGGAGCTGCTGAGTGACGATTACGCGTCCAGTAGAGTGATGGCACGTGGAGCTGCCGAGTGATGATGGAGCGTATGGCGGCATGGCGATGCGCGGAGCTGCCGAGTGATGACGACGTGTCCAGTTGAGTGACGGCACGTAGAGCTGCCGAGTGACGATGGACCATCTGGGTGAATGGCGCCGCGTGGAGCTGCCGAGTGATGATGACGCATCCAGTAGAGTGACGGTGCGCGGAGCTGCAAAGTGAGGATGGAGCGTCTGGCTGAATGGCGATGCGCGGAGCTGTCGAGTGATGACGACGCGTCCAGTAGAGTGGCGGCGTGCGGAGCTGCCGATTGATGATGGAGCGTCCCGTAGAGTGACGGCACGCGGAGCTACCGAGTGACGATGGAGCGTCTGGTTGAATGGCGATGCGCGGAGCTGTTGAGTGATGACGACGCGCCCAGTAGATTGATGGCGCGCGGAGCTGCCGAGTGACGATGGAGCGTTTTGGTGAATGGCGATGCTCGGAGCTGCCGAGTGATGACGACGCGTCCAGTAGAGTGATGGCACGCGGAACTCCCGAGTGACGATGGAGCGTCTGGGTGAATGGCGACGCGTGGAGCTACCGAGTGATGATGACGCGTCCAGTAGAGTGACGGCGCGCGGACCTGCCTTGTGACGATGGAGCTTCTTGATGAATGGCGATGCGCAGAGCTGTCGAGTGATGACGACGCGTCGAGTAGAGTGACGGCGCGCGGAGCTGCCGAGTGATGATGGAGTGTCTGTTTGAAAGGCGACGCGCGGAGCTGCCGAGTGATGACGACGTGTCCAGTAGAGTGACGGCGCGCGGAGCTGCGGAGTGACGATGGAGCGTCTGGCTGAATGGCGAGGCGCAGAGCTGCCGACTGATGACGACACTTCCCGTAGAGTGACGGCACGTGGAACTGCCGAGTGACGATGGAGCGTCTGGATGAATGGCAATGCGCGGAGCTGCCGAGTGATGAATACGCGTCCAGTAGAGTGATGGCGCGTGGAGCTGCCGAGTGATGATGGAGCGTATGGCGGAATGGCGTTGCGCGGAGCTGCCGAGTGATGACGACGCGTCCAGTTGAGTGACGGCCCGTGGAGCTGCCGAGTGACGATGGACCGTCTGGATGAATGGCGGCGCGTGGAGCTGCCGAGTGATGATGACGCATCCAGCAGGGTGACGGCGCGCGGAGCTGAAGAGTGATGATGGAGCGTCTGGCTGAATGGCGATACCCGGAGCTGTCGAGTGATGACGACGCGTCCAGTAGAGTGGCGGCGCGTGGAGCTGCCGATTGATGATGGAGTGTCCAGTAGAGTGACGGCACGCGGAGCTACCGAGTGACGATGGAGTGTCTGGTTGAATGGCGATGCGCGGAGCTGTTGAGTGATGACGACGCATCCAGCAGAGTGACGGCGCGCGGAGCTGCTGAGTGACGATGGAGCGTCTGGGTGAATGGTGATGCACGGAGTAGAGTGATGGCTCATGGAGCTGCCGAGTGACGATGGAGCGTCTGGCTGAATGGCTATGCGCGGAGCTGCCGAGTGATGACGACGCATCCAGTAGAGTGACGGCACGCGGAGCTGCCGAGTGATGATAGAGCGTCTGGGTGAATGGCGATGCGAGGAGCTGCCGAGTGATGCTGACACGTCTAGTAGAGTGACGACGCGCGGAGCTGCCGAGTGACAATGGAGCGTCTGGGTGAATGGCGATGCTCGGAGTTGCCGAGTGATGACGACGCGTCTAGTAGAGTGACGGCACGCGGAACTCCCGAGTGACGATGGAGCATCTGGGTGAATGGCGACGCATGGAGCTACCGAGTGATGATGACGCGTCTAGTAGAGTGACGGCGCGCGGAGCTGCCGAGTGACGATGGAGCGTCTGGATGAATGGCGATGCGCAGAGCTGTCGAGTGATGACGACGCGTCGAGTAGAGTGATGGTGCGCGGAGCTGCCGAGTGATGATGGAGTGTCTGGCTGAAAGGCGACGCGCGGACCTGCCGAGTGATGACGACACGTCTAGTAGAGTGACGGCGCGCGGAGCTGCTGAGTGACGATGGAGCGTCTGGCTGAGTGGCGAGGCGCGGATCTACCGAGTGATGACGACACTTCCCGTAGAGTGATGGCACGCGGAACTGCCGAGTCACGATGGAGTGTCTGGATGAATGGCGATGCGCGGAGCTGCCGAGTGGTGACGACGCGTCCAGTAGAGTGACGGCACGCGGAACTCCCGAGTGACGATTGAGCGTCTAGGTGAATGGCGACGCGCGGAGCTGCCGAGTGATGACGACGCGTCTAGTAGAGTGACGGCGCGCGGAGCTGCTGAGTGACGATGGAGCGTCTGGATGAATGGCGATGCGTGGCGCTGCCGAGTGATGACGACGCCTCTAGTAGAGTGACGGCGCGTGGAGCTGCCGAGTGACGAGGGAGCGTCTGGCTGAATGTCGATGCGCGGAGTTGTCGAGTGATGACGACACGTCTAGTAGAGTGACGGTGCGTGGAGCTGCCGAGTGACGATGGAGCGTCTGGCTGAATGGGGAGGCGCGGAGCTGCCGAGTGATGACGACACGTCCAGTAGAGTGACGGCGCGCGGAACTGCCGAGTGACGATGGAGCGTCTCAGTGAATGGTGATGCGCGGAGCTGCCGAGTGATGATGACGCGTCCAGTAGAGTGATGGCGCGTGGAGCTGCCGTGTGATGATGGAGCGTATGGCGGAATGGCGATGCGCGGAGCTGCCGAGTGATGACGACGCGTCCAGTTGAGTGACGGCACGTAGAGCTGCCGAGTGACGATGGACCATCTGGGTGAATGGCGACGCGTGGAGCTGCCGAGTGATGATGACGCATCCAGTAGAGTGACGGTGCGCGGAGCTGCAAAGTGAGGATGGAGCGTCTGGCTGAATGGCGATGCGCGGAGCTGTCGAGTGATGACGACGCGTCCAGTAGAGTGGCGGCGTGCGGAGCTGCCGATTGATGATGGAGCGTCCCGTAGAGTGACGGCACGCGGAGCTACCGAGTGACGATGGAGCATCTGGTTGAATGGCGATGCGCGGAGCTGTTGAGTGATGACGACGCGCCCAGTAGATTGACGGCGCGCGGAGCTGCCGAGTGACGATGGAGCGTCCGGCTGAATGGCGATGCGCGGAGCTGCCGGGTGATGACGACGCATCCAGCAGAGTGACGGCACGCGGAGCTGCTGTGTGACGATGGAGCGTCTGGGTGAATGGCGATGCACGGAGTAGAGTGACGACACGTGGAGCTGCCGAGTGACGATGGAGCGTCTGGCTGTATGGCTATGCGCGGAGCTGCCGAGTGATGACGACGCATCCAGTAGAGTGATGGCACGCGGAGCTGCCGAGTGATGATCGATAGTCTGGGTGAATGGCGATGCAAGGAGCTGCCGAGTGATGCTGACATGTCTAGTAGAGTGACGACGCGCGGAGCTGCCGAGTGACAATGGAGCGTCTGAGTGAATGGCGATGCTCGGAGCTTCCGAGTGATGACGACTCGTCCAGTAGAGTGACGGCACGCGGAACTCCCGAGTGACGATGGAGCGTCTGGGTGAATGGCGACGCGTGGAGCTACCGAGTGATGATGACGCGTCCAGTAGAGCGACGGCGCGCGGACCTGCCTTGTGACGATGGAGCTTCTGGATGAATGGCGATGCGCAGAGCTGTCGAGTGATGACGACGCGTCGAGTAGAGTGACGGCGCGCGGAGCTGCCGAGTGATGATGGAGTGTCTGTTTGAAAGGCGACGCGCGGAGCTGCCGAGTGATGACGACGTGTCCAGTAGAGTGACGGCGCGCGGAGCTGCGGCGTGACGATGGAGCGTCTGGCTGAATGGCGAGGCGCAGAGCTGCCGAGTGATGACGACACTTCCTGTAGAGTGACGGCACGTGGAACTGCCGAGTGACGATGGAGCGTCTGGATGAATGGCGATGCGCGGAGTTGCCGAGTGATGATTACGCGTCCAGTAGAGTGATGGTGCGTCGAGCTGCCGAGTGATGATGGAGCGTATGGCGGAATGGCATTGTGCGGAGCTGCCGAGTGATGACGACGCGTCCAGTTGAGTGACGGCCCGTGGAGCTGCCGAGTGACGATGGACCGTCTGGATGAATGGCGGCGCGTGGAGCTGCCGAGTGATGATGACGCATCCAGCAGAGTGACGGCGCGCGGAGCTGCAGAGTGATGATGGAGCGTCTGGCTGAATGGCGATACCCGGAGCTGTCGAGTGATGACGAGGCGTCCAGTAGAGTGGCGGCGCGTGGAGCTGCCGATTGATGATGGAGCGTCCAGTAGAGTGACGGCACGCGGAGCTACCGAGTGAAGATGGAGTGTCTGGTTAAATGGCGATGTGCGGAGCTGTTGAGTGATGACGACGCATCCAGCAGAGTGACGACGCGCGGAGCTGCTGAGTGACGATGGAGCGTCTGGGTGAATGGTGATGCACGGAGTAGAGTGACGGCTCATGGAGCTGCCGAGTGACAATGGAGCGTCTGGCTGAATGGCTATGCGCGGAGCTGCCGAGTGATGACGACGCGTCCAGTAGAGTGACGGCACGCGGAGCTGCCGAGTGATGATGGAGCGTCTGGGTGAATGGCGATGCGAGGAGCTGCCGAGTGATGCTGACACGTCTTGTAGAGTGACGACGCGCGGAGCTGCCGGGTGACAATGGAGCGTCTGGGTGAATGGCGATGCTCGGAGGTGCCGAGTGATGACGACGCGTCTAGTAGAGTGATGGCATGCCGAACTCCCGAGTGACGATGGAGCATCTGGGTGAATGGCGACGCATGGAGCTACCGAGTGATGATGACGCGTCTAGTAGAGTGACAGCCCGCGGAGCTGCCGAGTGACGATGGAGAGTCTGGATGAATGGCGATGCGCAGAGCTGTCGAGTGATGACGACGCGTCGAGTAGAGTGATGGCGCGCGGAGCTGCCGAGTGATGATGGAGTGTCTGGCTGAAAGGCGATGCGCGGACCTGCCGAGTGATGACGACGCGTCTAGTAGAGTGACGGCGCGCGGAGCTGCTGAGTGACGATGGAGCGTCTGGCTGAATGGCGAGGCGCGGAGCTACCGAGTGATGACGACACTTCCCGTAGAGTGATGGCACGCGGAACTGCCGAGTGACGATGGAGTGTCTGGATGAATGGCGATGCGCGGAGCTGCCGAGTGACGATTACGCGTCCAGTAGAGTGATGGCGTGTGGAGCTGCCGAGTGATGATGGAGCGTATGGCGGAATGGCGATGCGCGGAGCTGCCGAGTGATGACGACGCGTCCAGTTGAGTGACGGCCCGTGGAGCTGCCGAGTGACGATGGACCGTCTGGATGAATGGCGACGCGTCGAGCTGCCGAGTGATGATGACGCATCCAGTAGAGTGACGGCGCGCGGCGCTGCCGAGTGATGATGGAGCGTCTGGCTGAATGGCGATGCGCGGAGCTGTCGAGTGATGACGACGCGTCTAGTAGAGTGGCGGCGTGCCGAGCTGCCGAGTGATGATGGAGCGTCCAGTAGAGTGACGGCACGCGGAGCTGTCGAGTGACGATGGAGTGTCTGGCTGAATGGCGATGCACGGAGGTGTCGAGTGATGACGACGCGTCCAGTAGAGTGACGACGCGTGAAGCTGCCGAGTGATAATGGAGCGTCTGGCTGAATGGCGATGTGTGAAGCTGCCGAGTGATGACGATGCGTCCGGTAGAGTGACGGCGCGCGGAGCTGCCGAGTGACGATGAAGCGTCTGGGTGAATTGCGATGTGCGGAGCTACCGAGTCATGACGACGCGTCGAGTTGAGTGACGGCGCGTGGAGCTGCCGAGTGACGATGAAGCGTCTGGCTAAATGGCAATGCGCGGCGCTGCCGAGTGATGACGACGCCTCTAGTAGAGTGACGGCGCGTGGAGCTGCCGAGTGACGAGGGAGCGTCTGGCTGAATGTCGATGCGCGGAGTTGCCGAGTGATGACGACACGTCTAGTAGAGTGACGGTGCGTGCAGCTGCCGAGTGACGATGGAGCGTCTGGCTGAATGGGGAGGCGCGGAGCTGCCGAGTGATGACGACACGTCCAGTAGAGTGACGGCGCGCGGAACTGCCGAGTGACGATGGAGCGTCTGAGTGAATGGTGATGCGCGGAGCTGCCAAGTGATGATGACGCGTCTAGTAGAGTGACGGCGCGTGGAGCTGCTGAGTGACGATGGGGCGTTTGGCTAAATGGCGATGCGCAGAGCTATCGAGTGCTGACGACGCGTTCAGTAGAGTGACGGCGCGTAGAGCTGCCGAGTGATGATGAAGCTTCTGGCTGAATGGCGATGCGCGGAGCTGCCGAGTGATGACGACGCGTCCAGTAGAGTGACGGCACGCAGAGCTACCGAGTGATGATGGAGCGTCTGGCTCAACGGCGATGCGCGGAGCTGTTGAGTGAACACGACGCGCCCATTAGAGTGATGGCACGCAGAGCTGTCGAGTGACGATGGAGCGTCTGGCTGAAAGGCTATGCGCGGAGCTGCCGAGTGATGACGACGCGTCCAGTAGAGTGACGGCACGTGGAGCTGCCGAGTGATGATGGAGTGTCAGGGTGAATGGCGATGCGAGGAGCTGCCGAGTGATGCTGACACGTCTAGTAGAGTGACGACGCGCGGAGCTGCTGAGTGACAATGGAGCGTCTAGGTGAATGGCGATGCTCGGAGCTGCCGAGTGATGACGACGCGTCCAATAGAGTGATAGCACGCAGAACTCCCGAGTGACGATGGAGCGTCTGGGTGAATGGCGACGCGTGGAGCTACCGAGTGATGACGACACTTCCCGTAGAGTGATGGCACGCGGAACTGCCGAGTGACGATGGAGTGTCTGGATGAATGGCGATGCGCGGAGCTGCCGAGTGGTGACGACGCGTCTAGTAGAGTGACGGCACGTGGAACTCCCGAGTGACGATTGAGCGTCTGGGTGAATGGTGACGCGTGGAGCTTCCGAGTGATGATGACGCGTCCAGTAGAGTGACGGCGCGCGGAGCTGCCGAGTGACGATGGAGCGTCTGGATGAATGGCGATGCGCAGAGCTGTCGAGTGATGACAACGCGTCGAGTAGAGTGACGGCGCGCGGAGCTGCCGAGTGATGATGGAGTGTCTGGCTGAAAGGCGACGCGCGGAGCTGCCGAGTGATGACGACGCGTCTAGTAGAGTGACGGCGCGCGGAGCTGCTGAGTGACGATGGAGCGTCTGGATGAATGGCGATGCGCAGAGCTGCCGATTGATGATGGAGCGTCCCGTAGAGTGACGGCACGCGGAGCTACCGAGTGACGATGGAGCATCTGGTTGAATGGCGATGCGCGGAGCTGTTGAGTGATGACGACGCGCCCAGTAGATTGACGGCGCGCGGAGCTGCCGAGTGACGATGGAGCGTCCGGCTGAATGGCGATGCGCGGAGCTGCCGGGTGATGACGACGCATCCAGCAGAGTGACGCCGCGCGGAGCTGCTGTGTGACGACGGATCGTCTGGGTGAATGGCGATGCACGGAGTAGAGTGACGACACGTGGAGCTGCCGAGTTACGATGGAGCGTCTGGCTGTATGGCTATGCGCGGAGCTGCCGAGTGATGACGACGCATCTAGTAGAGTGATGGCACGCGGAGCTGCCGAGTGATGATGGATAGTCTGGGTGAATGGCGATGCAAGGAGCTCCCGAGTGATGCTGACATGTCTAGTAGAGTGACGACGCGCGGAGCTGCCGAGTGACAATGGAGCGTCTGGGTGAATGGCGATGCTCGGAGCTTCCGAGTGATGACGACGCGTCCAGTAGAGTGACGGCACGCGGAACTCCCGAGTGACGATGGAGCGTCTGGGTGAATGGCGACGCGTGGAGCTACCGAGTGATGATGACGCGTCCATTAGAGTGACGGCGCGCGGACCTGCCTTGTGACGATGGAGCTTCTGGATGAATGGCGATGCGCAGAGCTGTCGAGTGATGACGACGCGTCGAGTAGAGTGACGGCGCGCGGAGCTGCCGAGTGATGATGGAGTGTCTGTTTGAAAGGCGACGCGCGGAGCTGCCGAGTGTTGACGACGTGTCCAGTAGAGTGACGGCGCGCGGAGCTGCGGAGTGACGATGGAGCGTCTGGCTGAATGGCGAGGCGCAGAGCTGCCGAGTGATGACGACACTTCCCGTAGAGTGACGGCACGTGGAACTGCCGAGTGACGATGGAGCGTCTGGATGAATGGCGCTGCGCGGAGCTGCCGAGTGATGATTACGCGTCCAGTAGAGTAATGGTGCGTCGAGCTGCCGAGTGATGATGGAGCGTATGGCGGAATGGCGTTGCGCGGAGCTGCCGAGTGATGACGACGCGTCCAGTTGAGTGACGGCCCGTGGAGCTGCCGAGTGACGATGGACCGTCTGGATGAATGGCGGCGCGTGGAGCTGCCGAGTGATGATGACGCATCCAGCAGAGTGATGGCGCGCGGAGCTGCAGAGTGATGATGGAGCGTCTGGCTGAATGGCGATACCCGGAGCTGTCGAGTGATGACGACGCGTCCAGTAGAGTGGCGGCGCGTGGAGCTGCCGATTGATGATGGAGCGTCCAGTAGAGTGACGGCACGCGGAGCTACCGAGTGAAGATGGAGTGTCTGGTTGAATGGCGATGCGCGGAGCTGTTGAGTGATGGCGACGCATGCAGCAGAGTGACGACGCGCGGAGCTGCTGAGTGACGATGGAGCGTCTGGGTGAATGGTGATGCACGGAGTAGAGTGACGGCTCATGGAGCTGCCGAGTGACGATGGAGCGTCTGGCTGAATGGCTATGCGCGGAGCTGCCGAGTGATGACGACGTGTCCAGTAGAGTGACGGCACGCGGAGCTGCCGAGTGATGATGGAGCGTCTGGGTGAATGGCGATGCGAGGAGCTGCCGAGTGATGCTGACACGTCTAGTAGAGTGACGACGCGCGGAGCTGCCGAGTGACAATGGAGCGTCTGGGTGAATGGCGATGCTCGGAGCTGCCGAGTGATGACGACGCGTCTAGTAGAGTGACGGCACGCGGAACTCCCGAGTGACGATGGAGCATCTGGGTGAATGGCGACGCATGGAGCTACCGAGTGATGATGACGCGTCTAGTAGAGTGACGGCCCGCGGAGCTGCCGAGTGACGATGGAGCGTCTGGATGAATGGCGATGCGCAGAGCTGTCGAGTGATGACGACGCGTCGAGTAGAGTGATGGCGCGCGGAGCTGCCGAGTGATGATGGAGTGTCTGGCTGAAAGGCGACGCGTGGACCTGCCGAGTGATGACGACGCGTCTAGTAGAGTGACGGTGCGCGGAGCTGCTGAGTGACGATGGAGCGTCTGGCTGAATGGCGAGGCGCGGAGCTACCGAGTGATGACGACACTTCCCGTAGAGTGATGGCACGCGGAACTGCCGAGTGACGATGGAGTGTCTGGATGAATGGCGATGCGCGGAGCTGCCGAGTGACGATTACGCGTCCAGTAGAGTGATGGCGTGTGGAGCTGCCGAGTGATGATGGAGCGTATGGCGGAATGGCCATGCGCGGAGCTGCCGAGTGATGACGACGCGTCCAGTTGAGTGACGGCCCGTGGAGCTGCCGAGTGACGATGGACCGTCTGGATGAATGGCGACGCGTCGAGCTGCCGAGTGATGATGACGCATCCAGTAGAGTGACGGCGCGCGGCGCTGCCGAGTGATGATGGAGCGTCTGGCTGAATGGCGATGCGCGGAGCTGTCGAGTGATGACGACGCGTCCAGTAGAGTGGCGGCGTGCGGAGCTGCCGAGTGATGATGGAGCGTCCAGTAGAGTGACGGCACGCGGAGCTGCCGAGTGACGATGGAGTGTCTGGCTGAATGGCGATGCACGGAGCTGTCGAGTGATGACGACGCGTCCAGTAGAGTGACGGCGCGTGAAGCTGTCGAGTGATAATGGAACGTCTGGCTGAATGGCGATGTGCGAAGCTGCCGAGTGATGACGACGCGTCCGGTAGAGTGACGGCGCGCGGAGCTGCCGAGTGACGATGAAGCGTCTGGGTGAATTGCGATGTGCGGAGCTACCGAGTGATGACGATGCGTCGAGTAGAGTGACGGCGCGTGGAGCTGCCGAGTGACGATGGAGCGTCTGGCTAAATGGCAATGCGCGGCGCTGCCGAGTGATGACGACACCTCTAGTAGAGTGACGGCGCGTGGAGCTGCCGAGTGACGAGGGAGCGTCTGGCTGAATGTCGATGCGCGGAGTTGCCGAGTGATGACGACACGTCTAGTAGAGTGACGGTGCGTGGAGCTGCCGAGTGACGATGGAGCGTCTGGCTGAATGGGGAGGCGCGGAGCTGCCGAGTGATGACGACACGTCCAGTAGAGTGACGGCGCGCGGAACTGCCGAGTGACGATGGAGCGTCTGAGTGAATGGTGATGCGCGGAGCTGCCGAGTGATGATGACGCGTCTAGTAGAGTGACGGCACGTGGAGCTGCTGAGTGACGATGGGGCGTCTGGCTAAATGGCGATGCGCAGAGCTATCGAGTGCTGACGACGCGTCCAGTAGAGTGACGGCGCATAGAGCTGCCGAGTGATGATGAAGCTTCTGGCTGAATGGCGATGCGTGGAGCTGCCGAGTGATGACGACGCGTCCAGTAGAGTGACGGCACGCAGAGCTACCGAGTGATGATGGAGCGTCTGGCTGAACGGCGATGCGCGGAGCTGTTGACTGAACACGACGCGCCCATTAGAGTGACGGCACGCAGAGCTGCCGAGTGACGATGGAGCGTCTGGCTGAAAGGCTAGGTGCGGTGCTGCCGAGTGATGACGACGCGTCCAGTAGAGTGACGGCACGTGGAGCTGCCGAGTGATGATGGAGTGTCTGGGTGAATGGCGATGCGAGGAGCTGCCGAGTGATGCTGACACGTCTAGTAGAGTGACGACGCGCGGAGCTGCTGAGTGACAATGGAGCGTCTAGGTGAATGGTGATGCTCGGAGCTGCCGAGTGATGACGACGCGTCCAGTAGAGTGATAGCACGCGGAACTCCCGAGTGACGATGGAGCGTCTGGGTGAATGGCGACGCGTGGAGCTACCGAGTGATGATGACGCGTCCAGTAGAGTGACGGCGCATGGAGCTGCCGAGTGACGATGGAGCGTCTGGATGAATGGCGATGCGCAGAGCTGTCGAGTGATGATGACGCGCGGAGCTGCCGAGTGATGATGGAGTGTCTGGCTGAAAGGCGACACGCGGAGCTGCCGAGTGATGACGACGTGTCCAGTAGAGTGACGGCGCGCGGAGCTGCTGAGTGACGATGGAGCGTCTGGCTGAATGGCGAGGCGTGGAGCTGCCGAGTGATGACGACACTTCCCGTAGAGTGACGTCACACAGAACTGCCGAGTGACGATGGAGCGTCTGGATGAATGGCGTTGCGCGGAGCTGCCGAGTGACGATTACGCGTCCAGTAGAGTGATGGCGCATGGAGCTGCCGAGTGATGATGGAGCGTATGGCGTAATGGCGATGCGCGGAGCTGCCGAGTGATGACGACCCGTCCAGTTGAGTGACAGCCCGTGGAGCTGCCGAGTGACGATGGACCGTCTGGATGAATGGCGACGCGTGGAGCTGCCAGGTGATGATGACGCACCTAGTAGAGTGACGGCGTGCGGAGCTGCAGAGTGATGATGGAGCGTCTGGCTGAATGGCGATGCGCGGATCTGTCGAGTGATGACGACGCGTCCAGTAGAGTAGCGGCGCGCGGAGCTACCGATTGATGATGGAGCGTCCAGTAGACTGACGGCACGAAGAGCTATCGAGTGACGATGCAGCGTCTGGTTGAATGGCGATGCGCGGAGCTGTTGAGTGATGACGACGCGCCCAGTAGAGTGACGGCGCGCGGAGCTGCCGAGTGATGATGGAGCGTCCGGATGAATGGCGACGCGTGGAGCTGCCGAGTGACGATGACGCATCCAGTAGAGTGACGGCGCGCGGAGCTGCCGAGTGATGATGGAGCGTCTGGCTGAATGGGGATGCGCGGAGCTGTCGAGTGATGACGACGCGTCCAGTAGAGTGGCGGCGCGTGGAGCTGCCGAGTGATGATGGAGCGTCCAGTAGAGTGACGGCACGCGGATCTGCCGAGTGACGATGGAGTGTCTGGCTGAATGGCGATGCACGGAGCTGTCGAGTGATGAAGACGCGTCCAGTAGAGTGACGGCGCGTGAAGCTGCCGAGTGATAATGGAGCGTCTAGCTGAATGGCGATGTGCGAAGCTGCCGAGTGATGATGACGCGTCCGGTAGAGTGACGGCGCGCGGAGCTACCGAGTAACGATGAAGCGTCTGGGTGAATTGCGATGCGCGGAGCTACCGAGTGATGACGACGCGTCGAGTAGAGTGACGGCGCGTGGAGCTGCCGAGTGACGATGGAGCATCTGGCTGAATGGCAATGCGCGGAGCTGCCGAGTGATGACGACGCCTCCAGTAGAGTGACGGCGCGTGGAGCTGTCGAGTGATGATGGAGCGTATGGCGGAATGGCGATGCGCGGAGCTGCCGAGTGATGACGACGCGTCCAGTTGAGTGACGGCCCGTGGAGCTGCCGAGTGACGATGGATCGTCTGGATGAATGGCGACGCATGGAGCTGCCGAGTGATGATGACGCACCTAGTAGAGTGATGGCGCGCGGAGCTGCAGAGTGATGATGGAGCGTCTGGCTGAATGGCGATGCGCGGAGCTGTCGAGTGATGACGACGTGTCCAGTAGAGTGGCGGCGCGCGGAGCTACCGATTGATGACGGAGCGTCCAGTAGAGTGACGGCATGCAGAGCTATCGAGTGACAATGGAGCGTCTGGTTGAATGGCGATGTGCGGAGCTGTTGAGTGATGACGACGCGCCCAGTAGAGTGACGGCGCGCGGAGCTGCCAAGTGACGATGGAGCGTCCGGCTGAATGGCGATGCGCGGAGCTGCCGGGTGATGACGACGCATCCAGCAAAGTGACGGCGTGCGGAGCTGCTGAGTGACGATGGAGCGTCTCGGTGAATGGCGATGCACGGAGTACAGTGACGGCACATGGAGCTGCCGAGTGACGATGGAGCGTCTGGGTGAATGGCTATGCGCGGAGCTGCCAAGTGATGACGACACGTCTAGTAGAGTGACGGCACGCGGAGCTGCCGAGTGATGATGGAGCGTCTGGGTGAATGGCGATGAGAGGAGCTGCCAAGTGATGCTGACACATCTAGTAGAGTGACGACGCGCAGAACTGCCGAGTGACAATGGAGCGTTTGGGTGAATGGCGATTCTCGGAGCTGCCGAGTGATGACGACGCGTCTAGTAGAGTGACGGCACGCGGAACTCCCGAGTGACGATGGAGCATCTGGGTGAATGGCAACGCGTGGAGCTACCGAGTGATGATGACGGGTCCAGTAGAGTGACGGCGCGCCGAGCTGCCGAGTGACTATGGAGCGTCTGGATGAATGGCGATGCGCAGAGCTGCCGAGTGATGACGACGCGTCTAGTAGAGTGACGACGCGCGGAGCTACCGAGTGACGATGGAGCGTCTGGTTGAATGGTGATGCGCGGAGCTGTTGAGCGATGATGACGCGCCCAATAGAGTGACGGCGCGCGGAGCTGCCGAGTGACGATCGAGCGTCCGGCTGAATGGCGATGCGCGGAGCTGCCGGGTGATGACGACGCATCCAGCAAAGTGACGGCGCGCGGAGCTGCTGAGTGACGATGGAGCTTCTGGGTGAATGGCGATGTACGGAATAGAGTGACGGCACGTGGAGCTGCCGAGTGACGATGGATCGTCTGGCTGAATGGCTATGCGCGGAGCTGCCGAGTGATGACGACGCGTCTAGTAGAGTGACGGCACGCGGAGCTGCCGAGTGATGATGGAGTGTCTGGGTGAATGGCGATGAGAGGAGCTGCCGAGTGATGCTGACACGTCTAGTAGAGTGACGACGCGCAGAGCTGCCGAGTGACAATGGAGCGTCTGGGTGAATGGCGATTCTCGAAGCTGCCGAGTGATGACGACGCCTTCAATAGAGTGACGGCACGCGGAACTCCCGAGTGACGATGGAGCATCTGGGTGAATGGCAACGCGTGGAGCTACCGAGTGATGACGACGCGTCGAGTAGAGTGACGGCACGCGGAGCTGCCGAGTGATGATGGAGTGTCTGGCTGAAAGGCGACGCGCGGAGCTGCCGAGTGCTGACGACGCGTCCAGTAGAGTGACGGCGCGCGGAACTCCCGAGTGACGATGGAGCGTCTGGGTGAATGACGACGCGTGGAGCTACCGAGTGATGATGGACCGTCTGGCTGAATGGCGAGGCGCGGAGCTGCCGAGTGATGACGACACTTCCCGTAGAGTGATGGCACGCGGAACTGACGAGTGACGATGGAGCGTCTGGTGTAATGGCGATGCGCGGAGCTGCCGAGTGACGATTACGCGTCCAGAAGAGTGATGGCGTGTGGAGCTGCCGAGTGATGATGGAGTGTATGGAGGAATGGCGATGCGCGGAGCTGCGGAGTGATGACGACGCGTCCAGTTGAGTGACGCCCCGTGGAGCTGCCGAGTGACGATGGACCGTCTGGATGAGTGGCGACGCGTGGAGCTGCCGAGTGATGATGACACATCCAGTAGAATGACAGCGCGCGGAGCTGCCGAGTGATGATGGAGCGTTAGGCTGAATGGCGATGCGCGGAGCTGTCGAGTGATGACGACGCGTCCAGTAGAGTGATAGCACGCGGAACTCCCGAGTGACGATGGAGCGTCTGGGTGAATGACGACGCGTGGAGCTACCGAGTGATGATGACGCGTCCAGTAGAGAGACGGCGCATGGAGCTGTCGAGTGACGATGGAGCGTCTGGATGAATGGCGATGCGCAGAGCTGTCAAGTGATGATGACGCGCGGAGCTACCGAGTGATGATGGAGTGTCTGGCTGAAAGGCGACACGCGGAGCTGCCGAGTGATGACGACGTGTCCAGTAGAGTGACGGCGCGCGGAGCTGCTGAGTGACGATGGAGCGTCTGGCTAAATGGCGAGGCGCGGAGCTGCCGAGTGATGACGACACTTCCCGTAGAGTGACGACACACAGAACTGCCGAGTGACGATGGAGCGTCTGGATGAATGGCGATACGCGGAGCTGCCGAGTGACGATTACGCGTCCAGTAGAGTGATGGCGCATGGAGCTGCCGAGTGATGATGGAGCGTATGGCGTAATGGCGATGCGCGGAGCTGCCGAGTGATGACGACCCGTCCAGTTGAGTGACAGCCCGTGGAGCTGCCGAGTGACGATGGACCGTCTGGATGAATGGCGACGCGTGGAGCTGCCGAGTGATGATGACGCACCTAGTAGAGTGACGGCGCGCGGAGCTGCAGAGTGATGATGGAGCGTCTGGCTGAATGGCGATGCGCGGATCTGTCGAGTGATGACGACGCGTCCAGTAGAGTAGCGGCGCGCGGAGCTACCGATTGATGATGGAGCGTCCAGTAGAGTGACGGCACGAAGAGCTATCGAGTGACGATGGAGCGTCTGGTTGAATGGTGATGCGCGGAGCTGTTGAGTGATGACGACGCGCCCAGTAGAGTGACGGCGCGCGGAGCTGCCGAGTGATGATGGAGCGTCCGGCTGAATGGCGACGCGTGGAGCTGCCGAGTGATGATGACGCATCCAGTAGAGTGACGGCGCGCGGAGCTGCCGAGTGATGATGGAGTGTCTGGCTGAATGGGGACGCGCGGAGCTGTCGAGTGATGACGACGCGTCCAGTAGAGTGGCGGCGCGTGGAGCTGCCGAGTGATGATGGAGCGTCCAGTAGAGTGACGGCACGCGGATCTGCCGAGTGACGATGGAGTGTCTGGCTGAATGGCGATGCACGGAGCTGTCGAGTGATGAAGACGCGTCCAGTAGAGTGACGGCGCGTGACGCTGCCGAGTGATAATGGAGCGTCTAGCTGAATGGCGATGCGCGAAGCTGCCGAGTGATGATGACGCGTCCGGTAGAGTGACGGCGCGCGGAGCTACCGAGTAACGATGAAGCGTTTGGGTGAATTGCGATGCGCGGAGCTACCGAGTGATGACGATGCGTCGAGTAGAGTGACGGCGCGTGGAGCTGCCGAGTGACGATGGAGCGTCTGGCTGAATGGCAATGCGCGGAGCTGCCGAGTGATGACGACGCCTCCAGTAGAGTGACGGCGCGTGGAGCTGCCGAGTGACGAGGGAGCGTCTGGCTGAATGTTGATGCGCGGAGTTGCCGAGTGATGACGACACGTCCAGTAGAGTGACGGTGCGTGGAGCTGCCGAGTGACGATGGAGCTCTGGCTGAATGGGGAGGTGCGGAGCTGCCGAGTGATGACGACACGTCCAGTAGAGTGACGACGCGCGGAACTGCCGAGTGATGATGGAGCGTCTGGGTGAATGGCGATGCGCGGAGCTGCCGAGTGATGATGACGCGTCTAGTAGAGTGACGGCGCGTGGAGCTGCTAAGTGACGATGGGGCATCTAGCTGAATGGCGATGCGCATAGCTATCGAGTGCTGACGACGCGTCCTGTAGAATGACGGCGCGTAGAGCTGCCGAGTGATGATGGAGCGTCTGGCTGAATGGCGATGCGCGGAGCTGCCGAGTGATGACGACGCGTCCAGTAGAGTGACGGCGCGCAGAGCTACCGAGTGATGATGGAGCGTCTGGCTGAACGGCAATGCGCGGAGCTGTTGAGTGAACATGACGCGCCCATTAGAGTGACGGCACGCGGAGCTGCCGAGTGACGATGGAGCGTCTGGCTGAATGGCTATGCGCGGAGCTGCCGAGTGATGACGACGCGTCTAGTAGAGTGACGGCACGTGGAGCTGCCGAGTGATGATGGAGTGTCTGGGTGAATGGCGATGCGAGGAGCTGCCGAGTGATGCTGACACGTCTAGTAGAGTGACGACGCGCGGAGATGCCGAGTGACAATGGAGCGTCTGGGTGAATGGCGATGCTCGGAGCTGCCGAGTGATGACGATGCGTCCAGTAGAGTGACGGCACGCAGAACTCCCGAGTGACGATGGAGCGTCTGGCTGAATGGCGACGCGTGGAGCTACCGAGTGATGACGGCACGTCGAGTAGAGTGACGGCGCGCGGAGCTGCCGAGTGATGATGGAGTGTCTGGCTGAAAGGCGACACGCGGAGCTGCCGAGTGATGACGACTTGTCCAGTAGAGTGACGACGCGCGGAGCTGCTGAGTGACGATGGAGCGTCTGGCTGAATGGCGAGGCGCGGAGCTGCCGAGTGATGACGACACTTCCCGTAGAGTGACGGCACTCAGAACTGCCGAGTGAAGATGGAGCGTCTGGGTGAATGGCGATGCGCGGAGCTGCCGAGTGACGATTACGCGTCTAGTAGAGTGATGGCGCGTGGAGCTGTCGAGTGATGATGGAGCGTATGGCGGAATGGCGATGCGCGGAGCTGCCAAGTGATGACGACGCGTCCAGTTCAGTGACGGCCCGTGGAGCTGCCGAGTGACGATGGACCGTCTGGATGAATGGCGACGCGTGGAGCTGCCGAGTGATGATGACGCACCTAGTAGAGTGACGGCGCGCGGAGCTGCAGAGTGATGATGGAGCGTCTGGCTGAATGGCGATGCGCGGAGCTGTCGAGTGATGACGACGCGTCCAGTAGAGTGGCGGCGCGCGGAGCTACCGATTGATGATGGAGCGTCCAGTAGAGTGACGGTATGCAGAGCTATCGAGTGACGATGGAGCGTCTGGTTGAATGGCGATGCGCGGAGCTGTTGAGTGATGACGACGCGCCCAGTAGAGTGACGGCGCGCGGAGCTGCCAAGTGACGATGGAGCGTCCGGCTGAATGGCGATGCGCGGAGCTGCCGGGTGATGACGACGCATCCAGCAAAGTGACGGCGTGCGGAGCTGCTGAGTGACGATGGAGCGTCTCGGTGAATGGCGATGCACGGAGTACAGTGACGGCACGTGGAGCTGCTGAGTGACGATGGAGCATCTGGGTGAATGGCTATGCGCGGAGCTGCCAAGTGATGACGACGCGTCTAGTAGAGTGACTGCACGCGGAGCTGCCGAGTGATGATGGAGCGTCTGGGTGAATGGCGATGAGAGGAGCTGCCGAGTGATGCTGACACATCTAGTAGAGTGACGACGCGCAGAGCTGCCGAGTGACAATGGAGCGTTTGGGTGAATGGCGATTCTCGGAGCTGCCGAGTGATGACGACGCGTCTAGTAGAGTGACGGCACGTGGAACTCCCGAGTGACGATGGAGCATCTGGGTGAATGGCAACGCGTGGAGCTACCGAGTGATGATGACGCGTCCAGTAGAGTGACGGCACGCGGAGCTGCCGAGTGACTATGGAGCGTCTGGATGAATGGCGATGCGCAGAGCTGCCGAGTGATGACGACGCGTCTAGTAGAGTGACGACGCGCGGAGCTACCGAGTGACGATGGAGCGTCTGGTTGAATGGTGATGCGCGGAGCTGTTGAGTGATGATGACGCGCCCAATAGAGTGACGGCGCGCGGAGCTGCCGAGTGACGATCGAGCGTCCGGCTGAATGGTGATGCGCGGAGCTGCCGGGTGATGACGACGCATCCAGCAAAGTGACGGCGCGCGGAGCTGCTGAGTGACGATGGAGCGTCTGGGTGAATGGCGATGTACGGAGTAGAGTGACGGCACGTGGAGCTGCCGAGTGACGATGGATCGTCTGGCTGAATGGCTATGTGCGGAGCTGCCGAGTGATGACGACGCATCTAGTAGAGTGACGGCACGCGGAGCTGCCAAGTGATGATGGAACGTCTGGGTGAATGGCGATGAGAGGAGCTGCCGAGTGATGCTGACACGTCTAGTAGAGTGACGACGCGCAGAGCTGCCGAGTGACAATGGAGCGTCTGGGTGAATGGCGATTCTCGGAGCTGCTGAGTGATGACGACGCCTTCAATAGAGTGGCGGCACGCGGAACTCCCGAGTGACGATGGAGCATCTGGGTGAATGGCAACGCGTGGAGCTACCGAGTGATGACGACGCATCGAGTAGAGTGACGGCGCGCGGAGCTGCCGAGTGATGATGGAGTGTCTGGCTGAAAGGCGACGCGCGGAGCTGCCGAGCGCTGACGACGCGTCCAGCAGAGTGACGGCGCGCGGAGCTGCTGAGTAACGATGGAGCGACTGGCTGAATGGCGAGGCGCGGAGCTGCCGAGTGATGACGACACTTCCCGTAGAGTGATGGCACGCGGAACTGCCGAGTGACGATGGAGCGTCTGGTGTAATGGCGATGCGCGGAGCTGCCGAGTGACGATTACGCGTCCAGAAGAGTGATGGCGTGTGGAGCTGCCGAGTGATGATGGAGTGTATGGCGGAATGGCGATGCGCGGAGCTGCGGAGTGATGACGACGCGTCCAGTTGAGTGACGCCCCGTGGAGCTGCCGAGTGACGATGGACCGTCTGGATGAATGGCGACGCGTGGAGCTGCCGAGTGATGATGACGCATCCAGTAGAATGACAGCGCGCGGAGCTGCCGAGTGATGATGGAGCGTTAGGCTGAATGGCGAGGCGCGGAGCTGTCGAGTGATGACGACGCGTCCAGTAGAGTGGCGGCGCGCGGAGCTGCTGAGTGATGATGGAGCGTCCAGTAGAGTGACGGCACGCGGAGCTGGCGAGTGACGATGGAGTGTCTGGCTGAATGGCGATGCACGGAGCTGTCGAGTGATGACGACGCGTGCAGTAGAGTGACGGCGCGCGAAGCTGCCGAGTGATAATGGAGAGTCTGGCTGAATGGCGATGCGCGAAGCTGCCGAGTGATGACGACGCGTCCGGTAGAGTGACGGCGCGCGGAGCTGCCGAGTGACGATGAAGCGTCTGGGTGAATTGCGATGCGCGGAGCTACCGAGTGATGACGACGCGTCGAGTAGAGTGACGGCGCATGGAGCTGCCGAGTGACGATGGAGCATCTGGCTGAATGGCAATGCGTGGAGCGGCCGAGTGATGATGACGCCTCCAGTAGAGTGACGGCGCGTGGAGCTGCCGAGTGCCGAGGGAGCGTCTGGCTGAATGTCGATGCGCGGAGTTGCCGAGTGATGACGACACGTCTAGTAGAGTGACGGTGCGTGGAGCTGCCAAGTGACGATGGAGCGTCTGGCTGAATGGGGAGGCGTGGAGCTGCCGAGTGATGATGGAGTGTCTGGGTGAATGGCGATGCGAGGAGCTGCCGAGTGATGCTGACACGTCTAGTAGAGTGACGACGCGCGGAGATGCCGAGTGACAATGGAGCGTCTGGGTGAATGGCGATGCTCGGAGCTGCCGAGTGATGACGACGCGTCCAGTAGAGTGACGGCACGCAGAACTCCCGAGTGACGATGGAGCGTCTGGATGAATGGCGATGCGCAGAGCTGCCGAGTGATGACGACGCGTCTAGTAGAGTGACGACGCGCGGAGCTACCGAGTGACGATGGAGCGTCTGGTTGAATGGTGATGCGCTGAGCTATTGAGTGATGATGACGCACCCAATAGAGTGACGGCGCGCAGAGCTGCCGAGTGACGATCGAGCGTCCGGCTGAATGGCGATGCGTGGAGCTGCCGGGTGATGACGACGCATCCAGCAAAGTGACGGCGCGCGGAGCTGCTGAGTGACGATGGAGCGTCTGGGTGAATGGCGATGTACGGAGTAGAGTGACGGCACGTGGAGCTGCCGAGTGACGATGGATCGTCTGGCTGAATGGCTATGTGCGGAGCTGCCGAGTGATGACGACGCGTCTAGTAGAGTGACGGCACGCGGAGCTGCCGAGTCATGATGGAGCGTCTGGGTGAATGGCGATGAGAGGAGCTGCCGAGTGATGCTGACACGTCTAGTAGAGTGACGACGCGCAGAGCTGCCGAGTGACAATGGAGCGTCTGGGTGAATGGCGATTCTCGGAGCTGCCGAGTGATGACGACGCCTTCAATAGAGTGACGGCACGCGGAACTCCCGAGTGACGATGGAGCATCTGGGTGAATGGCAACGCGTGGAGCTACCGAGTGATGACGACGCATCGAGTAGAGTGACGGCGCGCGGAGCTGCCGAGTGATGATGGAGTGTCTGGCTGAAAGGCGACGCGCGGAGCTGCCGAGTGCTGACGACGCGTCTAGTAGAGTGACGGCGCGCGGAGCTGCTGAGTGACGATGGAGCGACTGGCTGAATGGCGAGGCGCGGAGCTGCCGAGTGATGACGACACTTCCCGTAGAGTGATGGCACGCGGAACTGCCGAGTGACGATGGAGCGTCTGGTGTAATGGCGATGCGCGGAGCTGCCGAGTGACGATTACGCGTCCAGAAGAGTGATGGCGTGTGGAGCTGCCGAGTGATGATGGAGTGTATGGCGGAATGGCGATGCGCGGAGCTGCGAAGTGATGACGACGCGTCCAGTTGAGTGACGCCCCGTGGAGCTGCCGAGTGACGATGGACCGTCTGGATGAATGGCGACGCGTGGAGCTGCCGAGTGATGATGACGCATCCAGTAGAATGACAGCGCGCGGAGCTGCCGAGTGATGATGGAGCGTTAGGCTGAATGGCGAGGCGCGGAGCTGTCGAGTGATGACGGCGCGTCCAGTAGAGTGGCGGCGCGCGGAGCTGCTGAGTGATGATGGAGCGTCCAGTAGAGTGACGGCACGCGGAGCTACCGAGTGACGATGGAGTGTCTGGCTGAATGGCGATGCACGGAGCTGTCGAGTGATGACGACGCGTGCAGTAGAGTGACGGCGCGCGAAGCTGCCGAGTGATAATGGAGAGTCTGGCTGAATGGCGATGCGCGAAGCTGCCGAGTGATGACGACGCGTCCGGTAAAGTGACGGCGCGCGGAGCTGCCGAGTGACGATGAAGCGTCTGGGTGAATTGCGATGCGCGGAGCTACCGAGTGATGACGACGCGTCGAGTAGAGTGACGGCGCGTGGAGCTGCCGAGTGACGATGGAGCGTCTGGCTGAATGGCAATGCGTGGAGCGGCCGAGTGATGACGACGCCTCCAGTAGAGTGACGGCGCGTGGAGCTGCCGAGTGCCGAGGGAGCGTCTGGCTGAATGTCGATGCGCGGAGTTGCCGAGTGATGACGACACGTCTAGTAGAGTGACGGTGCGTGGAGCTGCCAAGTGACGATGGAGCGTCTGGCTGAATGGGGAGGCGTGGAGCTGCCGAGTGATGATGGAGTGTCTGGGTGAATGGCGTTGCGAGGAGCTGCCGAGTGATGCTGACACGTCTAGTAGAGTGACGACGCGCGGAGATGCCGAGTGACAATGGAGCGTCTGGGTGAATGGCGATGCTCGGAGCTGCCGAGTGATGACGACGCGTCCAGTAGAGTGACGGCACGCAGAACTCCCGAGTGACGATGGAGCGTCTGGCTGAATGGCGACGCGTGGAGCTACCGAGTGATGATGACGCGTCCAGTAGAGTGACGGCGCGCGGAGCTGCCGAGTGACGATGGAGCGTCTGGATGAATGGCGATGCGCAGAGCTGTCGAGTGATGACGGCATGTCGAGTAGAGTGACGGCGCGCGGAGCTGCCGAGTGATGATGGACTGTCTGGCTGAAAGGCGACACGCGGAGCTGCCGAGTGATGACGACGTGTCCAGTAGAGTGACGACGCGCGGAGCTGCTGAGTGACGATGGAGCGTCTGGCTGAATGGCGAGGCGCGGAGCTGCCGAGTGATGACGACACTTCCCGTAGAGTGACGGCACTCAGAACTGCCGAGTGAAGATGGAGCGTCTGGATGAATGGCGATGCGCGGAGCTGCCGAGTGACGATTACGCGTCCAGTAGAGTGATGGCGCGTGGAGCTGTCGAGTGATGATGGAGCGTATGGCGGAATGGCGATGCGCGGAGCTGCCGAGTGATGACGACGCGTCCAGTTGAGTGACGGCCCGTGGAGCTGCCGAGTGACGATGGACCGTCTGGATGAATGGCGACGCGTGGAGCTGCCGAGTGATGATAACGCACCTAGTAGAGTGACGGCGCGCGGAGCTGCAGAGTGATGATGGAGCGTCTGGCTGAATGGCGATGCGCGGAGCTGTCGAGTGATGACGACGCGTCCAGTAGAGTGGCGGCGCGCGGAGCTACCGATAGATGATGGAGCGTCCAGTAGAGTGACGGCATGCAGAGCTATCGAGTGACGATGGAGCGTCTGGTTGAATGGCGATGCGCGGAGCTGTTGAGTGATGACGACGCGCCCAGTAGAGTGACGGCACGCGGAGCTGCCAAGTGACGATGGAGCGTCCGGCTGAATGGCGATGCGCGGAGCTGCCGGGTGATGACGACGCATCCAGCAAAGTGATGGCGTGCGGAGCTGCTGAGTGACGATGGAGCGTCTGGATGAATGGCGATGCGCAGAGCTGTCGAGTGATGATGGCATGTCGAGTAGAGTGACGGCGCGCGGAGCTGCCGAGTGATGATGGACTGTCTGGCTGAAAGGCGACACGCGGAGCTGCCGAGTGATGACGACGTGTCCAGTAGAGTGACGACGCGCGGAGCTGCTGAGTGACGATGGAGCGTCTGGCTGAATGGCGAGGCGCGGAGCTGCCGAGTGATGACGACACTTCCCGTAGAGTGACGGCACTCAGAACTGCCGAGTGAAGATGGAGCGTCTGGATGAATGGCGATGCGTGGAGCTGCCGAGTGACGATTACGCGTCCAGTAGAGTGATGGCGCGTGGAGCTGTCGAGTGATGATGGAGCGTATGGCGGAATGGCGATGCGCGGAGCTGCCGAGTGATGACGACGCGTCCAGTTGAGTGACGGCCCGTGGAGCTGCCGAGTGACGATGGACCGTCTGGATGAATGGCGACGCGTGGAGCTGCCGAGTGATGATGACGCACCTAGTAGAGTGACGGCGCGCGGAGCTGCAGAGTGATGATGGAGCGTCTGGCTGAATGGCGATGCGCGGAGCTGTCGAGTGATGACGACGCGTCCAGTAGAGTGGCGGCGCGCGGAGCTACCGATAGATGATGGAGCGTCCAGTAGAGTGACGGCATGCAGAGCTATCGAGTGACGATGGAGCGTCTGGTTGAATGGCGATGCGCGGAGCTGTTGAGTGATGACGACGCGCCCAGTAGAGTGACGGCACGCGGAGCTGCCAAGTGACGATGGAGCGTCCGGCTGAATGGCGATGCGCGGAGCTGCCGGGTGATGACGACGCATCCAGCAAAGTGATGGCGTGCGGAGCTGCTGAGTGACGATGGAGCGTCTGGATGAATGGCGATGCGCAGAGCTGTCGAGTGATGATGGCATGTCGAGTAGAGTGACGGCGCGCGGAGCTGCCGAGTGATGATGGACTGTCTGGCTGAAAGGCGACACGCGGAGCTGCCGAGTGATGACGACGTGTCCAGTAGAGTGACGACGCGCGGAGCTGCTGAGTGACGATGGAGCGTCTGGCTGAATGGCGAGGCGCGGAGCTGCCGAGTGATGACGACACTTCCCGTAGAGTGACGGCACTCAGAACTGCCGAGTGAAGATGGAGCGTCTGGATGAATGGCGATGCGTGGAGCTGCCGAGTGACGATTACGCGTCCAGTAGAGTGATGGCGCGTGGAGCTGTCGAGTGATGATGGAGCGTATGGCGGAATGGCGATGCGCGGAGCTGCCGAGTGATGACGACGCGTCCAGTTGAGTGACGGCCCGTGGAGCTGCCGAGTGACGATGGACCGTCTGGATGAATGGCGACGCGTGGAGCTGCCGAGTGATGATGACGCACCTAGTAGAGTGACGGCGCGCGGAGCTGCAGAGTGATGATGGAGCGTCTGGCTGAATGGCGATGCGCGGAGCTGTCGAGTGATGACGACGCGTCCAGTAGAGTGGCGGCGCGCGGAGCTACCGATAGATGATGGAGCGTCCAGTAGAGTGACGGCATGCAGAGCTATCGAGTGACGATGGAGCGTCTGGTTGAATGGCGATGCGCGGAGCTGTTGAGTGATGACGACGCGCCCAGTAGAGTGACGGCACGCGGAGCTGCCAAGTGACGATGGAGCGTCCGGCTGAATGGCGATGCGCGGAGCTGCCGGGTGATGACGACGCATCCAGCAAAGTGATGGCGTGCGGAGCTGCTGAGTGACGATGGAGCGTCTCGGTGAATGGCGATGCACGGAGTACAGTGACGGCACGTGGAGCTGCCGAGTGACGATGGAGCGTCTGGGTGAATGGCTATGCGCGGAGCTGCCAAGTGATGACGACGCGTCTAGTAGAGTGACAGCACGCGGAGCTGCCGAGTGATGATGGAGCGTCTGGGTGAATTGCGATGAGAGGAGCTGCCGAGTGATGCTGACACATCTAGTAGAGTGATGACGCGCAGAGCTGCCTAGTGACAATGGAGCGTTTGGGTGAATGGCGATTCTCGGAGCTGCCGAGTGATGACGACGCGTCTAGTAGAGTGACGGCACGCGGAACTCCCGAGTGACGATGGAGCATCTGGGTGAATGGCAACGCGTGGAGCTACCGAGTGATGATGACGCGTCCAGTAGAGTGACGGCACGCGGAGCTGCCGAGTGACTATGGAGCGTCTGGATGAATGGCGATGCGCAGAGCTGCCGAGTGATGACGACGCGTCTAGTAGAGTGACGACGCGCGGACCTACCGAGTGACGATGGAGCGTCTGGTTGAATGGTGATGCGCGGAGCTGTTGAGTGATGATGACGCGCCCAATAGAGTGACGGCGCGCGGAGCTGCCGAGTGACGATCGAGCGTCCGGCTGAATGGCGATGCGCGGAGCTGCCGGGTGATGACGACGCATCCAGCAAAGTGACGGCGCGCGGAGCTGCTGAGTGACGATGGAGCGCCTGGGTGAATGGCGATGTACGGAGTAGAGTGACGGCACGTGGAGCTGCCGAGTGACGATGGATCGTCTGGCTGAATGGCTATGCGCGGAGCTGCCGAGTGATGACGACGCGTCTAGTAGAGTGACGGCACGCGGAGCTGCCGAGTGATGATGGAGCGTCTGGGTGAATGGCGATGAGAGGAGCTGCCGAGTGATGCTGACACGTCTAGTAGAGTGACGACGCGCAGAGCTGCCGAGTGACAATGGAGCGTCTGGGTGAATGGCGATTCTCGGAGCTGCCGAGTGATGACGACGCCTTCAATAGAGTGACGGCACGCGGAACTCCCGAGTGACGATGGAGCATCTGGGTGAATGGCAACGCGTGCAGCTACCGAGTGATGACGACGCATCGAGTAGAGTGACGGCGCGCGGAGCTGCCGAGTGATGATGGAGTGTCTGGCTGAAAGGCGACGCGCGGAGCTGCCGAGTGCTGACGACGCGTCCAGTAGAGTGACGGCGCGCGGAGCTGCTGAGTGACGATGGAGCGTCTGGCTGAATGGCGAGGCGCGGAGCTGCCGAGTGATGACGACACTACCCGTAGAGTGATGGCACGCGGAACTGCCGAGTGACGATGGAGCGTCTGGTGTAATGGCGATGCGCGGAGCTGCCGAGTGACGATTACGCGTCCAGAAGAGTGATGGCGTGTGGAGCTGCCGAGTGATGATGGAGTGTATGGTGGAATGGCGATGCACGGAGCTGCGGAGTGATGACGACGCGTCCAGTTGAGTGACGCCCCGTGGAGCTGCCGAGTGACGATGGACCGTCCGGATGAATGGCGACGCGTGGAGCTGCCGAGTGATGATGACGCATCCAGTAGAATGACAGCGCGCGGAGCTGCCGAGTGATGATGGAGCGTTAGGCTGAATGGCGATGCGCGGAGCTGTCGAGTGATGACGACGCGTCCAGTAGAGTGGCGGCGCGCGGAGCTGCTGAGTGATGATGGAGCGTCCAGTAGAGTGACGGCACGCGGAGCTGCTGAGTGACGATGGAGTGTCTGGCTGAATGACGATGCACGGAGCTGTCGAGTGATGACGACGCGTGCAGTAGAGTGACGGCGCGCGAAGCTGCCGAGTGATAATGGAGAGTCTGGCTAAATGGCGATGCGCGAAGCTGCCGAGTGATGACGACGCGTCCGGTAGAGTGACGGCGCGCGGAGCTGCCGAGTGACGATGAAGTGTTTGGGTGAATTGCGATGCGCGGAGCTACCGAGTGATGACGACGCGTCGAGTAGAGTGACGGCGCGTGGAGCTGCCGAGTGACGATGGAGCGTCTGGCTGAATGGCAATGCGTGGAGCGGCCGAGTGATGACGACGCCTCCAGTAGAGTGACGGCGCGTGGAGCTGCCGAGTGCCGAGGGAGCGTCTGGCTGAATGTCGATGCGCGGAGTTGCCGAGTGATGACGACACGTCTAGTAGAGTGACGGTGCGTGGAGCTGCCGAGTGACGATGGAGCGTCTGGCTGAATGGGGAGGCGTGGAGCTGCCGAGTGATGACGACACGTCCAGTAGAGTGACGGCGCGCGGAACTGCCGAGTGACGATGGAGCGTCTAGGTGAATGGCGATGGGCGGAGCTGCCGAGTGATGATGACGCGTCTAGTAGAGTGACGGCGCGTGGAGCTGCTGAATGACGATGGGGCGTCTGGCTGAATGGCGATGCGCAGAGCTATCGAGTGCTGACGACGCGTCCAGTAGAGTGACGGCGCGTAGAGCTGCCGAGTGATGATGGAGCATCAGGCTGAATGGCGATGCGCGGAGCTGCCGAGTGATGACGACGCGTCCAGTAGAGTGACGGCGCGCAGAGCTACCGAGTGATGATGGAGCGTCTGGCTGAACGGCGATGCGCGGAGCTGTTGAGTGAAGACTACGCGCCCATTAGAGTGACGGCACGTGGAGCTGCCGAGTGACGATGGAGCGTCCTGCTAAATGGCGATGCGTGGAGCTGCCGGGTGATGACGACGCGTCCAGTAGAGTGACGGCGCGCGGAGCTGTTGAGTGACGAAGGAGTGTCTGGGTGAATGGCGATACGCGGAGTAGAGTGACAGCACGTGGAGCTGCCGAGTGATGATGGACCGTCTGGTGAATGGCTATGCGCGGAGCTACCGAGTGATGATGACACTCCAGTAGAGTGATAGTGCCCAGAGCTGCCGAGTGATGATGGAGCGTCTGGGTGAATGGCTATCCACGGAGCTGCCGAGTGATGATGACACGTCTAGTAGAGTGATGATGCGCGGAGCTGCCGAGTGACAATGGAGCGTCTGGGTGAATGGTAATGCGCGGAGCTGCCGAGTGATGACGACGCGTCCAGTAGAGTGACGGCGCGCGGTGCTGCCGAGTGACGATGGATCGTCTTGCTGAATGGCGACACGCGGAGCTGCCGAGTGATGACGACGCTTCCAGTAGAGTGACGGCACGTGGAGCTGCCGAGTGACGATGGAGCGTCTGGGTGAATGGCGATGCGCGGAGCTGCCAAGTGATGATGACGCGTCGAGTAGATTGACGGCGCGCGAAGCTGCCGAGTGACGATGGAGCGTATGGCGGAATTGCGATGCGCGGAGCTGCCGAGTGATGACGACGCGTCCAGTTGAGTGACGGCGCATGGAGCTGCTGAGTGACGATGGACCGCCTGGGTGAATGGCGACGCGTGAAGCTGCCGAGTGATGATGACGCGTCAAGTAGAGTGACGGCGCGCGGAGCTGCCGAGTGATGATGGAGCGTCTGGCTGAATGGCGATGCGCGGAGCTGTCGAGTGATGACGACGCGTCTAGTAGAGCGGCAGCGCGCGGAGCTGCCGACTGATGATGGAGCGTCCAGTAGAGTGACGGCACGCGGAGCTATCGAGTGACGATGGACTGTCTGGCTGAATGGCGATGCACGGAGGTGTCGAGTGATGACGACGCGTCTAGTACAGTGACAACGCGCGAAGCTGCCGAGTGATGATGGAGCGTCTGGCTGAATGGCGATGCGCGGAGCTGCCGAGTGATGACGACGCGTCCAGTAGAGTGACGGCATGCGGAGCTGCTGAGTGACGATGGAGCGTCGGGCTGAATGGCGAGGCGCGGAGCTGCCGAGTGATGACGACGCGTCCAGCAGAGTGACGGCGCGCAGAGCTACCGAGTGATGATGGAGCGTCTGGCTGAACGGCGAGGCGCGGAGCTGTTGAGTGAAGACGACGCGCCCATTAGAGTGACGGCACGTGGAGCTGCCGAGTGACGATGGAGCGTCCGGCTAAATGGCGATGCGCGGAGCTACCTGGTGATGACAACTCATCCAGTAGAGTGACGGCGCGCAGAGCTGCTGAGTGACGATGGAGCGTCTTGGTGAATGGCGATGCGCGGAGTAGAGTGACGGCGCGTGGAGCTGCCGAGTGACGATGGAGCCTCTGGTGAATGGCTATGCGCGGAGCTGCCGAGTGATGACGACGCGTCCAGTAGAGTGACAGTGCGTGGAGCTGCGGAGTGATGATGGAGCGTCTGGGTGAATGGCGATCCGCGGAGCTGCCGAGTGATGATGACACGTCTAGTAGAGTGACGACGCGCGGAGCTGCCGAGTGACAATGGAGCGTCTGGGTCAATGGCGATGCGCGGAGCTGCCGAGTGATGACGACGCGTACTGTAGAGTGACGGCACGCGGAACTCCCGAGTGACGATGGATCGTCTGGGTGAATGGCGACGCGTGGAGCTGTCGAGTGATGATGATGCGTCCAGTCGAGTGACGACGCGCGGAGCTGCCGAGTGATGATGGAGCATCTGGATGAATGGCGATGCGCAGAGCTGTCAAGTGATGACGGCGCGTCGAGTAGAGTGACGGCGCGCGGAGCTGCTGAGTGATGATGGAGAGTCCCGCTGAAAGGCGACGCGCGGAGCTGCCGAGTGATGATGACGCGTCCAGTAGAGTGACGGCGCGCGGAGCTGCCAAGTGATGATGACGCGTCCAGTAGAGTGACGGCGCGCGCAGCTGCCGAGTGACGATGGAGCGTCTGGCTGAATGGCGAGGCGCAGAGCTGCCGAGTGATGACGACGCTTCCAGTAGAGTGACGGCATGCGGAGCTGCCGAGTGACGATGGAGCGTCTGGCTGAATGGCGATGCGCGGAGCTGCCGAGTGATGATGACGCGTCGAGTAGATTGACGGCGCGCGGAGCTGCCGAGTGACAATGGAGCGTATGGCGGAATGGCGATGCGCAGAGCTGCCGAGTGATGACGACGCGTCCAGTTGAGTGATGGCGCATGGACCTGCCGAGTGACGATGGACCGCCTGGGTGAATGGCGACGCGTGAAGCTGCCGAGTGATGATGACGCGTCCAGTAGAGTGACGGCGCGCGGAGCTGCCGAGTGATGATGGAGCATCTGGCTGAATGGCGATGCGCGGAGCTGTCGAGTGATGACGACGCGTCTAGTAGAGTGGCGGCGCGCGGAGCTGCCGAGTGATGATGGAGCGTCCAGTAGAGTGACGGCATGCGGAGCTGTCGAATGACGATGGAGCGTCTGGCTGAATGGCGATGCGCAGAGCTATCGAGTGATGATGACGCGTCCAGTAGAGTGACGGCACGCGGAACTCCCGAGTGACGATGGATCGTCTGGGTGAATGGCGACGCGTGGAGCTGTCGAGTGATGATGATGCGTCCAGTAGAGTGACGGCGCGCGGAGCTGCCGAGTGACAATGGAGCATCTGGGTGAATGGCGATGCGCGGAGCTGCCGAGTGATGACGACGCGTCAAGTGGAGTGACGACACGCGGAACTCCCGAGTGACGATGGTTCGTCTGGGTGAATGGCGACGCGTGGAGCTGTCGAGTGATGATGATGCGTCCAGTAGAGTGACGACTCGCGGAGCTGCCGAGTGACGATGGAGCATCTGGATGAATGGCGATGCGCAGAGCTGTCGAGTGATGACGACGCGTCGAGTAGAGTGACGGCGCGCGGAGCTGCCGAGTGATGATGGAGAGTCCGGCTGAAAAGCGACGCGCGGAGCTGCCGAGTGATGACGACGCGTCCAGTAGAGTGACGGCGCGCGGAGCTGCCGAGTGATGACGATGCGTCCAGTAGAGTGACGGCGCACGGAGCTCCCGAGTGACGATGGAGCGTCTGGCTGAATGGCGAGGCGCAGAGCTGCCGAGTGATTACGACGCTTCCAGTAGAGTGACGGCACGCGGAGCTGCTGAGTGACGATGGAGAGTCTGGGTGAATGGCGATGAGAGGAGCTGCCGAGTGATGCTGACAGGTCTAGTAGAGTGACGACGCGCAGAGCTGCCGAGTGACAATGGAGCGTCTGGGTGAATGGCGATTCTCGGAGCTGCCGAGTGATGACGACGCCTCCAGTAGAGAGACGGCACGCGGAACTCCCGAGTGACGATGGATCGTCTGGGGGAATAGCGACGCATGGAGCTGTCGAGTGATGATGATGCGTCCAGTAGAGTGACAGCGCGCGGAGCTGCCGAGTGACGATGGAGCATCTGGATGAATGGTGATGCGCAGAGCTGTCGAGTGATGACGACGCATCGAGTAGAGTGTCGGCGCGCGGAGCTGCTGAGTGATGATGGAGAGTCCGGCTGAAAGGCGACGCGCGGAGCTGCCGAGTGATGACGACGCGTCCAGTAGAGTGACGGCGCGCGGAGCTGCCAAGTGATGATGACGCGTCCAGTAGAGTGACGGCGCGCGGAGCTGCCGAGTGACGATGGAGCGTCTGGCTGAATGGCGAGGCGCAGAGCTGCCGAGTGAGGACGACGCTTCCTGTAGAGTGACGGCACGCGGAGCTGCCGAGTGACGATGGAGCGTCTGGGTGAATGGCGATGCGCGGAACTGCCGAGTGATGACGACGCGTCGAGTAGATTGACGGCGCGCGGAGCTGCCGAGTGACGATGGAGCGTATGGCGGAATGGCGATGCGCGGAGCTGCCGAGTGATGACGACGCGTCCAGTTGAGTGACAGCGCATGGACCTGCCGAGTGACGATGGACCGCCTGGGTGAATGGCGACGCGTGGAGCTGCCGAGTGATGATGATGCGTCCAGTAGAGTGACGGCGCGTGGAGCTGCCGAGTGATGATGGAGCATCTGGCTGAATGGCGATGCGCGGAGCTGTCGAGTGATGACGACGCGTCTAGTAGAGAGACGGCGCGCGGAGCTGTCGAGTGATGATGGAGAGTCCGGCTGAAAGGCGACGCGCGGAGCTGCCGAGTGATGACGACGCGTCCAGTTGAGTGACGGCGCATGCAGCTGCCGAGTGACGATGGACCGCCTGGGTGAATGACGACGCGTGAAGCTGCCGAGTGATGACGACGCGTCCAGTAGAGTGACGGCGCGCGGAGCTGCCGAGTGATGATGGAGCTTCTGGCTGAATGGCGATGCGCGGAGCTGTCGAGTGATGACGACGCGTTTAGTAGAGTGGCGGCGCGCGGAGGTGCCGAGTGATGATGGATCGTCTAGGTGAATGGCGACGCGTGGAGCTGTCGAGTGATGATGATGCGTCTAGTAGAGTGACGGCGCGCGGAGCTGCCGAGTGACGATGGAGCATCTGGATGAATGGCGATGCGCAGAGCTATCGAGTGATGACGACGCGTCGAGTAGAGTGACGGCGCGCGGAGCTGCCGAGTGATGATGGAGAGTCTGGCTGAAAGGCGACGCGCGGACCTGCCGAGTGATGACGACGCGTCCAGTAGAGTGACGGCGCGCGGAGCTGCCGAGTGATGACGACGTGTCCAGTAGAGTGACGGCGCGCGGAGCTGCCGAGTGACGATGGAGCATCTGGCTGAATGGCGAGGCGCAGAGCTGCCGAGTGATAACGACGCTTCCAGTAGAGTGACGACACGCGGAGCTGCCGAGTGACGATGGAGCGTCTGGGTGAATGGCGATGCGCGGAGCTGCCGAGTGATGACGACGTGTCGAGTAGATTGACGGCGCGCGGAGCTGCCGAGTGACGATGGAGCGTATGGCGGAATGGCAATGCGCGGAGCTGCCGAGTGATGATGACGCGTCCAGTTGAGTGACGGCGCATGGACCTGCCGAGTGACGATGGACCACCTAGGTGAATGGCGACGCGTGAAGCTGCCGAGTGATGATGACGCGTCCAGTTGAGTGACGGCGCGCGGAGCTGCCGAGTGATGATGGAGCATCCGGCTGAATGGCGATGCGCGGAGCTGTTGAGTGATGACGACGCGTCTAGTAGAGTGGCGGCGCGCGGAGCTGCCGAGTGATGATGGAGCGTCTAGTACAGTGACGACACGCGGAGCTGTCGAGTGACGATGGAGCGTCTGGCTGAATGGCGATGCGCAGAGCTATCGAGTGATGACGACGCGTCCAGTAGAGTGACGGCACGCGGAACTCCCGAGTGACGATGGATCGTCTGGGTGAATGGCGACGCGTGGAGCTGTCGAGTGATGATGATGCGTCCAGTAGAGTGACGGCGCGCGGAGCTGCCGAGTGACGATGGAGCATCTGGATGAATGGCGATGCGCAGAGCTGTCGAGTGATGACGACGCGTCGAGTAGAGTGACGGCGCGCGGAGCTGCCGAGTGATGATGGAGAGTCCGGCTGAAAGGCGACGCACGGAGCTGCCGAGTGATGACGACGCGTCCAGTAGAGTGACGGCGCGCGGAGCTGCCGAGTGACGATGGAGCGTCTGCCTGAATGGCGATGCGCGGAGCTGTCGAGTGATGACGACGCGTCTAGTACAATGGCAGAGCGCGGAGCTGCCGAGTGATGATGGAGCGTCCAGTAGAGTGACGGCACGCAGAGCTGTCGAGTGACGATGGAGCGTCTGGCTGAATGGCGATGCGCAGAGGTATCGAGTGATGACGACGCGTCCAGTAGAGTGACGGCACGCGGAACTCCCGAGTGACGATGGATCGTCTGGGTGAATGGCGACGCGTGGAGCTGTCGAGTGATGATGATGCGTCCAGTAGAGTGACGGCGCGCGGAGCTGCCGAGTGACAATGGAGCGTCTGGGTGAATGGCGATGCGCGGAGCTGCCGAGTGATGACGACGCGTCCAGTAGAGTGACGGCACGCGGAACTCCCGAGTGACGATGGATCGTCTGGGTGAATGGCGACGCGTGGAGCTGTCGAGTGATGATGATGCATCCAGTAGAGTGACGACGCGCAGAGCTGCCGAGTGACGATGGAGCATCTCGATGAATGGCGATGCGCAAAGCTGTCGAGTGATGATGGAGAGTCCGGCTGAAAGGCGACGCGCGGAGCTGCCGAGTGATGACGACGCGTCCAGTAGAGTGACGGCGCGCGGAGCTGCCGAGTGATGACGACGCGTCCAGTAGAGTGACGGCGCGCGGAGCTGCCGAGTGACGGTGGAGCGTCTGGCTGAATGGCGATGCGCAAAGCTGTCGAGTGATGACGACGCGTCGAGTAGAGTGACGGCACGCGGAGCTGCCGAGTGATGATGGAGAGTCCGGCTGAAAGGCGACGCGCGGAGCTGCCGAGTGATGACGACGCGTCCAGTAGAGTGACGGCGCGCGGAGCTGCCGAGTGATGACGACGCGTCCAGTAGAGTGACGGCGCGCGGAGCTGCCGAGTGACGATGGAGCGTCTGGCTGAATGGCGATTCTCGGAGCTGCCGAGTGATGACGACGCCTCCAGTAGAGTGACGGCACGCGGAACTCCCGAGTGACGATGGATCGTCTGGGTGAATGGCGACGCGTGGAGCTGTCGAGTGATGATGATGCGTCCAGTAGAGTGACGGCGCGTGGAGCTGCCGAGCGACGATGGAGCATCTGGATGAATGGCGATGCGCAGAGCTGTCGAGTGATGACGACGCGTCGAGTAGAGTGACGGTGCGCGGAGCTGCTGAGTGATGATGGAGAGTCCGGCTGAAAGGCGACACGCGGATCTGCCAAGTGATGACGACGCGTCCAGTAGAGTGACGGCGCGTAGAGCTGCCAAGTGATGACGACGCGTCCAGTAGAGTGACGGCGCGCGGAGCTGCCGAGTGACGATGGAGCATCTGGCTGAATGGCGAGGCGCAGAGCTGCCGACTGATGACGACGCTTCCAGTAGAGTGACGGCACGCGGAGCTGCCGAGTGACGATGGAGCGTCTGGGTGAATGGCGATGCGCGGAGCTGCCGAGTGATGACGACGCGTCGAGTAGATTGACGGCGCGCGGAGCTGCAGTGTGACGATGGAGCGTATGGCGGAATGGCGATGCGCGGAGCTGCCGAGTGATGACGACGCGTCCAGTTGAGTGACGGCGCATGGACCTGCCGAGTAACGATGGACCGCCTGGGTGAATGGCGACGCGTGAAGCTGCCGAGTGATGATGACGCATCGAGTAGAGTGACGGCGTGCGGAGCTGCCGAGTGATGATGGAGCATCTGGCTGAATGGCAATGCGTGGAGCTGTCGAGTGATGACGATGCGTCTAGTAGAGTGGCGGCACGCGGAGCTGCCGAGTGATGACGACGCGTCGAGTAGAGTGACGGCGCGCGGAGCTGCCGAGTGATGATGGAGAGTCCGGCTGAAAGGCGACGCACGGAGCTGCCGAGTGATGACGACGCGTCCAGTAGAGTGACGGCGCGCGGAGCTGCCGAGTGACGATGGAGCGTCTGCCTGAATGGCGATGCGCGGAGCTGTCGAGTGATGACGACGCGTCTAGTACAGTGGCAGAGCGCGGAGCTGCCGAGTGATGATGGAGCGTCCAGTAGAGTGACGGCACGCAGAGCTGTCGAGTGACGATGGAGCGTCTGGCTGAATGGCGATGCGCAGAGGTATCGAGTGATGACGACGCGTCCAGTAGAGTGACGGCACGCGGAACTCCCGAGTGACGATGGATCGTCTGGGTGAATGGCGACGCGTGGAGCTGTCGAGTGATGATGATGCGTCCAGTAGAGTGACGGCGCGCGGAGCTGCCGAGTGACAATGGAGCGTCTGGGTGAATGGCGATGCGCGGAGCTGCCGAGTGATGACAACGCGTCCAGTAGAGTGACGGCACGCGGAACTCCCGAGTGACGATGGATCGTCTGGGTGAATGGCGACGCGTGGAGCTGTCGAGTGATGATGATGCATCCAGTAGAGTGACGACGCGCGGAGCTGCCGAGTGACGATGGAGCATCTCGATGAATGGCGATGCGCAAAGCTGTCGAGTGATGATGGAGAGTCCGGCTGAAAGGCGACGCGCGGAGCTGCCGAGTGATGACGACGCGTCCAGTAGAGTGATGGCGCGCGGAGCTGCCGAGTGATGACGACGCGTCCAGTAGAGTGACGGCGCGCGGAGCTGCCGAGTGACGGTGGAGCGTCTGGCTGAATGGCGATGCGCAAAGCTGTCGAGTGATGACGACGCGTCGAGTAGAGTGACGGCACGCGGAGCTGCCGAGTGATGATGGAGAGTCCGGCTGAAAGGCGACGCGCGGAGCTGCCGAGTGATGACGACGCGTCCAGTAGAGTGACGGCGCGCGGAGCTGCCGAGTGATGACGACGCGTCCAGTAGAGTGACGGCGCGCGGAGCTGCCGAGTGATGACGACGCGTCCAGTAGAGTGACGGCGCGCGGAGCTGCCGAGTGACGATGGAGCGTCTGGTTGAATGGCGATTCTCGGAGCTGCCGAGTGATGACGACGCCTCCAGTAGAGTGACGGCACGCGGAACTCCCGAGTGACGATGGATCGTCTGGGTGAATGGCGACGCGTGGAGCTGTCGAGTGATGATGATGCGTCCAGTAGAGTGACGGCGCGTGGAGCTGCCGAGCGACGATGGAGCATCTGGATGAATGGCGATGCGCAGAGCTGTCGAGTGATGACGACGCGTCGAGTAGAGTGATGGCGCGCGGAGCTGCTGAGTGATGATGGAGAGTCCGGCTGAAAGGCGACACGCGGATCTGCCAAGTGATGACGACGCGTCCAGTAGAGTGACGGCGCGTAGAGCTGCCAAGTGATGACGACGCGTCCAGTAGAGTGACGGCGCGCGGAGCTGCCGAGTGACGATGGAGCATCTGGCTGAATGGCGAGGCGCAGAGCTGCCGACTGATGACGACGCTTCCAGTAGAGTGACGGCACGCGGAGCTGCCGAGTGACGATGGAGCGTCTGGGTGAATGGCGATGCGCGGAGCTGCCGAGTGATGACGACGCGTCGAGTAGATTGACGGCGCGCGGAGCTGCCGTGTGACGATGGAGCGTATGGCGGAATGGCGATGCACGGAGCTGCCGAGTGATGACGACGCGTCCAGTTGAGTGACGGCGCATGGACCTGCCGAGTGACGATGGACCGCCTGGGTGAATGGCGACGCGTGAAGCTGCCGAGTGATGATGACGCATCGAGTAGAGTGACGGCGTGCGGAGCTGCCGAGTGATGATGGAGCATCTGGCTGAATGGCAATGCGTGGAGCTGTCGAGTGATGACGATGCGTCTAGTAGAGTGGCGGCACGCGGAGCTGCCGAGTGATGACGACGCGTCGAGTAGAGTGACGGCGCGCGGAGCTGCCGAGTGATGATGGAGAGTCCGGCTGAAAGGCGACGCACGGAGCTGCCGAGTGATGACGACGCGTCCAGTAGAGTGACGGCGCGCGGAGCTGCCGAGTGACGATGGAGCGTCTGCCTGAATGGCGATGCGCGGAGCTGTCGAGTGATGACGACGCGTCTAGTACAGTGGCAGAGCGCGGAGCTGCCGAGTGATGATGGAGCGTCCAGTAGAGTGACGGCACGCAGAGCTGTCGAGTGACGATGGAGCGTCTGGCTGAATGGCGATGCGCAGAGGTATCGAGTGATGACGACGCGTCCAGTAGAGTGACGGCACGCGGAACTCCCGAGTGACGATGGATCGTCTGGGTGAATGGCGACGCGTGGAGCTGTCGAGTGATGATGATGCGTCCAGTAGAGTGACGGCGCGCGGAGCTGCCGAGTGACAATGGAGCGTCTGGGTGAATGGCGATGCGCGGAGCTGCCGAGTGATGACAACGCGTCCAGTAGAGTGACGGCACGCGGAACTCCCGAGTGACGATGGATCGTCTGGGTGAATGGCGACGCGTGGAGCTGTCGAGTGATGATGATGCATCCAGTAGAGTGACGACGCGCGGAGCTGCCGAGTGACGATGGAGCATCTCGATGAATGGCGATGCGCAAAGCTGTCGAGTGATGATGGAGAGTCCGGCTGAAAGGCGACGCGCGGAGCTGCCGAGTGATGACGACGCGTCCAGTAGAGTGATGGCGCGCGGAGCTGCCGAGTGATGACGACGCGTCCAGTAGAGTGACGGCGCGCGGAGCTGCCGAGTGACGGTGGAGCGTCTGGCTGAATGGCGATGCGCAAAGCTGTCGAGTGATGACGACGCGTCGAGTAGAGTGACGGCACGCGGAGCTGCCGAGTGATGATGGAGAGTCCGGCTGAAAGGCGACGCGCGGAGCTGCCGAGTGATGACGACGCGTCCAGTAGAGTGACGGCGCGCGGAGCTGCCGAGTGATGACGACGCGTCCAGTAGAGTGACGGCGCGCGGAGCTGCCGAGTGACGATGGAGCGTCTGGCTGAATGGCGATTCTCGGAGCTGCCGAGTGATGACGACGCCTCCAGTAGAGTGACGGCACGCGGAACTCCCGAGTGACGATGGATCGTCTGGGTGAATGGCGACGCGTGGAGCTGTCGACTGATGATGATGCGTCCAGTAGAGTGACGGCGCGTGGAGCTGCCGAGCGACGATGGAGCATCTGGATGAATGGCGATGCGCAGAGCTGTCGAGTGATGACGACGCGTCGAGTAGAGTGATGGCGCGCGGAGCTGCTGAGTGATGATGGAGAGTCCGGCTGAAAGGCGACACGCGGAGCTGCCAAGTGATGACGACGCGTCCAGTAGAGTGACGGCGCGTAGAGCTGCCAAGTGATGACGACGCGTCCAGTAGAGTGACGGCGCGCGGAGCTGCCGAGTGACGATGGAGCATCTGGCTGAATGGCGAGGCGCAGAGCTGCCGACTGATGACGACGCTTCCAGTAGAGTGACGGCACGCGGAGCTGCCGAGTGACGATGGAGCGTCTGGGTGAATGGCGATGCGCGGAGCTGCCGAGTGATGACGACGCGTCGAGTAGATTGACGGCGCGCGGAGCTGCCGTGTGACGATGGAGCGTATGGCGGAATGGCGATGCGCGGAGCTGCCGAGTGATGACGACGCGTCCAGTTGAGTGACGGCGCATGGACCTGCCGAGTGACGATGGACCGCCTGGGTGAATGGCGACGCGTGAAGCTGTCGAGTGATGATGACGCATCGAGTAGAGTGACGGCGTGCGGAGCTGCCGAGTGATGATGGAGCATCTGGCTGAATGGCAATGCGTGGAGCTGTCGAGTGATGACGATGCGTCTAGTAGAGTGGCGGCACGCGGAGCTGCCGAGTGATGATGGAGCGTCCAGTAGAGTGACGGCACGCAGAGCTGTCGAGTGACGATGGAGCGTCTGGCTGAATGGCGATGCGCAGAGCTATCGAGTGATGACGACGCGTCCAGTAGAGTGACGGCACGCGGAACTCCCGATTGACGATGGATCGTCTGGGTGAATGGCGACGCATGGAGATGTCGAGTGATGATGATGCGTCCAGTAGAGTGACGGCGCGCGGAGCTGCCGAGTGACAATGGAGCGTCTGGGTGAATGGCGATGCGCGGAGCTGCCGAGTGATGACGACGCGTCCAGTAGAGTGACGGCACGCGGAACTCCTGAGTGATGATGGATCGTCATGGTGAATGGCGACGCGTGGAGCTGTCGAGTGATGATGATGCGTCCAGTAGAGTGACGACGCGCGGAGCTGCCAAGTGACGATGGAGCATCTGGATGAATGGCGATGCGCAGAGCTGTCAAGTGATGACAACGCGTCGAGTAGAGTGACGGCGCGCGGAGATGCCGAGTGATGATGGAGAGTCCGGCTGAAAGGCGACGCGCGGAGCTGCCGAGTGATGACGACGCATCCAGTAGAGTGACGGCGCGCGGAGCTGCCGAGTGATGACGACGCGTCCAGTAGAGTGACGGCGCGCGGAGCTGCCGAGTGACGATGGAGCGTCTGGCTGAATGGCGAGGCGCAGATCTGCCGAGTGATGACGACGCTTCCACTAGAGTGACGGCACGCGGAGCTGCCGAGTGACGATGGAGCGTCTGGGTGAATGGCGATGCGCGGAGCTGCCGAGTGACGATGACGCGTCGAGTACATTGACGGCGCGCGGAGCTGCCGAGTGACGATGGAGCGTATGGCGGAATGGTGATGCGCGGAGCTGCCGAGTGATGACGACGGTCTAGTTGAGTGACGGCGCATGGACCTGCCGAGTGACGATGGACCGCCTGGGTGAATGGCGACGCGTGAAGCTGCCGAGTGATGATGACGCGTCCAGTAGAGTGATGGCGCGCGGAGCTGCCGAGTGATGATGGAGCATCTGGCTGAATGGCGAGGCGCGGAGCTGTCGAGTGATGACGACGCGTCTAGTAGAGTGGCGGCGCGTGGAGCTGCCGAGTGATGATGGAGCGTCCAGTAGAGTGACGGCACGCGGAGCTGTCGAGTGACGATGGAGCGTCTGGCTGAATGACGATGCGCAGAGCTATCGAGTGATAACGACGCGTCCAGTAGAGTGACGGCACGCGGAACTCCCGAGTGACGATGGATCGTCTGGGTGAATGGCGACGCGTGGAGCTGTCGAGTGATGATGATGCATCCAGTAGAGTGACGGCGCGCGGAGCTGCCGAGTGACGATGGAGCATCTGGATGAATGGCGATGCGCAGAGCTGTCGAGTGATGACGACGCGTCGAGTAGAGTGACGGCGCGCGGAGCCGCCGAGTGATGATGGAGAGTCCGGCTGAAAGGCGACGCGCGGAGCTATCGAGTGATGACGACGCGTCCAGTAGAGTGACGGTGCGCGGAGCTGCCGAGTGATGACGACGCTTCCAGTAGAGTGACGGCACGCGGAGCTGCCGAGTGAAGATGGAGCGTCTGGGTGAATGGCGATGCGCGGAGCTGCCGAGTGATGAGGACGCGTCGAGTAGATTGACGGCGCGCGGAGGTGCCGAGTGACGATGGAGCGTATGGCGGAATGGCGATGCGCGGAGCTGCCGAGTGATGACGACGCGTCCAGTTGAGTGACGGCGCATGGAGCTGCCGACTGACGATGGACCGCCTGGGTGAATGGCGACGCGTGAAGCTGCCGAGTGATGATGACGCATCGAGTAGAGTGACGGCGTGCGGAGCTGCCGAGTGATGATGGAGCATCTGGCTGAATGGCAATGCGTGGAGCTGTCGAGTGATGACGATGCGTCTAGTAGAGTGGCGGCACGCGGAGCTGCCGAGTGATGATGGAGCGTCCAGTAGAGTGACGGCACGCAGAGCTGTCGAGTGACGATGGAGCGTCTGGCTGAATGGCGATGCGCAGAGCTATCGAGTGATGACGACGCGTCCAGTAGAGTGACGGCACGCGGAACTCCCGATTGACGATGGATCGTCTGGGTGAATGGCGACGCATGGAGCTGTCGAGTGATGATGATGCGTCCAGTAGAGTGACGGCGCGCGGAGCTGCCGAGTGACAATGGAGCGTCTGGGTGAATGGCGATGCGCGGAGCTGCCGAGTGATGACGACGCGTCCAGTAGAGTGACGGCACGCGGAACTCCTGAGTGATGATGGATCGTCATGGTGAATGGCGACGCGTGGAGCTGTCGAGTGATGATGATGCGTCCAGTAGAGTGACGACGCGCGGAGCTGCCAAGTGACGATGGAGCATCTGGATGAATGGCGATGCGCAGAGCTGTCAAGTGATGACAACGCGTCGAGTAGAGTGACGGCGCGCGGAGATGCCGAGTGATGATGGAGAGTCCGGCTGAAAGGCGACGCGCGGAGCTGCCGAGTGATGACGACGCATCCAGTAGAGTGACGGCGCGCGGAGCTGCCGAGTGATGACGACGCGTCCAGTAGAGTGACGGCGCGCGGAGCTGCCGAGTGACGATGGAGCGTCTGGCTGAATGGCGAGGCGCAGATCTGCCGAGTGATGACGACGCTTCCACTAGAGTGACGGCACGCGGAGCTGCCGAGTGACGATGGAGCGTCTGGGTGAATGGCGATGCGCGGAGCTGCCGAGTGACGATGACGCGTCGAGTACATTGACGGCGCGCGGAGCTGCCGAGTGACGATGGAGCGTATGGCGGAATGGTGATGCGCGGAGCTGCCGAGTGATGACGACGGTCTAGTTGAGTGACGGCGCATGGACCTGCCGAGTGACGATGGACCGCCTGGGTGAATGGCGACGCGTGAAGCTGCCGAGTGATGATGACGCGTCCAGTAGAGTGATGGCGCGCGGAGCTGCCGAGTGATGATGGAGCATCTGGCTGAATGGCGAGGCGCGGAGCTGTCGAGTGATGACGACGCGTCTAGTAGAGTGGCGGCGCGTGGAGCTGCCGAGTGATGATGGAGCGTCCAGTAGAGTGACGGCATGCGGAGCTGTCGAGTGACGATGGAGCGTCTGGCTGAATGACGATGCGCAGAGCTATCGAGTGATAACGACGCGTCCAGTAGAGTGACGGCACGCGGAACTCCCGAGTGACGATGGATCGTCTGGGTGAATGGCGACGCGTGGAGCTGTCGAGTGATGATGATGCATCCAGTAGAGTGACGGCGCGCGGAGCTGCCGAGTGACGATGGAGCATCTGGATGAATGGCGATGCGCAGAGCTGTCGAGTGATGACGACGCGTCGAGTAGAGTGACGGCGCGCGGAGCCGCCGAGTGATGATGGAGAGTCCGGCTGAAAGGCGACGCGCGGAGCTATCGAGTGATGACGACGCGTCCAGTAGAGTGACGGTGCGCGGAGCTGCCGAGTGATGACGACGCTTCCAGTAGAGTGACGGCACGCGGAGCTGGCGAGTGAAGATGGAGCGTCTGGGTGAATGGCGATGTGCGGAGCTGCCGAGTGATGAGGACGCGTCGAGTAGATTGACGGCGCGCGGAGGTGCCGAGTGACGATGGAGCGTATGGCGGAATGGCGATGCGCGGAGCTGCCGAGTGATGACGACGCGTCCAGTTGAGTGACGGCGCATGGAGCTGCCGACTGACGATGGACCGCCTGGGTGAATGGCGACGCGTGAAGCTGCCGAGTGATGATGACGCATCCAGTAGAGTGACGGCGCGCGGAGCTGCCGAGTGATGATGGAGCATCTGGATGAATGGCGATGCGCGGAGCTGTCGAGTGATGACGACGCGTCTAGTAGAGTGGCGGCGCGCGGAGCTGCCGAGTGATGATGGAGCGTCCAGTAGAGTGACGGCACGCGGAGCTGTCGAGTGACGATGGAGTGTCTGGCTGAATGGCGATGCACGGAGCTGTCGAGTGATGATGACGTGTCCAGTAGAGTGACAACGCGCGAAGCTGCCGAGTGGCGATGGAGCGTCTGGCTGAATGGCGAGGCGCAGAGCTGCCGAGTGACGATGGAGCGTCTGGGTGAATGGCGATGCACGGAGCTGCCGAGCGATGACGACGCGTCGAGTAGATTGACGGCGCGCGGAGCTGCCAAGTGACGATGAAGCATATGGCGGAATGGTGATGCATGGAGCTGCCGAGTGATGACGACGCGTCCAGTTGAGTGACGGCGCATGGAGCTGCCGAGTGATGATGCACCGCCTTGGTGAATGGCGAAGCGTGAAGCTGCCGAGTGATGATGACGCGTCCAATAGAGTGACGGCGCGCGGAGCTGCCGAGTGATGATGAAGCGTTTGGCTGAATGGCGATGCGCGGAGTTGTCGAGTGATGACGACGCGTCTAGTAGAGTGGTGGCGCGCGGAGCTGCCGAGTGATGATGGATCATCCAGTAGAGTGACGGCACGTGGAGCTGTCGAGTGACGATGGAGTGTCTGGCTGAATAGAAATGCACGGAGCTGTCGAGTGATGACGATGCGTCCAGTAGAGTGACAACGCGCGAAGCTGCCGAGTGACGATGGAGCGTCTAGCTGAATGGCGAGGCACAGAGCTGCCGAGTGATGACGACGCTTCCAGTAGAGTGACGGCACGCGGAGCTGCCGAGTGACGATGGAGCGTCTGGGTGAATGGCGATGCGCGGAGCTGTCGAGTGATGACGACGCGTCGAGTAGATTGACGGCGCGCGGAGCTGCCGAGTGATGACGACGCGTCCAGTTGAGTGACGGCGCATGGAGCTGCCGAGTGACGATGGACCGCCTGGGTGAATGGCGACGCGTGAAGTTGCCGAGTGATGATGACACGTCCAGTAGAGTGACGGCGCGCGGAGCTGCCGAGTGATGATGGAGCGTCTGGCTGAATGGCGATGCGCGGAGCTGTCAAGTGATGACGATGCGTTTAGTAGAGTGGCGGCGCGCGGAGGTGCCGAGTGATGATGGATCGTCTAGGTGAATGGCGACGCGTGGAGCTGTCGAGTGATGATGATGCGTCTAGTAGAGTGACGACGCGCGGAGCTGCCGAGTGACGATGGAGCGTCTGCCTGAATGGCGATGCGCAGAGCTGTCGAGTGATGACGACGCGTCGAGTAGAGTGACGGCGCGCGGAGCTGCCGAGTGATGATGGAGAGTCTGGCTGAAAGGCGACGCGCGGAGCTGCCGAGTGATGACGACGCGTCCAGTAGAGTGACGGCGCGCGGAGCTGCCGAGTGATGACGACGTGTCCAATAGAGTGACGGCGCGCGGAGCTGCCGAGTGACGATGGAGCGTCTGGCTGAATGGCGAGGCGCAGAGCTGCCGAGTGATAACGACGCTTCCAGTAGAGTGACGACACGCGGAGCTACCGAGTGACGATGGAGCGTCTGGGTGAATGGCGATGCGCGGAGCTGCCGAGTGATGACGACGCGTCGAGTAGATTGACGGCGCGCGGAGCTGCCGAGTGACGATGGAGCGTATGGTGGAATGGCAATGCGCGGAGCTGCCGAGTGATGATGACGCGTCCAGTTGAGTGACGGCGCATGGACCTGCCGAGTGACGATGGACCACCTGGGTGAATGGCGACGCGTGAAGCTGCCGAGTGATGATGACGCGTCCAGTAGAGTGACGGCGCGCGGAGCTGCCGAGTGATGATGGAGCATCTGGCTGAATGGCGATGCGCGGAGCTGTCGAGTGATGACGACGCGTCTAGTAGAGTGGCGGCGCGCGGAGCTGCCGAGTGATGATGGAGCGTCCAGTACAGTGACGACACGCGGAGCTGTCGAGTGACGATGGAGCATCTGGCTGAATGGCGATGCGCAGAGCTATCGAGTGATGACGACGCGTCCAGTAGAGTGACGGCACGCGGAACTCCCGAGTGACGATGGATCGTCTGGGTGAATGGCGACGCGTGGAGCTGTCAAGTGATGATGATGCGTCCAGTAGAGTGACGCCGCGCGGAGCTGCCGAGTGACGATGGAGCATCTGGATGAATGGCGATGCGCAGAGCTGTCGAGTGATGACGACGCGTCGAGTAGAGTGACGGCGCGCGGAGCTGCCGAGTGATGATGGAGAGTCCGGCTGAAAGGCGACGCGCCGAGCTGCCGAGTGATGACGACGCGTCCAGTAGAGTGACGGCGCGCGGAGCTGCCGAGTGACGATGGAGCGTCTGCCTGAATGGCGAGGCGCAGAGCTGCCGAGTGATGATGGAGCGTCCAGTAGAGTGACGGCACGCGGAGATGTCGAGTGACGATGGACTGTCTGGCTGAATGGCGATGCATGGAGCTGTCGAGTGATGACGACGCGTCCAGTAGAGTGACAACGCGCAAAGCTACCGAGTGACGATGGAGCGTCTGGCTGAATGGCGATGCGCGGAGCTGCCGAGTGATGACGACGCGTCCAGTAGAGTGACGGCGCGCGGAGCTGCTGAGTGACGATGGAGCGTCTGGCTGAACGGCGATGCGCGGAGCTGTTGAGTGAAGACGACGCGCCCATTAGAGTGACGGCTCGTGGAGCTGCCGAGTGACGATGGAGCGTCCGGCTAAATGGCGATGCGCGTAGCTGCCGGGTGATGACGACGCGTCTAGTAGAGTGACGGCGCGCGGAGCTGTTGAGTGACGATGGAGCGTCTGGGTGAATGGGGATGCGCGGAGTAGAGTGACGGCGCGTGGAGCTGCCGAGTGACGATGGAGCGTCTGGTGAATAGCTATGCGCGGAGCTGCCGAGTGATGACGACGCGTCCAGTAGAGTGACAGTGCGCGGAGCTGCTGAGTGATGATGGAGCGTCTAGGTGAGTGGCGATCCGCGGAGCTGCCGAGTGATGATGCACGTCTAGTAGAGTGACGATGCGCGGAGCTGCCGAGTGACAATGGGGCGTCTGGGTGAATGGCGATGCGCGGAGCTACCGAGTGACGACGACGCGTACAGTAGAGTGACGGCACGCGGAACTCCCGAGTGACGATGGATCGTCTGGGTGAATGGCGACGCGTGGAGCTGTCGAGTGATGATGATGCGTGCAGTAGAGTGACGGGGCGCGGAGCTGCCGAGTGACGATGGAGCATCTGGATGAATGGCGATGCGTAGAGCTGTCGAGTGATGACGACGCGTCCAGTAGAGTGACAACACGCGAAGCTGCCGAGTGACGATGGAGCGTCTGGCTGAATGGCGATGCGCGGAGCTGCCGAGTGATGACGACGCGTCTAGTAGAGTGACGGCGCACGGAGCTGCTGAGTGACGATGGAGCGTCTGGCTGAATGGCGAGGCGCGGAGCTGCCGAGTGATGACGACGCGTCCAGTAGAGTGACGGTGCGCAGAGCTACCGAGTGATGATGGAGCGTCTGGCTGAACGGCAAGGCGCGGAGCTGTTGAGTGAAGACGACGCGCCCATTAGAGTGACGACACGTGGAGCTGCCGAGTGACGATGGAGCGTCCGGCTAAATGGCGATGCGCGGAGCTGCCGGGTGATGACGACGCGTCTAGTAGAGTGACGGCGCGCGGAGCTGCTGAGTGACGATGGAGCGTCTGGGTGAATGGCGATGCGCGGAGTAGAATGATGGCGCGTGGAGATGCCGAGTGACGATGGAGCGTCTGGTGAATGGCTATGCGCGGAGCTGTCGAGTGATGACGACGCGTCCAGTAGAGTGACAGTGCGCGGAGCTGCTGAGTGATGATGGAGCGTCTAGGTGAGTGGCGATCCGCGGAGCTGCCGAGTGATGATGCACGTCTAGTAGAGTGACGACGCGCGGAGCTGCCGAGTGACAATGGAGCGTCTGGGTGAATGGCGATACGCGGAGCTGCCGAGTGATGACGACGTGTCCAGTAGAGTGACGACACGCAGAACTCCCGAGTGACGATGGATCGTCTGGGTGAATGGCGACGCGTGGAGCTGTCGAGTGATGATGATGCGTGCAGTAGAGTGACGGCGCGCGGAGCTGCCGATTGACGATGGAGCATCTGGATGAATGGCGATGCGCAGAGCTGTCGACTGATGACGACGCGTCGAGTAGAGTGACGGCGCGCGGAGCTGCTGAGTGATGATGGAGAGTCCGGCTGAAAGGCGACGCACGGAGCTGCCGAGTGATGACGACGCGTCCAGTAGAGTGACGGCGCGCGGAGCTGCCGAGTGACGATGGAGCGTCTGGCTGAATGGCGAGGCGCAGAGCTGCCGAGTGATGACGACGCTTCCAATAGAGTGACGGCACGCGGAACTGCCGAGTGACGATGGAGCGTCTGGGTGAATGGCGATGCGCGGAGCTGCCGAGTGATGACGACGCGTCGAGTAGATTGACGGCGCGCGGAGCTGTCGTGTGACGATGGAGCGTATGGCGGAATGGCGATGCGCGGAGCTGCCGAGTGATGACGACGCGTGCAGTTGAGTGACGGCGCATGGAGCTGCCGAGTGACGATGGACCGCCTGGGTGAATGGCGACGCGTGAAGCTGCCGAGTGATGATGACGCGTCCAGTAGAGTGACGGCGCGCGGAGCTGCCGAGCGATGATGGAGCGTCTGGCTGAATGGCGATGCGCGGAGCTGTCTAGTGATGACGACGCGTCTAGTAGAGTGGCGGCGCGCGGAGCTGCCGAGTGATGATGGAGCGTCCAGTAGAGTGACGGCACACGGAGCTGTCGAGTGACGATGGAGTGTCTGGCTGAATGGCGATGCATGGAGCTGTCGAGTGATGACGACGCGTCCAGTAGAGTGACAATGCGCGAAGCTGCCGAGTGATGATGGAGCGTCTGGCTGAATGGCGATGCGCGGAGCTGCCGAGTGATGACGACACTTCCCGTAGAGTGATGGCACGCGGAACTGTCGAGTGACGATGGAGCGTCTGGATGAATGGCGATGCGCGGAGCTGCCAAGTGACGATTACGCGTCCAGTAGAGTGATGGCGCGTGGAGCTGCCGAGTGATGATGGAGCGTATGGCGGAATGGCGATGCACGGAGCTGCCGAGTGATGACGACGCGTCGAGTTGAGTGATGGCCCGTGGAGCTGCCAAGTGACGATGGACCGTCCTGATGAAAGGCGACGTGTGGAGCTGCCGAGTGATGATGACGCATCTAGTAGAGTGACGGCGCGCGGAGCTGCCGAGTGATGATGGAGCGTCTGGCTGAATGGCGATGCGCGGAGCTGTCGAGTGATGACGACGCGACCAGTAGAGTGGCGGCGCGCGTAGCTGCCTAGTGATGATGGAGCGTCCAGTAGAGTGACGGCACGCGGAGCTGCCGAGTGAATATGGAGTATCTGGCTGAATGGCGATGCACGGAGCTGTCGAGTGATGACGACGCGTCTAGTAGAGTGACGGCGCGCGAAGCTGCCGAGTGATAATGGAGCGTCTGGCTGAATGGCGATGCGCGAAGCTGCCGAGTGATGACGATGCATCCGGTAGAGTGACGGCGCACTGAGCTGCCGAGTGACGATGAAGCGTCTGGGTTAATTGCGATGCGCGGAGCTACCGAGTGATGATGACGCGTCGAGTAGAGTGACGGCGCGTGGAGCTGCCGAGTGACGATGGAGCGTCTGGCTGAATGTCAATGCGCGGAGCTGCGGAGTGATGACGACGCCTCCAGTAGAGTGACAGCGCGTGGAGCTGCTGAGTGACGAGGGAGCGTCTGGCTGAATGTCGATGCGCGGAGTTGCCGAGTGATGACGACACGTCCAGTAGAGTGACGGTGCGTGGAGCTGCCGAGTGACGATGGAGCGTCTGGCTGAATGGGGAGGCACGGAGCTGCCGAGTGATCGACACGTCCAGTAGAGTGACGGCGCGCGGAACAGCCGAGTGACGATGGAGCGTCTGGGTGAATGGCGATGCACGGAGCTGCCGAGTGATGACGGTGCGTCTAGTAGAGTAACGGCGCGTGGAGCTGCCGAGTGACGATGGGGTGTCTGGCTGAATGGCGATGCACAGAGCTATCGAGTGCTGACGACGCGTCCAGTAGAGTGACGACGCGTAGAGCTGCCGAGTGATGATGGAGCGTCTGGCTGAATGGCGATGCGCGGAGCTGCCGAGTGATGACGACGCGTCCAGTAGAGTGACGGTGCGCAGAGCTACCGAGTGATGATGGAGCGTCTGGCTGAATGGCGATGCGCAGAGCTGTTGAGTGAAGACGACGCGCCCATTAGAGTGACGACACGTGGAGCTGCCGAGTGACGATGGAGCGTCCGGCTAAATGGCGATGCGCGGAGCTGCCGGGTGATGACGACGCGTCCAGTAGAGTGATGGCGCGCGGAGCTGCTGAGTGACGATGGAGCGTGTGGGTGAATGGCGATGCGCGGAGTAGAGTGACGGCGCGTGGCGCTGCCGAGTGACGATGGAGCGTCTGGTGAATGGCTATGCGCGGAGCTGCCGAGTGATGACGATGCGTCCAGTAGAGTGACAGTGCACGGAGCTGCCGAGTGATGATGGAGCGTCTGGGTGAATGGTGATCCGTGGAGCTGTCGAGTGATGACGACGCGTCGAGTAGAGTGATGGCGCGCGGAGCTGCCGAGTGATGATGGAGAGTCCGGCTGAAAGGCGACGCGCAGAGCTGCCGAGTGATGACGACGCGTCCAGTAGAGTGATGGCGCGCGGAGCTGCCGAGTGACGATGGAGCGTCTGGCTGAATGGCGAGGCGCAGAGCTGCGGAGTGATGACGACGCTTCCAGTAGAGTGACGGCACGCGGAGCTGCCGTGTGACGATGGAGCGTCTGAGTGAATGGCGATGCGCGGAGCTGCCGAGTGATGACGACGCGTCGAGTAGATTGACGGCACGCGGAGCTGCCGAGTGACGATGGAGCGTATGGCAGAATGGCGATGCGCGGAGCTGCCGAGTGATGACGACGCGTCCAGTTGAGTGACGGCGCATGGAGCTGTCGAGTGACGATGGACCGCCTGGGTGAATGGCGACGCGTGAAGCTGCCGAGTGATGATGACGCGTCCAGTAGAGTGCCGGCGCACGGAGCTGTCGAGTGACGATGGAGCGTCTGGATGAATGGCGATGCGCGGAGCTGCCAAGTGACGATTACGCGTCCAGTAGAGTGATGGCGCGTGGAGCTGCCGAGTGATGATGGAGCGTATGGCGGAATGGCGATGCACGGAGCTGCCGAGTGATGACGACGCGTCGAGTTGAGTGATGGCCCGTGGAGTTGCCAAGTGACGATGGACCGTCCTGATGAATGGCGACGTGTGGAGCTGCCGAGTGATGATGACGCATCTAGTAGAGTGACGGCGCGCGGAGCTGCCGAGTGATTATGGAGCGTCTGGCTGAATGGCGATGCGCGGAGCTGTCGAGTGATGACGACGCGACCAGTAGAGTGGCGGCGCGCGTAGCTGCCTAGTGATGATGGAGCGTCCAGTAGAGTGACGGCACGCGGAGCTGCCGAGTGAATATGGAGTGTCTGGCTGAATGGCGATGCACGGAGCTGTCGAGTGATGACGACGCGTCCAGTAGAGTGACGGCGCGCGAAGCTGCCGAGTGATAATGGAGCGTCTGGCTGAATGGCGATGCGCGAAGCTGCCGAGTGATGACGATGCATCCGGTAGAGTGACGGCGCACTGAGCTGCCGAGTGACGATGAAGCGTCTGGGTTAATTGCGATGCGCGGAGCTACCGAGTGATGATGACGCGTCGAGTAGAGTGACGGCGCGTGGAGCTGCCGAGTGACGATGGAGCGTCTGGCTGAATGTCAATGCGCGGAGCTGCGGAGTGATGACGACGCCTCCAGTAGAGTGACAGCGCGTGGAGCTGCTGAGTGACGAGGGAGCGTCTGGCTGAATGTCGATGCGCGGAGTTGCCGAGTGATGACGACACGTCCAGTAGAGTGACGGTGCGTGGAGCTGCCGAGTGACGATGGAGCGTCTGGCTGAATGGGGAGGCACGGAGCTGCCGAGTGATCGACACGTCCAGTAGAGTGACGGCGCGCGGAACTGCCGAGTGACGATGGAGCGTCTGGGTGAATGGCGATGCACGGAGCTGCCGAGTGATGACGGTGCGTCTAGTAGAGTAACAGCGCGTGGAGCTGCCGAGTGACGATGGGGTGTCTGGCTGAATGGCGATGCACAGAGCTATCGAGTGCTGACGACGCGTCCAGTAGAGTGACGGCGCGTAGAGCTGCCGAGTGATGATGGAGCATCTGGCTGAATGGCGATGCGCGGAGCTGCCGAGTGATGACGACGCGTCCAGTAGAGTGACGGTGCGCAGAGCTACCGAGTGATGATGGAGCGTCTGGCTGAATGGCGATGCGCGGAGCTGTTGAGTGAAGACGACGCGCCCATTAGAGTGACGACACGTGGAGCTGCCGAGTGACGATGGAGCGTCCGGCTAAATGGCGATGCGCGGAGCTGCCGGGTGATGACGACGCGTCCAGTAGAGTGATGGCGCGCGGAGCTGCTGAGTGACGATGGAGCGTGTGGGTGAATGGCGATGCGCGGAGTAGAGTGACGGCGCGTGGCGCTGCCGAGTGACGATGGAGCGTCTGGTGAATGGCTATGCGCGGAGCTGCCGAGTGATGACGATGCGTCCAGTAGAGTGACAGTGCACGGAGCTGCCGAGTGATGATGGAGCGTCTGGGTGAATGGTGATCCGTGGAGCTGTCGAGTGATGACGACGCGTCGAGTAGAGTGATGGCGCGCGGAGCTGCCGAGTGATGATGGAGAATCCGGCTGAAAGGCGACGCGCAGAGCTGCCGAGTGATGACGACGCGTCCAGTAGAGTGATGGCGCGCGGAGCTGCCGAGTGACGATGGAGCGTCTGGCTGAATGGCGAGGCGCAGAGCTGCGGAGTGATGACGACGCTTCCAGTAGAGTGACGGCACGCGGAGCTGCCGTGTGACGATGGAGCGTCTGAGTGAATGGCGATGCGCGGAGCTGCCGAGTGATGACGACGCGTCGAGTAGATTGACGGCGCGCGGAGCTGCCGAGTGACGATGGAGCGTATGGCAGAATGGCGATGCGCGGAGCTGCCGAGTGATGACGACGCGTCCAGTTGAGTGACGGCGCATGGAGCTGTCGAGTGACGATGGACCGCCTGGGTGAATGGCGACGCGTGAAGCTGCCGAGTGATGATGACGCGTCCAGTAGAGTGCCGGCGCACGGAGCTGCCGAGTGATGATGGAGCGTCTGGCTGAATGGCGATGCGCGGAGCTGTCGAGTGATGACAACGCGTCTAGTAGAGTGGCGGCGCGCGGAGCTGCCGAATGATGATGGAGCGTCCAGTAGAGTGACGGCACGCGGAGCTGTCGAGTGACGATGGACTATCTGGCTGAATGGCGATGCACGGAGCTATCGAGTGATGACGACGCGTCCAGTAGAGTGACAACGCGCGAAGCTGCCGAGTGATGATGGAGCGTCTGGCTGAATGGCGATGCATGGAGCTGTCGAGTGATGATGATGCGTCCAGTAGAGTGACGGCGCGCGGAGCTGCCGAGTGACGATGGATCGTCTGGGTGAATGGCGATGCGCAGAGCTGTCGAGGGATGATGACGCGTCGAGTAGAGTGACGGTGCGCGGAGCGGCGGAGTGATGATGGAGAGTCCGGCTGAAAGGCGACGTGCGGAGCTGCCGAGTGATGACGACGCGTCAAGTAGAGTGACGGCGCGCGGAGCTGCCGAGTGACGATGGAGCGTCTGGCTGAATGGCGAGGCGCAGAGCTGCCGAGTGATGACGACGCTTCCAGTAGAGTGACGGCACGCTGAGCTGCCGACTGACGATGGAGCGTCTGGGTGAATGGCGACGCGCGGAGCTGCCGAGTGATGACGACGCGTCCAGTAGAGTGACGGCGTGCAGAGCTACCGAGTGATGATGGAGCGTCTGGCTGAATGGCGATGCGCGGAGCTGTTGAGTGAAGACGACGCACCCATTAGAGTGACGGCAGGTGGAGCTGCCAAGTGACGATGGAGCGTCCGGCTAAATGGCGATGCGCGGAGCTGCCGAGTGATGACGATGCGTCCAGGAGAGTGACAGTGCGCGGAGCTGCCGAGTTATGATGGAGCGTCTGGGTGAATGGCGATCCGCGGAGCTGCCGAGTGATGATGACAAGTCTAGTAGAGTGACGACGCGCGGAGCTGCCGAGTGACGATGGAGCGTCTGGGTGAATGGCGATGCGTGGAGCTGCCGAGTGATGACGACGCGTCCAGTAGAGTGACGGCACGCGGAACTCCCGAGTGACGATGGATCGTCTGGGTGAATGGCGACGCGTGGAGCTGTCGAGTGATGATGATGCGTCCAGTAGAGTGACGGCGCGCGGAGATGCCGAGTGACGATGGAGCATCTGGATGAATGCGATGCGCAGAGCTGTCGAGTGATGACGACGCGTCGAGTAGAGTGACGGCGCACGGAGCTGCTGAGTGATGATGGAGAGTCCGGCTTAAAGGCGACGTGCGGAGCGGCCGAGTGATGACGACGCGTCCAGTAGAGTGACGGCGCGCGGAGCTGCCGAGTGATGACGACGCTTCCAGTAGAGTGACGGCACGCGGAGCTGCCGAGTGACGATGGAGCGTCTGAGTGAATGCCGATGCTCGGAGCTGCCGAGTGATGACGACGCATCGAGTAGATTGACGGCGCGCGGAGCTGCCGAGTGACGATGAAGTGTATGGCAGAATGGCGATGCGCGGAGCTGTCGAGTGATGACGACGCGTCCAGTTGAGTGATGGCGCATGGAGCTGCCGAGTGACGATGGACCTCCTTGGTGAATGGCGACGCGTGAAGCTGCTGAGCGATGATCACGCGTCCAGTAGAGTGACGGCGCGCGGAGCTGCCGAGTGATGATGGAGCGTCTGGCTGAATGGCGATGCGCGGAGCTGTCGAGTGATGACGACGCGTCTAGTAGAGTGGCGGCGCGCGGAGCTGCCGAGTGATGATGGAGCGTCCAGTAGAGTGACGGCACGCGGAGCTGTCGAGTGACGATGGAGTGTCTGGCTGAATGGCGATGCACGGAGCTGTCGAGTGATGACGACGCGTCTAGTAGAGTGACAACGCGCGAAGCTGCCGAGTGATGATGGAGCGTCTGGCTGAATGGCGATGCGCGGAGCTACCGAGTGATGACGACGCGTCCAGTAGAGTGACAGCGCGCGAAGCTGCGGAGTGACGATGAAGCGTCTGGGTGCATTGCGATGCGCGGAGCTACCGAGTGATGACGACGCGTCGAGTAGAGTGACGGCACATGGAGCTGCCGAGTGACGATGGAGCGTCTGGTTGAATGGCAATGCACGGAGCTGCCGAGTGATGAGGACGCATCCCGTAGAGTGACGCCGCGTGGAGCTGCCGAGTGACGAGGGAGCGTCTGGATGAATGGCGATGCACGGAGCTGCCGAGTGATGATGACGCGTCAAGTAGAGTGACGGCGCGTGGAGCTGCCGAGTGCGATGGAGCGTCTGGATGAATGGCGATGCGCAGAGCTGTCGAGTGATGACGACGCGTCGAGTAGAGTGACGCCGCGCGGAGCTGCCGAGTGATGATGGAGTGTCTGGCTGAAAGGCGACGCGTGGAGCTGCCGAGTGATGACGACGCGTCCAATAGAGTGACGACACGCGGAGCTGCCGAGTGATGATGGAGCGTCTGGCTGAATGGCGAGGCACGGAGCTGCCGAGTGATGACGACGCTTCCAGTAGAGTGACGACACGCGGAGCTGCCGAGTGACGATGGAGCGTCTGGGTGAATGGCGATGCGCGGAGCTACCGAGTGATGACGACGCGTTGAGTAGATTGACGGTGCGCAGAGCTGCCGAGTGACGATGGAGCATCTCGCTGAATGGCGATGCGTGGAGCTGCCGAGTGATAACGACGCGTCCAGTAGAGTGACGGCGCACGGAGCTGCTGAGTGACGATGGAGCGTCTGGTTGAATGACGATGCGTGGAGCTGCCGAGTGATGACGATGCGTCTAGTAGAGTGACGGCGCGCGGAGCTACCGAGTGACGATGGAGCGTCTGGGTGAATGGCGATGCGCGGAGCTATCGAATGATGATGACGCACGCAGTAGAGTGACGGCGTGTGGAGCTGCCAAGTGACGATGGAGCGTATGGCGGAATGGCGATGCGCGGAGCTGCCGAGTGATGACGACGCATCCAGTTGAGTGACGGCGCGTGGAGCTGACGAGTGACGATGGACCGTCTGGGTGAATGGCGACGCGTGGAGCTGCCGAGTGATCATGACGCGTCCAATAGAGTGAGGGCGCGCGGAGCTACCGAGTGATGATGGAGCGTCTGGCTGAATGGCGATGCGCGCAGCTGTCGAGTGATGACGACGCGTCCAGTACAGTGGCGGCGCGCGGAGCTGCCGAGTGATGATGGAGCATCCAGTAGAGTGACGGCACGAGGAGCTGCCGAGTGATGATGGAGCATCTGGCTGAATGGCGATGCACGGAGCTATTGAGTGATGACGACGCGTCCAGTAGAGTGACGGCGCGCAGAGCTACCGAGTGACGATGGAGCGTCTGGCTGAATGGTGATGCGCGGAGCTGTTGAGTGATGACGACGCGCCTAGGAGAGTGACAGTGCGTGGAGCTGCCGAGTGACGACGGAGCGTCTGGCTGATTGGCGATGCGCGGAGCTGCCGGGTGATGACGACGTGTCTAGTAGAGTGACGGCACGCGGAGCTGCTGAGTGACGATGGAGCGTCTGGGTGAATGACGATGCGCGGACTAGAATGACGGCGCGTGGAGTTGCCGAGTGACGAGGGAGCGTCTGGTTGAATGTCGATGCGCGGAGTTGCCGAGTGATGATGACATGTCCAGTAGAGTGATGGTGCGTGCAGCTACCGAGTGACGATGGAGCGTCTGGATGAATGGCGAGGCGCGGAGCTGCCGAGTGATGACGACACGTCCAGTAGAGTGACGGCGCGTGGAGCTGCCGAGTGACGATGGAGCGTATGGCGGAATGGCGATGCACGGAGCTGCCGAGTGATGACGTCCCGTCCAATTGAGTGACGGTGCGTGGAGCTGCCGAGTGACGATGGACCGTCTGGGTGAATGGCGACGCGTGGAGCTGCCGAGTGATGATGACGCGTCGAGTAGAGTGACGGCGCGTGGAGCTGCCGAGTGATGATGGAGCATCTGGCTGAATGGTGATGCGCGGAGTTGTCGAGTGATGACAACGCGTCCAGTAGACTGGCGGCGCGCGGAGCTACCGAGTGATGATGGAGCGTCCAGTAGAGTGACGACACGCGGAGCTGTCGAGTGACGATGGAGTGTGTGGCTGAATGGCGATGCACGGAGCTATCGAGTGATGACGACGCGTCAAGTAGAGTGACGGCGCGCGAAGCTGCCGACTGATGATGGAGTGTCTGGCTGAATGGCGATGCATGGAGCTCCCGAGTGATGACGACGCGTCCAGTAGAGTGACGGCACGCGGAGCTGCCGAGTGACGATGAAGCGTCTGGATGAATTGCGATGCGCGGAGCTACCGAGTGATGATGACGCGTCGAGTAGAGTGACAACACGTGGAGCTGGCGTGTGACGATGAAGCGTCTGGCTGAATGGCAATGCGCGGAGCTGTCGAGTGATGACGACGCGTCCAGTAGAGTGACAACGCGTGGAGCTGCCGAGTGACGAGGGAGCGTCTGGCTGAATGTCGATGCACGGAGTTGCCAAGTGATGACGACACCTCCAGTAGAGTGACGGTGCGTGGAGCTGCCTCGTGACGATGGAGCGTCTAGCTGAATGGCGAGGCGCAGAGCTGCCGAGTGATGACGACACGTCCAGCAGAGTGATGTCACGTGGAGCTGCCGAGTGACGATGGAGCGTATGGCGGAATGGCGATGCGCGGAGCTGCCGAGTGATGACGACGCGTCCAGTTGGGTGACGGCGCGTGGAGCTGCCGAGTGACGATGGACCGTCTGGGTGAATGGCGACGCGTGGAGCTGCCGAGTGATGAAGACGCGTCCAGTAGAGTGACGGCGCGCGGAGCTGCCGAGTGATGATGGAGCGTCTGGCTGAATGGCGATGCGCGGAGCTGTCGAGTGATGACGATGCGTCCAGTAGAGTGGCGGCACGCGGAGCTACCGAGTGATGATGGAGCGTCCAGTAGAGTGACGACACGCGGAGCAGTCGTGTGACGATGGAGTGTCTGGCTGAATGGCGATGCACGAAGCTGTCGAGTGATGACGACGCGTCAAGTAGAGTGACGACGCGCGAAGCTGCCAAGTGATGATGGAGCGTCTGGCTGAATGGCGATGCGCGGAGCTGCCGAGTGATGACGAAGCGTCCAGTAGAGTGACGGCACGCGGAGCTGCCGAGTGACGATGAATCGTCTAGGTGAATTAAGATGCGCGGAGCTACCGAGTGACGATGAAGCGTCTGGCTGAATGGCAATTCGCGGAGCTGCCGAGTGATGACGACGCGTCCAGTAGAGCGACAACGCGTGGAGCTACCGAGTGACGAGGGAGCGTCTGACTGAATGTCGATGCGCGGAGTTGCCGAGTGATGACGACACGTCCAGTAGAGTGACGGTGCGTGGAGCTGCCTCGTGACGATGGAGCGTCTGGCTGAATGGCGAGGCGCGGAGCTGCCGAGTGATGACGACACGTCCAGTAGAGTGACGGCGCGTGGAGCTGCCGAGTGACGATGGAGCGTATGGCGGAATGGCGATGCACGGAGCTGCCGAGTGATGACGTCGCGTCCAGTTGAGTGACGGTGCGTGGAGCTGCCGAGTGACGATGGACCGTCTGGGTGAATGGCGACGCGTGGATCTGCCGAGTGATGATGACGCGTCTAGTAGAGTGACGGCGCGTGGAGCTGCCGAGTGATGATGGAGCATCTGGCTGAATGGCGATACGCGGGGCTGTCGAGTGATGACAACGCGTCCAGTAGACTGGCGGCGCGCGGAGCTACCGAGTGATGATGGAGCGTCCAGTAGAGTGACGACACGCGGAGCAATCGAGTGACGATGGAGTGTCTGGCTGAATGGCGATGCATGGAGCTATCGAGTGATGACGACGCGTCAAGTAGAGTGACGGCGCGCGAAGCTACCGACTGATGATGGAGTGTCTGGCTGAATGGCGATGCGCGGAGCTCCCGAGTGATCACGACGCGTCCAGTAGAGTGACGGCACGCGGAGCTGCCGAGTGACGATGAAGCGTATGGATGAATTGCGACGCGCGGAGCTACCGAGTGATGATGACGCGTCGAGTAGAGTGACAGCACGTGGAGCTTGCGTGTGACGATGAAGCGTCTGGCTGAATGGCAATGCGTGGAGCTGCCGAGTGATGACGACGCGTCCAGTAGAGTGACAATGCGTGGAGCTGCCGAGTGACGAGGGAGCGTCTAGCTGAATGTCGATGCACGGAGTTGCCGAGTGATGACGACACCTCCAGTAGAGTGACGGTGCATGGAGCTGCCTCGTGACGATGGAGCGTCTGGCTGAATGGCGAGGCGCAGAGCTGCCGAGTGATGACGACACGTCCAGCAGAGTGACGGCGCGTGGAGCTGCCGAGTGACGATGGAGCGTATGGCGGAATGGCGATGTGCGGAGCTGCCGAGTGATGACGACGCGTCCAATTGAGTGACGGCGCGTGGAGCTGCCGAGTGACGATGGACCGTCTGGGTGAATGGCGACGCGTGGAGCTGCCGAGTGATGAAGACGCGTCCAGTAGAGTGACGGCGCGCGGAGCTGCCGAGTGATGATGGAGCGTCTGGCTGAATGGCGATGCGCGGAGTTGTTGAGTGATGACAATGCGTCCAGTAGAGTGGCGGCACGCGGAGCTACCGAGTGATGATGGAGCGTCCAGTAGAGTGACGACACGCGGAGCTGTCGTGTGACGATGGAGTGTCTGGCTGAATGGCGATGCACGGAGCTGTCGAGTGATGACGACGCGTCAAGTAGAGTGACGACGCGCCAAGCTGCCAAGTGATGATGGAGCGTCTGGCTGAATGGCGATGCGCGGAGCTGTTGAGTGAAGACGACGCGCCCATTAGAGTGACGACACGTGGAGCTGCCGAGTGACGATGGAGCGTCCGGCTAAATGGCGATGCGCGGAGCTGCCGGGTGATGACGACGCGTCCAGTAGAGTGATGGCGCGCGGAGCTGCTGAGTGACGATGGAGCGTGTGGGTGAATGGCGATGCGCGGAGTAGAGTGACGGCGCGTGGCGCTGCCGAGTGACGATGGAGCGTCTGGTGAATGGCTATGCGCGGAGCTGCCGAGTGATGACGATGCGTCCAGTAGAGTGACAGTGCACGGAGCTGCCGAGTGATGATGGAGCGTCTGGGTGAATGGTGATCCGTGGAGCGGTCGAGTGATGACGACGCGTCGAGTAGAGTGATGGCGCGCGGAGCTGCCGAGTGATGATGGAGAGTCCGGCTGAAAGGCGACGCGCAGAGCTGCCGAGTGATGACGACGCGTCCAGTAGAGTGATGGCGCGCGGAGCTGCCGAGTGACGATGGAGCGTCTGGCTGAATGGCGAGGCGCAGAGCTGCCGAGTGATGACAACGCTTCCAGTAGAGTGACGGCACGCGGAGCTGCCGAGTGACGATGGAGCGTCTGAGTGAATGGCGATGCGCGGAGCTGCCGAGTGATGACGACGCGTCGAGTAGATTGACGGCGCGCGGAGCTGCCGAGTGACGATGGAGCGTATGGGAGAATGGCGATGCGCGGAGCTGCCGAGTGATGACGACGCCTCCAGTTGTGTGACGGCGCATGGAGCTGTCGAGTGACGATGGACCGCCTGGGTGAATGGCGACGCGTGAAGCTGCCGAGTGATGATGACGCGTCCAGTAGAGTGCCGGCGCACGGAGCTGCCGAGTGATGATGGAGCGTCTGGCTGAATGGCGATGCGCGGAGCTGTCGAGTGATGACAACGCGTCTAGTAGAGTGGCGGCGCGCGGAGCTGCCGAATGATGATGGAGCGTCCAGTAGAGTGACGGCACGCGGAGCTGTCGAGTGACGATGGACTATCTGGCTGAATGGCGATGCACGGAGCTGTCGAGTGATGACGACGCGTCCAGTAGAGTGACAACGCGCGAAACTGCCGAGTGATGATGGAGCGTCTGGCTGAATGGCGATGCGTGGAGCTGTCGAGTGATGATGATGCGTCCAGTAGAGTGACGGCGCACGGAGCTGCCGAGTGACAATGGATCGTCTGGGTGAATGGCGATGCGCAGAGCTGTCGAGGGATGATGACGCGTCGAGTAGAGTGACGGTGCGCGGAGCGGCGGAGTGATGATGGAGAGTCCGGCTGAAAGGCGACGTGCGGAGCTGCCGAGTGATGACGACGCGTCAAGTAGAGTGACGGCGCGCGGAGCTGCCGAGTGACGATGGAGCGTCTGGCTGAATGGCGAGGCGCAGAGCTGCCGAGTGATGACGACGCTTCCAGTAGAGTGACGACACGCTGAGCTGCCGACTGACGATGGAGCGTCTGGGTGAATGGCGACGCACGGAGCTGCCGAGTGATGACGACGCGTCCAGTAGAGTGACGGCGTGCAGAGCTACCGAGTGATGATGGAGCGTCTGGCTGAATGGCGATGCGCGGAGCTGTTGAGTGAAGACGACGCACCCATTAGGGTGACGGCACGTGGAGCTGCCGAGTGACGATGGAGCGTCCGGCTAAATGGCGATGCGCGGAGCTGCCGAGTGATGACGATGCGTCCAGGAGAGTGACAGTGCGCGGAGCTGCCGAGTGATGATGGAGCGTCTGGGTGAATGGCGATCCGCGGAGCTGCCGAGTGATGATGACAAGTCTAGTAGAGTGACGACGCGCGGAGCTGCCGAGTGACGATGGAGCGTCTGGGTGAATGGCGATGCGTGGAGCTGCCGAGTGATGACGACGCGTCCAGTAGAGTGACGGCACGCGGAACTCCCGAGTGACGATGGATCGTCTGGGTGAATGGCGACGCGTGGAGCTGTCGAGTGATGATGATGCGTCCAGTAGAGTGACGGCGCGCGAAGCAGCCGAGTGACGATGGAGCATCTGGATGAATGGCGATGCGCAGAGCTGTCGAGTGATGACGACTTGTCGAGTAGAGTGACGGCGCACGGAGCTGCCGAGTGATGATGGAGAGTCCGGCTTAAAGGCGACGTGCGGAGCGGCCGAGTGATGACGACGCGTCCAGTAGAGTGACGGCGCGCGGAGCTGCCGAGTGATGACGACGCTTCCAGTAGAGTGACGGCACGTGGAGCTGCCGAGTGACGATGGAGCGTCTGGGTGAATGCCGATGCGCGGAGCTGCTGAGTGATGACGACGCGTCGAGTAGATTGACGTCGCGCGGAGCTGCCGAGTGACGATGAAGTGTATGGCAGAATGGCGATGCGCGGAGCTGTCGAGTGATGACGACGCGTCCAGTTGAGTGATGGCGCATGGAGCTGCCGAGTGACGATGGACCTCCTTGGTGAATGGCGACGCGTGAAGCTACTGAGCGATGATGACGCGTCCAGTAGAGTGACGGCGCGCGGAGCTGCCGAGTGATGATGGAGCGTCTGGCTGAATGGCGATGCGCGGAGCTGTCGAGTGATGACGACGCGTCTAGTAGAGTGGCGGCGCGCGGAGCTGCCGAGTGATGATGGAGCGTCCAGTAGAGTGACTGCACGCGGAGCTGTCGAGTGACGATGGAGTGTCTGGCTGAATGGCGATGCACGGAGCTGTCGAGTGATGACAACGCGTCTAGTAGAGTGACAACGCGCGAAGCTGCCGAGTGATGATGGAGCGTCTGGCTGAATGGCGATGCGCGGAGCTACCGAGTGATGACGACGCGTCCAGTACAGTGACAGCGAGCGAAGCTGCCGAGTGACGATGAAGCGTCTGGGTGAATTGCGATGCGCGGAGCTACCGAGTGATGACGACGCGTCGAGTAGAGTGACGGCACATGGAGCTGCCGAGTGACGATGGAGCGTCTGGTTGAATGGCAATGCACGGAGCTGCCGAGTGATGAGGACGCATCCCGTAGAGTGACGCCGCGTGGAGCTGCCGAGTGACGAGGGAGCGTCTGGATGAATGGCGATGCACGGAGCTGCCGAGTGATGATGACGCGTCAAGTAGAGTGACGGCGCGCGGAGCTGCCGAGTGCGATGGAGCGTCTGGATGAATGGCGATGCGCAGAGCTGTCGAGTGATGACGACGCGTCGAGTAGAGTGACGCCACGCGGAGCTGCCGAGTGATGATGGAGCGTCTGGCTGAATGGCGAGGCACGGAGCTGCCGAGTGATGACGACGCGTCCAATAGAGTGACGTCACGCGGAGCTGCCGAGTGACGATGGAGCGTCTGGGTGAATGGCGATGCGCGGAGCTACCGAGTGATGACGACGCGTTGAGTAGATTGACGGTGCGCAGAGCTGCCGAGTGATGATGGAGCGTCTGGCTGAATGGCGATGCGCGGAGCTGTCGAGTGATGACGACGCGTCTAGTAGAGTGGCGGCGCGCGGAGCTGCCGAGTGATGAAGGAGCGTCCAGTAGAGTGACTGCACGCGGAGCTGTCGAGTGACGATGGAGTGTCTGGCTGAATGGCGATGCACGGAGCTGTCGAGTGATGACAACGCGTCTAGTAGAGTGACAACGCGCGAAGCTGCCGAGTGATGATGGAGCGTCTGGCTGAATGGCGATGCGCGGAGCTACCGAGTGATGACGACGCGTCCAGTACAGTGACAACGCGCGAAGCTGCCGAGTGACGATGAAGCGTCTGGGTGAATTGCGATACGCGGAGCTACCGAGTGATGACGACGCGTCGAGTAGAGTGACGGCACATGGAGCTGCCGAGTGACGATGGAGCGTCTGGTTGAATGGCAATGCACGGAGCTGCCGAGTGATGAGGACGCATCCCGTAGAGTGACGCCGCGTGGAGCTGCCGAGTGACGAGGGAGCGTCTGGATGAATGGCGATGCACGGAGCTGCCGAGTGATGATGACGCGTCAAGTAGAGTGACGGCGCGCGGAGCTGCCGAGTGCGATGGAGCGTCTGGATGAATGGCGATGCGCAGAGCTGTCGAGTGATGACGACGCGTCGAGTAGAGTGACGCCGCGCGGAGCTGCCGAGTGATGATGGAGCGTCTGGCTGAATGGCGAGGCACGGAGCTGCCGAGTGATGACGACGCGTCCAATAGAGTGACGTCACGCGGAGCTGCCGAGTGACGATGGAGCGTCTGGGTGAATGGCGATGCGCGGAGCTACCGAGTGATGACGACGCGTTGAGTAGATTGACGGTGCGCAGAGCTGCCGAGTGACGATGGAGCATCTCGCTGAATGGCGATGCGTGGAGCTGCCGAGTGATGACGACGCGTCCAGTAGAGTGACGGCGCACGGAGCTGCTGAGTGACGATGGAGCGTCTGGCTGAATGACGATGCGTGGAGTTGCCGAGTGATGACGATGCGTCTAGTAGAGTGACGGCGCGTGGAGCTACCGAGTGACGATGGAGCGTCTGGGTGAATGGCGATGCGCGGAGCTATCGAATGATGATGACGCACGCAGTAGAGTGACGGCGTGTGGAGCTGCCGAGTGACGATGGAGCGTATGGCGGAATGGCGATGCGCGGAGCTGCCGAGTGATGACGACGCGTCCAGTTGAGTGACGGCGCGTGGAGCTGACGAGTGACGATGGACCGTCTGGGTGAATGGCGACGCGTGGAGCTGCCGAGTGATCATGACGCGTCCAATAGAGTGAGGGCGCACGGAGCTACCGAGTGATGATGGAGCGTCTGGCTGAATGGCGATGCGCGCAGCTGTCGAGTGATGACGACGCGTCCAGTACAGTGGCGGCGCGCGGAGCTGCCGAGTGATGATGGAGCATCCAGTAGAGTGACGGCGCGAGGAGCTGCCGAGTGATGATGGAGCATCTGGCTGAATGGCGATGCACGGAGCTATTGAGTGATGACGACGCGTCCAGTAGAGTGACGGCGCGCAGAGCTACCGAGTGACGATGGAGCGTCTGGCTGAATGGTGATGCGCGGAGCTGTTGAGTGATGACGACGCGCCTAGTAGAGTGACAGCGCGTGGAGCTGCCGAGTGACGATGGAGCGTCTGGCTGATTGGCGATGCGCGGAGCTGCCGGGTGATGACGACGTGTCTAGTAGAGTGACGGCACGCGGAGCTGCTGAGTGACGATGGAGCGTCTGGGTGAATGACGATGCGCGGACTAGAATGACGGCGCGTGGAGTTGCCGAGTGACGAGGGAGCGTCTGGTTGAATGTCGATGCGCGGAGTTGCCGAGTGATGACGACATGTCCAGTAGAGTGATGGTGCGTGCAGCTACCGAGTGACGATGGAGCGTCTGGATGAATGGCGAGGCGCGGAGCTGCCGAGTGATGACGACACGTCCAGTAGAGTGACGGCGCGTGGAGCTACCGAGTGACGGTGGAGCGTATGGCGGAATGGCGATGCACGGAGCTGCCGAGTGATGACGTCGCGTCCAGTTGACTGACGGTGCGTGGAGCTGCCGAGTGACGATAGACCGTCTGGGTGAATGGCGACGCGTGGAGCTGCCGAGTGATGATGACGCATCGAGTAGAGTGACGGCGCGTGGAGCTGCCGAGTGATGATGGAGCATCTGGCTGAATGGCGATGCGCGGAGTTGTCGAGTGATGACAACGCGTCCAGTAGACTGGCGGCGCGCGGAGCTACCGAGTGATGATGGAGCGTCCAGTAGAGTGACGACACGCGGAGCTGTCGAGTGACGATGGAGTGTGTGGCTGAATGGCGATGCACGGAGCTATCGAGTGATGACGACGCGTCAAGTAGAGTGACGGCGCGCGAAGCTGCCGACTGATGATGGAGTGTCTGGCTGAATGGCGATGCATGGAGCTCCCGAGTGATGACGACGCGTCCAGTAGAGTGACGGCACGCGGAGCTGCCGAGTGACGATGAAGCGTCTGGATGAATTGCGATGCGCGGAGCTACCGAGTGATGATGACGCGTCGAGTAGAGTGACAGCACGTGGAGCTGGCGTGTGACGATGAAGCGTCTGGCTGAATGGCAATGCGCGGAGCTGTCGAGTGATGACGACGCGTCCAGTAGAGTGACAACGCGTGGAGCTGCCGAGTGACGAGGGAGCGTCTGGCTGAATGTCGATGCACGGAGTTGCCAAGTGATGACGACACCTCCAGTAGAGTGACGGTGCGTGGAGCTGCCTCGTGACGATGGAGCGTCTGGCTGAATGGCGAGGCGCAGAGCTGCCGAGTGATGACGACACGTCCAGCAGAGTGATGTCACGTGGAGCTGCCGTGTGACGATGGAGCGTATGGCGGAATGGCGATGCGCGGAGCTGCCGAGTGATGACGACGCGTCCAGTTGGGTGACGGCGCGTGGAGCTGCCGAGTGACGATGGACCGTCTGGGTGAATGGCGACGCGTGGAGCTGCCGAGTGATGAAGACGCGTCCAGTAGAGTGACGGCGCGCGGAGCTGCCGAGTGATGATGGAGCGTCTGGCTGAATGGCGATGCGCGGAGCTGTCGAGTGATGACGATGCGTCCAGTAGAGTGGCGGCACGCGAAGCTACCGAGTGATGATGGAGCGTCCAGTAGAGTGACGACACGCGGAGCTGTCGTGTGACGATGCAGTGTCTGGCTGAATGGCGATGCACGGAGCTGTCGAGTGATGACGACGCGTCAAGTAGAGTGACGACGCGCGAAGCTGCCAAGTGATGATGGAGCGTCTGGCTGAATGGCGATGCGCGGAGCTGCCGAGTGATGATGAAGCGTCCAGTAGAGTGACGGCACGCGGAGCTGCCGAGTGACGATGAAGCGTCTAGGTGAATTAAGATGCGCGGAGCTACCGAGTGATGACGACGCGTCGATTAGAGTGACGGCACGGGGAGCTGCCGAGTGACGATGAAGCGTCTGGCTGAATGGCAATGCGCGGAGCTACCGAGTGATGACGACGCGTCCAGTAGAGCGATAACGCGTGGAGCTACCGAGTGACGAGGGAGCGTCTGACTGAATGTCGATGCGCGGAGTTGCCGAGTGATGACGACACGTCCAGTAGAGTGACGGTGCGTGGAGCTGCCTCGTGACGATGGAGCGTCTGGCTGAATGGCGAGGCGCGGAGCTGCCGAGTGATGACGACACGTCCAGTAGAGTGACGGCGCGTGGAGCTGCCGAGTGACGATGGAGCGTATGGCGGAATGGCGATGCGCGGAGCTGCCGAGTGGTGACGTCGCGTCCAGTTGAGTGACGGTGCGTGGAGCTGCCGAGTGACGATGGACCGTCTGGGTGAATGGCGACGCGTGGAGCTGCCGAGTGATGATGACGCGTCTAGTAGAGTGACGGCGCGTGGAGCTGCCGAGTGATGATGGAGCATCTGGCTGAATGGCGATGCGCGGGGCTGTCGAGTGATGACAACGCGTCTAGTAGACTGGCGGCGCGCGGAGCTACCGAGTGATGATGGAGCGTCCAGTAGAGTGACGACACGCGGAGCAATCGAGTGACGATGGAGTGTCTGGCTGAATGGCGATGCATGGAGCTATCGAGTGATGACGACGCGTCAAGTAGAGTGACGGCGCGCGAAGCTACCGACTGATGATGGAGTGTCTGGCTGAATGGCGATGCGCGGAGCTCCCGAGTGATGACGACGCGTCCAGTAGAGTGACGGCACGCGGAGCTGCCGAGTGACGATGAAGCGTCTGGATGAATTGCGACGCGCGGAGCTACCAAGTGATGATGACGCGTCGAGTAGAGTGACAGCACGTGGAGCTTGCGTGTGACGATGAAGTTTCTGGCTGAATGGCAATGCGCGGAGCTGCCGAGTGATGACGACGCGTCCAGTAGAGTGACAATGCGTGGAGCTGCCGAGTGACGAGGGAGCGTCTAGCTGAATGTCGATGCACGGAGTTGCCGAGTGATGACGACACCTCCAGTAGAGTGACGGTGCATGGAGCTGCCTCGTGACGATGGAGCGTCTGGCTGAATGGCGAGGCGCAGAGCTGCCGAGTGATGACGACACGTCCAGCAGAGTGACGGCGCGTGGAGCTGCCGAGTGACGACGGAGCGTATGGCGGAATGGCGATGCGCGGAGCTGCCGAGTGATGACGACGCGTCCAGTTGAGTGACGGCGCGTGGAGCTGCCGAGTGACGATGGACCGTCTGGGTGAATGGCGACGCGTGGAGCTGCCGAGCGATGAAGACGCATCCAGTAGAGTGACGGCGCGCGGAGCTGCCGAGTGATGATGGAGCGTCTGGCTGAATGGCGATGCGCGGAGCTGTCGAGTGATGACGATGCGTCCAGTAGAGTGGCGGCGCGCGGAGCTACCGAGTGATGATGGAGCGTCCAGTAGTGTGACGACACGCGGAGATGTCGTGTGACGATGGAGTGTCTGGATGAATGGCGATGCTTGGAGCTGTCGAGTGATGACGACGCGTCAAGTAGAGTGACGACGCGCGAAGCTGCCAAGTGATGATGGAGCGTCTGGCTGAATGGCGATGCGCGGAGCTGCCGAGTGATGACGAAGCTTCTAGTAGAATGACGGCACGCGGAGCTGCCGAGTGACGATGAAGCGTCTAGGTGAATTAAGATGCGCGGAGCTACCGAGTGATGACGACGCGTCGATTAGAGTGACGGCACGGGGAGCTGCCGAGTGACGATGAAGCGTCTGGCTGAATGGCAATGCGCGGAGCTGCCGAGTGATGACGACGCGTCCAGTAGAGTGACACCGCGTGGAGCTGCCGAGTGACGAGGGAGCGTCTGACTGAATGTCGATGCGCGGAGTTGCCGAGTGATGACGACACGTCCAGTAGAGTGATGGTGCGTGGAGCTGCCTCGTGACGATGGAGCGTCTGGCTGAATGGCGAGGCGCGGAGCTGCCGAGTAATGATGACACGTCCAGTAGAGTGACGGCGCGTGGAACTGCCAACTGACGATGGAGCGTCTGGGTGAATGGCGTTGCGCAAAGCTATCGAGTGCTGATGACACATCTAGTAGAGTGACGGCGCGTGGAGCTGCCGAGTGACGATGGAGCATCTTGCTGAATGGCGATGCGCAGAGCTATCGAGTGCTGAAGACGCGTCCAGTAGAGTGACGGCGCGCGGAGCTGCCAAGTGATGATGGAGCATATGGCGGAATGGCCATGCGCGGAGCTGCCAAGTGATGACGACGCGTCCAGGAGGTTGACGGCACATGGAGCTGCCGAGTGACGATGGAGCGTCTGGCCAAATTGCGATGCGTGGAGCTGCCAAGTAATGACGACGCGTCCAGTAGAGTGACGGCACGCGGAGCTACCGAGTGGCAATGGAGCGTCTGCTTGAATGGCGATGCGCGGAGCTGTTGAGTTATGACGACGCGTCCAGTAGAGTGAGGACGCGCGGAGCTACCGAGTGACGAGGGAGCGTCTGGCTAAATGGCGATGCGTGGAGCTGCCGAGTGATGAGGACGCGTCCAGTAGAGTGATGGCGTGCGGAGCTGCCGAGTGACGATGGAGCTTCTGGCTGAATGGCGATGCGCGGAGCTGTCGAGTGATGACGATGCGTCCAGCAGAGTGACGGCACACGGAGGTGTCGAGTGATGATGGATCGTCTGGCTGAATGGCGATGCGCGGAGCTGCCGAGTGATGACGACGCGTCTAGTAGAGTGACAGCGCGCGGAGCTGTCGAGTGACGATGGAGCGTGTGGGTGAATGGCGATGCGCGGAGATGCCGAGTGATGACGACGCGTCGAGTAGATCGACGGCGTGCGGAGCTGCCGAGTGACAATGGACCATCTCGCTGAATGGCGATGCGCGTAGCTGCCGAGTGATGACGACGCATCAAGTAGAGTGACGGCGCACGGAGCTGCGGAGTCACGATGGAGCGTCTGGCTGAATGGCGATGCGCGGAGCTGTCGAGTGAGGACGTTGCTTCCAGTAGAGTGACGACGCGCCGAGCTACCGAGTGACGATGGATCGTCTAGCTGAATGGCGATGCGCGGAGCTGTTGAGTGATGACGACGCGCCTAGTAGAGTGACGGCACGCGGAGCTGCCGAGTGACGATGGAGCATCCGCCTGAATGGCGATGCGCGAGCTGCCGGGTGATGACGACGCGACCAGTAGAGTGACGACACGCGGAGCTACCGAGTGACGATGGAGCGTCTGGGTGAATGGCGATGCGCGGAGCTGCCGAGTGATGATGACGAGTCTAGTAGAGTGAGGGCGCGCAGAGCTGCCGAGTGATGATGGAGCGTCTGGCTGAATGGTGATGCACGGAGCTGTCGAGTGATGACGACGCGTCCAGTAGAGTGGCGGCGCGCGGAGCTGCCGAGTGATGATGGAGCGTCTAGTAGAGTGACGGCACGCGGAGCTGCCGAGTGACGATGGAGTGTCTAGCTGAATGGCGATGCACGGAGCTGTCGAGTGATGACGACGCATCTAGTAGAGTGACGGCACGCGGAGCTACCGAGTGACGATGGAGCGTCTGGCTGAATGGCGATGCGCGGAGCTGTTGAATGATGACGACGCGCCCAGTAGAGTGACGACCTGCGGAGCTGCCGAGTGACGATGGAGTGTCCGGCTGAATGGCGATGCGCGGAGCTGCCGGGTGATGACGACGCGTCAAGTAGAGTGACGGCGCACGGAGCTGCTGAGTGACGATGCAGCGTCTGGGTGAATGGCGATGCGCGGAGCAGAGTGACGGCGCATGGAGCTGCCGAGTGACGAGGGAGCATCTGGCTGAATGTCGATGCGTGGAGTTACCGAGTGATGACGACACGTCCAGTAGAGTGATGGTGCGTGCAGCTACCGAGTGACGATGGAGCGTCTGGCTGAATGGCGAGGCGCGGAGCTGCCGAGTGATGACGACACGTCCAGTAGAGTGACGGCGCGTGGAGCTGCCGAGTGACGATGGAGCGTATGGCGGAATGGCGATGCGCGGAGCTGCCGAGTGATGACGACGCGTCCAGTTGAGTGACGGTGCGTGGACCTGCCGAGTGACGATGGACCGTATGGGTTAATGGCGACGCGTGGAGCTGCCGAGTGATGATGACGCGTCCAGTAGAGTGACGGCGCGTGGAGCTGCCGAGTGATGATGGAGCATCTGGCTGAATAGCGATGCGCGGAGCTGTCGAGTGATGACAACGCGTCCAGTAGACTGGCGGCGCGCGGAGCTACCGAGTGATGATGGAGCGTCTAGTAGAGTGACGACACACGGAGCTGTCGAGTGACGATGGAGTGTCTGGCTGAATGGCGATGCACGGAGCTGTCGAGTGATGACAACGCGTCAAGTAGAGTGACGGCGCGCGAAGCTGCCGACTGATGATGGAGTGTCTGGCTGAATGGCGATGCGCGGAGCTCCCGAGTGATGACGACGCGTCCAGTAGAGTGACGGCACGCGGAGCTGCCGAGTGACGATGAAGCGTCTGGATGAATTGCGATGCGCGGAGCTACCGAGTGATGATGACGCGTCGAGTAGAGTGACAGCACGTGGAGCTGGCGTGTGACGATGAAGCGTCTGGCTGAATGGCAATGCGCGGAGCTGCCGAGTGATGACGACGCGTCCAGTAGAGTGACAACGCATGGAGCTGCCGAGTGACGAGGGAGCGTCTGGCTGAATGTCGATGCACGGAGTTGCCGAGTGATGACGACACCTCCAGTAGACTGACGGTGCGTGGAGCTGCCTCGTGACGATGGAGCGTCTGGCTGAATGGCGAGGCGCAGAGCTACCGAGTGATGACGACACGTCCAGTAGAGTGACGGCGTGTGGAGCTGCCATGTGACGATGGAGCGTATGGCGGAATGGCGATCCGCGGAGCTGCCGAGTGATGACGACGCGTCCAGTTGAGTGACGGCGCGTGGAGCTGCCGAGTGACGATGGACCGTCTAGGTGAATGGCGATGCGAGGAGCTGTCGAGTGATGACGACGCGTCCAGTAGAGTTGCGGCGCGCGGAGCTGCCGAGTGATGATGGAGCGTCCAGTAGAGTGACGGCACGCGGAGCTGCCGAGTGACGATGGAGTGTCTGGCTGAATGGCGATGCACGGAGCTGTCGAGTGATGACGACGCGTCTAGTAGAGTGACGGCACGCGGAGCTACCGAGTGACGATGGAGTGTCTGGCTGAATGGCGATGCGCGGAGCTGTTGAATGATGACGACGCGCCCAATAGAGTGACGACGCGCGGAGCTGCCGAGTGACGATGGAGCGTCCGGCTGAATGGCGATGCGCGGAGCTGCCGGGTTATGACGACGCGTCCAGTAGAGTGACGGCGCACGGAGCTGCTGAGTGACGATGGAGCGTCTGGGTGAATGGCGATGCGCGGAGTAGAGTGACGGTGAGTGGAGCTTCCGAGTGACGAGGGAGCATCTGGCTGAATGTCGATGCGCGGAGTTGCCGAGTGATGACGACACGTCCAGTAGAGTGACGGCACGCGGAGCTGTCGAGTGATGATGTAGCGTCTGGCTGAATGGCGAGGCGCTGAGCTGCCGAGTGATGACGACACGTCCAGTAGAGTGACGGCGTGTGGAGCTGTCGAGTGACGATGGAGCGTATGGCTGAATGGCGATGCGCGTAGCTGCCGAGTGATGACGACGCGTCTAGTAGAGTGATGGCGCACGGAGCTGCAGAGTGACGATGGAGCGTCTGGCTTACTGGCGATGCGCGGAGCTGCTAAGTGAGGACGACGCGTCCAGTAGAGTGACGGCACGCCGAGCTACCGAGTGACGATGGAGCGTCTGGCTGAATGGCGATGCGTGGAGCTCTTGAGTGATGACGACGCACCCAGTAGATTGACGGCACGCGGAGCTGCCGAGTGACGATGGAGCGTCCGCCTGAATGGCGATGCGCGGAGCTGCCGGGTGATGACGACGTGTCCAGTAGAGTGACGGCACGCGGAACTCCCGAATGATGATGGAGCGTCTGGGTGAATGGCGATGCGCGGAGCTGCCGAGTGATGATGACGCGTCTAGTAGAGTGAGGGCGCGCGGAGCTGCCGAGTGATGATGGAGCGTCTGGCTGAATGGCGATGCGCGGAGCTGTCGAGTGATGACGACGCGTCCAGTAGAGTGGCGGCGCGCGGAGCTGCCGAGTGATGATGGAGCGTCCAGTAGAGTGACGACACGCGGAGCTGCCGAGTGACGATGGAGTGTCTGGCTGAATGGCGATGCACGGAGCTGTCGAGTGATGACGACGCGTCCAGTAGAGTGACGGCACGTGGAGCTACCAAGTGACGATTGAGCGTCTGGCTGAATGGCGATGCGCGGAGCTGTTGAATGATGACGACGCGCCCAGTAGAGTGACGACGGGCGGAGCTGCCGAGTGACGATGGAGCATCAGGCTGAATGGCGATGCGCGGAGCTGCCGGGTGATGACGACGCGTCCAGTAGAGTGACGGCACACGGAGCTACCGAGTGACGATGGAGTGTCTGGCTGAATGTCGATACGCGGAGTTGCCGAGTGATGACGACGCGCCCAGTAGAGTGACGATGCACGGAGCTGCCGAGTGACGATGGAGCGTCCGGCTGAATGGCGATGCGCGGAGCTGCCGGGTGATGACTACGCGTCCAGTAGAGTGACGGCACGCGGAGCTACCGAGTGACGATGGAGCGTATGGCTGAATGGCGATGCGCGGAGCTCCCGAGTGATGACGACGCGTCCAGTAGAGTGACGGCGCACGGAGCTGCTGAGTGACGATGGAGCGTCTGGGTGAATGGCGATGCGTGGAGTAGAGTGACGGTGCGTGGAGCTGCCGAGTGACGAGGGAGCATCTGGCTGAATGCCGATGCGCGGAGTTGCCGAGTGATGACGACACGTCAAGTAGAGTGACCGCACGCGGAGCTGTCGAGTGACGATGTAGCGTCCGGCTGAATGGCGATGTGCGGAGCTGCCGGGTGATGACGACGCGTCCAGTAGAGTGACGACACGCGGAGCTGCCGAGTGATGATGGAGCGTATGGTTGAATGGCGATGCGCGGAGCTCCCGAGTGATGACGACGCGTCCAGTAGAGTGACGGCGCACGGAGCTGCTGAGTGACGATTGAGCGTCTGGGTGAATGGCGATGCGTGGAGTAGAGTGACGGTGCGTGGAGCTGTCGAGTGACGAGGGAGCATCTGGCTGAATGTCGATGCGCTGAGCTGCCGAGTGATGACGACACGTCCAGTAGAGTGACGGCGCGTGGAGCTGCAGAGTGACGATGGAGCGTCTGGCTTAATGGCGATGCGCGGAGCTGCTGAGTGAGGACGACGCGTCCAGTAGAGTGACGGCGCGCCGAGCTACCGAGTGACGATGGAGCGTCTGGCTGAATGGCGATGCGTGGAGCTGTTGAGTGATGACGACGCACCCAGTAGAGTGACGGCACGCGGAGCTGCCGAGTGACGATGGAGCATCCACCTGAATGGCGATGCGCGGAGCAGCCGGGTGATGACGACGCGTCCAGTAGAGTGTCGACACGCGGAGCTGCCGAGTGATGATGGAGCGTCTGGGTGAATGGCGATGCGCGGAGCTGCCGAGTGATGATGACGCGTCTAGTAGAGTGAGGGCGCGCGGAGCTGCCGAGTGAGGATGGAGCGTCTGGCTGAATGGCGGCGCGCGGAGCTGCCGAGTGATGATGGAGCGTCCAGTAGAGTGACGACACGCGGAGCTGCCGAGTGACGATGGAGTGTCTGGCTGAATGGCGATGCACGGAGCTGTCGAGTGATGACGACGCGTCCAGTAGAGTGACGGCACGCGGAGCTACCAAGTCACGATGGAGCGTCTGGCTGAATGGCAATGCGCGGAGCTGTTGAATGATGACGACTCGCCCAGTAGAGTGACGACGCGCGGAACTGCCGAGTGACGATGGAGCGTCCGGCTGAATGGCGATGCGCGGAGCTGCCGGGTGATGACGACGTGTCCAGTAGAGTGACGGAGCACGGAGCTGCTGAGTGACGATGGAGCGTCTGGGTGAATGGCGCTGCGCGGAGTAGAGTGACGGCGCGTGGAGCTGCCGAGTGACGAGGGAGCCTCTGGCTGAATGTCGATGCGCGGAGTTGCCGAGTGATGACGACACGTCCAGTAGAGTGACGGCACGCGGAGCTGTCGAGTGATGATGGAGTGTTTGGCTGAATGGCGAGGTGCTGAGCTGCCGAGTGATGACGACCCGTCCAGTATAGTGACGGCGCATGGAGCTGCCGAGTGACGATGGAGCGTATGGCGGAATGGCGATGCGCAGAACTGCCGAGTGATGACGACGCATCCAGTTGAGTGACGGCGCGTGGAGCTGCCGAGTGACGATGGACCGTCTAGGTGAATGGCGATGCGCGGAGCTGTCGACTGATGATGATACGTCCAGTAGAGTGACAGCACGTGGAGGTGCCGAGTGATGATTGAGCGTCTGGCTGAATTGCGATGCGCAGAGCTGCCGAGTGATGACGACGCGTCTAGTAGAGTGACAGCGCGCGGAGCTGTCGAGTGACGATGGAGCGTCTGGGTGAATGGCGTTGCGCGGAGCTGCCGAGTGATGACGACGCGTCGAGTAGATCGACGGCGTGCGGAGCTGCCGAGTGACAATGAGGCATCTCACTGAATGGCGATGCGCGTAGCTGCCGAGTGATGACGACGCGTCCAGTAGAGTGATGGCGCACGGAGCTACGGAGTGACGATGGAGCGTCTGGCTGAATGGCGATGCGCGGAGCTGCCAAGTGAGGACGACGCGTCCAGTAGAGTGACGGCGCGCCGAGCTACCGAGTGACGATGGAGCGTCTGGCTGAATGGCGATGCGTGGAGCTGTTGAGCGATGACGACGCACCCAGTAGAGTGACGGCACGCGGAGCTGCCGAGTGACGATGGAGCGTCCGCCTGAATGGCGATGCGCGGAGCTGCCGGGTGATGACGATGCGTCCAGTAGAGTGACGACACGCGGAGCTGCCGAGTGATGATGGAGCGTCTGGGTAAATGGCGATGCGCGGAGCTGCCGAGTATGATGACGCGTCTAGTAGAGTGACGGCGTGCAGAGGTGCCGAGTGATGATGGAGCGTCTGGCTGAATGGCGATGTGTGGAGCTGTGGAGTGATGACGACGCGACCAGTAGAGTGGCGGCACGCGGAGCTGCCGAGTGATGATGGAGCGTCCTGTAGAGTGACGGCACACGGAGCTGCCAAGTGACGATGGAGTGTCTGGCTGAATGGTGATGCACGGAGCTGTCGAGTGATAACGACGCGTCAAGTAGAGTGACGGCACGCGGAGCTACGGAGTGACGATGGAGCGTCTGGCTGAATGCCGATGCGCGGAGCTGTTCAATGATGACGACGTGCCCAGTAGAGTGACGGCACGCGGGGCTGCCGAGTGACGATGCAGCGTCCGGCTGAATGGCGATGCGCGGATCTGCCGGGTGATGACGACGCATCCAGTACACTGACGGTGCGCGGAGCTGCTGAGTGACGATGGAGCGTCTGGGTGAATGGCGATGCGCGGAGTAGAGTGACGGTGCGTGGAGCTGCCGAGTGACGAGGGAGCATCTGGCTGAATGTCGATGCGCGGAGTTGCCGAGTGATGACGACACGTCCAGTAGAGTGACGGTGCGTGGAGCTGCCAAGTGACGATGGTGCGTCTGGCTGAATGGCGAGGCGCGGAGCTGCCGAGTGATGACGACACGTCCAGTAGAGTGACGATGCATGGAGCTGCCGAGTGACGATGGAGCGTATGGCGGAATGGCGATGCGCAGAGCTGCCGAGTGATGACGACACATCCAGTTGAGTGACGGCGCGTGGAGCTGCCGAGTGACGATGGACCATCTGGGTGAATGGCGACGCGTGGAGCTGCCGGGTGATGATGACGCGTCCAGTAGAGTGACGGCGCGCGGAGCTGCCGAGTAATGATGGAGCGTCTGGGTGAATGGCGATGCGCGGAGCTGTGGAGTGACGACGACGTGTCCAGTAGAGTGGCGGCGCGCGGAGCTGCCGAGTGATGATGAAGCGTCTGGCTGAGTGGCGATGCGCGGAGCTGTTGAGTGATGACGACGCGCCCAGTAGAGTGACGGCACGCGGAGCTGCCGATTGACGATGGAGCGTCCGCCTGAATGGCGATTCGCGGAGCTGCCGGGTGATGACGACGCGTTCAGTAGAGTGAAGACACGTGGAGCTGCCGAGTGACGATGGAGCGTCTGGGTGAATTGCGATGCGCGGAGCTGCCGAGTGATGACGACGCGTCTAGTAGAGTGAGGGTGCGTGGAGCTGCCGAGTGATGATGGAGCGTCTGGCTGAATGGCGATGGGCGGAGCTGTCGAGTGATGACGACGCGTCCAGTAGAGTGGCGGCACGCGGAGCTTCCGAGTGATGATAGAGCATCCAATAGAGTGACGTCATGCGGAGCTGTCGAGTGACGATGGAGTGTCTGGTTGAATGGCGATGCACGGAGCTGTGGAGTGATGATGACGCGTCCAGTAGAGTGACGGCGCACGAAGCTACCGAGTGATGATGAAGCGTCTGGCTGAATGGCGATGCGCAGAGCTGCCGAGTGATGACGACGCGTCCAGTAGAGTGACGGCACGTGGAGCTGCCGAGTGACGATGAAGCGTCTGGATGAATTGCGATGCGCGGAGCTACCGAGTGATGACGGCGCTTCGAGTAGAGTGACGGCGCGTGGAGCTGCCGAGTGACGATGAAGCTTCTGGCTGAATGGCAATGCGCGGAGCTGCCGAGTGATGAAGACGCGTCTAGTAGTCTGACAACGCGTGGAGCTGCCGAGTGACAAGGGAGCGTCTGGCTGAATGTCGATGCGCGGAGTTGCCGAGTGATGAGGACACGTCCAGTAGAGTGATGGTGCGTGGAGCTACCTCGTGACGATGGGGCGTCTGGCGGAATGGCGATGCGCGGAGCTGCCGGGTGATGACGACGCGTCCAGTAGAGTGACGGCGCACGGCGCTGCTGAGTGACGATGGAGCGTCTGGGTGAATGGCGATGCGCGGAGTAGAGTGACGGCGCGTGGAGCTGCCGAGTGATGAGGGAGCATTTGGCTGAATGTCGATACGCGGAGTTGCCGAGTGATGACAACACGTCCAGTAGAGTGACGGTGCGTGGAGCTGCCGAGTGACGATGGAGCGTCTGGCTGAATGGCGAGGCGCGGAGCTGCCGAGTGATGACGACACGTCTAGTAGAGTGACGGCGCATGGAGCTACCGAGTGACGATGGAGCGTATGGCGGAATGGCGATGCGCAGAGCTGCCGAGTGATGACGACGCATCCAGTTGAGTGACGGCGTGTGGAGCTGCCGAGTGATGACGACACGTCCAGTAGAGTGACGGCACGCGGAGCTGTCGAGTGACGATGGAGCGTCTGGCTGAATGGCGAGGCCCTGAGTTGCCGAGTGATGACGACACGTCCAGTAGAGTGACGGTGCGTGGAGCTGCCGAGTGACGATGGAGCGTATGGCGGAATGGCGATGGGCGGAGCTGTCGAGTGATGACGACACGTCCAGTAGAGTGACGGCGCATGGAGCTGCCGAGTGACGATGGAACGTATGGCGGAATGGCGATGCGCGGAGCTGCCGAGTGATGAAGACGCATCTAGTTGAGTGACGGCGCGTGGAGCTGCCGAGTGACGATGGACCGTCTAGGTGAATGGCGATGTGCGGAGCTACCGAGTGATGATGGAGCGTCCAGTAGCGTGACGGCACGCGGAGCTGTCGAGTGACGATGGAGTGTCTGGCTGAATGGCGATGCGCGGAGCTGTCGAGTGATGATGACGCGTCCAGTAGAGTGACGGCGCACGAAGCTGTCGAGTGATGATGAAGCGTCTGGCTGAATGGTGATGCGCCGAGCTGCCGAGTGATGACGACGCGTCCAGTAGAGTGACGGCGCACGAAGCTGCCGAGTGATGATGAAGCGTCTGGCTGAATGGCAATGCGCAGAGCTGCCGAGTGATGACGACGCGTCCAGTAGAGTGACGGCACGCGGAGCTGCCGAGTGACGATGAAGCGTCTGGGTGAATTGCGATGCGCGGAGCTACCGAGTGATGACGACGTGTCGAGTAGAGTGACGGCACGTGGAGCTGCCGAGTGACGATGAAGCTTCTGGCTGAATGGCAATGCGCGGAGCTGCCGAGTGATGACGACGCGTCTAGTAGAGTGACAGCGCGTGGAGCTGCCGAGTGACGAGGGAGCGTCTGGCTGAATGTCGATGCGCGGAGTTGCCGAGTGATGCGGACACGTCCAGTAGAGTGATGGTGCGTGGAGCTACCTCGTGACGATGGGGCGTCTGGCTGAATGGCGAGGTGCGGAGCTGCCGAGTGATGACGACACGTCCAATAGAGTGATGGCGGGTGGAACTGCCAAGTGATGATGGAGCGTCTGGATGAATGGCGATGCGCGGAGCTGCCGAGTGATGATGACACGTCTAGTAGAGTGACGGCACGTGGAGCTGCCGAGTGACGATGGAGCGTCCGGCTGAATGGCGATGCGCAGAGCTGCCGGGTGAGGACAACGCGTCCAGTAGAGTGACGGCGCGCGTAGCTGCTGAGTGACGATGGAGCGTCTGGGTGAATGGCGATGCGTGGAGTAGAGTGACGGCTTGTGGAGCTGCCAAGTGACGAGGGAGCGTCTGGCTGAATGTCGATGCGCGGAGTTGCCGAGTGATGACGACACGTCCAGTAGAGTGATGGTGCGTGCAGCTACCGAGTGACGATGGAGCGTCTGGCTGAATGGCGAGGCGCGGAGCTGCCGAGTGATGACGACACGTCCAGTAGAGTGACGGCGCGTGGAGCTGCCGAGTGACGATGGAGCGTCCGGCTGAATGGCGATGCGCAGAGCTGCCGGGTGAGGACAACGCGTCCAGTAGAGTGACGGCGCGCGTAGCTGCTGAGTGACGATGGAGCGTCTGGGTGAATGGCGATGCGTGGAGTAGAGTGACGGCTTGTGGAGCTGCCAAGTGACGAGGGAGCGTCTGGCTGAATGTCGATGCGCGGAGTTGCCGAGTGATGACGACACGTCCAGTAGAGTGACGGTGCGTGGAGCTGCCGAGTGACGATGGAGCGTCTGGCTGAATGGCGAGGCGCGGAGCTGCCGAGTGATGACGATGCATCGAGTAGATAGACGACGCGCGGAGCTGCCGAGTGACGATGAAGCGTCTGGCTCAATGGCGAGGCGCGGAGCTATCGAGTGATGATGACCCGTCCAGTAAAGTGACGGCGCGCGGAGCTACCGAGTGACGATGGAGCGTCTGGCTGAATGGCGATGCGCGGAGCTGTTGAATGATGACGACGCGTCTAGTAGAGTGACAGCGCGCGGAGCTGTCGAGTGACGATGGAGCGTCTGGGTGAATGGCGTTGCGCGGAGCTGCCGAGTGATGACGACGCGTCGAGTAGATCGACGGCGTGCGGAGCTGCCGAGTGACAATGAGGCATCTCGCTGAATGGCGATGCGCGTAGCTGCCGAGTGATGACGACGCGTCCAGTAGAGTGATGGCGCACGGAGCTACGGAGTGACGATGGAGCGTCTGGCTGAATGGCGATGCGCGGAGCTGCCAAGTGAGGACGACGCGTCCAGTAGAGTGACGGCGCGCCGAGCTACCGAGTGACGATGGAGCGTCTGGCTGAATGGCGATGCGTGGAGCTGTTGAGCGATGACGACGCACCCAGTAGAGTGACGGCACGCGGAGCTGCCGAGTGACGATGGAGCGTCCGCCTGAATGGCGATGCGCGGAGCTGCCGGGTGATGACGATGCGTCCAGTAGAGTGACGACACGCGGAGCTGCCGAGTGATGATGGAGCGTCTGGGTAAATGGCGATGCGCGGAGCTGCCGAGTATGATGACGCGTCTAGTAGAGTGACGGCGTGCAGAGGTGCCGAGTGATGATGGAGCGTCTGGCTGAATGGCGATGTGCGGAGCTGTGGAGTGATGACGACGCGACCAATAGAGTGGCGGCACGCGGAGCTGCCGAGTGATGATGGAGCGTCCTGTAGAGTGACGGCAAACGGAGCTGCCAAGTGACGATGGAGTGTCTGGCTGAATGGTGATGCACGGAGCTGTCGAGTGATAACGACGCGTCCAGTAGAGTGACGGCACGCGGAGCTACGGAGTGACGATGGAGCGTCTGGCTGAATGCCGATGCGCGGAGCTGTTCAATGATGACGACGTGCCCAGTAGAGTGACGGCACGCGGGGCTGCCGAGTGACGATGCAGCGTCCGGCTGAATGGCGATGCGCGGATCTGCCGGGTGATGACGACGCGTCCAGTACAGTGACGGTGCGTGGAGCTGCTGAGTGACGATGGAGCGTCTGGGTGAATGGCGATGCGCGGAGTAGAGTGACGGTGCGTGGAGCTGCCGAGTGACGAGGGAGCATCTGGCTGAATGTCGATGCGCGGAGTTGCCGAGTGATGACGACACGTCCAGTAGAGTGACGGTGCGTGGAGCTGCCGAGTGACGATGGTGCGTCTGGCTGAATGGCGAGGCGCGGAGCTGCCGAGTGATGACGACACGTCCAGTAGAGTGACGATGCGTGGAGCTGCCGAGTGACGATGGAGCGTATGGCGGAATGGCGATGCGCAGAGCTGCCGAGTGATGACGACACATCCAGTTGAGTGACGGCGCATGGAGCTGCCGAGTGACGATGGACCGTCTGGGTGAATGGCGACGCGTGGAGCTGCCGAGTGATGATGACGCGTCCAGTAGAGTGACGGCGCGCGGAGCTGCCGAGTAATGATGGAGCGTCTGGGTGAATGGCGATGCGCGGAGCTGTCGAGTGACGACGACGCGTCCAGTAGAGTGGCGGCGCGCGGAGCTGCCGAGTGATGATGAAGCGTCTGGCTGAGTGGCGATGCGCGGAGCTGTTGAGTGATGACGACGCGCCCAGTAGAGTGACGGCACGCGGAGCTGCCGATTGACGATGGAGCGTCCGCCTGAATGGCGATTCGCGGAGCTGCCGGGTGATGACGACGCGTTCAGTAGAGTGAAGACACGCGGAGCTGCCGAGTGACGATGGAGCGTCTGGGTGAATGGCGATGCGCGGAGCTGCCGAGTGATGACGACGCGTCTAGTAGAGTGAGGGTGCGTGGAGCTGCCGAGTGATGATGGAGCGTCTGGCTGAATGGCGATGGGCGGAGCTGTCGAGTGATGACGACGCGTCCAGTAGAGTGGCGGCACGCGGAGCTTCCGAGTGATGATAGAGTATCCAATAGAGTGACGTCATGCGGAGCTGTCGAGTGACGATGGAGTGTCTGGTTGAATGGCGATGCACGGAGTTGTGGAGTGATGATGACGCGTCCAGTAGAGTGACGGCGCACGAAGCTACCGAGTGATGATGAAGCGTCTGGCTGAATGGCGATGCGCAGAGCTGCCGAGTGATGACGACGCGTCCAGTAGAGTGACGGCACGTGGAGCTGCCGAGTGACGATGAAGCGTCTGGATGAATTGCGATGTGCGGAGCTACCGAGTGATGACGGCGCTTCGAGTAGAGTGACGGCGCGTGGAGCTGCCGAGTGACGATGAAGCTTCTGGCTGAATGGCAATGCGCGGAGCTGCCGAGTGATGAAGATGCGTCTAGTAGTCTGACAACGCGTGGAGCTGCCGAGTGACAAGGGAGCGTCTGGCTGAATGTCGATGCGCGGAGTTGCCGAGTGATGAGGACACGTCCAGTAGAGTGATGGTGCGTGGAGCTACCTCGTGACGATGGGGCGTCTGGCTGAATGGCGAGGTGCGGAGCTGCCGAGTGATGACGACACGTCCAGTAGAGTGATGGCGCGTGGAACTGCCGAGTGATGATGGAGCGTCTGGGTGAATGGCGATGCGCGGAGCTGCCGAGTTATGATGACACGTCTAGTAGAGTGACGGCGCGTGGAGCTGCCGAGTGACGATGGAGCGTCTGGCAGAATGGCGATGCGCAGAGCTATCGAGTGCTGACAACGCGTCCAGCAGAGTGACTGCGCGCGGAGCTGCCGAGTGACGATGGAGCATATGGCGGAATGGCGATGTGCGGAGCTGCCGAGTGATGACGACGCGTCTAGGAGGGTGACGGCGCGTGGAGCTGCCGAGTGACGATGGAGCGTATGGCGGAATGGCGATGCGCGGAGCTGCCGGGTGATGACGACGCGTCCAGTAGAGTGACGGCGCACGGCGCTGCTGAGTAACGATGGAGCGTCTGGGTGAATGGCGATGCGCGGAGTAGAGTGACGGCGCGTGGAGCTGCCGAGTGATGAGGGAGCATTTGGCTGAATGTCGATACGCGGAGTTGCCGAGTGATGACAACACGTCCAGTAGAGTGACGGTGCGTGGAGCTGCCGAGTGACGATGGAGCGTCTGGCTGAATGGCGAGGCGCGGAGCTGCCGAGTGATGACGACACGTCTAGTAGAGTGACGGCGCATGGAGCTGCCGAGTGACGATGGAGCGTATGGCGGAATGGCGATGCGCAGAGCTGCCGAGTGATGACGACGCATCCAGTTGAGTGACGGCGTGTGGAGCTGCCGAGTGATGACGACACGTCCAGTAGAGTGACGGCACGCGGAGCTGTCGAGTGACTATGGAGCGTCTGGCTGAATGGCGAGGCGCTGAGTTGCCGAGTGATGACGACACGTCCAGTAGAGTGACGGTGCGTGGAGCTGCCGAGTGACGATGGAGCGTATGGCGGAATGGCGATGGGCGGAGCTGTCGAGTGATGACGACACGTCCAGTAGAGTGACGGCGCATGGAGCTGCCGAGTGACGATGGAACGTATGGCGGAATGGCGATGCGCGGAGCTGCCGAGTGATGAAGACGCATCTAGTTGAGTGACGGCGCGTGGAGCTGCCGAGTGACGATGGACCGTCTAGGTGAATGGCGATGTGCGGAGCTACCGAGTGATGATGGAGCGTCCAGTAGCGTGACGGCACGCGGATCTGTCGAGTGACGATGGAGTGTCTGGCTGAATGGCGATGCGCGGAGCTGTCGAGTGATGATGACGCGTCCAGTAGAGTGACGGCGCACGAAGCTGCCGAGTGATGATGAAGCGTCTGGCTGAATGGTGATGCGGCGAGCTGCCGAGTGATGACGACGCGTCCAGTAGAGTGACGGCGCACGAAGCTGCCGAGTGATGATGAAGCGTCTGGCTGAATGGCAATGCGCAGAGCTGCCGAGTGATGACGACGCGTCCAGTAGAGTGACGGCACGCGGAGCTGCCGAGTGACGATGAAGCGTCTAGGTGAATTGCGATGCGCGGAGCTACCGAGTGATGACGACGTGTCGAGTAGAGTGACGGCACGTGGAGCTGCCGAGTGACGATGAAACTTCTGGCTGAATGGCAATGCGCGGAGCTGCCGAGTGATGACGACGCGTCTAGTAGAGTGACAGCGCGTGGAGCTGCCGAGTGACGAGGGAGCATCTGGCTGAATGTCGATGCGCGGAGTTGCCGAGTGATGAGGACACGTCCAGTAGAGTGATGGTGCGTGGAGCTACCTCGTGACGATGGGGCGTCTGGCTGAATGGCGAGGTGCGGAGCTGCCGAGTGATGACGACACGTCCAATAGAGTGATGGCGGGTGGAACTGCCAAGTGATGATGGAGCGTCTGGATGAATGGCGATGCGCGGAGCTGCCGAGTGATGATGACACGTCTAGTAGAGTGACGGCGCGTGGAGCTGCCGAGTGCCGATGGAGCGTCCGGCTGAATGGCGATGCGCAGAGCTGCCGGGTGAGGACAACGCGTCCAGTAGAGTGACGGCGCGCGTAGCTGCTGAGTGACGATGGAGCGTCTGGGTGAATGGCGATGCGTGGAGTAGAGTGACGGCTTGTGGAGCTGCCAAGTGACGAGGGAGCGTCTGGCTGAATGTCGATGCGCGGAGTTGCCGAGTGATGACGACACGTCCAGTAGAGTGACGGTGCGTGGAGCTGCCGAGTGACGATGGAGCGTCTGGCTGAATGGCGAGGCGCGGAGCTGCCGAGTGATGACGATGCATCGAGTAGATAGACGACGCGCGGAGCTGCCGAGTGACGATGAAGCGTCTGGCTCAATGGCGAGGCGCGGAGCTATCGAGTGATGACGACGCGTCCAGTAAAGTGACGGCGCGCGGAGCTACCGAGTGACGATGGAGCGTCTGGCTGAATGGCGATGCGCGGAGCTGTTGAATGATGACGACGCGCCCAGTAGAGTGACGACGCGCGGAGCTGCCAAGTGACGATGGAGCGTCCGGCTGAATGGCGATGCGCGGAGCTGCCAGGTGATGACGACGCGTCCAGTAGAGTGACGGCGCGCGGAGCTGCTGAGTGACGATGGAGCGTCTGGGTGAATGGCGATGCGCGGAGTAGAGTGACGGCTTGTGGAGCTGCCGAGTGACGAGGGAGCGTCTGGCTGAATGTCGATGCGCGGAGTTGCCGAGTGATGAGGACACGTCCAGTAGAGTGATGGTGCGTGGAGCTACCTCATGATGATGGGGTGTCTGGCTGAATGGCGAGGTGCGGAGCTGCCGAGTGATGACGACACGTCCAGTAGAGTGATGGCGCGTGGAACTGCCAAGTGATGATGGAGCGTCTGGATGAATGGCGATGCGCGGAGCTACCGAGTGATCATGACACGTCTAGTAGAGTGACGACGCGTGGAGCTGTCGAGTGACGATGGAGCGTCTGGCTGAATGGCGATGCGCAGAACTATCGAGTGCTGACGACGCGCCCAGTAGAGTGACGGCACGCGGAGCTGCCGAGTGACGATGAAGCATATGGCGGAATGGCGATGTGTGGAGCTGCCGAGTGATGACGATGCGTCCAGGAGGGTGACGGCGCGTGGAGCTGCCGAGTGACGATGGAGCGTATGGCGGAATGCCGATGCGCGGAGCTGCCGGGTGATGACGACGCGTCCAGTAGAGTGACGGCACACGGCGCTGCTGAGTGACGATGGAGCGTCTGGGTTAATGGCGATGCGCGGAGTAGAGTGACGGCGCGTGGAGCTGCCGAGTGACGAGGGAGCATCTGGCTAAATGTCGATGCGCGGAGTTGCCGAGTGATGACGACACGTCCAGTAGAGTGACGGCACACGGAGCTGTCGAGTGACGATGGAGTGTCTGGCTGAATGGCGAGGGGCTGAGCTGCCGAGTGATGAAGACACGTCCAGTAGAGTGACGGCGCGTGGAGCTGCCGAGTGACGATGGAGCGTATGGCGGAATGGCGATGCGCGGAGCTACCGACTGATGATGACGCATCCAGTTGGGTGACGACGCGTGGAGCTGCCGAGTGACGATGGACCGTCTGGGTGAAAGGCGATGCACGGAGCTGTCGAGTGATGACGATACGTCCAGTAGAGTGACGGCACGCGGAGGTACCGAGTGATGATGGAGCATCTGGCTGAATGGCGATGCGCGGAGCTGCCGAGTGATGACGACGCGTCTAGTAGAGTGACGGCACGCGGAGCTACCGACTGACGATGGAGCGTCTGGCTGAATGGCGATGCGCGGAGCTGTTGAATGATGACGACGCGCCCAATAGAGTGACGGCGCGTGGAGCTGCCGAGTGACGATGGAGCGTCCGGCTGAATGGCGATGTGCGGGGCTGCCGGGTGATGACGACGCATCCAGTAGAGTGACGGCGCGCGGAGCTGCTGAGTGACGATGGAGCGTCTGGGTGAATGGCGATGCGCGGAGTAGAGTGACAGCGCGTGGAGCTGCCGAGTGACGAGGGAGCATCTGGCTGAATGTCGATGCACGGAGTTGCCGAGTGATGACGAAACGTCCAGTAGAGTGACGGCACGCGGAGCTGTCGAGTGACGATGGAGCGTCTGGCTGAATGTCGATGCGCGGAGTTGCCGAGTGATGACGACACGTCCAGTAGAGTGACGGCACGCGGAGCTGTCGAGTGACGATGGAGCGTTTGGCTGAATGGCGAGGCGCTGAGCTGCCGAGTGATGACGACATGTCCAGTAGAGTGACGGCGCGTGGAGCTGCCGAGTGACGATGGAGCGTATGTCGGAATGGCGATGCGCGGAGCTGTCGAGTGATGACGATGCATCCAGTTGAGTGACGGCGCGTGGAGCTGCCGAGTGACGATGGACCGTCTGGGTGAAAGGCGATGCGCGGAGCTGTCGAGTGATGACGATACGTCCAGTAGAGTGACGGCACGCGGAGGTACCGAGTGATGATGGAGCGTCTGGCTGAATGGCGATGCGCGGAGCTGCCGAGTGATGACGACGCGTCTAGTAGAGTGACGGCACGCGGAGCTACCGACTGACGATGGAGCGTCTGGCTGAATGGCGATGCGCGGAGCTGTTGAATGATGACGACGCGCCCAATAGAGTGACGGCGCTTGGAGCTGCCGAGTGACGATGGAGCGTCCGGCTGAATGGCGATGTGCGGGGGCTGCCGGGTGATGACGACGCATCCAGTAGAGTGACGGCGCGCGGAGCTGCTGAGTGACGATGGAGCGTCTGGGTGAATGGCGACGCGCGGAGTAGAGTGACGGCGCGTGGAGCTGCCGAGTGACGAGGGAGCATCTGGCTGAATGTTGATGCACGGAGTTGCCGAGTGATGACGAAACGTCCAGTAGAGTGACGGCACGCGGAGCTGTCGAGTGACGATGGAGCGTCTGGCTGAATGTCGATGCGCGGAGTTGCCGAGTGATGACGACACGTCCAGTAGAGTGACGGCACGCGGAGCTGTCGAGTGACGATGGAGCGTCTGGCTGAATGGCGAGGCGCTGAGCTGCTGAGTGATAACGACACGTCTAGTAGAGTGACGGCGCGTGGAGCTGCCGAGTGACGATGGAGCGTATGTCGGAATGGCGATGCGCGGAGCTGTCGAGTGATGACGACGCATCCAGTTGAGTGACGGCGCTTGGAGCTGCCGAGTGACGATGGACCGTCTGGGTGAAAGGCGATGCGCGGAGCTGTCGAGTGATGACGATGCATCCAGTAGAGTGACGGCACGCGGAGGTGCCGAGTGATGATGGAGCGTCTGGCTGAATGGCGATGCGCGGAGATGCCGAGTGATGACAACGCGTCTAGTAGAGTGACGGCATGTGGAGCTACCGAGTGACGATGGAGCGTCTGGCTGAATGGCGATGCACGGAGCTGTTGAATGATGACGACGCGCCCAGTAGAGTGACGGCGCGCGGAGCTGCCGAGTGACGATGCAGCGTCCGGCTGAATGGCGATGCGCGGAGCTGCCGGGTGATGACGACGCGTCCAGTAGAGTGACAACGCGCGGAGCTGCTGAGTGACGATGGAGCGTGTGGGTGAAAGGCGATGCGCGGAGTAGAGTGACGGCGCGTGGAGCTGCCGAGTGACGAGGGATCATCTAGCTGAATGTCGATGCGCGGAGTTGCCGAGTGATGACGACACGTCTAGTAGAGTGACGGTGCGTGGAGCTGCCGAGTGACGATGGAACGTCTGGCTGAATGGCGAGGCACGGACCTGCCGAGTGATGACGACACGTCCAGTAGAGTGACGGCGCGTGGAGCTGCCGAGTGACGATGGAGCGTATGGCGGAATGGTGATGCGCAGAGCTGCCGAGTGATGATGACGCATCTAGTTGAGTGACGGCGCGTGGAGCTGCCGAGTGACGATGGACCGTCTGGGTGAATGGCGACGCGTGGAGCTGCCGAGTGATGATGACGCGTCCAGTAGAGTGACGGCGCGTGGAGCTGCCGAGTGATGATGTAGCGTCTGGCTAAATGGCGATGCGTGGAGCTGTCGAGTGATGACGACGCGCCTAGTAGAGTGACGGCATGCGGAGCTGCCGAGTGACGATGGAGCGTCCGCCTGAATGGCGATGCGCGGAGCTGCCGGGTGATGACGACGCGTCCAGTAGAGTGACGACACGCGGAGCTAACGAGTGACGATGGAGCGTCTGGTTGAATGGCAGTGCGCGGAGCTGCCGAGTGATGATGACGCGTCTAGTAGAGTGAGGACGCGCGGAGCTGTCGAGTGAGGATGGAGCGTCTGGCTGAATGGCGATGCGCGGAGCTGTCGAGTGATGACGACGCGTCCAGTAGAGTGACGGCGCGCGGAGCTACCGAGTGATGATGGAGTGTCTAGATGAATGGCGATGCGCGGAGCTGTTGAATGATGACGACGCGCCCAGTAGAGTGACGGCGCGCGGAGCTGCCTAGTGACGATGGAGCGTCCGGCTGAATGGCGATGCACGGAGCTGCCGGGTGATGACGACACGTCCAGTAGAGTGACGGCGCGCGGAGCTCCTGAGTGACGATGGAGCGTCTGGGTGAATGGCGATGCGCGGAGTAGAGTGACGGCTTGTGGAGCTGCCAAGTGACGAGGGAGCGTCTGGCTGAATGTCGATGCGCGGAGTTGCCGAGTGATGACGACACGTCCAGTAGAGTGACGGTGCGTGGAGCTGCTGAGTGACGATGGAGCGTCTAGCTGAATGGCGATGGGCGGAGCTGTCGAGTGATGACGACCCGTCCAATAGAGTGGCGACGCGCGGAGCTACCGAGTGATGATGGAGCGTCCAGTAGAGTGACGGCACGCGGAGCTGTCGAGTGACTATGGAGTTTCTGGCTGAATGGCGATGCACGGAGCTGTCAAGTGATGATGACGCGTCCAGTAGAGTGACGGCGCATGAACCTGCCGAGTGATGATGAAGCGTCTGGCTGAATGGCGATGCGCAGAGCTGCCGAGTGATGACGACGCGTCCAGTAGAGTGACAGCACGCGGAGCTGCCGAGTGACAATGAAGCGTCTGGGTGAATTACGATGCGTGGAGCTACCGAGTGATGATGACGCGTCGAGTAGAGTGACGAGACGTCGAGCTGCCGAGTGACGATGAAGCTTCTGGCTGAATGGCAATGCGTGGAGCTGCCAAGTGATGACGACGCGTCCAGTAGAGTGACAGCGCGTGGAGCTGCCGAGTGACGAGGGAGCGTCTGGCTGAATGTCGATGCGTGGAGTTGCCGAGTGATGAGGACACGTCCAGTAGAGTGATCGTGCGTCGAGCTACCTCGTGACGACGGGGCGTCTGGCTGAATGGCGAGGCGCGGAGCTGCCGAGTGATGACGACACGTCCAGTAGAGTGATGGCGCGTGGAACTGCGAAGTGATGATGGACCGTCTTGGTGAATGGCGATGCGCGGAGCTACCGAGTGATGATGACACGTCTAGTAGAGTGACGGCGCGTGGAGTTACTGAGTGACGATGGAGCGTCTGGCTGAATGGCGATGCGCAGAGCTATCGACTGCTAACGACGCGTCTAGCCGAGTGACGGGGCGCGGAGCTCCCGAGTGACGATGGAGCATATGGTGGAATGGCGATGTGCGGAGCTGCCGAGTGATGACAACGCGTCCAGGAGGGTGACGGCACGTGGAGCTGCCGAGTGACGATGGAGCGTATGTCGGAATGGCGATGCGCGGAGCTGTCGAGTGATGACGATGCATCCAGTTGAGTGACGGCGCGTGGAGCTGCCGAGTGTCGATGGACCGTCTGGGTGAAAGGCGATGCGCGGAGCTGTCGAGTGATGACGATACGTCCAGTAGAGTGACGGCACGCGGAGGTACCGAGTGATGATGGAGCGTCTGGCTGAATGGCGATGCGCGGAGCTGCCGAGTGATGACGACGCGTCTAGTAGAGTGACGGCACGCGGAGCTACCGACTGACGATGGAGCGTCTGGCTGAATGGCGATGCGCGGAGCTGTTGAATGATGACGACGCGCCCAATAGAGTGACGGCGCTTGGAGCTGCCGAGTGACGATGGAGCGTCCGGCTGAATGGCGATGTGCGGGGCTGCCGGGTGATGACGACGCATCCAGTAGAGTGACGGCGCGCGGAGCTGCTGAGTGACGATGGAGCGTCTGGGTGAATGGCGATGCGCGGAGTAGAGTGACGGCGCGTGGAGCTGCCGAGTGACGAGGGAGCATCTGGCTGAATGTTGATGCACGGAGTTGCCGAGTGATGACGAAACGTCCAGTAGAGTGACGGCACGCGGAGCTGTCGAGTGACGATGGAGCGTCTGGCTGAATGTCGATGCGCGGAGTTGCCGAGTGATGACGACACGTCCAGTAGAGTGACGGCACGCGGAGCTGTCGAGTGACGATGGAGCGTCTGGCTGAATGGCGAGGCGCTGAGCTGCTGAGTGATAACGACACGTCTAGTAGAGTGACGGCGCGTGGAGCTGCCGAGTGACGATGGAGCGTATGTCGGAATGGCGATGCGCGGAGCTGTCGAGTGATGACGACGCATCCAGTTGAGTGACGGCGCTTGGAGCTGCCGAGTGACGATGGACCGTCTGGGTGAAAGGCGATGCGCGGAGCTGTCGAGTGATGACGATGCGTCCAGTAGAGTGACGGCACGCGGAGGTGCCGAGTGATGATGGAGCGTCTGGCTGAATGGCGATGCGCGGAGATGCCGAGTGATGACAACGCGTCTAGTAGAGTGACGGCATGTGGAGCTACCGAGTGACGATGGAGCGTCTGGCTGAATGGCGATGCACGGAGCTGTTGAATGATGACGACGCGCCCAGTAGAGTGACGGCGCGCGGAGCTGCCGAGTGACGATGCAGCGTCCGGCTGAATGGCGATGCGCGGAGCTGCCGGGTGATGACGACGCGTCCAGTAGAGTGACAACGCGCGGAGCTGCTGAGTGACGATGGAGCGTGTGGGTGAAAGGCGATGCGCGGAGTAGAGTGACGGCGCGTGGAGCTGCCGAGTGACGAGGGATCATCTAGCTGAATGTCGATGCGCGGAGTTGCCGAGTGATGACGACACGTCTAGTAGAGTGACGGTGCGTGGAGCTGCCGAGTGACGATGGAACGTCTGGCTGAATGGCGAGGCACGGACCTGCCGAGTGATGACGACACGTCCAGTAGAGTGACGGCGCGTGGAGCTGCCGAGTGACGATGGAGCGTATGGCGGAATGGTGATGCGCAGAGCTGCCGAGTGATGATGACGCATCTAGTTGAGTGACGGCGCGTGGAGCTGCCGAGTGACGATGGACCGTCTGGGTGAATGGCGACGCGTGGAGCTGCCGAGTGATGATGACGCGTCCAGTAGAGTGACGGCGCGTGGAGCTGCCGAGTGATGATGTAGCGTCTGGCTAAATGGCGATGCGTGGAGCTGTCGAGTGATGACGACGCGCCTAGTAGAGTGACGGCATGCGGAGCTGCCGAGTGACGATGGAGCGTCCGCCTGAATGGCGATGCGCGGAGCTGCCGGGTGATGACGACGCGTCAAGTAGAGTGACGACACGCGGAGCTAACGAGTGACGATGGAGCGTCTGGTTGAATGGCAGTGCGCGGAGCTGCCGAGTGATGATGACGCGTCTAGTAGAGTGAGGACGCGCGGAGCTGTCGAGTGAGGATGGAGCGTCTGGCTGAATGGCGATGCGCGGAGCTGTCGAGTGATGACGACGCGTCCAGTAGAGTGACGGCGCGCGGAGCTACCGAGTGATGATGGAGTGTCTAGATGAATGGCGATGCGCGGAGCTGTTGAATGATGACGACGCGCCCAGTAGAGTGACGGCGCGCGGAGCTGCCTAGTGACGATGGAGCGTCCGGCTGAATGGCGATGCACGGAGCTGCCGGGTGATGACGACACGTCCAGTAGAGTGACGGCGCGCGGAGCTCCTGAGTGACGATGGAGCGTCTGGGTGAATGGCGATGCGCGGAGTAGAGTGACGGCTTGTGGAGCTGCCAAGTGACGAGGGAGCGTCTGGCTGAATGTCGATGCGCGGAGTTGCCGAGTGATGACGACACGTCCAGTAGAGTGACGGTGCGTGGAGCTGCTGAGTGACGATGGAGCGTCTAGCTGAATGGCGATGGGCGGAGCTGTCGAGTGATGACGACCCGTCCAATAGAGTGGCGGCGCGCGGAGCTACCGAGTGATGATGGAGCGTCCAGTAGAGTGACGGCACGCGGAGCTGTCGAGTGACTATGGAGTTTCTGGCTGAATGGCGATGCACGGAGCTGTCAAGTGATGATGACGCGTCCAGTAGAGTGACGGCGCACGAACCTGCCGAGTGATGATGAAGCGTCTGGCTGAATGGCGATGCGCAGAGCTGCCGAGTGATGACGACGCGTCCAGTAGAGTGACAGCACGCGGAGCTGCCGAGTGACAATGAAGCGTCTGGGTGAATTACGATGCGTGGAGCTACCGAGTGATGATGACGCGTCGAGTAGAGTGACGAGACGTCGAGCTGCCGAGTGACGATGAAGCTTCTGGCTGAATGGCAATGCGTGGAGCTGCCGAGTGATGACGACGCGTCCAGTAGAGTGACAGCGCGTGGAGCTGCCGAGTGACGAGGGAGCGTCTGGCTGAATGTCGATGCGTGGAGTTGCCGAGTGATGAGGACACGTCCAGTAGAGTGATCGTGCGTCGAGCTACCTCGTGACGACGGGGCGTCTGGCTGAATGGCGAGGCGCGGAGCTGCCGAGTGATGACGACACGTCCAGTAGAGTGATGGCGCGTGGAACTGCGAAGTGATGATGGACCGTCTTGGTGAATGGCGATGCGCGGAGCTACCGAGTGATGATGACACGTCTAGTAGAGTGACGGCGCGTGGAGTTACTGAGTGACGATGGAGCGTCTGGCTGAATGGCGATGCGCAGAGCTATCGACTGCTAACGACGCGTCCAGCCGAGTGACGGGGCGCGGAGCTCCCGAGTGACGATGGAGCATATGGTGGAATGGCGATGTGCGGAGCTGCCGAGTGATGACAACGCGTCCAGGAGGGTGACGGCACGTCGAGCTGCCGAGTGACGATGGAGCGTCTGGCTGAATGGCGATGCACGGAGCTGCCGAGTGATGCCGACGCGTCCAGTAGAGTGACGGCGCGCGGAGCTGCCGAGTGACAATGGGGCGTCTGGCTGAATGTCGATGCGCGGAGGTGCCGAGTGATGCCGACACGTCCAGTAGAGTGACGGTGCGTGGAGCTGTTGAGTGATGATGGAGCATCTGGGTGAATGGCGATGCGCGAAGCTGCCGAGTGAGGACGACGCGTCCAGTAGAGTGACGGCGCGCCGAGCTACCGAGTGACGATGGAGCGTCTGGCTGAATGGCGATGCGCGGAGCTGTTGAGTGATGACGACACGCCCAGTAGAGTGACGGCACGTGGAGCTACCGAGTGACGATGGAGCGTTCGCCTGAATGGCGATGCGCGGAGCTACCGGGAGATGACGACGCGTCCAGTAGAGTGACGACACGCGGAGCTGCCGAGTGACGATGGAGCGTCTGGGTGAATGGCGATGCGCGGAGTAGAATGACGGCGCGTGGAGCTGCCGAGTGATGATGAAGTGTCTGGCTGAATGGCTATGCGCGGAGCTGCCGAGTGTTGACGACACGCCTAGTAGAGTGACGGCGCGTGGAGCTGCCGAGTGACGATGGAGCGTCTGGCTGAATGGCTATGCGTGGAGCTGCTGAGTGATGACGACGCGTCTAGTAGAGTGACGGCGCGCGGAGCTGCCGAGTGATGATGGAGCGTCTGGCTGAATGTCGATGCTTGGAGTTGCCGAGTGATGACGACATGTCCAATAGAGTGACGGTGTGTGGAGCTGCTGAGTGACGATGGAGCGTCTGGCTGAATGGCGATGCGTGGAGCTGCGGAGTGAGGACGACGCGTCCAGTAGAGTGACGGCACGCGGAGCTACCGAGTGACGATGGAGCGTTCGCCTGAATGGCGATGCGCGGAGCCGCCGGGTGATGACAACGCGTCCAGTAGAGTGAGGACACGCGGAGCTGCCGAGTGACGATGGAGCGTCTGGGTGAATGGCGATGCGCGGAGTAGAGTGACGGCGCGTGGAGCTGCCGAGTGACGATGAAGCGTGTGGCTGAATGGCTATGCGTGGAGATACCGAGTGTTGACGACGCGCCTAGTAGAGTGACGGCGCGTGGAGCTGCCGAGTGACGATGTAGCGTGTGGCTGTATGGCGATGCGCGGAGCTGCTGAGTGATGACGACGCGTCTAGTAGAGTGATGACGCGCGGAGCTGCCGAGTGATGATGGAGCGTCTGGGTGAATGTCGATGCGCGGAGCTGCCGAGTGATGATGACGTGTCGAGTAGAGTGATGGCGCGTCGAGCTATCGAGTGACGATGGAGCGTCTCGCTGAATGGCGATGCGCAGAGCTATCAAGTGCTGACGACCCGTCCAGTAGAGTGACGGCACGCGGAGCAGCCGAGTGACGATGGAGCATAAGGCGGAATGGCGATGCGCGGAGCTGCCGAGTGATGACGACGCGTCCAGGAGGCTGACGGCGCGCGGAGCTGCTGAGTGACGATGGAGTGTCTAGCTGAATGGCGATGCGCGGAGCTGCTGAGTGATGATTACCCATCAAGTAGAGTGACGGCGCGCGGTGCTGCCGAGTGATGATGGAGCGTCTGGCTGAATGGCGATGCGCGGAGTTGTCGAGTGATGACGACGCGTCCAGTAGAGTGACGACGCGCGGAGCTGCCGAGTGACGATGGAGCGTCTAACTAAATGGCGATGCATGGAGCTGCCGAGTGATGAGGACGCGTCTAGTAGAGTGACGGCATGCGGAGCTGCCGAGTGACGATGGAGCGTCTAGCTGAATGGCGATGCGCGGAGCTGTGGAGCGAGGACGACGCGTCCAGTAGAGTGACGGCACGCGGAGCTGCCGAGTGATGATGGAGCCTCTGGCTGAATGGCGACGCGCAGAACTGTCGAGTGAGGACGACGCCTCCAGTAGAGTGACGGCACGCGGAGCTGCCGAGTTACGATGGAGCGTCTAGCTGAATGGCGATGCGCGGAGCTGCTGAGTGATGACGACGCGTCTAGTAGAGTGACCGCGCGTGGAGCTGCCGGGTGACGATGGAGCGTCTGGGTGAATGGCGATGCCCGGAGCTGCCGAGTGATGACGACGCGTCGAGTGGATTGACGGCGCGCGGAGCTGCCAAGTGACGACGGAGCATCTCGCTGAATGGTGATGCACAGAGCTGCCGAGTGATGACGACGCGTCCAGTAGAGTGACGGTGCACGGAGCTGCCAAGTGACGATGGAGCGTCTGGCTAAATGGCGAGGCGCGGAGCTGCCGAGTGATGACGACACGTCCCGTAGAGTGACGACGCGTGGAGCTGCCGAGTGACGATGGAGCGTATGGCGGAATGGCGATGCGCGGAGCTGCCGAGTGATAACGACGCGTCCAGTTGAGTGACGGCGCATGGAGCTGCCGAGTTACGATGGACCATCTGGGTGAATGGCGACGCGTGGAGCTGCCGAGTGATGATGACGCGTCTAGTAGAGTGACGGCACGCGGAGCTGCCGAGTGATGATGGAGCGTCTGGCTGAATGGCGATGCGCGGAGCTGCCGAGTGATGACGACGCGTCTAGTAGAGTGACAGCGCGCGGAGCTGCCGAGTGACGATGGAGCGTCTGGGTGAATGGCGATGCGCGGAGCTGCCGAGTGATGACGACGCGTCGAGTAGATTGACGGCGCGCAGAGCTGCCATGTGACGATCGAGCATCTCGCTGAATGGTGATGCACGGAGCTGCCGAGTGATGACGACGCGTCCAGTAGAGTGACGGCGCACGGAGCTGCCGAGTGACGATGGAGCGTCTGGCTGAATGGCGAGGCGCGGAGCTGCCGAGTGATGACGACACGTCCCGTAGAGTGACGGTGCGTGGAGCTGCCGAGTGACGATGGACCATCTGGGTGAATGGCGACGTGTGGAGCTACCGAGTGATGACGACGCGTCGAGTAGATTGACGGCGCGTGAAACTGCCTAGTGACGATGGAGCATCTGGGTGAATGGCGATGCGCGGAGCTACCGAGTGATAATGACACGTCTAGTAGAGTGACGGCGCGTGGAGATGTCGAGTGACGATGGAGCGTCTAGCTGAATGGCGATGCGCAGAGCTATCGAGTGCTGACTACGCGTCCAGCAAAGTGACGGCGCGCGGAGCTGCCGAGTGACGATGGAGCATATGGCAGAATGGCGATGCGCAGAGCTGCCGAATGGTGAAGACGCGTCCAGGACGGTGACGGCGCGCGGAGCTGCCGAGTGACGATGGAGCGTCTGGCTGAATGGCGATGGGCGGAGCTGCCGAGTGATGATGACACGTCTAGTAGAGTGACGGCGCGCGGAGCTGCCGAGTGACAATGGAGCGTCTGGTTGAATGGCGATGCGCGGAGCTGTCCAGTGATGACGACGCGTCTAGTAGAGTGACGGCGCACGGAACTGCCGAGTGACGATGGAGCGTCTGGGTGAATGACGGCGCGTGGAGCTGCCAATTGATGATGATGCGTCCAGTAGAGTGACGGCGCGTGGAGCTGCCGAGTCATGATGGAGCGTCTGGATGAATGGCGATGCGCGGAGCTGTCGAGTGATGACGACGCGCCGAGTAGAATGACGGCACACGGAGGTACCGAGTGATGATGGAGTGTCTGGCTGAATGGCGACGCGCGGAGCTGCCCAGTGATGACGACGCGTCCAGTAGAGTGACGGCGCGTGGAACTACCTAGTGACGATGGAGCATCTGGGTGAATGGCGATGCGCGGAGCTGCCGAGTGATGACGACGCGTCTAGTAGAGTGACGGCGCATGGAGCTGCCGAGTGACGATGGAGCGTCTCGCTGAATGGCGAGGCGCGGAGCTGCCGAGTGATGACGACACATCCAGTAGAGTGACGGAGCGTGGAGCTGCCGAGTGACGATGGAGCGTATGGCGGAATGGCGATGCGCGGAGCTGCCGAGTGATGACGACGCGTCTAGTTGAGTGACGGCGCGTGGAGCTGCCGAGTGATGATGACGCGTCCAGTAGAGTGACGGCGCGCGGAGCTGCCGAGTGATGATGGAGCATCTGGGTGAATGGCGATGCCCGGTGCTGCCGAGTGATGACGACGCGTCCAGGAGAGTGACGGCGCGCGGAGCTGCCGAATGACGATGGAGCGTCTAGCTGAATGGCGATGTGCGGAGCTGCCGAGTGATGACGACGCGTCCAGTAGAGTGATGGCGTGCGGTGCTGCCGAGTGACGATGGAGCATCTGGCTGAATGGCGATGCGTGGAGCTGTCGAGTGATGACGACGCGTCGAGTAGAGTGACGACGCGCGGAGCTGCCGAGTGACGATGGAGCGTCTAACTAAATGGCGATGCATGGAGCTGCCGAGTGATGAGGACGCGTCTAGTAGAGTGACGGCATGCGGAGCTGCCGAGTGATGATGGAGCGTCTGGCTGAATGGCGATGCGCGTAGCTGCCGAGTGATGACGACGCGTCTAGTAGAGTGACCGCGCGCGGAGCTGCCGAGTGACGATGGAGCGTCTGGATGAATGGCGATGCGCGGAGCTGCCGGGTAATGACGATGCGTCGAGTAGATTGACGGCGCGCAGAGCTGCCAAGTGACGATGGAGCATCTCGCTGAATGGTGATGCACGGAGCTGCCGAGTGATGACGACGCGTCTAGTAGAGTGACGGCACGCGGAGCTACCGAGTGACGATGGAGCGTTCGCCTGAATGGCGATGCGCGGAGCCGCCGGGTGATGACAACGCGTCCAGTAGAGTGAGGACACGCGGAGCTGCCGAGTGACGATGGAGCGTCTGGGTGAATGGCGATGCGCGGAGTAGAGTGACGGCGCGTGGAGCTGCCGAGTGACGATGAAGCGTGTGGCTGAATGGCTATGCGTGGAGCTACCGAGTGTTGACGACACGCCTAGTAGAGTGACGGCGCGAGGAGCTGCCGAGTGATGATGTAGCGTATGGCTGAATGGCGATGCGCGGAGCTGCTGAGTGATGACGACGCGTCTAGTAGAGTGACGACGCGCGGAGCTGCCGAGTGATGATGGAGCGTCTGGGTGAATGTCGATGCGCGGAGCTGCCGAGTGATGATGACGTGTCGAGTAGAGTGATGGCGCGTCGAGCTATCGAGTGACGATGGAGCGTCTCGCTGAATGGCGATGCGCAGAGCTATCAAGTGCTGACGACCCGTCCAGCAGAGTGACGGCACGCGGAGCAGCCGAGTGACGATGGAGCATAAGGCGGAATGGCGATGCGCGGAGCTGCCGAGTGATGACGACGCGTCCAGGAGGCTGACGGCGCGCGGAGCTGCTGACTGACGATGGAGTGTCTAGCTGAATGGCGATGCGCGGAGCTGCTGAGTGATGATTACCCATCAAGTAGAGTGACGGCGCGCGGTGCTGCCGAGTGATGATGGAGCGTCTGGCTGAATGGCGATGCGCGGAGTTGTCGAGTGATGACGACGCGTCCAGTAGAGTGACGACGCGCGGAGCTGCCGAGTGACGATGGAGCGTCTAACTAAATGGCGATGCATGGAGCTGCCGAGTGATGAGGACGCGTCTAGTAGAGTGACGGCATGCGGAGCTGCCGAGTGACGATGGAGCGTCTAGCTGAATGGCGATGCGCGGAGCTGTCGAGCGAGGACGACGCGTCCAGTAGAGTGACGGCACGCGGAGCTGCCGAGTGATGATGGAGCCTCTGGCTGAATGGCGACGCGCAGAACTGTCGAGTGAGGACGACGCCTCCAGTAGAGTGACGGCACGCGGAGCTGCCGAGTTACGATGGAGCGTCTAGCTGAATGGCGATGCGCGGAGCTGCTGAGTGATGACGACGTGTCTAGTAGAGTGACCGCGCGCGGAGCTGCCGGGTGACGATGGAGCGTCTGGGTGAATGGCGATGCCCGGAGCTGCCGAGTGATGACGACGCGTCGAGTGGATTGACGGCGCGCGGAGCTGCCAAGTGACGACGGAGCATCTCGCTGAATGGTGATGCACAGAGCTGCCGAGTGATGACGATGCGTCCAGTAGAGTGACGGTGCACGGAGCTGCCAAGTGACGATGGAGCGTCTGGCTAAATGGCGAGGCGCGGAGCTGCCGAGTGATGACGACACGTCCCGTAGAGTGACGACGCGTGGAGCTGCCGAGTGACGATGGAGCGTATGGCGGAATGGCGATGCGCGGAGCTGCCGAGTGATAACGACGCGTCCAGTTGAGTGACGGCGCATGGAGCTGCCGAGTTACGATGGACCATCTGGGTGAATGGCGACGCGTGGAGCTGCCGAGTGATGATGACGCGTCCAGTAGAGTGACGGCGCGCGGAGCTGCCGAGTGATGATGGAGCGTCTGGCTGAATGGCGATGCGCGGAGCTGCCGAGTGATGACGACGCGTCTAGTAGAGTGACAGCGCGCGGAGCTGCCGAGTGACGATGGAGCGTCTGGGTGAATGGCGATGCGCGGAGCTGCCGAGTGATGACGACGCGTCGAGTAGATTGACGGCGCGCAGAGCTGCCATGTGACGATGGAGCATCTCGCTGAATGGTGATGCACGGAGCTGCCGAGTGATGACGACGCGTCCAGTAGAGTGACGGCGCACGGAGCTGCCGAGTGACGATGGAGCGTCTGGCTGAATGGCGAGGCGCGGAGCTGCCGAGTGATGACGACACGTCCCGTAGAGTGACGGTGCGTGGAGCTGCCGAGTGACGATGGACCATCTGGGTGAATGGCGACGTGTGGAGCTACCGAGTGATGACGACGCGTCGAGTAGATTGACGGCGCGTGAAACTGCCTAGTGACGATGGAGCATCTGGGTGAATGGCGATGCGCGGAGCTACCGAGTGATAATGACACGTCTAGTAGAGTGACGGCGCGTGGAGATGTCGAGTGACGATGGAGCGTCTAGCTGAATGGCGATGCGCAGAGCTATCGAGTGCTGACTACGCGTCCAGCAAAGTGACGGCGCGCGGAGCTGCCGAGTGACGATGGAGCATATGGCGGAATGGCGATGCGGAGAGCTGCCGAGTGGTGAAGACGCGTCCAGGACGGTGACGGCGCGCGGAGCTGCCGAGTGACGATGGAGCGTCTGGCTGAATGGCGATGGGCGGAGCTGCCGAGTGATGATGACACGTCTAGTAGAGTGACGGCGCGCGGAGCTGCCGAGTGACAATGGAGCGTCTGGTTGAATGGCGATGCGCGGAGCTGTCCAGTGATGACGACGCGTCTAGTAGAGTGACGGCGCACGGAACTGCCGAGTGACGATGGAGCGTCTGGGTGAATGACGGCGCGTGGAGCTGCCAATTGATGATGATGCGTCTAGTAGAGTGACGGCGCGTGGAGCTGCCGAGTCATGATGGAGCGTCTGGATGAATGGCGATGCGCGGAGCTGTCGAGTGATGACGACGCACCGAGTAGAATGACGGCACACGGAGGTACCGAGTGATGATGGAGTGTCTGGCTGAATGGCGACGCGCGGAGCTGCCCAGTGATGACGACGCGTCCAGTAGAGTGACGGCGCGTGGAACTACCTAGTGACGATGGAGCATCTGGGTGAATGGCGATGCGCGGAGCTGCCGAGTGATGACGACGCGTCTAGTAGAGTGACGGCGCATGGAGCTGCCGAGTGACGATGGAGCGTCTCGCTGAATGGCGAGGCGCGGAGCTGCCGAGTGATGACGACACATCCAGTAGAGTGACGGCGCGTGGAGCTGCCGAGTGACGATGGAGCGTATGGCGGAATGGCGATGCGCGGAGCTGCCGAGTGATGACGACGCGTCTAGTTGAGTGACGGCGCGTGGAGCTGCCGAGTGATGATGACGCGTCCAGTAGAGTGACGGCGCGCGGAGCTGCCGAGTGATGATGGAGCATCTGGGTGAATGGCGATGCCCGGTGCTGCCGAGTGATGACGACGCGTCCAGGAGAGTGACGGCGCGCGGAGCTGCCGAATGACGATGGAGCGTCTAGCTGAATGGCGATGTGCGGAGCTGCCGAGTGATGACGACGCGTCCAGTAGAGTGATGGCGTGCGGTGCTGCCGAGTGACGATGGAGCATCTGGCTGAATGGCGATGCGTGGAGCTGTCGAGTGATGACGACGCGTCGAGTAGAGTGACGACGCGCGGAGCTGCCGAGTGACGATGGAGCGTCTAACTAAATGGCGATGCATGGAGCTGCCGAGTGATGAGGACGCGTCTAGTAGAGTGACGGCATGCGGAGCTGCCGAGTGATGATGGAGCGTCTGGCTGAATGGCGATGCGCGTAGCTGCCGAGTGATGACGACGCGTCTAGTAGAGTGACCGCGCGCGGAGCTGCCGAGTGACGATGGAGCGTCTGGCTGAATGGCGAGGCGCGGAGCTGCCGAGTGATGACGACACGTCCCGTAGAGTGACGGTGCGTGGAGCTGCCGAGTGACGATGGACCATCTGGGTGAATGGCGACGTGTGGAGCTACCGAGTGATGACGACGCGTCGAGTAGATTGACGGCGCGTGAAACTGCCTAGTGACGATGGAGCATCTGGGTGAATGGCGATGCGCGGAGCTACCGAGTGATAATGACACGTCTAGTAGAGTGACGGCGCGTGGAGATGTCGAGTGACGATGGAGCGTCTGGATGAATGGCGATGCGCGGAGCTGCCAAGTAATGACGATGCGTCGAGTAGATTGACGGCGCGCAGAGCTGCCAAGTGACGATGGAGCATCTCGCTGAATGGTGATGCACGGAGCTGCCGAGTGATGACGACGCGTCTAGTAGAGTGACGGCGCACGGAGCTGCCGAGTGACGATGGCGCGTCTGGCTGAATGGCGAGGCACGGAGCTGCCGAGTGATGACGACACGTCCCGTAGAGTGACGGTGCGTGGAGCTGCCGAGTGACGATGGAGCGTATGGCGGAATGGCGATGCGCGGAGCTGCTGAGTGATGATGACGCGTCCAGTTGAGTGACGGCGCGTGGAGCTGCCGAGTGACGATGGACCCTCTGGGTGAATGGCGACGCGTGGAGCTGCCGAGTGATGATGACGCGTCTAGTAGAGTGACGGCGCGCGGAGCTGCCGAGTGATGATGGAGCGTCTGGCTGAATGGCGATGCGCGGAGCTGTCGAGTGATGACGACGCGTCCAGTAGAGTGGTGGCACGCGAAGCTACCGAGTGATGATGGAGCGTCCAGTAGAGTGACGGCAAGCGGAGATGTCGAGTGACGATGGAGTGTGTGGCTGAATGGCGATGCACGGAGCTGTGGAGTGATGACGACGCGTCCAGTAGAGTGACGGCGCGCGAAGCTGCCGAGTGATGATGGAGCGTCTGGCTGAATGGCGATGCGCGGAGCTGCCGAGTGACGACGACGCATCGAGTAGAGTGACGGCGCGCGGAGCTGCCGAATGACGATGGAGCGTCTGGCTGAATGGTGATGCGCGGAGTTGTCGAGTGAGGACGACGCGTCCAGTAGAGTGACAGCACGCGGAGCTGCCGAGTGATTATGGAGCCTCTGGCTGAATGGCGACGCGCAGAGCTGTCGAGTGAGGACGACGCCTCCAGTAGAGTGACGGCACGCGGAGCTGCCGAGTGACGATGGAGCGTCTAGCTGAATGGCGATGCGCGGAGCTGCCGAGTGATGACGACGCGTCTAGTAGAGTGACCGCGCGCGGAGCTTCCGAGTGACGATGGAGCGTCTGGGTGAATGGCGATGCCCGGAGCTGCCGAGTGATGACGACGCGTCGAGTAGATTGACGGCGCGCGGAGCTGCCAAGTGACGACGGAGCATCTCGCTGAATGGTGATGCACGGAGCTGCCGAGTGATGACGACGCGTCCAATAGAGTGACGGCGCACTTTGCTGCCGAGTGACGATGGAGCGTCTGGCTGAATGGCGAGGCGCGGAGCTGCCGAGTGATGACGACACGTCCCGTAGAGTGATGACGCGTGGAGCTGCCGAGTGACGATGGAGCGTATGGCGGAATGGCGATGCGCGGAGCTGCCGAGTGATGACGACGCGTCCAGTTGAGTGACGGCGCGTGGAGCTGCCGAGTTACGCTGGACCATCTCGGTGAATGGCGATGCGTGGAGCTGCCGAGTGATGACGATGCGTCCAGTAGAGTGACGGCACGCGGAGGTGTCGAGTGATGATGGAGCGTCTGGCTGAATGGCGATGCGCGGAGCTGTCGAGTGATGACCACACGTCCAGTAGAGTGGCAGCGCGTGGAGCTACCGAGTGATGATGGAGCGTCCAGTAGAGTGACGGCAAGCGGAGCTGTCGAGTGATGATGGAGTGTCTGGCTCACTGGCGATGCGCGGAGTTGTCGAGTGATGACGACGCGTCCAGTAGAGTGGCGGCGCGCGGAGCTACCGAGTGATGATGGAGCATCCAGTAGAGTGACGGCAAGCGGAGCTGTCGAGTGACGATAGAGTGTCTGGCTGAATGGCGATGCACGGAGCTGTCGAGTGATGACGACGCGTCCAGTAGAGTGACCGCGCGCGAAGCTGCCGAGTGATGATGGAGCGTCTGGCTGAATGGCGATGCGCGGAGCTGCCGAGTGACGATGGAGCGTGTGGCTGAATGGCTATGCGGGGAGCTGCTGAGTGATGACGACGCGTCTAGTAGAGTGACGGCGCGCGGAGCTGCCGAGTGATGATGGAGCGTTTGGGTGAATGGCGATGCGCGGAGCTGCCGAGTGATGATGACGCGTCGAGTAGAGTGATGGCGCATGGAGCTGCCGAGTGACGATGGAGCGTCTAGCTGAATGGCGATGCGCAGTGCTATCGAGTGTTGACGACCCGTCCAGTAGAGTGACGGCGCGCGGAGCAGCCGAGTGACGATGGAGCATAAGGCGGAATGGCGATGCGCGGAGCTGCCGAGTGATGACGACGCGTCCAGGAGGGTGACGGCGCGCGGAGCTGCCGAATGACGATGGAGCGTCTAGCTGAATGGCGATGCGCGGAGCTGCCGAGTGATGACGACGCGTCTAGTAGAGTGACGGCGCGCGGTGCTGCCGAGTGACGATGGAGCGTCTGGCTGAATGGCGGTGCGCGGAGCTGTCGAGTGATGACGACGCGTCCAGTAGAGTGACGACGCGCGGAGCTGCCGAGTGACGATGTAGCGTCTAACTAAATGGCGATGCATGGAGCTGCCGAGTGATGAGGACGCGTCTAGTAGAGTGACGGCATGCGGAGCTGCCGAGTGACGATGGAGCGTCTGGCTGAATGGCGATGCGCGGAGCTGTCGAGTGAGGACGACGCGTCCAGTAGAGTGACGGCACGCGGAGCTGCCGAGTGATGATGGAGCCTCTGGCTGAATGGCGACGCGCGGAGCTGTCGAGTGAGGACGACGCATCCAGTAGAGTGACGGCACGCGGAGCTGCCGAGTGATGATGGAGCGTCTGGCTGAATGGCGATGCGCGGAGCTGCCGAGTGATGACGACGCGTCTAGTAGAGTGACCGCGCGCGGAGCTGCCGAGTGACGATGGAGCGTCTGGGTGAATGGCGATGCGCGGAGCTGCCGAGTGATGACGACGCGTCGAGTAGATTGACGGCGCGCAGAGCTGCCAAGTGACGATGGAGCATCTCGTTGAATGGTGATGCACGGAGCTGCCGAGTGATAACGACGCGTCGAGTAGAGTGACTGCGCACGGAGCTGCCGAGTGACGATGGAGCGTCTAGCGGAATGGCGATGCGCGGAGCTGTCGAGTGATGACGACGCGTCCAGTTGAGTGACGGCGCGTGGAGCTGCCGAGTGATGATGGACCATCTGGATGAATGGCGATGCGTGGAGCTACCGAGTGATGATTACGCGTCCAGTAGAGTGATGGCGCGCGGAGCTGCCGAGTGATGATGGAGCGTCTGGCTGAATGGCGATGCGCGGAGCTATCGAGTGATGACGACGCGTCCAGTAGAGTGGTGGCGTGCGGAGCTACCGAGTGATGATGGAGCGTCCAGTAGAGTGACGGCAAGCGGAGCTGTCGAGTGACGATGGAGTGTCTGGTTGAATGGCGATGCGCGGAGCTGTCGAGTGATGACGACGCGTCCAGTAGAGTGGCGGCGCGCGGAGCTACCGAGTGATGATGGAGCGTCCAGTAGAGTGACGGCAAATGGAGCTGTCGAGTGACGATGGAGTGTCTGGCTGAATGGCGATGCACGAAGCTGTTGAGTGATGATGACGCGTCCATTAGAGTGACGGCGCGCAAAGCTGCCGAGTGATGATGGAGCGTCTGGCTGAATGGTGATGCTCGGAGCTGTCGAGTGATGACGACGCATCGAGTAGAGTGACGGCGCGCGGAGCTGCCGAGTGACGATGAAGCGTGTGGGTGAATTGTGATGCGCGGAGCTGCCGAGTGATGACGACGCATCGAATAGAGTGACGGCGCGTGGAGCTGTCGAGTGACGACGGAGCGTATGGCGGAATGGCGATGCGCGGAGCTGCCGAGTGATGACGACGCGTCTAGTTGAGTGACGACGCGTGGAGCTGCCGAGTGACGATGGACCATGTGGGTGAATGGCGATGCGTGGAGCTGCCGAGTGATGACGACGCGTCCAGTAGAGTGACGGCGCGCGGAGCTGCCGAGTGATGATGGAGCATCTGGGTGAATGGCGATGCGCGGAGCTGCCGAGTGATGACGACGCGTCCAGTAGAGTGACGGCGCGCGGTGCTGCCGAGTGACGATGGAGCGTCTGGCTGAATGGCGATGCGCGGAGCTGTCGAGTGATGACGACGCGTCCAGTAGAGTGACGACGCGCGGAGCTGCCGAGTGACGATGGAGCGTCTAACTAAATGGCGATGCATGGAGCTGCCGAGTGATGAGGACGCGTCTAGTAGAGTGACCGCATGCGGAGCTGCCGAGTGACGATGGAGCGTCTGGCTGAATGGCGATGCACGGAGCTGTCAAGTGAGGACGACGCGTCCAGTAGAGTGACGGCACGCGGAGCTGCCGAGTGATGATGGAGCCTCTGGCTGAATGGCAACGCGCGGAGCTATCGAGTGAGGACGACGCATCCAGTAGAGTAACGGCACGCGGAGCTGCCGAGTGATGATGGAGCGTCTGGCTGAATGGCGATGCGCGGAGCTGCCGAGTGATGACGACGCGTCTAGTAGAGTGACAGCGCGCGGAGCTGCCGAGTGACGATGGAGCGTCTAGCTGAATGGCGATGCGCGGAGCTGCCGAGTGATGACGACGCGTCTAGTAGAGTGACAGCGCGCGGAGCTGCCGAGTGACGATGGAGCGTCTAGCTGAATGGCGATGCGCGGAGCTGCCGAGTGATGACGACGCGTCGAGTAGATTGACGGCGCGCGGAGCTGCCGAGTGACGATGGAGCGTCTCGCTGAATGGTGATGCACGGAGCTGCCGAGTGATGACGACGCGTCTAGTAGAGTGACGGCGCACGGAGCTGCCGAGTGACGATGGAGCGTCTGGCTGAATGGCGAGGCGCGGAGCTGCCGAGTGATGACGACACGTCCCGTAGAGTGACGGTGCGTGGAGCTGCCGAGTAACGATGGAGCGTATGGCGGAATGGCGTTGCACGGAGCTGCCGAGTGATGACGACGCGTCCAGTTGAGTGACGACGCATGGAGCTGCCGAGTGACGATGGACCATCTTGGTGAATGGCGACGCGTGGAGCTGCCGAGTGATGATGACGCGTCCAGTAGAGTGATGGCGTGCGGAGATGCCGAGTGATGATGGAGCGTCTGGCTGAATGGCGATGCGCGGAGCTGTCGAGTGATGACGACGCGTCCAGTAGAGTGGTGGCGCGCGGAGCTACCGAGTGATGATGGAGCGTCCAGTAGAGTGACGGCAAGCGGAGTTGTCGAGTGACGATGGAGTGTCTGGGTGAATGGCGATGCCCGGAGCTGTCGAGTGATGACGACGCGTCGAGTAGAGTGGCGGCGCGCGGAGCTACTGAGTGATGATGGAGCGTCCAGTAGAGTGACGGCAAGCGGAGCTGTTGAGTGACGATGGAGTGTTTGGCTGAATGGCGATGCACGGATCTGTCGAGTGATGACGACGCGTCCAATAGAGTGACAGCGCGCGAAGCTGCCGAGTGATGATGGAGTGTCTGGCTGAATGGCGATGCGCGGAGCTGCCGAGTGATGACGACACATCGAGTAGAGTGACGGCGCGCGGAGCTGCCGAGTGACGATGAAGCGTGTGGGTGAATTGTGATGCGCGGAGCTACCGAGTGATGACGACGCGTCGAGTAGAGTGACAGCACATGGAGCTGCCGAGTGACGATGGAGCATCTGGCTGAATGGCAATGCGCGGAGCTGCCGAGTGATGATGACGCGTCCAGTAGAGTGACAGCGCGTGGAACTGCCAAGTGACGATGGAGCGTCTGGGTGAATGGCGATGGGCGGAGCTGCCGAGTGATGATGACCCGTCTAGTAGAGTGACGACGCGTGGAGCTGTCAAGTGACGATGGAGCATCTGGCTGAATGGCGATTCGTAGAGCTATCGAGTGCTGACGACGCGTCCAGCAGAGTGACGGAGCGCGGAGCTGCCGAGTGATGACGACACGTCCAGTAGAGTGACGGCGCGTGGAACTGCCTAGTGACGATGGAGCGTCTGGGTGAATGGCGATGCGCGGAGCTGCCGAGTGATGATGACACGTCTAGTAGAGTGACAGCGCGTGGAGCTGTCGAGTGACGATGGAGCGTCTAGATGTATGGCGATGCGCAGAGCTATCGAGTGCTGACTACGCGTCCAGCAGAATGACGGCGTGCGGAGCTGCCGAGTGACGATGGAGCATATGGTGGAATGGCGATGCGCAGAGCTGCCGAGTGATGAGAACTCGTCCAGGAGGGTGACGGCGCGCGGAGCTGCCGAGTGACGATGGAGCGTCTAGCTGAATGGCGATGCGCGGAGCTGCCGAGTGATGATGACACGTCTAGTAGAGTGACGACGCGCGGAGCTGCCGAGTGACGATGGAGCGTCTGGCTGAATGGCGATGCGCGGAGCTGCCGAGTGATGATGACACGTCTAGTAGAGTGACGGCGCGCGGAGCTGCCGAGTGACAATGGAGCGTCTGGTTGAATGGCGATGCGCGGAGCTGTCCAGTGATGACGACGCGTCTAGTAGAGTGACGGCGCACGGAACTGCCAAGTGACGATGGAGCGTCTGGGTGAATGACGACGCGTGGAGCTGCCAATTGATGATGATGCGTCCAGTAGAGTGACGGCGCGAGGAGCTGCCGAGGCACGATGGAGCGTCTGGATGAATGGCGATGCGCGGAGCTGCCGAGTGATGACGACACGTCCAGTAGAGTGATGGCACGTGGAGCTGCCGAGTGAGGATGGAGCGTATGGCTGAATGGCTATGCGCGGAACTGCCGAGTGATGACGACGCGTCGAGTAGAGTGACGGCACGCGGAGGTACCGAGTGATGATGGAGTGTCTGGCTGAATGGCGACGCGTGGAGCTGCCGAGTGATGACGACGCGTCCAGTAGAGTGACGGCGCGTGGAACTACCTAGTGATGATGGAGCGTCTGGGTGAATGGCGATGCGCGGAGCTGCCGAGTGATGACGACGCGTCGAGTAGATTGACAGCACGCGGAGCTGCCAAGTGACGATGGAGCATCTCGCTGAATGGTGATGCGCGGAGCTGCCGAGTGATGAAGACGCATCAAGTAGAGTGACGGCGCATGGAGTTGTCGAGTGACGATGGAGCGTCTGGCTGAATGGCGAGGCGCGGAGCTGCCGAGTGATGACGACACGTCCAGTAGAGTGATGGCACGTGGAGCTGCCGAGTGACGATGGAGCGTATGGCGGAATGGCGATGCGTGGAGCTGCCGAGTGATGACGACAAGTCTAGTTGACTGACGGCGCGTGGAGCTGCCGAGTGACGATGGACCATCTGGGTGAATGGCGACGCGTGGAGCTGCCGAGTGATGACGACGCGTCCAGTAGAGTGCCGGCGCGCGGAGCTGCCGAGTGATGATGGAGCGTCTGGCTGAATGGCGACGCGCGGAGCTGTCGAGTGATGACGACGCGTCCAGTAGAGTGGCGGCGCGCGGAGCTACCGAGTGATGATGGAGCATCCAGTAGAGTGACGGCAAGCGGAGCTGTCGAGTGACGATGGAGTGTCTGGCTGAATGGCGATGCACAGAGCTGTCGAGTGATGACGACGCGTCCAGTAGAGTGACGGCGCGCGAAGCTGCCGAGTGATGATGGAGCGTCTGGCTGAATGGCGATGCGCGGAGCTGCCGAGTGATGACGACGCCTCGAGTAGAGTGACGGCGCGCGGAGCTGTCGAGTGACGATGAAGCGTCTGGGTGAATTGTGATGCGCAGAGCTACCGAGTGATGATGACACGTCGAGTAGAGTGACGGCACGTAGAGCTGCCGAGTGACGATGGAGCGTCTGGCTGAATGGCAATGCGCGGAGCTGCCGAGTGATGATGACGCGTCCAGTAGAGTGACAGCGCGTGGAACTGCCAAGTGACGATGGAGCGTCTGGGTGAATGGTGATGCGCGGAGCTGCCGAGTGATGACGACACGTCCAGTAGAGTGATGGCACGTGGAGCTGCCGAGTGACGATGGAGCGTATGGCTGAATGGCTATGCGCGGAACTGCCGAGTGATGACGACGCGTCGAGTAGAGTGACAGCACGCGGAGGTACCGAGTGATGATGGAGTGTCTGGCTGAATGGCGACGCGTGGAGCTGCCGAGTCATGACGACGCGTCCAGTAGAGTGACGGCGCGTGGAACTACCTAGTGATGATGGAGCGTCTGGGTGAATGGCGATGCGCGGAGCTGCCGAGTGAAGACGACGCGTCGAGTAGATTGACGGCACGCGGAGCTGCCAAGTGACGATGGAGCATCTCGCTGAATGGTGATGCGGAGCTGCCGAGTGATGAAGACGCATCAAGTAGAGTGACGGCGCATGGAGTTGTCGAGTGACGATGGAGCGTCTGGCTGAATGGCGAGGCGCGGAGCTGCCGAGTGATGACGACACGTCCAGTAGAGTGATGGCACGTGGAGCTGCCGAGTGACGATGGAGCGTATGGCGGAATGGCGATGCGTGGAGCTGCCGAGTGATGACGACAAGTCTAGTTGACTGACGGCGCGTGGAGCTGCCGAGTGACGATGGACCATCTGGGTGAATGGCGACGCGTGGAGCTGCCGAGTGATGACGACGCGTCCAGTAGAGTGCCGGCGCGCGGAGCTGCCGAGTGATGATGGAGCGTCTGGCTGAATGGCGATGCGCGGAGCTGTCGAGTGATGATGACGCGTCCAGTAGAGTGGCGGCGCGCGGAGCTACCGAGTGATGATGGAGCATCCAGTAGAGTGACGGCAAGCGGAGCTGTCGAGTGACGATGGAGTGTCTGGCTGAATGGCGATGCACAGAGCTGTCGAGTGATGACGACGCGTCCAGTAGAGTGACGGCGCGCGAAGCTGCCGAGTGATGATGGAGCGTCTGGCTGAATGGCGTTGCGCGGAGCTGCCGAGTGATGACGACGCCTCGAGTAGAGTGACGGCGCGCGGAGCTGTCGAGTGACGATGAAGCGTCTGGGTGAATTGTGATGCGCGGAGCTACCGAGTGATGATGACGCGTCGAGTAGAGTGACGGCACGTAGAGCTGCCGAGTGACGATGGAGCGTCTGGCTGAATGGCAATGCGCGGAGCTGCCGAGTGATGATGACGCGTCCAGTAGAGTGACAGCGCATGGAACTGCCAAGTGACGATGGAGCGTCTGGGTGAATGGTGATGCGCGGAGCTGCCGAGTGATGATGACACGTCTAGTAGAGTCACGGCGCGTGGAGCTGTCGAGTGACGATGGAGCGCCTGGCTGAATGGCGATTCGCAGAGCTATCGAGTGCTGACGACGCGTCCAGCAGAGTGACGGCGCGCGGAGCTGCCGAGTGATGACGGCACGTCCAGTAGAGTGACGGCACGTGGAACTGCCAAGTGACAATGGAGCGTCTGGGTGAATGGCGATGCGCAGAGCTGCCGAGTGATGATGACACGTCTAGTATAGTGACAGCACGTGGAGCTGTCGAGTGACGATGGAGCATCTGGCTGAAGGCGATGCGCAGAGCTATCGAGTGCTGACGACGCGTCCAGCGGAGTGACGGCGCGCGGAGCTGCCGAGTGACGATGGAGCATATGGCGGAATGACGATGCGCAGAGCTGGCGAGTGATGACGACGCGTCCAGGAGGGTGACGGCGCGCGGAGCTGCCGAGTGACGATGGAGCGTCTGGCTGAATGGCGATGCGTGGAGCTGCCGAGTGATGACGACGCGTCCAGTAGAGTGACGCCGCGCGTAGGTGACGAGTGACAATGGAGCGTCTGGTTGAATGGCGATGCGCGGAGCTGTCCAGTGATGACGACGCGTCCAGTAGACTGACGGCGCACGGAGCTACGGAGTGACGATGGAGCATCTGGCTGAATGGCGATGCGTGGAGCTGCCGAGTGATGAGGACGCGTCCAGTAGAGTGACAGCGTGCGGAGCTACCGAGTGATGATGGAGCGTCTGGCTGAACGGCGATGCGCGGAGCTGTCGAGTGATGACGACGCGTCCAGTAGAGTGACCACACGCGGAGGTGCCGAGTGATGATGGAGTGTCTGGATGAATGGCGATGCGCAGAGCTGCCGGGTGATGACGACGCGTCCAGTAGAGTGATGACACGCGGAGCTACCGAGTGACGATGGAGCGTCTGGCTGAATGGCTCTGCGCGGAGCTGCCAACTGATGACGACGTGCCCAGTAGAGTGATGGCGCGTGGAGCCGTTGAGTGACGATGGAGCGTCTGGTTGAATGGCTATGCGCGAAGCTGCCAAGTGATGACGACGCGTCTAGTAGAGTGACGGCGCACGGAGCTGCCGAGTGATGATGGAGCGTCTGGCTGAATGGCTATGCACGGAGCTGCCGAGTGATGACGACGCGTCGAGTAGAGTGACGGTGCGCGGAGCTGCCGAGTGATGATGGAGCATCTGGGGGAATGGCGATGCGCGGAGTAGAGTGACGGCGCGTGGAGCTGCCGAGTGACGATGGAGCGTCTGGCTGAATGGCTATGCACGGAGCTGCCGAGTGATGACGACGCGTCGAGTAGAGTGACGGTGCGCGGAGCTGCCGAGTGATGATGGAGCATCTGGGGGAATGGCGATGCGCGGAGCTGCCGAGTGATGACGACGAGTCCAGTAGAGTGACGGCACGCGGAACAGCCGAGTGTCGATGGAGCGTCTGGGCGAATGGCGATGCGCAGAGCTGCCGGGTGATGACGACGCGTCCAGTAGAGTGATGACACGCGGAGCTACCGAGTGACGATGGAGCGTCTGGCTGAATGGTTCTGCGCGGAGCTGCCAACTGATGACGACGTGCCCAGTAGAGTGATGGCGCGTGGAGCCGTTGAGTGACGATGGAGCGTCTGGTTGAATGGCTATGCGCGAAGCTGCCAAGTGATGACGACGCGTCTAGTAGAGTGACGGCGCACGGAGCTGCCGAGTGATGATGGAGCATCTGGGTGAATGGCGATGCGCGGAGCTGTCGTATGATGATGACGCGTCTAGTAGAGTGACGGCGCGTGGAGCTGTCGAGTGGGGATGGAGCGTCGGGCTTAATGGCGATGCGCACAGCTATCCAGTGCTGACGACGCGTCTAGTAGAGTGACGGCGCGCGGAGCCGCCGAGTGACGATGGAGCATATGGCGGAATGGCGATGCGCGGAGCTTCTGAGTGATGACGATGCGTCCAGGAGGGTGACGGCGCGCGGAGCTGCCGAGAGACGATGGAGCGTCTGGATGAATGGCGATGCGCGGGGCTGCCGAGTGATGACGATGCGTCCAGTATAGTTACGGCGCGCGGAGCTGCCGAGTAACGATGGAGCGGTCGAATGATGACGACGCGTCCACTAGAGTGATGACGTGCGAAGCTGCCGAGTGACGATGGAGCGTCTGGTTAAATGGCGATGCGTGGAGCTGCCGAGTGATGAGGACGCGTCCAGTAGAGTGACAGGATGCGGAGCTGCCGAGTGACGATGGAGCGTCTGGCTGAATGGCGATGCGCGGAGCTGTCGAGTGAGGACGACGCGTCCAGTAGAGTGACGGCACGCGGAGCTGCCGAGTGATGATGTAGCGTCTGGCTGAATGGCGATGCGCGGAGCTGCCGAGTGATGACGACGCGTCTAGTAGAGTTAAAGCACGCGGAGCTGCCGAGTGACGATGGAGCGTCTGGGTGAATGGCGATGCGCGGAGGTGCCGAGTGATGACGACGCGTCGAGTAGATTGACGGCGCGCGGAGCTGCCGAGTGATGATGACGCGTCCAGTAGAGTGACGGCGCACGGAGCTGGCGACTGACGATGGAGCATCTGGCTGAATGGCGATGCGCGGAGCTGCCGAGTGATGACGACGCGTCCAGTAGAGTGACAGCGCACCGAGCTACCGAGTGACGATGGAGCGACTGCCTGAATGGCGATGCGCGGAGCTGTTGAGTGATGACGACGCACCCAGTAGAGTGACGGCGCGGAGCTGCCGAGTGACGATGGAGCGTCTGGGTGAATGGTGATGCGCGGAGCTGCCGAGTGATGACGACGCATCCAGTAGAGTGACGGCGCGTGGAGCAACTGAGTGAGGATGGAGCATCTGGGTGAATGGCGATGTGCGGAGTAGAGTGACGGCACGTGGAGCTGTCGAGTGACGATGGAGCATCTCGCTGAATGGCGATGCGCGGAGCTGCCGAGTGATGACGACGCGTCCAGTAGAGTGACGGCGCGCGGAGCTCCCGAGTGACGATGGAGCGTCCGGCTGAATGGCGGTGCGCGGAGCTGCCGGGTGATGACGATGCGTCCAGTAGAGTGACGGCGCGCGGAGCAACTGAGTGACGATGGAGCGTCTGGCTGAATGGCGATGCGCGGAGTAGAGTGACGGCACGTGGAGCTGCCGAGTGACGATGGAGCGTCTGGCTGAATGGCTATGCGCGGAGGTGCCGAGTGATGACGACGCGTCCAGTAGAGTGACGGCACATGGAACTGCCGAGTGACGATGGAGCGTCTGGGTGAATGGCGATGCGTGGAGCTGTCGATTGATGATGACGCGTCCAGTACAGTGATGGCACATGGAGCTGACGAGTGACGATGGAGCATCTGGATAAATGGCGATGCGCGGAGCTGTCGAGTGACGACGACGGGTCGAGTAAAGTGACGGCGCGCGGAGCTGCCGAGTGATGATGGAGTGTCTGGCTGAATGGCAACGCGCGGAGCTGCCGAGTGATGACGACGCGTCCAGTAGAGTGACGGCACGCGGAGCTGCCGAGTGATGATGGAGCGTCTAGCTGAATGGCGATGCGCGAAGCTGCCGAGTGATGACGACGCTTCTAGTAGAGTGACAGCATGCGGACCTGCCAAGTGACTATGGAGCGTCTGGCTTAATGGCGATGCACGGAGCTGCCGATTGATGACGACGCGTCCAGTAGAGTGACGGCACACGGAGCTGCCGAGTGACGATGGAACGTCTGGCTGAATGGCGATGCGCGGAGCTGCCGAGTGATGACGACGCTTCTAGTAGAGTGACAGCATGTGGAGCTGCCGAGTGACGATAGAGCGTCTGGGTGAATGGTGATGCGCGGAGCTGCTGAGTGATGACGACGCGTCGATTAGATTGACGGCGTGCGGAGCTACCGAGTACGATGCAGCATCTCGCTGAATGGCGATGCGCGGAGCTATCGAGTGATGACGACGCGTCCAGTAGAGTGACGGCGCGCGGAGCTACCGAGTGACGATGGAGCGTCTCACTGAATGGCGGTGCGCGGAGCTGCCGAGTGACAACGACACGTCCAGTAGAGTGACGGCGCGAGGAGCTGCCTAGTGACGATGGAGCGTCTGGGTGAATGGCGACGCGTGGAGCTGCCGAGTGATGATGACACGTCTAGTACAGTGACGGCGCGCGGAGCTGCCGAGTGACGATGGAGCGTCTGGCTGAATGGCGATGCGCAGAGCTGCCGAGTGATGACGACGCGTGTTGTAGAGTGACGACACGCGGAACTGCCGAGTGACAATGGAGCGTCTGGGTGAATGGCGACGAGTGGAGCTGCCGAGTGATGATGACGCGTCCAGTAGAGTGACGGCGCGTGGAGCTGCCGAGTGACGATGGAATGTCTGGATGAATGGCTATGCGCGGGGCTGTCGACTGATGACGACGTGTCGAGTAGAGTGACGTCGCGTGGAGCTGCCGTGTGACGATGGAGCGTTTGGGTGAATGGCGATGCGCGGAGCTGCCGAGTGATGACGACGCGTCGAGTAGATTGCAAGCGCGCGGAGCTGCGGAGTGACGATGGAGCATCTCGCTGAATGGCGATGCGCGGAGCTGCCAAGTGATGACGACGCGTCAGGTAGAGTGACGGCGCACGGAGCTGCCGAGTGACGATGGAGCGTCTGGCTGAATGGCGATGCGCGGAGCTGCCGAGTGATGACGATGCGTCCAGTAGAGTGACGGCGCGCGGAGCTACCGAGTGAGCATGGAGCGTCTGGTTGAATGGCGATGCGCGGAGCTGTTGAGTGATGACGACGCGCCCAGTAGAGTGACGGCGCGCGGAGTTGCCGAGTGACGATCGAGCGTCCAGCTGAATGGCGATGAGCGGAGCTGCCGGGTGATGATGACGCGTCCAGTAGAGCGATGGCGCGCGGAGCTGCCGAGTGACGATGAAGCGTCTGGGTGAATGGCGATGCGCGGAGTAGAGTGACGGCGCGTGGAGCTGCCGAGTGACGATGGAGCGTCTGGCTGAATGGCTATGCACGGAGCTGCCGAGTGATGACGACGCGTCGAGTAGAGTGACGGTGCGCGGAGCTGCCGAGTGATGATGGAGCATCTGGGGGAATGGCGATGCGCGGAGCTGCCGAGTGATGACGACGAGTCCAGTAGAGTGACGGCACGCGGAACAGCCGAGTGTCGATGGAGCGTCTGGGCGAATGGCGACGCGTGGAGCTACCGATTGATGATGACGCGTCCAATAGAGTGACGGCGCGCGGAGCTGCCGAGTGACGATGGAGCGTCTGGATAAATGGCGATGCGCGGAGCTGCCGAGTGATGATGGAGTGTCTGGGTGAATGGCGATGAGCGGAGCTGCCGAGTGATGACGACGCGTCGAGTAGATTGACGGTGCGCGGAGCTGCCGAGTGACGACGGAGCATCTCGCTGAATGGCGATGCGCGGAGCTGCAGAGTGATGACGACACGTCCGGTAGAGTGACGGCGCATGGAGCTGCCGAGTGACGATGGAGCGTGTGGCTGAATGGCAATGCGTGGAGTTGTCGAGTGATGACGACGCGTCCAGTAGACTGATGGCGTGTCTGGCTGAATGGCGATGCGTGGAGCTATTGAGTGATGACGACGCGCCCAGTAAAGTGACGGCGCGGAGCTGCCGAGTGACGATGGAGCGTCCGGCTGAATGGCGATGCGCGGAGCTGCCGGGTGATGACGACGCGTCTAGTAGAGTGACGGCGCGCGGTGCAACTGAGTGACGATGGAGCGTCTGGGTGAATGACGATGCGCGGAGTAGAGTGACGGCACGTGGAGCTGCCGAGTGACGATGGAGCGTCTGGCTGAATGGCTATGCGCGGAGGTGCCGAGTGATTACGACGCGTCGAGTAGAGTGACGGCGCGCGCAGCTGCCGAGTGATGATGGAGCGTCTTGGTGAATAGCGATGCGCGGATCTGCCGAGTGACAATGGAGCATCTCGCTGAATTGCGATGCGCGGAGCTGCCGAGTGATGACGACGTGTCCAGTAGAGTGACGGCGCACGGAGCTGCCGAGTGACGATGGAGCTTCTGGCTAAATGGCGATGCGCGGAGCTGCCGAGTGATGACGACGCGTCCAGTAGAGTGACGGCGCGCCGAGCTACCGAGTGACGATGGAGCGTCTGGCTGAATGGCGTTGCCCGGAGCTGTTGACTGATGACGACGTGCCCAGTAGAGTGACGGCGCGTGTAGCTGCCGAGTAACGATGGAGCGTCCGGCTGAATGGCGATGCGCGGAGCTATCGGGTGATGACAACGCGTCCAGTAGAGTGACGGCGCCCGGAGCTGCCGAGTGACGATGGAGCGTCTGGGTGAATGGCGAAGCGCAGAGAAGAGTGACGACGCGTGGAGCTGCCGAGTGACGATGGAGCGTCTGGCTGAATGGCTATGCGCGGAGCTGCCGTGTGATGATGACGCGTCCAGTAGAGTGACGGCGCGCGGAGCTGCCGAGTGATGATGGAGTGTCTGGGTGAATGGCGATGCGCCGAGCTGCCGAGTGATAACGGCACGTCTAGTAGAGTGACGACATGCGGAGCTACCGAGTGACGATGGAGCGTCTGGGTGAATGGCGATGCGCGGAGCTGCCGAGTGATGACGACGCGTCCAGTAGAGTGACGGCACATGTAACTGCCGAGTGACGATGGAGCATCTGGGTGAATGGCTACGCGTGGAGCTGTCGATTGATGATGACGCATCCAGTACAGTGATGGCACGCGGAGCTGACGAGTGACGATGGAGCGTCTGGATAAATGGCGATGCGCGGAGCTGTCGAGTGACGACGACGCGTCGATTAGAGTGACGGCGCGCGGAGTTGCCGAGTGATGATGGAGTGTCTGGCTGAATGGCGACGCGCGGAGCTGCCGAGTGATGACGACGCGTCCAGTAGAGTGACGGCACGCGGAGCTGCCGAGTGATGATGGAGCGTCTAGCTGAATGGCGATGCGCGAAGCTGCCGAGTGATGACGACGCTTCTAGTAGAGTGACAGCATGAGTAGCTGCCAAGTGACGATGGAGCGTCTGGGTGAATGGCGATGCACAGAGCTGCCGATTGATGACGACGCGTCCAGTAGAGTGACGGCACACGGAGCTGCCGAGTGACGATGGAACGTCTGGCTGAATGGCGATGCGCGGAGCAGCCGAGTGATGACGACGCTTCTAGTAGAGTGACAACGTGTGGAGCTTCCGAGTGACGATAGAGCGTCTGGGTGAATGGTGATGCGCGGAGCTGCCGAGTGATGACGACGCGTCGATTAGATTGACGGCGTGCGGAGCTACCGAGTACGATGCAGCATCTCGCTGAATGGCGATGCGCGGAGCTATCGAGTGATGACGACGCGTCCAGTAGAGTGACGGCGCGCGGAGCTACCGAGTGACGATGGAGCGTCTCACTGAATGGCGGTGCGCGGAGCTGCCGAGTGACAACGACACGTCCAGTAGAGTGACGGCGCGAGGAGCTGCCTAGTGACGATGGAGCGTCTGGGTGAATGGCGACGCGTGGAGCTGCCGAGTGATGATGACACGTCTAGTACAGTGACGGCGCGCGGAGCTGCCGAGTGACGATGGAGCGTCTGGCTGAATGGCGATGCGCAGAGCTGCCGAGTGATGACGACGCGTGTTGTAGAGTGACGACACGCGGAACTGCCGAGTGACAATGGAGCGTCTGGGTGAATGGCGATGCGCGGAGTAGAGTGACGGCGCGTGGAGCTGCCGAGTGACGATGGAGCGTCTGGCTGAATGGCTATGCACGGAGCTGCCGAGTGATGACGACGCGTCGAGTAGAGTGACGGTGCGCGGAGCTGCCGAGTGATGATGGAGCGTCTGGGTGAATGGCGATGCGCGGAGCTGCCGAGTGATAACGGCACGTCTAGTAGAGTGACGACATGCGGAGCTACCGAGTGATGATGGAGCGTCTGGGTGAATGGCGATGCGCGGAGCTGCCGAGTGATGATGACGCGTCCAGTAGAGTGACGGCACATGGAACTGCCGAGTGACGATGGAGCGACTGGGTGAATGGCGACGCGTGGAGCTGTCGATTGATGATGACGTTTGCAGTACAGTGATGGCACGCAGAGCTGACGAGTGACGATGGAGCGTCTGGATAAATGGCGATGCGCGGAGCTGTCCAGTGACGAGGACGCGTCCAGTAGAGTGACGGCGCGCGGAGCTGCCGTGTGATGATGGAGTGTCTGGCTGAATGGCGACGCGTGGAGCTGCCGAGTGATGACGACGCGTCCAGTAGAGTGACGGCATGCGGAGCTGCCGAGTGATGATGGAGCGTCTGGCTGAATGGCGATGCGCGAAGCTGCCGAGTGATGACGACGCTTCTAGTAGAGTGACAGCATGCGGAGCTGCCAAGTGACGATGGAGCGTCTGGGATGAATGGCGATGCACGGAGCTGCCGATTGATGACGACGCGTCCTGTAGAGTGACGGCACACGGAGCTGCCGAGTGACGATGGAACGTCTGGCTGAATGGCGATGCGCGGAGCTGCAGAGTGATGACGACGCTTCTAGTAGAGTGACAGCGTGTGGAGCTGCCGAGTGACGATAGAGCGTCTGGGTGAATGGTGATGCGCGGAGCTGCCGAGTGATGACGACGCGTCGATTAGATTGACGGCGTGCGGAGCTACCGAGTACGATGCAACATCTCGCTGAATGGCGATGCGCGGAGCTATCGAGTGATGACGACGCGTCCAGTAGAGTGACGGCGCGCGGAGCTACCGAGTGACGATGGAGCGTCTCGCTGAATGGCGATGCGCGGAGCTGCCGAGTGATCACGACGCTTCTAGTAGAGTGACAGCGTGCGGAGCTGCCGAGTGACGATGGAGCGTCTGGGTGAATGGTGATGCGCGGAGCTGTTGAGTGATGACGACGCGCCCAGTAGAGTGACGGCGCGCGGAGTTGCCGAGTGACGATCGAGCGTCCGGCTGAATGGCGATGAGCGGAGCTGCCGGGTGATGACGACGCGTCCAGTAGAGTGATGGCGCGCGGAGCTGCCGAGTGACGATGAAGCGTCTGGGTGAATGGCGATGCGCGGAGTAGAGTGACGGCGCGTAGAGCTGCCGAGTGACGATGGAGCGTCTGGCTGAATGGCTATGCACGGAGCTGCCGAGTGATGACGACGCGTCGAGTAGAGTGACGGTGCGCGGAGCTGCCGAGTGATGATGGAGCGTCTGGGTGAATGGCGATGCGCGGAGCTGCCGAGTGATAACGGCACGTCTAGTAGAGTGACGACATGCGGAGCTACCGAGTGATGATGGAGCGTCTGGGTGAATGGCGATGCGCGGAGCTGCCGAGTGATGATGACGCGTCCAGTAGAGTGACGGCACATGGAACTGCCGAGTGACGATGGAGCGACTGGGTGAATGGCGACGCGTGGAGCTGTCGATTGATGATGACGTTTGCAGTACAGGGATGGCACGCAGAGCTGACGAGTGACGATGGAGCGTCTGGATAAATGGCGATGCGCAGAGCTGTCCAGTGACGAGGACGCGTCGAGTAGAGTGACGGCGCGCGGAGCTGCCGTGTGATGATGGAGTGTCTGGCTGAATGGCGACGCGTGGAGCTGCCGAGTGATGACAACGCGTCCAGTAGAGTGACGGCATGCGGAGCTGCCGAGTGATGATGGAGCGTCTGGCTGAATGGCGATGCGCGGAGCTGTTGAGTGATGACGACGCGCCCAGTAGAGTGACGGCGCGCGGAGTTGCCGAGTGACGATGGAGCGTCCTGCTGAATGGCGAGGCGCGGAGCTGCCGGGTGATAACGACGCGTGAAGTAGAGTGATGGCGAGCGGAGCTGCGGAGTGACGATGGAGCATCTGGGTGAATGGCGATGTGCGGAGTAGAGTGACGGCGCGTCAAGCTGCCGAGTGACGATGGAGCGTCTGGCTGAATGGCTATGCGCGGAGCTGCCGAGTGATGATGATGCGTCCAGTAGAGTGACGGCGCGCGGAGCAGCCGAATGATCATGGAGCGTCTGGGTGAATGGCGATGCGCGGAGCTGCCGAGCGATGACGACGCGCCCAGTAGAGTGACGACGCGCGGAGTTGCCGAGTGACGATGGAGCGTCCTGCTGAATGGCGAGGCGCGGAGCTGCCGGGTGATAACGACGCGTGCAGTAGAGTGATGGCGAGCGGAGCTGCGGAGTGACGATGGAGCATCTGGGTGAATTGCGATGTGCGGAGTAGAGTGACGGCGCGTCAAGCTGCCGAGTGACGATGGAGCGTCTGGCTGAATGGCTATGCACGGAGCTGCCGAGTGATGATGACGTGTCCAGTAGAGTGACGGCGCGCGGAGCTGCCGAATGATCATGGAGCGTCTGGGTGAATGGCAATGTGCGGAGCTGCCGAGTGATGACAACGCGTCCAGTAGAGTGACGGCGCACGGAGCTGCCGAGTGACGATGGAGCGTCTGGCTGAATGGCGATGCGCGGAGCTGCCGAGTGATGACGACGCGTCCAGTAGAGTGACGGCGCGCGGAGCTCCCGAGTGACGACGGAGCGTCTGGCTGAATGGCGATGCGCGGAGCTGCCGAGTGATGACGACGCGTCCAGTAGAGTGACGGCGCGCGGAGCTACCGAGTGACGATGGAGCGTCTGGCTGAATGGCGATGCACGGAGCTGCCGAGTGACAACGACACGTCCAGTAGAGTGACGGCGGGCGGAGCTGCCTAGTGACGATGGAGCGTTTGGGTGAATGGCGACGCGTGGAGCTGCCGAGTGATGATGACACGTCCAGTATAGTGACGGCGCGCGGAGGTGCCGAGTGACGATGGAGCGTCTGGCTGAAGGCGATGCGCAGAGCTGCCGAGTGATGACGACGCGTCCAGTAGAGTGACGGCACGTGGAACTGCCGAGTGACGATGGAGCGTCTGGGTGAATAGCGACTCGTCTTGCTGCCGGTGATGACGACGCGTCCAGTAGAGTTACGGCACGCGGAGCTGCCGAGTGATGATGGAGCGTCTGGATGAATGGCGATGCGCGGGGCTGCCGAGTGATGACGACGCTTCTAGTAGAGTGACAGCGTGCGGAGCTGCCGAGTGACGATGGAGCGTTTGGGTGAATGGCGATGCGCGGAGCTACCGAGTGATGACGACGCGTCGACTAGATTGACGGCGCGCGGAGCTGCGGAGTGATGATGGAGCGTCTTGGTGAATAGCGATGCGCGGAGCTGCCGAGTGATGATGGAGCGTCTTGGTGAATAGCGATACGCGGAGCTGCCGAGTGACCATGGAGCATCTCGCTGAATGGCGATGCGCGGAGCTGCCGAGTGATGACGACGCGTCCAGTAGAGTGACGGCGCACGGAGCTGCCGAGTGACGATGGAGCGTCTGGCTGAATGGCGATGCGCGGAGCTGCCGAGTGATCACGACGTGTCCAGTAGAGTGACGGCGCGCGGAGCTACCAAGTGACCATGGAGCGTCTGGCTGAATGGCGATGCGCGGAGCTGTTGAGTGATGACGACGCGCCCAGTAGAGTGACGGCGCGCGGAGTTGCCGAGTGACGATGGAGCGTCCTGCTGAATGGCGAGGCGCGGAGCTGCCGGGTGATAACGACGCGTGCAGTAGAGTGATGGCGAGCGGAGCTGCGGAGTGACGATGGAGCATCTGGGTGAATGGCGATGTGCGGAGTGGAGTGACGGCGCGTCAAGCTGCCGAGTGACGATGGAGCGTCTGGCTGAATGGCTATGCGCGGAGCTGCCGAGTGATGATGACGCGTCCAGTAGAGTGACGGCGCGCGGAGCAGCCGAATGATCATGGAGCGTCTGGGTGAATGGCGATGCGCGGAGCTGCCGAGTGATGACGACGCGTCGAGTAGAGTGACGGCACGTGGAACTGCCGAGTGACGATGGAGCGTCTGGGTGAATGGCGACGCGTGGAGCTGCCGATTGATGATGACGCGTCCAGTAGAGTGACGACACACGGAGCTGACGAGTGACGATGGAGCGTCTGAATAAATGGCGATGCGCAGAGCTGTCGAGTGATGACGATGCGTCGAGTAGAGTGACGGCGCGCGGAGCTGTCGAGTGATGATGGAGTGTCTGGCTGAATGGCGACGCACGGAGCTACCGAGTGATGACGACGCGTCCCGTAGAGTGACGGCACGCGGAGATGCCGAGTGATGATGGAGCGTCTGGCTGAATGGCGATGCGCGAAGCTGCCGAGTGATGACGACACTTCTAGTAGAGTGACAACATGCGGAGCTGCCGAGTGACGATGGAGCGTCTGGCTGAATGGCGATGCGTGGAGCTGCCGAGTGAATACGACGCTTCTAGTAGAGTGACAGCGTGCGGAGCTGCCGAGTGACGATCGAGCGTCTGGGTGAATGGCGATGCGCGGAGCTGCCGAGTGATGACGACGCGTCGATTAGATTGACGGTGTGCGGAGCCACCGAGTACGATGGAGCATCTCGCTAAATGGCGATGCGCGGAGCGGTGGAGTGATGACGACGCGTCGAGTAGAGTGACGGCGCAGGGAGCTGCCGAGTGACGATGGAGCGTCTGGCTGAATGGCGATGCGCGGAGCTGCCAAGTGATGACGACGCGTCCAGTAGAGTGACGGCGCACGGAGCTACCGAGTGACGATGGAGCGTCTCGCTGAATGGCGATGCCCGGAGCTGTCAAGTGACAACGACACATCCAGTAGAGGGACGGCGCGCGGAGCTGCCTAGTGACGATGGAGCGTCTAGGTGAATGGCGACGCATGGAGCTGCCGAGTGATGATGACACGTCCAGTACAGTGACGGCGCCCGGAGCTGCCGAGTAACGATGGAGCGTCTGGCTGAATGGCGATGCACAGAGCTGCCGAGTGAAGACGACGCGTCCAGTAGAGTGATGGCGCACGGAGCTGCCGAGTGACGATGGAGCGTCTGGCTGAATGGCGATGTGCGGAGCTGCCGAGTGATGACGACGCGTCGATTAGATTGACGGCGCGCGGAGCCATCGAGTACGATGGAGCGTCTGGCTGAATGGCGATGCGCGGAGCGGCCGCGTGATGACGACGCGTCGAGTAGAGTGACGGCGCACGGAGTTGCCGAGTGACGATGGAGCGTCTGGGTGAATGGCGACGCGTGGAGCTGCCGAGAGATGACGACGCGTCCGGTAGAGTGACGGCGCGCGAAGCTACCGAGTGATGATGGAGTGTCTGGCTGAATGGCGACGTGCGGAGCTGCCGAGTGATGACGACGCTTCGAGTAGAGTTACGGCACGCGGAACTGCCGAGTGACGATGGACCGTCTGGTGAATGGCGATTCGCGGAGCTGCCGAGTGATGATTACGCGTCAAGTAGAGTGACGGTGCACGGAGCTGCCGAGTGACGATGGAGCGTATGGCGGAATGGCGACGCGTGGAGCTGCCGAGTGATGATGACGCGTCCAGTAGAGTGACGGCGCGCGGAGCTGCCGAGTGACGATAGAGCGTCTGGATGAATGGCGATGCGCGGGGCTGTCGAGTGATGACGACGCGTCGAGTAGAGTGACGTCACGCGGAGCTGCCGAGTGATGATGGAGTGTCTGGCTGAATGGCGAGGCGCGGAGCTGCCGAGTGATGACGACTCGTCCGGTAGAGTGACGGCACGCGGAGCTGCCGAGTGATGATGCAGCATCTGGCTGAATGGCGAGGCGCGGAGCTGCCGAGTGATGATAACGCGTCCAGTAGAGTGACGGCGCGCAGAGCTGCCGAGTGACGATAGAGCGTCTGGATGAATGGCGAGGCGCCGGGCCGTCGAGTGATGACGACGCGTCAAGTAGAGTGACGTCGCGCGGAGCTGCCGAGTGATGACGACGCATCCAGTAGAGTGACGGCACGAGGACCTGCCGAGTGATGATGGAGCGTCTGGCTGAATGGCGATGCGCGGAGCTGCCGAGTGATGACGACGCTTCTAGTAGAGTGACAGCGTGCGGAGCTGCCGAGTGACGATGGAGCGTTTGGTTGAATGGCGATGCGTGGAGCTGCCGAGTGATGACGACGCGTCGAGTAGATTGACGGCGCGCGGAGCTGCCGAGTGACGATGGAGCATCTCGCTGAATGGCGATGCGCGGAGCTGCCGAGTGATGACGACGCGTCCAGTAGAGTGACGGCGCACAGAGCTGCCGAGTGACGATGGAGCGTCTGGCTGAATGGCGATGCGCGGAGCTGCCGATTGATGACGACGCGTCCAGTAGAGTGACGGCGCACGGAGCTACCGAGTGACCATGGAGCGTCTGGCTGAATGGCGATGCGCGGAGCTGTTGAGTGATGACGACGCACCCGGTAGAGTGACGGCGCGCGGAGCTGCCGAGTGACGATGGAGCGTCCGGCTGAATGGCGATGCGCGGAGCTGCCGGGTGATGACGACGCGTCCAGTAGAGTGATGGTGCACGGAGCTGCCGAGTGACAATGGAGCGTCTGGGTGAATGGCGATGCGCAGAGCTGTCGAGTGATGACGACGCGTCGATTAGATTGACGGCGTGCGGAGCTACCGAGTACGATGGAGCATCTCGCTAAATGGCAATGCGTGGAGCGGCGGAGTGATGATGACGCGTCCAGTAGAGTGACGGCGCACGGAGCTGCCGAGTGACGATGGAGCGTCTGGCTGAATGGCGATGCGCGGAGCTGCCGAGTGATGACGACGCGTCCAGTAGAGTGACGGCGCTCGGAGCTACCGAGTGACGATGGAGCGTCTCGCTGAATGGCGATGCGCGGAGCTGCCGAGTAACAACGACACGTCCAGTAGAGTGACGGCGCGCGGAGCTGCCTAGTGACGATGGAGCGTCCGGGTGAATGGGGACGCGTGGAGCTGCCGAGTGATGATAACACGTCCAGTACAGTGACGGCGCGCGGAGCTGCCGAGTAACGATGGAGCGTCTGGCTGAATTGCGATGCGCAGAGCTGCCGAGTGAAGATGACGCGTCCAGTAGAGTGATGGTGCACGGAGCTGCCGAGTGACGATGGAGCGTCTGGCTGAATGGCGATGCGCGGAGCTGCCGAGTGACGATGGAGCGTCTGGGTGAATCGCGATGCACGGAGCTGCCGATTGATGACGACACGTCCAGTAGAGTGACGGCACATGGAGCTGCCGAGTGACGATGGAGCGTCTGGCTGAATGGCGATGCGCGGAGCTGCCGAGTGATCACGACGCTTCTAGTAGAGTGACAGCGTGCGGAGCTGCCGAGTAACGATGGAGCGTCTGGGTGAATGGTGATGCGCGGAGCTGTCGAGTGATGACGACGCGTCGATTAGATTGACGGCGTGCGGAGCTACCGAGTACGATGGAGCATCTCGCTGAATGGCGATGCGCGGAGCGGCGGAGTGATGACGACGCATCTAGTAGAGTGACGGCGCACGGAGCTGCCGAGTGACGATGGAGCGTCTGGCTGAATGGTGATGCCCGGAGCTGCTGAGTGATGACGACGTGTCCAGTAGAGTGACGGCGCGCGGAGCTACCGAGTGACGATGGAGCGTCTCGCTGAATGGCGATGCGCGGAGCTGCCGAGTGACAACGACACGTCCAGTAGAGTGACGGCGCGCGGAGCTGCCTACTGACGATGGAGCGTCTGGGTGAATGGCGACGCGTGGAGCTACCGAGTGATGATGACACGTCCAGTACAGTGACGGCGTGCGGAGCTGCCGAGTAACGATGGAGCGTCTAGCTGAATGGCGATGCGCAGAGCTGCCGAGTGAAGACGACGCGTCGAGTAGAGTGATGGCGCACGGAGCTGCCGAGTGACGATGGAGCGTCTGGCTGAATGGCGATGCGCGGAGCTGCCGAGTGATGATGACGCGTCTAGTAGAGTGAGGGCGCGCAGAGCTGCCGAGTGACGATGGAGCGTCTGGGTCAATGGCGACGCGTGGAGCTGCCGAGTGATGACGACGCGTCCAGTAGAGTGACGGCGCGTGGAGCTGCCGAGTGACGATCGAGCGTCCGGCTGAATGGCGATGCGAGGAGCTGCCGGGTGATGACAACGCGTCCAGTAGAGTGTTGGCGTGCGGAGCTGCCGAGTGACGATGGAGCGTCTGGCTGAATGGCGATGCGCGCAGAAGAGTGACGGCGTGTGGAGCTGCCGAGTGACGATAGAGCGTCTGGCTGAATGGCTATGCGCGGAGCTGCCGAGTGATGACGACGCGTCCAGTAGAGTGACGGCGCGCGGAGCTGCCGAGTAATGATGGAGCATCTGGCTGAATGGCGATGCGCGGAGCTGCCGAGTGATGATGACACGTCTAGTAGAGTGACGACGCACAAGGCTGCCGAGTGACGATGGAGCGTCTGGTTGGATGGCGATGCGCGGAGCTGCCGAGTGATGACGACGCGTGCAGTAGAGTGACGGCATGCGGAACTGCCGAGTGGCGATGGAGCGTCTGGGTGAATGGCGCCGCGTGGAGCTGCCGAGTAATGATGACGCGTCCAGTAGAGTGAAGTCATGCGGAGCTGCCGAGTGACGATGGAGCGTCTCGATGAATGGCGATGCGCGGAGCTATCGAGTGATGACGACGCGTCGAGTAGAGTCACGGCGCGCGGAGCTACCGAGCGATGATGGAGTGTCTGGCTGAATGGCGACGCGCCGAGCTGCCGAGGGATGACGACGCTTCCAGTAGAGTGACGGCGCACGGAGCTGCCGAGTGACGATGGAGCGTCTGGCTGAATGGCGATGTGCGGAGCTGCCGAGTGATGACGACGCGTCCAGTAGAGTGATGGCGCTCGGAGCTACCGAGTGACGATGGAGCGTCTCGCTGAATGGCGATGCGCGGAGCTGCCGAGTAACAACGACACGTCCAGTAGAGTGACGGCGCGCGGAGCTGCCTAGTGACGATGGAGCGTCCGGGTGAATGGGGACGCGTGGAGCTGCCGAGTGATGATAACACGTCCAGTACAGTGACGGCGCGCGGAGCTGCCGAGTAACGATGGAGCGTCTGGCTGAATTGCGATGCGCAGAGCTGCCGAGTGAAGATGACGCGTCCAGTAGAGTGATGGTGCACGGAGCTGCCGAGTGACGACGGAGCGTCTGGCTGAATGGCGATGCACGGAGCTGCCGAGTGACGATGGAGCGTCTGGGTGAATCGCGATGCACGGAGCTGCCGATTGATGACGACAGGTCCAGTAGAGTGACGGCACATGGAGTTGCCGAGTGACGATGGAGCGTCTGGCTGAATGGCGATGCGCGGAGCTGCTGAGTGATCACGACGCTTCTAGTAGAGTGACAGCGTGCGGAGCTGCCGAGTGACGATGGAGCGTCTGGGTGAATGGTGATGCGCGGAGCTGTCGAGTGATGACGACGCGTCGATTAGATTGACGGCGTGCGGAGCTACCGAGTACGATGGAGCATCTCGCTGAATGGCGATGCGCGGAGCGGCGGAGTGATGACGACGCGTCTAGTAGAGTGACGGCGCACGGAGCTGCCGAGTGACGATGGAGCGTCTGGCTGAATGGTGATGCCCGGAGCTGCTGAGTGATGACGACGTGTCCAGTAGAGTGACGGCGCGCGGAGCTACCGAGTGATGATGGAGCGTCTCGCTGAATGGCGATGCGCGGAGCTGCCGAGTGACAACGACACGTCCAGTAGAGTGACGGCGCGCGGAGCTGCCTACTGACGATGGAGCGTCTGGGTGAATGGCGACGCGTGGAGCTACCGAGTGATGATGACACGTCCAGTACAGTGACGGCGTGCGGAGCTGCCGAGTAACGATGGAGCGTCTAGCTGAATGGCGATGCGCAGAGCTGCCGAGTGAAGACGACGCGTCGAGTAGAGTGATGGCGCACGGAGCTGCCGAGTGACGATGGAGCGTCTGGCTGAATGGCGATGCGCGGAGCTGCCGAGTGATGATGACGCGTCTAGTAGAGTGAGGGCGCGCAGAGCTGCCGAGTGACGATGGAGCGTCTGGGTCAATGGCGACGCGTGGAGCTGCCGAGTGATGACGACGCGTCCAGTAGAGTGACGGCGCGTGGAGCTGCCGAGTGACGATCGAGCGTCCGGCTGAATGGCGATGCGAGGAGCTGCCGGGTGATGACAACGCGTCCAGTAGAGTGTTGGCGTGCGGAGCTGCCGAGTGACGATGGAGCATCTGGCTGAATGGAGATGCGCGCAGAAGAGTGACGGCGTGTGGAGCTGCCGAGTGACGATAGAGCGTCTGGCTGAATGGCTATGCGCGGAGCTGCCGAGTGATGACGACGCGTCCAGAAGAGTGACGGCGCGCGGAGCTGCCGAGTAATGATGGAGCATCTGGCTGAATGGCGATGCGCGGAGCTGCCGAGTGATGATGACACGTCTAGTAGAGTGACGACGCACAAGGCTGCCGAGTGACGATGGAGCGTCTGGTTGGATGGCGATGCGCGGAGCTGCCGAGTGATGACGACGCGTGCAGTAGAGTGACGGCACGCGGAACTGCCGAGTGGCGATGGAGCGTCTGGGTGAATGGCGCCGCGTGGAGCTGCCGAGTAATGATGACGCGTCCAGTAGAGTGAAGTCATGCGGAGCTGCCGAGTGACGATGAAGCGTCTCGATGAATGGCGATGCGCGGAGCTATCGAGTGATGACGACGCGTCGAGTAGAGTCACGGCGCGCGGAGCTACCGAGTGATGATGGAGTGTCTGGCTGAATGGCGACGCGCCGAGCTGCCGAGGGATGACGACGCTTCCAGTAGAGTTACGGCACGCGGAACTGCCGAGTGACGATGGAGCGTCTGGGTGAATGGCGATGCGCGGAGCTACTGAGTGATGATTACCCGTGAAGTAGAGTGACGGCGCGTGGAGCTGCCGAGTGACGATGGAGCGTATGGCGGAATGGCGACACGTGGAGCTGCCGAGTGATGATGACGCGTCCAGTAGAGTGACGGCGCGCGGAGCTGCCGTGTGACGATGGAGGGTCTGGATGAATGGCGATTCGCGGAGCTGCCGAGTGATGATTACGCGTCAAGTAGAGTGACGGTGCACGGAGCTGCCGAGTGACGATGGAGCGTATGGCTGAATGGCGACGTGCGGAGCTGCCGAGTGATGACGACGCATCCAGTAGAGTGACGGCACGCAGAGCTGCCGAGTGATGATGGAGCGTCTGGCTGAATGGCGATGCGTAGAGCTGCCGAGTGATGACGACGCTTCTAGTAGAGTGACAGCGTGAGGAGCTGCCAAGTGACGATGGAGCATTTGGGTGAATGGCCATGCGTGGAGCTGCCGAGTGATGACGACGCGTCGAGTAGATTGACGGCGCGCGGAGCTGCCGAGTGACGATGGAGCATCTCGCTGAATGGCGATGCATGGAGCTGCCGAGTGATGACGACGCGTCCAGTAGAGTAACGGCGCGCGGAGCTGTCGAGTGACGATGGAGCGTCTGGCTGAATGGCGATGGGTGGAGCTGCCGAGTGATGATGACGCGTCCAGTAGAGTGACGACGCGCGGAGCTACCGAGTGTCCATGGAGCGTCTGGCTGAATGGTGATGCGCGGAGCTGTTGAGTGATGACGACGCGCCTAGTAGAGTGACAGCGCGCGGAGCTGCCAAGTGACGATGGAGCGTCCGGCTGAATGGCGATGCGCGGAGCTGCCGGGTGATGACGACGCGTCAAGTAGAGTGATGGCATGCGGAGCTGCCGAGTGACGATGCAACATCTAGGTGAATGGCGATGCGCGGAGTACAGTGACGGCGCGTGGAACTGCCGAGTGACGATGGAGCGTCTGGCTGAATGGCTATGGGCAGAGCTGCCGAGTGATGACGACGCGTCCAGTAGAGTTACGGCAAGCGGAACTGCCGAGTGACGATAGAGCGTCTGGCTGAATGGCTATGCGCGGAGCTGCCGAGTGATGACGACGCGTCCAGTAGAGTGACGGCGCGCGGAGCTGTCGAGTAATGATGGAGCATCTGGCTGAATGGCGATGCGCGGAGCTGCCGAGTGATGATGACACATCTAGTAGAGTGACGACGCGCAAGGCTGCCGAGTGACGATGGAGCGTCTGGTTGGATGGCGATGCGCGGAGCTGCCGAGTGATGACGACGCGTGCAGTAGAGTGACGGCACGCGGAACTGCCGAGTGGCGATGGAGCGTCTGGGTGAATGGCGCCGCGTGGAGCTGCCGAGTAATGATGACGCGTCCAGTAGAGTGAAGTCATGCGGAGCTGCCGAGTGACGATGGAGCGTCTCGATGAATGGCGATGCGCGGAGCTGTCGAGTGATGACGACGCGTCGAGTAGAGTCACGGCGCGCGGAGCTACCGAGTGATGATGGAGTGTCTGGCTGAATGGCGACGCGCCGAGCTGCCGAGGGATGACGACGCTTCCAGTAGAGTTACGGCACGCGGAACTGCCGAGTGACGATGGAGCGTCTGGGTGAATGGCGATGCGCGGAGCTGCTGAGTGATGATTACCCGTCAAGTAGAGTGACGGCGCGTGGAGCTGCCGAGTGACGATGGAGCGTATGGCGGAATGGCGACACGTGGAGCTGCCGAGTGATGATGACGCGTCCAGTAGAGTGACGGCGCGCGGAGCTGCCGTGTGACGATGGAGGGTCTGGATGAATGGCGATTCGCGGAGCTGCCGAGTGATGATTACGCGTCAAGTAGAGTGACGGTGCACGGAGCTGCCGAGTGACGATGGAGCGTATGGCTGAATGGCGACGTGCGGAGCTGCCGAGTGATGACGACGCATCCAGTAGAGTGACGGCACGCAGAGCTGCCGAGTGATGATGGAGCGTCTGGCTGAATGGCGATGCGTAGAGCTGCCGAGTGATGACGACGCTTCTAGTAGAGTGACAGCGTGAGGAGCTGCCAAGTGACGATGGAGTATTTGGGTGAATGGCCATGCGTGGAGCTGCCGAGTGATGACGACGCGTCGAGTAGATTGACGGCGCGCGGAGCTGCCGAGTGACGATGGAGCATCTCGCTGAATGGCGATGCATGGAGCTGCCGAGTGATGACGACGCGTCCAGTAGAGTAACGGCGCGCGGAGCTGTCGAGTGACGATGGAGCGTCTGGCTGAATGGCGATGGGTGGAGCTGCCGAGTGATGATGACGCGTCCAGTAGAGTGACGACGCGCGGAGCTACCGAGTGTCCATGGAGCGTCTGGCTGAATGGTGATGCGCGGAGCTGTTGAGTGATGACGACGCGCCTAGTAGAGTGACAGCGCGCGGAGCTGCCAAGTGACGATGGAGCGTCCGGCTGAATGGCGATGCGCGGAGCTGCCGGGTGATGACGACGCGTCAAGTAGAGTGATGGCATGCGGAGCTGCCGAGTGACGATGCAACATCTAGGTGAATGGCGATGCGCGGAGTACAGTGACGGCGCGTGGAACTGCCGAGTGACGATGGAGCGTCTGGCTGAATGGCTATGGGCAGAGCTGCCGAGTGATGACGACGCGTCCAGTAGAGTTACGGCAAGCGGAACTGCCGAGTGACGATGGAGCGTCTGGCTGAATGGCGACGCGTGGAGCTGCCGAGTTATGACGATGCTTCGAGTAGTCTTACGGCACGCGGAACTGCCGAGTGATGATGGAGCGTCTGGTGAATGGCAATTCGCGGAGCTGCCGAGTGATGATTACGCGTCAAGTAGAGTGACGGTGCACGGAGCTGCCGAGTGACGATGGAGCGTATGGCGGAATGGCGACGCGTGGAGCTGCCGAGTGATGATGACGCGTCCAGTAGAGTGACAGCGCGCGGAGCTGCCGAGTGACGATAGAGCGTCTGGATGAATGGCGATGCGCGGGGCCGTCGAGTGATGACGACGCGTCGAGTAGAGTGACGTCGCGCGGAGCTGCCGAGTGATGATGGAGTGTCTGGATGAATGGCGACGTGCGGAGCTGCCGAGTGATGACGACGCATCCAGTAGAGTGACGGCACGAGGAGCTGCCGAGTGATGATGTAGCGTCTGGCTGAATGGCGATGCGCGGAGCTGCCGAGTGATGACTTCGCTTCTAGTAGAGTGACAGCGTGCGGAGCTGCCGAGTGACGATGGAGCGTTTGGGTGAATGGCGATGCACGGAGCTGCCGAGTGATGACGACGCGTCGAGTAGATTGACGGCGCGCGGAGCTGCCGAGTGACGATGGAGCATCTCACTGAATGGCGATGCGCGGAGCTGCCAAGTGATGACGACGCGTCCAGTAGAGTGACGGCGCACGGAGCTGCCGAGTGACGATGGAGCGTCTGGCTGAATGGCGATGCGCGGAGCTGCCGAGTGATGACGACGCGTCCAGTAGAGTGACAGCGCACGGAGCTACCGAGTGACCATGGAGCGTCTGGCTGAATGGCGATGCGCGGAGCTGTTGAGTGATGACGACGCGCCCGGTAGAGTGACGGCGCGCGGAGGTGCCGAGTGATGATGGAGCGTCCGGCTGAATGGCGATGCGCGGAGCTGCCGGGTGATGACGACGCGTCCAGTAGAGTGATGGCGCGCGGAGCTGCCGAGTGACGATGGAGCGTCTGGGTGAATGGCGATGCGCGGAGTAGAGTGATGGCGCGTGGAGCTACCGAATGATGATGGAGTGTCTGGCTGAATGGCGACGAGCGGAGCTGCCGAGTGATGACGACGCTTCCAGTAAAGTTACGGCACGCGGAACTGCCGAGTGACGATGTAGCGTCTGGGTGAATGGCGATGCGCGGAGCTGCCGAGTGATGATTACCCATCATGTAGAGTGACGGCGCGTGGAGCTGCCGAGTGACGATGGAGCGTATGACGGAATCACGACGCGTGGAGCTGCCGAGTGATGAGGACCTGTCCAGTAGAGTGACGGCGCGCGGAGCTGCTGAGTTACGATGGAGCGTCTGGCTGAATGGCGATGGGCGGAGCTGCCGAGTGATGATGACGCGTCCAGTAGAGTGACGGCGCGCGGAGCTACGGAGTGTCCATGGAGCGTCTGGCTGAATGGCGATGCGCGGAGCTGTTGAGTGATGACGACGCGCCTAGTAGAGTGACGGCGCGTGGAGCTGCCAAGTGACGATGGAGCGTCCGGCTGAATGGCGATGCGCGGATCTGCCGGGTGATGACGACGCGTCAAGTAGAGTGATGGCACGCGGAGGTGCCGAGTGACGATGGAGCATCTAGGTGAATGGCGATGCGCGGAGTAGAGTGACGGCGCGTGGAACTGCCGAGTGACGATGGAGCGTCTGGCTGAATGGCTATGCGCGGAGCTGCCGAGTGATGAGGACTCGTCCAGTAGAGTGACGGCGCGCGGAGCTACCGAGTGATGATGGAGGGTCTGGCTGAATGGCGACGCGCGGAGCTGCCGAGTGATGACGATGCTTCGAGTAGATTTACGGCACGCGGAACTGCCGAGTGATGATGGAGCGTCTGGTGAATGGCGATTCGCGGAGCTGCCGAGTGATGATTACGCGTCAAGTAGAGTGACGGTGCACGGAGCTGCCGAGTGACGATGGAGCGTATGGCGGAATGGCGATGCACGGAGCTGCCGAGTGATGACGTCGCGTCCAGTTGAGTGACGGTGCGTGGAGCTGCCGAGTGATGATTACGTGTCCAGTAGAGTGTCGGCGCGCAGAGCTGCCGAGTGACGATAGAGCGTCTGGATGAATGGCGACGCGGGGAGCTGCCGAGTGATGACGACGCATCCAGTAGAGTGACGGCACGAGGAGCTGCCGAGTGATGATGGAGCGCCTGGCTGAATGGCGATGCGCGGAGCTGCCGAGTGATGACGACGCTTCTAGTAGAGTGATAGCGTGCGGAGCTGCCGAGTGACGATGGAGCGTTTGTGTGAATGGCGATGCACGGAGCTGCCGAGTGATGACGACGCGTCGAGTAGATTGACGGCGCGTGGAGCTGCCAAGTGACGATGGAGCATCTCACTGAATGGCGATGCGCGGAGCTGCCGAGTGATGACGACGCGTCCAGTAGAGTGACGGCGCACGGAGCTGCCGAGTGACAATGGAGCGTCTGGCTGAATAGCGATGCGCGGAGCTGCCGAGTGATGACGATGCGTCCAGTAGAGTGACAGCGCACGGAGCTACCGAGTGCATGGAGCGTCTGGCTGAATGGCGATGCGCGGAGCTGTTGAGTGATGACGACGCGTCCGGTAGAGTGACGGCGCGCGGAGCTGCCGAGTGATGATGGAGCGTCCGGCTGAATGGCGATGCGCGGAGCTGCCGGGTGATGACGACGCGACCAGTAGAGTGATGGCGCGCGGAGCTGCCGAGTGACGATGGAGCGTCTGGGTGAATGGCGATGCGCGGAGTAGAGTGACGGTGCGTGGAGCTACCGAGTGATGATGGAGTGTCTGGCTTAATGGCGACGCGCGGAGCTGCCGAGTGATGACGATGCTTCGAGTAGATTTACGGCACGCGGAACTGCCGAGTGATGATGGAGCGTCTGGTGAATGGCGATTCGCGGAGCTGCCGAGTGATGATTACGCGTCAAGTAGAGTGACGGTGCACGGAGCTGCCGAGTGACGATGGAGCGTATGGCGGAATGGCGACGCGTGGAGCTGCCGAGTGATGATGACGTGTCCAGTAGAGTGTCGACGCGCAGAGCTGCCGAGTGACGATAGAGCGTCTGGATGAATGGCGACGCGGGGAGCTGCCGAGTGATGACGACGCATCCAGTAGAGTGACGGCACGAGGAGCTGCCGAGTGATGATGGAGCGTCTGGCTGAATGGCGATGCGCGGAGCTGCCGAGTGATGACGACGCTTCTAGTAGAGTGATAGCGTGCGGAGCTGCCGAGTGACGATGGAGCGTTTGGGAGAATGGCGATGCACGGAGCTGCCGAGTGATGACGACGCGTCGAGTAGATTGACGGCGCGTGGAGCTGCCAAGTGACGATGGAGCATCTCACTGAATGGCGATGCGCGGAGCTGCCGAGTGATGACGACGCGAACAGTAGAGTGACGGCGCACGGAGCTGCCGAGTGACAATGGAGCGTCTGGCTGAATAGCGATGCGCGGAGCTGCCGAGTGATGACGATGCGTCCAGTAGAGTGACAGCGCACGGAGCTACCGAGTGCATGGAGCGTCTGGCTGAATGGCGATGCGCGGAGCTGTTGAGTGATGACGACGCGTCCGGTAGAGTGACGGCGCGCGGAGCTGCCAAGTGATGATGGAGCGTCCTGCTGAATGGCGATGCGCGGAGCTGCCGGGTGATGACGACGCGACCAGTAGAGTGATGGCGCGCGGAGCTGCCGAGTGACGATGGAGCGTCTGGGTGAATGGCGATGCGCGGAGTAGAGTGACGGTGTGTGGAGCTACCGAGTGATGATGGAGTGTCTGGCTTAATGGCGATGCGCGGAGCTGCCGAGTGATTACGACGCTTCCAGTAGAGTTACGGCACGCGGAACTGCCGAGTGACGATGGAGCGTCTGGGTGAATGGTGATACGCGGAGCTGCCGAGTGATGATTACCCGTCAAGTAGAGTGACGGCGCGTGGAGCTGCCGAGTGACGATGGAGCATATGACGGAATGACGACGCGTGGAGCTGCCAAGTGATGAGGACGCGTCCAGTAGAGTGACGGCGCGCGGAGCTGCTGAGTGACGATGGAGCGTGTGGATGAATGGCGATGCGCGGGGCTGTCGAGTGATGACGACGCGTCGAGTAGAGTGACGACGCGCGGAGCTGCCGAGTGATCATGGAGTGTCTGGCTGAATGGCGACGCGCGGAGCTGCCGAGTGATGACGATGCGTCCAGTAGTGTGACGGCACGCGGAGCTGCCGAGTGATGATGGAGCGTCTAGTTGAATGGCGATGCGCGGAGCTGCCGAGTGATGACGACGCTTCTAGTAGAGTGACAACATGCGGAGCTGCCGAGTGACGATGGAGCGTTTGGGTGAATGGCGATGCGCGGAGCTGCCGAGTGATGACGACGCGTCGAGTAGATTGATGGCGCGCGGAGCTGTCGAGTGATGATGGAGCATCTCGCTGTATGGCGATGCGCGGAGCTCCGAGTGAAGACGACGCGTCCAGTAGAGTGACGGTGCACGTAGCTGCCGAGTGACGATGGAGAGTCTGGCTGAATGGCGATGCGCGGAGCTGCCGAGTGATGACGACGCGTCCAGTAGGGTGACGGCGCGCGGAGCTACCGAGTGACCATGGAGCGTCTGGCTGAATGGCGACGCGCGGAGCTGTTGAGTGATGACGACGCGCCCAGTAGAGCGACGGCGCGCGAAGCTGCCGAGTGACGATGGAGCGTCCGACTGAATGGCGATGCGCGAAGCTGCCGGGTGATGACGACGCGTCTAGTAGAGTGATGGCGCGCGGAGCTACCGAGTGACGATGGAGCGTCTGGGTGAATGGCGATGCGCGGAGTAGAGTGAGGGCACGTGGAGCTGCGGAGTGACGATGGAGCGTCTGGCTGAATGGCGATGTGCGGAGCTGCCGAGTGATGACTACTCGTCCAGTAGAGTGACGGCGCGCAGAGCTACCGAGTGCCATGGAGCGTCTGGCTGAATGGCGATGCGCGGAGCTGTTGAGTGATGACGACGCGCCCAGTAGAGTGACGGCGCGCGGAGCTGCCGAGTGACGATGGAGCGTCCGGCTGAATGGCGATGCGCGGAGCTGCCGGGTGATGACGACGCGTCCAGTAGAGTGAAGGCGCGCGGAGCTACCGAGTGACGATGGAGCGTCTGGGTGAATGGCGATGCGCGGAGTAGAGTGACGGCGCGTGGAGCTACCGAGTGATGATGGAGTGTCTGGCTGAATGGCGACGCGCGGAGCTGCCGAGTGATGACGACGCTTCCAGTAGAGTTACGGCACGCGGAACTGCCGAGTGACGATGGAGCGTCTGAGTGAATGGCGATGCACGGAGCTGCCGAGTGATGATTACCCGTCAAGTAGAGTGACGACGCGTGGAGCTGCCGAGTGACGATGGAGCGTATTTTGGAATGGCGACGCGTGGAGCTGCCGAGTGATGATGACGCGTCCAGTAGAGTGACGGCGCGCGGAGCTGCTGAGTAACGATGGAGCGTCTGGATGAATGGCGATGCGCGGGGCCGTCGAGTGATGACGACGCGTCGAGTAGAGTGACGGCGCGCGGAGCTGCCGAGTGATGATGGAGTGTCTGGCTGAATGGCGACGCGCGGAGCTGCCGAGTGATGACGACGCGTCCAGTAGTGTGACGGCACGCGGAGCTGCCGAGTGATGATGGAGCGTCTGGCTGAATGGCGATGCGCGGAGCTGCCGAGTGATGACGACGCTTCTAGTAGAGTGATAGCGTGCGGAGCTGCCGAGTGACGATGGAGCGTTTGGGTGAATGGCGATGCGCAGAGCTGCCGAGTGATGACGACGCGTCCAGTAGATTGACGGCGCGCGGAGTTGCCGAGTGACGATGGAGCATCTCGCTGAATGGCGATGCGCGGAGCTGCCGAGTGATGACGACGCGTCCAGTAGAGTGACGGCGCACGGAGCTGCCGAGTGACGATGGAGCGTCTGGCTGAATGGCGATGCGCGGAGCTGCCGAGTGATGACGACACGTCCAGTAGAGTGACGGCGCGCGGAGCTACCGAGTGACCATGGAGCGTCTGGCTGAATGGCGATGCGCGGAGCTGTTGACTGATGACGACGCGCCTAGTAGAGTGATGGCGCACGGAGCTACCGAGTGCATGGAGCGTCTGGCTGAATGGCGATGCGCGGAGCTGTTGAGTGATGACGACGCGTCCGGTAGAGTGACGGCGCGCGGAGCTGCCAAGTGATGATGGAGCGTCCTGCTGAATGGCGATGCGCGGAGCTGCCGGGTGATGACGACGCGACCAGTAGAGTGATGGCGCGCGGAGCTGCCGAGTGACGATGGAGCGTCTGGGTGAATGGCGATGCGCGGAGTAGAGTGACGGTGTGTGGAGCTACCGAGTGATGATGGAGTGTCTGGCTTAATGGCGATGCGCGGAGCTGCCGAGTGATTACGACGCTTCCAGTAGAGTTACGGCACGCGGAACTGCCGAGTGACGATGGAGCGTCTGGGTGAATGGTGATACGCGGAGCTGCCGAGTGATGATTACCCGTCAAGTAGAGTGACGGCGCGTGGAGCTGCCGAGTGACGATGGAGCATATGACGGAATGACGACGCGTGGAGCTGCCAAGTGATGAGGACGCGTCCAGTAGAGTGACGACGCGCGGAGCTGCTGAGTGACGATGGAGCGTGTGGATGAATGGCGATGCGCGGGGCTGTCGAGTGATGACGACGCGTCGAGTAGAGTGACGACGCGCGGAGCTGCCGAGTGATCATGGAGTGTCTGGCTGAATGGCGACGCGCGGAGCTGCCGAGTGATGACGATGCGTCCAGTAGTGTGACGGCACGCGGAGCTGCCGAGTGATGATGGAGCGTCTAGTTGAATGGCGATGCGCGGAGCTGCCGAGTGATGACGACGCTTCTAGTAGAGTGACAACATGCGGAGCTGCCGAGTGACGATGGAGCGTTTGGGTGAATGGCGATGCGCGGAGCTGCCGAGTGATGACGACGCGTCGAGTAGATTGATGGCGCGCGGAGCTGTCGAGTGACGATGGAGCATCTCGCTGTATGGCGATGCGCGGAGCTCCGAGTGAAGACGACGCGTCCAGTAGAGTGACGGTGCACGTAGCTGCCGAGTGACGATGGAGCGTCTGGCTGAATGGCGATGCGCGGAGCTGCCGAGTGATGACGACGCGTCCAGTAGGGTGACGGCGCGCGGAGCTACCGAGTGACCATGGAGCGTCTGGCTGAATGGCGATGCGCGGAGCTGTTGAGTGATGACGACGCGCCCAGTAGAGCGACGGCGCGCGAAGCTGCCGAGTGACGATGGAGCGTCCGACTGAATGGCGATGCGCGAAGCTGCCGGGTGATGACGACGCGTCTAGTAGAGTGATGGCGCGCGGAGCTACCGAGTGACGATGGAGCGTCTGGGTGAATGGCGATGCGCGGAGTAGAGTGAGGGCGCGTGGAGCTGCGGAGTGACGATGGAGCGTCTGGCTGAATGGCGATGTGCGGAGCTGCCGAGTGATGACTACTCGTCCAGTAGAGTGACGGCGCGCAGAGCTACCGAGTGCCATGGAGCGTCTGGCTGAATGGCGATGCGCGGAGCTGTTGAGTGATGACGACGCGCCCAGTAGAGTGACGGCGCGCGGAGCTGCCGAGTGACGATGGAGCGTCCGGCTGAATGGCGATGCGCGGAGCTGCCGGGTGATGACGACGCGTCCAGTAGAGTGAAGGCGCGCGGAGCTACCGAGTGACGATGGAGCGTCTGGGTGAATGGCGATGCGCGGAGTAGAGTGACGGCGCGTGGAGCTACCGAGTGATGATGGAGTGTCTGGCTGAATGGCGACGCGCGGAGCTGCCGAGTGATGACGACGCTTCCAGTAGAGTTACGGCACGCGGAACTGCCGAGTGACGATGGAGCGTCTGAGTGAATGGCGATGCACGGAGCTGCCGAGTGATGATTACCCGTCAAGTAGAGTGACGACGCGTGGAGCTGCCGAGTGACGATGGAGCGTATTTTGGAATGGCGACGCGTGGAGCTGCCGAGTGATGATGACGCGTCCAGTAGAGTGACGGCGCGCGGAGCTGCTGAGTAACGATGGAGCGTCTGGATGAATGGCGATGCGCGGGGCCGTCGAGTGATGACGACGCGTCGAGTAGAGTGACGGCGCGCGGAGCTGCCGAGTGATGATGGAGTGTCTGGCTGAATGGCGACGCGCGGAGCTGCCGAGTGATGACGACGCGTCCAGTAGTGTGACGGCACGCGGAGCTGCCGAGTGATGATGGAGCGTCTGGCTGAATGGCGATGCGCGGAGCTGCCGAGTGATGACGACGCTTCTAGTAGAGTGATAGCGTGCGGAGCTGCCGAGTGACGATGGAGCGTTTGGGTGAATGGCGATGCGCAGAGCTGCCGAGTGATGACGACGCGTCCAGTAGATTGACGGCGCGCGGAGTTGCCGAGTGACGATGGAGCATCTCGCTGAATGGCGATGCGCGGAGCTGCCGAGTGATGACGACGCGTCCAGTAGAGTGACGGCGCACGGAGCTGCCGAGTGACGATGGAGCGTCTGGCTGAATGGCGATGCGCGGAGCTGCCGAGTGATGACGACACGTCCAGTAGAGTGACGGCGCGCGGAGCTACCGAGTGACCATGGAGCGTCTGGCTGAATGGCGATGCGCGGAGCTGTTGACTGATGACGACGCGCCTAGTAGAGTGATGGCGCGCGGAGCTGCCGTGTGACGATGGAACGTCCGGCTGAATGGCGATGCGCAGAGCTGCCGGGTGATGACGATGCGTCCAGTAGAGTGATGGCGCGCGGAGCTGCCGAGTGACGATGGAGCGTCTGGGTGAATGGCGATGCGCGGAGTAGAGTGACGGCGCATGGAGCTGCCGAGTGACGATGGAGCGTCTGGCTGAATGGCTATGCACGGAGCTGCCGAGTGATGACGACGCGTCCAGTAGAGTGACGGCGCGCGGAGCTACCGACTGATGATGGAGTGTCTGGCTGAATGGCGACGCGCGGAGCTGCCGAGTGATGACGACGCTTCGAGTAGAGTGACGGCACGCGGAACTACCGAGTGACGATGGAGCTTCTGGGTGAATGGCGATGCGCGGAGCTGCCGAGTGATGATTACGCTTCAAGTAGAGTGACGGCACGCGGAACTGCCGAGTGACGATGGAGCGTCTGGGTGAATCGCGCCGCGTGGAGCTGCCGAGTGATGATGACGCGTCCAGTAGAGTGAAGGCATGCGGAGCTGCCGAGTGACGATGGAGCGTCAGGATGAATGGCGATGCGCGGAGCTGTCGAGTGATGACGACGCGTCGAGTAGAATGACGGCGCGCGGAACTACCAAGTGATGATGGAGTGTCTGGCTGAATGGCGACGCGCCGAGCTGCCGAGTGATGACGACGCTTCCAGTAGAGTTACGGCACGTGGAACTGCCGAGTGACGATGGAGCGTCTGGGTGAATGGCGATGCACGGAGCTGCTGAGTGATGATTACCCGTCAAGTAGAGTGACGGCGCGTGGAGCTGCCGAGTGACGATGGAGCGTATGGCGGAATGGCGACACGTGGAGCTGCCGAGTGATGATGACGCGTCCAGTAGAGTGACGGCGCGCGGAGCTACCGAGTGACGATGGAGCGTCTGGATGAATGACGATGCGCGGGGCTGTCGAGTGATGACGACGCGTCGAGTAGAGTGACGGCGCACGGAGCTGCCGAGTGATGATGGAGTGTCTGGCTGAATGGCGACGTGCGGAGCTGCCGAGTGATGACGACGCATCTAGTAGAGTGACGGCACGCGGAGCTGCCGAGTGATGATGGAGCGTCTGGCTGAATGGCGATGCGCGGAGCTGCCGAGTGATGACGACGCTTCTAGTAGAGTGACAGCGTGTGGAGCTGCCGAGTGACGATGGAGCGTTTGGGTGAATGGCCATACGTGGAGCTGCCGAGTGATGAGGACGCGTCGAGTAGATTGACGGCGCGCAGAGCTGCCGAGTGACGATGGAGCATCTCGCTGAATGGCGATGCACGGAGCTGGCGAGTGATGACGACGCGTCCAGTAGAGTGACGGCGCACGGAGCTGTCGAGTGACGATGGAGCGTCTGGCTGAATGGCGGTGGGCGGAGCTGCCGAGTGATGATGACGCATCCAGTAGAGTGACGGCGTGCGGAGCTACCGCGTGTCCATGGAGCGTCTGGCTGAATGGCGATGCGCGGAGCTGTTGAGTGATGACGACGCGCCTAGTAGAGTGACGGCGCGCGGAGCTGCCAAGTGACGATGGAGCGTCCGGCTGAATGGCGATGCGCGGAGCTGCTGGGTGATGATGACGCGTCAAGTAGAGTGATGGCACGCGGAGCTGCCGAGTGACGATGGAGCGTCTAGGTGAATGGCGATGCGCGGAGTAGAGTGACGGCGCGTGGAACTGCCGAGTGACGATGGAGCGTCTGGCTGAATGGCTATGCGCGGAGCTGCCGAGTGATGACGACGCGTCCAGTAGAGTGACGGCGCGCGGAGCTACCGAGTGATGATGGAGGGTCTGGCTGAATGGCGACGGGCGGAGCTGCCAAGTGATGACGATGCTTCGAGTAGAGTTACGGCACGCGGAACTGCCGAGTGATGATGGAGCATCTGGTGAATGGTGATTCGCGGAGCTGCCGAGTGATGATTACGCGTCAAGTAGAGTGACGGTGCACGGAGCTGCCGAGTGAAGATGGAGCATATGGCAGAATGGTGACGCGTGGAGCTGCCGAGTGATGATGACGCGTCCAGTAGAGTGACGGCGCGCGGAGCTGCCGAGTGACGTTAGAGCGTTGGATGAATGGCGATGCGCGGGGCCGTCGAGTGATGACGACGCGTCGAGTAGAGTGATGTCGCGCGGAGCTGCCGAGTGATGATGGAGTGTCTGGCTGAATGGCGACGCGCGGAGCTGTCGAGTGATGACGACGCATCCAGCAGAGTGACGGCACGAGGAGCTGCCGAGTGATGATGGACCGTCTGGCTGAATGGCGATGCGCGGAGCTGCCGAGTGATGACAACGCTCCTAGTAGAGTGACAGCGTGCGGAGCTGCCGAGTGACGATGGAGCGTTTGGGTGAATGGCGATGCACAGAGCTGCCGAGTGATGACGACGCGTCGAGTAGATTGACGGCGCGCGGAGCTGCCGAGTGACGATGGAGCATCTCACTGAATGGAGATGCGCGGAGCTGCCGAGTGATGACGACGCGTCCAGTAGAGTGACGGTGCACGGAGCTGCCGAGTGACGATGGAGCGTCTGGCTGAATGGCGATGCGTGGAGCTGCCGAGTGATGACGACGCGTCCAGTAGAGTGACAGCGCACGGAGCTACCGAGTGACCATGGAGCGTCTGGCTAAATGGCAATGCACGGAGCTGTTGAGTGATGACGACGCGCCCGGTAGAGTGACGGCGCGCGGAGCTGCCGAGCGATGATGGAGCGTCCGGCTGAATGGCGATGCGCGGAGCTGCCGGGTGATGACGACGCGTCCAGTAGAGTGATGGCGCGCGGAGCTGCCGAGAGACGATGGAGCGTCTGGGTGAATGGCGATGCGCGGAGTAGAGTGACGGTGCGTGGAGCTACCGAGTGATGATGGAGTGTCTGGCTGAATGGCGACGCGCGGAGCTACCGAGTGATGACGACGCTTCCAGTAGAGTTACGGCACGCAGAACTACCGAGTGACGATGGAGCGTCTGGGTGAATGGCGATGCGCGGAGCTGCCGAGTGATGATTACCCGTCAAGTAGAGTGACGGCGCATGGAGCTGCCGAGTGACGAGGACGCGTCCAGTAGAGAGACGGCGCGCGGAGCTGCCGAGTAACGATGGTGCGTCTGGATGAATGGCGATGCACGGGGCTGTCGAGTGATGACGACGCGTCGAGTAGAGTGACGACGCGCGGAGCTGCCGAGTGATGATGGAGTGTCTGGCTGAATGGCGACGCACGGGGCTGTCGAGTGATGACGACGCGTCGAGTAGAGTTACGGCACGCGGAACTGTCGAGTGACGATGGAGCGTCTGGGTGAATGGCGATGCGTGGAGCTGCCGAGTGATGATTACCCGTCAAGTAGAGTGACGGAGCGTGGAGCTTCCGAGTGACGATGGAGCGTATGACGGAATGACGACGCGTGGAGCTGCTGAGTGATGATTACGCTTCAAGTAGAGTGACGGCACGCGGAACTGCCGAGTGACGATGGAGCGTCTGGGTGAATCGCGCCGCGTGGAGCTGCCGAGTGATGATGACGCGTCCAGTAGAGTGAAGGCATGCGGAGCTGCCGAGTGACGATGGAGCGTCTGGATGAATGGCGATGCGCGGAGCTATCGAGTGATGACGACGCGTCGAGTAGAGTGACGACGCGCGGAGCTACCGAGTTATGATGGAGTGTCTGGCTTAATGGCGACGCGCCGAGCTGCCGAGTGATGACGACGCTTCTAGTAGAGTTACGGCACGCGGAACTGCCGAGTGACGATGGAGCGTCTAGGTGAATGGCGATGCGCGGAGCTGCGGAGTGATGATTACCCGTCAAGTAGAGTGACGGCGCGTGGAGCTGCCGAGTGACGATGGAGCGTATGGCGGAATGGCGACACGTGGAGCTGCCGAGTGATGATGACGCGTCCAGTAGAGTGACGGCGCGCGGAGCTGCCGAGTGACGATGGAGCGTCTGGATGAATGGCGATGCGCGGGGTTGTCGAGTGATGACGACGCGTCGAGTAGAGTGACGGCGCGCGGAGCTGCCGAGTGATGATGTAGTGTCTGGCTGAATGGCGACGTGCGGAGCTGCCGAGTGATGACGACGCATCCAGTAGAGTGACGGCATGCGGAGCTGCCGAGTGATGATGGAGCGTTTGGCTGACTGGCGATGCGCGGAGCTGCCGAGTGATGACGACGCTTCTAGTAGAGTGACAGCGTGTAGAGCTGCCGAGTGACGATGGAGCGTTTGGGTGAATTGCCATGCGTGGAGCTGCCGAGTGATACGACGCGTCGAGTAGATTGACGGCGCGCGGAGCTGCCGAGTGACGATGGAGCATCTCGCTGAATGGCGATGCACGGAGCTGCCGAGTAATGACGACGCGTCCAGTAGAGTGACGGCGCACGGAGCTGTCGAGTGACGATGGAGCGTCTAGCTGAATGGCGGTGGGCGGAGCTGCCAAGTGATGATGACGCGTCCAGTAGAGTGACGGCGCGCAGAGCTACCGTGTGTCCACGGAGAGTCTGGCTGAATGGCGATGCGCGGAGCTGCCGGGTGATGACGATGCGTCAAGTAGAGTGATGCCACGCGGAGCTGCCGAGTGACGATGGAGCGTCTTGGTGAATGGCGATGCGCGGAGTAGAGTGACGGCGCGTGGAACTGCCGAGTGACGATGGAGCGTCTGGCTGAATGGCTATGTGCGGAGCTGCCGAGTGATGACGACGCGTCCAGTAGAGTGACGGCGCGCGGAGCTACCGAGTGATGATGGAGGGTCTGGCTGAATGGCGACGCGCGGAGCTGCCGAGTGATGACGATGCTTCGAGAAGAGTTGCGGCACGCGGAACTACCGAGTGATGATGGAGCGTCTGGTGAATGGCGATTCGCGGAGCTGCCGAGTGATGCTTACGCGTCAAGTAGAGTGACGGTGCACAGAGCTGCCGAGTGAAGATGCAGCGTATGGCGGAATGGTGACGCGTGGAGCTGCCGAGTGATGATGACGCGTCCAGTAGAGTGACGGCGCGCGGAGCTGCCGAGTGACGTTAGAGCGTCTCGATGAATGGCGATGCGCGGGGCCGTCGAGTGATGACGACGCGTCAAGTAGAGTGACGTCGCGCGGAGCTGCCGAGTGATGATGGAGTGTCTGGCTGAATGGCGACGCGAGGAGCTGCCGAGTGATGACGAAGCATCCAGTAGAGTGACGGCACGAGGAGGTGCCGAGTGATGATGGAGCGTCTGGCTGAATGGCGATGCGCGGAGCTGCCGTGCGACGATGGAGTGTTTGGGTGAATGGCGATGCACGGAGCTGCCGAGTGATGACGACGCGTCGAGTAGATTGACGGCGCGCGGAGCTGCCGAGTGACGATGGAGCATCTCACTGAATGGCGATGCGCGGAGCTGCCGAGTGATGACGACGCGTCCAGTAGAGTGACGGCGCACGGAGCTGCCGAGTGACGATGGACCGTCTGGCTGAATGGCGATGCGCAGAGCTGCCGGAAGATGACGACGCGTCCAGTAGAGTGACAGCGCAGGGAGCTACCGAGTGACCATGGAGCGTCTGGCTGAATGGCGATGCACGGAGCTGTTGAGTGATGACGACGCGCCCGGTAGAGTGACGGCGCGCGGAGCTGCCGAGTGATGATGGAGCGTCCGGCTGAATGGCGATGCGCGGAGCTGCCGGGAGATGACGACGCGTCCAGTAGAGTGATGGCGAGCGGAGCTGCCGAGTGACGATGGAGCGTCTGGGTGAATGGCGATGCGCGGAGTAGAGTGACGGTGCATGGAGCTACCGAGTGATGATGGAGTGTCTGGCTGAATGGCGACGCGCGGAGCTACCGAGTGATGACGACGCTTCCTGTAGAGTTACGGCACGCGGAACTGCCGAGTGACGATGGAGCGTCTGGGTGAATGGCGATGCGTGGAGCTGCCGAGTGATGATTACCCGTCAAGTAGAGTGACGGCGCGTGGAGCTGCCGAGTGACGATGGAGCGTATGACGGAATGACGATGCGTGGAGCTGCCGAGTGATGAGGACGCGTCCAGTAGAGTGACGGCGCGCGGAGCTGCTGGGTAACGATGGTGCGTCTGGATGAATGGCGATGCGCGGGGCTGTCGAGTGATGACGACGCATCGAGTAGAGTGACGGCGCGCGGAGCTGCCGAGTGATGATGGAGTGTCTGGCTGAATGGCGACGCGCGGAGCTGCCGAGTGATGACGACGCGTCCGGTAGTGTGACGGCACGCGGAGCTGCCGAGTGATGATGGAGCGTCTGGTTGAATGGCGATGGGCGGAGTTGCCGAGTGATGACGACGCTTCTAGTACAGTGACAGCGTGCGGAGCTGCCGAGTGATGACGACGCATCCAGTAGAGTGACGGCACGCGGAGCTGCCGAGTGATGATGGAGCGTCTGGTTGAATGGCGATGGGCGGAGTTGCCGAGTGATGACGATGCTTCTAGTACAGTGACAGCGTGCGGAGCTGCCGAGTGACGATGGAGCGTTTGGGTGAATGGCGATGCGCGGAGCTGCCGAGTGATGACGACGCGTCGAGTAGATTGACGACGCGCGGAGCTGCCGAGTGACGATGGAGCATCTCGCTGAATTGCGATGCGCGGAGCTGCCGGCTGATGACGACGCGTCCAGTAGAGTGACGGCGCACGTAGCTGCCGAGTGACGATGGAACGTCTAGCTGAATGGCGATGCGCGGAGCTGCCGAGTGATGACGACGCGTCCAGTAGAGTGACGGCGCGCGGAGCTACCGAGTGACCATGGAGCTTCTGGCTGAATGGCGATGCGCGGAGCTGTCGAGTGCTGATGGAGCATCTGGTTGAATGGCGATGGGCGGAGTTGCCGAGTGATGACGACGCTTCTAGTAGAGTGACAGCGTGCGGAGCTGCCGAGTGACGATGGAGCGTTTGGGTGAATGGCGATGCGCGGAGCTGCCGAGTGATGACGACGCGTCGAGTAGATTGACGAAGCACGGAGCTGCCGAGTGACGATGGAGCATCTCGCTGAATTGCGATGCGCGGAGCTGCCGACTGATGACGACGCGTCCAGTAGAGTGACGGCGCACGTAGCTGCCGAGTGACGATGGAGCGTCTGGCTGAATGGCGATGCGCGGAGCTGCCGAGTGATGACGACGCGTCCAGTAGAGTGACGGCGTGCGGACCTACCGAGTGACCATGGAGCGTCTAGCTGAATGGCGATGCGCGGAGCTGTTGAGTGATGACGACGCGCCCAGTAGAGTGACGGCGCGCGGAGCTGCCGAGTGACGATGGAGCGTCCAGCTGAATGGCGATGCGCGGAGCTGCCGGGTGATGACGACGCGTCCAGTAGAGTGATGGCGCGCGGAGCTAACGAGTGACGATGGAGCGTCTGGGTGAATGGCGATGCGCGGAGTAGAGTGACGGCGCGTGGAGCTGCCGAGTGACGATGGAGCGTCTGGCTGAATGGCGATGCGCGGAGCTGCCGAGTGATGACGACACGTCCAGTAGAGTGATGGCGCGCAGAGCTACCGAGTGACCATGGAGCGTCTGGCTGAATGGCGATGCGCGGAGCTGTTGAGTGATGACGACGCGGCCAGTAGAGTGACGGCGCGCGGAGCTGCCGAGTGACGATGAAGCGTCCGGCTGAATGGCGATGCGCGGAGCTGCCGGGTGATGACGACGCGTCCAGTAGAGTGATGGCGCGCGGAGCTACCGAGTGACGATGGAGCGTCTGGGTGAATGGCGATGCGCAGAGTAGAGTGACGGCGCGTGGAGCTACCGAGTGATGATGGAGTGTCTGGCTGAATGGCGACGCGCGGAGCTACGGAGTGCTGACGACGCTTCCAGTAGAGTTACGGCACGCGGAACTGCCGAGTGACGATGGAGCGTCTGGGTGAATGGCGATGCGCGGAGCTGCCGAGTGACGATGGAGCGTTTGGGTGAATGGCGATGCGCAGACCTGCCGAGTGATGACGACGCGTTGAGTAGATTGACGGCGCGCGGAGCTGCCGAGTGACGATGGAGCATCTCGCTTAATGGCGATGCGCGGAGCTGCCGAGTGATGACGACACGTCCAGTAGAGTGACGGCGCACGGAGCTGCCGAGTGACGATGGAGCGTCTGGCTGAATGGCGATGCGCGGAGCTGCCGAGTGATGACGACGCGTCCAGTAGAGTGACGGCGCACGTAGCTGCCGAGTGACGATGGAGCGTCTGGCTGAATGGCGATGCGCGGAGCTGCAGAGTGATGACGACGCGTCCAGTAGAGTGACGGCGCGCGGAGCTACCGAGTGACCATGGAGCGTCTGGCTGAATGGCGATGCGCGGAGCTGTTGAGTGATGACGACGCGCCCAGTAGAGTGACGGCGCGCGGAGCTGCCGAGTGACGATGGAGCGTCCGGCTGAATGGCGATGCGCGGAGCTGCCGGGTGATGACGACGTGTCCAGTAGAGTGATGGCGCGCGGAGCTAACGAGTGACGATGGAGCGTCTGGGTGAATGGCGATGCGCGGAGTAGAGTGACGGCGCGTGGAGCTGCCGAGTGACGATGGAGGGTCTGGCTGAATGGCGATGCGCGGAGCTGCCGAGTGATGACGACACGTCCAGTAGAGTGATGGCGCGCAGAGCTACCGAGTGACCATGGAGCGTCTGGCTGAATGGCGATGCGCGGAGCTGTTGAGTGATGACGACGCGGCCAATAGAGTGACGGCGCACGGAGCTGCCGAGTGACGATGGAGCGTCCGGCTGAATGGTGATGCGCGGAGCTGCCGGGTGATGAAGACGCGTCCAGTAGAGTGATGGCGCGCGGAGCTACCGAGTGATGATGGAGCGTCTGGGTGAATGGCGATGCGCGGAGTAGAGTGACGGCGCGTGGAGCTACCGAGTGATGATGGAGTGTCTAGCTGAATGGCGACGCGCGGAGCTACGGAGTGATGACGACGCTTCCAGTAGAGTTACGGCACGCGGAACTGCCGAGTGACGATGGAGCGTCTGGGTGAATGGCGATGCGCGGAGCTGCCGAGTGATGATTACCCGTCAAGTAGAGTGACAGCGCGTGGAGCTGCCGAGTGACGATGGAGCGTATGATGGAATGGCGACGCGTGGAGCTGCCGAGTGATGATGACGCGTCCAGTGGAGTGACGGCGCGCGGAGCTGCTGAGTGACGATGGAGCGTCTGGATGAATGGCGATGCGCGGGGCTGTCGAGTGATGACGACGCGTCGAGCAGATTGACGGCGCGCGGAGGTGACGAGTGAAGACGACGCGTCCAGTAGTGTGACGACACGCGGAGCTGCCGAGTGATGATGGAGCGTCTGGCTGAATGGCGATGCGCGGAGCTGCCGAGTGACGATGGAGCGTTTGGGTGAATGGCGATGCGCAGACCTGCCGAGTGATGACGACGCGTTGAGTAGATTGACGGCGCGCGGAGCTGCCGAGTGACGATGGAGCATCTCGCTTAATGGCGATGCGCGGAGCTGCCGAGTGATGACGACACGTCCTGTAGAGTGACGGCGCACGGAACTGCCGAGTGACGATGGAGCGTCTGGCTGAATGGCGATGCGCGGAGCTGCCGAGTGATGACAACGCGTCCAGTAGAGTGACGGCGTGCGGAGCTACCGAGTGACCATGGAGCGTCTAGCTGAATGGCGATGCGCGGAGCTGTTGAGTGATGACGACGCGCCCAGTAGAGTGACGGCGCGCGGAGCTGCCGAATGACGATGGAGCGTCTGGGTGAATGGCGATGCGCTGAGTAGAGTGACGGCGCGTGGAGCTGCCGAGTGACGATGGAGCGTCTGGCTGAATGGCTATGCGCGGAGCTGCCGAGTGATGACGACGCGTCCAGTAGAGTGACGGCGGGCGGAGCTACCGAGTGATGATGGAGTGTCTGGCTGAATGGCGACGCACGGAGCTGCCGAGTGATGACGACGCTTCGAGTAGAGTTACGGCACGCGGAACTGCCGAGTGACGATGGAGCTTCTGGGTGAATGGCGATGCGCGGAGCTGCCGAGTGATGATTACACGTCAAGTAGAGTGACGGCGCGTGGAGGTGCCGAGTGACGATGGAGCGTATGGCGGAATGGCGACGCGTGGAGCTGCCGAGTGATGATGACGCGTCCAGTAAAGTGAAGGCGCATGGAGCTGCCGAGTGACGATGGAGCATCTGGATGAATGGCGATGCGCGGGGCTGTCGAGTGATGACGACGCGTCGAGTAGAGTGACGTCGCGCGGAGCTGCCGGGTGACCATGGAGCGTCTGGCTGAATGGCGATGCGCGAAGCTGTTGAGTGATGACGACGCGCCCAGTAGAGTGACGGCACGCGGAGCTGCCGAGTGATGATGGAGCATCTGGCTGAGTGGCGATGCGCGGAGCTGTCGAGTGATGACGACGCTTCTAGTAGAGTGACGGCGTGCGGAGCTGCCGAGTGACGATGGAGCGTTTGGGTGAATGGTGATGCACGGAGCTGCCGAGTGATGACGACGCGTCGAGTAGATTGACGGCGCGCGGAGCTGCCGAGTGACGATGGAGCATCTCGCTGAATGGCGATGCGCAGAGCTGCCGAGTGATGACGACGCGTCTAGTAGAGTGACGGCGCACGGAGCTGCCGAGTGACGATGGAGCGTCTTGCTGAATGGCGATGCGCGGAGCTGCCGAGTGATGACGACGCGTCCAGTAGAGTGACGGTGCGCGGAGCTATCGAGTGACCATGGAGCGTCTGGCTGAATGGCGATGCGCGGAGCTGTTGAGTGACGACGACGCGCCCAGTAGAGTGACGGCGCGCGGAGCTGCCGAGTGACGATGGAGCATCCGGCTAAATGGCGATGCGCGGAGCTGCCGGGTGATGATGACGCGTCAAGTAGAGTGATGGCACGCGGAGCTGCCGAGTGACGATGGAGCGTCTAGGTGAATGGCGATGCGCGGAGTAGAGTGACGGCGCGTGGAACTGCCGAGTGACGATGGAGCGTCTGGCTGAATGGCTATGCGCGGAGCTGCCGAGTGATGACGACGCGTCCAGTAGAGTGACGGCGCGCGGAGCTACCGAGTGATGATGGAGGGTCTGGCTGAATGGCGACGCACGGAGCTGCCGAGTGATGACGATGCTTCGAGTAGAGTTACGGCACGCGGAACTGCCGAGTGATGATGGAGCAACTGGTGAATGGCGATTCGCGGAGCTGCCGAGTGATGATTACGCGTCAAGTAGAGTGACGGTGCACGGAGGTGCCGAGTGAAGATGGAGCGTATGGCCGAATGGTGACGCGTGGAGCTGCCGAGTGATGATGACGCGTCCAGTAGAGGGACGGCGCGCGGAGTTGCCGAGTGACGTTAGAGCGTTGGATGAATGGCGATGCGCGGGGCCGTCGAGTGATGACGACGCGTCAAGTAGAGTGACATCGCGCGGAGCTGCCGAGTGATGATGGAGTGTCTGGTTGAATGGCGACGTGCGGAGCTGCCGAGTGATGACGACGCATCCAGTAGAGTGACGGCACGCGGAGCTGCCGAGTGATGATGGAGCGTCTAGCTGAATGGCGATGCGCGGAGCTGCCGAGTGATGACGACGCTTCTAGTAGAGTGACAGCGTGTGGAGCTGCCGAGTGACGATGGAGCGTTTGGGTGAATGGCCATGCGTGGAGCTGCCGAGTGATGACGACGCGTCGAGTAGATTGACGGCGCGCGGAGCTGCCGAGTGACGATGGAGCATCTCGCTGAATGGCGATGCATGGAGCTGCCGAGTGATGACGACGCGTCCAGTAGAGTGACGGCGCACGGAGCTATCGAGTGACGATGGAGCGTCTGGCTGAATGGCGGTGGGCGGAGCTGCCGAGTGATGATGACGCGTCCAGTAGAGTGACGGCGCGTGGAGCTACCGCGTGTCCACGGAGCGTCTGGCTGAATGGCGATGCGCGGAGCTGTTGAGTGATGACGACGCGCCTAGTAGAGTGACGACGCGCGGAGCTGCCAAGTGACGATGGAGCGTCCGGCTGAATGGCGATGCGCGGAGCTGCCGGGTGATGACGACGCGTCAAGTAGAGTGATGGCACGCGGAGCTGCCGAGTGACGATGGAGCGTCTAGGTGAATGGCGATGCGCGGAGTAGAGTGACGGCGCGTGGAACTGCCGAGTGACGATGGAGCGTCTGGCTGAATGGCTATGCGCGGAGCTGCCGAGTGATGACGACGCGTCCAGTAGAGTGACGGCGCGCGGAGCTACCGAGTGATGATGGAGGGTCTGGCTGAATGGCGACGCGCGGAGCTGCCGAGTGATGACGATGCTTTGAGAAGAGTTACGGCACGCGGAACTGCCGAGTGATGATGGAGCGTCTGGTGAATGGCGATTCGCGGAGCTGCCGAGTGATGATTACGCGTCAAGTAGAGTGACGGTGCACGGAGCTGCCGAGTGAAGATGGAGCGTATGGCGGAATGGTGACGCGTGGAGCTGCCGAGTGATGATGACGCGTCCAGTAGAGTGACGGCACGCGGAGCTGCCGAGTGACGTTAGAGCGTCTGGATGAATGGTGATGCGTGGGGCCGTCGAGTGATGACGACGCGTCGAGTAGAGTGACGTCGCGCCGAGCTGCCGAGTGACGATGGAGCATCTCGCTTAATGGCGATGCGCGGAGCTGCCGAGTGATGACGACACGTCCTGTAGAGTGACGGCGCACGGAACTGCCGAGTGACGATGGAGCGTCTGGCTGAATGGCGATGCGCGGAGCTGCCGAGTGATGACGACGCGTCCAGTAGAGTGACGGCGTGCGGAGCTACCGAGTGACCATGGAGCGTCTAGCTGAATGGCGACGCGCGGAGCTGTTGAGTGATGACGACGCGCCCAGTAGAGTGACGGCGCGCGGAGCTGCCGAATGACGATGGAGCGTCTGGGTGAATGGCGATGCGCTGAGTAGAGTGACGGCGCGTGGAGCTGCCGAGTGACGATGGAGCGTCTGGCTGAATGGCTATGCGCGGAGCTGCCGAGTGATGACGACGCGTCCAATAGAGTGACGGCGCGCGGAGCTACCGAGTGATGATGGAGTGTCTTGCTGAATGGCGACGCGCGGAGCTGCCGAGTGATGACGACGCTTCGAGTAGAGTTACGGCACGCGGAACTGCCGAGTGACGATGGAGCTTCTGGGTGAATGGCGATGCGCGGAGCTGCCGAGTGATGATTACACGTCAAGTAGAGTGACGGCGCGTGGAGGTGCCGAGTGACGATGGAGCGTATGGCGGAATGGCGACGCGTGGAGCTGCCGAGTGATGATGACGCGTCCAGTAAAGTGAAGGCGCATGGAGCTGCCGAGTGACGATGGAGCATCTGGATGAATGGCGATGCGCGGGGCTGTCGAGTGATGACGACGCGTCGAGTAGAGTGACGTCGCGCGGAGCTGCCGGGTGACCATGGAGCGTCTGGCTGAATGGCGATGCGCGAAGCTGTTGAGTGATGACGACGCGCCCAGTAGAGTGACGGCACGCGGAGCTGCCGAGTGATGATGGAGCATCTGGCTGAGTGGCGATGCGCGGAGCTGTCGAGTGATGACGACGCTTCTAGTAGAGTGACGGCGTGCGGCGCTGCCGAGTGACGATGGAGCGTTTGGGTGAATGGTGATGCACGGAGCTGCCGAGTGATGACGACGCGTCGAGTAGATTGACGGCGCGCGGAGCTGCCGAGTGACGATGGAGCATCTCGCTGAATGGCGATGCGCAGAGCTGCCGAGTGATGACGACGCGTCTAGTAGAGTGACGGCGCACGGAGCTGCCGAGTGACGATGGAGCGTCTTGCTGAATGGCGATGCGCGGAGCTGCCGAGTGATGACGACGCATCCAGTAGAGTGACGGTGCGCGGAGCTATCGAGTGACCATGGAGCGTCTGGCTGAATGGCGATGCGCGGAGCTGTTGAGTGACGACGACGCGCCCAGTAGAGTGACGGCGCGCGGAGCTGCCGAGTGACGATGGAGCATCCGACTAAATGGCGATGCGCGGAGCTGCCGGGTGATGATGACGCGTCAAGTAGAGTGATGGCACGCGGAGCTGCCGAGTGACGATGGAGCGTCTAGGTGAATGGCGATGCGCGGAGTAGAGTGACGGCGCGTGGAACTGCCGAGTGACGATGGAGCTTCTGGCTGAATGGCTATGCGCGGAGCTGCCGAGTGATGACGACGCGTCCAGTAGAGTGACGGCGCGCGGAGCTACCGAGTGATGATGGAGGGTCTGGCTGAATGGCGACGCACGGAGCTGCCGAGTGATGACGATGCTTCGAGTAGAGTTACGGCACGCGGAACTGCCGAGTGATGATGGAGCGTCTGGTGAATGGCGATTCGCGGAGCTGCCGAGTGATGATTACGCGTCAAGTAGAGTGACGGTGCACGGAGGTGCCGAGTGAAGATGGAGCGTATGGCCGAATGGTGACGCGTGGAGCTGCCGAATGATGATGACGCGTCCAGTAGAGGGACGGCGCGCGGAGTTGCCGAGTGACGTTAGAGCGTTGGATGAATGGCGATGCGTGGGGCCGTCGAGTGATGACGACGCGTCAAGTAGAGTGACATCGCGCGGAGCTGCCGAGTGATGATGGAGTGTCTGGTTGAATGGCGACGTGCGGAGCTGCCGAGTGATGACGACGCATCCAGTAGAGTGACGGCACGCGGAGCTGCCGAGTGATGATGGAGCGTCTAGCTGAATGGCGATGCGCGGAGCTGCCGAGTGATGACGACGCTTCTAGTAGAGTGACAGCGTGTGGAGCTGCCGAGTGACGATGGAGCGTTTGGGTGAATGGCCATGCGTGGAGCTGCCGAGTGATGACGACGCGTCGAGTAGATTGACGGCGCGCGGAGCTGCCGAGTGACGATGGAGCATCTCGCTGAATGGCGATGCATGGAGCTGCCGAGTGATGACGACGCGTCCAGTAGAGTGACGGCGCACGGAGCTATCGAGTGACGATGGAGCGTCTGGCTGAATGGCGGTGGGCGGAGCTGCCGAGTGATGATGACGCGTCCAGTAGAGTGACGGCGCGTGGAGCTACCGCGTGTCCACGGAGCGTCTGGCTGAATGGCGATGCGCGGAGCTGTTGAGTGATGACGACGCGCCTAGTAGAGTGACGACGCGCGGAGCTGCCAAGTGACGATGGAGCGTCCGGCTGAATGGCGATGCGCGGAGCTGCCGGGTGATGACGACGCGTCAAGTAGAGTGATGGCACGCGGAGCTGCCGAGTGACGATGGAGCGTCTAGGTGAATGGCGATGCGCGGAGTAGAGTGACGGCGCGTGGAACTGCCGAGTGACGATGGAGCGTCTGGCTGAATGGCTATGCGCGGAGCTGCCGAGTGATGACGACGCGTCCAGTAGAGTGACGGCGCGCGGAGCTACCGAGTGATGATGGAGGGTCTGGCTGAATGGCGACGCGCGGAGCTGCCGAGTGATGACGATGCTTTGAGAAGAGTTACGGCACGCGGAACTGCCGAGTGATGATGGAGCGTCTGGTGAATGGCGATTCGCGGAGCTGCCGAGTGATGATTACGCGTCAAGTAGAGTGACGGTGCACGGAGCTGCCGAGTGAAGATGGAGCGTATGGCGGAATGGTGACGCGTGGAGCTGCCGAGTGATGATGACGCGTCCAGTAGAGTGACGGCACGCGGAGCTGCCGAGTGACGTTAGAGCGTCTGGATGAATGGTGATGCGTGGGGCCGTCGAGTGATGACGACGCGTCGAGTAGAGTGACGTCGCGCCGAGCTGCCGAGTGACGATGGAGCATCTCGCTTAATGGCGATGCGCGGAGCTGCCGAGTGATGACGACACGTCCTGTAGAGTGACGGCGCACGGAACTGCCGAGTGACGATGGAGCGTCTGGCTGAATGGCGATGCGCGGAGCTGCCGAGTGATGACGACGCGTCCAGTAGAGTGACGGCGTGCGGAGCTACCGAGTGACCATGGAGCGTCTAGCTGAATGGCGATGCGCGGAGCTGTTGAGTGATGACGACGCGCCCAGTAGAGTGACGGCGCGCGGAGCTGCCGAGTGACGATGGAGCATCCGGCTGAATGGCGATGCCCGGAGCTGCCGGGTGATGATGACGCGTCAAGTAGAGTGATGGCACGCGGAGCTGCCGAGTGACGATGGAGCGTCTAGGTGAATGGCGATGCGCGGAGCTGCCGAGTGATGACGACGCGTCCAGTAGAGTGACGGCGCGCGGAGCTACCGAGTGACCATGGAGCGTCTGGCTGAATGGCGATGCGCGGAGCTGTTGAGTGATGACGACGCGCCCAGTAGAGTGACGGCGCGCGGAGCTGCCGAGTGACGATGGAGCATCCGGCTGAATGGCGATGCGCGGAGCTGCCGGGTGATGATGACGCGTCAAGTAGAGTGATGGCACGCGGAGCTGCCGAGTGACGATGGAGCGTCTGGCTGAATGGCTATGCGCGGAGCTGCCAAGTGATGACGACGCGTCCAGTAGAGTGACGGCGCGCGGAGCTACCGAGTGATGATGGAGGGTCTAGCTGAATGGCGACGCACGGAGCTGCCGAGTGATGACGATGCTTCGAGTAGAGTTACGGCACGCGGAACTGCCGAGTGATGATGGAGCGTCTGGTGAATGGCGATTCGCGGAGCTGCCGAGTGATGATTACGCGTCAAGTAGAGTGACGGTGCACGGAGCTGCCGAGTGAAGATGGAGCGTATGGCGGAATGGTGACGCGTGGAGCTGCCGAATGATGATGACGCGTCCAGTAGAGCGACGGCGCGCTGAGCTGCCGAGTGACGTTAGAGCGTTGGATGAATGGCGATGCGCGGGGCCGTCGAGTGATAACGACGCGTCGAGTAGAGTGACGTCGCGCGGAGCTACCGAGTGATGATGTAGCGTCTGGCTGAATGGCGACGTGCGGAGCTGCCGAGTGATGACGACGCATCCAGTAGAGTGACGGCACGCGGAGCTGCCAAGTGATGATGGAGCGTCTCGCTGAATGGCAATGCGCGGAGCTGCCGAGTGATGACGACGCTTCTAGTAGAGTGACAGCGTGTGGAGCTGCCGAGTGACGATGGAGCGTTTGGGTGAATGGCCATGCGTGGAGCTGCCGAGTGATGACGACGCGTCGAGTAGATTGACGGCGCGCGGAGCTGCTGAGTGACGATGGAGCATCTCGCTGAATGGCGATGCACGGAGCTGCCGAGTGATGACGACGCGTCCAGTAGAGTGACGGCGCACGGAGCTATCGAGTGACGATGGAGCGTCTGGCTGAATGGCGGTGGGCGGAGCTGCCGAGTGATGATGACGCGTCCAGTAGAGTGACGGCGCGCGGAGCTACCGCGTGTCCACGGAGCGTCTGGCTGAATGGCGATGCGCGGAGCTGTTGAGTGATGACGACGCGCCTAGTAGAGTGACGACGCGCGGAGCTGCCAAGTGACGATGGAGCGTCCGGCTGAATGGCGATGCGCGGAGCTGCCGGGTGATGACGACGCGTCATGTAGAGTGATGGCACGCGGAGCTGCCGAGTGACGATGGAGCGTCTAGGTGAATGGCGATGCGCGGAGTAGAGTGACGACGCGTGGAACTGCCGAGTGACGATGGAGTGTCTGGCTGAATAGCTATGCGCGGAGCTGCCGAGTGATGACGATGCGTCCAGTAGAGTGACGGTGCGCGGAGCTACCGAGTGATGATGGAGGGTCTGGCTGAATGGCGACGCGCGGAGCTGCCGAGTGATGACGATGCTTCGAGAAGAGTTACGGCACGCGGAACTGCCGAGTGATGATGGAGCGTCTGGTGAATGGCGATTCGCGGAGCTGCCGAGTGATGATTACGCATCAAGTAGAGTGACGGTGCACGGAGCTGCCGAGTGAAGATGGAGCGTATGGCGGAATGGTGACGCGTGGAGCTGCCGAGTGATGATGACGTGTCCAGTAGAGTGACGGCGCGCGGAGCTGCCGAGTGACGTTAGAGCGTCTGGATGAATGGTGATGCGTGGGGCCGTCGAGTGATGACGACGCGTCGAGTAGAGTGACGTCGCGCGGAGCTGCCGAGTGATGATGGAGCGTCTGGCTGAATGGCGATGCGCGGAGCTGTTGAGTGATGACGACGCGCCTAGTAGAGTGACGACACGAGGAGCTGCCGAGTGATGATGGAGCGTCTGGCTGAATGGCGATGCGCGGAGCTGTCGAGTGATGACGACGCTTCTAGTAGAGTGACGGCGTGCGGAGCTGCCGAGTGACAACGGAGCGTTTGGGTGAATGGCGATGCGCGGAGCTGCCGAGTGATGACGACGCGTCGAGTAGATTGACGGCGCGTGGAGCTGCCGAGTGACGATGGAGCATCGTGCTGAATGGCGATGCGCAGAGCTGCCGAGTGATGACGACGCGTCTAGTAGAGTGATGGCGCACGGAGCTGCCGAGTGACGATGGAGCGTCTGGCTGAATGGCGATGCGCGGAGCTGCCGAGTGATGACGACGCGTCCAGTAGAGTGACGGCGCGCGGAGCTACCGAGTGACCATGGAGCGTCTGGCTGAATGGCGATGCGCGGAGCTGTTGAGTGATGACGACGCACCCAGTAGAGTGACGGCGTGCGGAGCTGCCGAGTGACGATGGAGCATCCGGCTGAATGGCGATGCGCGGAGCTACCGGGTGATGATGATGCGTCAAGTAGAGTGATGGCACGCGGAGCTGCCGAGTGACGATGGAGCGTCTAGGTGAATGGCGATGCGCGGAGTAGAGTGACGGCGCGTGGAACTGCCGAGTGACGATGGAGCGTCTGGCTAAATGGCTATGCGCGGAGCTGCCGAGTGATGATGACGCGTCCAGTAGAGTGACGGCGCGCGGAGCTACCGAGTGATGATGGAGGGTCTGGCTGAATGGCGACGCACGGAGCTGCCGAGTGATGACGATGCTTCGAGTAGAGTTACGGCACGCGGAACTGCCGAGTGATGATGGAGCGTCTGGTGAATGGCGATTCGCGGAGCTGCCGAGTGATGATTACGCGTCAAGTAGAGTGACGGTGCACGGAGCTGCCGAGTGAAGATGGAGCGTATGGCGGAATGGTCACGCGTGGAGCTGCCGAATGATGATGACGCGTCCAGTAGAGTGACGGCGCGCGGAGCTGCCGAGTGACGTTAGAGCGTTGGATGAATGGCGATGCGCGGGGCCGTCGAGTGATGACGACGCATCGAGTAGAGTGACGTCGCGCGGAGCTGCCGAGTGATGATGGAGTGTCTGGCTGAATGGCGACGTGTGGAGCTGCCGAGTGATGACGACGCATCCAGTAGAGTGACGGCACGCGGAGCTGCCGAGTTATGTTGGAGCGTCTGGCTGAATGGCGATGCGCGGAGCTGCCGAGTGATGACGACGCTTCTAGTAGAGTGACAGCGTGTGGAGCTGCCGAGTGACGATGGAGCGTTTGGGTGAATGGCCATGCGTGGAGCTGCCGAGTGATGACGACGCGTCGAGTAGATTGACGGCGCGCGGAGCTGCCGAGTGACGATGGAGCATCTCGCTGAATGGCGATGCACGGAGCTGCCGAGTGATGACGACGCGTCCAGTAGAGTGACGGCTCACGGAGCTATCGAGTGACGATGGAGCGTCTGGCTGAATGGCGGTGGGCGGAGCTGCCGAGTGATGATGACGCGTCCAGTAGAGTGACGGCGCGCGGAGCTACCGCATGTCCACGGAGCGTCTGGCTGAATGGCGATGCGCGGAGCTGTTGAGTGATGACGACGCGCCTAGTAGAGTGACGACGCGCGGAGCTGCCAAGTGACGATGGAGTGTCCGGCCGAATGGCGATGCGCGGAGCTGCCGGGTGATGACGACGCGTCAAGTAGAGTGATGGCACGCGGAGCTGCCGAGTGACGATGGAGCGTCTAGGTGAATGGCGATGCGCGGAGTAGAGTGACGGCGCGTGGAACTGCCGAGTGACGATGGAGCGTCTGGCTGAATGGCTATGCGCGGAGCTGCCGAGTGATGACGACGCGTCCAGTAGAGTGACGGCGCGCGGAGCTACCGAGTGATGATGGAGGGTCTGGCTGAATGGCGACGCGCGGAGCTGCCGAGTGATGACGATGCTTCGAGAAGAGTTACGGCACGCGGAACTGCCGAGTGATGATGGAGCGTCTGGTGAATGGCGATTCGCGGAGCTGCCGAGTCATGATTACGCGTCAAGTAGAGTGACGGTGCATCGAGCTGCCGAGTGAAGATGGAGCGTATGGCGGAATGATGACGCGTGGAGCTGCCGAGTGATGATGACGCGTCCAGTAGAGTGACGGCGCGCGGAGCTGCCGAGTGACGTTAGAGCGTCTGGATGAATGGTGATGCGCGGGGCCGTCGAGTGATGACGACGCGTCGAGTAGAGTGACGTCGCGCGGAGCTGCCGAGTGATGATGGAGTCTCTGGCTGAATGGCGACGCGCGGAGCTGCCGAGTGATGACGACACATCCAGTAGAGTGACGGCACGAGGAGCTGCCGAGTGATGATGGAGCGTCTGGCTGAATGGCGATGCGCGGAGCTGCCGAGTGATGACAACGCTTCTAGTAGAGTGACAGCGTGCGGAGCTGCCGAGTGACGATGGAGCGTTTGGGTGAATGGCGATGCACGGAGCTGCCGAGTGATGACGACGCGTCGAGTAGATTGACGGCGCGCGGAGCTGCCGAGTGACGATGGAGCATCTCGCTGAATGGCGATGCGCGGAGCTGCCGAGTGATGACGACGTGTCTAGTAGAGTGACGGCGCACGGAGCTGCCAAGTGACGATGGAGCGTCTGGCTGAATGGCGATGCGCGGAGCTGCCGGGTCATGAAGACGCGTCCAGTAGAGTGACATCGCAGGGAGCTACCGAGTGACCATGGAGCGTCTGGCTAAATGGCGATGCACGGAGCTGTTGAGTGATGACGACGCGCCCGGTAGAGTGACGGCGCGCGGAGCTGCCGAGCGATGATGGAGCGTCCGGCTGAATGGCGATGCGTGGAGCTGCCGGGTGATGACGACGCGTCCAGTAGAGTGATGGCGCGCGGAGCTGCCGAGAGACGATGGAGCGTCTGGGTGAATGGCGATGCGCGGAGTAGAGTGACGGTGCGTGGAGCTACCGAGTGATGATGGAGTGTCTGGCTGAATGGCGACGCGCGGAGCTACCGAGTGATGACGACGCTTCCAGTAGAGTTACGGCACGCGGAGCTGCCGAGTGACGATGGAGCGTCTGGGTGAATGGCGATGCGCGGAGCTGCCGAGTGATGATTACCCGTCAAGTAGAGTGACGGTGCGTGGAGCTGCCGAGTGACGATGGAGCGTATGACGGAATGACGACGCGTGGAGCTGCCAAGTGATGAGGACGCGTCCAGTAGAGTGACGGCACGCGGAGCTGCTGAGTAACGATGGTGTGTCTGGATGAATGGCGATGCGCGGGGCTGTCGAGTGATGACGACACGTCGAGTAGAGTGACGGCGCGCGGAGCTGCCGAGTGATGATGGAGTGTCTGGCTGAATGGCGACGCGCGGGGCTGTCGAGTGATGACGACGCGTCGAGTAGAGTTACGGCACGCGGAACTGTCGAGTGACGATGGAGCGTCTGGGTGAATGGCGATGCGCGGAGCTGCCGAGTGATGATTACCCGTCAAGTAGAGTGACGGCGCGTGGAGCTGTCGAGTGACGATGGAGCGTATGACGGAATGACGACGCGTGGAGCTGCCGAGTGATGATTACACTTCAAGTAGAGTGACGGCACGCGGAACTGCCGAGTGACGATGGAGCGTCTGGGTGATCGCGCCGCGTGGAGCTGCCGAATGATGATGACGCGTCCAGTAGAGTGAAGGCATGCGTTGCTGCCGAATAACGATGGAGCGTCTGGATGAATGGCGATGCGCGGAGCTGTCGAGTGATGACGACGCGTCGAGTAGAGTCACGGCGCGCGGAGCTACCGAGTGATGATGGAGTGTCTGGCTGAATGGCGACGCGCCGAGCTGCCGAGTGATGACGACGCTTCCAGTAGAGTTACGGCACGCGGAACTGCCGAGTGACGATGGAGCGTCTGGGTGAATGGCGATGCGCGGAGCTGCTGAGTGATGATTACCCGTCAAGTAGAGTGACGGCGCGTGGAGCTGCCGAGTGACGATGGAGCGTATGGCGGAATGGCGACACGTGGAGCTGTCGAGTGATGATGACGCGTCCAGTAGAGTGACGGCGCGCGGAGCTGCCGAGTGACGATGGAGCGTCTGGATGAATGGTGATGCGCGGGGCTGTCGAGTGATGACGACGCGTCGAGTAGAGTGACAGCGCAGGGAGCTACCGAGTGACCATGGAGCGTCTTGCTAAATGGCGATGCACGGAGCTGTTGAGTGATGACGACGCGCCCGGTAGAGTGACGGCGCGCGGAGCTGCCGAGCGATGATGGAGCGTCCGGCGGAATGGCGATGCGCGGAGCTGCCGGGTGATGACGACGCGTCTAGTAGAGTGATGGCGCGCGGAGCTGCCGAGAGACGATGGAGCGTCTGGGTGAATGGCGATGCGCGGAGTAGAGTGACGGTGCGTGGAGCTACCGAGTGATGATGGAGTGTCTGGCTGAATGGCGACGCGCGGAGCTACCGAGTGATGACGACGCTTCCAGTAGAGCTACGGCACGCGGAACTGCCGAGTGACGATGGAGCGTCTGGGTGAATGGCGATGCGCGGAGCTGCCGAGTGATGACGACGCGTCCAGTAGAGTGACGGCGCGCGGAGCTACCGAGTGATGATGGAGGGTCTGGCTAAATGGCGACGCGCGGAGCTGCCGAGTGATGACGATGCTTCGAGAAGAGTTACGGCACGCGGAACTGCCGAGTGATGATGGAGCGTCTGGTGAATGGCGATTCGCGGAGCTGCCGAGTCATGATTACGCGTCAAGTAGAGTGACGGTGCACCGAGCTGCCGAGTGAAGATGGAGCGTATGGCGGAATGATGACGCGTGGAGCTGCCGAGTGATGATGACGCGTCCAGTAGAGTGACGGCGCGCGGAGCTGCCGAGTGACGTTAGAGCGTCTGGATGAATGGTGATGCGCGGGGCCGTCGAGTGATGACGACGCGTCGAGTAGAGTGACGTCGCGCGGAGCTGCCGAGTGATGATGGAGTCTCTGGCTGAATGGCGACGCGCGGAGCTGCCGAGTGATGACGACGCATCCAGTAGAGTGACGGCACGAGGAGCTGCCGAGTGATGATGGAGCGTCTGGCTGAATGGCGATGCGCGGAGCTGCCGAGTGATGACAACGCTTCTAGTAGAGTGACAGCGTGCGGAGCTGCCGAGTGACGATGGAGCGTTTGGGTGAATGGCGATGCACGGAGCTGCCGAGTGATGACGACGCGTCGAGTAGATTGACGGCGCGCGGAGCTGCCGAGTGACGATGGAGCATCTCGCTGAATGGCGCTGCGCGGAGCTGCCGAGTGATGACGACGTGTCTAGTAGAGTGACGGCGCACGGAGCTGCCAAGTGACGATGGAGCGTCTGGCTGAATGGCGATGCGCGGAGCTGCCGAGTCATGACGACGCGTCCAGTAGAGTGACATCGCGCGGAGCTGCCGAGTGATGATGGAGTGTCTGGTTGAATGGCGACGCGCGGAGCTGCCGAGTGATGACGACGCATCCAGTAGAGTGACGGCACGAGGAGCTGCCGAGTGATGATGGACCGTCTGGCAGAATGGCGATGCGCGGAGCTGCCGAGTGATGACAATGCTTCAAGTAGAGTGACAGCGTGCGGAGCTGCCGAGTGACGATGGAGCGTTTGGGTGAATGGCGATGCACGGAGCTGCCGAGTGATGATGACGCCTCGAGTAGATTGACGGCGCGCAGAGCTGCCGAGTGACGATGGAGCATCTCACTGAATGGCGATGCGCGGAGCTGCCGAGTGATGACGACGCGTCCAGTAGAGTGACGGCGCACGGAGCTGCCGAGTGTCGATGGAGCGTCTGGCTGAATGGCGATGCGAGGAGCTGCCGAGTGATGACGACGCGTCCAGTAGAGTGACAGTGCAGGGAGCTACCGAGTGACCATGGAGCGTCTGGCTAAATGGCGATGCACGGAGCTGTTGAGTGATGACGACGCGCCCGGTAGAGTGACGGCGCCCGGAGCTGCCGAGCGATGATGGAGCGTCCGGCTGAATGGCGATGCGCGGAGCTGCCGGGTGATGACGACGTCTCCAGTAGAGTGATGGCGCGCGGAGCTGGCGAGAGACGATGGAGCGTCTGGGTGAATGGCGATGCGCGGAGTAGAGTGACGGTGTGTGGAGCTACCGAGTGATGATGGAGTGTCTGGCTGAATGGCGACGCGCGGAGCTACCGAGTGATGACGACGCTTCCAGTAGAGCTACGGCACGCGGAACTGCCGAGTGACGATGGAGCGTTTGGGTGAATGGCGATGCGCGGAGCTGTCGAGTGATGATTACCCGTCAAGTAGAGTGACGGCGCGTGGAGCTGCCGAGTGACGATGGAGCGTATGACGGAATGACGACGCGTGGAGCTGCCGAGTGATTAGGACGCGTCCAGTAGAGTGACGGCACGCGGAGCTGCTGAGTAACGATGGTGCGTCTGGATGAATGGCGATGCGCGGGGCTGTCGAGTGATGACGACGCGTCGAGTAGAGTGACGGCGCACGGAGCTGCCGAGTGATGATGGAGTGTCTGGCTGAATGGCGACGCGCGGGGCTGTCGAGTGATGACGACGCGTCGAGTAGAGTTACGGCACGCGGAACTGTCGAGTGACGATGGAGCTTCTGGGTGAATGGCGATGCGCGGAGCTGCCGAGTGATGATTACCCGTCAAGTAGACTGACGGCGCATGGAGCTGCCGAGTGACGATGCGCGGAGCTGTTGAGTGATGACGACGCGCCTAGTAGAGTGGCGACGCGCGGAGCTGCCAAGTGACGATGGAGCGTCCGGCTGAATGGCGATGCACGGAGCTGCCGGGTGATGACGACGCGTCAAGTAGAGTGATGGCACGCGGAGCTACCGAGTGACGATGGAGCGTCTAGGTGAATGGCGATGCGCGGAGTAGAGTGACGGCGCGTGGAACTGCCCAGTGACGATGGAGCGTCTGGCTGAATGGCTATGCGCGGAGCTGCCGAGTGATGACGACCCGTCCAGTAGAGTGACGGCGCGCGGAGCTACCGAGTGATGATGGAGGGTCTGGCTGAATGGCGACGCGCAGAGCTGCCGAGTGATGACGATGCTTCGAGTAGAGTTACGGCACGCGGAACTGCCGAGTGATGATGGAGCGTCTGGTGAATGGCGATTCGCGGAGCTGCCGAGTGATGATTACGCGTCAAGTAGAGTGACGGTGCACGGAGCTGCCGAGTGAAGATGGAGCGTATGGCGGAATGGTGACGCATGGAGCTGCCGAGTATTGACGACGCGTCGAGTAGATTGACGGCGCGCGGAGCTGCCGAGTGACGATGGAGCATCTCGCTGAATGGCGATGCACGGAGCTGCCGAGTGATGACGACGCGTCCAGTAGAGTGACGACGCACGGAGCTGCCGAGTGATGATGGAGTGTCTGGCTGAATGGCGACGCGCGGGGCTGTCGAGTGATGACGACGCGTCGAGTAGAGTTACGGCACGCGGAACTGTCGAGTGACGATGGAGCGTCTGGCTGAATGGCGGTGGGCGGAGCTACCGAGTGATGATGACGCGTCCAGTAGAGTGATGGCGCGCGGAGCTACCGCGTGTCCACGGAGCGTCTGGCTGAATGGCGATGCGCGGAGCTGTTGAGTGATGACGACGCGCCTAGTAAATTGACGACGCGCGGAGCTGCCAAGTGACGATGGAGCTTCCGGCTGAATGGCGATGCGCGGAGCTGCCGGGTGATCACGACGCGTCAAGTAGAGTGATGGCACGCGGAGCTGCCGAGTGACGATGGAGCGTCTAGGTGAATGGCGATGCGCGGAGTAGAGTGACGGCGCGTGGAACTGCCGAGTGACGATGGAGCGTCTGGCTGAATGGCTATGCGCGGAGCTGCCGAGTGATGACGACCCGTCCAGTAGAGTGACGGCGCGCGGAGTTACCGAGTGATGATGAAGGGTCTGGCCGAATGGCGATGCGCGGAGCTGCCGAGTGATGACGATGCTTCGAGTAGAGTTACGGCACGCGAAACTGCCGAGTGATGATGGAGCGTCTGGTGAATGGCGATTCGCGGAGCTGCCGAGTGATGATTACGCGTCAAGTAGAGTGACGGTGCACGGAGCTGCCGAGTGAAGATGGAGCGTATGGCGGAGTGGTGACGCGTGGAGCTGCCGAGTGATGATGACGCGTCCACTAGAGTGACGGCGCGCGGAGCTGCCGAGTGACGTTAGAGCGTCTGGATGAATGGCGATGCGCGGGGCCGTCGAGTTATGATGACGCGTCGAGTAGAGTGACGGCACGAGGAACTGCCGAGTGATGATGGAGCGTCTGGCTGAATGGCGATGCGCGGAGCTGCCGAGTGATGACAACGCTTCTAGTAGAGTGACAGCGTGCGGAGCTGCCGAGTGACGATGGAGCGTTTGGGTGAATGGCGATGCACGGAGCTGCCGAGTGATGACGACGCATCGAGTAGATTGACGGCGCGCGGAGCTGCCGAGTGACGATGGAGCATCTCACTGAATGGCGATGCGCGGAGCTTCCGAGTGATGACGACGCGTCCAGTAGAGTGAAGGCGCACGGAGCTGTCGAGTGACGATGGAGCGTCTGGCTGAATGGCGATGCGCAGAGCTGCCGAGTGATGACGACGTGTCCAGTAGAGTGACAGCGCAGGGAGCTACCGAGTGACCATGGAGCGTCTGGCTGAATGGCGATGCACGGAGCTGTTGAGTGATGACGACGCGCCCGGTAGAGTGACGGCGCGCGGAGCTGCCGAGTGATGATGGAGCGTCCGGCTGAATGGCGATGCGCGGAGCTGCCGGGTGATGACGATATGTCCAGTAGAGTGATGGCGCGCGGAGCTGTCGAGTGACGATGGAGCGTCTGGGTGAATGGCGATGCGCGGAGTAGAGTGATGGTGCGTGGAGCTACCGAGTGATGATGGAGTGTCTGGCTGAATGGCGACGCGCGGAGCTACCGAGTGATGACAACGCTTCCAGTAGAGTTACGGCACGCGGAACTGCCGAGTGACGATGGAGTGTCTGGGTGAATGGCGATGCGCGGAGCTGCCGAGTGATGATTACCCGTCAAGTAGAGTGACGGCGCGTGGAGCTGCCGAGTGACGAGGACGCGTCCAGTAGAGTGACGGCACGCGGAGCTGCTGAGTAACGATGGTGCGTCTGGACGAATGGCGATGCGCGGGCTGTCGAGTGATGACGACGCGTCGAGTAGAGTGACGGCACGCGGAGGTGCCGAGTGATGATGGAGTGTCTGGCTGAATGGCGACGCGTGGAGCTGCCGAGTGATGACGATGCGTCCAGTAGTGTGACGGCACGCGGAGCTGCCGAGTGATGATGGAGCGTCAGGTTGAATGGCGATGCGCGGAGATGCCGAGTGATGACGACGCTTCTAGTAGAGTGACAGCATGCGGAGCTGCCGAGTGACGATGGAGCGTTTGGGTGAATGGCGATGCGCGGAGCTGCCGAGTGATGACGACGCGTCGAGTAGATTGACGACGCGCGGAGCTACCGAGTGACGATGGAGCATCTCGCTGAATGGCGATGCGTGGAGCTACCGACTGATGACGACGCGTCCAGTAGAGTGACGGCGCACATAGCTGCCGAGTGACGATGGAGCGTCTGGCTGAATGGCGATGCGCGGAGCTGCCGAGTGATGACGACGTGTCCAGTAGAGTGACGGCGCGCGGAGCTACCGAGTGACCATGGAGCGTCTGGCTGAATGGCGATGCGCGGAGCTGTTGAGTGATGACGACGCGCCGAGTAGAGTGACGGCGCGCGAAGCTGTCGAGTGACGATGGAGCGTCCGGCTGAATGGCGATGCGCGGAGCTGCCGGGCGATGACGACGCGTCCAGTAGAGTGATGGCGCACGGAGCTACCGAGTGACGATGGAGCGTCTGGGTGAATGGCGATGCGCGGAGTAGAGTGACGGCGCGTGGAGCTGCCGAGTGACGATGGAGCGTCTGGCTGAATGGCGATGCGCGGAGCTGCCGAGTGATGACGACGCGTCCAGTAGAGTGACGGCGCGCAGAGCTACCGAGTGACCATGGAGCGTCTGGCTAAATGGCGATGCGCGGAGCTGTTGAGTGATGACGACGCGCCCAGTAGAGTGACGGCGCGCGGAGCTGCCAAGTGACGATGGAGCGTCCGGCTGAATGGCGATGCGCGGAGCTGCCGGGTGATGATGACGCGTCCAGTAGAGTGATGGCGCGCGGAGCTACCGAGTGACGATGGAGCGTCTGGGTGAATTGCGATGCGCGGAGTAGAGTGACGGCGCGTGGAGCTACCGAGTGATGATGGAGTGTCTGGCTGAATGGCAACGCGCGGAGCTACCGAGTGATGACGACGCTTCCAGTCGAATTACGGCACGCGGAACTACCGAGTGACGATGGAGCGTCTGGGTGAATGGCGATGCGCGGAGCTGCCGAGTGATGATTACCCGTCAAGTAGAGTGACGGCGCGTGGAGTTGCCGAGTGACGATGGAGCGTATGATGGAATGGCGACGCGTGGAGCTGCCGAGTGATGATGACGCGTCCAGTGGAGTGACGGCGCGCGGAGCTGCTGACTGACGATGGAGCGTCTGGATGAATGGCGATGCGCGGGGCTGTCGAGTGATGACGACGCGTCGAGCAGAGTGACGGCGCGCGGAGCTGCCGAGTGATGATGGAGTATCTGGCTGAATGGCGACGCGCGGAGCTGCCGAGTGATGACGACGCGTCCAGTAGTGTGACGGCACGCGGAGCTGCCGAGTGATGATGGAGCGTCTGGCTGAATGGCGATGCGCGGAGCTGCCGAGTGACGATGGAGCGTTTGGGTGAATGGCGATGCGCAGACCTGCCGAGTGATGACGACGCGTTGAGTAGATTGACGGCGCGCGGAGCTGCCGAGTGACGATGGAGCATCTCGTTGAATGGCGATGCGCGGAGCTACCGAGTGATGACGACGCGTCCAGTAGAGTGACGGCGCACGGAGCTGCCGAGTGACGATGGAGCGTCTGTCTGAATGGCGATGCGCGGGGCTGTCGAGTGATGACGACGCGTCGAGCAGAGTGACGGCGCGCGGAGCTGCCGAGTGATGATGGAGTATCTGGCTGAATGGTGACGCGCGGAGCTGTCGAGTGATGACGACGCGTCCAGTAGTGTGACGGCACGCGGAGCTGCCGAGTGACGATGGAGCGTCTGGCTGAATGGCTATGCGCGGAGCTGCCGAGTGATGACAACGCGTCCAGTAGTGTGACGGCGCGCGGAGCTACCGAGTGATGATGGAGTGTCTGGCTGAATGGCGACGCGCGGAGCTGCCGAGTGATGACGACGCTTCGAGTAGAGTTACTGCACGCGGAACTGCCGAGTGACCATGGAGCTTCTGGGTGAATGGCGATGCGCGGAGCTGCCGAGTGATGATTACGGTCAAGTAGAGTGACGACGCGTGGAGGTGCCGAGTGACGATGGAGCGTATGGCGGAATGGCGACGCGTGGAGCTGCCGAGTGATGAAGACGCGTCCAGTAGAGTGAAGGCTCATGGAGCTGCCGAGTGACGATGGAGCGTCCGGATGAATGGCGATGCGCGGGGCTGTCGAGTGATGACGACGCGTCGAGTAGAGTGACGTCGCGCGGAGCTGCCGAGTGACCATGGAGCGTCTGGCTGAATGGCGATGCGCGGAGCTGTTGAGTGATGACGACGCGCCCAGTAGAGTGACGGCACGCGGAGCTGCCGAGTGATGATGGAGCGTCTGGCTGAATGGCGATGCGCGGAGCTGTCGAGTGATGACGACGCTTCTAGTAGAGTGATGGCGTGCGGAGCTGCCGAGTGACGATGGAGCGTTTGGGTGAATGCCGATGCACGGAGCTGCCGAGTGATGACGACGCGTCGAGTAGATTGATGGCGCGCGGAGCTGCCGAGTGACGATGGAGCATCTCGCTGATTGGCGATGCGCAGAGCTGCCGAGTGTTGACGACGCGTCTAGTAGAGTGACGGCGCACGGAGCTGCCGAGTGACGATGGAGCGTCTGGCTAAATGGCGATGCGCGGAGCTGCCGAGTGATGACGACGCGTCCAGTAGAGTGACGGCGCGCGGAGCTACCGAGTGACCATGGAGCGTCTGGCTGAATGTCGATGCGCGGAGCTATTGAGTGATGAGGACGCGCCCAGTAGAGTGACGGCGCGCGGAGCTGCCGAGTGACGATGGAGCATCCGGCTGAATGGCGATGCGCGGAGCTACCGGGTGATGATGACGCATCCAGTAGAGTGATGGCGCACGGAGCTGCCGAGTGACGATGGAGCGTCTAGGTGAATGGCGATGCGCGGAGTAGAGTGACGGCGCGTGGAGCTGCCGAGTGACGATGGAGCATCTGGCTAAATGGCTATGCGCGAAGCTGCCGAGTGATGACGATGCGTCCAGTAGAGTGACGGCGCGAGGAGCTACCGAGTGATGATGGAGTGTCTGGCTGAATGGCGACGCGCGGAGCTGCCGAGTGATGACGACGCTTCGAGTAGAGTTAAGGCACGCGGAACTGCCGAGTGACGATGGAGCGTCTAGGTGAATGGCAATTCGCGGAGCTGCCGAGTGATGATTTAGCGTCAAGTAGAGTGACGGCGCGTGGAGTTGCCGAGTGATGATGGAGCGTATGGCGGAATGGCGACGCGTGGAGCTGCCGAGTGATGATGACGCGTCCAGTAGAGTGAAGGCGCGCGGAGCTGCCGAGTGACGATGGAGCGTCTGGATGAATGGCGATGTGCGGGGCTATCGAGTGATGACGACGCGTCGAGTAGAGTGACGTCGCGCGGAGCTGCCGAGTGATGATCGAATGTCTAGCTGAATGGCGACGCGCGGAGCTGCCGAGTGATGACGACTCGTCCGGTAGAGTGACGGCATGCGGAGCTGCCGAGTGATGATGCAGCGTCTGGCTAAATGGCGATGCGCGGAGCTGCCGAGTGACGAAGGAGCGTTTGGGTGAATGGCGATGCGCGGAGCTGCCGAGTGATGACGACGCGTCGAGTAGATTGACGCCGCGCGGAGCTGCCGAGTGACGATGGAGCAACTCGCTGAATGGCGATGCGCGGAGCTGCCGAGTGATGACGACGCGTCCAGTAGAGTGACGGCGCACGGAGCTGCCGAGTGACGATGGAGCGTCTGACTGAATGGCGATGCGCGGATCTGCCGAGTGATGACGACGCGTCCAGTAGAGTAACGGTGCGCGGAGCTACCGAGTGACCATGGAGCGTCTGGCTGAATGGCGATGTGCGGAGCTATTGAGTGATGACGACGCGCCCAGTAGAGTGACGGCGCGTGGAGCTGCCGAGTGACGATGGAGCGTCCGGCTGAATGGCGATGCGCGGAGCTGCCGGGTCATGACGACGCATCCAGTAGAGTGATGGCGTGCGGAGCTACCGAGTGACGATGGAGCGTCTGGGTGAATGGCGATGCGCGGAGTTGAGTGACGGGCGCGTGGAGCTGCCGAGTGACGATGGAGCGTCTGGCTGAATGGCTATGCGCGGAACTGCCGAGTGATGACGACGCGTCCAGTAGAGTGATGGCGCGCGGAGCTACCGAGTGATGATGGAGAGTCTGGCTGAATGGCGACGCGCGGAGCTGCCGAGTGAAGACGACGCTTCCAGTAGAGTGACGGCGCACGGAGCTGCCGAGTGACGATGGAGCGTCTGGCGGAATGGCGATGCGCGGAGCTGTTGAGTGATGACGACGCGCCCAGTAGAGTGACGGCGCGCGGAGCTGCCGAGTGACGATGGAGCGTCCGGCTGAATGGCGATGGGCGGAGCTGTCGGGTGATGACGACGCGTCCAGTAGAGTGATGGCGCGCGGAGCTGCCGAGTGACGATGGAGCGTCTGGGTGAATGGCGATGCGCGGAGTAGAGTGACGGCGTGTGGAGCTGCCGAGTGATGATGGAGCGTCTGGCTGAATGGCTATGCACGGAGCTGCCGAGTGATGACGACGCGTCTAGTAGAGTGACGGCGCGCGGAGCTACCGAGTGATGATGGAGTGTCTGGCTGAATGGCGACGTGCAGAGCTATCGAGTGATCACGACGCTTCGAGTAGAGTTACGGCACGCGGAACTGCCGAGTGACGATGGAGCGTCTGGCTGAATGGCGATGCGCGGAGCTGCCGGGTCATGACGACGCATCCAGTAGACTGATGGCGTGCGGAGCTGTCGAGTGACGATGGAGCTTCTGGGTGAATGGCGATGCGCGGAGTAGAGTGACGGCGTGCGGAGCTGCCGAGTGACGATGGAGCGTCTGGCTGAATGGCTATGCGCGGAACTGCCAAGTGATGACGACGCGTCCAGTAGAGTGACGGCACGCGGAGCTACCGAGTGATGATGGAGTGTCTGGCTGAATGGCGACGCGCGGAGCTGCCGAGTGATGACGACGCTTCCAGTAGAGTGACGGTGCACGGAGCTGCCGATTGACGATGGAGCGTCTGGCTGAATGGCGATGTGCGCAGCTGCCGAGTGATGACGACTCGTCCAGTAGAGAGACGGCGCGCGGAGCTACCGGGTGACAATGGAGCGTCTGGCTGAATGGCGTTGCGCGGAGCTGTTGAGTGATGACGACGCACCCAGTAGAGTGACGGCGCGCGGAGCTGAAGAGTGACGATGGAGCGTCCGGCTGAATGGCGATGCGCGGAGCTGCCGGGTGATGACGACGCGTCCAGTAGAGTGACGGCGCGTGGAGCTGCCGAGTGATGACGACGCGTCCAGTAGAGTGACGGCGCGCGGAGCTACCGAGTGATGATGGAGTGTCTGGCTGAATGGCGACGCGTGGAGCTGTCGAGTGATGACGACGCTTCGAGTAGAGTTACGGCACGCCGAACTGCCGAGTGACGATGGAGCTTCTGGGTGAATGGCGATGCGCGGAGCTGCCGAGTGATGATTACGCGTCAAGTAGAGTGACGGCGCGTGGAGCTGCCGAGTGACGATGAAGCGTATGGCGGAATGGCAACGCGTGGAGCTGCTGAGTGATGATGACGCATCTAGTAGAGTGAAGGCGCATGGAGCTGCCGAGTGACGATGCAGCGTCTGGATGAATAGCGATGCGCGGGGCTGTCGAGTGATGACGACGTGTCGAGTAGAGTGACGTCGCGCGGAGCTGCCGAGTGACCATGGAGCGTCTGGCTGAATGGCGATGCGAGGAGCTGTTGAGTGATGACGACGCGCCGAGTAGAGTGACGACACGCGGAGCTGCCGAGTGATGATGCAGCGTCTGGCTGAATGGCGATGCGCGGAGCTGCCGAGTGACGATGCAGTGTTTGGGTGAATAGCGATGTGCGGAGCTGCCGAGTGATGACGACGCGTCGAGTAGATTGACACCGCGCGGAGCTGCCCAGTGATGATGGAGCAACTCGCTGAATGGTGATGCGCGGAGCTGCCGAGTGATGACGACGCGTCCAGTAGAGTGACGGCGCATGGAGCTGTCGAGTGACGATGGAGCGTCTGGCTGAATGGCGATGCGCGGAGGTGCCGAGTGATGACGACGCGTCCAGTAGAGTAACGGTGCGTGGAGCTACCGAGTGACCATGGAGCGTCTGGCTGAATGGCGATGTGCGGAGCTATTGAGTGATGACGACGCGCCCAGTAGAGTGACGGCGCGTGGAGCTGCCGAGTGATGATGGAGCGTCCGGCTGAATGGCGATGCGCGGAGCTGCCGGGTCATGACGACGCATCCAGTAGAGTGATGGCGTGCGGAGCTGCCGAGTGACGATGGAGCGTCTGGGTGAATGGCGATGCGCGGAGTAGAGTGACAGCGCGTGGAGCTGCCGAGTGACGATGGAGCGTCTGGTTGAATGGCTATGCGCGGAACTGCCGAGTGATGACGACGCGTCTAGTAGAGTGATGGCGCGCGGAGCTACCGAGTGATGATGGAGTGTCTGGCTGAATGGCGACGCGCAGAGCTGCCGAGTGATGACGACGCTTCCAGTAGAGTGACGGCGCACGGAGTTGCCGAGTGACGATGGAGCGTCTGGCTGAATGGCGATGCGCGGAGCTGCCGAGTGATGACGACTCGTCCAGTAGAGTGACGGCGCGCGGAGCTACCGAGTGACCATGGAGCGTCTGGCTGAATGGCGATGCGCGGAGCTGTCGAGTGATGACGACGCTTCGAGTAGACTTACGGCACGCGGAACTGCCGAGTGACGATGGAGCTTCTGGGTGAATGGCGATGCGCGGAGCTGCCGAGTGATGATTACGTGTCAAGTAGAGTGACGGCGCGTGGAGCTACCGAGTGACGATGGAGCGTATGGCGGAATTGCGACGCGTGGAGCTGCCGAGTGATGATGACGCGTCCAGTAGAGTGAAGGCGCATGGAGCTGCCGAGTGACGATGGAGCGTCTGGATGAATGGCGATGCGCGGGGCTATCGAGTGATGACGACGCATCGAGTAGAGTGACGTCGCGTGGACCTGCCGAGTGACCATGGAGCGTCTGGCTGAATGGCGATGCGCGGAGCTGCCGAGTGATGATTACGCGTCAAGTAGAGTGACGGCACGCGGAGCTGCCGAGTGATGATGGAGCGTCTGGCTGAATGGCGATGCGCGGAGCTGCCGCGTGATGACAACGCTTCTAGTAGAGTGACAGCGTGCGGAGCTGCCGAGTGACGATGGAGCGTTTGGGTGAATGTCGATGCGCGGAGCTGCCGAGTGATGACGACGGGTCGAGTAGAATGACGGCGCATGGAGCTGCCGAGTGACGATGGAGCATCTCGCTGAATGGCGATGCGCAGAGCTCCCGAGTGATGACGACGCGTCTAGTAGAGTGACGGCGCACAGAGCTGCTGAGTGACGATGGAGCGTCTGGCTGAATGACGATGCGCGGAGCTGCCGAGTGATGACGACGCGTCCAGTGGAGTGACGGCGCACGGAGCTACCGAGTGACCATGGTGCATCTGGCTGAATGGCGATGCGCGGAGCTGCCGGGTCATGACGACGCATCCAGTAGACTGATGGCGTGCGGAGCTGTCGAGTGACGATGGAGCTTCTGGGTGAATGGCGATGCGCGGAGTAGAGTGACGGCGTGCGGAGCTGCCGAGTGACGATGGAGCGTCTGGCTGAATGGCTATGCGCGGAACTGCCAAGTGATGACGACGCGTCCAGTAGAGTGACGGCACGCGGAGCTACCGAGTGATGATGGAGTGTCTGGCTGAATGGCGACGCGCGGAGCTGCCGAGTGATGACGACGCTTCCAGTAGAGTGACGGTGCACGGAGCTGCCGAGTGACGATGGAGCGTCTGGCTGAATGGCGATGTGCGCAGCTGCCGAGTGATGACGACTCGTCCAGTAGAGAGACGGCGCGCGGAGCTACCGGGTGACAATGGAGCGTCTGGCTGAATGGCGTTGCGCGGAGCTGTTGAGTGATGACGACGCACCCAGTAGAGTGACGGCGCGCGGAGCTGAAGAGTGACGATGGAGCGTCCGGCTGAATGGCGATGCGCGGAGCTGCCGGGTGATGATTACGCGTCCAGTAGAGTGACGGCGCGTGGAGCTGCCGAGTGATGACGACGCGTCCAGTAGAGTGACGGCGCGCGGAGCTACCGAGTGATGATGGAGTGTCTGGCTGAATGGCGACGCGTGGAGCTGTCGAGTGATGACGACGCTTCGAGTAGAGTTACGGCACGCCGAACTGCCGAGTGACGATGGAGCTTCTGGGTGAATGGCGATGCGCGGAGCTGCCGAGTGATGATTACGCGTCAAGTAGAGTGACGGCGCGTGGAGCTGCCGAGTGACGATGAAGCGTATGGCGGAATGGCGACGCGTGGAGCTGCTGAGTGATGATGACGCATCTAGTAGAGTGAAGGCGCATGGAGCTGCCGAGTGACGATGCAGCGTCTGGATGAATGGCGATGCGCGGGGCTGTCGAGTGATGACGACGTGTCGAGTAGAGTGAAGTCGCGCGGAGCTGCCGAGTGACCATGGAGCGTCTGGCTGAATGGCGATGCGTGGAGCTGTTGAGTGATGACGACGCGCCGAGTAGAGTGACGACACGCGGAGCTGCCGAGTGATGATGCAGCGTCTGGCTGAATGGCGATGCGCGGAGCTGCCGAGTGACGATGGAGCGTTTGGGTGAATGTCGATGCGCGGAGCTGCCGAGTGATGACGACGGGTCGAGTAGAATGACGGCGCATGGAGCTGCCGAGTGACGATGGAGCATCTCGCTGAATGGCGATGCGCAGAGCTGCCGAGTGATGACGACGCGTCTAGTAGAGTGACGGCGCACAGAGCTGCTGAGTGACGATGGAGCGTCTGGCTGAATGACGATGCGCGGAGCTGCCGAGTGATGACGACGCGTCCAGTGGAGTGACGGCGCACGGAGCTACCGAGTGACCATGGTGCATCTGGCTGAATGGCAATGCGCGGAGCTGTTGAGTGATGACGATGCGCCCAGTAGAGTGACGGCGCGCGGAGCTGCCGAGTGACGATGGAGTGTCCGGCTGAATGGCGATGCGCGGAGCTGCCGGGTGATGACGACGCGTCCAGTAGAGTGATGGCGCGCGGAGCTGCCGAGTGACGATGGAGCGTATGGGTGAATGGCGATGCGCGGAGTAGAGTGACGGCGCGTGGAGCTGCCGAGTGACGATGGAGCGTCTGGCTGAATGGCTATGCGCGGAGCTGCCGAGTGATGACGACGCATCAAGTAGAGTGACGGCGCGCGGAGCTACCGAGTGATGATGGAGTGTCTGGCTGAATGGCGACGCGCGGAGCTGCCGAGTGATGACGACGCTTCGAGTATAGTTACGACACGCGGAACTGCCGAGTGACGATGGAGCGTCTGGGTGAATGGCAATTCGCGAAGCTGCCGAGTGATGATTACGCGTCAAGTAGAGTGACGGCGCGTGGAGCTGCCGAGTGACGATGGAGCGTATGGAGGAATGGCGACGCGTGGAGCTGCCGAGTGATGATGACGCGTCCAGTAGAGTGAAGGCGCGCGGAGCTACCGAGTGACGATGGAGCGTCTGGATGAATGGCGATGCGCGGGGCTGTCGAGTGATGACGACGCGTCGAGTAGAGTGACGTCGCGCGGAGCTGCCGAGTGATGATGGAGTGTCTGGCTGAATGGCGACACGTGGAGCTGCCGAGTGATGACGACTCGTTCGGTAGAGTGATGGCATGCGGAGCTGCCGAGTGATGATGCAGCGTCTGGCTGAATGGCGATGCGCGGAGCTGCCGAGTGATGACGACGCTTCTAGTAGAGTGACAGCGTGCGGAGCAGCCGAGTGACGATGGAGCGTTTGGGTGAATGGCGATGCGCGGAGCTGCCGAGTGATGACGACGCGTCGAGTAGATTGACGCCGCGCGGAGCTGCCGAGTGACGATGGAGCATCTCGCTGAATGGCGATGCGCGGAGCTGCCGAGTGATAACGACGCGTCCAGTAGAGTGCCGGCGCCCGGAGCTGCCGAGTGACGATGGAGCGTCTGGCTGAATGGCGATGCGCGGAGCTGCCAAGTGATGACGACGCGTCCAGTAGAGTAACGGTGCGCGGAGCTACCGAGTGACCATGGAGCGTCTGGCTGAATGGCGATGTGCGGAGCTGTTGAGTAATGATGACGCACCCAGTAGAGTGACGGCGCGTGGAGCTGCCGAGTGACGATGGAGCGTCCGGCTGAATGACGATGCATGGAGCTACCGGGTCATGAGGACGCATCCAGTAGAGTGATGGCGTGCGGAGCTGCCGAGTGACGATGGAGCGTCTGGGTGAATGGCGATGCGCGGAGTAGAGTGACGGCGCGTGGAGCTGCCGAGTGACGATGGAGCGTCTGGCTGAATGGCTATGCGCGGAACTGCCGAGTGATGACGACACGTCCAGTAGAGTGACGGCGCGCGGAGCTACCGAGTGATGATGGAGTGTCTGGCTGATTGGCGACGCGCGGAGCTGCCGAGTGATGACGACGCTTCCAGTAGAGTGACGGCGCACGGAGCTGCCGAGTGACGATGGAGCGTCTGGCTGAATGGCGATGCGCGGAGCTGCCGAGTGATGACGACTCGTCCAGTAGAGTGACGGCGCGCGGAGCTACCGAGTGACCATGGAGCGTCTGGCTGAATGGCGATGCGCGGAGCTGTTGAGTGATGACGACGCGCCCAGTAGAGTGACAGCGCGCGGAGCTGCCGAGTGACGATGGAGCATCCGGCTGAATGGCGATGCGCGGAGCTGCCGGGTGATGACGACGCGTCCAGTAGAGTGATGGCACGCGGAGCTGCCGAGTGACGATGGAGCGTCTGGGTGAATGGCGATGCGCGGAGTCGAGTGACGGCGCGTGGAGCTGCCGAGTGACGATGGAGCGTCTGGCTAAATGGCTATGCGCGGAGCTGCCGAGTGATGACGACGCGTCCAGTAGAGTGACCGCGCGCGGAGCTACCGAGTGATGATGGAGTGTCTGGCTGAATGGCGACGCGCGGAGCTGTCGAGTGATGACGACGCTTCGAGTAGAGTTATGGCACGCGGAACTGCCGAGTGACGATTGAGCTTCTGGGTGAATGGCGATGCGCGAAGCTGCCAAGTGATGATTACGCGTCAAGTAGAGTAACGGCGCGTGGAGCTGCCGAGTGACGATGGAGCATATGGCGGAATGGCGACGCGTGGAGCTGCCGAGTGATGATGACGCGTCCAGTAGAGTGAAGGCGCATGGAGCTGCCGAGTGACGATGGAGCGTCTGGATGAATGGCGATGCGCGGGGCTGTCGATTGATGACGACGCGTCGAGTAGAGTGACGTCGCGCGGAGCTGCCGAGTGACCATGGAGCGTCTGGCTGAATGGCGATGCGCGGAGCTGTTGAGTGATGACGACGCGCCCAGTAGAGTGACGGCACGCGGAGCTGCCAAGTGATGATGGAGCGTCTGGCTGAATGGCGATGCGCGGAGCTGCCGAGTGATGACGACGCTTCAAGTAGAGTGACAGCGTGCGGAGCTGCCGAGTGACGATGGAGCATTTGGGTGAATGGCGATGCGCGGAGCTGCCGAGTGATGACGACGCGTCGAGTAGATTGACGGCGCGCGGAGCTGCCGAGTGACGATGGAGCATCTCGTTGAATGGCGACGCGCGGAGCTGCCGAGTGATGACGACGCGTCCAGTAGAGTGACGGCGCACGGAGCTGCCGAGTGACGATGGAGCGTCTGGCTGAATGGCGATGCGCGGAGCTGCCGAGTGATGACGACGCGTCCAGTAGAGTGACGGCGCGCAGAGCTGCCGAGTGATGACGACGCTTCGAGTAGAGTTACGGCACGCGGAACTGCCGAGTGACGATGGAGCGTCTGGGTGAATGGCAATTCGCAGAGCTGCCGAGTGATGATTACGCGTCAAGTAGAGTGACGGCGCGTGGAGCTGCCGAGTGACGATGGAGCGTATGGCGGAATGGCGACGCGTGGAGCTGCCGAGTGATGATGACACGTCAAGTAGAGTAACGGCGCGTGGAGCTGCCGATTGATGATGGAGCATATGGCGGAATGGCGATGCGTGGAGCTGCCGAGTGATGATGACGCGTCCAGTAGAGTGAAGGCGCATGGAGCTGCCGAGTGACGATGGAGCGTCTGGATGAATGGCGATGCGCGGGGCTGTCGATTGATGACGACGCGTCGAGTAGAGTGACGTCGCGCGGAGCTGCCGAGTGACCATGGAGCGTCTGGCTGAATGGCGATGCGCGGAGCTGTTGAGTGATGACGACGCGCCCAGTAGAGTGACGGCACGCGGAGCTGCCAAGTGATGATGGAGCGTCTGGCTGAATGGCGATGCGCGGAGCTGCCGAGTGATGACGACGCTTCAAGTAGAGTGACAGCGTGCGGAGCTGCCGAGTGACGATGGAGCATTTGGGTGAATGGCGATGCGCGGAGCTGCCGAGTGATGACGACGCGTCGAGTAGATTGACGGCGCGCGGAGCTGCCGAGTGACGATGGAGCATCTCGTTGAATGGCGACGCGCGGAGCTGCCGAGTGATGACGACGCGTCCAGTAGAGTGACGGCGCACGGAGCTGCCGAGTGACGATGGAGCGTCTGGCTGAATGGCGATGCGCGGAGCTGCCGAGTGATGACGACGCGTCCAGTAGAGTGACGGCGCGCAGAGCTGCCGAGTGATGACGACGCTTCGAGTAGAGTTACGGCACGCGGAACTGCCGAGTGACGATGGAGCGTCTGGGTGAATGGCAATTCGCAGAGCTGCCGAGTGATGATTACGCGTCAAGTAGAGTGACGGCGCGTGGAGCTGCCGAGTGACGATGGAGCGTATGGCGGAATGGCGACGCGTGGAGCTGCCGAGTGATGATGACGCGTCAAGTAGAGTGAAGGCGCGCGGAGCTGCCGTGTGACGATGGAGCGTCTAGATGAATGGCGATGCGCGGGGCTGTCGAGTGATGATGACGCGTCGATTATAGTGACGTCGCGCGGAGCTGCCGAGTGATGATGGAGTGTCTGGCTGAATGGCGACGCGCGGAGCTGGCGAGTGATGACGACGCGTCCGGTAGAGTGAGGGCACGTGGAGCTGTCGAGTGATGATGCAGCGTCTGGCTGAATGGCGATGCGCGGAGCTGCCGAGTGATGACGACGCTTCTAGTAGAGTGACAGCGTGCGGAGCTGCCGAGTGACGATGGAGCATTTGGGTGAATGGTGATGCGCGGAGCTGCCGAGTGATGACGACGCGTCGAATAGATTGACGGCGCGCAGAGCTGCCGAGTGACGATGGAGCATCTCGCTGAATGGCGATGCACGGAGCTGCCGAGTGATGACGACGCGTCCAGTAGAGTGACGGCGCACGGAGCTGCCGAGTGACGATGGAACGTCTTGCTGAATGGCGATGCGCGGAGCTGCCGAGTGATGACGACGCGTCCTGTAGAGTAACGGCGTGCGGAGCTACCGAGTAACCATGGAGCGTCTGGCTGAATGGCGATGTGCGGAGCTGTTGAGTGATGACGACGCGCCCAGTGGAGTGACGGCGCGTGGACCTGCCGAGTGACGATGGAGCGTCCGGCTCAATGGCGATGCGCGGAGCTGCCGGGTCATGACGACGCATCCAGTAGAGTGATGGCGTGCGGAGCTGCCGAGTGACGATGGAGCGTCTGGGTGAATGGCGATGCACGGAGTAGAGTGACGGCGCGTGGAGCTGCCGAATGACGATGGAGCGTCTGGCTGAATGGCTATTTGCGGAACTGCCAAGTGATGACGACGCGTCCAGTAGAGTGACGGCGCGCGGAGCTACCGAGTGATGATGGAGTGTCTGGCTGAATGGCGACGCACGGAGCTGCCGAGTGATGACGACGCTTCCAGTAGAGTTACGGCACGCAGAACTGCCGAGTGACGATGGAGCGTCTGGCTGAATGGCGATGCGCGGACCTGCCGGGTCATGACGATGCATCTAGTAGAGTGATGGAGTGCGGAGCTGCCGAGTGACGATGGAGCGTCTGGGTGAATGGCGATGCGCGGAGTAGAGTGACGGCGCATGGAGCTGCCGAGTGACGATGGAGCGTCTGGCTGAATGGCTATGCGCGGAGCTGCCGAGTGATGACGACGCGTCAAGTAGAGTGACGGCGCGCGGAACTACCGAGTGATGATGGAGTGTCTGGCTGAATGGCGACGCGCGGAGCTGCCGAGTGATGACGACACTTCGAGTAGAGTTACGGCACGCGGAACTGCCGCGTGACGATGGAGCGTCTGGGTGAATGGCAATTCGCGGAGCTGCCGAGTGACGATGGAGCGTCTGGCTGAATGGCGATGCGCGGAGCTGCCGAGTGATGACGACGCGTCCAGTAGAGTGACGGCGCGCAGAGCTGCCGAGTGATGACGACGCTTCGAGTAGAGTTACGGCACGCGGAACTGCCGAGTGACGATGGAGCGTCTGGGTGAATGGCAATTCGCAGAGCTGCCGAGTGATGATTACGCGTCAAGTAGAGTGACGGCGCGTGGAGCTGCCGAGTGACGATGGAGCGTATGGCGGAATGGCGACGCGTGGAGCTGCCGAGTGATGATGACGCGTCAAGTAGAGTGAAGGCGCGCGGAGCTGCCGTGTGACGATGGAGCGTCTAGATGAATGGCGATGCGCGGGGCTGTCGAGTGATGATGACGCGTCGATTATAGTGACGTCGCGCGGAGCTGCCGAGTGATGATGGAGTGTCTGGCTGAATGGCGACGCGCGGAGCTGGCGAGTGATGACGACGCGTCCGGTAGAGTGAGGGCACGTGGAGCTGTCGAGTGATGATGCAGCGTCTGGCTGAATGGCGATGCGCGGAGCTGCCGAGTGATGACGACGCTTCTAGTAGAGTGACAGCGTGCGGAGCTGCCGAGTGACGATGGAGCATTTGGGTGAATGGTGATGCGCGGAGCTGCCGAGTGATGACGACGCGTCGAATAGATTGACGGCGCGCAGAGCTGCCGAGTGACGATGGAGCATCTCGCTGAATGGCGATGCACGGAGCTGCCGAGTGATGACGACGCGTCCAGTAGAGTGACGGCGCACGGAGCTGCCGAGTGACGATGGAACGTCTTGCTGAATGGCGATGCGCGGAGCTGCCGAGTGATGACGACGCGTCCTGTAGAGTAACGGCGTGCGGAGCTACCGAGTAACCATGGAGCGTCTGGCTGAATGGCGATGTGCGGAGCTGTTGAGTGATGACGACGCGCCCAGTGGAGTGACGGCGCGTGGACCTGCCGAGTGACGATGGAGCGTCCGGCTCAATGGCGATGCGCGGAGCTGCCGGGTCATGACGACGCATCCAGTAGAGTGATGGCGTGCGGAGCTGCCGAGTGACGATGGAGCGTCTGGGTGAATGGCGATGCACGGAGTAGAGTGACGGCGCGTGGAGCTGCCGAATGACGATGGAGCGTCTGGCTGAATGGCTATTTGCGGAACTGCCAAGTGATGACGACGCGTCCAGTAGAGTGACGGCGCGCGGAGCTACCGAGTGATGATGGAGTGTCTGGCTGAATGGCGACGCACGGAGCTGCCGAGTGATGACGACGCTTCCAGTAGAGTTACGGCACGCAGAACTGCCGAGTGACGATGGAGCGTCTGGCTGAATGGCGATGCGCGGACCTGCCGGGTCATGACGATGCATCTAGTAGAGTGATGGAGTGCGGAGCTGCCGAGTGACGATGGAGCGTCTGGGTGAATGGCGATGCGCGGAGTAGAGTGACGGCGCATGGAGCTGCCGAGTGACGATGGAGCGTCTGGCTGAATGGCTATGCGCGGAGCTGCCGAGTGATGACGACGCGTCAAGTAGAGTGACGGCGCGCGGAACTACCGAGTGATGATGGAGTGTCTGGCTGAATGGCGACGCGCGGAGCTGCCGAGTGATGACGACACTTCGAGTAGAGTTACGGCACGCGGAACTGCCGCGTGACGATGGAGCGTCTGGGTGAATGGCAATTCGCGGAGCTGCCGAGTGATGATTACGCGTCAAGTAGAGTGACGGCGCGTGGAGCTGCCGAGTGACGATGGAGCATATGGCGGAATGGCGACGCGTGGAGCTGCCGAGTGATGATGACGCGTCCAGTAGAGTGAAGGCGCGCGGAGCTACCGAGTGACGATGGAGCGTCTGGATGAATGGCGATGCGCGGGGCTGTCGAGTGATGACGATGCGTTGAGTAGAGTGACGTCGCGCGGAGCTGCCGAGTGATGATGGAGTGTCTGGCTGAATGGCGACGCGCGGAGCTGCCGAGTGATGACGACTCATCCAGTAGAGTGACAACACGCGGAGCTGCCGAGTGATGATGCAGCGTTTGGCTGAATGGCGATGCGCGGAGCTGCCAAGTGATGACGACGCTTCTAGTAGAGTGACAGCGTGCGGAGCTGCCGAGTGACGATGGAGCGTTTGGGTGAATGGCGATGCGTGGAGCTGCCGAGTGATGACGACGCGTCGAGTAGATTGACGCCGCGCGGAGCTGCCGAGTGACGATGGAGCATCTCGCTGAATGGCGATGCGCGGAGCTGCCGAGTGATGACGACGCGTCCAGTAGAGTGACGGCGCACGGAGCTGCCGAGTGACGATGGAGCGTCTGGCTGAATGGCGATGCGCGGAGCTGCCGAGTGATGACGACGCGTCCAGTAGAGTAACGGTGCGCGGAGCTACCGAGTGACCATGGAGCGTCTGGCTGAATGGCGATGTGAGGAGTTGTTGAGTGATGACGACACGCCCAGTAGAGTGACGGCGCGTGGAGCTGCCAAGTGACGATGGAGAGTCCAGCTGAATGGCGATGCACGGAGCTGCCGGGTCATGACGACGCATCCAGTAGAGTGATGGCGTGCGGAGCTGCCGAGTGACGATGGAGCGTCTGGGTGAATGACGATGCGCGGAGTAGAGTGACGGCGCGTGGAGCTGCCGAGTGACGATGGAGCGTCTGGCTGAATGGCTATGCGCGGAACTGCCGAGTGATAAGGACGCGTCCAGTAGAGTGACGGCACGCGGAGCTACCGAGTGATGATGGAGTGTCTGACTGAATGGCGATGCGCGGAGCTGCCGAGTGATGACGACGCTTCCAGTAGAGTGACGACGCACGGAGCTGTCGAGTGACGATGGAGCGACTGGCTGAATTGAGATGCGCGGAGCTGCCGAGTGATGACGACTCATCCAGTAGATTGACGGCGCGCAGAGCTACCGAGTGACCATGGAGCGTCTGGCTGAATGGCGATGCGCGGAGCTGTTGAGTGATAACGACGCGCCCAGTAGAGTGACGGCGCGCGGAGCTGCCGAGTGACGATGGAGCGTCCGGCTGAATGGCGATGCGCGGAGCTTCCGGGTGATGACGACGCGTCCAGTAGAGTGATGGCACGCGGAGCTGCCGAGTGACGATGGAGCGTCTGGGTGAATGGCGATGCGCGGAGTAGAGTGACGGCGCGTGGAGCTTCCGAGTGACGATGGAGGCTAAATGGCTATGCGCGGAGCTGCCGAGTGATGACGACGCGTCCAGTAGAGTGACGGCGTGCGGAGCTACCGAGTGATGATGGAGTGTCTGACTGAATGGCGACGCGCGGAGCTGTCGAGTGATGACGACGCTTCGAGTAGAGTTACGGCACGCGGAACTGCCGAGGGACGATGGAGCTTCTGGGTGAATGGCGATGCGCGGAGCTGCCGAGTGATGATTACGCGTCAAGTAGAGTGACGGCGCGTGGAGCTGCTGAGTGACAATGGAGCGTATGGCGGAATGGCGACGCGTGGAGCTGCCGAGTGATGATGACGCGTCCAGTAGAGTGAAGGCGCATGGAGCTGCCGAGTGACGATGGAGCGTCTGGATGAATGGGGATGCGCGGGGCTGTCGAGTGATGACGACGAGTCGAGTAGAGTGACGTCGCGCGGAGCTGCCGAGTGACCATGGAGCGTCTGGCTGAATGGCGATGCGCGGAGCTATTGAGTGATGACGACGCGCCCAGTAGAGTGACGGCACGCGGAGCTGCCGAGTGATGATGGAGCGTCTGGCTGAATGGCGATGCGCGGAGCTGCTGAGTGATGACGACGCTTCTAGTAGAGTGACAGCGTGCGGAGCTGCCGAGTGACGATGGAGCATTTGGGTGAATGGCGATGCGCGGAGCTGCCGAGTGATGACGACGCGTCGAGTAGATTGACGGCGCGCGGAGCTGCCGAGTGACGATGGAGCATCTCGCTGAATGGCGATGCGCGGAGCTGCCGAGTGATGACGACGCGTCCAGTAGAGTGACGGCGCACGGAGCTGCCGAGTGACGATGAAGCGTCTGGCTGAATGGCGATGCGCGGAGCTGCCGAGTGATGACGACGCGTCCAGTAGAGTGACGGCGCGCGGAGCTACCGAGTGACCATGGAGAGTCTGGCTGAATGGCGATGCGCGGAGCTGTTAAGTGATGACGACGCGCCCAGTAGAGTGACGGCACGCGGAGCTGCCGAGTGATGATGGAGTGTCCGGCTGAATGGCGATGCGCGGAGCTGCCGGGTGATGACGACGCGTCCAGTAGAGTGGTGGCGCGCGGAGGTGCCGAGTGACGATGGAGCGTCTGGGTGAATGGCGATGCGCGGAGTAGAGTGACGGCGCGTGGAGCTGCCGAGTGGTGATGGAGCGTCTGGCTAAATGGCTATGCGCGAAGCTGCGGAGTGATGACGACGCGTCCAGTAGAGTGACGACGCGCGGAGCTACCGAGTAATGACGATGCTTCGACTAGAGTTACGGCACGCGGAACTGCCGAGTGACGATGGAGCGTCTGGGTGAATGGCAATTCGCGGAGCTGCCGAGTGATGATTACGCGTCAAGTAGAGTGACGGCGCGTGGAGCTGCCGAGTGACGATGGAGCGTATGGCGGAATGGCGACGCGTGGAGCTTCCGAGTGATGATGACGCGTCCAGTAGAGTGAAGGCGCGCGGAGCTGCCGTGTGACGATGGAGCGTCTGGATGAATGGCGATGCGCGGGGCTGTCGAGTGATGACGACGCGTCGAGTAGAGTGACGTCACGCGGAGCTGCCGAGTGATGATGGAGTGTCTGGCTGAATGGCGACGCGCGGAGCTACCGAGTGATGACGACGCGTCCGGTAGAGTGACGGCACGTGGAGCTGCCGAGTGATGATGCAGCGTCTGGCTGAATGGCGATGCGCGGAGCTGCCGAGTGATGACGACGCTTCTAGTAGAGTGACAGCGTGCGGAGCTGCCGAGTGACGATGGAGCGTTTGGGTGAATGGCGATGCGCGGAGCTGCCGAGTGATGACGACGCGTGGAGTAGATAGACGGCGCGCGGAGCTGCCGAGTGACGATGGAGCGTCCGGCTGAATGGCGATGCACGGAGCTGCCGAGTCATGACGACGCATCCAGTAGAGTGATGGCGTGCGGAGCTGCCGAGTGACGATGGAGCGTCTGGGTGAATGGCGATGCGCGGAGTAGAGTGACGGCGCGTGGAGCTGCCGAGTGACGATGGAGCGTCTGGCTGAATGGCTATGCGTGGAACTGCCGAGTGATGACGACGCGTCCAGTAGAGTGACGGCACGCGGAGCTACCGAGTGATGATGGAGTGTCTGGCTGAATGGCGACGCGCAGAGCTGCCGAATGATGACGACGCTTCCAGTAGAGTGACGGCGCACGGAGCTGCCGAGTGACGATGGAGCGTCTCGCTGAATGGCGATGCGTGGAGCTGCCGAGTGATGACGACTCGTCCAGTAGAGTGACGGCGCGCGGAGCTACCGAGTGACCATGGAGCGTCTGGCTGAATGGCGATGCGCGGAGCTGTTGATTGATGACGACGCGCCCAGTAGAGTGACGGCGCGCGGAGCTGCCGAGTGACGATGGAGCGTCCGGCTGAATGGCGATGCGCGGAGCTGCCGGGTGATGACGACGCGTCCAGTAGAGTGATGGCACGCGGAGCTGCCGCGTGATGATGGAGCGCTGGGTGAATGGCGATGCACGGAGTAGAGTGACGGCGCGTGGAGCTGCCGAGTGACGATGGAGCGTCTGGCTAAATGGCTATGCGCGGAGCTGCCGAGTGATGACGACGCGTCCAGTAGAGTGACGGCGTGCGGAGCTACCGAGTGATGATGGAGTGTCTCGCTGAATGGCGACGCGCGGAGCTGTCGAGTGATGACGACGCTTCGAGTAGAGTTACGGCACGCGGAACTGCCGAGTGACGATGGAGCTTCTGGGTGAATGGCGATGCACGGAGCTGCCAAGTGATGATTACGCGTCAACTAGAGTGACAACGCGTGGAGCTACCGAGTGACGATGGAGCGTATGGCAGAATGGCGACGCGTGGAGCTGCCGACTGATGATGACGCGTCCAGTAGAGTGAAGGCGCATGGAGCTGCCGAGTGACGATGGAGCGTCTGGATGAATGGCGATGCGCGGGGCTGTCGAGTGATGACGACGCGTCGAGTAGAGTGACGTCGCGCGGAGCTGCCGAGTGACCATGGAGCGTCTGGCTGAATGGCGATGCGCGGAGCTGTTGAGTGATGATGACGCGCCTAGTAGAGTGACGGCACGCGGAGCTGCCGAGTGATGATGGAGCGTCTGGCTGAATGGCGATGCGCGGAGCTGCCGAGTGATGACGACGCGCCCAATAGAGTGACAGCGTGCGGAGCTGCCGAGTGACGATGGAGCATTTGGGTGAATGGCGATGCGCGGAGCTGCCGAGTGATGACGACGCGTCGAGTAGATTGACGGCGCGCGGAGCTGCCGAGTGACGATGGAGCATCTCGCTGAATGGCGATGCGCGGAGCTACCAAGTGATGACGACGCGTCCAGTAGAGTGACGGCGCACGGAGCTGCCGAGTGACGATGGAGCGTCTGGCTGAATGGCGATGCGCGGAGCTGCCGAGTGATGACGACGCGTCCAGTAGAGTGACGGCGCGCGGAGCTACCGAGTGACCATGGAGAGTCTGGCTGAATGGCGATGCGCGGAGCTATTGAGTGATGACAACGCGCCCAGTAGAGTGACGGCACGCGGAGCTGCCGAGTGATGATGGAGTGTCCAGCTGAATGGCGATGCGCGGAGCTGCCGGGTCATGACGACGCGTCCAGTAGAGTGATGGCGCGCGGAGCTGCCGAGTGATGATGGAGCGTCTGGGTGAATGGCGATGCGCGGAGTAGAGTGACGGCGCGTGGAGCTGCCGAGTGACGATGGACGGTCTGGCTGAATGGCTATGCGCGGAGCTGCCGAGTGATGACGACGCGTCCAGTAGAGTGACGGCGCGCGGAGCTGCCGAGTGATGACGACGCTTCGAGTAGAGTTACGGCACGCGGAACTACCGAGTGACGATGGAGCGTCTGGGTGAATGGCAATTCGCGGAGCTGCCGAGTGATGATTACGCGTCAAGTAGAGTGACGGCGCGTGGGGCTGCCGAGTGACGATGGAGCGTATGGCGGAATGGCGACGCGTGGAGCTGCCGAGTCATGATGACGCGTCCAGTAGAGTGAAGGCGCGCGGAGCTGCCGTGTGACGATGGAGCGTCTGGATGAATGGCGATGCGCGGGGCTGTCGAGTGATGACGACGCGTCGAGTAGAGTGACGTCGCGCGGAGCTGCCGAGTGATGATGGAGTGTCTGGCTGAATGGCGACACGCGGAGCTGCCGAGTGATGACGACGCGTCCGGTAGAGTGACGGCACGTGGAGCTGCCAAGTGATGATGCAGCGTCTGGCTGAATGGCGATGCGCGGAGCTGCCGAGTGATGACGACGCTTCTAGTAGAGTGACAGCGTGCGGAGCTGCCGAGTGACGATGGAGCATTTGGGTGAATGGCGATGCGCGGAGCTGCCGAGTGATGACGACGCGTCGAGTAGATAGACGGCGCGCGGAGCTGCCGAGTGACGATGGAGCGTCCGGCTGAATGGCGATGCACGGAGCTGCCGGGTCATGACGACGCCTCCAGTAGAGTGATGGCGTGCGGAGCTGCCGAGTGACGATGGAGCGTCTGGGTGAATGGCGATGCGCGGAGTAGAGTGACGGCGCGTGGAGCTGCCGAGTGACGATGGAGCGTCTGGCTGAATGGCTATGCGCGGAACTGCCGAGTGATGACGACGCGTCCAGTAGAGTGATGGCACGCGGAGCTACCGAGTGATGATGGAGTGTCTTGCTGAATGGCGACGCGCAGAGCTGCCGAGTGATGACGACGCTTCCAGTAGAGTGACGGCGCATGGAGCTGCCGAGTGACGATGGAGCGTCTGGCTGAATTCCGATGCGCGGAGCTACCGAGTGATGACGACTCGTCCAGTAGAGTGACGGCGCGCGGAGCTACCGAGTGACCATGGAGCGTCTGGCTGAATGGCGATGCGCGGAGCTGTTGAGTGATGACGACGCGCCCAGTAGAGTGACGGCGCGCGGAGCTGCCGAGTGACGATGGAGCGTCCGGCTGAATGGCGATGCGCGGAGCTGCCGGGTGATGTCGACGCGTCCAGTAGAGTGATGGCGCGCGGAGCTGCCGAGTGAGGATGGAGCGTCTGGGTGAATGGCGATGCGCGGAGTAGAGTGACGGCGCGTGGAGCTGCCGAGTGACGATGGAGGGTCTGGCTAAATGGCTATGCGCGGAGCTGCCGAGTGATGACGACGCGTCCAGTAGAGTGACGGCGTACGGAGCTACCGAGTGATGATGGAGTGTCTGGCTTAATGGCGACGCGCGGAGATGTCGAGTGATGACGACGCTTCGAGTAGAGTTATGGCACGCGGAACTGCCGATTGACGATGGAGCTTCTGGGTGAATGGCGATGCGCGGAGCTGCCGTGTGATGATTACGCGTCAAATAGAGTGACGGCGCGTGGAGCTGCCGAGTGACGATGGAGCGGATGGCGGAATGGCGATGCGTGGAGCTGCCGACTGATGATGACGCGTCCAGTAGAGTGAAGGCGCATGGAGCTGCCGAGTGACGATGGAGCGTTTGGATGAATGGCGATGCGCGGGGCTGTCGAGTGATGACGACGCGTCGAGTAGAGTGACGTCGCGCGGAGCTGCCGAGTGACCATGGAGCGTTTGGCTGAATGGCGATGCGCGGAGCTGTTGAGTGATGACGACGCGCCCAGTAGAGTGACGGCACGCGGAGCTGCCGAGTGATGATGGAGCGTCTGGCTGAATGGCGATGCGCGGAGCTGCCGAGTGATGACGACGCGCCCAGTAGAGTGACAGCGTGCGGAGCTGCCGAGTGACGATGGAGCATTTGGGTGAATGGCGATGCGCGGAGCTACCGAGTGACGACGCACCCAGTAGAGTGACAGCGTGCGGAGCTGCCGAGTGACGATGGAGCATTTGGGTGAATGGCGATGCGCGGAGCTACCGAGTGATGACAACGCGTCGAGTAGATTGACGGCGCGCGGAGCTGCCGAGTGACGATGGAGCATCTCGCTGAATGGCGATGCGCGGAGCTGCCGAGTGATGACGACGCGTCCAGTAGAGTGACGGCGCGCGGAGCTACCGAGTGATGATGGAGTGTCTGGCTGAATGGCGACGCGCGGAGCTGCCGAGTGATGACGACGCTTCCAGTAGAGTTACGGCACGCGGAACTATCGAGTGACGATGGAACGTCTGGATGAATGGCGATGCGCGGAGCTGCCGGGTCATGACGACGCATCCAGTAGAGTGATGGCGTGCGGAGCTGCCGAGTGACGATGGAGCGTCTGGGTGAATGGCGATGCGCGGAGTAGAGTGACGGCGCGTGGAGCTGCCGAGTGACGATGGAGCGTCTGGCTGAATGGCTATGCGCGGAACTGCCGAGTGATGACGACGCGTCCAGTAGAGTGACGGCGCGCGGAGCTACCGAGTGATGATGAAGGGTCTGGCTGAATGGCGACGCGCGGAGCTGCCGAGTGATGACGACGCTTCCAGTAGAGTGACGGCGCACGGAGCTGCCGAGTGACGATGGAGCGTCTCGCTGAATGGCGATGCGTGGAGCTGCCGAGTTATGACGACGCGTCCAGTAGAGTGGCGGCGCACGGAGCTGCCGAGTGACGATGGAGCGTCTGGCTGAATGGCTATGCGCGGAACTGCCGAGTGATGACGACGCGTCCAGTAGAGTGACGGCGCGCGGAGCTACCGAGTGATGATGAAGGGTCTGGCTGAATGGCGATGCGCGGAGCTGCCGAGTGATGACGACGCGTCCAGTAGAGTGACGGCGCGCGGAGCTACCGAGTGATGATGGAGTGTCTGGCTGAATGGCGACGCGCGGAGCTGCCGAGTGATGACGACGCTTCCAGTAGAGTTACGGCACGCGGAACTGTCGAGTGACGATGGAACGTCTGGATGAATGGCGATGCGCGGAGCTGCCGGGTCATGACGACGCATCCAGTAGAGTGATGGCGTGCGGAGCTGCCGAGTGACGATGGAGCGTCTGGGTGAATGGCGATGCGCGGAGTAGAGTGACGGCGCGTGGAGCTACCGAGTGATGATGAAGGGTCTGGCTGAATGGCGACGCGCGGAGCTGCCGAGTGATGACGACGCTTCCAGTAGAGTGACGGCGCACGGAGCTGCCGAGTGACGATGGAGCATCTCGCTGAATGGCGATGCGTGGAGCTGCCGAGTTATGACGACGCGTCCAGTAGAGTGACGGCGCACGGAGCTGCCGAGTGACGATGGAGCGTCTGGCTGAATGGCGATGCGCGGAGCTGCCGAGTGATGATTACCCGTGAAGTCGAGTGACGGCGCGCGGAGCTACCGAGTGACCATGGAGCGTCTGGCTGAATGGCGATGCGCGGAGCTGTTGAGTGATGACGACGCGCCCAGTAGAGTGACGGCGCGCGGAGCTGCCGAGTGACGATGGAGCGTCCGGCTGAATGGCGATGCGCGGAGCTGCCGGGTGATGTCGACGCGTCCAGTAGAGTGATGGCGCGCGGAGCTGCCGAGTGAGGATGGAGCGTCTGGGTTAATGGCGATGCGCGGAGTAGAGTGACGGCGCGTGGAGCTGCCGAGTGACGATGGAGGGTCTGGCTAAATGGCTATGCGCGGAGCTGCCGAGTGATGACGACGCGTCCAGTAGAGTGACGGCGTACGGAGCTACCGAGTGATGATGGAGTGTCTGGCTTAATGGCGACGCGCGGAGATGTCGAGTGATGACGACGCTTCGAGTAGAGTTATGGCACGCGGAACTGCCGATTGACGATGGAGCTTCTGGGTGAATGGCGATGCGCGGAGCTGCCGTGTGATGATTACGCGTCAAATAGAGTGACGGCGCGTGGAGCTGCCGAGTGACGATGGAGCGGATGGCGGAATGGCGATGCGTGGAGCTGCCGACTGATGATGACGCGTCCAGTAGAGTGAAGGCGCATGGAGCTGCCGAGTGACGATGGAGCGTTTGGATGAATGGCGATGCGCGGGGCTGTCGAGTGATGACGACGCGTCGAGTAGAGTGACGTCGCGCGGAGCTGCCGAGTGACCATGGAGCGTTTGGCTGAATGGCGATGCGCGGAGCTGTTGAGTGATGACGACGCGCCCAGTAGAGTGACGGCACGCGGAGCTGCCGAGTGATGATGGAGCGTCTGGCTGAATGGCGATGCGCGGAGCTGCCGAGTGATGACGACGCGCCCAGTAGAGTGACAGCGTGCGGAGCTGCCGAGTGACGATGGAGCATTTGGGTGAATGGCGATGCGCGGAGCTACCGAGTGACGACGCGCCCAGTAGAGTGACAGCGTGCGGAGCTGCCGAGTGACGATGGAGCATTTGGGTGAATGGCGATGCGCGGAGCTACCGAGTGATGACAACGCGTCGAGTAGATTGACGGCGCGCGGAGCTGCCGAGTGACGATGGAGCATCTCGCTGAATGGCGATGCGCGGAGCTGCCGAGTGATGACGACGCGTCCAGTAGAGTGACGGCGCGCGGAGCTACCGAGTGATGATGGAGTGTCTGGCTGAATGGCGACGCGCGGAGCTGCCGAGTGATGACGACGCTTCCAGTAGAGTTACGGCACGCGGAACTGTCGAGTGACGATGGAACGTCTGGATGAATGGCGATGCGCGGAGCTGCCGGGTCATGACGACGCATCCAGTAGAGTGATGGCGTGCGGAGCTGCCGAGTGACGATGGAGCGTCTGGGTGAATGGCGATGCGCGGAGTAGAGTGACGGCGCGTGGAGCTGCCGAGTGACGATGGAGCGTCTGGCTGAATGGCTATGCGCGGAACTGCCGAGTGATGACGACGCGTCGAGTAGAGTGACGGCGCGCGGAGCTACCGAGTGATGATGAAGGGTCTGGCTGAATGGCGACGCGCGGAGCTGCCGAGTGATGACGACGCTTCCAGTAGAGTGACGGCGCACGGAGCTGCCGAGTGACGATGGAGCGTCTGGCTGAATGGCGATGCGCGGAGCTGCCGAGTGATGACGACTCGTTCAGTAGAGTGACGGCGCGCGGAGCTACCGAGTGACCATGGAGCGTCTGGATGAATGGCGATGCGTGGAGCTGTTGAGTGATGACGACGCGCCTAGTAGAGTGACGGCGCGCGGAGCTGCCGAGTGAGATGGAGCGTCCGGCTGAATGGCGATGGGCGGAGCTGCCTGGTGATGACGATGCGTCCAGTAGAGTGATGGCGCGCGGAGCTACCGAGTGACGATGGAGCGTCTGGGTGAACGGCGATGCGCGGAGTAGAGTGACGGCGCGTGGAGCTGCTAAGTGACGATGGAGCGTCTGGCTAAATGGCTATGCGCGAAGCTGCCGAGTGATGACGACGTGTCTAGTAGAGTGACGGCGCGCGGAGCTACCGAGGGATGATGGAGTGTCTGGCTGAATGGCGATGCGCGGAGCTGTCGAGTGATGACGACGCTTCGAGTAGAGTTACGGCACGCGGAACTGCCGAGTGACGATGGAGCTTCTGGGTGAATGGCGATGCGCGGAGCTGCCGAGTGATGATTACGCGTCAAGTAGAGTGACGGCGCGTGGAGCTGTCGAGTGACGATGGAGCGTATGGCGGAATGGCGACGCGTGGAGCTGCCGAGTGATGATGACGCGTCCACTAGAGTGAAGGCGCATGGAGCTGCCGAGTGACGATGGAGCGTCTGGATGAATGGCGATGCGCGGGGCTGTCGAGTGATGACGACGCGTCGAGTAGAGTGACGTCGCGCGGAGCTGCCGAGTGACCATGGAGCGTCTGGCTGAATGGCGATGCGCGCAGCTGTTGAGTGATGACGACGCGCCCAGTAGAGTGACGGCACGCGGAGCTGCCGAGTGATGATGGAGCGTCTGGCTGAATGGCGATGCGCGGAGCTGCCGAGTGATGACGACGCTTCTAGTAGAGTGACAGCGTGCGGAGCTGCCGAGTGACGATGGAGCATTTGGGTGAATGGCTATGCGCGGAGCTGCCGAGTGATGACGACGCGTCGAGTAGATTGACGGCGCGCGGAGCTGCCGAGTGACGATGGAGCATCTCGCTGAATGGCGATGCGCGGAGCTGCCGAGTGATGACGACGCGTCCAGTAGAGTGATGGCGCACGGAGCTGCCGAGTGACGATGGAGCGTCTGGCTGAATGGCGATGCGCAGAGCTGCCGAGTGATAAGGACGCGTCCAGTAGAGTGACGGCGCGCGGAACTACCGAGTGACCATGGAGAGTCTGGCTGAATGGCGATGCGCGGAGCTGTTGAGTGATGACGACGCGCCCAGTAGAGTGACGGCACGCGGAGCTGCCGAGTGATGATGGAGTGTCCGGCTGAATGGCGATGCGCGGAGCTGCCGGGTGATGACGACGCGTCCAGTAGAGTGATGGCGCGCGGAGCTGCCGAGTGACGATGGAGCGTCTGGGTGAATGGCGATGCGCGGAGTAGAGTGACGGCGCGTGGAGCTGCCGAGTGACGATGGAGCGTCTGGTTGAATGGCTATGCGCGGAGCTGCCAAGTGATGACGACGCGTCCAGTAGAGTGACGGCGCGCGGAGCTGCCGAGTGATGACGACGCTTCGAGTAGAGTTACGGCACGCGGAACTACCGAGTGACGATGGAGCGTCTGGGTGAATGGCAATTCGCGGAGCTACCGAGTGATGATTACGCGTCAAGTAGAGTGACGGCGCGTGGAGCTGCCGAGTGACGATGGAGTGTATGGCGGAATGGCGACGCGTGGAGCTGCCGAGTGATGATGACGCGTCCAATAGAGTGAAGGCGCGCGGAGCTGCCGTGTGACGATGGAGCGTCTGGATGAATGGCGATGCGCGGGGCGGTCGAGTGATGACGACGCGTCGAGTAGAGTGACGTCGCGCGGAGCTGCCGAGTGATGATGGAGTGTCTGGCTGAATGGCGACGCGCGGAGCAGTTGAGTGATGACGACGCGCCCAGTAGAGTGACGGCACGCGGACCTGCCGAGTGATGATGGAGCGTCTGGCTGAATGGCGATGCGCGGAGCTGCCGAGTGATGACGACGCTTCTAGTAGAGTGACAGCGTGCGGAGCTGCCGAGTGACGATGGAGCATTTGGGTGAATGGCGATGCGCGGAGCTGCCGAGTGATGACGACGCGTCGAGTAGATTGACGGCGCGCGGAGCTGCCGAGTGACGATGGAGCATCTCGCTGAATGGCGATGCGCGGAGCTGCCGAGTGATGACGACGCGTCCAGTAGAGTGATGGCGCACGGAGCTGCCGAGTGACGATGGAGCGTCTGGCTGAATGGCGATGCGCGGAGCTGCCGAGTGATAACGACGCGTCCAGTAGAGTGACGGCGCGCGGAGCTACCGAGTGACCATGGAGAGTCTGGCTGAATGGCGATGCGCGGAGCTGTTGAGTGATGACGACGCGCCCAGTAGAGTGACGGCACGCGGAGCAGCCGAGTGATGATGGAGTGTCCGGCTGAATGGCGATGCGCGGAGCTGCCGGGTGATGACGACGCGTCCAGTAGAGTGATGGCGCGCGGAGCTGCCGAGTGACGATGGAGCGTCTGGGTGAATGGCGATGCGCGGAGTAGAGTGACGGCGCGTGGAGCTGCCGAGTGACGATGGAGCGTCTGGTTGAATGGCTATGCGCGGAGCTGCCGAGTGATGACGACGCGTCCAGTAGAGTGACGGCGCGCGGAGCTGCCGAGTGATGACGACGCTTCGAGTAGAGTTACGGCACGCGGAACTGCCGAGTGACGATGGAGCGTCTGGGTGAATGGCAATTCGCGGAGCTGCCGAGTGATGATTACGCGTCAAGTAGAGTGACGGCGCGTGGAGCTGCCGAGTGACGATGGAGTGTATGGCGGAATGGCGACGCGTGGAGCTGCCGAGTGATGATGACGCGTCCAGTAGAGTGAAGGCGCGCGGAGCTGCCTTGTGACGATGGAGCGTCTGGATGAATGGCGATGCGCGGGGCGGTCGAGTGATGACGACGCGTCGAGTAGAGTGACGTCGCGCGGAGCTGCCGAGTGATGATGGAGTGTCTGGCTGAATGGCGACGCGCGGAGCTGCCGAGTGATGACGACACGTCCGATAGAGTGACGGCACGTGGAGCTGCCGAGTGATGATGCAGCGTCTGGCTGAATGGCGATGCGCGGAGCTGCCGAGTGATGACGACGCTTCTAGTAGAGTGACAGCGTGCGGAGCTGCCGAGTGACGATGGAGCATTTGGGTGAATGGCGATGCGCGGAGCTGCCGAGTGATGACGACGCGTCGAGTAGATAGACGGCGCGCGGAGCTGCCGAGTGACGATGGAGCGTCCGGCTGAATGGCGATGCACGGAGCTGCTGGTCATGACGACGCATCCAGTAGAGTGATGGCGTGCGGAGCTGCCGAGTGACGATGGGGCGTCTGGGTGAATGGCGATGCGCGGAGTAGAGTGACGGCGCGTGGAGCTGCCGAGTGACGATGGAGCGTCTGGCTGAATGGCTATGCGCGGAACTGCCGAGTGATGACGACGCGTCCAGTAGAGTGACGGCATGCGGAGCTACCGAGTGATGATGGAGTGTCTGGCTGAATGGCGACGCGCAGAGCTGCCGAGTGATGACGACGCTTCCAGTAGAGTGACGGCGCACGGAGCTGCCGAGTGACGATGGAGCGTCTGGCTGAATTGCGATGCGCGGAGCTGCCGAGTGATGACGACTCGTCCAGTAGAGTGACGGCGCGCGGAGCTACCGAGTGACCATGGAGCGTCTGGCTGAATGGCGATGCGCGGAGCTGTTGAGTGATGACGACGCGCCCAGTAGAGTGACGGCGCGCGGAGCTGCCGAGTGACGATGGAGCGTCCGGCTGAATGGCGATGCGCGGAGCTGCCGGGTGATGTCGACGCGTCCAGTACAGTGATGGCGCGCGGAGCTGCCGAGTGATGATGGAGCGTCTGGGTGAATGGCGATGCCCGGAGTAGAGTGACGGCGCGTGGAGCTGCCGAGTGACGATGGAGGGTCTGGCTGAATGGCTATGCGCGGAGCTGCCGAGTGATGACGACGCGTCCAGTAGAGTGACGGCGTGCGGAGCTACCGAGTGATGATGGAGTGTCTGGCTGAATGGCGACGCGTGGAGCTGTCGAGTGATGATGACGCTTCGAGTAGAGTTACGGCACGCGGAACTGCCGAGTGACGATGGAGCTTCTGGGTGAATGGCGATGCGCGGAGCTGCCGAGTGATGATTACGCGTCAAGTAGAGTGACGACGCGTGGAGCTGCCGAGTGACGATGGAGCGTATGGCGGAATGGCGACGAGTGGAGCTGCCGACTGATGATGACGCGTCCAGTAGAGTGAAGGCGCATGGAGCTGCCGAGTGACGATGGAGCGTTTGGATGAATGGCGATGCGCGGGGCTGTCGAGTGATGACGACGCGTCGAGTAGAGTGACGTCGCGCGGAGCTGCCGAGTGACCATGGAGCGTTTGGCTGAATGGCGATGCGCGGAGCTGTTGAGTGATGACGACGCGCCCAGTAGAGTGACGGCACGCGGAGCTGCCGAGTGATGATGGAGCGTCTGGCTGAATGGCGATGCGCGGAGCTGCCGAGTGATGACGACACGCCCAGTAGAGTGACAGCGTGCGGAGCTGCCGAGTGACGATGGAGCATTTGGGTGAATGGCGATGCGCGGAGCTACCGAGTGATGACGACGCGTCGAGTAGATTGACGGCGCGCGGAGCTGCCGAGTGACGATGGAGCATCTCGCTGAATGGCGATGCGCGGAGCTGCCGAGTGATGACGACGCGTCCAGTAGAGTGACGGCGCACGGAGCTGCCGAGTGACGATGGAGCGTCTGGCTGAATGGCGATGCGCGGAGCTGCCGAGTGATGACGACGCGTCCAGTAGAGTGACGGCGCGCGGAGCTACCGAGTGACCATGGAGAGTCTGGCTGAATGGCGATGCGCGGAGCTGTTGAGTGATGACGACGCGCCCAGTAGAGTGACGGCACGCGGAGCTGCCGAGTGATGATGGAGTGTCCGGCTGAATGGCGATGCGCGGAGCTGCCGGGTGATGACGACGCATCCAGTAGAGTGATGGCGCGCGGAGCTGCCGAGTGACGATGGAGCGTCTGGGTGAATGGCGATGCGCGGAGTAGAGTGACGGCGCGTGGAGCTGCCGAGTGACGATGGAGCATCTGGCTGAATGGCTATGCGCGGAGCTGCCGAGTGATGACGACGCATCCAGTAGAGTGACGGCGCGCGGAGCTGCCGAGTGATGACGACGCTTCGAGTAGAGTTACGGCACGCGGAACTGCCGAGTGACGATGGAGCTTCTGGGTGAATGGCGATGCGCGGAGCTGCCGAGTGATGATTACGCGTCAAGTAGAGTGACGGCGCGTGGAGCTGTCGAGTGACGATGGAGCGTATGGCGGAATGGCGACGCGTGGAGCTGCCGAGTGATGATGACGCGTCCACTAGAGTGAAGGCGCATGGAGCTGCCGAGTGACGATGGAGCGTCTGGATGAATGGCGATGCGCGGGGCTGTCGAGTGATGACGACGCGTCGAGTAGAGTGACGTCGCGCGGAGCTGCCGAGTGACCATGGAGCGTATGGCTGAATGGCGATGCGCGCAGCTGTTGAGTGATGACGACGCGCCCAGTAGAGTGACAGCACGCGGAGCTGCCGAGTGATGATGGAGCGTCTGGCTGAATGGCGATGCGCGGAGCTGCCGAGTGATGACGACGCTTCTAGTAGAGTGACAGCGTGCGGAGCTACCGAGTGACGATGGAGCATTTGGGTGAATGGCGATGCGCGGAGCTGCCGAGTGATGACGACGTGTCGAGTAGATTGACGGCGCGCGGAGCTGCCGAGTGACGATGGAGCATCTCGCTGAATGGCGATGCGCGGAGCTGCCGAGTGATGACGACGCGTCCAGTAGAGTGATGGCGCACGGAGCTGCCGAGTGACGATGGAGCGTCTGGCTGAATGGCGATGCGCGGAGCTGCCGAGTGATGACGACGCGTCCAGTAGAGTGACGGCGCGCGGAGCTACCGAGTGACCATGGAGAGTCTGGCTGAATGGCGATGCGCGGAGCTGTTGAGTGATGACGACGCGCCCAGTAGAGTGACGGCACGCGGAGCTGCCGAGTGATGATGGAGTGTCCGGCTGAATGGCGATGCGCGGAGCTGCCGGGTGATGACGACGCGTCCAGTACAGTGATAGCGCGCGGAGCTGCCGAGTGACGATGAAGCGTCTGGGTGAATGGCGATGCGCGGAGTAGAGTGACGGCGCGTGGAGCTGCCGAGTGACGATGGAGCGTCTGGTTGAATGGCTATGCGCGGAGCTGCCGAGTGATGACGACGCGTCCAGTAGAGTGACGGCGCGCGGAGCTGCCGAGTGATGACGACGCTTCGAGTAGAGTTACGGCACGCGGAACTGCCGAGTGACGATGGAGCGTCTGGGTGAATGGCAATTCGCGGAGCTGCCGAGTGATGACGACGCGTCCAGTAGAGTGACGGCGCGCGGAGCTACCGAGTGACCATGGACAGTCTGGCTGAATGGCGATGCGCGGAGCTGTTGAGTGATGACGACGCGCCCAGTAGAGTGACGGCACGCGGAGCTGCCGAGTGATGATGGAGTGTCCGGCTGAATGGCGATGCGCGGAGCTGCCGGGTGATGACGACGCATCCAGTAGAGTGATGGCGCGCGGAGCTGCCGAGTGACGATGGAGCGTCTGGGTGAATGGCGATGCGCGGAGTAGAGTGACGGCGCGTGGAGCTGCCGAGTGACGATGGAGCGTCTGGCTGAATGGCTATGCGAGGAGCTGCCGAGTGATGACGACGCATCCAGTAGAGTGACGGCGCGCGGAGCTGCCGAGTGATGACGACGCTTCGAGTAGAGTTACGGCACGCGGAACTGCCGAGTGACGATGGAGCGTCTGGGTGAATGGCAATTCGCGGAGCTGCCGAGTGATGATTACGCGTCAAGTAGAGTGACGGCGCGTGGAGCTGCCGAGTGACGATGGAGCGTATGGCGGAATGGCGATGCGTGGAGCTGCCGAGTGATGATGACGCGTCCAGTAGAGTGAAGGCGCGCGGAGCTGCCGTGTGACGATGGAGCGTCTGGATGAATGGCGATGCGCGGGGCTGTCGAGTGATGACGATGCGTCGAGAAGAGTGACGTCGCGCGGAGCTGCGGAGTGATGATGGAGTGTCTGGCTGAATGGCGACGCGCGGAGCTGCCGAGTGATGACGACGTGTCCGGTAGAGTGACGGCACGTGGAGCTGCCGAGTGATGATGCAGCGTCTGGCTGAATGACGATGCGCGGAGCTGCCGAGTGATGACGACGCTTCTAGTAGAGTGACAGCGTGCGGAGCTGCCGAGTGACGATGGAGCGTTTGGGTGAATGGCGATGCGTAGAGCTGCCGAGTGATGACGACGCGTCGAGTAGATTGACGGCGCGCGGCGCTGCCGAGTGACGATGGAGCATCTCGCTAAATGGCGATGCGCGGAGCTGCCGAGTGATGACGACGCGTCCAGTAGAGTGACGGCGCACGGAGCTGCCGAGTGACGATGGAGCGTCTGGCTGAATGGCGATGCGCGGAGCTGCCGAGTGATGACGACGCGTCCAGTAGAGTAACGGCGTGCGGAGCTACCGAGTGACCATGGAGCGTCTGGCTGAATGGCGATGTGCGGAGCTGTTGAGTGATGACGACGCGCCCAGTAGAGTGACGGCGCGTGGAGCTGTCGAGTGACGATGGAGCGTCCGGCTGAATGGCGATGCGCGGAGCTGCCGGGTCATGACGACGCATCCAGTAGAGTGATGGCGTGCGGAGCTGCCGAGTGACGATGGAGCATCTGGGTGAATGGCGATGCGCGGAGTAGAGTGACGGCGCGTGGAGCTGCCGAGTGACGATGGAGCGTCTGGTTGAATGGCTATGCGCGGAACTGCCGAGTGATGACGACGCGTCCAGTAAAGTGACGGCGCGCGGAGCTACCGAGTGATGATGGAGTGTCTGGCTAAATGGCGACGCGCGGAGCTGCCGAGTGATGACGACGCTTCCAGTAGAGTTACGGCATGCGGAACTGCCGAGTGACGATGGAACGTCTGGCTGAATGGCGATGCACGGAGCTGCCGGGTCATGACGACGCATCCAGTAGAGTGATGGCGTGCGGAGCTGCCGAGTGACGATGGAGCGTCTGGGTGAATGGCGATGCGCGGAGTAGAGTGACGGCGCGTGGAGCTGCCGAGTGACGATGGAGCGTCTGGCTGAATGGCTATGCGCGGAACTGCCGAGTGATGACGACGCTTCCAGTAGAGTGACGGCTCGCGGAGCTACCGAGGGATGATGGAGTGTCTGGCTGAATGGCGACGCGCGGAGCTGTCGAGTGATGACGACGCTTCGAGTAGAGTTACGGCACGCGGAATTGCCGAGTGACGATGGAGCTTCTGGGTGAATGGCGACGCGTGGAGCTGCCGAGTGACGATGGAGCGTCTGGCTGAATGGCTATGCGCGGAGCTGCCGAGTGATGATGATGCGTGGAGCTGCCGAGTGACGATGGAGCGTCTGGCTGAATGGCTATGCGCGGAGCTGCCGAGTGATGACGACGCGTCCAGTAGAGTGACGGCACGTGGAGCTGCCGAGTGATGATGGAGCGTCTGGTGGAATGGCGACGCGTGGAGCTGCCGAGTGATAATGGCACGTCTAGTAGAGTGACGACGTGCGGAGCTACCGAGTGACGATGGTGTGTCTGGGTGACTGGCGATGCGCGGAGTTGCCGAGTGATGACGACGCGTCCAGTAGAGTGACGGCACGTGGAACTGCCGAGTGACGATGGAGCGTCTGGGTGAATGGCGATGCGTGGAGCTGCCGATTGATGATGACGTGTCCAGTAGAGTGACGGGACGCGGAGCTGACGAGTGACGATGGAGCGTTTGGATAAATGTCGATGCGCGGAGCTGTCGAGTGATGACGACGCGTAGAGTAGAGTGACGGCACGCGGAGCTGCCGAGTGATGATGGAGTGTCTGGCTGAATGGCGACGCGCGGAGCTGCCGAGTGATGACGACGCGTCTAGTAGAGTGACGGCACGCGGAGCTGCCGAGTGATGATGGAGCGTCTGGCTGAATGGCGATGCGCGAAGCTGCCGACTGATGACGACGCTTCTAGTAGAGTGACAGCTTGCGGAGCTGCTGAGTGACGATGGAGCGTCTGGGTGAATGGCGATGCACGGAGCTGCCGATTGATGACGACGCGTCCAGTAGAGTGACGGCACGCGGAGCTACCGAGTGACGATGGAGCGTATGGTTGAATGGCGATGCGCGGAGCTCCCGAGTGATGACGACGCTTCTTGTAGAGTGACAGCGTGCGGAGCTGCCGAGTGACGATGGAGCGTATGGTTGAATGGCGATGCGCGGAGCTTCCGAGTGATGACGACGCTTCTTGTAGAGTGACAGCGTGCGGAGCTACCGAGTGACGATGGAGCGTCTGGGTGAATGGCGATGCGCGGAGCTCCCGAGTGATGACGACGCTTCTTGTAGAGTGACAGCGTGCGGAGCTACCGAGTGACGATGGAGCGTCTGGGTGAATGGCGATGCGCGAAACTGCCGAGTGATGACGACGCTTCGATTAGATTGACGGCGCGCGGAGCTACCGAGTACGATGGAGCATCTCGCTGAATGACGATGCGCGGAGCGGCCGAGTGATCACGACACGTCTAGTAGAGTGACGGCGCACGGAGCTGCCGAGTGACGATGGAGCGTCTGGGTGAATGGCGATGCGCGGAGCTGCCGAGTGATAATGGCGCGTCTAGTAGAGTGACGGTGCGCGGAGCTGCCGAGTGACGATGGAGCGTCTGGCTGAATGGCGATGCGCGGAGCTGCCGAGCGATGACGAGGCGTCCAGTAGAGTGACGGCACGCGGAACTGCCGAGTGATGATGATGCGTCCAGTAGAGTGACGTTGCGCGGAGCTGCCGAGTGATGATGGAGTGTCTGGCTGAATGGTGACGCGCGTAGCTGCCGAGTGATGACGACGCTTCCAGTAGAGTGACGGCACGCGGAGCTGCCGAGTGATGATGGAACGTCTGGGTGAATGGCGACGCGTGGAGCTGCCGAGTGACGATGGAGCGTCTGGCTGAATGGCTATGCGCGGAGCTGCCGAGTGATGACGACGCGTCCAGTAGAGTGACGGCACGCGGAGCTGCCGAGTGATGATGGAGCGTCTGGTTGAATGGCGATGCGCAGAGCTGCCGAGTGATAATGGCACGTCTAGTAGAGTGACGACGTGCGGAGCTACCGAGTGACGATGGAGTGTCTGGGTGAATGGCGATGCGCGGAGCTGCCGAGTGATGACGACGCGTCCAGTAGAGTGACGGCACGCGGAGCTGCCGAGTGATGATGGAGCGTCTGGTTGAATGGCGATGCGCGGAGCTGCCGAGTGATAATGGCACGTCTAGTAGAGTGACGACGTGCGGAGCTACCGAGTGACGATGGAGTGTCTGGGTGAATGGCGATGCGCGGAGTAGACTGACGGCGCGTGGAGCTGCCGAGTGACGATGGAGCGTCTGGCTAAATGGCTATGCGCGAAGCTGCCGAGTGATGACGACGCGTCCAGTAGAGTGACGGCGCGCGGAGCTACCGAGGGATGATGGAGTGTCTGGCTGAATGGCGACGCGCAGAGCTGTCGAGTGATGACGACGCTTCGAGTAGAGTTACGGCACGCGGAATTGCCGAGTGACGATGGAGCTTCTGGGTGAATGGCGACGCGTCGAGCTGCCGTGTGACGATGGAGCGTCTGGCTGAATGGCTATGCGCCGAGCTGCCGAGTGATGACGATGCGTGGAGCTGCCGAGTGACGATGGAGCGTCTGGCTGAATGGCTATGCGCGGAGCTGCCGAGTGATGACGACGCGTCCAGTAGAGTGACGGCACGCGGAGCTGCCGAGTGATGATGGAGCGTCTGGTTGAATGGCGATGCGCGGAGCTGCCGAGTGATAATGGCACGTCTAGTGGAGTGACGACGTGCGGAGCTACCGAGTGACGATGGAGTGTCTGGGTGACTGGCGATGCGCGGAGTTGCCGAGTGATGACGACGCGTCCAGTAGAGTGACGGCACGTGGAACTGCCGAGTGACGATGGAGCGTCTGGGTGAATGGCGATGCGTGGAGCTGCCGATTGATGATGACGCGTCCAGTAGAGTGACGGGACGCGGAGCTGACGAGTGACGATGGAGCGTTTGGATAAATGTCGATGCGCGGAGCTGTCGAGTGATGACGACGCGTAGAGTAGAGTGACGGCGCGCGGAGCTGCCGAGTGATGATGGAGTGTCTGGCTGAATGGCGACGCGCGGAGCTGCCGAGTGATGACGACGCGTCTAGTAGAGTGACGGCACGCGGAGCTGCCGAGTGATGATGGAGCGTCTGGCTGAATGGCGATGCGCGAAGCTGCCGACTGATGACGACGCTTCTAGTAGAGTGACAGCTTGCGGAGCTGCCGAGTGACGATGGAGCGTCTGGGTGAATGGCGATGCACGGAGCTGCCGATTGATGACGACGCGTCCAGTTGAGTGACGGGACGCGGAGCTGCCGAGTGACGATGGAGCGTATGGTTGAATGGCGATGCGCGGAGCTCCCGAGTGATGACGACGCTTCTTGTAGAGTGACAGCGTGCGGAGCTGCCGAGTGACGATGGAGCGTATGGTTGAATGGCGATGCGCGGAGCTTCCGAGTGATGACGACGCTTCTTGTAGAGTGACAGCGTGCGGAGCTACCGAGTGACGATGGAGCGTCTGGGTGAATGGCGATGCGCGGAGCTCCCGAGTGATGACGACGCTTCTTGTAGAGTGACAGCGTGCGGAGCTACCGAGTGACGATGGAGCGTCTGGGTGAATGGCGATGCGCGGAGCTGCCGAGTGATGACGACGCTTCGATTAGATTGACGGCGCGCGGAGCTACCGAGTACGATGGAGCATCTCGCTGAATGACGATGCGCGGAGCGGCCGAGTGATCACGACACGTCTAGTAGAGTGACGGCGCACGGAGCTGCCGAGTGACGATGGAGCGTCTGGGTGAATGGCGATGCGCGGAGCTGCCGAGTGATAATGGCGCGTCTAGTAGAGTGACGGTGCGCGGAGCTGCCGAGTGACGATGGAGCGTCTGGCTGAATGGCGATGCGCGGAGCTGCCGACCGATGACGAGGCGTCCAGTAGAGTGACGGCACGCGGAACTGCCGAGTGATGATGATGCGTCCAGTAGAGTGACGTTGCGCGGAGCTGCCGAGTGATGATGGAGTGTCTGGCTGAATGGTGACGCGCGTAGCTGCCGAGTGATGGCGACGCTTCCAGTAGAGTGACGGCACGCGGAGCTGCCGAGTGATGATGGAACGTCTGGGTGAATGGCGACGCGTGGAGCTGCCGAGTGACGATGGAGCGTCTGGCTGAATGGCTATGCGCGGAGCTGCCGAGTGATGACGACGCGTCCAGTAGAGTGACGGCACGCGGAGCTGCCGAGTGATGATGGAGCGTCTGGTTGAATGGCGATGCGCAGAGCTGCCGAGTGATAATGGCACGTCTAGTAGAGTGACGACGTGCGGAGCTACCGAGTGACGATGGAGTGTCTGGGTGAATGGCGATGCGCGGAGCTGCCGAGTGATGACGACGCGTCCAGTAGAGTGACGGCACGCGGAGCTGCCGAGTGATGATGGAGCGTCTGGTTGAATGGCGATGCGCGGAGCTGCCGAGTGATAATGGCACGTCTAGTAGAGTGACGACGTGCGGAGCTACCGAGTGACGATGGAGTGTCTGGGTGAATGGCGATGCGCGGAGTAGAGTGACGGCGCGTGGAGCTGCCGAGTGACGATGGAGCGTCTGGCTAAATGGCTATGCGCGAAGCTGCCGAGTGATGACGACGCGTCCAGTAGAGTGACGGCGCGCGGAGCTACCGAGGGATGATGGAGTGTCTGGCTGAATGGCGACGCGCGGAGCTGTCGAGTGATGACGACGCTTCGAGTAGAGTTACGGCACGCGGAATTGCCGAGTGACGATGGAGCTTCTGGGTGAATGGCGACGCGTGGAGCTGCCGAGTGACGATGGAGCGTCTGGCTGAATGGCTATGCGCGGAGCTGCCGAGTGATGACGATGCGTGGAGCTGCCGAGTGACGATGGAGCGTCTGGCTGAATGGCTATGCGCGGAGCTGCCGAGTGATGACGACGCGTCCAGTAGAGTGACGGCACGCGGAGCTGCCGAGTGATGATGGAGCGTCTGGTTGAATGGCGATGCGCGGAGCTGCCGAGTGATAATGGCACGTCTAGTAGAGTGACGACGTGCGGAGCTACCGAGTGACGATGGAGTGTCTGGGTGACTGGCGATGCGCGGAGTTGCCGAGTGATGACGACGCGTCCAGTAGAGTGACGGCACGTGGAACTGCCGAGTGACGATGGAGCGTCTGGGTGAATGGCGATGCGTGGAGCTGCCGATTGATGATGACGCGTCCAGTAGAGTGACGGGACGCGGAGCTGACGAGTGACGATGGAGCGTTTGGATAAATGTCGATGCGCGGAGCTGTCGAGTGATGACGACGCGTAGAGTAGAGTGACGGCGCGCGGAGCTGCCGAGTGATGATGGAGTGTCTGGCTGAATGGCGACGCGCGGAGCTGCCGAGTGATGACGACGCGTCTAGTAGAGTGACGGCACGCGGAGCTGCCGAGTGATGATGGAGCGTCTGGCTGAATGGCGATGCGCGAAGCTGCCGACTGATGACGACGCTTCTAGTAGAGTGACAGCTTGCGGAGCTGCCGAGTGACGATGGAGCGTCTGGGTGAATGGCGATGCACGGAGGTGCCGATTGATGACGACGCGTCCAGTAGAGTGACGGCACGCGGAGCTGCCGAGTGACGATGGAGCGTATGGTTGAATGGCGATGCGCGGAGCTCCCGAGTGATGACGACGCTTCTTGTAGAGTGACAGCGTGCGGAGCTGCCGAGTGACGATGGAGCGTATGGTTGAATGGCGATGCGCGGAGCTCCCGAGTGATGACGACGCTTCTTGTAGAGTGACAGCGTGCGGAGCTACCGAGTGACGATGGAGCGTCTGGGTGAATGGCGATGCGCGGAGCTCCCGAGTGATGACGACGCTTCTTGTAGAGTGACAGCGTGCGGAGCTACCGAGTGACGATGGAGCGTCTGGGTGAATGGCGATGCGCGGAGCTGCCGAGTGATGATGGAGCGTCTGGGTGAATGGCGATGCGCGGAGCTGCCGAGTGATAATGGCACGTCTAGTAGAGTGACGACGTGCGGAGCTACCGAGTGACGATGGAGTGTCTGGGTGAAGGGCGATGTACGGAGCTGCCGAGTGATGACGACGCGTCTAGTAGAGTGACGGAACGTCGAACTGCCGAGTTACGATGGAGCGTCTGGGTGAATGGCGACGCGTGGAGCTGCCGATTGATGATGACGCGTCCAGTAGAGTGACGGGACGCGGAGCTGACGAGTGAGGATGGAACGTCTTGATAAATGGCGATGCGCGGAGCTGTTGAGTGATGACGACGCGTCGAGTAGAGTGACGGCGCGCGGAGCTGCCGAGTGATGATGGAGTGTCTGGCTGAATGGCGACGTGCGGAGCTGCCGAGTGATGACGACGCGTCCAGTAGAGTGACGGCACGCGGATCTGCCGAGTGATGATGGACCGTCTGGCTGAATGGCGATGCGCGAAGCTGTCGAGTGATGACGACACTTCTAGTAGAGTGACAGCTTGCGGAGCTGCCGAGTGACGATGGAGCGTCTGGGTGAATGGCGATGCACGGAGCTGTCGATTGATGACGACGCGTCCAGTAGAGTGACGGCACGCGAAGCTGCCGAGTGACGATGGAGCGTATGGCTAAATGGCGATGCGCGGAGCTCCCGAGTGATGACGACGCTTCTAGTAGAGTGACAGCGTGCGGAGCTGCCGAGTGACGATGGAGCGTCTGGGTGAATGGCGATGCGCGGAGCTGCCGAGTGATGACGACGCATCGATTAGATTGACGGCGCGCGGAGCTACCGAGTACGATGGAGCATCTCGCTGAATGGCGATGCGCGGAGCGGCCGAGTGATGACGACGCGTCCAGTAGAGTGACGGCGCACGGAGCTGCCGAGTGACGGTGGAGCGTCTGGATGAATGGCGACGCGTGGAGCTACCGAGTGACGATGGAGCGTCTGGCTGAATGGCTATGCACGGAGCTGCCGAGTGACGATGGAGCGTCTGGCTGAATGGCTATGCGCGGAGCTGCCGAGTGATGACGACGCGTCCAGTAGAGTGACGGCACGCGGAGCTGCCGAGTGATGATGGAGCGTCTGGGTGAACGGCGATGCGCGGAGCTGCCGAGTGATAATGGCACGTCTAGTACAGTGACGACGTGCGGAGCTACCGGGTGACGATGGAGTGTCTGGGTGAATGGCGATGCACGGAGCTGCCGAGTGATGACGACGCGTCTAGTAGAGTGACGGCACGTCGAACTGCCGAGTTACGATGGAGCGTCTGGGTGAATGGCGACGCGTGGAGCTGCCGATTGATGATGACGTGTCCAGTAGAGTGACGGGACGCGGAGCTGACGAGTGACGATGGAACGTCTGGATAAATGGCGATGCGCGGAGCTGTTGAGTGATGACGACGCGTCGAGTAGAGTGACGGCGCGCGGAGCTGCCGAGTGATGATGGAGTGTCTGGCTGAATGGCGACGTGCGGAGCTGCCGAGTGATGACAATGCGTCCAGTAAAGTGATGGCACGCGGATCTGCCGAGTGATGATGGAGCGTCTGGCTGAATGGCGATGCGCGAAGCTGCCGAGTGATAACGACGCTTCTAGTAGAGTGACAGCTTGCGGAGCTGCCGAGTGACGATGGAGCGTCTGGGTGAATGGCGATGCACGGAGCTGCCGATTGATGACGACACGTCCAGTAGAGTGACGGCACGCAGAGCTGCCGAGTGACGATGGAGCGTATGGCTGAATGGTGATGCGCGGAGCTCCCGAGTGATGACGACGCTTCTAGTAGAGTGACAGCGTGCGGAGCTGCCGAGTGACGATGGAGCGTCTGGGTGAATGGCGATGCGCGGAGCTGCCGAGTGATGACGACGCGTCGATTAGATTGACGGCACGCGGAGCTACCGAGTACGATGGAGCATATCGCTGAATGGTGATGCACGGAGCGGCCGAGTGATGACGACGCGTCCAGTAGAGTGACGGCGCACGGAGCTGCCGAGTGACGATGGAGCGTCTGGGTGAATGGCGACGCGTGGAGCTGCCGAGTGATGATGGAGCGTCTGGCTGAATGGCAATGCGCGAAGCTGCTGACTGATGACGATGCTTGTAGTAGAGTGACAGCTTGCGGAGCTGCCGATTGATGACGACGCGTCCAGTAGAGTGACGCCACGTGGAGCTGCCGAGTGACGACGGAGCGTATGGCTAAATGGCGATGCGCGGAGCTCCCGAGTGATGACGACGCTTCTAGTAGAGTGACAGCATGCGGAGCTGCCGAGTGACGATGGAGCGTCTGGGTGAATGGCGATGCGCGGAGCTGCCGAGTGATGACGACGCTTCGATTAGATTGACGGCGCGCGGAGCTACCGAGTACGATGGAGCATCTCGCTGAATGACGATGCGCGGAGCGGCCGAGTGATGACGACGCGTCCAGTAGAGTGACGGCGGACGGAGCTGCCGAGTGACGATGGAGCGTCTGGGTGAATGGCGACGCGTGGAGCTGCCGAGTGACGATGGAGCGTCTGGCTGAATGGCTATGCTCGGAGCTGCCGAGTGATGACGACGCGTCCAGTAGAGTGACGGCACGTAGAGCTGCCGAGTGATGATGGACCGTCTGGTTGAATGGCGATGCGCGGAGCTGCCGAGTGAGAATGGCACGTCTAGTAGAGTGACGATGTGCGGAGCTACCGAGTGACGATGGAGTGTCTAGGTGAATGGCGATGCGCGGAGTTGCCGAGTGATGACGACGCGTCCAGTAGAGTGACGGCACGTGGAACTGCCGAGTGACGATGGAGCGTCTGGGTGAATGGCGATGCGTGGAGCTGCCGATTGATGATGACGCGTCCAGTAGAGTGATGGGACGCGGAGCTGACGAGTGACGATGGAGCGTTTGGATAAATGTCGATGCGCGGAGCTGTCGAGTGATGACGACGCGTCGAGTAGAGTGACGGCGCGCGGAGCTGCGGAGTGATGATGGAGCGTCTGGCTGAATGGCGATGCGCGAAGCTGCCGACTGATGACGACACTTCTAGTAGAGTGACAGCTTGCGGAGCTGCCGAGTGACGATGGAGCGTCTGGGTGAATGGCGATGCACGGAGCTGCCGATTGATGACGACACGTCTAGTAGAGTGACGGCACGCGGAGCTGCCGAGTGACGATTGAGCGTATGGTTGAATGGCGATGCGCGGAGCTCCCGAGTGATGACGACGCTTCTTGTAGAGTGACAGCGTGCGGAGCTGCCGAGTGACGATGGAGCGTATGGTTGAATGGCGATGCGCGGAGCTCCCGAGTGATGACGACGCTTCTTGTAGACTGACAGCGTGCGGAGCTACCGAGTGACGATGGAGCGTCTGGGTGAATGGCGATGCGCGGAGCTGCCGAGTGATGACGACGCTTCGATTAGATTGACGGCGCGCGGAGCTACCGAGTACGATGGAGCATCTCGCTGAATGGCGATGCGCGGAGCGGCCGAGTGATGACGACACGTCTAGTAGAGTGACGGCGCACGGAGCTGCCGAGTGACGATGGAGCGTCTGGGTGAATGGCGATGCGCGGAGCTGCCGAGTGATAATGGCGCGTCTAGTAGAGTGACGGTGCGCGGAGCTGCCGAGTGACGATGGAGCGTCTGGCTGAATGGCGATGCGCGGAGCTGCCGAGCGATGACGAGGCGTCCAGTAGAGCGACGGCACGCGGAACTGCCGAGTGATGATTAATCGTCCAGTAGAGTGACGTTGCGCGGAGCTGCCGAGTGATGATGGAGTGTCTGGCTGAATGGTGACGCACGTAGCTGCCGAGTGATGACGACGCGTCCAGTAGAGTGACGGCACGCGGAGCTGCCGAGTGATGATGGAGCATCTGGGTGAATGGCGACGCGTGGAGCTGCCGAGTGACGATGGAGCGTCTGGCTGAATGGCTATGCGCGGAGCTGCCGAGTGATGACGACGCGTCCAGTAGAGTGACGGCACGCGAGGCTGCCGAGTGATGATGGAGCGTCTGGTTGAATGGCGATGCGCGGAGCTGCCGAGTGATAATGGCGCGTCTAGTAGAGTGACGGTGCGCGGAGCTACCGAGTACGATGGAGCATCGCGCTGAATGACGATGCGCGGAGCGGCCGAGTGATGACGACGCGTCCAGTAGAGTGACGGCGCACGGAGCTGCCGAGTGACGATGGAGCGTCTGGGTGAATGGCGACGCGTGGAGCTGCCGAGTGACGATGGAGCGTCTGGCTGAATGGCTATGCGCGGAGCTGCCGAGTGATGACGACGCGTCCAGTAGAGTGACGGCACGCAGAGCTGCCGAGTGATGATGGACCGTCTGGTTGAATGGCGATGCGCGGAGCTGCCGAGTGATAATGGCACGTCTAGTAGAGTGACGACGTGCGGAGCTACCGAGTGACGATGGAGTGTCTAGGTGAATGGCGATGCGCGGAGTTGCCGAGTGATGACGACGCGTCCAGTAGAGTGACGGCACGTGGAACTGCCGAGTGACGATGGAGCGTCTAGGTGAATGGCGATGCGTGGAGCTGCCGATTGATGATGACGCGTCCAGTAGAGTGATGGGACGCGGAGCTGACGAGTGACGATGGAGCGTTTGGATAAATGTCGATGCGCGGAGCTGTCGAGTGATGACGACGCGTCGAGTAGAGTGACGGCACGCGGAGCTGCCGAGTGATGATAGAGCGTCTGGCTGAATGGCGATGCGCGAAGCTGCCGACTGATGACGACGCTTCTAGTAGAGTGACAGCTTGCGGAGCTGCCGAGTGACGATGGAGCGTCTGGGTGAATGGCGATGCACGGAGCTGCCGATTGATGACGACACGTCCAGTAGAGTGACGGCACGCGGAGCTGCCGAGTGACGATGGAGCGTATGGTTGAATGGCGATGCGCGGAGCTCCCGAGTGATGACGACGCTTCTTGTAGAGTGACAGCGTGCGGAGCTGCCGAGTGACGATGGAGCGTATGGTTGAATGGCGATGCGCGGAGCTCCCGAGTGATGACGACGCTTCTTGTAGACTGACAGCGTGCGGAGCTACCGAGTGACGATGGAGCGTCTGGGTGAATGGCGATGCGCGGAGCTGCCGAGTGATGACGACGCTTCGATTAGATTGACGGCGCGCGGAGCTACCGAGTACGATGGAGCATCTCGCTGAATGGCGATGCGCGGAGCGGCCGAGTGATGAGGACACGTCTAGTAGAGTGACGGCGCACGGAGCTGCCGAGTGACGATGGAGCGTCTGGGTGAATGGCGATGCGCGGAGCTGCCGAGTGATAATGGCGCGTCTAGTAGAGTGACGGTGCGCGGAGCTGCCGAGTGACGATGGAGCGTCTGGCTGAATGGCGATGCGCGGAGCTGCCGAGCGATGACGAGGCGTCCAGTAGAGTGACGGCACGCGGAACTGCCGAGTGATGATGATGCGTCCAGTAGAGTGACGTTGCGCGGAGCTGCCGAGTGATGATGGAGTGTCTGGCTGAATGGTGACGCGCGTAGCTGCCGAGTGATGACGACGCGTCCAGTAGAGTGACGGCACGCGGAGCTGCCGAGTGATGATGGAGCGTCTGGGTGAATGGCGACGCGTGGAGCTGCCGAGTGACGATGGAGCGTCTGGCTGAATGGCTATGCGCGGAGCTGCCGAGTGATGACGACGCGTCCAGTAGAGTGACGGCACGCGGAGCTGCCGAGTGATGATGGAGCGTCTGGTTGAATGGCGATGCGCGGAGCTGCCGAGTGATAATGGCACGTCTAGTAGAGTGACGACGTGCGGAGCTACCGAGTGACGATGGAGTGTCTGGGTGAATGGCGATGCGCGGAGCTGCCGAGTGATGACGACGCGTCCAGTAGAGTGACGGCACGCGGAGCTGCCGAGTGATGATGGAGCGTCTGGTTGAATGGCGATGCGCGGAGCTGCCGAGTGATAATGGCACGTCTAGTAGAGTGACGACGTGCGGAGCTACCGAGTGACGATGGAGTGTCTGGGTGAATGGCGATGCGCGGAGTAGAGTGACGGCGCGTGGAGCTGCCGAGTGACGATGGAGCGTGTGGCTAAATGGCTATGCGCGAAGCTGCCGAGTGATGACGACGCGTCCAGTAGAGTGACGGCGCGCGGAGCTACCGAGGGATGATGGAGTGTCTGGCTGAATGGCGACGCGCGGAGCTGTCGAGTGATGACGACGCTTCGAGTAGAGTTACGCACGCGGAATTGGCGAGTGACGATGGAGCTTCTGGGTGAATGGCGACGCGTGGAGCTGCCGAGTGACGATGGAGCGTCTGGCTGAATGGCTATGCGCGGAGCTGCCGAGTGATGACGACACGTGGAGCTGCCGAGTGACGATGGAGCGTCTGGCTGAATGGCTATGCGCGGAGCTGCCGAGTGATGACGACGCGTCCAGTAGAGTGACGGCACGCGGAGTTGCCGAGTGATGATGGAGCGTCTGGTTGAATGGCGATGCGCGGAGCTGCCGAGTGATAATGGCACGTCTAGTAGAGTGACGACGTGCGGAGCTACCGAGTGACGATGGAGTGTCTGGGTGACTGGCGATGCGCGGAGTTGCCGAGTGATGACGACGCGTCCAGTAGAGTGACGGCACGTGGAACTGCCGAGTGACGATGGAGCGTCTGGGTGAATGGCGATGCGTGGAGCTGCCGATTGATGATGACGCGTCCAGTAGAGTGACGGGACGCGGAGCTGACGAGTGACGATGGAGCGTTTGGATAAATGTCGATGCGCGGAGCTGTCGAGTGTTGACGACGCGTCGAGTAGAGTGACGGCGCGCGGAGCTGCCGAGTGATGATGGAGTGTCTGGCTGAATGGCGACGCGCGGAGCTGCCGAGTGATGACGACGCGTCTAGTAGAGTGACGGCACGCGGAGCTGCCGAGTGATTATGGAGCGTCTGGCTGAATGTTGATGCGCGAAGCTGCCGACTGATGACGACGCTTCTAGTAGAGTGACAGCTTGCGGAGCTGCCGAGTGACGATGGAGCGTCTGGGTGAATGGCGATGCACGGAGGTGCCGATTGATGACGACGCGTCCAGTAGAGTGACGGCACGCGGAGCTGCCGAGTGACGATGGAGCGTATGGTTGAATGGCGATGCGCGGAGCTCCCGAGTGATGACGACGCTTCTTGTAGAGTGACAGCGTGCGGAGCTGCCGAGTGACGATGGAGCGTATGGTTGAATGGCGATGCGCGGAGCTCCCGAGTGATGACGACGCTTCTTGTAGAGTGACAGCGTGCGGAGCTACCGAGTGACGATGGAGCCTCTGGGTGAATGGCGATGCGCGGAGCTGCCGAGTGATGACGACGCTTCGATTAGATTGACGGCGCGCGGAGCTACCGAGTACGATGGAGCATCTCGCTGAATGGCGATGCGCGGAGCGGCCGAGTGATGACGACACGTCTAGTAGAGTGACGGCGCACGGAGCTGCCGAGTGACGATGGAGCGTCTGGGTGAATGGCGATGCGCGGAGCGGCCGAGTGATGACGACACGTCTAGTAGAGTGACGGCGCACGGAGCTGCCGAGTGACGATGGAGCGTCTGGGTGAATGGCGATGCGCGGAGCTGCCGAGTGATAATGGCGCGTCTAGTAGAGTGACGGTGCGCGGAGCTGCCGAGTGACGATGGAGCGTCTGGCTGAATGGCGATGCGCGGAGCTGCCGAGCGATGACGAGGCGTCCAGTAGAGTGACGGCACGCGGAACTACCGAGTGATGATGATGCGTCCAGTAGAGTGACGTTGCGCGGAGCTGCCGAGTGATGATGGAGTGTCTGGGTGAATGGTGACGCGCGTAGCTGCCGAGTGATGACGACGCGTCCAGTAGAGTGACGGCACGCGGAGCTGCCGAGTGATGATGGAGCGTCTGGGTGAATGGCGACGCGTGGAGCTGCCGAGTGACGATGGAGCGTCTGGCTGAATGGCTATGCGCGGAGCTGCCGAGTGATGACGACGCGTCCAGTAGAGTGATGGCACGCGGAGCTGCCGAGTGATGATGGAGCGTCTGGTTGAATGGCGATGCGCGGAGCTGCCGAGTGATAATGGCACGTCTAGTAGAGTGACGACGTGCGGAGCTACCGAGTGACGATGGAGTGTCTGGGTGAATGGCGATGCGCGGAGCTGTCGAGTGATGACGACGCGTCCAGTAGAGTGACGGCACGCGGAGCTGCCGAGTGATGATGGAGCGTCTGGTTGAATGGCGATGCGCGGAGCTGCCGAGTGATAATGGCACGTCTAGTAGAGTGACGACGTGCGGAGCTACCGAGTGACGATGGAGTGTCTGTGTGAATGGCGATGCGCGGAGTAGAGTGACGGCGCGTGGAGCTGCCGAGTGACGATGGAGCGTCTGGCTGAATGGCCATGCGCGAAGCTGCCGAGTGATGACGACGCGTCCAGTAGAGTGACGGCACGCGGAGCTGCCGAGTGATGATGGAGCGTCTGGTTGAATGGCGATGCGCGGAGCTGCCGAGTGATAATGGCGCGTCTAGTAGAGTGACGGTGCGCGGAGCTACCGAGTACGATGGAGCATCGCGCTGAATGACGATGCGCGGAGCGGCCGAGTGATGACGACGCGTCCAGTAGAGTGACGGCGCACGGAGCTGCCGAGTGACGATGGAGCGTCTGGGTGAATGGCGACGCGTGGAGCTGCCGAGTGACGATGGAGCGTCTGGCTGAATGGCTATGCGCGGAGCTGCCGAGTGATGATGGAGCGTCTGGTTGAATGGCGATGCGCGGAGCTGCCGAGTGATAATGGCACGTCTAGTAGAGTGACGACGTGCGGAGCTACCGAGTGACGATGGAGTGTCTGGGTGACTGGCGATGCGCGGAGTTGCCGAGTGATGACGACGCGTCCAGTAGAGTGACGGCACGTGGAACTGCCGAGTGACGATGGCGCGTCTGGGTGAATGGCGATGCGTGGAGCTGCCGATTGATGATGACGCGTCCAGTAGAGTGACGGGACGCGGAGCTGACGAGTGACGATGGAGCGTTTGGATAAATGTCGATGCGCGGAGCTGTCGAGTGTTGACGACGCGTCGAGTAAAGTGACGGCGCGCGGAGCTGCCGAGTGATGATGGAGTGTCTGGCTGAATGGCGACGCGCGGAGCTGCCGAGTGATGACGACGCGTCTAGTAGAGTGACGGCACGCGGAGCTGTTGAGTGATGATGGAGCGTCTGGCTGAATGGCGATGCGCGAAGCTGCCGACTGATGACGACGCTTCTAGTAGAGTGACAGCTTGCGGAGCTGCCGAGTGACGATGGAGCGTCTGGGTGAATGGCGATGCACGGAGCTGCCGATTGATGACGACGCGTCCAGTAGAGTGACGGCACGCGGAGCTGCCGAGTGACGATGGAGCGTATGGTTGAATGGCGATGCGCGAAGCTCCCGAGTGATGACGACGCTTCTTGTAGAGTGACAGCGTGCGGAGCTGCCGAGTGACGATGGAGCGTATGGTTGAATGGCGATGCGCGGAGCTCCCGAGTGATGACGACGCTTCTTGTAGAGTGACAGCGTGCGGAGCTACCGAGTGACGATGGAGCGTCTGGGTGAATGGTGATGCGCGGAGCTGCCGAGTGATGACGACGCTTCGATTAGATTGACGGCGCGCGGAGCTACCGAGTACGATGGAGCATCTCGCTGAATGGCGATGCGCGGAGCGGCCGAGTGATGACGACACGTCTAGTAGAGTGACGGCGCACGGAGCTGCCGAGTGACGATGGAGCGTCTGGGTGAATGGCGATGCGCGGAGCTGCCGAGTGATAATGGCGCGTCTAGTAGAGTGACGGTGCGCGGAGCTGCCGAGTGACGATGGAGCGTCTGGCTGAATGGCGATGCGCGGAGCTGCCGAGCGATGATGAGGCGTCCAGTAGAGTGACGGCACGCGGAACTGCCGAGTGATGATGATGCGTCCAGTAGAGTGACGTTGCGCGGAGCTGCCGAGTGATGATGGAGTGTCTGGCTGAATGGTGACGCGCGTAGCTGCCGAGTGATGACGACGCGTCCAGTAGAGTGACGGCACGCGGAGCTGCCGAGTGATGATGGAGCGTCTGGGTGAATGGCGACGCGTGGAGCTGCCGAGTGACGATGGAGCGTCTGGCTGAATGGCTATGCGCGGAGCTGCCGAGTGATGACGACGCGTCCAATAGAGTGACGGCACGCGGAGCTGCCGAGTGATGATGGAGCGTCAAGTTGAATGGCGATGCGCGGAGCTGCCGAGTGATAATGGCACGTCTAGTAGAGTGACGACGTGCGGAGCTACCGAGTGACGATGGAGTGTCTGGGTAAATGGCGATGCGCGGAGCTGCCGAGTGATGACGACGCGTCCAGTAGAGTGACGGCACGTGGAACTGCCGAGTGACGATGGAGCATCTGGGTGAATGGCGACGCGTGGAGCTGCCGATTGATGATGACGCGTCCAGTAGAGTGACGGGACGCGGAGCTGACGAGTGACGATGGAGCGTCTGGATAAATGTCGATGCGCGGAGCTGTCGAGTGATGACGACGCGTCGAGTAGAGTGACGGCGCGCGGAGCTGCCGAGTGATGATGGAGTGTCTGGCTGAATGGCGACGCGCGGAGCTGCCGAGTGATGACGACGCGTCCGGTAGAGTGACGGCACGCGGAGCTGCGGAGTGATGATGCAGCGTCTGGCTGAATGGCGATGCGTGGAGCTGCCGAGTGATGACGACGCTTCTAGTAGAGTGACAGCGTGTGGAGCTGCCGAGTGACGATGGTGCGTTTGGGTGAATGGCGATGCGCGGAGCTGCCGAGTGATGACGACGCGTCGAGTAGATTGACGGCGCGCGGAGCTGCCGAGTGACGATGGAGCATCTCGCTGAATGGCGATGCGCGGAGCTGCCGAGTTATGACGACGCGTCCAGTAGAGTGACGGCGCACGGAGCTGCCGAGTGACGATGGAGCGTCTGGCTGAATGGCGATGCGCGGAGCTGCCGAGTGATGATTACCCGTGAAGTAGAGTGACGGCGCGTGGAGCTGCCGAGTGACGATGGAGCGTCTGGCTGAATGGCTATGCGCGGAGCTGCCGAGTGATGACGACGCGTGGAGCTGCCGAGTGACGATGGAGCGTCTGGCTGAATGGCTATGCGCGGAGCTGCCGAGTGATGACGACGCGTCCAGTAGAGTGATGGCATGGGGAGCTGCGGAGTGATGATGCAGCGTCTGGCTGAATGGCGATGCGCGGAGCTGCCGAGTGATGACGACGCTTCTAGTAGAGTGACAGCGTGTGGAGTTGCCGAGTGATGATGGAGTGTCTGGCTGAATGGTGACGCGCGTAGCTGCCGAGTGATGACGACGCCTCCAGTAGAGTGACGGGACGCGGAGCTGACGAGTGACGATGGAGCGTTTGGATAAATGTCGATGCGCGGAGCTATCGAGTGTTGACGACGCGTCGAGTAGAGTGACGGCGCGCGGAGCTGCCGAGTGATGATGGAGTGTCTGGCTGAATGGCGACGCGCGGAGCTGCCGAGTGATGACGACGCGTCTAGTAGAGTGACGGCACGCGGAGCTGCCGAGTGATGATGGAGCGTCTGGCTGAATGGCGATGCGCGAAGCTGCCGACTGATGACGACGCTTCTAGTAGAGTGACAGCTTGCGGAGCTGCCGAGTGACGATGGAGCGTCTGGGTGAATGGCGATGCACGGAGCTGCCGATTGATGACGACGCGTCCAGTAGAGTGACGGCACGCGGAGCTGCCGAGTGACGATGGAGCGTATGGTTGAATGGCGATGCGCGGAGCTCCCGAGTGATGACGACGCTTCTTGTAGAGTGACAGCGTGCGGAGCTGCCGAGTGACGATGGAGCGTATGGTTGAATGGCGATGCGCGGAGCTCCCGAGTGATGACGACGCTTCTTGTAGAGTGACAGCGTGCGGAGCTACCGAGTGACGATGGAGCGTCTGGGTGAATGGCGATGCGCGGAGCTGCCGAGTGATGACGACGCTTCGATTAGATTGACGGCGCGCGGAGCTACCGAGTACGATGGAGCATCTCGCTGAATGGCGATGCGCGGAGCGGCCGAGTGATGACGACACGTCTAGTAGAGTGACGGCGCACGGAGCTGCCGAGTGACGATGGAGCGTCTGGGTGAATGGCGATGCGCGGAGCTGCCGAGTGATAATGGCGCGTCTAGTAGAGTGACGGTGCGCGGAGCTGCCGAGTGACGATGGAGCGTCTGGCTGAATGGCGATGCGCGGAGCTGCCGAGCGATGATGAGGCGTCCAGTAGAGTGACGGCACGCGGAACTGCCGAGTGATGATGATGCGTCCAGTAGAGTGACGTTGCGCGGAGCTGCCGAGTGATGATGGAGTGTCTGGCTGAATGGTGACGCGCGTAGCTGCCGAGTGATGACGACGCGTCCAGTAGAGTGACGGCACGCGGAGCTGCCGAGTGATGATGGAGCGTCTGGGTGAATGGCGACGCGTGGAGCTGCCGAGTGACGATGGAGCGTCTGGCTGAATGGCTATGCGCGGAGCTGCCGAGTGATGACGACGCGTCCAGTAGAGTGACGACACGCGGAGCTGCCGAGTGATGATGGAGCGTCTGGTTGAATGGCGATGCGCGGAGCTGCCGAGTGATAATGGCACGTCTAGTAGAGTGACGACGTGCGGAGCTACCGAGTGACGATGGAGTGTCTGGGTAAATGGCGATGCGCGGAGCTGCCGAGTGATGACGACGCGTCCAGTAGAGTGACGGCACGTGGAACTGCCGAGTGACGATGGAGCGTCTGGGTGAATGGCGACGCGTGGAGCTGCCGATTGATGATGACGCGTCCAGCCGAGTGACGGGACGCGGAGCTGACGAGTGACGATGGAGCGTCTGGATAAATGTCGATGCGCGGAGCTGTCGAGTGATGACGACGCGTCGAGTAGAGTGACGGCGCGCGGAGCTGCCGAGTGATGATGGAGTGTCTGGCTGAATGGCGACGCGCGGAGCTGCCGAGTGATGACGACGCGTCCGGTAGAGTGACGGCACGCGGAGCTGCGGAGTGATGATGCAGCGTCTGGCTGAATGGCGATGCGTGGAGCTGCCGAGTGATGACGACGCTTCTAGTAGAGTGACAGCGTGTGGAGCTGCCGAGTGACGATGGTGCCTTTGGGTGAATGGCGATGCGCGGAGCTGCCGAGTGATGACGACGCGTCGAGTAGATTGACGGCGCGCGGAGCTGCCGAGTGACGATGGAGCATCTCGCTGAATGGCGATGCGCGGAGCTGCCGAGTTATGACGACGCGTCCAGTAGAGTGACGGCGCACGGAGCTGCCGAGTGACGATGGAGCGTCTGGCTGAATGGCGATGCGTGGGGCTGCCGAGTGATGATTACCCGTGAAGTAGAGTGACGGCGCGTGGAGCTGCCGAGTGAAGATGGAGCGTCTGGCTGAATGGCTATGCACGGAGCTGCCGAGTGATGACGACGCGTGGAGCTGCCGAGTGACGATGGAGCGTCTGGCTGAATGGCTATGCGCGGAGCTGCCGAGTGATGACGACGCGTTCAGTAGAGTGACGGCACGGGGAGCTGCGGAGTGATGATGCAGCGTCTGGCTGAATGGCGATGCGCGGAGCTGCCGAGTGATGACGACGCTTCTAGTAGAGTGACAGCGTGTGGAGTTGCCGAGTGATGATGGAGTGTCTGGCTGAATGGTGACGCGCGTAGCTGCCGAGTGATGACGACGCGTCCAGTAGAGTGACGGCACGCGGAGCTGCCGAGTGATGATGGAGCGTCTGGGTGAATGGCGACGCGTGTAGCTGCCGAGTGACGATGGAGCGTCTGGCTGAATGGCTATGCGCGGAGCTGCCGAGTGATGACGACGCGTCCAGTAGAGTGACGGCACGCGGAGCTGCCGAGTGATGATGGAGCGTCTGGTTGAATGGCGATGCGCGGAGCTGCCGAGTGATAATGGCACGTCTAGTAGAGTGACGACGTGCGGAGCTACCGAGTGACGATGGAGTGTCTGGGTGAATGGCGATGCGCGGAGCTGCCGAGTGATGACGACGCGTCCAGTAGAGTGACGGCACGTGGAACTGCCGAGTGACGATGGAGCGTCTGGGTGAATGGCGACGCGTGGAGCTGCCGATTGATGATGACGCGTCCAGTAGAGTGACGGGACGCGGAGCTGACGAGTGACGATGGAGCGTCTGGATAAATGTCGATGCGCGGAGCTGTCGAGTGATGACGACGCGTCGAGTAGAGTGACGGCGCGCGGAGCTGCCGAGTGATGATGGAGTGTCTGGCTGAATGGCGACGCGCGGAGCTGCCGAGTGATGACGACGCGTCCGGTAGAGTGACGGCACGCGGAGCTGCGGAGTGATGATGCAGCGTCTGGCTGAATGGCGATGCGCGGAGCTGCCGAGTGCTGACGACGCTTCTAGTAGAGTGACAGCGTGTGGAGCTGCCGAGTGACGATGGTGCGTTTGGGTGAATGGCGATGCGCGGAGCTGCCGAGTGATGACGACGCGTCGAGTAGATTGACGGCGCGCGGAGCTGCCGAGTGACGATGGAGCATCTCGCTGAATGGCGATGCGTGGAGCTGCCGAGTTATGACGACGCGTCCAGTAGAGTGACGGCGCACGGAGCTGCCGAGTGACGATGGAGCGTCTGGCTGAATGGCGATGCGCGGAGCTGCCGAGTGATGATTACCCGTGAAGTAGAGTGACGGCGCGTGGAGCTGCCGAGTGACGATGGAGCGTCTGGCTGAATGGCTATGCGCGGAGCTGCCGAGTGATGACGACGCGTGGAGCTGCCGAGTGACGATGGAGCGTCTGGCTGAATGGCTATGCGCGGAGCTGCCGAGTGATGACGACGCGTCCAGTAGAGTGACGGCACGCGGAGCTGCCGAGTGATGATGGAGCGTCTGGTTGAATGGCGATGCGCGGAGCTGCCGAGTGATAATGGCACGTCTAGTAGAGTGACGACGTGCGGAGCTACCGAGTGACGATGGAGTGTCTGGGTGAATGGCGATGCGCGGAGTTGCCGAGTGATGACGACGCGTCCAGTAGAGTGACGGCACGTGGAACTGCCGAGTGACGATGGAGCGTCTGGGTGCATGGCTATTCGTGGAGCTGCCGATTGATGATGACGCGTCCAGTAGAGTGACGTGACGCGGAGCTGACGAGTGACGATGGAGCGTTTGGATAAATGTCGATGCGCGGAGCTGTCGAGTGATGACGACGCGTCGAGTAGAGTGACGGCGCGCGGAGCTGCCGAGTGATGATGGAGTGTCTGGCTGAATGGCGACGCGCGGAGCTGCCGAGTGATGACGACGCGTCTAGTAGAGTGACGGCACACGGAGCTGCCGAGTGATGATGGAGCGTCTGGCTGAATGGCGATGCGCGAAGCTGCCGACTGATGACGACGCTTCTAGTAGAGTGACAGCTTGCGGAGCTGCCGAGTGACGATGGAGCGTCTGGGTGAATGGCGATGCACGGAGCTGCCGATTGATGACGACGCGTCCAGTAGAGTGACGGCACGCGGAGCTGCCGAGTGACGATGGAGCGTATGGTTGAATGGCGATGCGCGGAGCTCCCGAGTGATGACGACGCTTCTTGTAGAGGGACAGCGTGCGGAGCTGCCGAGTGACGATGGAGCGTATGGTTGAATGGCGATGCGCGGAGCTCCCGAGTGATGACGACGCTTCTTGTAGAATGACAGCGTGCGGAGCTACCGAGTGACGATGGAGCGTCTGGGTGAATGGCGATGCGCGGAGCTGCCGAGTGATGACGACGCTTCGATTAGATTGACGGCGCGCGGAGCTACCGAGTACGATGGAGCATCTCGCTGAATGGCGATGCGCGGAGCGGCCGAGTGATGACGACACGTCTAGTAGAGTGACGGCGCACGGAGCTTCCGAGTGACGATGGAGCGTCTGGCTGAATGGCGATGCGCGGAGCTGCCGAGCGATGACGAGGCACCCAGTAGAGTGACGGCATGCGGAACTGCCGAGTGATGATGATGCGTCCAGTAGAGTGACGTTGCGCGGAGCTGCCGAGTGATGATGGAGTGTCTGGCTGAATGGTGACGCGCGTAGCTGCCGAGTGATGACGACGCGTCCAGTAGAGTGACGGCACGCGGAGCTGCCGAGTGATGATGGAGCGTCTGGGTGAATGGCGACGCGTGGAGCTGCCGAGTGACGATGAAGCGTCTGGCTGAATGGCTATGCGCGGAGCTGCCGAGTGATGACGACGCGTCCAGTAGAGTGACGGCACGCGGAGCTGCCGAGTGATGATGGAGCGTCTTGTTGAATGGCGATGCGCGGAGCTGCCGAGTGATAATGGCACGTCTAGTAGAGTGACGACGTGCGGAGCTACCGAGTGACGATGAAGTGTCTGGGTGAATGGCGATGCGCGGAGCTGCCGAGTGATGACGACGCGTCCAGTAGAGTGACGACAGGTGGAACTGCCGAGTGACGATGGAGCGTCTGGGTGAATGGCGACACGTGGAGCTGCCGATTGATGATGACGCGTCCAGTAGAGTGACGGGACGTGGAGCTGACGAGTGACGATGGAGCGTCTGGATAAATGTCGATGCGCGGAGCTGTCGAGTGATGACGACGCGTCGAGTAGAGTGACGGCGCGCGGAGCTGCCGAGTGATGATGGAGTGTCTGGCTGAATGGCGACGCGCGGAGCTGCCGAGTGATGACGACGCGTCCGGTAGAGTGACGGCACGCGGAGCTGCGGAGTGATGATGCAGCGTCTGGCTGAATGGCGATGTGCGGAGCTGCCGAGTGATGACGACGCTTCTAGTAGAGTGACAGCGTGCGGAGCTGCCGAGTGACGATGGTGCGTTTGGGTGAATGGCGATGCGCGGAGCTGCCGAGTGATGACGACGCGTCGAGTAGATTGACGGCGCGCGGAGCTGCCGAGTGACGATGGAGCATCTCGCTGAATGGCGATGCGCGGAGCTGCCGAGTTATGACGACGCGTCCAGTAGAGTGACGGCGCACGGAGCTGCTGAGTGACGATGGAGCGTCTGACTGAATGGCGATGCGCGGAGCTGCCGAGTGATGACGACGCGTCCAGTAGAGTAACGGCGTGCGGAGCTACCGAGTGACCGTGGAGCGTGTGGCTGAATGGTGATGTGCGGAGCTGTTGAGTGATGACGACGCGCCTAGTAGAGTGACGGCGCATGGAGCTGCCGAGTGACGATGGAGCGTCCGGCTGAATGGCGATGCGCGGAGCTGCCGGGTCATGACGACGCATCCAGTAGAGTGATGGCGTGCGGAGCTGCCGAGTGACGATGGAGCGTCTGGGTGAATGGCGATGCACGGAGTAGAGTGACGGCGCGTGGAGCTGCCGAGTGACGATGGAGCGTCTGGCTGAATTGCTATGCGCGGAACTGCCGAGTGATGATGACGCGTCCAGTAGAGTGACGGCGCGCGGAGATACCGAGTGATGATGGAGTGTCTGGCTGAATGGCGACGCGCGGAGCTGTCGAGTGATGACGACGCTTCGAGTAGAGTTACGGCACGCGGAACTGCCGAGTGACGATGGAGCGTCTGGGTGAATGGCGATTCGCGGAGCTGCCGAGTGATGATTACGCGTCAAGTAGAGTGACGACGCGTGGAGCTGCCCAGTGACGATGGAGCGTATGGCGGAATGGCGACGCGTGGAGCTGCCGAGTGATGATGACGCATCTAGTAAAGTGATGGCGCGTCGAGCTGCCGAGTGACGATGGAGCGTCTGGATGAATGGCGACACGCGAGGCTGTCGAGTGATGACGACACGTCGACTAGAGTGACGTCGCGCGGAGCTGCCGAGTGATGATGGAGTGTCTGGCTGAATGTCGACGCGTGGAGCTGCCGAGTGATGACGACGCGTCCAGTAGAGTGACGACACGCAGAGCTGCCGAGTGATGATGGAGCGTCTGGCTGAATGGCGATGCGCGGAGCTTCCGCGTGATGACGACGCTTCTAGTAGAGTGACAGCATGCGGAGCTGCCGAGTGACGATGGAGCGTTTGGGTGAATGGCGATGCGCGGAGCTGCCGAGTGATGACGACGCGTCGAGTAGATTGACGGCGCGCGGAGCTGCCGAGTGACGATGGAGCATCTCGCTGAATGGCGATGCGCGGAGCTGCCGAGTGATGACGACGCGTCGAGTAGAGTGACAGCGCACGGAGCTGCCGAGTGACGATGGAGCGTATGGCGGAATGGCGACGCGTGGAGCTGCCGAGTGATGATGACGCGTCTAGTAGAGTGACGGCGCGGCGAGCTGCCGAGTGACGATGGAGCGTCTGGATGAATGGCGATACGCGGGGCTGTCGAGTGATGACGACGCATCGAGTAGAGTGACGTCGCGCGGAGCTGCCGAGTGATGATGTAGTGTCTGGCTGAATGGCGACGCGCGGAGCTGCCGAGTGATGATGACGCGTCTACTAGAGTGGCGGCACGCGGAGCTGCCGAGTGATGATGGAGCATCTGGCTGAATGGCGATGCGCGGAGCTGCCGAGTGATGACGACGCTTCTAGTAAAGTGACAGCGTGCGGAGCTGCCGAGTGACGATGGAGCGTTTGGGTGAATGGCGATGCGCGGAGCTGCCGAGTGATGACGACGTGTCGAGTAGATTGACGGCACGCGGAGCTGCCGAGTGACGATGGAGCATCTCGCTGAATGGCGATTTGCGGAGCTGCCGAGTGATGACGATGCGTCCAGTAGAGTGACGGCGCACGGAGCTGCCGAGTGACGATGGAGCGTCTGGCTGAATGGCGATGCGCGGAGCTGCCAAGTGATGACGACGCATCCAGTAGAGTGACGGCGCGCGGAGCTACCAAGTGACCATGGAGCGCCTGGCTGAATGGCGATGCGCGGAGCTGTTGAGTGATGACGACGCGCCCAATAGAGTGATGGCGCGCAGAGCTGCCGAGTGATGATGGAGCGTCCGGCTGAATTGCGATGCGCGGAGATGCCGGGTGATGACGACGCGTCCAGTAGAGTGATGGCGCGCGGTGCTGCCGAGTGACGATGGAGCATGTGGGTGAATGGCGATGCGCGGAGTAGAGTGACGGCGCGTGGAGCTGCCGAGTGACGATGGAGCGTCTGGCTGAATGGCTATGCGCGGAGCTGCCGAGTGCTGACGACGCGTCTAGTAGAGTGACGGCACGCGGAGCTGCCGAGTGATGATGGAGCGTCTGGGTGAATGGCGATGCGCGGAGCTGCCGAGTGATAATGGCACGTCTAGTAGAGTGACGACGTGCGGAGCTACCGAGTGACGATGGAGTGTCTGGGTGAATGGCGATGCGCGGAGCTGCCGAGTGATGATGACGCGTCCAGTAGAGTGACGACACGTGGAACTGCCGAGTGACGATGGAGCGTCTGGGTGAATGGCGACGCGTGGAGCTGCCGATTGATGATGACGCGTCCAGTAGAGTGACGGGACGCGGAGCTGACGAGTGAGGATGGAGGGTCTGGATAAATGGCGATGCGCGGAGCTGTCGAGTGATGATGACGCGTCGAGTAGAGTGACGGTGCGCGAAGCTGCCGAGTGATGATGGAGTGTCTGGCTGAATGGCGACGTGCGGAGCTGCCGAGTGATGACGACGCGTCCAGTAGAGTGACGGCACGCGGATCTGCCGAGTGATGATGGACCGTCTGGCTGAATGGCGATGCGCGAAGCTGCCGAGTGATGACGACACTTCTAGTAGAGTGACAGCTTGCGGAGCTGCCGAGTGACGATGGAGCGTCTGGGTGAATGGCGATGCACGGAGCTGTCGATTGATGACGACGCGTCCAATAGAGTGACGGCATACGGAGCTGCCGAGTGACGATGGAGCGTATGGCTGAATGGCGATGCGCGGAGCTCCCGAGTGATGACGACGCTTCTAGTAGAGTGACAGCGTGCGGAGCTGCCGAGTGACGACGGAGCGTCTGGGTGAATGGCGATGCGCGGAGCTGTCGAGTGATGACGACGCGTCGATTAGATTGACGGCGCGCGGAGCTACCGAGTACGATGGAGCATCTCGCTGAATGGCTATGCGTGGAGCGTCCGAGTGATGACGACGCGTCCAGTAGAGTGACGGCGCACGGAGCTGCCGAGTGACGATGGAGCGTCTGGGTGAATGGCGATGCGTGGAGCTGCCGAGTGACGATGGAGCGTCTGGCTGAATGGCTATGCGCGGAGCTGCCGAGTGATGACGACGCGTCCAGTAGAGTGACAGCACGCGGAGCTGCCGAGTGATGATGGAGCGTCTGGGTGAATGGCGATGCGCGGAGCTGCCGAGTGATAATGGCACGTCTAGTAGAGTGACGACGTGCGGAGCTACCGAGTGACGATGGAGTGTCTGGGTGAATGGCGATGCACGGAGCTGCCGAGTGATGACGACGCGTCTAGTAGAGTGACGGCACGTCGAACTGCCGAGTTACGATGGAGCGTCTGGGTGAATGGCGACGCGTGGAGCTGCCGATTGATGATGACGCGTCCAGTAGAGTGATGGGACGCGGAGCTGACGAGTGACGATGGAGCGTCTGGATAAATGGCGATGCGCGGAGCTGTCGAGTGATGACGACGCGTCGAGTAGAGTGACGGCGCGCGGAGCTGCCGAGTGATGATGGAGTGTCTGGCTGAATGGCGATGTGCGGAGCTGCCGAGTGATGACGACGCGTCCAGTAGAGTGACCTCACGCGGATCTGCCGAGTGATGATGGAGCGTCTGGCTGAATGGCGATGCACGAAGCTACCGAGTGATAACGACGCTTCTAGTAGAGTGACAGCTTGCGGAGCTGCCGAGTGACGATGGAGCGTCTGGGTGAATGGCGATGCACGGAGCTGCCGATTGATGACGACACGTCTAGTAGAGTGACGGCACGCGGAGCTGCCGAGTGACGATGGAGCGTATGGCTGAATGGCGATGCGCGGAGCTCCCGAGTGATGACGACGCTTCTAGTAGAGTGACAGCGTGCGGAGCTGCCGAGTGACGATGGAGCGTCTGGGTGAATGGCGATGCGCGCAGCTGCCGAGTGATCACGACGCGTCGATTAGATTGACGGCGCGCGGAGCTACCGAGTACGATGGAGCATCTCGCTGAATGGTGATGCGCGGAGCGGCCGAGTGATGACGACGCGTCCAGTAGAGTGACGGCGCACGGAGCTGCCGAGTGACGATGGAGCGTCTGGGTGAATGGCGACGCGCGGAGCTGCCGAGTGACGATGGAGCGTCTGGCTGAATAGCTATGTGCGGAGCTGCCGAGTGATGACGACGCGTCCAGAAGAGTGACGGCACGCGGAGCTGCCGAGTGATGATGGAGCGTCTGGTTGAATGGCGATGCGCGGAGCTGCCGAGTGATAATGGCACGTCTAGTAGAGTGACGACGTGCGGAGCTACCGAATGACGATGGAGTGTCTGGGTGAATGGCGATGCGCGGAGCTGCCGAGTGATGACGACGCGTCTAGTAGAGTGACGGCACGTGGAACTGCCGAGTGACGATGGAGCGTCTGAATGAATGGCGACGCGTGGAGCTGCCAATTGATGATGACGCGTTCAGTAGAGTGACGGGACGCGGAGCTGACGAGTGACGATGGAGCGTCTGGATAAATGTCGATGCGCGGAGCTGTCGAGTGATGACGACGCGTCGAGTAGAGTGACGGCACGCGGAGCTGCTGAGTGATGATGGAGTGTCTGGCTGAATGGCGATGCGCGGAGCTGCCGAGTGATGACGACGCGTCCAGTAGAGTGACGGCACGCGGAGCTGCCGAGTGATGATGGAGCGTCTGGCTGAATGGCGATGCGCGAAGCTACTGACTGATGACGACGCTTCTAGTAGAGTGACAGCTTGCGGAGCTGCCGAGTGACGATGGAGCGTCTGGGTGAATGGCGATCCACGGAGCTGCCGATTGATGACGACGCATCCAGTAGAGTGACGGCACGCGGAGCTGTCGAGTGACGACGGAGCGTATGGCTAAATGGCTATGCGCGGAGCTCCCGAGTGATGACGACGCTTCTAGTAGAGTGACAGCGTGCGGAGCTGCCGAGTGATGATGGAGCGTCTGGGTGAATGGTGATGCGCGGAGCTGCCGAGTGATGACGACGCGTCGATTAGATTGACGGCGCGCGGAGCTACCGAGTACGATGGAGCATCTCGCTGAATGGCGATGCGCGGAGCGGCCGAGTGATGACGACGCGTCCAGTAGAGTGACGGCGCACGGAGCTGCCGAGTGACGATGGAGCGTCTGGGTGAATGGCGACGCGTGGAGCTGCCGAGTGACGATGGAGCGTCTGGCTGAATGGCTATGCGCGGAGCTGCCGAGTGATGACGACGCGTCCAGTAGAGTGACGGCACGCGGAGCTGCCGAGTGATGATGGAGCGTCTGGTTGAATGGCGATGCGCGGAGCTGCCGAGTGATAATGGCACGTCTAGTAGAGTGACGACGTGTGGAGCTACCGAGTGACGATGGAGTGTCTGGGTGAATGGCGATGCGTGGAGTTGCCGAGTGATGACGACGCGTCCAGTAGAGTGACGGCACGTGGAACTGCCGAGTGACGATGGAGCGTCTGGGTGAATGGCGATGCGTGGAGCTCCCGATTGATGATGACGCGTCCAGTAGAGTGACGGGACGCGTAGCTGACGAGTGACGATGGAGCGTTTGGATAAATGTCGATGTGCGGAGCTGTCGAGAGATGACGACGCGTCGAGTAGAGTGACGGCGCGCGGAGCTGCCGAGTGATGATGGAGTGTCTGGCTGAATGGCGACGCGCGGAGCTGCCGAGTGATGACGACGCGTCGAGTAGAGTGACGGCACGCGGAGCTGCCGAGTGATGATGGAGCGTCTGGCTGAATGGCGATGCGCGAAGCTGCCGACTGATGACGACGCTTCTAGTAGAGTGACAGCTTGCGGAGCTGCCGAGTGACGATGGAGCGTCTGGGTGAATGGCGATGCACGGAGCTGCCGATTGATGACGACGCGTCCAGTAGAGTGACGGCACGCGGAGCTGCCGAGTGACGATGGAGCGTATGGTTGAATGGCGATGCGCGGAGCTCCAAAGTGATGACGACGCTTCTTGTAGAGTGACAGCGTGCGGAGCTGCCGAGTGACGATGGAGCTTCTGGGTGAATGGCGATGCGCGGAGCTGCCGAGTGATGACGACGCTTCGATTAGATTGACGGCGCGCGGAGCTACCGAGTACGATGGAGCATCTCGCTGAATGGCGATGCGCGGAGCGGCCGAGTGATGACGACGCGTATAGTAGAGTGACGGCGCACGGAGCTGCTGAGTGACGATGGAGCGTCTGGGTGAATGGCGACGCGTGGAGCTGCCGAGTGATGATGACGCGTCCAGTAGAGTGACGGCGCGCGGAGCTGCTGAGTGACGATGGAGCGTCTGGCTGAATGGCGATGCGCGGAGCTGCCGAGCGATGACGAGGTGTCCAGTAGAGTGACGGCACGCGGAACTGCCGAGTGATGATGACGCGTCCAGTAGAGTGTCTGGCTGAATGGTGACGCGCGTAGCTGCCGAGTGATGACGACGCGTCCAGTAGAGTGACGGCATGCGGAGCTGCCGAGTGATGATGGAGCGTCTGGGTGAATGGCGACGCGTGGAGCTGCCGAGTGACGAAGGAGCATCTCGCTGAATGGCGATGCGCGGAGCGGCCGAGTGATGACGACGCGTCCAGTAGAGTGACGGCGCACGGAGCTGCCGAGTGACGATGGAGCGTCTGGGTGAATGGCGACGCGTGGAGCTGCCGAGTGACGATGGAGCGTCTGGCTGAATGGCTATGCGCGGAGCTGCCGAGTGATGACGACGCGTCCAGTAGAGTGACGGCAAGCGGAGCTGCCGAGTGATGATGGAGCGTCTGGTTGAATGGCGATGCGCGGAGCTGCCGAGTGATAATGGCACGTCTAGTAGAGTGACGACGTGTGGAGCTACCGAGTGACGATGGAGTGTCTGGGTGAATGGCGATGCGTGGAGTTGCCGAGTGATGACGACGCGTCCAGTAGAGTGACGGCACGTGGAACTGCCGAGTGACGATGGAGCGTCTGGGTGAATGGCGATGCGTGGAGCTCCCGATTGATGATGACGCGTCCAGTAGAGTGACGGGACGCGTAGCTGACGAGTGACGATGGAGCGTTTGGATAAATGTCGATGTGCGGAGCTGTCGAGAGATGACGACGCGTCGAGTAGAGTGACGGCGCGCGGAGCTGCCGAGTGATGATGGAGTGTCTGGCTGAATGGCGACGCGCGGAGCTGCCGAGTGATGACGACGCGTCGAGTAGAGTGACGGCACGCGGAGCTGCCGAGTGATGATGGAGCGTCTGGCTGAATGGCGATGCGCGAAGCTGCCGACTGATGACGACGCTTCTAGTAGAGTGACAGCTTGCGGAGCTGCCGAGTGACGATGGAGCGTCTGGGTGAATGGCGATGCACGGAGCTGCCGATTGATGACGACGCGTCCAGTAGAGTGACGGCACGCGGAGCTGCCGAGTGACGATGGAGCGTATGGTTGAATGGCGATGCGCGGAGCTCCAAAGTGATGACGACGCTTCTTGTAGAGTGACAGCGTGCGGAGCTGCCGAGTGACGATGGAGCTTCTGGGTGAATGGCGATGCGCGGAGCTGCCGAGTGATGACGACGCTTCGATTAGATTGACGGCGCGCGGAGCTACCGAGTACGATGGAGCATCTCGCTGAATGGCGATGCGCGGAGCGGCCGAGTGATGACGACGCGTATAGTAGAGTGACGGCGCACGGAGCTGCTGAGTGACGATGGAGCGTCTGGGTGAATGGCGACGCGTGGAGCTGCCGAGTGATGATGACGCGTCCAGTAGAGTGACGGCGCGCGGAGCTGCTGAGTGACGATGGAGCGTCTGGCTGAATGGCGATGCGCGGAGCTGCCGAGCGATGACGAGGTGTCCAGTAGAGTGACGGCACGCGGAACTGCCGAGTGATGATGACGCGTCCAGTAGAGTGTCTGGCTGAATGGTGACGCGCGTAGCTGCCGAGTGATGACGACGCGTCCAGTAGAGTGACGGCATGCGGAGCTGCCGAGTGATGATGGAGCGTCTGGGTGAATGGCGACGCGTGGAGCTGCCGAGTGACGAAGGAGCGTCTGGTTGAATGGCTATGCGCGGAGCTGCCGAGTGATGACGACGCGTCCAGTAGAGTGACGGCACGTGGAGCTGCCGAGTGATGATGGAGCGTCTGGTTGAATGGCGATGCGCGGAGCTGCCGAGTGATAATGGCACGTCTAGTAGAGTGACGACGTGCGGAGCTACCGAGTGACGATGGAGTGTCTGGGTGAATGGCGATGCGCGGAGCTGCCGAGTGATGACGACGCGTCCAGTAGAGTGACGGCACGTGGAACTGCCGAGTGACGATGGAGCGTCTGGGTGAATGGCGACGCGTGGAGTTGCCGATTGATGATGACGCGTCCAGTAGAGTGACGGGACGCGGAGCTGACGAGTGACGATGGAGCGTCTGGATAAATGTCGATGCGCGGAGCTGTCGAGTGATGACGACGCGCCCAGTAGAGTGACGTCGCGCGGAGCTGCCGAGTGACGATGGAGCATCTGGGTGAATGGCGACGCGCGGATCTGCCGATTGATGCTGACGCGTCCAGTAGAGTGACGGGACGCGGAGCTGACGAGTGACGATGGAGCGTCTGGATAAATGTCGATGCGCGGAGCTGCCGAGTGATGACGACGCGTCCAGTAGAGTGACGGCACGCGGAGCTGCCGAGTGATGACGGAGCGTCTGGCTGAATGGCGATGCGCGAAGCTGCCGAGTGATGACGACGCCTCTAGTAGAGCGACAGCTTGCGGAGCTGCCGAGTGACGATGGAGCGTCTGGGTGAATGGCGATGCACGGAGCTGCCGATTGATGACGACGCGTCCAGTAGAGTGATGGCACGCGGAGCTGCCGAGTGACGATGGAGCATATGGCTGAATGGCGATGCGCGGAGCTCCCGAGTGATGACTACGCTTCTAGTAGAGTGACAGCGTGCGGAGCTGCCGAGTGACGATGGAGCGCCTGGGTGAATGGCGATGCGCGGAGCTGCCGAGTGATGACGACGCGTCAATTAGATTGACGGCGCGCGGAGCTACCGAGTACGATGGAGCATCTCGCTGAATGGCGATGCGCGGAGCAGCCGAGTGATGACGACGCGTCCAGTAGAGTGACGGCGCACGGAGCTGCTGAGTGACGATGGAGCGTCTGGGTGAATGGCGACGCGTGGAGCTGCCGAGTGACGATGGAGCGTCTGGCTGAATGGCTATGCGCGGAGCTGCTGAGTGATGACGACTCGTCCAGTAGAGTGACGGCACGCGGAGCTGCCGAGTGATGATGGAGCGTCTGGTTGAATGGCGATGCGTGGAGCTGCCGAGTGATAATGGCACGTCTAGTAGAGTGACGACGTGCAGAGCTACCGAGTGACGATGGAGTGTCTGGGTGAATGGCAATGCGCGGAGCTGCCGAGTGATGACGACGCGTCCAGTAGAGTGACGGCACGTGGAACTGCAGAGTGACGATGGAGCGTCTGGGTGAATGGCGATGCGTGGAGCTGCCGATTGATGATGACGCGTCGAGTAGAGTGACGGGACGCGGAGCTGACGAGTGACGATGGAGCATCTGGATAAATGTCGATGCGCGGAGCTGTCGAGTGATGACGACGCGTTGAGTAGAGTGACGGCGCGCGGAGCTGCCGAGTGATGATGGAGTGTCTGGCTAAATAGCGACGCGCGGAGCTGCCGAGTGATGACGACGCGTCCAGTAGAGTGACGGCATGCGGAGCTGCCGAGTGATGATGGAGCGTCTGGCTGAATGGCAATGCGCGAAGCTGCCGACTGATGACGACGCTTCTAGTAGAGTGATAGGTTGTGGAGCTGCCGAGTGACGATGGAGCGTCTGGGTGAATGGCGATGCACGGAGCTGCCGATTGATGACGACGCATCCAGTAGAGTGACGGCACGCGAAGCTGCCGAGTGACGATGGAGCGTATGGTTGAATGGCGATGCCCGGAGCTCCCGAGTGATGAAGACGCTTCTTGTAGAGTGACAGCGTGCGGAGCTGCCGAGTGACGATGGAGCGTCTGGGTGAATGGCGATGCGCGGAGCTGCCGAGTGATGACGACGCGTTGATTAGAATGACGGCGCGCGGAGCTACCGATTACGATGGAGCATCTCGCTGAATGGCGATGCGCGGAGCGGCCGAGTGATGACGACGCGTCCAGTAGAGTGACGGCGCACGGAGCTGCCGAGTGATGATGGAGCGTCTGGGTGAATGGTGACGCGTGGAGCTGCCGAGTGATGATGACGCGTCCAGTAGAGTGACGGCGCGCGGAGCTGCCGAGTGACGATGGAGCGTCTGGCTGAATGGCGATGCGCGGAGCTGCCGAGCGATGACGAGGCATCCGGTAGAGTGACGGCACGCGGAACTGCCGAGTGATGATGACGCGTCCAGTAGAGTGACGTCGCGCGGAGCTGCCGAGTGATGATGGAGTGTCTGGCTGAATGGTGACGCGCGGAGCTGCCGAGTGATGACGACGCATCCAGTAGAGTGACGGCACGCGGAGCTGCCGAGTGATGATGGAGCGTCTGGCTGAATGGCGATGCGCGGAGCTGCCGAGTGATAATGGCACGTCTAGTAGAGTGACGACGTGTGGAGCTACCGAGTGACGATGGAGTGTCTGGGTGAATGGCGATGCGTGGAGTTGCCGAGTGATGACGACGCGTCCAGTAGAGTGACGGCACGTGGAACTGCCGAGTGACGATGGAGCGTCTGGGTGAATGGCGATGCGTGGAGCTCCCGATTGATGATGACGCGTCCAGTAGAGTGACGGGACGCGTAGCTGACGAGTGACGATGGAGCGTTTGGATAAATGTCGATGTGCGGAGCTGTCGAGAGATGACGACGCGTCGAGTAGAGTGACGATGGAGTGTCTGGGTGAATGGCGATGCGTGGAGTTGCCGAGTGATGACGACGCGTCCAGTAGAGTGACGGCACGTGGAACTGCCGAGTGACGATGGAGCGTCTGGGTGAATGGCGATGCGTGGAGCTCCCGATTGATGATGACGCGTCCAGTAGAGTGACGGGACGCGTAGCTGACGAGTGACGATGGAGCGTTTGGATAAATGTCGATGTGCGGAGCTGTCGAGAGATGACGACGCGTCGAGTAGAGTGACGGCGCGCGGAGCTGCCGAGTGATGATGGAGTGTCTGGCTGAATGGCGACGCGCGGAGCTGCCGAGTGATGACGACGCGTCGAGTAGAGTGACGGCACGCGGAGCTGCCGAGTGATGATGGAGCGTCTGGCTGAATGGCGATGCGCGAAGCTGCCGACTGATGACGACGCTTCTAGTAGAGTGACAGCTTGCGGAGCTGCCGAGTGACGATGGAGCGTCTGGGTGAATGGCGATGCACGGAGCTGCCGATTGATGACGACGCGTCCAGTAGAGTGACGGCACGCGGAGCTGCCGAGTGACGATGGAGCGTATGGTTGAATGGCGATGCGCGGAGCTCCAAAGTGATGACGACGCTTCTTGTAGAGTGACAGCGTGCGGAGCTGCCGAGTGACGATGGAGCTTCTGGGTGAATGGCGATGCGCGGAGCTGCCGAGTGATGACGACGCTTCGATTAGATTGACGGCGCGCGGAGCTACCGAGTACGATGGAGCATCTCGCTGAATGGCGATGCGCGGAGCGGCCGAGTGATGACGACGCGTATAGTAGAGTGACGGCGCACGGAGCTGCTGAGTGACGATGGAGCGTCTGGGTGAATGGCGACGCGTGGAGCTGCCGAGTGATGATGACGCGTCCAGTAGAGTGACGGCGCGCGGAGCTGCTGAGTGACGATGGAGCGTCTGGCTGAATGGCGATGCGCGGAGCTGCCGAGCGATGACGAGGTGTCCAGTAGAGTGACGGCACGCGGAACTGCCGAGTGATGATGACGCGTCCAGTAGAGTGTCTGGCTGAATGGTGACGCGCGTAGCTGCCGAGTGATGACGACGCGTCCAGTAGAGTGACGGCATGCGGAGCTGCCGAGTGATGATGGAGCGTCTGGGTGAATGGCGACGCGTGGAGCTGCCGAGTGACGAAGGAGCATCTCGCTGAATGGCGATGCGCGGAGCGGCCGAGTGATGACGACGCGTCCAGTAGAGTGACGGCGCACGGAGCTGCCGAGTGACGATGGAGCGTCTGGGTGAATGGCGACGCGTGGAGCTGCCGAGTGACGATGGAGCGTCTGGCTGAATGGCTATGCGCGGAGCTGCCGAGTGATGACGACGCGTCCAGTAGAGTGACGGCAAGCGGAGCTGCCGAGTGATGATGGAGCGTCTGGTTGAATGGCGATGCGCGGAGCTGCCGAGTGATAATGGCACGTCTAGTAGAGTGACGACGTGTGGAGCTACCGAGTGACGATGGAGTGTCTGGGTGAATGGCGATGCGTGGAGTTGCCGAGTGATGACGACGCGTCCAGTAGAGTGACGGCACGTGGAACTGCCGAGTGACGATGGAGCGTCTGGGTGAATGGCGATGCGTGGAGCTCCCGATTGATGATGACGCGTCCAGTAGAGTGACGGGACGCGTAGCTGACGAGTGACGATGGAGCGTTTGGATAAATGTCGATGTGCGGAGCTGTCGAGAGATGACGACGCGTCGAGTAGAGTGACGGCGCGCGGAGCTGCCGAGTGATGATGGAGTGTCTGGCTGAATGGCGACGCGCGGAGCTGCCGAGTGATGACGACGCGTCGAGTAGAGTGACGGCACGCGGAGCTGCCGAGTGATGATGGAGCGTCTGGCTGAATGGCGATGCGCGAAGCTGCCGACTGATGACGACGCTTCTAGTAGAGTGACAGCTTGCGGAGCTGCCGAGTGACGATGGAGCGTCTGGGTGAATGGCGATGCACGGAGCTGCCGATTGATGACGACGCGTCCAGTAGAGTGACGGCACGCGGAGCTGCCGAGTGACGATGGAGCGTATGGTTGAATGGCGATGCGCGGAGCTCCAAAGTGATGACGACGCTTCTTGTAGAGTGACAGCGTGCGGAGCTGCCGAGTGACGATGGAGCTTCTGGGTGAATGGCGATGCGCGGAGCGGCCGAGTGATGACGACGCGTATAGTAGAGTGACGGCGCACGGAGCTGCTGAGTGACGATGGAGCGTCTGGGTGAATGGCGACGCGTGGAGCTGCCGAGTGATGATGACGCGTCCAGTAGAGTGACGGCGCGCGGAGCTGCTGAGTGACGATGGAGCGTCTGGCTGAATGGCGATGCGCGGAGCTGCCGAGCGATGACGAGGTGTCCAGTAGAGTGACGGCACGCGGAACTGCCGAGTGATGATGACGCGTCCAGTAGAGTGTCTGGCTGAATGGTGACGCGCGTAGCTGCCGAGTGATGACGACGCGTCCAGTAGAGTGACGGCATGCGGAGCTGCCGAGTGATGATGGAGCGTCTGGGTGAATGGCGACGCGTGGAGCTGCCGAGTGACGAAGGAGCGTCTGGTTGAATGGCTATGCGCGGAGCTGCCGAGTGATGACGACGCGTCCAGTAGAGTGACGGCACGTGGAGCTGCCGAGTGATGATGGAGCGTCTGGTTGAATGGCGATGCGCGGAGCTGCCGAGTGATAATGGCACGTCTAGTAGAGTGACGACGTGCGGAGCTACCGAGTGACGATGGAGTGTCTGGGTGAATGGCGATGCGCGGAGCTGCCGAGTGATGACGACGCGTCCAGTAGAGTGACGGCACGTGGAACTGCCGAGTGACGATGGAGCGTCTGGGTGAATGGCGACGCGTGGAGTTGCCGATTGATGATGACGCGTCCAGTAGAGTGACGGGACGCGGAGCTGACGAGTGACGATGGAGCGTCTGGATAAATGTCGATGCGCGGAGCTGTCGAGTGATGACGACGCGCCCAGTAGAGTGACGTCGCGCGGAGCTGCCGAGTGACGATGGAGCATCTGGGTGAATGGCGACGCGCGGATCTGCCGATTGATGCTGACGCGTCCAGTAGAGTGACGGGACGCGGAGCTGACGAGTGACGATGGAGCGTCTGGATAAATGTCGATGCGCGGAGCTGCCGAGTGATGACGACGCGTCCAGTAGAGTGACGGCACGCGGAGCTGCCAAGTGATGACGGAGCGTCTGGCTGAATGGCGATGCGCGAAGCTGCCGAGTGATGACGACGCCTCTAGTAGAGCGACAGCTTGCGGAGCTGCCGAGTGACGATGGAGCGTCTGGGTGAATGGCGATGCACGGAGCTGCCGATTGATGACGACGCGTCCAGTAGAGTGATGGCACGCGGAGCTGCCGAGTGACGATGGAGCATATGGCTGAATGGCGATGCGCGGAGCTCCCGAGTGATGACTACGCTTCTAGTAGAGTGACAGCGTGCGGAGCTGCCGAGTGACGATGGAGCGCCTGGGTGAATGGCGATGCGCGGAGCTGCCGAGTGATGACGACGCGTCAATTAGATTGACGGCGCGCGGAGCTACCGAGTACGATGGAGCATCTCGCTGAATGGCGATGCGCGGAGCAGCCGAGTGATGACGACGCGTCCAGTAGAGTGACGGCGCACGGAGCTGCTGAGTGACGATGGAGCGTCTGGGTGAATGGCGACGCGTGGAGCTGCCGAGTGACGATGGAGCGTCTGGCTGAATGGCTATGCGCGGAGCTGCTGAGTGATGACGACTCGTCCAGTAGAGTGACGGCACGCGGAGCTGCCGAGTGATGATGGAGCGTCTGGTTGAATGGCGATGCGTGGAGCTGCCGAGTGATAATGGCACGTCTAGTAGAGTGACGACGTGCAGAGCTACCGAGTGACGATGGAGTGTCTGGGTGAATGGCAATGCGCGGAGCTGCCGAGTGATGACGACGCGTCCAGTAGAGTGACGGCACGTGGAACTGCAGAGTGACGATGGAGCGTCTGGGTGAATGGCGATGCGTGGAGCTGCCGATTGATGATGACGCGTCGAGTAGAGTGACGGGACGCGGAGCTGACGAGTGACGATGGAGCATCTGGATAAATGTCGATGCGCGGAGCTGTCGAGTGATGACGACGCGTTGAGTAGAGTGACGGCGCGCGGAGCTGCCGAGTGATGATGGAGTGTCTGGCTAAATAGCGACGCGCGGAGCTGCCGAGTGATGACGACGCGTCCAGTAGAGTGACGGCATGCGGAGCTGCCGAGTGATGATGGAGCGTCTGGCTGAATGGCAATGCGCGAAGCTGCCGACTGATGACGACGCTTCTAGTAGAGTGATAGGTTGTGGAGCTGCCGAGTGACGATGGAGCGTCTGGGTGAATGGCGATGCACGGAGCTGCCGATTGATGACGACGCATCCAGTAGAGTGACGGCACGCGAAGCTGCCGAGTGACGATGGAGCGTATGGTTGAATGGCGATGCCCGGAGCTCCCGAGTGATGAAGACGCTTCTTGTAGAGTGACAGCGTGCGGAGCTGCCGAGTGACGATGGAGCGTCTGGGTGAATGGCGATGCGCGGAGCTGCCGAGTGATGACGACGCGTTGATTAGAATGACGGCGCGCGGAGCTACCGATTACGATGGAGCATCTCGCTGAATGGCGATGCGCGGAGCGGCCGAGTGATGACGACGCGTCCAGTAGAGTGACGGCGCACGGAGCTGCCGAGTGATGATGGAGCGTCTGGGTGAATGGTGACGCGTGGAGCTGCCGAGTGATGATGACGCGTCCAGTAGAGTGACGGCGCGCGGAGCTGCCGAGTGACGATGGAGCGTCTGGCTGAATGGCGATGCGCGGAGCTGCCGAGCGATGACGAGGCATCCGGTAGAGTGACGGCACGCGGAACTGCCGAGTGATGATGACGCGTCCAGTAGAGTGACGTCGCGCGGAGCTGCCGAGTGATGATGGAGTGTCTGGCTGAATGGTGACGCGCGGAGCTGCCGAGTGATGACGACGCATCCAGTAGAGTGACGGCACGCGGAGCTGCCGAGTGATGATGGAGCGTCTGGCTGAATGGCGATGCGCGGATCTGCCGAGTGATGACGACGCTTCTAGTAGAGTGACTGCGTGCGGAGCTGCCTAGTGACGATGGAGCGTCTGGGTGAATGGCGATGCGCGGAGCTGCCGAGTGATGACGACGCGTCGAGTAGACTGACGGCATGCGGACCTGCCAAGTGACGATTGAACATCTCGCTGAATAGCGATGCACGGAGCTGCCGAGTGATGACGACGCGTCCAGTAGAGTGACGGCGCACGGAGCTGCCGAGTGACGATGGAGCGTCTGGCTGACTGGCCATGCGCGGAGCTGCCGAGGGATGACGACGAGTCCAGTAGAGTGACGGTGCGCGGAGCTACCGAGTGACGATGGAGCATCTGGCTTAATGGCGATGCGCGGAGCTGTTGAGTGATGACGACGCGCCCAGTAAAGTGACGGCGCGCGGAGCTGCCGAGTGACGATGGAGCGTCCGGCTGAATGGCGGTGTGCGGAGCTGCCAGGTGATGACGACGCGTCCAGTAGAGTGACGTCGCACCGAGCTGCCGAGTGACGATTGAGCGTCTGGCTGAATGGAGATACGAGGAGCTGCCAGGTGATCACGACGCGTCCAGTAGAGTGACGGCGCGCAGAGTTGCCGAGTGACGATGGAGCGTCTGGCTGAATGGCGACGCGCGGAGAAGAGTGACCGGGCGTGGAGCTGCCAAGTGACGATGGAGCGTCTGGCTGAATGGCTATGCGCGGAGCTGCCGAGTGATGACGACGCGTCCAGTAGAGTGACGGCACGCGGAGCTGCCGAGTAATGATGGAGCGTCTGGCTGAATGGCGATGCGCGGAGCTGCCGAGTGATGATGACACGTCTAGTAGAGTGACGACGCGCAAGGCTGCCGAGTGACGATGGAGCGTCTGGTTGAATGGCGATGCGCGGAGCTGCCGAGTGATGACGACGCGTCCAGTAGAGTGACGGCACGCGGAACTGCCGAGTGACGATGGAGCGTCTGGGTGAATGGCGACGCGTGGAGCTGCCGAGTGATGATGACGCATCCAGTAGAGTGAAGGCGTGCGGAGCTGCCGAGTGACGATGGAGCGTCTGGATGAATGGCGATGCGCGGAGCTGTCGAGTGATGACGACGCGTCGAGTAGAGTGACATCGCGCGGAGCTACCGAATGATGATGGAGCGTCTGGCTGAATGGGGATGCGCGGAGCTGCCGAGTGATGACAACGCTTCTAGTAGTGTTACGGCACGCGGAACTGCCGAGTGACGATGGAGCGTCTGGGTGAATGGCGATGCGCGGAGCTGCCGAGCGATGACGAGGCATCCGGTAGAGTGACGGCACGCGGAACTGCCGAGTGATGATGACGCGTCCAGTAGAGTGACGTCGCGCGGAGGTGCCGAGTGATGATGGAGTGTCTGGCTGAATGGTGACGCGCGGAGCTGCCGAGTGATGACGACGCATCCAGTAGAGTGACGGCACGCGGAGCTGCCGAGTGATGATGGAGCGTCTGGCTGAATGGCGATGCGCGGATCTGCCGAGTGATGACGACGCTTCTAGTAGAGTGACTGCGTGCGGAGCTGCCTAGTGACGATGGAGCGTCTGGGTGAATGGCGATGCACGGAGCTGCCGAGTGATGACGACGCGTCGAGTAGACTGACGGCGTGCGGAGCTGCCAAGTGACGATTGAACATCTCGCTGAATAGCGATGCACGGAGCTGCCGAGTGATGACGACGCGTCCAGTAGAGTGACGGCGCACGGAGCTGCCGAATGACGATGGAGCGTCTGGCTGACTTGCCATGTGCGGAGCTGCCGAGTGATGACGACGAGTCCAGTAGAGTGACGGTGCGCGGAGCTACCGAGTGACGATGGAGCATCTGGCTTAATGGCGATGCGCGGAGCTGTTGAGTGATGACGACGCGCCCAGTAAAGTGACGGCGCGCGGAGCTGCCGAGTGACGATGGAGCGTCCGGCTGAATGGCGACGCGCGGAGAAGAGTGACCGGGCGTGGAGCTGCCAAGTGACGATGGAGCGTCTGGCTGAATGGCTATGCGCGGAGCTGCCGAGTGAGGACGACGCGTCCAGTAGAGTGACGGCACGCGGAGCTGCCGAGTAATGATGGAGCGTCTGGCTGAATGGCGATGCGCGGAGCTGCCGAGTGATGATGACACGTCTAGTAGAGTGACGACGCGCAAGGCTGCCGAGTGACGATGGAGCGTCTGGTTGAATGGCGATGCGCGGAGCTGCCGAGTGATGACGACGCGTCCAGTAGAGTGACGGCACGCGGAACTGCCGAGTGACGATGGAGCGTCTGGGTGAATGGCGACGCGTGGAGCTACCGAGTGATGATGACGCGTCCAGTAGAGTGAAGGCGTGCGGAGCTGCCGAGTGACGATGGAGCGTCTGGATGAATGGCGATGCGCGGAGCTGTCGAGTGATGACGACGCGTCGAGTAGAGTGACATCGCGCGGAGCTACCGAATGATGATGGAGTGTCTGGCTGAATGGGGACGCGCGGAGCTGCCGAGTGATGACAACGCTTCCAGTAGAGTTACGGCACGCGGAACTGCCGAGTGACGATGGAGCGTCTGGGTGAATGGCGATGCGCGGAGCTGCCGAGTGATGATTACGCGTCAAGTAGAGTGATGGCCCGTGGAGCTGCCGAGTGACGATGGAGCGTATGGCGGAATGGCGATGCGCGGAGCTGCCGAGTGATGATGAAGCGTCCAGTTGATTGACGGTGCGTGTAGCTGCCGAGTAACGATGGATCGTCTGGGTGAATGGCGACGCGTGGAGCTGCCGAGTGATGATGAGGCGTCCAGTAGAGTGACGGCGCGCGGAGCTGCCGAGTGACGATGGAGCGTCTGGCTGAATGGCGATGCGTGGAGCTGTCAAGTGATGACGACGCGTCCAGTACAGTGGCGGCACGCAGAGCTGCCGAGTGATGATGGAGCGTCCAGTAGAGTGATGGCACCCGGAGCTGCCGAGTGACGATGGAGTGTCTGGCTGAATGGCGATGCACGGAGCTGTCGAGTGATGACGACGCGTCCAGTAGAGTGACGGCGCACGGAGCTGCCGAGTGACGATGGAGCGTCTGGGTGAATGGCGACGCGTGGAGCTGCCGAGTGACGATGGAGCGTCTGGCTGAATGGCTATGCGCGGAGCTGCTGAGTGATGACGACGCGTCCAGTAGAGTGACGGCACGCGGAGCTGCCGAGTGATGATGGAGCGTCTGGTTGAATGGCGATGCGCGGAGCTGCCGAGTGATAATGGCACGTCTAGTAGAGTGACGACGTGCGGAGCTACCAAGTGACGATGGAGTGTTCGGGTGAATGGCGATGCGCGGAGCTGCCGAGTGATGACGACGCGTCCAGTAGAGTGACGGCACGTGGAACTGCAAAGTGACGATGAAGCGTCTGGGTGAATGGCGATGTGCGGAGCTGCCGAGTGATGACGACGCGTCGATTAGATTGACGGCGCGCGGAGCTACCGAGTACAATGGAGCATCTCGCTGAATGGCTATGCGTGGAGCGGCCGAGTGATGACGACGCGTCCAGTAGAGTGACGGCGCACGGAGCTGCCGAGTGACGATGGAGCGTCTGGGTGAATGGCGATGCGTGGAGCTGCCGATGACGATGGAGCGTCTGGCTGAATGGCTATGCGCGGAGCTGCCGAGTGATGACGACGCGTCCAGTAGAGTGACGGCACGCGGAGCTGCCGAGTGATGATGGAGCGTTTGGGTGAATGGCGATGTGCGGAGCTGCCGAGTGATAATGGCACGTCTAGTAGAGTGACGACGTGCGGAGCTACCGAGTGACGATGGAGTGTCTGGGTGAATGGCGATGCACGGAGCTGCCGAGTGATGACGACGCGTCTAGTAGAGTTACGGCACGTCGAACTGCCGAGTTACGATGGAGCATCTGGGTGAATGGCGACGCGTGGAGCTGCCGATTGATGATGACGCGTCCAGTAGAGTGATGGGACGCGGAGCTGACGAGTGACGATGGAGCGTCTGGATAAATGGCGATGCGCGGAGCTGTCGAGTGATGACGACGCGTCGAGTAGAGTGACGGCGCGCGGAGCTGCCGAGTGATGATGGAGTGTCTGGCTGAATGGCGACGTGCGGAGCTGCCGAGTGATGACGACGCCTCCAGTAGAGTGACCTCACGCGGATCTGCCGAGTGATGATGGAGCGTCTGGCTGAATGGCGATGCGCGAAGCTGCCGAGTGATAACGACGCTTCTAGTAGAGTGACAGCTTGCGGAGCTGCCGAGTGACGATGGAGCGTCTGGGTGAATGGCGATGCACGGAGCTGCCGATTGATGACGACACGTCCAGTAGAGTGACGGCACGCGGAGCTGCCGAGTGACGATGGAGCGTATGGCTGAATGGCGATGCGCGGAGCTCCCGAGTGATGACGACGCTTCTAGTAGAGTGACAGCGTGCGGAGCTGCCGAGTGAAGATGGAGCATCTGGGTGAATGGCGATGCGCGGAGCTGCCGAGTGATGACGACGCGTCGATTAGATTGACGGCGCGTGGAGCTACCGAGTACGATGGAGCATCTCGCTGAATGGTGATGCGCGGAGCGGCCGAGTGATGACGACGCGTCCAGTAGAGTGACTGCGCGTGGAGCTGCCGAGTGACGATGGAGCGTCTGGGTGAATGGCGACGCGTGGAGCTGCCGAGTGACGATGGAGCGTCTGGCTGAATGGCTATGTGCGGAGCTGCCGAGTGATGACAACGCGTCCAGTAGAGTGACGGCACGCGGAGCTGCCGAGTGATGATGGAGCGTCTGGTTGAATGGCGATGCGCGGAGCTGCCGAGTGATAATGGCACGTCTAGTAGAGTGACGACGTGCGGAGCTACCGAGTGACGATGGAGTGTCTAGGTGAATGGCGATGCGCGGAGTTGCCGAGTGATGACGACGCGTCCAGTAGAGTGACGGCACGTGGAACTGCCGAGTGACGATGGAGCGTCTGGGTGAATGGCGATGCGTGGAGCTGCCGATTGATGATGACGCGTCCAGTAGAGTGACGGGACGCGTAGCTGACGAGTGACGATGGAGCGTCTGGATAAATGTCGATGTGCGGAGCTGTCGAGTGATGACGACGCGTCAAGTAGAGTGACGGCGCGCGGAGCTGCCGAGTGATGATGGAGTGTCTGGCTGAATGGCGACGCGCGGAGCTGCCGAGTGATGACGACGCGTCCAGTAGAGTGACGGCACACGGAGCTGCCGAGTGATGATGGAGCGTCTGGCTGAATGGCGATGCGCGAAGCTGCCGACTGATGACGACGCTTCTAGTAGAGTGATAGCTTGTGGAGCTGCCGAGTGCCGATAGAGCGTCTGGGTGAATGGCGATGCACGGAGCTGCCGATTGATGACGACGCATCCAGTAGAGTGACTGCACGCGGAGCTGCCGAGTGACGATGGAGCGTATGGTTGAATGGCGATGCCCGGAGCTCCCGAGTGATGAAGACGCTTCTTGTAGAGTGACAGCGTGCGGAGCTGCCGAGTGACGATGGAGCGTCTGGGTGAATGGCGATGCGCGGAGCTGCCGAGTGATGACGATGCGTTGATTAGAATGACGGCGCGCGGAGCTACCGAGTACGATGGAGCATCTCGCTGAATGGCGATGCGCGGAGCGGCCGAGTGATGACGACGCGTCCAGTAGAGTGACGGCGCACGGAGCTGCCGAGTGATGATGGAGCGTCTGGGTGAATGGCGACGCGTGGAGCTGCCGAGTGATGATGACGCGTCCAGTAGAGTGACGGCGCGCGGAGCTGCCGAGTGACGATGGAGCGTCTGGCTGAATGGCGATGCGCGGAGCTGCCGAGCGATGACGAGGCATCCGGTAGAGTGACGGCACGCGGAACTACCGAGTGATCATGACGCGTCCAGTAGAGTGACGTCGCGCGGAGATGCCGAGTGATGATGGAGTGTCTGGCTGAATGGTGACGCGCGGAGCTGCCGAGTGATGACGACGCATCCAGTAGAGTGACGGCACATGAGCTGCCGAGTGATGATGGAGCGTCTGGCTGAATGGCGATGCGCGGAGCTGCCGAGTGATGACGACGCTTCTAGTAGAGTGACTGCGTGCGGAGCTGCCTAGTGACGATGGAGCATCTGGGTGAATGGCGATGCGCGGAGCTGCCGAGTGATGACGACGCGTCGAGTAGACTGAGGGCGTGCGGAGCTGCCGAGTGACGATTGAACATCTCGCTGAATAGCGATGCACGGAGCTGCCGAGTGATGACGACGCGTCCAGTAGAGTGACGGTGCACGGAGCTGCCGAGTGACGATGGAGCGTCTGGCTGACTGGCGATGCGCGGAGCTGCCGAGTGATGACGACGAGTCCAATAGAGTGACGGTGCGCGGAGCTACCGAGTGACGATGGAGCATCTGGCTTAATGGCGATGCGCGGAGCTGTTGAGTGATGACGACGCGCCCAGTAAAGTGACGGCGCGCGGAGCTGCCGAGTGACGATGGAGCGTCCGGCTGAATGGCGGTGTGCGGAGCTGCCAGGTGATGACGACGCGTCCAGTAGAGTGACGGCGCACGGAGCTGCCGAGTGACGATGGAGCGTCCAGCTGAATGGTGATACGAGGAGCTACCAGGTGATCACGACGCGTCCTGTAGAGTGACGGCGCGCAGAGCTGCCGAGTGACGATGGAGCGTCTGGCTGAATGGCGACGCGCGGAGAAGAGTGACCGGGCGTGGAGCTGCCAAGTGACGATGGAGCTTCTGGCTGAATGGCTATGCGCGGAGCTGCCGAGTGATGACGACGCGTCCAGTAGAGTGACGGCGCGCGGAGCTGCCGAGTAATGATGGAGCGTCTGGGTGAATGGCGATGCGCGGAGCTGCCGAGTGATGATGACACGTCTAGTAGAGTGACGACGCGCAAGGCTGCCGAGTGACGATGGAGCGTCTGGTTGAATGGCGATGCGCGGAGCTGCCGAGTGATGACGACGCGTCCAGTAGAGTGACGGCACGCGGAACTGCCGAGTGACGATGGAGCGTCTGGGTGAATGGCGACGCGTGGAGCTGCCGAGTGATGATGACGCGTCCAGTAGAGTGAAGGCGTGCGGAGCTGCCGAGTGAAGATGGAGCGTCTGGATGAATGGCGATGCGCGGAGCTGTCGAGTGATGACGACGCGTCGAGTAGAGTGACATCGCGCGGAGCTACCGAATGATGATGGAGTGTCTGGCTGAATGGGGACGCGCGGAGCTGCCGAGTGATGACAACGCTTCTAGTAGAGTTACGGCACGCGGAACTGCCGAGTGACGATGGAGCGTCTGGGTGAATGGCGATGCGCGGAGCTGCCGAGTGATGATTACGCGTCAAGTAGAGTGATGGCCCGTGGAGCTGCCGAGTGACGATGGAGCGTATGGCGGAATGGCGATGCGCGGAGCTGCCGAGTGATGACGAAGCGTCCAGTTGATTGACGGCGCGTGTAGCTGCCGAGTAACGATGGACCGTCTGGGTGAATGGCGACGCGTGGAGCTGCCGAGTGATGATGAGGCGTCCAGTAGAGTGACGGCGCGCGGAGCTGCCGAGTGACGATGGAGCGTCTGGCTGAATGGCGATGCGTGGAGCTGTCGAGTGATGACGACGCGTCTAGTACAGTGGCGGCGCGTAGAGCTACCGAGTGATGATGGAGCGTCCAGTAGAGTGATGGCACCCGGAGCTGCCGAGTGACGATGGAGTGTCTGGCTGAATGGCGATGCACGGAGCTGTCGAGTGATGACGACGCGTCCAGTAGAGTGACGGCGCACGGAGCTGCCGAGTGACGATGGAGTGTCTAGGTGAATGGCGACGCGTGGAGCTGCCGAGTGACGATGGAGCGTCTGGCTGAATGGCTATGCGCGGAGCTGCTGAGTGATGACGAGGCATCCGGTAGAGTGACGGCACGCGGAACTACCGAGTGATCATGACGCGTCCAGTAGAGTGACGTCGCGCGGAGGTGCCGAGTGATGATGGAGCGTCTGGTTGAATGGCGATGCGCGGAGCTGCCGAGTGATAATGGCACGTCTAGTAGAGTGACGACGTGCGGAGCTACCGAGTGACGATGGAGTGTCTGGGTGAATGGCGATGCTCGGAGCTGCCGAGTGATGACGACGTGTCCAGTAGAGTGACGGCACGTGGAACTGCAAAGTGACGATGGAGCGTCTGGGTGAATGGCGATGCGTGGAGCTGCCGATTGATGATGACACGTCCAGTAGAGTGACGGGACGCGGAGCTGACGAGTGACGATGGAGCGTCTAGATAAATGTCGATGCACGGAGCTGTCGAGTGATGACGACGCGTCGAGTAGAGTGACGGCGGGCGGAGCTGCCGAGTGATGATGGAGTGTCTTGCTGAATAGCGACGTGCGGAGCTGCCGAGTGATGACGACGCGTCCAGTAGAGTGACGGCACGCGGAGCTGCCGAGTGATGATGGAGCGTCTGGCTGAATGGCAATGCGCGAAGCTGCCGACTGATGACGACGCTTCTAGTAGAGTGACAGCTTGTGGAGCTGCCGAGTGACGATGGAGCGTTTGGGTGAATGGCGATGCACGGAGCTGCCGATTGATGACGACGCGTCCAGTAGAGTGACGACACGCGGAGCCGAGTGACGATGGAGCGTATGGTTGAATGGCGATGCGCTGAGCTCCCGAGTGATGACGACGCTTCTTGTAGAGTGACAGCGTGCGGAGCTGCCGAGTGACGATGGAGCGGCTGGGTTAATGGCGATGCGCGGAGCTGCCGAGTGATGACGACGCGTTGATTAGATTGACGGCGCGCGGAGCTACCGAGTACGATGGAGCATCTCGCTGAATGGCGATGCGTGGAGCGGCCGAGTGATGACGACGCGTCCAGTAGAGTGACGGCGCACGGAGCTGCCGAGTGACGATGGAGCGTCTGGGTGAATGGCGACGCGTGGAGCTGGCGAGTGATGATGACGCGTCCAGTATTGTGACGGCGCGCGGAGCTGCCGAGTGACGATGGAGCGTCTGGCTGAATGGCGATGCGCGGAGCTGCCGAGCGATGACGAGGCGTCCGGTAGAGTGACTGCACTCGGAACTGCCGAGTGATGATGACGCGTCCAGTAGAGTGACGTCGCGCGGAGGTGCCGAGTGATGATGGAGTGTCTGGCTGAATGGTGACGCGCGGAGCTGCCGAGTGATAACGACGCGTCCAGTACAGTGGCGGCGCGCAGAGCTGCCGAGTGATGATGGAGCGTCTGGCTGAATGGCGATGCGCGGAGCTGCCGAGTGATGACGATGCTTCTAGTAGAGTGACAGCGTGCGGAGCTGCCTAGTGACGATGGAGCATCTGGGTGAATGGCGATGCGCGGAGCTGCCGAGTGATGACGACGCGTCGAGTAGACTGACGGCGTGCGGAGCTGCCGAGTGACGATTGAACATCTCGCTGAATAGCGATGCACGGAGCTGCCGAGTGATGACGACGCGTCCAGTAGAGTGACGGCGCACGGAGCTGCCGAGTGACGATGGAGCGTCTGGCTGACTGGCGATGCGCGGAGCTGCCGAGTGATGACGACGAGTCCAGTAGAGTGACGGTGCGCGGAGCTACCGAGTGACTATGGAGCATCTGGCTTAATGGCGATGCGCGGAGCTGTTGAGTGATGACGACGCGCCCAGTAAAGTGACGGCGCGCGGAGCTGCCGAGTGACGATGGAGCGTCCGGCTGAATGGCGGTGCGCGGAGCTGCCAGGTGATGACGACGCGTCCAGTAGAGTGACGGCGCACGGAGCTGCCGAGTGACGATGGAGCGTCCGGCTGAATGGTGATACGAGGAGCTGCCAGGTGATCACGACGCGTCCAGTAGAGTGACGGCGCGCAGAGCTGCCGAGTGACGATGGAGCGTCTGGCTGAATGGCGACGCGCGGAGAAGAGTGACCGGGCGTGGAGCTGCCGAGTGACTATGGAGCGTCTGGCTGAATGGCTATGCGCGGAGCTGCCGAGTGATGACGACGCGTCCAGTAGAGTGATGGCGTACGGAGCTGCCGAGTGACGATGGAGCGTCTGGCTGACTGGCGATGCGCGGAGCTGCCGAGTGATGACGACGAGTCCAGTAGAGTGACTGTGCGCGGAGCTACCGAGTGACGATGGAGCATCTGGCTTAATGGCGATGCGCGGAGCTATTGAGTGATGACGACGCGCCCAGTAAAGTGACGGCGCGCGGAGCTGCCGAGTGACGATGGAGCGTCCGGCTGAATGGCGGTGCGCGGAGCTGCCAGGTGATGACGACGCGTCCAGTAGAGTGACGGCGCACGGAGCTGCCGAGTGACGATGGAGCGTCTGGCTGACTGGCGATGCGCGGAGCTGCCGAGTGATGACGACGAGTCCAGTAGAGTGACGGTGCGCGGAGCTACCGAGTGACGATGGAGCATCTGGCTTAATGGCGATGCGCGGAGCTGTTGAGTGATGACGACGCGCCCAGTAAAGTGACGGCGCGCGGAGCTGCCGAGTGACGATGGAGCGTCCGGCTGAATGGCGGTGCGCGGAGCTGCCAGGTGATGACGACGCGTCCAGTAGAGTGACGGCGCACGGAGCTGCCGAGTGACGATGGAGCGTCCGGCTGAATGGTGATACGAGGAGCTGCCAGGTGATCACGACGCGTCCAGTAGAGTGACGGCGCGCAGAGCTGCCGAGTGACGATGGAGCGTCTGGCTGAATGGCGACGCGCGGAGAAGAGTGACCGGGCGTGGAGCTGCCGAGTGACTATGGAGCGTCTGGCTGAATGGCTATGCGCGGAGCTGCCGAGTGATGACGACGCGTCCAGTAGAGTGATGGCGTACGGAGCTGCCGAGTGACGATGGAGCGTCTGGCTGACTGGCGATGCGCGGAGCTGCCGAGTGATGACGACGAGTCCAGTAGAGTGACTGTGCGCGGAGCTACCGAGTGACGATGGAGCATCTGGCTGAATGGCGATGCGCGGAGCTGCCGAGCGATGACGAGGCGTCCGGTAGAGTGACTGCACGCGGAACTGCCGAGTGATGATGACGCGTCCAGTAGAGTGACGTCGCGCGGAGGTGCCGAGTGATGATGGAGTGTCTGGCTGAATGGTGACGCGCGGAGCTGCCGAGTGATGACGACGCGTCCAGTATAGTGGCGGCGCGCAGAGCTGCCGAGTGATGATGGAGCGTCTGGCTGAATGGCGATGCGCGGAGCTGCCGAGTGATGACGATGCTTCTAGTAGAGTGACAGCGTGCGGAGCTGCCTAGTGACGATGGAGCATCTGGGTGAATGGCGATGCGCGGAGCTGCCGAGTGATGACGACGCGTCGAGTAGACTGACGGCGTGCGGAGCTGCCGAGTGACGATTGAACATCTCGCTGAATAGCGATGCACGGAGCTGCCGAGTGATGACGACGCGTCCAGTAGAGTGACGGCGCACGGAGCTGCCAAGTGACGATGGAGCGTCCGGCTGAATGGTGATACGAGGAGCTGCCAGGTGATCACGACGCGTCCAGTAGAGTGACGGCGCGCAGAGCTGCCGAGTGACGATGGAGCGTCTGGCTGAATGGCGACGCACGGAGAAGAGTGACCGGGCGTGGAGCTGTCGAGTGACTATGGAGCGTCTGGCTGAATGGCTATGCGCGGAGCTGCCGAGTGATGACGACGCGTCCAGTAGAGTGATGGCGTACGGAGCTGCCGAGTGACGATGGAGCGTCTGGCTGACTGGCGATGCGCGGAGCTGCCGAGTGATGACGACGAGTCCAGTAGAGTGACTGTGCGCGGAGCTACCGAGTGACGATGGAGCATCTGGCTTAATGGCGATGCGCGGAGCTATTGAGTGATGACGACGCGCCCAGTAAAGTGACGGCGCGCGGAGCTGCCGAGTGACGATGGAGCGTCCGGCTGAATGGCGGTGCGCGGAGCTGCCAGGTGATGACGACGCGTCCAGTAGAGTGACGGCGCACGGAGCTGCCGAGTGACGATGGAGCGTCCGGCTGAATGGTGATACGAGGAGCTGACAGGTGATCACGACGCGTCCATTAGAGTGACGGCGCGCAGGACTGCCGAGTGACGATGGAGCGTCTGGCTGAATGGCGACGCGCGGAGAAGAGTGACCGGGCGTGGAGCTGCCGAGTGACGATGGAGCGTCTGGCTGAATGGCTATGCGCGGAGCTGCCGACTGATGACGACGCGTCCAGTAGAGTGACGGCGCGCGGAGCTGCCGAGTAATGATGGAGCGTCTGGCTGAATGGCGATGCGCGGAGCTGCCGAGTGATGATGACACGTCTAGTAGAGTGACGACGCGCAAGGCTGCCGAGTGACGATGGAGCGTCTGGTTGAATGGCGATGCGCGGAGCTGCCGAGTGATGACGACGCGTCCAGTAGAGTGACGGCACGCGGAACTGCCGAGTGACGATGGAGCGTCTGAGTGAATGGCGACGCGTGGAGCTGCCGAGTGATGATGATGCGTCCAGTAGAGTGAAGGCGTGCGGAGCTGCCGAGTGACGATGGAGCGTCTGGATGAATGGCGATGCGCGGAGCTGTCGAGTGATGACGACGCGTCGAGTAGAGTGACAGCGCGCGGAGCTACCGAGTGATGATGGAGTGTCTGGCTGATTGGGGACGCGCGGAGCTGCCGAGTGATGACAACGCTTCCAGTAGAGTTACGGCACGCGGAACTGCCGAGTGACGATGGAGCATCTGGGTGAATGGCGATGCGCGGAGCTGCCAAGTGATGATTACGCGTCAAGTAGAGTGACGGCGCGTGAAGCTGCCGTGTGACGATGGAGCGTATGGCGGAATGGCGATGCGCGGAGCTGCCGAGTGATGACGAAGCGTCCAGTTGATTGACGGCGCGTGTAGCTGCCGAGTAACGATGGACCGTCTGGGTGAATGGCGACGCGTGGAGCTGCCGAGTGATGATGAGACGTCCAGTAGAGTGACGGCGCGCGGAGCTGCCGAGTGACGATAGAGCGTCTGGCTGAATGGCGATGCGTGTGCAGCTGTCGAGTGATGACGACGCGTCCAGTACAGTGGCGGCGCGCAGAGCTGCCGAGTTATGATGGAGCGTCCAGTAGAGTGATGGCACCCGGAGTTGCCGAGTGACGATGGAGTGTCTAGCTGAATGGCGATGCACGGAGCTGCCGAGTGATGACGACGCGTCCAGTAGAGTGACGGCAAGCGAACTGCCGAGTGACGATGTAGAGTCTGGCTGAATGGCGATGCGCGGAGGTGCCAAGTGATGACGACGCGTCTAGTAGAGTGACGGCGTGCGGAACTGCTGAGTGATGATGAACTGTCTGGGTGAAGTGCGATGTGCGGAGCTACCGAGTGATGACGACGCGTTGAGTAGAGTTACGGCGCGTGGAGCTACCGAGTGACGATGGAGCGTCTGGCTGAATGGCAATGCGCGGAGCTGCCGAGTGATGACGACGCATCCAGTAGAGTGACGGCACGTGGAGCTGCCGAGTGATGATGGAGCGTCTGGTTGAATGGCGATGCGCGGAGCTGCCGAGTGATGACGACGCGTCCAGTAGAGTGACGGCACGCGGAACTGCCGAGTGACGATGGAGCGTCTGGGTGAATGGCGACGCGTGGAGCTGCCGAGTGATGATGACGCGTCCAGTAGAGTGAAGGCGTGCGGAGCTACCGAGTGAAGATGGAGCGTCTGGATGAATGGCGATGCGCGGAGCTGTCGAGTGATGATGACGCGTCGAGTAGAGTGACATCGCGCGGAGCTACCGAATGATGATGGAGTGTCTGGCTGAATGGGGACGCGCGGAGCTGCCGAGTGATGACAACGCTTCCAGTAGAGTTACGGCACGCGGAACTGCCGAGTGACGATGGAGCGTCTGGGTGAATGGCGACGCGCGGAGCTGCCGAGTGATGATTACGCGTCAAGTAGAGTGATGGCCCGTGGAGCTGCCGAGTGACGATGGAGCGTATGGCGGAATGGCGATGCGCGGAGCTGCCGAGTGATGACGAAGCGTCCAGTTGATTGACGGCGCGTGTAGCTGCCGAGTAACGATGGACCGTCTGGGTGAATGGCGACGCGTGGAGCTGCCGAGTGATGATGAGGCGTCCAGTAGAGTGACGGCGCGCGGAGTTGCCGAGTGACGATGGAGCGTCTGGCTGAATGGCGATGCGTGGAGCTGTCGAGTGATGACGACGCGTCTAGTATAGTGGCGGCGCGCAGAGCTGCCGAGTGATGATGGAGCGTCCAGTAGAGTGATGGCACCCGGAGTTGCCGAGTGACGATGGAGTGTCTGGCTGAATGGCGATGCACGGAGCTGTCGAGTGATGACGACGCGTCCAGTAGAGTGACGGCGCACGGAGCTGCCGAGTGACGATGGAGCGTCCGGCTGAATGGTGATACGAGGAGCTGACAGGTGATCACGACGCGTCCATTAGAGTGACGGCACGCAGGGCTGCCGAGTGACGATGGAGCGTCTGGCTGAATGGCGACGCGCGGAGAAGAGTGACCGGGCGTGGAGCTGCCGAGTGACGATGGAGCGTCTGGCTGAATGGCTATGCGCGGAGCTGCCGAGTGATGACGACGCGTCCAGTAGAGTGACGGCGCGCGGAGCTGCCGAGTAATGATGGAGCGTCTGGCTGAATGGCGATGCGCGGAGCTGCCGAGTGATGATGACACGTCTAGTAGAGTGACGACGCGCAAGGCTGCCGAGTGACGATGGAGCGTCTGGTTGAATGGCGATGCGCGGAGCTGCCGAGTGATGACGACGCGTCCAGTAGAGTGACGGCACGCGGAACTGCCGAGTGACGATGGAGCGTCTGGGTGAATGGCGACGCGTGGAGCTGCCGAGTGATGATGATGCGTCCAGTAGAGTGAAGGCGTGCGGACCTGCCGAGTGACGATGGAGCGTCTGGATGAATGGCGATGCGCGGAGCTGTCGAGTGATGACGACGCGTCGAGTAGAGTGACAGCGCGCGGAGCTACCGAGTGATGATGGAGTGTCTGGCTGAATGCGGACGCGCGGAGCTGCCGAGTGATGACAAAGCTTCCAGTAGAGTTACGGCACGCGGAACTGCCGAGTGACGATGGAGCGTCTGGGTGAATGGCGATGCGCGGAGCTGCCGAGTGATGATTACGCGTCAAGTAGAGTGATGGCCCGTGGAGCTGCCGAGTGACGATGGAGCGTATGGCGGAATGGCGATGCGCGGAGCTGCCGAGTGATGACGAAGCGTCCAGTTGATTGACGGCGCGTGTAGCTGCCGAGTAACGATGGACCGTCTGGGTGAATGGCGACGCGTGGAGCTGCCGAGTGATGATGAGGCGTCCAGTAGAGTGACGTCACGCGGAGCTGCCGAGTGACGATGGAGCGTCTGGCTGAATGGCGATGCGTGGAGCTGTCGAGTGATGACGACGCGTCTAGTACAGTGGCGGCGCGCAGAGCTGCCGAGTGATGATGGAGCGTCCAGTAGAGTGATGGCACCCGGAGTTGCCGAGTGACGATGGAGTGTCTGGCTGAATGGCGATGCACGGAGCTGTCGAGTGATGACGACGCGTCCAGTAGAGTGACGGCGCACGGAGCTGCCGAGTGACGATGGAGCGTCTAGGTGAATGGCGACGCGTGGAGCTGCCGAGTGACGATGGAGCGTCTGGCTGAATGGCTATGCGCGGAGCTGCTGAGTGATGACGACGCGTCCAGTAGAGTGACGGCACGCGGAGCTGCCGAGTGATGATGGAGCGTCTGGTTGAATGGCGATGCGCGGAGCTGCCGAGTGATAATGGCACGTCTAGTAGAGTGACGACGTGCGGAGCTACCGAGTGACGATGGAGTGTCTGGGTGAATGGCGATGCGCGGAGCTGCCGAGTGATGACGACGTGTCCAGTAGAGTGACGGCACGTGGAACTGCAAAGTGACGATGGAGCGTCTGGGTGAATGGCGATGCGTGGAGCTGCCGATTGATGATGACACGTCCAGTAGAGTGACGGGACGCAGAGCTGACGAGTGACGATGGAGCGTCTAGATAAATGTCGATGCACGGAGCTGTCGAGTGATGACGACGCGTCGAGTAGAGTGACGGCGGGCGGAGCTGCCGAGTGATGATGGAGTGTCTTGCTGAATAGCGACGTGCGGAGCTGCCGAGTGATGACGACGCGTCCAGTAGAGTGACGGCACGCGGAGCTGCCGAGTGATGATGGAGCGTCTGGCTGAATGGCAATGCGCGAAGCTGCCGACTGATGACGACGCTTCTAGTAGAGTGACAGCTTGTGGAGCTGCCGAGTGACGATGGAGCGTCTGGGTGAATGGCGATGCACGGAGCTGCCGATTGATGACGACGCGTCCAGTAGAGTGACGACACGCGGAGCCGAGTGACGATGGAGCGTATGGTTGAATGGCGATGCGCGGAGCTCCTGAGTGATGACGACGCTTCTTGTAGAGTGACAGCGTGCGGAGCTGCCGAGTGACGATGGAGCGTCTGGGTGAATGGCGACGCGTGGAGCTGCCGAGTGATGATGATGCGTCCAGTAGAGTGAAGGCGTGCGGAGCTGCCGAGTGACGATGGAGCGTCTGGATGAATGGCGATGCGCGGAGCTGTCGAGTGATGACGACGCGTCGAGTAGAGTGACAGCGCGCGGAGCTACCGAGTGATGATGGAGTGTCTGGCTGAATGAGGACGCGCGGAGCTGCCGAGTGATGACAACGCTTCCAGTAGAGTTACGGCACGCGGAACTGCCGAGTGACGATGGAGCGTCTGGGTGAATGGCGATGCGCGGAGCTGCCGAGTGATGATTACGCGTCAAGTAGAGTGACGGCGAGTGAAGCTGCCGTGTGACGATGGAGCGTATGGCGGAATGGCGATGCGCGGAGCTGCCGAGTGATGACGAAGCATCCAGTTGATTGACGGCGCGTGTAGCTGCCGAGTAACGATGGAGCATCTCGGAGTTGCCGAGTGACGATGGAGTGTCTGGCTGAATGGCGATGCACGGAGCTGCCGAGTGATGACGACGCGTCCAGTAGAGTGACGGCAAGCGAACTGCCGAGTGACGATGTAGAGTCTGGCTGAATGGCGATGCGCGGAGGTGCCAAGTGATGACGACGCGTCTAGTAGAGTGACGGCGTGCGGAACTGCTGAGTGATGATGAACTGTCTGGGTGAAGTGCGATGTGCGGAGCTACCGAGTGCTGACGACGCGTTGAGTAGAGTTACGGCGCGTGGAGCTACCGAGTGACGATGGAGCGTCTGGCTGAATGGCAATGCGCGGAGCTGCCGAGTGATGACGACGCATCCAGTAGAGTGACGGCGCGTGGAGCTGCCGAGTGACGATGGAGCGTCTGGCTCAATGGCGATGCGCGGAGCTGCCGAGTGATGACGACGCGTCCAGTAGAGTGACGGCACGCGGAGCTGCCGAGTGATGATGCAGCGTCTGGCTGAATGGCGATGCGCGAAGCTGCCGACTAATGACGACGCTTCTAGTAGAGTGACAGCTTGTGGAGCTGCCGAGTGACGATGGAGCGTATGGTTGAATGGCGATGCGCGGAGCTCCCGAGTGATGACGACGAGTCCAGTAGAGTGACTGTGCGCGGAGCTACCGAGTGACGATGGAGCATCTGGCTTAATGGCGATGCGCGGAGCTATTGAGTGATGACGACGCGCCCAGTAAAGTGACGGCGCGCGGAGCTGCCGAGTGACGATGGAGCGTCCGGCTGAATGGCGGTGCGCGGAGCTGCCAGGTGATGACGACGCGTCCAGTAGAGTGACGGCGCACGGAGCTGCCGAGTGACGATGGAGCGTCCGGCTGAATGGTGATACGAGGAGCTGACAGGTGATCACGACGCGTCCATTAGAGTGACGGCGCGCAGGACTGCCGAGTGACGATGGAGCGTCTGGCTGAATGGCGACGCGCGGAGAAGAGTGACCGGGCGTGGAGCTGCCGAGTGACGATGGAGCGTCTGGCTGAATGGCTATGCGCGGAGCTGCCGACTGATGACGACGCGTCCAGTAGAGTGACGGCGCGCGGAGCTGCCGAGTAATGATGGAGCGTCTGGCTGAATGGCGATGCGCGGAGCTGCCGAGTGATGATGACACGTCTAGTAGAGTGACGACGCGCAAGGCTGCCGAGTGACGATGGAGCGTCTGGTTGAATGGCGATGCGCGGAGCTGCCGAGTGATGACGACGCGTCCAGTAGAGTGACGGCACGCGGAACTGCCGAGTGACGATGGAGCGTCTGAGTGAATGGCGACGCGTGGAGCTGCCGAGTGATGATGATGCGTCCAGTAGAGTGAAGGCGTGCGGAGCTGCCGAGTGACGATGGAGCGTCTGGATGAATGGCGATGCGCGGAGCTGTCGAGTGATGACGACGCGTCGAGTAGAGTGACAGCGCGCGGAGCTACCGAGTGATGATGGAGTGTCTGGCTGATTGGGGACGCGCGGAGCTGCCGAGTGATGACAACGCTTCCAGTAGAGTTACGGCACGCGGAACTGCCGAGTGACGATGGAGCATCTGGGTGAATGGCGATGCGCGGAGCTGCCAAGTGATGATTACGCGTCAAGTAGAGTGACGGCGCGTGAAGCTGCCGTGTGACGATGGAGCGTATGGCGGAATGGCGATGCGCGGAGCTGCCGAGTGATGACGAAGCGTCCAGTTGATTGACGGCGCGTGTAGCTGCCGAGTAACGATGGACCGTCTGGGTGAATGGCGACGCGTGGAGCTGCCGAGTGATGATGAGACGTCCAGTAGAGTGACGGCGCGCGGAGCTGCCGAGTGACGATAGAGCGTCTGGCTGAATGGCGATGCGTGTGCAGCTGTCGAGTGATGACGACGCGTCCAGTACAGTGGCGGCGCGCAGAGCTGCCGAGTTATGATGGAGCGTCCAGTAGAGTGATGGCACCCGGAGTTGCCGAGTGACGATGGAGTGTCTAGCTGAATGGCGATGCACGGAGCTGCCGAGTGATGACGACGCGTCCAGTAGAGTGACGGCAAGCGAACTGCCGAGTGACGATGTAGAGTCTGGCTGAATGGCGATGCGCGGAGGTGCCAAGTGATGACGACGCATCTAGTAGAGTGACGGCGTGCGGAACTGCTGAGTGATGATGAACTGTCTGGGTGAAGTGCGATGTGCGGAGCTACCGAGTGATGACGACGCGTTGAGTAGAGTTACGGCGCGTGGAGCTACCGAGTGACGATGGAGCGTCTGGCTGAATGGCAATGCGCGGAGCTGCCGAGTGATGACGACGCATCCAGTAGAGTGACGGCACGTGGAGCTGCCGAGTGATGATGGAGCGTCTGGTTGAATGGCGATGCGCGGAGCTGCCGAGTGATGACGACGCGTCCAGTAGAGTGACGGCACGCGGAACTGCCGAGTGACGATGGAGCGTCTGGGTGAATGGCGACGCGTGGAGCTGCCGAGTGATGATGACGCGTCCAGTAGAGTGAAGGCGTGCGGAGCTACCGAGTGAAGATGGAGCGTCTGGATGAATGGCGATGCGCGGAGCTGTCGAGTGATGATGACGCGTCGAGTAGAGTGACATCGCGCGGAGCTACCGAATGATGATGGAGTGTCTGGCTGAATGGGGACGCGCGGAGCTGCCGAGTGATGACAACGCTTCCAGTAGAGTTACGGCACGCGGAACTGCCGAGTGACGATGGAGCGTCTGGGTGAATGGCGACGCGCGGAGCTGCCGAGTGATGATTACGCGTCAAGTAGAGTGATGGCCCGTGGAGCTGCCGAGTGACGATGGAGCGTATGGCGGAATGGCGATGCGCGGAGCTGCCGAGTGATGACGAAGCGTCCAGTTGATTGACGGCGCGTGTAGCTGCCGAGTAACGATGGACCGTCTGGGTGAATGGCGACGCGTGGAGCTGCCGAGTGATGATGAGGCGTCCAGTAGAGTGACGGCGCGCGGAGTTGCCGAGTGACGATGGAGCGTCTGGCTGAATGGCGATGCGTGGAGCTGTCGAGTGATGACGACGCGTCTAGTATAGTGGCGGCGCGCAGAGCTGCCGAGTGATGATGGAGCGTCCAGTAGAGTGATGGCACCCGGAGTTGCCGAGTGACGATGGAGTGTCTGGCTGAATGGCGATGCACGGAGCTGTCGAGTGATGACGACGCGTCCAGTAGAGTGACGGCGCACGGAGCTGCCGAGTGACGATGGAGCGTCCGGCTGAATGGTGATACGAGGAGCTGACAGGTGATCACGACGCGTCCATTAGAGTGACGGCACGCAGGGCTGCCGAGTGACGATGGAGCGTCTGGCTGAATGGCGACGCGCGGAGAAGAGTGACCGGGCGTGGAGCTGCCGAGTGACGATGGAGCGTCTGGCTGAATGGCTATGCGCGGAGCTGCCGAGTGATGACGACGCGTCCAGTAGAGTGACGGCGCGCGGAGCTGCCGAGTAATGATGGAGCGTCTGGCTGAATGGCGATGCGCGGAGCTGCCGAGTGATGATGACACGTCTAGTAGAGTGACGACGCGCAAGGCTGCCGAGTGACGATGGAGCGTCTGGTTGAATGGCGATGCGCGGAGCTGCCGAGTGATGACGACGCGTCCAGTAGAGTGACGGCACGCGGAACTGCCGAGTGACGATGGAGCGTCTGGGTGAATGGCGACGCGTGGAGCTGCCGAGTGATGATGATGCGTCCAGTAGAGTGAAGGCGTGCGGACCTGCCGAGTGACGATGGAGCGTCTGGATGAATGGCGATGCGCGGAGCTGTCGAGTGATGACGACGCGTCGAGTAGAGTGACAGCGCGCGGAGCTACCGAGTGATGATGGAGTGTCTGGCTGAATGCGGACGCGCGGAGCTGCCGAGTGATGACAAAGCTTCCAGTAGAGTTACGGCACGCGGAACTGCCGAGTGACGATGGAGCGTCTGGGTGAATGGCGATGCGCGGAGCTGCCGAGTGATGATTACGCGTCAAGTAGAGTGATGGCCCGTGGAGCTGCCGAGTGACGATGGAGCGTATGGCGGAATGGCGATGCGCGGAGCTGCCGAGTGATGACGAAGCGTCCAGTTGATTGACGGCGCGTGTAGCTGCCGAGTAACGATGGACCGTCTGGGTGAATGGCGACGCGTGGAGCTGCCGAGTGATGATGAGGCGTCCAGTAGAGTGACGTCACGCGGAGCTGCCGAGTGACGATGGAGCGTCTGGCTGAATGGCGATGCGTGGAGCTGTCGAGTGATGACGACGCGTCTAGTACAGTGGCGGCGCGCAGAGCTGCCGAGTGATGATGGAGCGTCCAGTAGAGTGATGGCACCCGGAGTTGCCGAGTGACGATGGAGTGTCTGGCTGAATGGCGATGCACGGAGCTGTCGAGTGATGACGACGCGTCCAGTAGAGTGACGGCGCACGGAGCTGCCGAGTGACGATGGAGCGTCTAGGTGAATGGCGACGCGTGGAGCTGCCGAGTGACGATGGAGCGTCTGGCTGAATGGCTATGCGCGGAGCTGCTGAGTGATGACGACGCGTCCAGTAGAGTGACGGCACGCGGAGCTGCCGAGTGATGATGGAGCGTCTGGTTGAATGGCGATGCGCGGAGCTGCCGAGTGATAATGGCACGTCTAGTAGAGTGACGACGTGCGGAGCTACCGAGTGACGATGGAGTGTCTGGGTGAATGGCGATGCGCGGAGCTGCCGAGTGATGACGACGTGTCCAGTAGAGTGACGGCACGTGGAACTGCAAAGTGACGATGGAGCGTCTGGGTGAATGGCGATGCGTGGAGCTGCCGATTGATGATGACACGTCCAGTAGAGTGACGGGACGCAGAGCTGACGAGTGACGATGGAGCGTCTAGATAAATGTCGATGCACGGAGCTGTCGAGTGATGACGACGCGTCGAGTAGAGTGACGGCGGGCGGAGCTGCCGAGTGATGATGGAGTGTCTTGCTGAATAGCGACGTGCGGAGCTGCCGAGTGATGACGACGCGTCCAGTAGAGTGACGGCACGCGGAGCTGCCGAGTGATGATGGAGCGTCTGGCTGAATGGCAATGCGCGAAGCTGCCGACTGATGACGACGCTTCTAGTAGAGTGACAGCTTGTGGAGCTGCCGAGTGACGATGGAGCGTCTGGGTGAATGGCGATGCACGGAGCTGCCGATTGATGACGACGCGTCCAGTAGAGTGACGACACGCGGAGCCGAGTGACGATGGAGCGTATGGTTGAATGGCGATGCGCGGAGCTCCTGAGTGATGACGACGCTTCTTGTAGAGTGACAGCGTGCGGAGCTGCCGAGTGACGATGGAGCGTCTGGGTGAATGGCGACGCGTGGAGCTGCCGAGTGATGATGATGCGTCCAGTAGAGTGAAGGCGTGCGGAGCTGCCGAGTGACGATGGAGCGTCTGGATGAATGGCGATGCGCGGAGCTGTCGAGTGATGACGACGCGTCGAGTAGAGTGACAGCGCGCGGAGCTACCGAGTGATGATGGAGTGTCTGGCTGAATGAGGACGCGCGGAGCTGCCGAGTGATGACAACGCTTCCAGTAGAGTTACGGCACGCGGAACTGCCGAGTGACGATGGAGCGTCTGGGTGAATGGCGATGCGCGGAGCTGCCGAGTGATGATTACGCGTCAAGTAGAGTGACGGCGAGTGAAGCTGCCGTGTGACGATGGAGCGTATGGCGGAATGGCGATGCGCGGAGCTGCCGAGTGATGACGAAGCGTCCAGTTGATTGACGGCGCGTGTAGCTGCCGAGTAACGATGGAGCATCTCGGAGTTGCCGAGTGACGATGGAGTGTCTGGCTGAATGGCGATGCACGGAGCTGCCGAGTGATGACGACGCGTCCAGTAGAGTGACGGCAAGCGAACTGCCGAGTGACGATGTAGAGTCTGGCTGAATGGCGATGCGCGGAGGTGCCAAGTGATGACGACGCGTCTAGTAGAGTGACGGCGTGCGGAACTGCTGAGTGATGATGAACTGTCTGGGTGAAGTGCGATGTGCGGAGCTACCGAGTGCTGACGACGCGTTGAGTAGAGTTACGGCGCGTGGAGCTACCGAGTGACGATGGAGCGTCTGGCTGAATGGCAATGCGCGGAGCTGCCGAGTGATGACGACGCATCCAGTAGAGTGACGGCGCGTGGAGCTGCCGAGTGACGATGGAGCGTCTGGCTCAATGGCGATGCGCGGAGCTGCCGAGTGATGACGACGCGTCCAGTAGAGTGACGGCACGCGGAGCTGCCGAGTGATGATGCAGCGTCTGGCTGAATGGCGATGCGCGAAGCTGCCGACTAATGACGACGCTTCTAGTAGAGTGACAGCTTGTGGAGCTGCCGAGTGACGATGGAGCGTATGGTTGAATGGCGATGCGCGGAGCTCCCGAGTGATGACGACGCTTCTTGTAGAGTGACACCGTGCGGAGCTGCCGAGTGACGATGGAGCGTCTGGGTGAATGGTGATGCGCGGAGCTGCCGAGTGATGACGACGTGTTGATTAGATTGACGGCGCGCGGAGCTACCGAGTACGATGGAGCATCTCGCTGAATGGCGATGAGCGGAGCGGCCGAGTGATGACGACGTGTCCAGTAGAGTGACGGCGCACGGAGCTGCCGAGTGACGATGGAGCGTCTGGGTGAATGGCGACGCGTGGAGCTGCCGAGTGATGATGACGCATCCAGTAGAGTGACGGCGCGCGGAGCTGCCGAGTGACGATGGAGCATCTGGCTGAATGGCGATGCGCGGAGCTGCCGAGCGATGACGAGGCGTCCAGTAGAGTGACGGCACGCGGAACTACCGAGTGGTGATGACGCGTCCAGTAGAGTGACGTCGCGTGGAGCTGCCGAGTGATGATGGAGTGTCTGGCTGAATGGTGACGCGCGGAGCTGCCGAGTGATGACGACGCGTCCAGTAGAGTGACGGCACGCGGAGCTGCCGAGTGATGATGGAGCGTCTGGCTGAATGGCGATGCGCGGAACTGCCGAGTGATGACGATGCTTCTAGTAGAGTGACAGCGTGCGGAGCTGCCTAGTGACGATGGAGCGTCTGGGTGAATGGCGATGCGCGGAGCTGCCGAGTGATGACGACGCATCGAGTAGACTGACGGCGTGCTGAGCTGCCGAGTGACGATTGAGCATCTCGATGAATAGCGATGCACGGAGCTGCCGAGTGATGACGACGCGTCCAGTAGAGTGACGGCGCACGGAGCTGCCGAGTGACGATGGAGCGTCTGGCTGACTGGCGATGCGCGGAGCTGCCGAGTGATGACAACGAGTCCACTAGATTGACTGTGCGCGGAGCTACCGAGTGACGATGGAGCATCTGGCTTAATGGTGATGCGCGGAGCTGTTGAGTGATGACGACGCGCCCAGTAAAGTGACGGTGCGCGGAGCTGCCGAGTGACGATGGAGCGTCCGGCTGAATGGCGGTGCGCGGAGCTGCCAGGTGATGACGACGCGTCCAGTAGAGTGACGGCGCACGGAGCTGCCGAGTGACGATGGAGCGTCCGGCTGAATGGTGATACGAGGAGCTGCCAGGTGATCACGACGCGTCCAGTAGAGTGACGGCGCGCAGAGCTGCCGAGTGACGATGGAGCGTCTGGCTGAATGGCGACGTGCGGAGAAGAGTGACCGGGCGTGGAGCTGCCGAGTGACGATGGAGCGTCTGGCTAAATGGCTATGCGGGGAGCTGCCGAGTGATGACGACGCGTCCAGTAGAGTGACGGCGCGCGGAGCTGCCGAGTAATGATGGAGCGTCTGGCTGAATGGCGATGTGCGGAGCTGTCGAGTGATGATGACACGTCTAGTAGAGTGACGACGCGCAAGGCTGCCGAGTGACGATGGAGCGTCTGGTTGAATGGCGATGCGCGGAGCTGCCGAGTGATGACGACGCGTCCAGTAGAGTGACGGCACGCGGAACTGCCGAGTGACGATGGAGCGTCTGGGTGAATGGCGACGCGTGGAGCTGCCGAGTGATGATGACGCGTCCAGTAGAGTGATGGCGTGCGGAGCTGCCGAGTGACGATGGAGCGTCTGGATGAATGGCGATGCGCGGAGCTGTCGAGTGATGACGACGCGTCGAGTAGAGTGACAGCGCGCGGAGCTACCGAGTGATGATGGAGTGTCTGGCTGAATGGGGACGCGCGGAGCTGCCGAGTGATGACAACGCTTCCAATAGAGTTACGACACGCGGAACTGCCGAGTGACGATGGAGCGTCTGGGTGAATGGCGATGCGCGGAGCTGCCGAGTGATGATTACGCGTCAAGTAGAGTGACGGCGCGTGGAGCTGCCGAGTGACGATGGAGCGTATGGCGGAATGGCGATGCGCGGAGCTGGTGAGTGATGATGAAGCGTCCAGTTGATTGACGGCGCGTGTAGCTGCCGAGTAACGATGGACCGTCTGGGTGAATGGCGACGCATGGAGCTGCCGAGTGATGATGAGGCGTCCAGTAGAGTGACGGCGCGTGGAGCTGCCGAGTGACGATGGAGCATCTCGCTGAATAGCGATGCACGGAGCTGCCAAGTGATGACGACGCGTCCAGTAGAGTGACGGTGTACGGAGCTGCCGAGTGACGATGGAGCGTCTAGCTGACTGGCGATGGGCGGAGCTGCCGAGTGATGACGACGAGTCCAGTAGAGTGACTGTGCGCGGAGCTACCGAGTGACGATGGAGCATCTGGCTTAATGGCGATGCGCGGAGCTGTTGAGTGATGACGACGCGCCCAGTAAAGTGACGGCGCACGGAGCTGCCGAGTGACGATGGAGCGTCCGGCTGAATGGCGGTGCGCGGAGCTGCTAGGTGATGACGACGCGTCCAGTAGAGTGACGGCGCACGGAGCTGCCGAGTGACGATGGAGCGTCCGGCTGAATGGTGATACGAGGAGCTGCCAGGTGATCACGACGCGTCTAGTAGAGTGACGGCGCGCATGGCTGCCGAGTGACGATGGAGCGTCTGGCTGAATGGCGACGCGCGGAGAAGAGTGACCGGGCGTGGAGCTGCCGAGTGACGATGGAACGTCTGGCTGAATGGGGACGCGTCGAGCTATCGAGTGATGACGACGCGTCGAGTAGAGTGACAGCGCGTGGAGCTACCGAGTGATGATGGAGTGTCTGGCTGAATGGGGACGCGTGGAGCTGCCGAGTGATGACAACGCTTCCAGTAGAGTTACGGCACGCGGAACGGCCGAGTGACGATGGAGCGTCTGGGTGAATGGCGATGCGCGGAGCTGCCGAGTGATGATTACGCGTCAAGTAGAGTGACGGCGCGTGGAGCTGCCGAGTGACGATGGAGCGTATGGCGGAATGGCGATGCGCGGAGCTGCCGAGTGATGACGAAGCGGCCAGTTGATTGACGGTGCGTGTAGCTGCCGAGTAACGATGGACCGTCTGGGTGAATGGCGACGCGTGGAGCTGCCGAGTGATGATGAGGCGTCCAGTACAGTGACGGCGCGCGGAGCTGCCGAGTGACGATGGAGCGTCTGGCTGAATGGCGATGCGTGGAGCTGTCGAGTGATGACGACACGTCCAGTATAGTGGCGGCGCGCAGAGCTGCCGAGTGATGATGGAGCGTCCAGTAGAGTGATGGCACCCGGAGCTGCCGAGTGACGATGGAGTGTCTGGCTGAATGGGGATGCACGGAGCTGTCGAGTGATGACGACGCGTCCAGTAGAGTGACGACAAGCGAAGCTACCGAGTGACGATGTAGAGTCTGGCTGAATGGCGATGCGCGGAGGTGCCAAGTGATGACGACGCGTCTAGTAGAGTGACGGCGTGCGGAACTGCTGAGTGATGATGAACTGTCTGGGTGAAGTGCGATGTGCGGAGCTACCGAGTGATGACGATGCGTTGAGTAGAGTGACGGCGCGTGGAGCTGCCGAGTGACGATGGAGCGTCTGGCTGAATGGCAATTCGCGGAGCTGCCGAGTGATGACGACGCATCCAGTAGAGTGACGGCGCGTGGAGCTGCCGAGTGACGATGGAGCGTCTGTCTCAATGGCGATGCGCGGAGCTGCCGAGTGATGACGACGCGTCCAGTAGAGTGACGGCACGCGGAGCTGCCGAGTGATGATGGAGCGTCTGGCTGAATGGCGATGCGCGAAGCTGCCGACTGATGACGACGCTTCTAGTAGAGTGACAGCTTGTGGAGCTGCCGAGTGACGATGGAGCGTCTGGGTGAATGGCGATGCACGGAGCTGCCGATTGATGACGACGCGTCCAGTAGAGTGACGGCACGCGGAGCTGCCGAGTGACGATGGAGCGTATGGTTGAATGGCAATGCACGGAGCTCCCGAGTGATGACGACGCTTTTTGTAGAGTGACAGCATGCGGAGCTGCCGAGTGACGATGGAGCGTCTGGGTGAATGGCGATGCGCGGAGCTGCCGAGTGATGACGACGCGTCGATTAGATTGACGGCGCGCGGACCTACCGAGTACGATGGAGCATCTCGCTGAATGGCGATGCGCGGAGCGGCCGAGTGATGACGACGCGTCCAGTAGAGTGACGGCGCCCGGAGCTGCCGAGTGACGATGGAGCGTCTGGGTGAATGGCGACACGTGGAGCTGCCGAGTGTTGATGACGCGTCCAGTAGAGTGACGGCGCGCGGAGCTGCCGAGTGACGATGGAGCGTCTGGCTGAATGGCGATGCGCGGAGCTGCCGAGCGATAACGAGGCGTCCAGTAGAGTGACGGCACGCGGAACTGCCGAGTGATGATGACGCGTCCAGTAGAGTGACGTCGCGTGGAGCTACCGAGTGATTATGGAGTGTCTGGCTGAATGGTGACGCGCGGAGCTGTCGAGTGATGACGAAGCGTCCAGTTGATTGACGGCGCGTGTAGCTGCCGAGTAACGATGGACCGTCTGGGTGAATGGCGACGCGTGGAGCTGCCGAGTGATGATGAGGCATCCAGTAGAGTGACGGCGCGCGGAGCTGCCGAGTGACGATGGAGCGTCTGGCTGAATGGCGATGCGTGGAGCTGTCGAGTGATGATGACGCGTCCAGTATAGTGGCGGCGCGTAGAGCTGCCAAGTGATGATGGATCGTCCAGTAGAGTGATGGCACCCGGAGCTGCCGAGTGACGATGGAGTGTCTGGCTGAATGGCGATGCACGGAGCTGTCGAGTGATGACGACACGTCCAGTAGAGTGACGGCAAGCGAAGCTGCCGAGTGACGATGTAGAGTCTGGCTGAATGGCGATGCGCGGAGGTGCCAAGTGATGACGACGCGTCTAGAAGAGTGACGGCGTGCGGAACTGCTGAGTGATGATGAACTATCTGGGTGAAGTGTGATGTGCGGAGCTACCGAGTGATGACGACGCGTTGAGTAGAGTGACGGCGCGTGGAGCTGCCGAGTGACGACGGAGCGTCTGGCTGAATGGCAATGCGCGGAGCTGCCGAGTGATGACGACGCATCCAGTAGAGTGACGTCGCGTGGAGCTGCCGAGTGACGATGGAGCGTCTGGCTCAATGGCGATGCACGGAGCTGCCGAGTGATGACGATGCGTCCAGTAGAGTGACGGCACGCGGAGCTGCCGAGTGATGATGGAGCGTCTGGCTGAATGGCGATGCGCGAAGCTGCCGACTGATGACGACGCTTCTAGTAGAGTGACAGCTTGGGGAGCTGCCGAGTGACGATGGAGCGTCTGGGTGAATGGCGATGCACGGAGCTGCCGATTGATGACGACGCGTCCAGTAGAGTGACGGCACGCGGAGCTGCCGAGTGACGATGGAGCGTATGGTTGAATGGCGATGCGCGGAGCTCCCGAGTGATGACGACGCTTTTTGTAGAGTGACAGCATGCGGAGCTGCCGAGTGACGATGGAGCGTCTGGGTGAATGGCGATGCGCGGAGCTGCCGAGTGATGACGACGCGTCGATTAGATTGACGGCGCGCGGACCTACCGAGTACGATGGAACATCTCGCTGAATGGCGATGTGCGGAGCGGCCGAGTGATGACGACGCGTCCAGTAGAGTGACGGCGCCGGGAGCTGCCGAGTGACGATGGAGCGTCTGGGTGAATTGCGACGCGTGGAGCTGCCGAGTGATGATGACGCGTCTAGAAGAGTGACGGCGCGCGGAGCTGCCGAGTGACGATGGAGCGTCTGGCTGAATGGCGATGCGCGAAGCTGCCGAGCGATGACGAGGCGTCCAGTAGAGTGACGGCACGCGGAACTACCGAGTGATGATGACGCGTCCAGTAGAGTGACGTCGCGTGGAGCTGCCGAGTGATGATGGAGTGTCTGGCTGAATGGTGACGCGCGGAGGTGCCAAGTGATGACGACGCGTCTAGTAGAGTGACGGCACGCGGAGGTTCCGAGTGATGATGGAGCGTCTGGCTGAATGGCCATGCGCGGAGCTGCCGAGTGATGACGACGCTTCTAGTAGAGTGACAGCGTGCGGAGCTGCCTAGTGACGATGGAGCGTCTCGGTGAATGGCGATGCGCGGAGCTGCCGAGTGATGACGACGCGTCGAGTAGACTGACGGCGTGCGGAGCTGCCGAGTGACGATTGAGCATCTCGCTGAATAGCGATGCGCGGAGCTGCCGAGTGATGACGACGCGTCCAGTAGAGTGACGGTGCACGGAGCTGCCGAGTGACGATGGAGCGTCTGGCTGACTAGCGATGCCCGGAGCTGCCGAGTGATGACGACGAGTCCAGTAGAGTGACGGTGCGTAGAGCTACCGAGTGACGATGGAGCATCTGGCTTAATGGCGATGCGCGGAGCTGTTGAGTGATGACGACGCGCCTAGTAAAGTGACGGCGCGTGGAGCTGCCGAGTGACGATGGAGCGTCCGGCTGAATGGCGGTGCGCGGAGCTGCCAGGTGATGACGACGCATCCAGTGGAGTGACGGCGCACGGAGCTGCCGAGTGACGATGGAGCGTCCGGCTGAATGGTGATACGAGGAGCTGCCAGGTGATCACGACGCGTCCAGTAGAGTGACGGCGCGCAGAGCTGCCGAGTGACGATGGAGCGTCTGGCTGAATGGCGACGCGCGGAGAAGAGTGACCGGGCGTGGAGCTGCCGAGTGACGATGGAGCGTCTCGCTGAATGGCTATGCGCGGAGCTGCCGAGTGATGACGACGCGTCCAGTAGAGTGACGGCGCGCGGAGCTGCCGAGTAATGATGGAGCGTCTGGCTGAATGGCGATGCGCGGAGCTGCCGAGTGATGATGACACGTCTAGTAGAGTGACGACGCGCAAGGCTGCCGAGTGACGATGGAGCGTCTGGTTGAATGGCGATGTGCGGAGCTGCCGAGTGATGACGACGCGTCGAGTAGAGTGACGGCACGCGGAACTGCCGAGTGAGGATGGAGCGTCTGGGTGAATGGCGACGCGTGGAGCTGTCGAGTGATGATGACGCGTCCAGTAGAGTGAAGGCGTGCGGAGCTGCCGAGTGACGATGGAGCGTCTGGATGAATGGCGATGCGCGGAGCTGTCGAGTGATGACGACGCGTCGAGTAGAGTGACAGCGCGCGGAGCTACCGAGTGATGATGGAGTGTCTGGCTGAATGGCGACACGCGGAGCTGCCGAGTGATGACAAAGCTTCCAGTAGAGTTACGGCACGCGGAACTTCCGAGTGACGATGGAGCGTCTGGGTGAATGGCGATGCGCGGAGCTGCCGAGTGATGATTACGCGTCAAGTAGAGTGACGGCGCGTGGAGCTGCCGAGTGACGATGGAGCGTATGGCGGAATGGCGATGCGCGGAGCTGCCGAGTGATGACGAAGCGTCCAGTTGATTGTCGGCGCGTGTAGCTGCCGAGTAACGATGGACCGTCTGGGTGAATGGCGACGCGTGGAGCTGCCGAGTGATGATGAGGCGTCCAGCAGAGTGACGGCGCGCGGAGCTGCCGAGTGACGATGGAGCGTCTGGCTGAATGGCGATGCGTGGAGCTGTCGAGTGATGACGACGCGTCCAGTACAGTGGCGGCGCGCAGAGCTGCCGAGTGATGATGGAGCGTCCAGTAGAGTGATGGCACCCGGAGCTGCCGAGTGACGATGGAGTGTCTGGCTGAATGGCGATGCATGGAGCTGTCGAGTGATGACGACGCGTCCAGTAGAGTGACGGCAAGTGAAGCTGCCGAGTGACGATGTAGAGTCTGGCTGAATGGCGATGCGCGGAGGTGCCAAGTGATGATGAACTGTCTGGGTGAAGTGCGATGTGCGGAGCTACCGAGTGATGACGACGCGTTGAGGAGAGTGACGGCGCGTGGAGCTGCCGAGTGACGATGGAGCGTCTGGCTGAATGGCAATGCGCGGAGCTGCCGAGTGATGACGACGCGTCCAGTAGAGTGACGGTGCGTGGAGCTGCCGAGTGACGATGGAGCGTCTGGCTCAATGGCGATGCGCGGAGCTGCCGAGTGATGACGACGCTTCCAGTAGAGTGACGACGCGCGGAGCTACCGAGTGACGATGGAGTGTCTTTCTGAATGGCGATGCGTGGAGCTGTTGAGTGATGACGACGCGCCTAGTAGAGTGACGGTGCGCAGAGGTACCGAGTGACGATGGAGCGTCCAGCTGAATGGCGATGCGCGGAGCTGCCTGGTGATGACGACGCGTCCAGTAGAGTGACGGCGCACGGAGCTGCCGAGTGACCATGGAGCGTCTGGCTGAATGGCGATGCGCGGAGCTGTTGAGTGATGACGACGTGCCCAGTAGAGTGACGGCGCGCGGAGCTGCCGAGTGATGATGGAGCGTCCGGCTTAATGGCGATGCGCGGAGCTGCCGGGTGATGACGACGCGTCCAGTAGAGTGATGGCGCGCAGAGCTGCCGAGTGACGATGGAGCGTCTGGGTGAATGGCGATGCACGGAGTAGAGTGACGGCGCGTGGAGCAGCCGAGTGACGATGGAGCGTCTGGCTGAATGGCTTTGCGCGGAGCTGCCGAGTGATGACGACGCGTCCAGTAGAGTGACGGCGCGCGGAGGTACTGAGTGATGATGGAGTGTCTAGCTGAATGGCGACGCGCGGAGCTGCCGAGTGATGACGACGCTTCGAATAGAGTTACGGCACGCGGAACTGCCGAGTGATGATGGAGCGTCTGGGTGAATGGTGATTCGCGGAGTTGCCGAGTGATGATTACGCGTCAAGTAGAGTGACGGCGCGTGGAGCTGCCGAGTGACGATGGAGCGTATGGCGGAATGGCGACGCGTGGAGCTGCCGAGTGATGATGACGCGTCCAGTAGAGTGACGGCGCGCGGAGCTGCCGATTGACGATGGAGCGTCTGGATGAATGGTGATGCGCGGGGCTATCGAGTGATGACGACGCGTCAAGTAGAGTGATGTCGCGTGGAGCTGCCGAGTGATGATCGAGTGTCTGGCTGAATGGCGACGCGCGGAGCTGCCGAGTAATGACGACGCTTCGAGTAGAGTTACGGCACGTGGAACTGCCGAGTGATGATGGAGCGTCTGGGTGAATGGTGATTCGCGGAGTTGCCGAGTGATGATTACGCGTCAAGTAGAGTGACGGCGCGTGGAGCTGCCGAGTGACGATGGAGCGTATGGCGGAATGGCGACGCGCGGAGCTGCCGAGTGATGACGACGCGTCCAGTAGAGTGACGGCGCCCAGCTACCGAGTGATGATGGAGTGTCTGGCTGAATGGCGACGCGCGTAGCTGCCGAGTGATGACGACGCTTCCAGTAGAGTTACGGCACGCGGAACTGCCGAGTGACGATGGAGCGTCTGGGTGAATGGCGATTCGCGGAGCTGCCGAGTGATGATTACGCGTCAAGTAGAGTGACAGCGTGCGGGGCTGCGGAGTGACGACGGAGAGTTTGGGTGAATGGCGATGCGCGGAGCTGCCGAGTGATGACGACGCGTCGAGTAGATTGACGGCGCGCGGAACTGCCGAGTGACGATGGAGCATCTCGCTGAATGACGATGCGCGAAGCTGTCGAGTGATGACGACGCGTCCAGTAGAGTGACGGCGCACGGAGCTGCCGAGTGACGATGGAGCGTCTGGCTGAATGGCGATGCGCGGAGCTGCCGAGTGATGATGACGCGTCCAGTAGAGTGACGGCGCGCGGAGCTACCGAGTGACCATGGAGCGTCTGGGTGAATGGCGACGCGTGGAGCTGCCGAGTGATGATGACGCGTCCAGTAGAGTGACAACATGCGGAGCTGCCGAGTGACGATGGAGCGTTTGGGTGAATGGCGATGCGCGGAGCTGCCGAGTGATGACGACGCGTCGAGTAGATTGACGGCGCGCGGAGCTGCCGAGTGACGATGGAGCATCTCGCTGAATGGCGATGCGCGGAGCTGCCGGGTGATGACGACGCGTCCAGTAGAGTGACGGCGTGTGGAGCTGCCGAGTGACGATGGAGCGTATGGCGGAATGGCGACGCGTGGAGCTGCCGAGTGATCATGACGCGTCCATTAGAGTGACGGCGCACGGAGCTGCCGATTGACGATGGAGCGTCTGGATGAATGGCGATGCGCGGGGTTGTCGAGTGATGACGACGCGTCGAGTAGAGTGACGTCGCGCGGAGCTGCCGAGTGATGATGGAGTGTCTGGCAGAATGGCGACGTGCGGAGCTGCCGAGTGATGACGACGCGTCCAGTAGAGTGACTGCACGCGGAGCTGCCGAGTGATGTTGGAGCGTCTGGCTGAATGGCGATGCGCGGAGCTGCCGAGTGATGACGACGCTTCTAGTAGAGTGACAGCGTGCGGAGCTGCCGAGTGACGATGGAGCATTTGGGTGAATGGCGATGCGCGGAGCTGCCGAAAGATGACGACGCGTCGAGTAGACTGACGGCGCGCGGAGCTGCCGAGTGACGATGGAGCATCTCGCTGAATGGGGATGCGCGAAGCTGCCGAGTGATGATGACGCGTCCAGTAGAGTGACGGCGCATGGAGCTGCCGAGTGACGATGGAGCGTCTGGCTGAATGGCTATGCGTGGAGCTGCCGAGTGATGACGACGCGTCCAGTAGAGTGACGGCGCGCGGAGCTACCGATTGACCATGGAGCGTCTGGCTGAATGGCGATGCGCAGAGCTGTTGAGTGATGACGACGCGCCCAGTAGAGTGACGGCACGCGGAGCTGCCGAGTGACTATGGAGAGTCCGGCCGAATGGCGATGCGCGGAGCTACCGGGTGATGACGACTCGTCCAGTAGAGTGATGGCGCGCGTTGCTGCCGAGTGACGATGGAGCGTCTGTGTGAATGGCGATGCGCGGAGTAGAGTGACGGCGCATGGAGCTGCCGAGTGACGATGGAGCGTCTGGCTGAATGGTTATGCGCGGAGCTGCCGAGTGATGACGACGCGTCCAGTAGAGTGACGGCGCCCAACTACCGAGTGATGATGGAGTGTCTGGCTGAATGGCGACGCGCGGAGCTGCCGAGTGATGACGACGCTTCCAGTAGAGTTACGGCACGCGGAACTGCCGAGTGACGATGGAGAGTCTGGGTGAATGGCGATTCGCGGAGCTGCCGAGTGATGATTACGCGTCAAGTAGAGTGACAGCGTGCAGGGCTGCCGAGTGACGATGGAGCGTTTGGGTGAATGGCGATGCGCGGAGCTGCCGAGTGATGACGACGCGTCGAGTAGATTGACGGCGCGCAGAACTGCCGAGTGACGATGGAGCATCTCGCTGAATGGCGATGCGCGGAGCTGCCGAATGATGACGACGCGTCCAGTAGAGTGACGGCGCACGGAGCTGCCGAGTGACGATGGAGCGTCTGGCTGAATGGCGATGCGCGGAGCTGCCGAGTGATGATGACGCGTCCAGTAGAGTGACGGCGCGTGGAGCTACCGAGTGACCATGGAGCGTCTGGGTGAATGGCGACGCGTGGAGCTGCCGAGTGATGATGACGCGTCCAGTAGAGTGACAGCATGAGGAGCTGCCGAGTGACGATGGAGCGTTTGGGTGAATGGCGATGCGCGGAGCTGCCGAGTGATGACGACGCGTCGAGTAGATTGACGGCGCGCGGAGCTGTCGAGTGACGATGGAGCATCTCGATGAATGGCGATGCGCGGAGCTGCCGAGTGATGACGACGCGTCCAGTAGAGTGACAGCGCGTGGAGCTGCCGAGTGACGATGGAGCGTATGGCGGAATGGCGACGCGTGGAGCTGCCGAGTGATGATGACGCATCCAGTAGAGTGACGGCGCGCGGAGCTGCCGAGTGACGATGGAGCGTCTGGATGAATGGCGATGTGCGGTGCTGTCGAGTGATGATGACGCGTCCAGTAGAGTGACGGCGCGCGGAGCTACCGAGTGGCCATGGAGCGTCTGGGTGAATGGCGACGCGTGGAGCTGCCGAGTGATGATGATGCGTCCAGTAGAGTGACAGCATGCGGAGCTGCCGAGTGACGATGGAGCGTTTGGGTGAATGGCGATGCGCGGAGCTGCCGAGTGATGACGACGCGTCGAGTAGATTGACGGCGCGCGGAGCTGCCGAGTGACGATGGAGCATCTCGCTGAATGGCGATGCGCGGAGCTGCCGAGTGATGACGACGCGTCCAGTAGAGTGACAGCGCGTGGAGCTGCCGAGTGACGATGGAGCGTATGGCGGAATGGCGACGCGTGGAGCTGCCGAGTGATGATGACGCATCCAGTAGAGTGACGGCGCGCGGAGCTGCCGAGTGACGATGAAGCGTCTGGATGAATGGCGATGCGCGGGGCTGTCGAGTGATGACGACGCGTCGAGTAGAGTGACGTCGCGCGGAGCTGCCGAGTGATGATGGAGTGTCTGGCTGAATGGCGACGTGCGGAGCTGCCGAGTGATGACGACGCGTCCAGTAGAGTGACGGCACGCGGAGCTGCCGAGTGATGTTGGAGCGTCTGGCTGAATGGCGATGCGCGGAGCTGCCGAGTGATGACGACGCTTCTAGTAGAGTGACAGCGTGCAGAGCTGCCGAGTGACGATGGAGCGTTTGGGTGAATGGCGATACGCGGAGCTGCCGAGTGATGACGACGCGTCGAGTAGATTGACGGCGCGCGGAGCTGCCGAGTGACGATGGAGCATCTCGCTGAATGGCGATGCGGGGAGCTGCCGAGTGATGAGAACGCGTCCAGTAGAGTGACGGCACACGGAGCTGCCGACTGACGATGGAGCGTCTGGGTGAATGGCGACGCGTGGAGCTGCCGAGTGATGATCACGCGTCCAGTAGAGTGACGGCGCGCGGAGCTGCCGAGTGACGATGGAGCGTCTGGGTGAATGGCGATGCGCGGAGCTGCTGAGCGATGACGAGGCGTCCAGTAGAGTGACAGCACGCGGAACTGCCGACTGATGATGACGCGTCCAGTAGAGTGACGTCGCGCGGAGATGCCGAGTGATGATGGAGTGTCTGGCTGAATGGTGACGTGCGGAGCTGCCGAGTGATGACGACGTGTCCAGTAGAGTGACGGCACGCGGAGCTGCCTTGTGATGATGGAGCGTCTAGCTGAATGGCGATGCGCGGAGCTGCCGAGTGATGACGACGCTTCTAGTAGAGTGACAGCGTGTGGAGCTGCCGAGTGACGATGGAGCATTTGGGTGAATGGCGATGCGCGGAGCTGCCGAGTGATGACGACGCGTCGAGTAGATTAACGGCGCGCGGAGCTGCCGAGTGACGATGGAGCATCTCGGTGAATAGCGATGCGCGGAGCTGCCGAGTGATGACGACGCGTCCAATAGAGTGACGGCGCACGGAGCTGCCAAGTGACGATGGAGCGTATGGCGGAATGGCGACGCGTGGAGGTGCCGAGTGATGATGACGCGTCCAGTAGAGTGACGGCGCGCGGAGCTGCCGAGTGACGATGGAGCGTTTGGATGAATGGCGATGCGCGGGGCTGTTGAGTGATGACGACGCGCCCAGTAAAGTGACGGCGCGCGGAGCTGCCGAGTGACGATGGAGCGTCAAGCTGAATGGCGGTGCGCGGAGCTGCCAGGTAATGACGACGCGTCCAGTAGAGTGACGGCGCGCGGAGCTGCCGAGTGACGATGGAGCGTCCGGCTGAATGGTGATGCGAGGAGCTGCCAGGTGATCACGACGCGTCCAGTAGAGTGACGGCGCGCGGAGCTGCCGAGTGACGATGCAGCGTCCGGCTGAATGGCGATGCGCGGAGCTGCCGGGTGATGACGACGCGTCCAGTAGAGTGATGGCGCGCGGAGCTGCCGAGTGATGATGGAGCGTCTGGCTGAATGGCGATGCACGGAGAAGACTGACGGCGCGTGGAGCTGCCGAGTGACGATGGAGCATCTGGCTGAATGGCTATCCGCGAGGCTGCCGAGTGATGACGACGCGTCCAGTAGAGTGACGGCACGCGGAGCTGCCGAGTAATGATGGAGCGTCTGTCTGAATGGCGATGCGCGGAGCTGCCGAGTGATGATGACACGTCTAGTAGAGTGACGACGCGCCCGCCTGCCGAGTGACGATGGAGCGTCTGGTTGAGTGGCGATGCACGGAGCTGCCGAGTGATGACGACGCATCCATTAGAGTGACGGCACGCGGAACTGCCGAGTGACGATGGAGCGTCTGGGTGAATGGCGACGCGTGCAGCTGCCGAGTGATGATGACGCGTCCAGTAGAGTGAAGGCGTGCGGAGCTACCGAGTGACGATGGAGCGTCTGGATGAATGGCGATGCGCGGAGCTGTTGAGTGATGACGACGCGCCCAGTAAAGTGACGGCGCGCGGAGCTGCCGAGTGACGATGGAGCGTCCAGCTGAATGGCGGTGCGCGGAGCTGCCAGGTAATGACGACGCGTCCAGTAGAGTGACCGCGCGCGGAGCTGCCGAGTGACGATGGAGCGTCCGGCTGAATGGTGATGCGAACAGCTGCCAGGTGATCACGACGCGTCAAGTAGAGTGACGGCGCGCGGAGCTGCCGAGTGACGATGGAGCGTCCGGCTGAATGGCGATGCGCGGAGCTGCCGGGTGATGACGACGCGTCCAGTAGAGTGATGGCGCGCGGAGCTACCGAGTGATGATGGAGCGTCTGGCTGAATGGCGATGCGCGGAGAAGAGTGACGGCGCGTGGAGCTGCCGAGTGACGATGGAGCATCTGGCTGAATGGCTATGCGCGAGGCTGCCGAGTGATGACGACGCGTCCAGTAGAGTGACGGCACGCGGAGCTGCCGAGTAATGATGGAGCGTCTGTCTGAATGGCGATGCGCGGAGCTGCCGAGTGTTGATGACACGTCTATTAGAGTGACGACGCGCCCGCCTGCCGAGTGACGATGGAGCGTCTGGTTGAGTGGCGATGCACGGAGCTGCCGAGTGATGACGACGCGTCCATTAGAGTGACGGCACGCGGAACTGCCGAGTGACGATGGAGCGTCTGGGTGAATGGCGACGCGTGCAGCTGCCGAGTGATGATGACGCGTCCAGTAGAGTGAAGGCGTGCGGAGCTGCCGAGTGACGATGGAGCGTCTGGATGAATGGCGATGTGCGGAGCTGTCGAGTGATGACGACGCGTCGAGTAGAGTGACGGCGCGCGGAGCTACCGAGTGATGATGGAGTGTCTGGCTGAATGGCGACGTGCGGAGCTGCCGAGTGATGACGACGCTTCCAGTAGAGTTACGGCACGCGGAACTGCCGAGTGACGATGGAGTGTCTGGGTGAATGGCGATGCGCGGAGCTGCCGAGTGATGATTACGCGTCAAGTAGAGTGACGGCGCGTGGAGCTGCCAGGTGACGATGGAGCGTATGGCGGAATGGCGATGCGCGGAGCTGCCGAGTGATGACGACGCATTCAGTTGAGTGACGGCGCATGTAGCTGCCGAGTAACGATGGACCGTCTGGGTGAATGGCGACGCGTGGAGCTGCCGAGTGATGATGAGGCGTCCAGTAGAGTGACGGCGCGCGGAGCTGCCGAGTGACAATGGAGCGTCTGGCTGAATGGCGATGCGCGGAGCTGTCGAGTGATGACGACGCGTCCAGTACAGTGGCGGCGCACGGAGCTGCCGAGTGATGATGGAGCTGCCAAGTGATGGCGATGCGCGGAGTAGAGTGACGGCGCGTGGAGCTGCCGAGTGACGATGGAGAGTCTGGCTGAATGGCTATGCGTGGAGCTGCCGAGTGATGATGACGCGTCCAGTAGAGTGACGGCGTCCGGAGCTACCGAGTGATGATGGAGGGTCTGGCTGAATGGCGACGCGCGGAGCTGCCGAGTGATGACGACGCTTCGAGTAGAGTTACGACACGTGGAACTACCGAGTGACGATGGAGCGTCTGGGTGAATGGCGATTCGCGGAGCTACCGAGTGATGATTACGCGTCAAGTAGAGTGACGGCGAGTGGAGCTGCCGAGTGACGATGGAGCGTATGGCGGAATGGCGACGCGTGGAGCTGCCGAGTGATGATGACGCGTCAAGTAGAGTGACGGCGCGTGGAGGTGCCGAGTGACGATGGAGCGTATGGCGGAATGGCAACGCGTGGAGCTGCCGAGTGGTGATGACGCGTCCAGTGGAGTGACAGCGCGCGGAGCTGCCGAGTGACGATGGAGCGTCTGGCTGAATGGCGATGCGTGGGGCTGTCGAGTGATGACGACGCGTCGAGTAGAGTGACGTCGCACGGAGCTGCCGAGTGATGATGGAGTGTCTGGCTGAATGGCGACGCGCGGAGCTGCCGAGTGATGACGACGCGTCTAGTAGAGTGACGGCACGAGGAGCTGCTGAGTGATGATGCAGCGTCTGGCTGAATGGCGATGCGCGGAGCTGCCGAGTGATGATGACGCTTCTAGTAGAGTGACAGCGTGCGAAGCGGCCGAGTGATGATGGAGTGTCTGGCTGAATGGCGACGCGCGGAGCTGCCGAGTGATGACGACGCGTCTAGTAGAGTGACGGCACGAGGAGCTGCCGAGTGATGATGCAGCGTCTGGGTGAATGGCGATGCGCGGAGCGGCCGAGTGATGACGACGCGTCGAGTAGATTGATGGCGCGCGGAGCTGCCGAGTGAAGATGGAGCATCTCGCTGAATGGCGATGCGCAGAGCTGCCGAGTGATGACGACGCGTCCAATAGAGTTACGGCGCACGGAGCTGCCGAGTGACGATGGAGCGTATGGCGGAATGGCGACGCGTGGAGCTGCCGAGTGATGATGAAACGTCCAGTAGAGTGACGGCGCGCGGAGCTGCCGAGTGACGATAGAGCGTCTGGATGAATGGCGATGCGCGGGGCTGCCGAGTGATGACCACGCGTCGAGTAGAGTGACGTCGCGCGGAGCTGCCGAGTGATGAAGGAGTGTCTGGCTGAATGGCGATGCGCGGAGCTGCCGAGTGATGACGACGCGTCTAGTAGAGTGACGGCACGCGGAGCTACCGAGTGATGATGGAGCGTTTGGCTGAATGGCGATGCGCGGAGCTGCCGAGTGATCACGACGCTTCTAGTAGAGTGACAGCGTGCGGAGCTGCCGAGTGACGATGGAGCGTTTGGGTGAATGGCGATACGCGGAGCTGCCGAGTGATGATGACGCGTCGAGTAGATTGACGACGCGCGGAGCTGGCGAGTGATGACGACGCGTTCAGTTGAGTGACGGCGCATGTAGCTGCCGAGTAACGATAGACCGTCTGGGTGAATGGCGACGCGTGGAGCTGCCGAGTGATGATGAGGCGTCCAGTAGAGTGACGGCGCGCGGAGCTACCGAGTGACGATGGAGCGTCTGGCTGAATGGCGATGCGCGGAGCTGTCGAGTGATGACGACGCGTCCAGTACAGTGGCGGCGCACGGAGCTGCCGAGTGATGATGGAGCGTCTGGCTGAATGGCGATGCGCGGAGCTGCCGAGTGATGATGACACGTCTAGTAGAGTGATGGCACGCAGAGCTGCCGAGTGACGATGGAGTGTCTGGCTGAATGGCGATGCACGGAGCTGTCGAGTGATGACGACGCATCCAGTAGATTTACGGCAAGCGAAGCTACCGAGTGACGATGTAGCGTCTGGCTGAATGGCGATGCGCGGAGCTGCCAAGTGATGACGACGCGTCTAGTAGAGTGACGGAGTGCGGAACTGCCGAGTGATGATGAAGCGTCTAGGTGAAGTGCGATGCGCGGAGCTACCGAGTGATGACGACGCGTTGAGTAGAGTGACGGCGCGTGGAGCTGCCGAGTGACGATGGAGCGTCTGGCTGAATGGCAATGCGCGGAGCGGCCGAGTGATGACGACGCATCTAGTAGAGTGACGGTGCGTGGATCTGCCGAGTGACGATGGAGCGTCTGGCTCAATGGCGACGCGTGGAGGTGGCGAGTGATGACGACGCTTCCAGTAGAGTGACGACGCGCGGAGCTACCGAGTGACGATGGAGCGTCTATCTGAATGGCGATGCGCGGAGCTGCCGAGTGATGATGACACGTCTAGTAGACTGACGACGCGCCCGCCTGCCGAGTGACGATGGAGCGTCTGGTTGAATGGCGATGCACGGAGCTGCCGAGTGATGACGACGCGTCCAGTAGAGTGACGGCACGCGGAACTGCATAGTGACGATGGAGCGTCTAGGTGAATGGAGACGCGTGGAGCTGCCGAGTGATGATGACGCGTCCAGTAGACTGAAGGCGTGCGGAGCTGCCGAGTGACGATGGAGCGTCTGGATGAATGGCGATGCGCGGAGCTGTCGAGTGATGACGACGCGTCGAGTAGAGTGACGGCACGCGGAGCTACCGAGTGATGATGGAGTGTCTGGCTGAATGGCGACGTGCGGAGCTGCCGAGTGATGACGACGCTTCCAGTAGAGTTACGGCACGCGGAGCTGCCAGGTGACGATGGAGCGTATGGCGGAATGGCGATGCGCGGAGCTGCCGAGTGATGACGACGCGTCCAGTTGAGTGACGGCGCATTTAGCTGCCGAGTAAGGATGGACCGTCTGGGTGAATGGCGACGCGTGGAGCTGCCGAGTGATGATGAGGCGTCCAGTAGAGTGACGGCGTGCGGAGCGACCGAGTGACGATGGAGCGTCTGGCTGAATGGCGATGCGCGGAGCTGTCGAGTGATGAGGACGCGTCCAGTACAGTGGTGGCGCACGGAGCTGCGGAGTGATGATGGAGCGTCTGGCTGAATGGCGACGCGCGGAGCTGCCGAGTGATGATGACACGTCTAGTATAGTGATGGCACGCGGAGCTGCCGAGTGACGATGGAGTGTCTGGCTGAATGGCGATGCACGGAGCTGTGGAGTGATGACGACGCGTCCAGTAGAGTGCGGCAAGCGAAGCTGCCGAGTGACGATGTAGCGTCTGGCTGAGTGGCGATGCGCGGAGCTGCTAAGTGATGACGACGCGTCTAGTAGAGTGACGGAGTGCGGAACTGCTGAGTGATGATGAAGCGTCTGGGTGAAGTGCGATACGCGGAGCTACCGAGTGATGACGACGCGTGGAGTAGAGTGACGGCGCGTGGAGCTGCCGAGTGACGATGGAGCGTCTGGCTGAATGGCAATGCGCGGAGCTACCGAGTGATGACAACGCATCGAGTAGAGTGACGGTGCGTGGATCTGCCGAGTGACGATGGAGCGTCTGGCTCAATGGCGACGCGCGGAGCTGCCGAGTGATGACGACGCTTCCAGTAGAGTGACGACGCGCGGAGCTGCCGAGTGACGATGCAGCGTCCGGATGAATGGAGATGCGCGGAGCTGTTGAGTGATGACGACGCGCCCAGTAGAGTGACGGCGCGCAGAGCTGCCGAGTGACGATGCAGCGTCCGGATGAATGGAGATGCGCGGAGCTGCCGGGTGATGACGACGCGTCCAGTAGAGTGACGGCGCACGGAGCTGCCGAGTGACCATGGAGCGTCTGGCTGAATGGCGATGCGCGGAGCTGTTGAGTGATGAACGACGCGCCCAGTAGAGTGACGGCGCGCGGAGCTGCCTAGTGACGATGGAGCGTCCGACTGAATGGCCATGCGCGGAGCTGCCGGGTGATGACGACGCGTCCAGTAGAGTGATGGCGTGCGGAGCTGCCGAGTGACCATGGAGCGTCTGGCTGAATGGCGATGCGCGGAGCTGTTGAGTGATGAACGACGCGCCCAGTAGAGTGACGGCGCGCGGAGCTGCCGAGTGACGATGGAGCGTCCGACTGAATGGCCATGCGCGGAGCTGCCGGGTGATGACGACGCGTCCAGTAGACTGATGGCGTGCGGAGCTGCCGAGTGACAATGGAGCGTCTGGGTGAATGGTGATGCGCGGAGTAGAGTGACGGCGCGTGGAGCTGCCGAGTGACGATGGAGCGTCTGGCTGAATGGCTATGCGTGGAGCTGCCGAGTGATGACGACGCGTCCAGTAGAGTGACGGCGCGCGGAGCTACCGAGTGATGATGGAGTGTCTGGCTGAATGGCGACGCGCGGAGCTGCCGAGTGATGACGACGCTTCGAGTAGAGTTACGACACGCGGAACTACCGAGTGACGATGGAGCGTCTGGGTGAATGGCGATTCGCGGAGCTACCGAGTGATGATTACGCGTCAAGTAGAGTGACGGCGAGTGGAGCTGCCGAGTGACGATGGAGCGTATGGCGGAATGGCGACGCGTGGAGCTGCCGAGTGATGATGACGCGTCAAGTAGAGTGACGGCGCGTGGAGGTGCCGAGTGACGATGGAGCGTATGGCGGAATGGCGACGCGTGGAGCTGCCGAGTGGTGATGACGCGTCCAGTGGAGTGACAGTGCGCGGAGCTGCCGAGTGACGATGGAGCGTCTGGCTGAATGGCGATGCGCGGGGCTGTCGAGTGATGACGACGCGTCGAGTAGAGTGACGTCGCACGGAGCTGCCGAGTGATGATGGAGTGTCTGGCTGAATGGCGACGCGCGGAGCTGCCGAGTGATGACGACGCGTCTAGTAGAGTGACGGCACGCGGAGCTGCCGAGTGATGATGCAGCGTCTGGCTGAATGGCGATGCACGGAGCTGCCGAGTGATGATGACGCTTCTAGTAGAGTGACAGCGTGCGAAGCGGCCGAGTGACGATGGAGCGTTTGGGTGAATGGCGATGCGCGGAGCTGCCGAGTGATGACGACGCGTCGAGTAGATTGACGGCGCGCGGAGCTGCCGAGTGAAGATGGAGCATCTCGCTGAATGGCGATGCGCGGAGCTGCCGAGTGATGACGACGCGTCCAGTAGAGTTACGGCGCACGGAGCTGCCGAGTGACGATGGAGCGTATGGCGGAATGGCGACGCGTGGAGCTGCCGAGTGATGATGAAGCGTCCAGTAGAGTGACGGCGCGCGGAGCTGCCGAGTGATGATAGAGCGTCTGGATGAATGGCGATGCGCGGGGCTGTCGAGTGATGACCACGCGTCGAGTAGAGTGATGTCGCGCGGAGCTGCCGAGTGATGAAGGAGTGTCTGGCTGAATGGCGACGCGCGGAGCTGCCGAGTGATGACGACGCGTCTAGTAGAGTGACGGCACGCGGAGCTACCGAGTGATGATGGAGCGTTTGGCTGAATGGCGATGCGCGGAGCTGCCGAGTGATCACGACGCTTCTAGTAGAGTGACAGCGTGCGGAGCTGCCGAGTGACAATGGAGCGTTTGGGTGAATGGCGATACGCGGAGCTGCCGAGTGATGATGACGCGTCGAGTAGATTGACGACGCGCGGAGCTGCCGAGTGATGACGACGCGTTCAGTTGAGTGACGGCGCATGTAGCTGCCGAGTAACGATAGACCGTCTGGGTGAATGGCGACGCGTGGAGCTGCCGAGTGATGATGAGGCGTCCAGTAGAGTGACGGCGCGCGGAGCTACCGACTGACGATGGAGCGTCTGGCTGAATGGCGATGCGCGGAGCTGTCGAGTGATGACGACGCGTCCAGTACAGTGGCGGCGCACGGAGCTGCCGAGTGATGATGGAGCGTCTGGCTGAATGGCGATGCGCGGAGCTGCCGAGTGATGATGACACGTCTAGTAGAGTGATGGCACGCAGAGCTGCCGAGTGATGACGACGCTTCGAGTAGAGTTACGACACGCGGAACTACCGAGTGACGATGGAGCGTCTTGGTGAATGGCGATTCGCGGAGCTACCGAGTGATGATTACGCGTCAAGTAGAGTGACGGCGAGTGGAGCTGCCGAGTGACGATGGAGCGTATGGCGGAATGGCGACGCGTGGAGCTGCCGAGTGATGATGACGCGTCAAGTAGAGTGACGGCGCGTGGAGGTGCCGAGTGACGATGGAGCGTATGGCGGAATGGCGACGCGTGGAGCTGCCGAGTGGTGATGACGCGTCCAGTGGAGTGACAGTGCGCGGAGCTGCCGAGTGACGATGGAGCGTCTGGCTGAATGGCGATGCGCGGGGCTGTCGAGTGATGACGACGCGTCGAGTAGAGTGACGTCGCACGGAGCTGCCGAGTGATGATGGAGTGTCTGGCTGAATGGCGACGCGCGGAGCTGCCGAGTGATGACGACGCGTCTAGTAGAGTGACGGCACGCGGAGCTGCCGAGTGATGATGCAGCGTCTGGCTGAATGGCGATGCACGGAGCTGCCGAGTGATGATGACGCTTCTAGTAGAGTGACAGCGTGCGAAGCGGCCGAGTGACGATGGAGCGTTTGGGTGAATGGCGATGCGCGGAGCTGCCGAGTGATGACGACGCGTCGAGTAGATTGACGGCGCGCGGAGCTGCCGAGTGAAGATGGAGCATCTCGCTGAATGGCGATGCGCGGAGCTGCCGAGTGATGACGACGCGTCCAGTAGAGTTACGGCGCACGGAGCTGCCGAGTGACGATGGAGCGTATGGCGGAATGGCGACGCGTGGAGCTGCCGAGTGATGATGAAGCGTCCAGTAGAGTGACGGCGCGCGGAGCTGCCGAGTGATGATAGAGCGTCTGGATGAATGGCGATGCGCGGGGCTGTCGAGTGATGACCACGCGTCGAGTAGAGTGATGTCGCGCGGAGCTGCCGAGTGATGAAGGAGTGTCTGGCTGAATGGCGACGCGCGGAGCTGCCGAGTGATGACGACGCGTCTAGTAGAGTGACGGCACGTGGAGCTACCGAGTGATGATGGAGCGTTTGGCTGAATGGCGATGCGCGGAGCTGCCGAGTGATCACGACGCTTCTAGTAGAGTGACAGCGTGCGGAGCTGCCGAGTGACAATGGAGCGTTTGGGTGAATGGCGATACGCGGAGCTGCCGAGTGATGATGACGCGTCGAGTAGATTGACGACGCGCGGAGCTGCCGAGTGATGACGACGCGTTCAGTTGAGTGACGGCGCATGTAGCTGCCGAGTAACGATAGACCGTCTGGGTGAATGGCAACGCGTGGAGCTGCCGAGTGATGATGAGGCGTCCAGTAGAGTGACGGCGCGCGGAGCTACCGACTGACGATGGAGCGTCTGGCTGAATGGCGATGCGCGGAGCTGTCGAGTGATGACGACGCGTCCAGTACAGTGGCGGCGCACGGAGCTGCCGAGTGATGATGGAGCGTCTGGCTGAATGGCGATGCGCGGAGCTGCCGAGTGATGATGACACGTCTAGTAGAGTGATGGCACGCAGAGCTGCCGAGTGATGACGACGCTTCGAGTAGAGTTACGACACGCGGAACTACCGAGTGACGATGGAGCGTCTTGGTGAATGGCGATTCGCGGAGCTACCGAGTGATGATTACGCGTCAAGTAGAGTGACGGCGAGTGGAGCTGCCGAGTGACGATGGAGCGTATGGCGGAATGGCGACGCGTGGAGCTGCCGAGTGATGATGACGCGTCAAGTAGAGTGACGGCGCGTGGAGGTGCCGAGTGACGATGGAGCGTATGGCGGAATGGCGACGCGTGGAGCTGCCGAGTGGTGATGACGCGTCCAGTGGAGTGACAGTGCGCGGAGCTGCCGAGTGACGATGGAGCGTCTCGCTGAATGGCGATGCGCGGGGCTGTCGAGTGATGACGACGCGTCGAGTAGAGTGACGTCGCACGGAGCTGCCGAGTGATGATGGAGTGTCTAGCTGAATGGCGACGCGCGGAGCTGCCGAGTGATGACGACGCGTCTAGTAGAGTGACGGCACGCGGAGCTGCCGAGTGATGATGCAGCGTCTGGCTGAATGGCGATGCACGGAGCTGCCGAGTGATGATGACGCTTCTAGTAGAGTGACAGCGTGCGAAGCGGCCGAGTGACGATGGAGCGTTTGGGTGAATGGCGATGCGCGGAGCTGCCGAGTGATGACGACGCGTCGAGTAGATTGACGGCGCGCGGAGCTGCCGAGTGAAGATGGAGCATCTCGCTGAATGGCGATGCGCGGAGCTGCCGAGTGATGACGACGCGTCCAGTAGAGTTACGGCGCACGGAGCTGCCGAGTGACGATGGAGCGTATGGCGGAATGGCGACGCGTGGAGCTGCCGAGTGATGATGAAGCGTCCAGTAGAGTGACGGCGCGCGGAGCTGCCGAGTGATGATAGAGCGTCTGGATGAATGGCGATGCGCGGGGCTGTCGAGTGATGACCACGCGTCGAGTAGAGTGATGTCGCGCGGAGCTGCCGAGTGATGAAGGAGTGTCTGGCTGAATGGCGACGCGCGGAGCTGCCGAGTGATGACGACGCGTCTAGTAGAGTGACGGCACGCGGAGCTACCGAGTGATGATGGAGCGTTTGGCTGAATGGCGATGCGCGGAGCTGCCGAGTGATCACGACGCTTCTAGTAGAGTGACAGCGTGCGGAGCTGCCGAGTGACAATGGAGCGTTTGGGTGAATGGCGATACGCGGAGCTGCCGAGTGATGATGACGCGTCGAGTAGATTGATGACGCGCGGAGCTGCCGAGTGATGACGACGTGTTCAGTTGAGTGACGGCGCATGTAGCTGCCGAGTAACGATAGACCGTCTGGGTGAATGGCGACGCGTGGAGCTGCCGAGTGATGATGAGGCGTCCAGTAGAGTGACGGTGCGCGGAGCTACAGAGTGACGATGGAGCGTCTGGCTGAATGGCGATGCGCGGAGCTGTCGAGTGATGACGACGCGTCCAGTACAGTGGCGGCGCACGCAGCTGCCGAGTGATGATGGAGCGTCTGGCTGAATGGCGATGCGCGGAGCTGCCGAGTGATGATGACACGTCTAGTAGAGTGATGGCACGCAGAGCTGCCGAGTGACGATGGAGTGTCTGGCTGAATGGCGATGCACGGAGCTGTCGAGTGATGACGACGCATCCAGTAGAGTGACGGCAAGCGAAGCTGCCGAGTGACAATGTAGCGTCTGGCTGAATGGCGATGCGCGGAGCTGCCAAGTTATGACGGCGCGTCTTGTAGAGAGACGGAGTGCGGAACTGCCGAGTGATGATGAAGCGTCTGGGTGAAGTGCGATGCGCGGAGCTACCGAGTGATGACGACGCGTTGAGTAGAGTGACGGCGCGTGGAGCTGCCGAGTGACGATGGAGCGTCTGGCTGAATGGCAATGCGCGGAGCGGCCGAGTGATGACGACGCATCCAGTAGAGTGACGGTGCGTGGATCTGCCGAGTGACGATGCAGCGTCTGGCTCAATGGCGACGCGCGGAGGTGGCGAGTGATGACGACGCTTCCAGTAGAGTGACGACGTGCGGAGCTACCGAGTGACGATGGAGCGTCTGGTTGAATGGCGATGCACGGAGCTGCCGAGTGATGACGACGCGTCCAGTAGAGTGACGGCACGCGGAACTGCAGAGTGACGATGGAGCATCTGGGTGAATGGCGACGCGTGGAGCTGCCGAGTGATGATGACGCGTCCAGTAGAGTGAAGGCGTGCGGAGCTGCCGAGTGACGATGGAGCGTCTGGATGAATGGCGATGCGCGGAGCTGTCGAGTGATGACGACGCGTCGAGTAGAGTGACGGCGCGCGGAGCTACCGAGTGATGATGGAGTGTCTGGCTGAATGGCGACGTGCGGAGCTGCCGAGTGATGATGACGCTTCCAGTAGAGTTACGGCACGCGGAACTGCCGAGTGACGATGGAGCGTCTGGGTGAATGGCGATGCGCGGAGCTGCCGAGTGATGATTACGCGTCAAGTAGAGTGACGGCGCGTGGAGCCGCCAGGTGACGATGGAGCGTATGGCGGAATGGCGATGCGCGGAGCTGCCGAGTGATGACGACGCGTCGAGTTGAGTGACTGCGCATTTAGCTGCCGAGTAACGATGGACCGTCTGGGTGAATGGCGACGCGTGGAGCTGCCGAGTGATGATGAGGCGTCCAGTAGAGTGACGGCGTGCGGAGCGACCGAGTGACGATGGAGCGTCTGGCTGAATGGCGATGCGCGGAGCTGTCGAGTGATGAGGACGCGTCCAGTACAGTGGTGGCGCACGGAGCTGCCGAGTGATGATGGAGCGTCTGGCTGAATGGCGATGCGCGGAGCTGCCGAGTGATGATGACACGTCTAGTAGAGTGATGGCACGCGGAGCTGCCGAGTGACGATGGAGTGTCTGGCTGAATGGCGATGCACGGAGCTGTGGAGTGATGACGACGCGTCCAGTAGAGTGCGGCAAGCGAAGCTGCCGAGTGACGATGTAGCGTCTGGCTGAGTGGCGATGCGCGGAGCTGCCAAGTGATGACGACGCGTCTAGTAGAGTGACGGAGTGCGGAACTGCTGAGTGATGATGAAGCGTCTGGGTGAAGTGCGATACGCGGAGCTACCGAGTGATGACGACGCGTGGAGTAGAGTGACGGCGCGTGGAGCTGCCGAGTGACGATGGAGCGTCTGGCTGAATGGCAATGCGCGGAGCTACCGAGTGATGACGACGCATCGAGTAGAGTGACGGTGCGTGGATCTGCCGAGTGACGATGGAGCGTCTGGCTCAATGGCGACGCGCGGAGCTGCCGAGTGATGACGACGCTTCCAGTAGCGTAACGACGCGCGGAGCTACCGAGTGACGATGGAGCGTCTGTCTGAATGGTGATGTTCGGAGCTGTTGAGTGATGACGACGCGCCCGGTAGAGTGACGGCGCGCAGAGCTGCCAAGTGACGATGGAACATCCGGCTGAATGGCGATGCGCGGAGCTGCCGGGTGATGACGACGCGTCCAGTAGAGTGACGGCGCACGGAGCTGCCGAGTGACCATGGAGCGTCTGGCTGAATGGCGAAGCGCGGAGCTATTAAGTGATGAACGACGCACCCAGTAGAGTGACGGCGCGCGGAGCTGCCGAGTGACGATGGAGCGTCCGACTGAATGGCCATGCGCGGAGCTGCCGGGTGATGACGACGCGTCCAGTAGAGTGATGGCGTGCGGAGCTGCCGAGTGACAATGGAGCGTCGGGGTGAATGGCGATGCGCGGAGTAGAGTGACGGCGCGTGGAGCTGCCGAGTGACGATGGAGCGTCTGGCTGAATGGCTATGCGCGGAGCTGCCGAGTGATGACGACGCGTCCAGTAGAGTGACGGCGTGCGGAGCTACCGAGTGATGATGGAGTGTCTGGCTGAATGGCGACGCGCGGAGCTGCCGAGTGATGACGACGCTTCGAGTAGAGTTACGACACGCGGAACTACCGAGTGACGATGGAGCGTCTGGGTGAATGGCGATTCGCGGAGCTATCGAGTGATGATTACGCGTCAAGTAGAGTGACGGCGAGTGGAGCTGCCGAGTGACGATGGAGCGTATGGCGGAATGGCGACGCGTGGAGCTGCCGAGTGATGATCACGCGTCAAGTAGAGTGACTGCGCGTGGAGCTGCCGAGTGACGATGGAGCGTAAGGCGGAATGGCGATGCGTGGAGCTGCCGAGTGGTGATGACGCGTCCAGTAGAGTGACAGCGCGCGGAGCTGCCGAGTGACGATGGAGCGTCTGGCTGAATGGCGATGAGCGGGGCTGTCGAGTGATGACGACGCGTCGAGTAGAGTGACGTCGCGCGGAGCTGCCGAGTCATTATGGAGTGTTTGGCTGAATGGCGACGCGCGGAGCTGCCGAGTGATGACGACGCGTCCAGTAGAGTGACGGCACGCGGAGCTGCCGAGTGATGATGCAGCGTCTGGCTGAATGGCGATGCGCGGAGCTGCCGAGTGATGATGACGCTTCTAGTAGAGTGACAGCGTGCGGAGCGGCCGAGTGACGATGGAGCATTTGGGTGAATGGCGATGCGCGGAGCTGCCGAGTGATGACGAGGCGTCGAGTAGATTGACGGCGCGCGGAGCTGCCGAGTGAAGATGGAGCATCTCGCTGAATGGCGATGCGCGGAGCTACCGAGTGATGACGACGCGTCCAGTAGAGTGACGGCGCACGGAGCTGCCGAGTGACGATGGAGCGTATGGCGGAATGGCGACGCGTGGAGCTGCCGAGTGATGATGAAGCGTCCAGTAGAGTGATGGCGCGCGGAGCTGCCGAGTGATGATAGAGCGTCTGGATGAATGGCGATGCGCGGGGCTGTCGAGTGATGACGACGCGTCGAGTAGAGTGACGTCGCGCGGAGCTGCCGAGTGATGAAGGAGTGTCTGGCTGAATGGCGATGCGCGGAGCTGCCGAGTGATGACGACGCGTCTAGTAGAGTGACGGCACGCGGAGCTGCCGAGTGATGATGGAGCGTTTGGCTGAATGGCGATGCGCGGAGCTGTCGAGTGATCACGACGCTTCTAGTAGAGTGACAGCGTGCGGAGCTGCCGAGTGACGATGGAGCGTTTGGGTGAATGGCGATACGCGCAGCTGCCGAGTGATGATGACGCGTCGAGTAGATTGACGACGCGCGGAGCTGCCGAGTGACGATGGAGCATCTCGCTGAATGGCGATGCGCGGAGCTGCCGAGTGATGACGACGCGTCCAGTAGAGTGACGGCGCACGGAGCTGCCGAGTGACGATGGAGCGTCTGGCTGAATGGCGATGCGCGGAGCTGCCGAGTGATGACGACGTGTCCAGTAGAGTGACGGCGCGCGGAGCTACCAAGTGACCATGGAGCGTCTGGCTGAATGGGGATGCGCGGAGCTGTTGAGTGATGACGACGCGCCCAGTAGAGTGATGGCGCGCGGAGCTGCCGAGTGACGATGGAGCATCCGGCTGAATGGCGATTCGCGGAGCTGCCGAGTGATGATTACGCGTCAAGTAGAGTGACGGCGCGTGGAGCTGCCGAGTGACGATGGAGCGTATGGCGGAATGGCGACGCGTGGAGCTGCCGAGTGATGATGACGCGTCCAATAGAGTGATGGCGCGGGGAGCTTCCGAGTGACGATGGAGCGTCTGGATGAATGGCGATGCGTGGGGCTGTCGAGTGATGACGACGCGTCGAGTAGAGTGACGTCGCGCGGAGCTGCCGAGTGATGATGGAGTGTCTGGCTAAATGGCGACGCGCGGAGCTGCCGAGTGATGACGACGCGTCCAGTAGAGTGACGGCACGCGGAGCTGCCGAGTGATGATGCAGCGTCTGGGTGAATGGCGATGCGCGGAGCTGCCGAGTGATGACGACGCTTCTACTAGAGTGACAGCGTGCGGAGCTGCCGAGTGACGATGGAGCGTTTGGGTGAATGGCGATGCGCGGAGCTGTCAAGTGATGACGACGCGTCGAGTAGATTGACGGCGCGCGGAGCTGGCAAGTGACCATGGAGCATCTCGCTGAATGGCGATGCGCGGAGCTGCCGAGTGATGACGACGCGTCCAATAGAGTGACGGCGCACGGAGCTTCCGAGTGACGATGGAGCGTCTGGCTGAATGGCGATGCGCGGAGCTGCCGAGTGATGACGACGCGTGCAGTAGAGTGACGGCGCGCGGAGCTACCGAGTGACCATGGAGCGTCTGGCTGAATGGCGATCCGCGGAGCTGTTGAGTGATGATGACGCGCCTAGTAGAGTGACGGCGCCCGGAGCTACCGAGTGACGATGGAGCGTCCGGCTGAATGGCGATGCGCGGAGCTGCCGGGTGATGACGACGCGTCCAGTTGAGTGATGGCGCGCGGAGCTGCCAAGTGACGATGGAGCGTCTGGGTGAATGGCGATGCGTGGAGTAGAGTGACGGCGCATGGAGCTGCCGAGTGACGATGGAGCATCCGGCTGAATGGCGATGCGCGGAGCTGCCGGGTGATGACGACGCGTCCAATAGAGTGATGGCGCGCGGAGCTGCCGAGTGACGATGGAGCGTATGGGTGAATCGCGATGCGCGAAGTACAGTGACGGCGCGTGGAGCTGCCGAGTGACGATGGAGCGTATGGCGGAATGGCGACGCGGGGAGCTACCGAGTGATGATGACGCGTCCAGTAGAGTGACGGCGCGCGAAGATGCCGAGTGATGATAGAGCGTCTAGATGAATGGCGATGCGCGGGGCTGTCGAGTGATGACGACGCATCGAGTAGAGTGACGTCGTGCGGAGCTGCCGAGTGATGATGGAGTGGCTGGCTGAATGGCGACGCGCGAAGCTGCCGAGTGATGACGACGCGTCCAGTAGAGTGAAGGCACACGGAGCTGCCGAGTGATGATGGAGCGTCTGGCTGAATGGCGATGCGCGGAGCTGCCGAGTGATGACGACGCTTATAGTAGAGTGACAGCGTGCGGAGCGGCCGAGTGACGATGGAGCGTTTGGGTGAATGGCGATGCGCGGAGCTGCCGAGTGATGACGACGCGTCGAGTAGATTGACGGTGCGCGGAGCTGCCGAGTGAAGATGGAGCATCTTGCTGAATGGCGATGCGCGGAGCTGCCGAGTGATGACGACGCGTCCAGTAGAGTGACGGCGCACGGAGCTGCCGAGTGACGATGGAGCGTACGGCGGAATGGCGACGCGTGGAGCTGCCGAGTGATGATGACACGTCCAGTAGAGTGACGGCGCACGGAGCTGCCGAGTGACGATGGAGCGTCTGGATGAATGGCGATGCGCGGGGCTGTCGAGTGATGACGACGCGTCGAGTACAGTGATGGTGCGTGGATCTGCCGAGTGACGATGGAGCGTCTGGCTCAATGGCGACGCGCGGAGCTGCCGAGTGATGACGACACTTCCAGTAGAGTGACGACGCGCGGAGCTACCGAGTGACGATGGAGCGTCTGTCTGAATGGCGATGCGCGGAGCTGTTGAGTGATGACGACGCGCCCGGTAGAGTGACGGCGCGCAGAGCTGCCAAGTGACGATGGAGCGTCCGGCTGAATGGCGATGCGCGGAGCTGCCGGGTGATGACGACGCGTCCAGTAGAGTGACGGCGCACGGAGCTGCCGAGTGACCATGGAGCGTCTGGCTGAATGGCGATGCGCGGAGCTGTTGAGTGATGAACGACGCGCCCAGTAGAGTGACGGCGCGCGGAGCTGCCGAGTGACGATGGAGCGTCCGACTGAATGGCCATGCGCGGAGCTGCCGGGTGATGACGACGCGTCCAGTAGAGTGATGGCGTGCGGAGCTGCCGAGTGACAATGGAGCGTCTGGGTGAATGGCGATGCGCGGAGTAGAGTGACGGCGCGTGGAGCTGCCGAGTGACGATGGAGCGTCTGGGTGAATGGCTATGCGCGGAGCTGCCGAGTGATGACGACGCGTCCAGTAGAGTGACGGCGTGCGGAGCTACCGAGTGATGATGGAGTGTCTGGCTGAATGGCGACGCGCGGAGCTGCCGAGTGATGATGACGCTTCGAGTAGAGTTACGACACGCGGAACTACCGAGTGACGATGGAGCGCCTGGGTGAATGGCGATTCGCGGAGCTACCGAGTGATGATTACGCGTCAAGTAGAGTGACGGCGAGTGGAGCTGCCGAGTGACGATGGAGCGTATGGCGGAATGGCGACGCGTGGAGCTGCCGAGTGATGATCACGCGTCAAGTAGAGTGACTGCGCGTGGAGCTGCCGAGTGACGATGGAGCGTAAGGCAGAATGGCGACGCGTGGAGCTGCCGAGTGGTGATGACGCGTCCAGTAGAGTGACAGAGCGCGGAGCTGACGAGTGACGATGGAGCGTCTGGCTGAATGGCGATGAGCGGGGCTGTCGAGTGATGACGACGCGTCGAGTAGAGTGACGTCGCGCGGAGCTGCCGAGTGATGATGGAGTGTTTGGCTGAATGACGACGCGCGGAGCTGCCGAGTGATGACGACGCGTCCAGTAGAGTGACGGCACGCGGAGCTGCCGAGTGATGATGCAGCGTCTGGCTGAATGGCGATGCGCGGAGCTGCCGAGTGATGATGACGCTTCTAGTAGAGTGACAGCGTGCGGAGCGGCCGAGTGACGATGGAGCGTTTGGGTGAATGGCGATGCGCGGAGCTGCCGAGTGATGACGACGCGTCGAGTAGATTGACGGCGCGCGGAGCTGCCGAGTGAAGATGGAGCATCTCGCTGAATGGCGATGCGCGGAGCTACCGAGTGATGACGACGCGTCCAGTAGAGTGACGGCGCACGGAGCTGCCGAGTGACGATGGAGCGTATGGCGGAATGGCGACGCGTGGAGCTCCCGAGTGATGATGAAGCGTCCAGTAGAGTGACGGCGCGTGGAGCTGCCGAGTGATGATAGAGCGTCTGGATGAATGGCGATGCGCGGGGCTGTCGAGTGATGACGACGCGTCGAGTAGAGTGACGTCGCGCGGAGCTGCCGAGTGATGAAGGAGTGTCTGGCTGAATGGCGACGCGCGGAGCTGCCGAGTGATGACGACGCGTCTAGTAGAGTGACGGCACGCGGAGCTGCCGAGTGATGATGGAGCGTTTGGCTGAATGGCGATGCGCGGAGCTGCCGAGTGATCACGACGCTTCTAGTAGAGTGACAGCGTGCGGAGCTGCCGAGTGACGATGGAGCGTTTGGGTGAATGGCGATACGCGGAGCTGCCGAGTGATGATGACGCGTCGAGTAGATTGACGACGCGCGGAGCTGCCGAGTGATGATGGAGCATCTCGCTGAATGGCGATGCGCGGAGCTGCCGAGTGATGACGACGCGTCGAGTAGAGTGACGGCGCACGGATCTGCCGAGTGACGATGGAGCGTCTGGCTGAATGGCGATGCGCGGAGCTGCCGAGTGATGACGACGTGTCCAGTAGAGTGACGGCGCGCGGAGCTACCAAGTGACCATGGAGCGTCTGGCTGAATGGGGATGCGCGGAGCTGTTGAGTGATGACGACGCGCCCAGTAGAGTGATGGCGCGCGGAGCTGCCGAGTGACGATGGAGCATCCGGCTGAATGGCGATTCGCGGAGCTGCCGAGTGATGATTACGCGTCAAGTAGAGTGACGGCGCGTGGAGCTGCCGAGTGACGATGGAGCGTATGGCGGAATGGCGACGCGTGGAGCTGCCGAGTGATGATGACGCGTCCAATAGAGTGATGGCGCGGGGAGCTTCCGAGTGACGATGGAGCGTCTGGATGAATGGCGATGCGCGGGGCTGTCGAGTGATGACGACGCGTCGAGTAGAGTGACGTCGCGCGGAGCTGCCGAGTGATGATGGAGTGTCTGGCTAAATCGCGACACGCGGAGCTGCCGAGTGATGACGACGCGTCCAGTAGAGTGACGGCACGCGGAGCTGCCGAGTGATGATGCAGCGTCTGGGTTAATGGCGATGCGCGGAGCTGCCGAGTGATGACGACGCTTCTACTAGAGTGACAGTGTGCGGAGCTGCCGAGTGACGATGGAGCGTTTGGGTGAATGGCGATGCGCGGAGCTGTCAAGTGATGACGACGCGTCGAGTAGATTGACGGCGCACGGAGCTGGCAAGTGACCATGGAGCATCTCGCTGAATGGCGATGCGCGGAGCTGCCGAGTGATGACGACGCGTCCAATAGAGTGACGGCGCACGGAGCTTCCGAGCGACGATGGAGCGTCTGGCTGAATGGCGATGCGCGGAGCTGCCGAGTGATGACGACGCGTCCAGTAGAGTGACGGCGCGCGGAGCTACCAAGTGACCATGGAGCGTCTGGGTGAATGGCGATCCGCGGAGCTGTTGAGTGATGACGACGCGCCTAGTAGAGTGACGGCGCCCGGAGCTACCGAGTGACGATGGAGCGTCCGGCTGAATGGCGATGCGCGGAGCTGCCGGGTGATGACGACGCGTCCAGTTGAGTGATGGCGCGCGGAGCTGCCAAGTGACGATGGAGCGTCTGGGTGAATGGCGATGCGCGGAGTAGAGTGACGGCGCGTGGAGCTGCCGAGTGACGATGGAGCATCCGGCTGAATGGCGATGCGCGGAGCTGCCGGGTGATGACGACGCGTCCAATAGAGTGATGGCGGGCGGAGCTGCCGAGTGACGATGGAGCGTATAGGTGAATCGCGATGCGCGGAGTAGAGTGACGGCGCGTGGAGCTGCCGAGTGACGATGGAGCGTATGGCGGAATGGCGACGCGGGGAGCTACCGAGTGATGATGACGCGTCCAGTAGAGTGACGGCGCGCGAAGATGCCGAGTGATGATAGAGCGTCTAGATGAATGGCGATGCGCGGGGCTGTCGAGTGATGACGACGCATCGAGTAGAGTGACGTCGTGCGGAGCTGCCGAGTGATGATGGAGTGTCTGGCTGAATGGCGACGCGCGAAGCTGCCGAGTGATGACGACGCGTCCAGTAGAGTGACAGCACACGGAGCTGCCGAGTGATGATGGAGCGTCTGGCTGAATGGCGATGCGCGGAGCTGCCGAGTGATGACGACGCTGATAGTAGAGTGACAGCGTGCGGAGCGGCCGAGTGACGATGGAGCGTTTGGGTGAATGGCGATGCGCGGAGCTGCCGAGTGATGACGACGCGTCGAGTAGATTGACGGTGCGCGGAGCTGCCGAGTGAAGATGGAGCATCTCGCTGAATGGCGATGCGCGGAGCTGCCGAGTGATGACGACGCGTCCAGTAGAGTGACGGCGCACGGAGCTGCCGAGTGACGATGGAGCGTACGGCGGAATGGCGACGCGTGGAGCTGCCGAGTGATGATGACACGTCTAGTAGAGTGACGGCGCGCGGAGCTGCCGAGTGACGATGGAGCGTCTGGATGAATGGCGATGCGCGGGGCTGTCGAGTGATGACGACGCGTCGAGTAGAGTGACGGTGCGTGGATCTGCCGAGTGACGATGGAGCGTCTGGCTCAATGGCGACGCGCGGAGCTGCCGAGTGATGACGACACTTCCAGTAGAGTGACGGCGCGCAGAGCTGCCAAGTGACGATGGAGCGTCCGGCTGAATGGCGATGCGCGGAGCTGCCGGGTGATGACGACGCGTCCAGTAGAGTGACGGCGCACGGAGCTGCCGAGTGACCATGGAGCGTCTGGCTGAATGGCGATGTGCGGAGCTGTTGAGTGATGAACGACGCGCCCAGTAGAGTGACGGCGCGCGGAGCTGCCGAGTGACGATGGAGCGTCCGACTGAATGGCCATGCGCGGAGCTGCCGCGTGATGACGACGCGTCCAGTAGAGTGATGGCGTGCAGAGCTGCCGAGTGACAATGGAGCGTCTGGGTGAATGGCGATGCGCGGAGTAGAGTGACGGCGCGTGGAGCTGCCGAGTGACGATGGAGCGTCTGGCTGAATGGCTATGCGCGGAGCTGCCGAGTCTTGACGACGCGTCCACTAGAGTGACGGTGTGCGGAGCTACCGAGTGATGATGGAGTGTCTGGCTGAATGGCGACGCGCGGAGCTGCCGAGTGATGACGACGCTTCGAGTAGAGTTACGACACGCGGAACTACCGAGTGACGATGGAGCGTCTGGGTGAATGGCGATTCGCGGAGCTACCGAGTGATGATTACGCGTCAAGTAGAGTGACGGCGAGTGGAGCTGCCGAGTGACGATGGAGCGTATGGCGGAATGGCGACGCGTGGAGCTGCCGAGTGATGATCACGCGTCAAGTAGAGTAACTGCGCGTGGAGCTGCCGAGTGACGATGGAGCGTCTGGATGAATGGCGATGCGCGGGGCTGTCGAGTGATGACGACGCGTCGAGTAGAGTGATGGTGCGTGGATCTGCCGAGTGACGATGGAGCGTCTGGCTCAATGGCGACGCGCGGAGCTGCCGAGTGATGACGACACTTCCAGTAGAGTGACGACGCGCGGAGCTACCGAGTGACGATGGAGCGTTTGTCTGAATGGCGATGCGCGGAGCTGTTGAGTGATGACGACGCGCCCGGTAGAGTGACGGCGCGCAGAGCTGCCAAGTGACGATGGAGCGTCCGGCTGAATGGCGATGCGCGGAGCTGCCGGGTGATGACGACGCGTCCAGTAGAGTGACGGCGCACGGAGCTGCCGAGTGACCATGGAGCGTCTGGCTGAATGGCGATGCGCGGAGCTGTTGAGTGATGAACGACGCGCCCAGTAGAGTGACGGCGCGCGGAGCTGCCGAGTGACGATGGAGCGTCCGACTGAATGGCCATGCGCGGAGCTGCCGGGTGATGACGACGCGTCCAGTAGAGTGATGGCGTGCGGAGCTGCCGAGTGACAATGGAGCGTCTGGGTGAATGGCAATGCGCGGAGTAGAGTGACGGCGCGTGGAGCTGCCGAGTGACGATGGAGCGTCTGGCTGCATGGCTATGCGCGGAGCTGCCGAGTGATGACGACGCGTCCAGTAGAGTGACGGCGTGCGGAGCTACCGAGTGATGATGGAGTGTCTGGCTGAATGGCGACGCGCGGAGCTGCCGAGTGATGACGACGCTTCGAGTAGAGTTATGACACGCGGAACTACCGAGTGACGATGGAGCGTCTGGGTGAATGGCGATTCGCGGAGCTACCGAGTGATGATTACGCGTCAAGTAGAGTGACGGCGAGTGGAGCTGCCGAGTGACGATGGAGCGTATGGCGGAATGGCGACGCGTGGAGCTGCCGAGTGATGATCACGCGTCAAGTAGAGTGACTGCGCGTGGAGCTGCCGAGTGACGATGGAGCGTAAGGCGGAATGGCGACGCGTGGAGCTGCCGAGTGGTGATGACGCGTCCAGTAGAGTGACAGCGCGCAGAGCTGCCGAGTGACGATGGAGCGTCTGGCTGAATGGCGATGAGCGGGGCTGTCGAGTGATGACGACGCGTCGAGTAGAGTGACGTCGCGCGGAGCTGCCGAGTGATGATGGAGCGTCTGGCTGAATGGCTATGCGCGGAGCTGCCGAGTGATGACGACGCGTCCAGTAGAGTGACGGCGTGCGGAGCTACCGAGTGATGATGGAGTGTCTGGCTGAATGGCGACGCGCGAAGCTGCCGAGTGATGACGACGCTTCGAGTAGAGTTATGACACGCGGAACTACCGAGTGACGATGGAGTGTCTGGGTGAATGGCGATTCGCGGAGCTACCGAGTGATGATTACGCGTCAAGTAGAGTGACGGCGAGTGGAGCTGCCGAGTGACGATGGAGCGTATGGCGGAATGGCGACGCGTGGAGCTGCCGAGTGATGATCACGCGTCAAGTAGAGTGACTGCGCGTGGAGCTGCCGAGTGACGATGGAGCGTAAGGCGGAATGGCGACGCGTGGAGCTGCCGAGTGGTGATGACGCGTCCAGTAGAGTGACAGCGCGCAGAGCTGCCGAGTGACGATGGAGCGTCTGGTTGAATGGCGATGCGCGGGGCTGTCGAGTGATGACGACGCGTCGAGTAGAGTGATGGTGCGTGGATCTGCCGAGTGACGATGGAGCGTCTGGCTCAATGGCGACGCGCGGAGCTGCCGAGTGATGACGACACTTCCAGTAGAGTGACGACGCGCGGAGCTACCGAGTGACGATGGAGCGTATGTCTGAATGGCGATGCGCAGAGCTGTTGAGTGATGACGACGCGCCCGGTAGAGTGACGGCGCGCAGAGCTGCCAAGTGACGATGGAGCGTCCGGCTGAATGGCGATGCGCGGAGCTGCCGGGTGATGACGACGCGTCCAGTAGAGTGACGGCGCACGGAGCTGCCGAGTGACCATGGAGCGTCTGGCTGAATGGCGATGCGCGGAGCTGTTGAGTGATGAACGACGCGCCCAGTAGAGTGACGGCGCGCGGAGCTGCCGAGTGACGATGGAGCGTCCGACTGAATGGCCATGCGCGGAGCTGCCGGGTGATGACGACGCGTCCAGTAGAGTGATGGCGTGCGGAGCTGCCGAGTGACAATGGAGCGTCTGGGTGAATGGCAATGCGCGGAGTAGAGTGACGGCGCGTGGAGCTGCCGAGTGACGATGGAGCGTCTGGCTGAATGGCTATGCGCGGAGCTGCCGAGTGATGACGACGCGTCCAGTAGAGTGACGGCGTGCGGAGCTACCGAGTGATGATGGAGTGTCTGGCTGAATGGCGACGCGCGGAGCTGCCGAGTGATGACGACGCTTCGAGTAGAGTTATGACACGCGGAACTACCGAGTGACGATGGAGCGTCTGGGTGAATGGCGATTCGCGGAGCTACCGAGTGATGATTACGCGTCAAGTAGAGTGACGGCGAGTGGAGCTGCCGAGTGACGATGGAGCGTATGGCGGAATGGCGACGCGTGGAGCTGCCGAGTGATGATCACGCGTCAAGTAGAGTGACTGCGCGTGGAGCTGCCGAGTGACGATGGAGCGTAAGGCGGAATGGCGACGCGTGGAGCTGCCGAGTGGTGATGACGCGTCCAGTAGAGTGACAGCGCGCAGAGCTGCCGAGTGACGATGGAGCGTCTGGCTGAATGGCGATGAGCGGGGCTGTCGAGTGATGACGACGCGTCGAGTAGAGTGACGTCGCGCGAAGCTGCCGAGTGATGATGGAGTGTCTGGCTGAATGGCGACGCGCGGAGCTGCCGAGTGATGACGACGCGTCCAGTAGAGTGACGGCACGCGGAGCTGCCGAGTGATGATGCAGCGTCTGGCTGAATGGCGATGCGCGGAGCTGCCGAGTGATGATGACGCTTCTAGTAGAGTGACAGCGTGCGAAGCGGCCGAGTGACGATGGAGCGTTTGGGTGAATGGCGATGCGCGGAGCTGCCGAGTGATGACGAGGCGTCGAGTAGATTGACGGCGCGCGGAGCTGCCGAGTGAAGATGGAGCATCTCGCTGAATGGCGATGCGCGGAGCTACCGAGTGATGACGACGCGTCCAGTAGAGTGACGGCGCACGGAGCTGCCGAGTGACGATGGAGCGTATGGCGGAATGGCGACGCGTGGAGCTGCCGAGTGATGATGAAGCGTCCAGTAGAGTGACGGCGCGCGGAGCTGCCGAGTGATGATAGAGCGTCTGGATGAATGGCGATGCGCGGGGCTGTCGAGTAATGACGACGCGTCGAGTAGAGTGACGTCGCGCGGAGCTGCCGAGTGATGAAGGAGTGTCTGGCTGAATGGCGACGCGCGGAGCTGCCGAGTGATGACGACGCGTCTAGTAGAGTGACGGCACGCGGAGCTGCCGAGTGATGATGGAGCGTTTGGCTGAATGGCGATGCGCGGAGCTGCCGAGTGATCACGACGCTTCTAGTAGAGTGACAGCGTGCGGAGCTGCCGAGTGACGATGGAGCGTTTGGGTGAATGGCGATACGCGGAGCTGCCGAGTGATGATGACGCGTCGAGTAGATTGACGACGCGCGGAGCTGCCGAGTGACGATGGAGCATCTCGCTGAATGGCGATGCGCGGAGCTGCCGAGTGATGACGACGCGTCCAGTAGAGTGACGGCGCACGGAGCTGCCGAGTGACGATGGAGCGTCTGGCTGAATGGCGATGCGCGGAGCTGCCGAGTGATGACGACGTGTCCAGTAGAGTGACGGCGCGCGGAGCTACCAAGTGACCATGGAGCGTCTGGCTGAATGGGGATGCGCGGAGCTGTTGAGTGATGACGACGCGCCCAGTAGAGTGATGGCGCGCGGAGCTGCAGAGTGACGATGGAGCATCCGGCTGAATGGCGATTCGCGGAGCTGCCGAGTGATGATTACGCGTCAAGTAGAGTGACGGCGCGTGGAGCTGCCGAGTGACGATGGAGCGTATGGCGGAATGGCGACGCGTGGAGCTGCCGAGTGATGATGACGCGTCCAATAGAGTGATGGCGCGGGGAGCTTCCGAGTGACGATGGAGCGTCTGGATGAATGGCGATGCGCGGGGCTGTCGAGTGATGACGACGCGTCGAGTAGAGTGACGTCGCGCGGAGCTGCCGAGTGATGATGGTGTGTCTGGCTAAATGGCGACGCGCGGAGCTGCCGAGTGATGACGACGCGTCCAGTAGAGTGACGGCACGCGGAGCTGCCGAGTGATGATGCAGCGTCTGGGTGAATGGCGATGCGCGGAGCTGCCGAGTGATGACGACGCTTCTATTAGAGTGAAAGCGTGCGGAGCTGCCGAGTGACGATGGAGCGTTTGGGTGAATGGCGATGCGCGGAGCTGTCAAGTGATGACGACGCGTCGAGTAGATTGACGGCGCGCGGAGCTGGCAAGTGACCATGGAGCATCTCGCTGAATGGCGATGCGCGGAGCTGCCGAGTGATGACGACGCGTCCAATAGAGTGACGGCGCACGGAGCTTCCGAGTGACGATGGAGCGTCTGGCTGAATGGCGATGCGCGGAGCTGCCGAGTGATGACGACGCGTCCAGTAGAGTGACGGCGCGCGGAGCTACCGAGTGACCATGGAGCGTCTGGCTGAATGGCGATCCGCGGAGCTGTTGAGTGATGACGACGCGCCTAGTAGAGTGACGGCGCCCGGAGCTACCGAGTGACGATGGAGCGTCCGGCTGAATGGCGATGCGCGGAGCTGCCGGGTGATGACGACGCGTCCAGTGGAGTGATGGCGCGCGGAGCTGCCAAGTGACGATGGAGCGTCTGGGTGAATGGCGATGCGCGGAGTAGAGTGACGGCGCGTGGAGCTGTCGAGTGACGATGGAGCATCCGGCTGAATGGCGATGCGCGGAGCTGCCGGGTGATGACGACGCGTCCAATAGAGTGATGGCGCGCGGAGCTGCCGAGTGACGATGGAGCGTATGGGTGAATCGCGATGCGTGGAGTAGAGTGACGACGCGTGGAGCTGCCGAGTGACGATGGAGCGTATGGCGGAATGGCGACGCGGGGAGCTACCGAGTGATGATGACGCGTCCAGTAGAGTGACGGCGCGCAAAGATGCCGAGTGATGACGACGCTTCGAGTAGAGTTACGACACGCGGAACTACCGAGTGACGATGGAGCGTCTGGGTGAATGGCGATTCGCGGAGCTACCGAGTGATGATTACGCGTCAAGTAGAGTGACGGCGAGTGGAGCTGCCGAGTGACGATGGAGCGTATGGCGGAATGGCGACGCGTGGAGCTGCCGAGTGATGATCACGCGTCAAGTAGAGTGACTGCGCGTGGAGCTGCCGAGTGACGATGGAGCGTAAGGCGGAATGGCGACGCGTGGAGCTGCCGAGTGGTGATGACGCGTCCAGTAGAGTGACAGCGCGCGGAGCTGCCGAGTGACGATGGAGCGTCTGGCTGAATGGCGATGAGCGGGGCTGTCGAGTGATGACGACGCGTCGAGTAGAGTGACATCGCGCGGAGCTGCCGAGTGATGATGGAGTGTTTGGCTGAATGGCGACACGCGGAGCTGCCGAGTGATGACGACGCGTCCAGTAGAGTGACGGCACGCGGAGCTGCCGAGTGATGATGCAGCGTCTGGCTGAATGGCGATGCGCGGAGCTGCCGAGTGATGATGACGCTTCTAGTAGAGTGACAGCGTGCGAAGCGGCCGAGTGACGATGGAGCGTTTGGGTGAATGGCGATGCGCGGAGCTGCCGAGTGATGACGAGGCGTCGAGTAGATTGACGGCGCGCGGAGCTGCCGAGTGAAGATGGAGCATCTCGCTGAATGGCGATGCGCGGAGCTACCGAGTGATGACGACGCGTCCAGTAGAGTGACGGCGCACGGAGCTGCCGAGTGACCATGGAGCGTATGGCGGAATGGCGACGCGTGGAGCTGCCGAGTGATGATGAAGCGTCCAGTAGAGTGACGGCGCGCGGAGCTGCCGAGTGATGATAGAGCGTCTGGATGAATGGCGATGCGCGGGGCTGTCGAGTGATGACGACGCGTCGAGTAGAGTGACGTCGCGCGGAGCTGCCGAGTGATGAAGGAGTGTCTGGCTGAATGGCGACGCACGGAGCTGCCGAGTGATGACGACGCGTCTAGTAGAGTGACGGCACGCGGAGCTGCCGAGTGATGATGGAGCGTTTGGCTGAATGGCGATGCGCGGAGCTGCCGAGTGATCACGACGCTTCTAGTAGAGTGATAGCGTGCGGAGCTGCCGAGTGACGATGGAGCGTTTGGGTGAATGGCGATACGCGGAGCTGCCGAGTGATGATGACGCGTCGATTAGATTGACGACGCGCGGAGCTGCCGAGTGACGATGGAGCATCTCGCTGAATGGCGATGCGCGGAGCTGCCGAGTGATGACGACGCGTCCAGTAGAGTGACGGCGCACGGAGCTGCCGAGTGACGATGGAGCGTCTGGCTGAATGGCGATGCGCGGAGCTGCCGAGTGATGACGACGTGTCCAGTAGAGTGACGGCGCGCGGAGCTACCAAGTGACCATGGAGCGTCTGGCTGAATGGGGATGCGCGGAGCTGTTGAGTGATGACGACGCGCCCAGTAGAGTGATGGCGCGCGGAGCTGCCGAGTGACGATGGAGCATCCGGCTGAATGGCGATTCGCGGAGCTGCCGAGTGATGATTACGCGTCAAGTAGAGTGACGGCGCGTGGAGCTGCCGAGTGACGATGGAGCGTATGGCGGAATGGCGACGCGTGGAGCTGCCGAGTGATGATGACGCGTCCAATAGAGTGATGGCGCGGGGAGCTTCCGAGTGACGATGGAGCGTCTGGATGAATGGCGATGCGCGGGGCTGTCGAGTGATGACGACGCGTCGAGTAGAGTGACGTCGCGCGGAGCTGCCGAGTGATGATGGAGTGTCTGGCTAAATGGCGACGCGCGGAGCTGCCGAGTGATGACGACGCATCCAGTAGAGTGACGGCACGCGGAGCTGCCGAGTGATGATGGAGCGTCTGGGTGAATGGCGATGCGCGGAGCTGCCGAGTGATGACGACGCTTCTAGTAGAGTGACAGCGTGCGGAGCTGCCGAGTGACGATGGAGCTTTTGGGTGAATGGCGATGCGCGGAGCTGTCAAGTGATGACGACGCGTCGAGTAGATTGACGGCGCGCGGAGCTGGCAAGTGACCATGGAGCATCTCGCTGAATGGCGATGCGCGGAGCTGCCGAGTGATGACGACGCGTCCAATAGAGTGACGGCACACGGAGCTTCCGAGTGACGATGGAGCGTCTGGCTGAATGGCGATGCGCGGAGCTGCCGAGTGATGACGACGCGTCCAGTAGAGTGACGGCGCGCGGAGCTACCGAGTGACCATGGAGCGTCTGGCTGAATGGCGATCCGCGGAGCTGTTGAGTGATGACGACGCGCCTAGTAGAGTGACGGCGCCCGGAGCTACCGAGTGACGATGGAGCGTCCGGCTGAATGGCGATGCGCGGAGCTGCCGGGTGATGACGACGCGTCCAGTTGAGTGATGGCGCGCGGAGCTGCCAAGTGACGATGGAGCGTCTGGGTGAATGGCGATGCGCGGAGTAGAGTGACGGCGCGTGGAGCTGCCGAGTGACGATGGAGCATCCGGATGAATGGCGATGCGCGGAGCTGCCGGGTGATGACGACGCGTCCAATAGAGTGATGGCGCGCGGAGCTGCCGAGTGACGATGGAGCGTATGGGTGAATTGCGATGCGCGGAGTAGAGTGACGGCACGTGGAGCTGCCGAGTGACGATGGAGCGTATGGCGGAATGGCGACGCGGGGAGCTACCGAGTGATGATGACGCGTCCAGTAGAGTGACGGCGCGCAAAGCTGCCGAGTGATGATAGAGCGTCTAGATGAATGGCGATGCGCGGGGCTGTCGAGTGATGACGACGCATCGAGTAGAGTGACGTCGTGCGGAGCTGCCGAGTGATGATGGAGTGTCTGGCTGAATGGCGACGCGCGAAGCTGCCGAGTGATGACGACGCGTCCAGTAGAGTGACGGCACACGGAGCTGCCGAGTGATGATGGAGCGTCTGGCTGAATGGCGATGCGCGGAGCTGCCGAGTGATGACGACGCTTATAGTAGAGTGACAGCGTGCGGAGCGGCCGAGTGACGATGGAGCGTTTGGGTGAATGGCGATGCGCGGAGCTGCCGAGTGATGACGACGCGTCGAGTAGATTGACGGTGCGCGGAGCTGCCGAGTGAAGATGGAGCATCTCGCTGAATGGCGATGCGCGGAGCTGCCGAGTGATGACGACGCGTCCAGTAGAGTGACGGCGCACGGAGCTGCCGAGTGACGATGGAGCGTACGGCGGAATGGCGACGCGTGGAGCTGCCGAGTGATGATGACACGTCTAGTAGAGTGACGGCGCGCGGAGCTGCCGAGTGACGATGGAGCGTCTGGATGAATGGCGATGCGCGGGGCTGTCGAGTGATGACGACGCGTCGAGTAGAGTGACGGTGCGTGGATCTGCCGAGTGACGATGGAGCGTCTGGCTCAATGGCGACGCGTGGAGCTGCCGAGTGATGACGACACTTCCAGTAGAGTGACGACGCGCGGAGCTACCGAGTGACGATGGAGCGTCTGTCTGAATGGCGATGCGCGGAGCTGTTGAGTGATGACGACGAGCCCGGTAGAGTGACGGCGCGCAGAGCTGCCAAGTGACGATGGAGCGTCCGGCTGAATGGCGATGCGCGGAGCTGCCGGGTGATGACGACGCGTCCAGTAGAGTGACGGCGCACGGAGCTGCCGAGTGACCATGGAGCGTCTGGCTGAATGGCGATGAGCGGAGCTGTTGAGTGATGAACGACGCGCCCAGTAGAGTGACGGCGCGCGGAGCTGCCGAGTGACGATGGAGCGTCCGACTGAATGGCCATGCGCGGAGCTGCCGGGTGATGACGACGCGTCCAGTAGAGTGATGGCGTGCGGAGCTGCCGAGTGACAATGGAGCGTCTGGGTGAATGGCGATGCGCGGAGTAGAGTGACGGCGCGTGGAGCTGCCGAGTGACGATGGAGCGTCTGGCTAAATGGCTATGCGCGGAGCTGCCGAGTGATGACGACGCGTCCAGTAGAGTGACGGCGTGCGGAGCTACCGAGTGATGATGGAGTGTCTGGCTGAATGGCGACGTGCGGAGCTGCCGAGTGATGACGACGCTTCGAGTAGAGTTACGACACGCGGAACTACCGAGTGACGATGGAGCGTCTGGGTGAATGGCGATTCGCGGAGCTACCGAGTGATGATTACGCGTCAAGTAGAGTGACGGCGAGTGGAGCTGCCGAGTGACGATGGAGCGTATGGCGGAATGGCGACGCGTGGAGCTGCCGAGTGATGATCACGCGTCAAGTAGAGTGACTGCGCGTGGAGCTGCCGAGTGACGATGGAGCGTAAGGCGGAATGGCAACGCGTGGAGCTGCCGAGTGGTGATGACGCGTCCAGTAGAGTGACAGCGCGCGGAGCTGCCGAGTGACGATGGAGCGTCTGGCTGAATGGCGATGAGCGGGGCTGTCGAGTGATGACGACGCGTCGAGTAGAGTGACGTCGCGCGGAGCTGCCGAGTGATGATGGAGTGTTTGGCTGAATGGCGACGCGCGGAGCTGCCGAGTGATCACGACGCGTCCAGTAGAGTGACGGCACGCGGAGCTGCCGAGTGATGATGCAGCGTCTGGCTGAATGGCGATGCGCGGAGCTGCCGAGTGATGATGACGCTTCTAGTAGAGTGACAGCGTGCGAAGCGGCCGAGTGACGATGGAGCGTTTGGGTGAATGGAGATGCGCGGAGCTGCCGAGTGATGACGACGCGTCGAGTAGATTGATGGCGGGCGGAGCTGCCGTGTGAAGATGGAGCATCTCGCTGAATGGCGATGCGCGAAGCTGCCGAGTGATGACGACGCGTCCAGTACAGCGACGGCGCACGGAGCTGCCGAGTGACGATGGAGCGTATGGCGGAATGGTGACGCGTGGAGCTGCCGAGTGATGATGAAGCGTCTAGTAGAATGACGGCGCGCGGAGCTGCCGAGTGACGATAGAGCGTCTGGATGAATGGCGATGCGCGGGGCTGTCGAGTGATGACGACGCGTCGAGTAGAGTGACGTCGCGCGGAGCTGCCGAGTGATGAAGGAGTGTCTGGCTGAATGGCGACGCGCGGAGCTGCCGAGTGATGACGACGCGTCTAGTAGAGTGACGGCACGCGGAGCTGCCGAGTGATGATGGAGCGTTTGGCTGAATGGCGATGCGCGGAGCTGCCGAGTGGTCACGACGCTTCTAGTAGAGTGACAGCGTGCGGAGCAGCCGAGTGATGATGGAGCGATTGGGTGAATGGCGATACGTGGAGCTGCCGAGTGATGATGACGCGTCGAGTAGATTGACGACGCGCGGAGCTGCCGAGTGACGATGGAGCATCTCGCTGAATGGCGATGCGCGGAGCTGCCGAGTGATGACGACGCGTCCAGTAGGGTGACGGCGCACGGAGCTGCCGAGTGACGATGGAGCGTCTGGCTGAATGGCGATGCGCGGAGCTGCCGAGTGATGACGACGTGTCCAGTAGAGTGACGGCGCGCGGAGCTACCAAGTGACCATGGAGCGTCTGGCTGAATGGGGATGCGCGGAGCTGTTGAGTGATGACGACGCGCCCAGTAGAGTGATGGCGCGCGGAGCTGCCGAGTGACGATGGAGCGTCCGGCTGAATGGCGATTCACGGAGCCGCCGAGTGATGATTACGCGTCAAGTAGAGTGACGGCGCGTGGAGCTGCCGAGTGACGATGGAGCGTATGGCGGAATGGCGACGCGTGGAGCTGCCGAGTGATGATGACGCGTCCAATAGAGTGACGGCGCGCGGAGCTTCCGAGTGACGATGGAGCGTCTGGATGAATGGTGATGCGCGGGGCTGTCGAGTGATGACGACGCGTCCAGTAGAGTGACGTCGCGCGGAGCTGCCGAGTGATGATGGAGTTTCTGGCTGAATGGCGACGCGCGGAGCTGCCGAGTGATGACGACGCGTCCAGTAGAGTGACGGCACGCGGAGCTGCAGAGTGATGATGCAGCGTCTGGCTGAATGGCGATGCGCGGAGCAGCCGAGTGATGATGGAGCGTTTGGGTGAATGGCGATACGTGGAGCTGCCGAGTGATGATGACGCGTCGAGTAGATTGACGACGCGCGGAGCTGCCGAGTGACGATGGAGCATCTCGCTGAATGGCGATGCGCGGAGCTGCCGAGTGATGACGACGCGTCCAGTAGGGTGACGGCGCACGGAGCTGCCGAGTGACGATGGAGCGTCTGGCTGAATGGCGATGCGCGGAGCTGCCGAGTGATGACGACGTGTCCAGTAGAGTGACGGCGCGCGGAGCTACCAAGTGACCATGGAGCGTCTGGCTGAATGGGGATGCGCGGAGGTGTTGAGTGATGACGACGCGCCCAGTAGAGTGATGGCGCGCGGAGCTGCCGAGTGACGATGGAGCGTCCGGCTGAATGGCGATTCACGGAGCTGCCGAGTGATGATTACGCGTCAAGTAGAGTGACGGCGCGTGGAGCTGCCGAGTGACGATGGAGCGTATGGCGGAATGGCGACGCATGGAGCTGCCGAGTGATGATGACGCGTCCAATAGAGTGACGGCGCGCGGAGCTTCCGAGTGACGATGGAGCGTCTGGATGAATGGCGATGCGCGGGGCTGTCGAGTGATGACGACGTGTCCAGTAGAGTGACGTCGCGCGGAGCTGCCGAGTGATGATGGAGTTTCTGGCTGAATGGCGACGCGCGGAGCTGCCGAGTGATGACGACGTGTCCAGTAGAGTGACGGCGCGCAGAGCTACCAAGTGACCATGGAGCGTCTGGCTGAATGGGGATGCGCGGAGCTGTTGAGTGATGACGACGCGCCCAGTAGAGTGATGGCGCGCGGAGCTGCCGAGTGACGATGGAGCGTCCGGCTGAATGGCGATTCACGGAGCCGCCGAGTGATGATTACGCGTCAAGTAGAGTGACGGCGCGTGGAGCTGCCGAGTGACGATGGAGCGTATGGCGGAATGGCGACGCGTGGAGCTGCCGAGTGATGATGACGCGTCCAATAGAGTGACGGCGCGCGGAGCTTCCGAGTGACGATGGAGCGTCTGGATGAATGGCGATGCGCGGGGCTGTCGAGTGATGACGACGCGTCCAGTAGAGTGACGTCGCGCGGAGCTACCGAGTGATGATGGAGTTTCTGGCTGAATGGCGACGCGCGGAGCTGCCGAGTGATGACGACGCGTCCAGTAGAGTGACGGCACGCGGAGCTGCAGAGTGATGATGCAGCGTCTGGCTGAATGGCGATGCGCGGAGCAGCCGAGTGATGATGGAGCGTTTGGGTGAATGGCGATACGTGGAGCTGCCGAGTGATGATGACGCGTCGAGTAGATTGACGACGCGCGGAGCTGCCGAGTGACGATGGAGCATCTCGCTGAATGGCGATGCGCGGAGCTGCCGAGTGATGACGACGCGTCCAGTAGGGTGACGGCGCACGGAGCTACCGAGTGACGATGGAGCGTCTGGCTGAATGGCGATGCGCGGAGCTGCCGAGTGATGACGACGTGTCCAGTAGAGTGACGGCGCGCGGAGCTACCAAGTGACCATGGAGCGTCTGGCTGAATGGGGATGCGCGGAGGTGTTGAGTGATGACGACGCGCCCAGTAGAGTGATGGCGCGCGGAGCTGCCGAGTGACGATGGAGCGTCCGGCTGAATGGCGATTCACGGAGCTGCCGAGTGATGATTACGCGTCAAGTAGAGTGACGGCGCGTGGAGCTGCCGAGTGACGATGGAGCGTATGGCGGAATGGCGACGCATGGAGCTGCCGAGTGATGATGACGCGTCCAATAGAGTGACGGCGCGCGGAGCTTCCGAGTGACGATGGAGCGTCTGGATGAATGGCGATGCGCGGGGCTGTCGAGTGATGACGACGTGTCCAGTAGAGTGACGTCGCGCGGAGCTGCCGAGTGATGATGGAGTTTCTGGCTGAATGGCGACGCGCGGAGCTGCCGAGTGATGACGACGCGTCCAGTAGAGTGACGGCACGCGGAGCTGCAGAGTGATGATGCAGCGTCTGGCTGAATGGCGATGCGCGGAGCTGCCGAGTGATGATGACGCTTCTAGTAGAGTGACAGCGTGCGAAGCGGCCGAGTGACGATGGACCGTTTGGGTGAATGGCGATGCGCGGAGCTGCCGAGTGATGACGACGCGTCGAGTAGATTGATGGCGGGCGGAGCTGCCGTGTGAAGATGGAGCATCTCGCTGAATGGCGATGCGCGAAGCTGCCGAGTGATGACGACGCGTCCAGTACAGCGACCGCGCACGGAGCTGCCGAGTGACGATGGAGCGTATGGCGGAATGGTGACGCGTGGAGCTGCCGAGTGATGATGAAGCGTCTAGTAGAGTGACGGCGCGCGGAGCTGCCGAGTGACGATAGAGCGTCTGGATGAATGGCGATGCGCGGGGCTGTCGAGTGATGACGACGCGTCGAGTAGAGTGACGTCGCGCGGAGCTGCCGAGTGATGAAGGAGTGTCTGGCTGAATGGCGACGCACGGAGCTGCCGAGTGATGACGACGCGTCTAGTAGAGTGACGGCACGCGGAGCTGCCGAGTGATGATGGAGCGTTTGGCTGAATGGCGATGCGCGGAGCTGCCGAGTGATCACGACGCTTCTAGTAGAGTGACAGCGTGCGGAGCAGCCGAGTGATGATGGAGCGTTTGGGTGAATGGCGATACGTGGAGCTGCCGAGTGATGATGACGCGTCGAGTAGATTGACGACGCGCGGAGCTGCCGAGTGACGATGGAGCATCTCGCTGAATGGCGATGCGCGGAGCTGCCGAGTGATGACGACGCGTCCAGTAGGGTGACGGCGCACGGAGCTGCCGAGTGACGATGGAGCGTCTGGCTGAATGGCGATGCGCGGAGCTGCTGAGTGATGACGACGTGTCCAGTAGAGTGACGGCGCGCGGAGCTACCAAGTGACCATGGAGCGTCTGGCTGAATGGGGATGCACGGAGCTGTTGAGTGATGGCGACGCGCCCAGTAGAGTGATGGCGCGCGGAGCTGCCGAGTGACGATGGAGCGTCCGGCTGAATGGCGACTCACGGAGCTGCCGAGTGATGATTACGCGTCAAGTAGAGTGACGGCGCGTGGAGCTGCCGAGTGACGATGGAGCGTATGGCGGAATGGCGACGCGTGGAGCTGCCGAGTGATGATGACGCGTCCAATAGAGTGACGGCGCGCGGAGCTTCCGAGTGACGATGGAGCGTCTGGATGAATGGCGATGCGCGGGGCTGTCGAGTGATGACGACGCGTCCAGTAGAGTGACGTCGCGCGGAGCTGCCGAGTGATGATGGAGTTTCCGGCTGAATGGCGACGCGCGGAGCTGCCGAGTGATGACGACGCGTCCAGTAGAGTGACGGCACGCGGAGCTGCAGAGTGATGTTGCAGCGTCTGGCTGAATGGCGATGTGCGGAGCTGCCGAGTGATGACGACGCTTCTAGTAGAGTGACAGCGTGCGGAGCTGCCGAGTGACGATGGGGCGTTTGGGTGAATGGTGATGCGCGGAGCTGTTGAGTGATGAACGACGCGCCCAGTAGAGTCACGGCGCGCAGAGCTGCCGAGTGACGATGGAGCGTCCGACTGAATGGCCATGCGCGGAGCTGCCGGGTGATGACGACACGTCCAGTAGAGTGATGGCGTGCGGAGCTGCCGAGTGACAATGGAGCGTCTGGGTGAATGGCGATGCGCGGAGTAGAGTGACGGAGCGTGGAGCTGCCGAGTGACGATGGAGCGTCTGGCTGAATGGCTATGCGCCGAGCTGCCGAGTGATGACGACGCGTCTAGTAGAGTGACGGCGTGCGGAGCTACCGAGTGATGATGGAGTGTCTGGCTGAATGGCGACGCGCGGAGCTGCCGAGTGATGACGACGCTTCGAGTAGAGTTACGACACGCGGAACTACCGAGTGATGATGGAGCGGCTGGGTGAATGGCGATTCGCGGAGCTACCGAGTGATGATTACGCGTCAAGTAGAGTGACGGCGAGTGGAGCTGCCGAGTGACGATGGAGCGTATGGCGGAATGGCGACGCGTGGAGCTGCCGAGTGATGATCACGCGTCAAGTAGAGTGACTGCGCGTGGAGCTGCCGAGTGACGATGGACCGTAAGGCGGAATGGCAACGCGTGGAGCTGCCGAGTGGTGATGACGCGTCCAGTAGAGTGACAGCGCGCGGAGCTGCCGAGTGACGATGGAGCGTCTGGCTGAATGGCGATGAGTGGGGCTGTCGAGTGATGACGACGCGTCAAGTAGAGTGACGTCGCGCGGAGCTGCCGAGTGATGATGGAGTGTTTGGCTGAATGGCGACGCGCGGAGCTGCCGAGTGATGACGACGCGTCGAGTAGAGTGACGGCACGCGGAGCTGCCGAGTGATGATGCAGCGTCTGGCTGAATGGCGATGCGCGGAGCTGCCGAGTGATGATGACGCTTCTAGTAGAGTGACAGCGTGCGAAGCGGCCGAGTGACGATGGAGCCTTTGGGTGAATGGCGATGCGCGGAGCTGCCGAGTGATGACGACGCGTCGAGTAGATTGATGGCGGGCGGAGCTGCCGTGTGAAGATGGAGCATCTCGCTGAATGGCGATGCGCGAAGCTGCCGAGTGATGACGACGCGTCCAGTACAGTGACGGCGCACGGAGCTGCCGAGTGACGATGGAGCGTATGGCGGAATGGTGACGCGTGGAGCTGCCGAGTGATGATGAAGCGTCTAGTAGAGTGACGGCGCGCGGAGCTGCCGAGTGACGATAGAGCGTCTGGATGAATGGCGATGCGCGGGGCTGTCGAGTGACGATAGAGCGTCTGGATGAATGGCGATGCGCGAGGCTGTCGAGTGATGACGACGCGTCGAGTAGAGTGACGTCGCGCGGAGCTGCCGAGTGATGAAGGAGTGTCTGGCTGAATGGCGACGCGCGGAGCTGTCGAGTGATGACGACGCGTCTAGTAGAGTGACGGCACGCGGAGCTGCCGAGTGATGATGGAGCGTTTGGCTGAATGGCGATGCGCGGAGCTGCCGAGTGATCACGACGCTTCTAGTAGAGTGACAGCGTGCGGAGCAGCCGAGTGATGATGGAGCGTTTGGGTGAATGGCGATACGTGGAGCTGCCGAGTGATGATGACGCGTCGAGTAGATTGACGACGCGCGGAGCTGCCGAGTGACGATGGAGCATCTCGCTGAATGGCGATGCGCGGAGCTGCCGAGTGATGACGACGCGTCCAGTAGGGTGACAGCGCACGGAGCTGCCGAGTGACGATGGAGCGTCTGGCTGAATGGCGATGCGCGGAGCTGCCGAGTGATGACGACGTGTCCAGTAGAGTGACGGCACGCGGAGCTACCAAGTGACCATGGAGCGTCTGGCTGAATGGGGATGCGCGGAGCTGTTGAGTGATGACGACGCGCCCAGTAGAGTGATGGCGCGCGGAGCTGCCGAGTGACGATGGAGCGTCCGGCTGAATGGCGATTCACGGAGCTGCCGAGTGATGATTACGCGTCAAGTAGAGTGACGGCGCGTGGAGCTGCCGAGTGACGATGGAGCGTATGGCGGAATGGCGACGCGTGGAGCTGCCGAGTGATGATGACGCGTCCAATAGAGTGACGGCGCGCGGAGCTTCCGAGTGACGATGGAGCGTCTGGATGAATGGCGATGCGCGGGGCTGTCGAGTGATGACGACGCGTCCAGTAGAGTGACGTCGCGCGGAGCTGCCGAGTGATGATGGAGTTTCTGGCTGAATGGCGACGCGCGGAGCTGCCGAGTGATGACGACGCGTCCAGTAGAGTGACGGCACGCCGAGCTGCAGAGTGATGATGCAGCGTCTGGCTGAATGGCGATGTGCGGAGCTGCCGAGTGATGACGACGCTTCTAGTAGAGTGACAGCGTGCGGAGCTGCCGAGTGACGATGGAGCGTTTGGGTGAATGGCGATGCGCGGAGCTGTTGAGTGATGAACGACGCGCCCAGTAGAGTCACGGCGCGCAGAGCTGCCGAGTGACGATGGAGCGTCCGACTGAATGGCCATGCGCGGAGCTGCCGGGTGATGACGACACGTCCAGTAGAGTGATGGCGTGCGGAGCTGCCGAGTGACAATGGAGCGTCTGGGTGAATGACGATGCGCGGAGTAGAGTGACGGAGCGTGGAGCTGCCGAGTGACGATGGAGCGTCTGGCTGAATGGCTATGCGCCGAGCTGCCGAGTGATGACGACGCGTCTAGTAGAGTGACGGCGTGCGGAGCTACCGAGTGATGATGGATTGTCTGGCTGAATGGCGACGCGCGGAGCTGCCGAGTGATGACGACGCTTCGAGTAGAGTTACGACACGCGGAACTACCGAGTGACGATGGAGCGTCTGGGTGAATGGCGATTCGCGGAGCTACCGAGTGATGATTACGCGTCAAGTAGAGTGACGGCGAGTGGAGCTGCCGAGTGACGATGGAGCGTATGGCGGAATGGCGACGCGTGGAGCTGCCGAGTGATGATGACGCGTCAAGTAGAGTGACGGCGCGTGGAGCTACCGAGTGAAGATGGAGCGTATGGCGGAATGACGACGCGTGGAGCTGCCGAGTGGTGATGACGCGTCCAGTAGAGTGACAGCGCGCGGAGCTGCCGAGTGACGATGGAGCGTCTGGCTGAATGGCGATGCGCGGGGCTGTCGAGTGATGACGACGCGTCGAGTAGAGTGACGTCGCGCGGAGCTGCCGAGTGATGATGGAGTGTCTAGCTGAATGGCGATGCGCGGAGCTGCCGAGTGATGACGACGCGTCCAGTAGAGTGACGGCACGCGGAGCTGCCGAGTGATGATGCAGCGTCTGGCTGAATGGCGATGCGCGGAGCTGCCGAGTGATGATGACGCTTCTAGTAGAGTGACAGCATGCGAAGCGGCCGAGTGACGATGGAGCGTTTGGGTGAATGGCGATGCGCGGAGCTGCCGAGTGATGACGACGCGTCGAGTAGATTGACGGCGCGCGGAGCTGCCGAGTGAAGATGGAGCATCTCGCTGAATGACGATGCGCGAAGCTGCCGAGTGATGACGACGCGTCCAGTAGAGTGACGGCGCACGGAGCTGCCGAGTGACGATGGAGCGTATGGCGGAATGGCGACGCGTGGAGCTGCCGAGTGATGATGAAGCGTCTAGTAGAGTGACGGCGCGCGGAGCTGCCGAGTGACGATAGAGCGTCTGGATGAATGGGGATGCGCGGGGCTGTCGAGTGATGACGATGCGTCGAGTAGAGTGACGTCGCGCGGAGCTGTCGAGTGATGAAGGAGTGTCTGGCTGAATGGCGACGCGCGGAGCTGCCGAGTGATGACGACGCGTCTAGTAGAGTGACGGCACGCGGAGCTGCCGAGTGATGATGGAGCGTTTGGCTGAAAGGCGATGCGCGGAGGTGCCAAGTGATCACGACGCTTCTAGTAGAGTGACAGCGTGCGGAGCAGCCGAGTGATGATGGAGCGTTTGGGTGAATGGCGATACGTGGAGCTGCCGAGTGATGATGATGCGTCGAGTAGATTGACGACGCGCGGAGCTGCCGAGCGACGATGGAGCATCTCGCTGAATGGCGATGCGCGGAGCTGCCGAGTGATGACGACGCGTCCAGTAGTGTGACGGCGCACGGAGCTGCAGAGTGATGATGCAGCGTCTGGCTGAATGGCGATGTGCGGAGCTGCCAAGTGATGACGACGCTTCTAGTAGAGTGACAGCGTGCGGAGCTGCCGAGTGACGATGGAGCGTTTGGGTGAATGGCGATGCGCGGAGCTGCTGAGTGATGACGACGCGTCGAGTAGATTGACGACGCGTGGAGCTGCCAAGTGACCATGGAGCATCTCGCTGAATGGCGATGCGCAGAGCTGCCGAGTGATGACGACGCGTCCAGTAGAGTGACGGCGCACGGAGCTTCTGAGTGACGATGGAGCGTCTGGCTGAATGGCGATGCGCGGAGCTGCCGAGTGATGACGATGCGTCCAGTAGAGTGACGGTGCGCGGAGCTACCAAGTGATCATGGAGCATCTGGCTGAATGTCGATCCGCGGAGCTGTTGAGTGATGACGACGCGCCCAGTAGGGTGACGGCGCGCGGAGCTGCCGAGTGATGAAGGAGTGTCTGGCTGAATGGCGACGCGCGGAGCTGTCGAGTGATGACGACGCGTCTAGTAGAGTGACGGCACGCGGAGCTGCCGAGTGATGATGGAGCGTTTGGCTGAATGGCGATGCGCGGAGCTGCCGAGTGATCACGACGCTTCTAGTAGAGTGACAGCGTGCGGAGCAGCCGAGTGATGATGGAGCGTTTGGGTGAATGGCGATACGTGGAGCTGCCGAGTGATGATGACGCGTCGAGTAGATTGACGACGCGCGGAGCTGCCGAGTGACGATGGAGCATCTCGCTGAATGGCGATGCGCGGAGCTGCCGAGTGATGACGACGCGTCCAGTAGGGTGACAGCGCACGGAGCTGCCGAGTGACGATGGAGCGTCTGGCTGAATGGCGATGCGCGGAGCTGCCGAGTGATGACGACGTGTCCAGTAGAGTGACGGCACGCGGAGCTACCAAGTGACCATGGAGCGTCTGGCTGAATGGGGATGCGCGGAGCTGTTGAGTGATGACGACGCGCCCAGTAGAGTGATGGCGCGCGGAGCTGCCGAGTGACGATGGAGCGTCCGGCTGAATGGCGATTCACGGAGCTGCCGAGTGATGATTACGCGTCAAGTAGAGTGACGGCGCGTGGAGCTGCCGAGTGACGATGGAGCGTATGGCGGAATGGCGACGCGTGGAGCTGCCGAGTGATGATGACGCATCCAATAGAGTGACGGCGCGCGGAGCTTCCGAGTGACGATGGAGCGTCTGGATGAATGGCGATGCGCGGGGCTGTCGAGTGATGACGACGCGTCCAGTAGAGTGACGTCGCGCGGAGCTGCCGAGTGATGATGGAGTTTCTGGCTGAATGGCGACGCGCGGAGCTGCCGAGTGATGACGACGTGTCCAGTAGAGTGACGGCACGCCGAGCTGCAGAGTGATGATGCAGCGTCTGGCTGAATGGCGATGTGCGGAGCTGCCGAGTGATGACGACGCTTCTAGTAGAGTGACAGCGTGCGGAGCTGCCGAGTGACGATGGAGCGTTTGGGTGAATGGCGATGCGCGGAGCTGTTGAGTGATGAACGACGCGCCCAGTAGAGTCACGGCGCGCAGAGCTGCCGAGTGACGATGGAGCGTCCGACTGAATGGCCATGCGCGGAGCTGCCGGGTGATGACGACACGTCCAGTAGAGTGATGGCGTGCGGAGCTGCCGAGTGACAATGGAGCGTCTGGGTGAATGACGATGCGCGGAGTAGAGTGACGGAGCGTGGAGCTGCCGAGTGACGATGGAGCGTCTGGCTGAATGGCTATGCGCCGAGCTGCCGAGTGATGACGACGCGTCTAGTAGAGTGACGGCGTGCGGAGCTACCGAGTGATGATGGAGTGTCTGGCTGAATGGCGACGCGCGGAGCTGCCGAGTGATGACGACGCTTCGAGTAGAGTTACGACACGCGGAACTACCGAGTGACGATGGAGCGTCTGGGTGAATGGCGATTCGCGGAGCTACCGAGTGATGATTACGCGTCAAGTAGAGTGACGGCGAGTGGAGCTGCCGAGTGACGATGGAGCGTATGGCGGAATGGCGACGCGTGGAGCTGCCGAGTGATGATGACGCGTCAAGTAGAGTGACGGCGCGTGGAGCTACCGAGTGAAGATGGAGCGTATGGCGGAATGACGACGCGTGGAGCTGCCGAGTGGTGATGACGCGTCCAGTAGAGTGACAGCGCGCGGAGCTGCCGAGTGACGATGGAGCGTCTGGCTGAATGGCGATGCGCGGGGCTGTCGAGTGATGACGACGCGTCGAGTAGAGTGACGTCGCGCGGAGCTGCCGAGTGATGATGGAGTGTCTAGCTGAATGGCGATGCGCGGAGCTGCCGAGTGATGACGACGCGTCCAGTAGAGTGACGGCACGCGGAGCTGCCGAGTGATGATGCAGCGTCTGGCTGAATGGCGATGCGCGGAGCTGCCGAGTGATGATGACGCTTCTAGTAGAGTGACAGCATGCGAAGCGGCCGAGTGACGATGGAGCGTTTGGGTGAATGGCGATGCGCGGAGCTGCCGAGTGATGACGACGCGTCGAGTAGATTGACGGCGCGCGGAGCTGCCGAGTGAAGATGGAGCATCTCGCTGAATGACGATGCGCGAAGCTGCCGAGTGATGACGACGCGTCCAGTAGAGTGACGGCGCACGGAGCTGCCGAGTGACGATGGAGCGTATGGCGGAATGGCGACGCGTGGAGCTGCCGAGTGATGATGAAGCGTCTAGTAGAGTGACGGCGCGCGGAGCTGCCGAGTGACGATAGAGCGTCTGGATGAATGGGGATGCGCGGGGCTGTCGAGTGATGACGATGCGTCGAGTAGAGTGACGTCGCGCGGAGCTGTCGAGTGATGAAGGAGTGTCTGGCTGAATGGCGACGCGCGGAGGTGCCGAGTGATGACGACGCGTCTAGTAGAGTGACGGCACGCGGAGCTGCCGAGTGATGATGGAGCGTTTGGCTGAAAGGCGATGCGCGGAGGTGCCAAGTGATCACGACGCTTCTAGTAGAGTGACAGCGTGCGGAGCAGCCGAGTGATGATGGAGCGTTTGGGTGAATGGCGATACGTGGAGCTGCCGAGTGATGATGATGCGTCGAGTAGATTGACGACGCGCGGAGCTGCCGAGCGACGATGGAGCATCTCGCTGAATGGCGATGCGCGGAGCTGCCGAGTGATGACGACGCGTCCAGTAGTGTGACGGCGCACGGAGCTGCCGAGTGACGATGGAGCGTCTGGCTGAATGGCGATGCGCGGGGCTGCCGAGTGATGACGACGTGTCCAGTAGAGTGACGGCGCACGGAGCTACCAAGTGACCATGGAGCGTCTGGCTGAATGGGGATGCGCGGAGCTGTTAAGTGATGACGACGTGCCCAGTAGAGTGATGGCGCGCGGAGCTGCCGAGTGACGATGGAGCGTCCGGCTGAATGGCGATTCGCGGAGCTGCCGAGTGATGATTACGCGTCAAGTAGAGTGACGGCGCGTGGAGCTGCCGAGTGACGATGGAGCGTATGGCGGAATGGCGACGCGTGGAGCTGCCGAGTAATGATTACGCGTCCAATAGAGTGACGGCGCGCGGAGCTTCCGAGTGACGATGGAGCGTCTGGATGAATGGCGATGCGCGGGGCTGTCGAGTGATGACGACGCGTCCAGTAGAGTGACGTCGCGCGGAGCTGCCGAGTGATGATGGAGTGTCTGGCTGAATGGCGACGCGCGGAGCTGCCGAGTGATGACGACGCGTCTAGTAGAGTGACTGCATGCCGAGCTGCAGAGTGATGATGCAGCGTCTGGCTGAATGGCGATGTGCGGAGCTGCCAAGTGATGACGACGCTTCTAGTAGAGTGACAGCGTGCGGAGCTGCCGAGTGACGATGGAGCGTTTGGGTGAATGGCGATGCGCGGAGCTGCTGAGTGATGACGACGCGTCGAGTAGATTGACGACGCGTGGAGCTGCCAAGTGACCATGGAGCATCTCGCTGAATGGCGATGCGCAGAGCTGCCGAGTGATGACGACGCGTCCAGTAGAGTGACGGCGCACGGAGCTTCTGAGTGACGATGGAGCGTCTGGCTGAATGGCGATGCGCGGAGCTGCCGAGTGATGACGATGCGTCCAGTAGAGTGACGGTGCGCGGAGCTACCAAGTGATCATGGAGCATCTGGCTGAATGTCGATCCGCGGAGCTGTTGAGTGATGACGACGCGCCCAGTAGGGTGACGGCGCGCGGAGCTACCGAGTGACGATGGAGCGTCCGGTTGAAAGGCGATGCGCGGAGCTGCCGGGTGATGACGACGCGTCCAGTTGAGTGATGGCGCGCGGAGCTGCCGAGTGACGATGGAGCGTCTGGGTGAATGGCGATGCACGGAGTAGAGTGACGGCGCGTGGAGCTGCCGAGTGACGATGGAGCGTCCGGCTGAATGGCGATGCGCGAAGCTGCCGGGTGATGACGACGCGTCCAGTAGAGTGATGGCGCGTGGAGCTTCCGAGTGATGATGGAGCGTCTGGCTGAATGGCGATGCGCGGAGCTGCCGAGTGATGACGAAGCGTCCAGTAGAGTGACGGCACGCGGAGCTGCCGAGTGACGATGAAGCGTCTAGGTGAATTAAGATGCGCGGAGCTACCGAGTGATGACGACGCGTCGAGTAGAGTGACGTCGTGCGGAGCTGCCGAGTGATGATGGAGTGTCTGGCTGAATGGCGACGCGCGGAGCTGCCGAGTGATGACGACGCGTCCAGTAGAGTGACGGCACACGGAGCTGCCGAGTGATGATGGAGCGTCTGGCTGAATGGCGATGCGCGGAGCTGCCGAGTGATGACGACGCTTCTAGTAGAGTGACGGCGCGCGGAGCTGCCAAGTGACGATGGAGCGTCTGGGTGAATGGCGATGTGCGGAGCTCCCGAGTGATGACGACGCATCGAGTAGATTGACGGTGCGCGGAGCTGCCGAGTGAAGATGGAGCATCTCGCTGAATGGCGATGCGCAGAGCTGCCGAGTGATGACGACACGTCCAGTAGAGTGACGTCGCACGGAGCTGCCGAGTGACGATGGAGCGTACGGCGGAATGGCGACGCGTGGAGCTGTCGAGTGATGATGTCGCGTCCAGTAGAGTGACGGCGCGTGGAGCTGCCGAGTGACGATGGAGCGTCTGGATGAATGGCGATGCGCGGGGCTGTCGAGTGATGACGACGCGTCGAGTAGAGTAACGTTGCGCGGAGCTGCCGAGTGATGATGGAGTGTCTGGCTGAATGGCGACGCTTCTAGTAGAGTGACAGCGTGCAGAGCTGCCGAGTGACGATGGAGCGTTTGGGTGAATGGAGATACGCGGAGCTGCCGAGTAATGACGACGCGTCGAGTAGATTGACGGCGCGCGGAGCTGCCGAGTGACGATGGAGCATTTCGCTGAATGGTGATGTGCGGAGTTGCCGAGTGATGACGACGCGTCCAGTAGAGTGACGGCGCACGGAGCTGCCGAGTGACGATGGAGCGTCTGGCTCAATGGCGATGCGCGGAGCTGCCGAGTGATGACGACGCGTCCAGTAGAGTGACGGCGCGCAGAGCTACCAAGTGACCATGGAGCGTCTGGCTGAATGGCGATGCACGGAGCTGTTGAGTGATGACGACGCGCCCAGTAGAGTGATGGCGCGCGGAGCTCCCGAGTGACGATGGAGCGTCCGGCTGAATGGCGATGCGCGGAGCTGCCGGGTGATGACGACGCATCCAGTACAGTGATGGCGCGCGGAGCTGCCGAGTGACGATGGAGCGTGTGGGTGAATGGCGATACGCGGAGTAGAGTGACGGCGCGTGGAGCTGCCGAGTGACGATGGAGCGTCTGGCTGAATGGCTATGCGCGGAGCTGCCGAGTGATGACGACGCGTCCAGTAGAGTGACGACGCGCGGAGCTGCCGAGTGATGATGGAGCGTCTGGGTGAATGGCGATGCGCGGAGCTGCCGAGTGATGCCGACGCGTCCAGTAGAGTGACGGCACGTGGAACTGCCGAGTGACTATCGAGCGTTTGGGTGAATGGTGACGCGTGGAGCTGTCGATTGATGATGACGCGTCCAGTAGAGTGACGGGACGTGGAGCTGACGAGTGATGATGGAGCGTCCGGATAAATGGCGATGCGCGGAGCTGTCGAGTGATGACGACGCGTCGAGGAGAGTGACAGCGCGCGGAGCTGCCGAGTGATGATGGAGTGTCTGGCTGAATGGCGATGCGTGGAGCTGCCGAGTGATGAGGACGCGTCCAGTAGAGTGATGGCACGCGGAGCTGCCGAGTGATGATGGAGCGTCTGGCTGAATGGCGATGCGCGAAGCTGCCGAGTGATGACGACGCTTCTAGTAGAGTGATAGCTTGCGGAGCTGCCGAGTGACGATGGAGCGTCTTGGTGAATGGCGACACACGGAGCAGCCGATTGATGACGACGCGTCCAGTAGAGTGACGGGACGCGGAGCTGACGAGTGACGATGGAGCGCCTGGATAAATGGCGATGCGCGGAGCTGTCGAGTGATGACGACGCGCCGACTAGAGTGACGGCGCGCGGAGCTGCCGAGTGATGATGGAGTGTCTGGCTGAATGGCGACGCGCGGAGCTGCCGAGTGATGAAGACGCGTCCAGTAGAGTGACGACACGCGGAGCTGCCGAGTGATGGTGGAGCGTATGGCTGAATGGCGATGCGCGGAGCTCCCGAGTGATGACGACGCTTCTAGTAGAGTGACAGCGTGCGGAGCTGCCGAGTGACGATGGAGCGTCTGGGATAATGGCGATGCGCAGAGCTGCCGAGTGATGACGACGCATCGATTAGATTGACGGCACGCGGAGCTACCGAGTACGATGGAGCATCTCGCTGAATGGCGATGCGCGGAGCGGCCGAGTGATGACGACGCGTCCAGTAGAGTGACGGCGCACGGAGCTGCCGAGTGACGATGGAGCGTCTGGGTGAATGGCGATGCGCGGAGCTGCCGAGCGATGACGAGGCATCCAGTAGAGTGATGGCACGCGGAACTGCCGAGTCATGATGACGCGTCCAGTAGAGTGACGTCCCGTGGAGCTGCCGAGTGATGATGGAGTGTCTGGCCGAATGGTGACGCGCGGAGCTGTCGACTGATGATGACCTGTCCAGCAGAGTGACGGCACGCGGAGCTGCCGAGTGATGATGGAGCGCCTGGCTGAATGGCGATGCGCGGAGCTGCCGAGTGATGATTACACTTCTAGTAGAGTGACAGCGTGCGGAGCTGCCTAGTGACGATGGAGCATCTGGGTGAATGGCTATGCGCGGAGCTGCCGAGTGATGACGACCCGTCGAGTAGACTGACGGCGTGCGGAGCTGCCGAGTAACGATTGAGCATCTTGCTGAATGGCGATGCGCGGAGCTGCCGAGTGATGACGATGCGTCCAGTAGAGTGACGGTGCACGGAGCTGCCGAGTGACGATGGAGCATCTGGCTGACTGGTGATGCGCGGAGCTGCCGAGTAATGACGACGAGTCCTGTAGAGTGACGGTGCGCGGAGCTACCGAGTGACGATGGAGCGTCTGGCTTAATGGCGATGCGCGGAGCTGTTGAGTGATGACGACTCGCCCAGTAAAGTGACGGCGCGCGGAGCTGCCGAGTGACGATGGAGCGTCTGGCTGAATGGCGGTGCGCGGAGTTGCCGGGTGATGACGATGCGTCGAGTAGAGTGACAAAGCGCAGAGCTGCCGAGTGATGATGGAGCGTCCGGCTGAATGGCGATGCGAGGAGCTGCCCGGTGATGACGACGCGTCCAGTAGAGTGACGGCGCGCGGAGCTGCCAAGTGACGATGGAGCGTCTGGCTGAATGGCGATGCGCGGACAAGAGTGACGGCGCGTGGCGCTGCCGAGTGACGATGGAGCGTCTGGCCGAATGGTTATACGCGGAGCTGTCGAGTGACGACGACGCGTCCAGTAGAGTGACGGCATGCGGAGCTGCCGAGTAATGATGGAGCGTCTGGCTGAATGGCGATGCGCGGAGCTGCCGAGTGATGATGACACGTCTAGTAGAGTGACGACGCGCAAGGCTGCCGAGTGACGATGGAGCGTCTGGTTGAATGGCGATGCGCGGAGCTGCCGAGTGATGACGACGCGTCTAGTAGATTGACGGCAGGCGGAACTGCCGAGTGACGATGGAGCATTTCGCTGAATGGGGATGTGCGGAGCTGCCGAGTGATGACGACGCGTCCAGTAGAGTGACGGCGCACGGAGCTGCCGTGTGACGATGGAGCGACTGGCTGAATTGCGATGCGCGGAGCTGCCGAGTGATGACGACGCGTCAAGTAGAGTGACGGCGCGCGGAGCTACCAAGTGACCATGGAGCGTCTGGCTGAATGGCGATGCGCGGAGCTGTTGAGTGATGACGACGCGCCCAGTAGAGTGATGGCGCGCGGAGCTCCCGAGTGACGATGGAGCGTCCGGCTGAATGGCGATGCGCGCAGCTGCCGGGCGATGACAACCCGTCTAGTAGAGTGATGGCACGCGGAACTGCCGAGTGATGATGACGCGTCCAGTAGAGTGACGTCCCGCGGAGCTGCCGAGTGATGATGGAGTGTCTGGCTGAATGGTGACGCGCGGAGCTGTCGACTGATGACGACCCGTCCAGCAGAGTGACGGCACGCGGAGCTGCCGAGTGATGATGGAGCGTCTGGCTGAATGGCGATGCGCGGAGCTGCCGAGTGATGATGACGCTTCTAGTAGAGTTACAGCGTGCGGAGCTGCCTAGTGACGATGGAGCATCTGGGTGAATAGCGATGCGAGGAGCTGCCGAGTGGTGACGACCCGTCGAGTAGACTGACGGCGTGTGGAGCTGCCGAGTAACGATTGAGCATCTTGCTGAATGGCGATGCGCGGAGCTGCCGAGTGATGACGACGCGTCCAGTAGAGTGACGGTGCACGGAGCTGCCGAGTGACGATGGAGCGTCTGGCTGACTGGCGATGCGCGGAGCTGCCGAGTAATGACGACGAGTCCAGTAGAGTGACGGTGCACGGAGCTACCGAGTGACGATGGAGCGTCTGGCTTAATGGCGATGCGCGGAGCTGTTGAGTGATGACGACACGCCCAGTAAAGTGACGGCGCGCGGAGCTGTCGAGTGACGATGGAGCGTCTGGCTGAATGGCGGTGCGCGGAGCTGCCGGGTGATGACGACGCGTCCAGTAGAGTGACAAAGCGCAGAGCTACCGAGTGACGATGGAGCGTCCGGCTGAGTGGCGATGCGAGGAGCTGCCAGGTGATGACGACGCGTCCAGTAGAGTGACGGCGCGCGGAGCTGCCAAGTGTCGATGGAGCGTCTGGCTGAATGGCGATGCGCGGAGAAGAGTGACGACGTGTGTCGCTGCCGAGTGACGATGAGCGTCTGGCCAAATGGTTATACGCAGAGCTGTCGAGTGATGACGACGCATCCAGTAGAGTGACGGCACGCGGAGCTGCCGAGTAATGATGGAGCGTCTGGCTGAATGGCGATGCGCGGAGCTGCCGAGTGATGATGACACGTCTAGTAGAGTGACGACGCGCAAGGCTGCCGAGTGACGATGGAGCGTCTGGTTGAATGGCGATGCGCGGAGCTGCCGATTGATGACAACGCGTCTAGTAGATTGACGGCAGGCGGAACTGCCGAGTGACGATGGAGCATTTCGCTGAATGGCGATGTGCGGAGCTGCCGAGTGATGACGACGCGTCCAGTAGAGTGACGGCGCGCGGAGCTGCTGAGTGACGATGTAGTGTCTGGCTGAATGGCGATGCGCGGAGCTGCCGAGCGATGACGACGCGTCAAGTAGAGTGACGGCGCGCGGAGCTACCAAGTGACCATGGAGCGTCTGGCTGAATGGCGATGCGCGGAGCTGTTGAGTGATGACGACGCGCCCAGTAGAGTGATGGCGCGCGGAGCTCCCGAGTGACGATGGAGCGTCCGGCTGAATGGCGATGCGCGGAGCTGCCGAGCGATGACGAGGCATCCAGTAGAGCGATGGCATGCGGAACTGCCGAGTGATGATGACGCGTCTAGTAGAGTGACGTCCCGCGGAGCTGCCGAGTGATGATGGAGTGTCTGGCTGAATGGTGACGCGCGGAGCTGTCGACTGATGACGACCCGTCCAGCAGAGTGACGGCACGCGGAGCTACCGAGTGATGATGGAGCGTCTGGCTGAATGGCGATGCGCGGAGCTGCCGAGTGATGATGACGCTTCTAGTAGAGTGAGAGCGTGCGGAGCTGCCTAGTGACGATGGAGCATCTGGGTGAATGGCGATGCGCGGAGCTGCCGATTGATGACGACCCGTCGAGTAGACTGACGGCGTGCGGAGCTGCCGAGTAACGATTGAGCATCTTGCTGAATGGCGATGCGCGGAGCTGCCGAGTGATGACGACGCGTCCAGTAGAGTGACGGTGCATGGAGCTGCCAAGTGACGATGGAGCGTCTGGCTGACTGGCGATGCGCGGAGCTGCCGAGTAATGACGACGAGTTCAGTAGAGTGACGGTGCGCGGAGCTACCGAGTGACGATGGAGCGTCTGGCTTAATGGCGATGCGCGGAGCTGTTGAGTGATGACGACGCGCCCAGTAAAGTGACGGCGCGCGGAGCTGCCGAGTGACGATGGAGCGTCTGGCTGAATGGCGGTGCGCGGAGCTGCCAGGTGATGACGACGCGTCCAGTAGAGTGACAAAGCGCAGAGCTGCCGAGTGACGATGGAGCGTCCGGATGAATGGGGATGCAAGGAGCTACCAGGTGATGATGATGCGTCCAGTAGAGTGACAGCGCGCGGAGCTGCCAAGTGACGATGGAGCGTCTGGCTGAATGGCGATGCGCGGAGAAGAGTGACGGCGCGTGGCGCTGCCGAGTGACGATGGAGCGTCTGGCCGAATGGTTATACGCGGAGCTGTCGAGTGATGACGACGCGTCCAGTAGAGTGACGGCGCGCGGAGCTGCCGAGTAATGATGGAGCGTCTGGCTGAATGGCGATGCGCGGAGCTGCCGAGTGATGATGACACGTCTAGTAGAGTGAAGACGCGCAAGGCTGCCGAGTGACGATGGAGCGTCTGGTTGAATGGCGATGCGCGGAGCTGCCGAGTGATGACGACGCGTCTAGTAGATTGACGGCAGGCGGAACTGCCGAGTGACGATGGTGCATTTCGCTGAATGGCAATGTGCGGAGCTGCCGAGTGATGACGACGCGTCTAGTAGAGTGACGGCGCACGGAGCTGCCGAGTGACGATGGAGCGTCTGGCCGAATGGTTGCACGCGGAGCTGTCGAGTGATGATGACGCGTCTAGTAGAGTGACGGCACGCGGAGCTGCCGAGTAATGATGGAGCGTCTGGCTGAATGGCGATGCACGGAGCTGCCGAGTGATGAAGACACGTCTAGTAGAGTGACGACGCGCAAGGCTGCCGAGTGACGATGGAGCGTCTGGTTGAATGGCGATGCGCGGAGCTGCCGAGTGATGACGACGCGTCTAGTAGATTGACGGCAGGCGGAACTGCCGAGTGACGATGGAGCATTTCGCTGAATGGCGATGTGCGGAGCTGCCGAGTGATGACGACGCGTCCAGTAGAGTGACGGCGCACGGAGCTGCCGAGTGACGATGGAGCGTCTGGCTGAATGGCGATGCGCGGAGCTGCCGGGTGATGACGACGCGTCCAGTAGAGTGATGGCGCACGGAGCTGCCGAGTGACGATGGAGCGTGTGGGTGAATGGCGATGCGCGGAGTAGAGTGACGGCGCATGGAGCTGCCGAGTGACGATGGAGCGTCTGGCTGAATGGCTATGCGCGGAGCTGCCGAGTGATGACGACGCGTCCAGTAGAGTGACGACACGCGGAGCTGCCGAGTGATGATGGAGCGTCTGGGTGAATGGCGATGCGCGGAGCTGTCGAGTGATGACGACGCGTCCAGTAGAGTGACGGCACGTGGAACTGCCGAGTGACGATGGAGCGTCTGGGTGAATGGCGACGCGTGGAGCTGCCGAGTGATGATGGAGCGTCTGGGTGAATGGCGATGCGTGGAGCTGCCGAGTGATGACGACGCGTCCAGTAGAGTGACAGCACGTGGAACTGCCGAGTGACGATGGAGCGTCTGGGTGAATGGCGACGCGTGGAGCTGCCGATTGATGATGACGCGTCCAGTAGAGTGACGGGACGTGGAGCTGACGAGTGACGATGGAGCGTCTGGATAAATGGCGATGCGCAGAGCTGTCGAGTGATGACGACGCGTCGAGTAGAGTGACGGTGCGCGGAGCTGCCGAGTGATGATGGATTGTCTGGCTGAATGGCGACGCGCGGAGCTGCCGAGCGATGAGGACGCGTCCTGTAGAGTGACGGCACGTGGAACTGCCGAGTGACGATGGAGCGTCTGGGTGAATGGCGACGCGTGGAGCTGCCGAGTGATGATGGAGCGTCTGGGTGAATGGCGATGCGTGGAGCTGCCGAGTGATGACGACGCGTCCAGTAGTGACAGCACGTGGAACTGCCGAGTGACGATGGAGCGTCTGGGTGAATGGCGACGCGTGGAGCTGCCGATTGATGATGACGCGTCCAGTAGAGTGACGGGACGTGGAGCTGACGAGTGACGATGGAGCGTTTGGATAAATGGCGATGCGCGGAGCTGTCGAGTGATGACGACGCATCGACTAGAGTGACGGCGCGCGGAGCTGCCGAGTAATGATGGAGTGTCTGGCTGAATGGCGACGCGCGGAGCTGCCGAGTGATGACGACGCGTCCAATAGAGTGACGGCACGCGGAGCTGCCGAGCGATGATGGAGCGTATGGCTGAATGGCGATGCGCGGAGCTCCCGAGTGATGACGACGCTTCTAGTAGAGTGACAGCGTGCAGAGCTGCCGAGTGACGATGGAGCGTCTGGGATAATGGCGATGCGCGGAGCTGCCGAGTGATGATGACGCGTCGATTAGATTGACGGCACGCGGAGCTACCGAGTACGATGGAGCATCTCGCTGAATGGCGATGCGCGGAGCGGCCGAGTGATGACGACGCGTCCAGTAGAGTGACGGCGCACGGAGCTGCCGAGTGACGATGGAGCGTCTGGGTGAATGGCGACGCGTGGAGCTGCCGAGTGATGATGACGCGTCCAGTAGAGTGACGGCGCGTGGAGCTGCCGAGTGACGATGGAGAGTCTGGCTGAATGGCGATGCACGGAGCTGCCGAGCGATGACGAGGCATCCAGTAGAGTGATGGCACGCGGAACTGCCGAGTGATGACGACGCGTCCAGTAGAGTGACGGCGCGCGGAGCTGCCGAGTGACGATGCAGTGTCTGGCTGAATGGCGATGCGCGGAGCTGCCGAGTGATGACGACGCGTCAAGTAGAGTGACGGCGCGCGGAGCTACCAAGTGACCATGGAGCGTCTGGCTGAATGGCGATGCGCGGAGCTGTTGAGTGATGACGACGCGCCCAGTAGAGTGATGGCGCGAGGAGCTCCCGAGTGACGATGGAGCGTCCGGCTGAATGGCGATGCACGGAGCTGCCGAGCGATGACGAGGCATCCAGTAGAGCGATGGCACGCGGAACTGCCGAGTGATGATGACGCGTCTAGTAGAGTGACGTCCCGCGGAGCTGCCGAGTGATGATGGAGTGTCTGGCTGAATGGTGACGCGCGGAGCTGTCGACTGATGACGACCCGTCCAGCAGAGTGACGGCACGCGGAGCTACCGAGTGATGATGGAGCGTCTGGCTGAATGGCGATGCGCGGAGCTGCCGAGTGATGATGACGCTTCTAGTAGAGTGACAGCGTGCGGAGCTGCCTAGTGACGATGGAGCATCTGGGTGAATGGCGATGCGCGGAGCTGCCGAGTGATGACGACCCGTCGAGTAGACTGACGGCGTGCGGAGCTGCCGAGTAACGATTGAGCATCTTGCTGAATGGCGATGCGCGGAGCTGCCGAGTGATGACGACGCGTCCAGTAGAGTGACGGTGCATGGAGCTGCCAAGTGACGATGGAGCGTCTGGCTGACTGGCGATGCGCGGAGCTGCCGAGTAATGACGACGAGTCCAGTAGAGTGACGGTGCGCGGAGCTACCGAGTGACGATGGAGCGTCTGGCTTAATGGCGATGCGCGGAGCTGTTGAGTGATGACGACGCGCCCAGTAAAGTGACGGCGCGCGGAGCTGCCGAGTGACGATGGAGCGTCTGGCTGAATGGCGGTGCGCGGAGCTGCCGGGTGATGACGACGCGTCCAGTAGAGTGACAAAGCGCAGAGCTGCCGAGTGACGATGGAGCGTCCGGATGAATGGCGATGCGAGGAGCTACCAGGTGATGATGATGCGTCCAGTAGAGTGACAGCGCGCGGAGCTGCCAAGTGACGATGGAGCGTCTGGCTGAATGGCGATGCGCGGAGAAGAGTGACGGCGCGTGGCGCTGCCGAATGACGATGGAGCGTCTGGCCGAATGGTTATACGCGGAGCTGTCGAGTGATGACGACGCGTCCAGTAGAGTGACGGCGCGTGGAGCTGCCGAGTAATGATGGAGCGTCTGGCTGAATGGCGATGCGCGGAGCTGCCGAGTGATGATGACACGTCTAGTAGAGTGAAGACGCGCAAGGCTGCCGAGTGACGATGGAGCGTCTGGTTGAATGGCGATGCGCGGAGCTGCCGAGTGATGACGACGCGTCTAGTAGATTGACGGCAGGCGGAACTGCCGAGTGACGATGGTGCATTTCGCTGAATGGCGATGTGCGGAGCTGCCGAGTGATGACGACGCGTCTAGTAGAGTGACGGCGCACGGAGCTGCCGAGTGACGATGGAGCGTCTGGCCGAATGGTTACACGCGGAGCTGTCGAGTGATGATGACGCGTCTAGTAGAGTGACGGCACGCGGAGCTGCCGAGTAATGATGGAGCGTCTGGCTGAATGGCGATGCACGGAGCTGCCGAGTGATGAAGACACGTCTAGTAGAGTGACGACGCGCAAGGCTGCCGAGTGACGATGGAGCGTCTGGTTGAATGGCGATGCGCGGAGCTGCCGAGTGATGACGACGCGTCTAGTAGATTGACGGCAGGCGGAACTGCCGAGTGACGATGGAGCATTTCGCTGAATGGCGATGTGTGGAGCTGCCGAGTGATGACGACGCGTCCAGTAGAGTGACGGCGCACGGAGCTGCCGAGTGACGATGGAGCGTCTGGCTGAATGGCGATGCGCGGAGCTGCCGGGTGATGACGACGCGTCCAGTAGAGTGATGGCGCACGGAGCTGCCGAGTGACGATGGAGCGTGTGGGTGAATGGCGATGCGCGGAGTAGAGTGACGGCGCATGGAGCTGCCGAGTGACGATGGAGCGTCTGGCTGAATGGCTATGCGCGGAGCTGCCGAGTGATGACGACGCGTCCAGTAGAGTGACGACACGCGGAGCTGCCGAGTGATGATGGAGCGTCTGGGTGAATGGCGATGCGCGGAGCTGCCGAGTGATGACGACGCGTCCAGTAGAGTGACGGCACGTGGAACTGCCGAGTGACGATGGAGCGTCTGGGTGAATGGCGACGCGTGGAGCTGCCGAGTGATGATGGAGCGTCTGGGTGAATGGCGATGTGTGGAGCTGCCGAGTGATGACGACGCGTCCAGTAGAGTGACAGCACGTGGAACTGCCGAGTGACGATGGAGCGTCTGGGTGAATGGCGACGCGTGGAGCTGCCGATTGATGATGACGCGTCCAGTAGAGTGACGGGACGTGGAGCTGACGAGTGACGATGGAGCGTCTGGATAAATGGCGATGCGCAGAGCTGTCGAGTGATGACGACGCGTCGAGTAGAGTGACGGTGCGCGGAGCTGCCGAGTGATGATGGATTGTCTGGCTGAATGGCGACGCGCGGAGCTGCCGAGCGATGAGGACGCGTCCTGTAGAGTGACAGCACGTGGAACTGCCGAGTGAAGATGGAGCGTCTGGGTGAATGGCGACGCGTGGAGCTGCCGAGTGATGATGGAGCGTCTGGGTGAATGGCGATGCGTGGAGCTGCCGAGTGATGACGACGCGTCCAGTAGTGACAGCACGTGGAACTGCCGAGTGACGATGGAGCGTCTGGGTGAATGGCGACGCGTGGAGCTGCCGATTGATGATGACGCGTCCAGTAGAGTGACGGGACGTGGAGCTGATGAGTGACGATGGAGCGTCTGGATAAATGGTGATGCGCGGAGCTGTCGAGTGATGACGACCCATCGACTAGAGTGACGGCGCGCGGAGCTGCCGAGTAATGATGGAGTGTCTGGCTGAATGGCGACGCGCGGAGCTGCCGAGTGATGACGACGCGTCCAATAGAGTGACGGCACGCGGAGCTGCCGAGCGATGATGGAGCGTATGGCTGAATGGCGATGCGCGGAGCTCCCGAGTGATGACGACGCTTCTAGTAGAGTGACAGCGTGCGGAGCTGCCGAGTGACGATGGAGCGTCTGGGATAATGGCGATGCGCGAAGCTGCCGAGTGATGATGACGCGTCGATTAGATTGACGGCACGCGGAGCTACCGAGTACGATGGAGCATCTCGCTGAATGGCGATGCGCGGAGCGGCCGAGTGATGACGACGCGTCCAGTAGAGTGACGGCGCACGGAGCTGCCGAGTGACGATGGAGCGTCTGGGTGAATGGCGACGCGTGGAGCTGCCGAGTGATGATGACGCGTCCAGTAGAGTGACGGCGCGTGGAGCTGCCGAGTGACGATGGAGAGTCTGGCTGAATGGCGATGCACGGAGCTGCCGAGCGATGACGAGGCATCCAGTAGAGTGATGGCACGCGGAACTGCCGAGTGATGATGACGCGTCCAGTAGAGTGACGTCGCGCGGAGCTGCCGAGTGATGATGGAGTGTCTGGCTGAATGGTGACGCGCGGAGCTGTCGACTGATGACGACCCGTCCAGTAGAGTGACGGCACGCGGAGCTGCTGAGTGATGATGGAGCGTCTGGATGAATGGCGATGCGCGGAGCTGCCGAGTGATGATGACGCTTCTAGTAGAGTGACAGTGTGCGGAGCTGCCTAGTGACGATGGAGCGTCTGGGTGAATGGCGATGCGCGGAGCTGCCGAGTGATGACGACGCATCGAGTAGACTGACGGCGTGCGGAGCTGCCGAGTTACGATTGAGCATCTTGCTGAATGGCGATGCGCGGAGCTGCCGAGTGATGACGACACGTCCAGTAGAGTGACGGCGCACGAAGCTGCCGAGTGACGATGGAGAGTCTGGCTGACTGGCGATGCGCGCAGCTGCCGAGTGATGAAGACGAGTCCAATAGAGTGACGGTGCGCGGAGCTACCGAGTGACGATGGAGCGTCTGGCTTAATGGCGATGCGCGGAGCTGTTGAGTGATGACGACGCGCCCAGTAAAGTGACGGCGCGCGGAGCTGCCGAGTGACGATGGAGCGTCTGGCTGAATGGCGGTGCGCGGAGCTGCCGGGTGATGACGACGCGTCCACTAGAGTGACAAAGCGCAGAGCTGCCGAGTCACGATGGAGCGTCCGGCTAAATGGCGATGCGAGGAGCTGCCAGGTGATGACGACGCGTCCAGTAGAGTGACGGCGCGCGGAGCTGCCAAGTGACGATGGAGCGTCTGGCTAAATGGCGATGAGCGTAGAAGAGTGACGGCGCGTGGAGCTGCCGAGTGACGATGGAGCGTCTGGCCGAATGGTTATACGCGGAGCTGTCGAGTGATGACGACGCGTCCAGTAGAGTGACGGCGCGCGGAGCTGCCGAGTAATGATGGAGCGTCTGGCTGAATGGCGATGCGCGGAGCTGCCGAGTGATGATGACACGTCTAGTAGAGTGACGACGCGCAAGGCTGCCGAGTGACGATGGAGCGTCTGGTTGAATGGCGATGCACGGAGCTGCCAAGTGATGACGATGCGTCTAGTAGATTGACGGCAGGCGGAACTGCCGAGTGATGATGGAGCGTCTGGGTGAATGGCGACGCGCGGAGCTGCCGAGTGATGACGACGCTTCTAGTAGGGTTACGGCACGCGGAACTGCCGAGTGACGATGGAGCGTCTGGGTGAATGGCGATGCGTGGAGCTGCCGAGTGATGATTACGCGTCAAGCAGAGTGACGGCACGTGGAGCTGCCGAGTGACGATGAAGCGTATGGCGGAATTGCGATGCGCGGAGCTGCCGAGTGATGACGACGCGTCCAGTTGAGTGACGGCGCGTGTAGCAGCTGAGTAACGATGGACCGTCTGGGTGAATGGCGACGCGTGGAGCTGCTGAGTGATGATGAGGCGTCCAGTAGAGTGACGGCGCGCGGAGTTGCCGAGTGACGATGGAGCGTCTGGCTGAATGGCGATGCGCGGAGCTGTCGAGTGATGACGATGCGTCCAGTACAGTGGCGGCGCGCAGAGCTGCCGAGTGATGATGGAGCGTCCAGTAGAGTGACGGAACGCGGAGCTATCGAGTGACGATGGAGTGTCTGGCTGAATAGCGATGCACGGAGCTGTCGAGTGATGACGATGCGTCCAGTAGAGTGACGGCAAGTGAAGCTGCTTAGTGACGATGTAGCGTCTGGCTGAATGGCGATGTGCGGAGCGGCCAAGTGATGACGACGCGTCTAGTAGAGTGATGGCGTGCAGAACTGCCGAGTGATGATGAAGCGTCTGGGTGAAGTGCGATACGCGGAGCTACCGAGTGATGACGACGCGTGGAGTAGAGTGACGGCGCGTGGAGCTGCCGAGTGACGATGGAGCGTCTGGCTGAATGGCAATGCGCGGAGCTGCCGAGTGATGACGACGCATCCAGTAGAGTGACGGTGCGTGGAGCTGTCGAGTGACGATGGAGCGTCTGGCTCAATGGCGATGCGCGGAGCTGCCGAGTGACGACGACGCTTCTAGTAGAGTGACGACGCGCGGAGCTCCCGAGTGACGATGGAGCGTCTGTCTGAATGGCGATGCGCGGAGCTGTTGAGTGATGACGACGCTTCTAGTAGAGTGACGACGCGCGGAGCTACCGAGTGACGACGCGCGGAGCTACCGAGTGATGATGACGCTTCTAGTAGAGTGACGGTGCGTGGAGCTGTCGAGTGACGATGGAGCGTCTGGCTCAATGGCGATGCGTGGAGCTGCCGAGTGATGACGACGCTTCTAGTAGAGTGACGACGCGCGGAGCTACCGAGTGACGATGGAGCGTCTGTCTGAATGGCGATGCGCGGAGCTGTTGAGTGATGACGACGCACCCAGTAGAGTGACGGCGCGCAGAGCTGCAGAGTGACGATGGAGCGTCCGACTGAATGGCGATGCGTGGAGCTACCGGGTGATGACGACACGTCCAGTAGAGTGACGCCGCACGGAGCTGCCGAGTGACGATGGAGCCTCTGGGTGAATGGCGATGCGCGGAGCTGTCGAGTGATGACGACGCGTCGAGTAGAGTGACGGCGCGCGGAGCTACCGAGTGATGATGGAGTGTCTGGCTGAATGGCGACGCGCGGAGCTGCCGAGTGATGACGACGCTTCTAGTAGAGTTATGGCACGCGGAACTGCCAAGTGACGATAGAGCGTCTGGGTGAATGGCGATGCGCGGAGCAGCCGAGTGATGATTACGCGTCAATTAGAGTGACGGCGCGTGGAGCTGCCGAGTGACGATGGAGCGTATGACGGAATGGCGATGCACGGAGCTGCCGAGTGATAACGACGTGTCCAGTTGAGTGACGGCGCATGTAGCTGCCGAGTAACGATGGACCGTCTGGGTGAATGGCGACGTGTGCAGCTGCCGAGTGATGATGACGCGTCGAGTAGAGTGACGGCGCGCGGAGCTGCCGAGTGACGATGGAGCGTCTGGCTGAATGGCGATGCGTGGAGCTGTCGAGTGATGACGACGCGTCCAGTAGAGTGGCGGTGCCCAGAGCTGCCGAGTGATGATGGTGCGTCCAGTAGAGTGACGGCACGTGGAGCTACCGAGTGACGATGGTGTGTCTGGCTGAAGGGCGATGCACGAAGCTGTCGAGTGATGACGACGCGTCCAGTAGAGTGACGGCAAGCGAAGCTGCCGAGTGACGATGTAGCGTCTAGCTGAATGGCGATGCGCGGAGCTGCCGAGTGATGACGACGCGTCTAGTAGAGTGACGGCTCGCGGAACTACCGAGTGACGATGAAGCGTCTGGGTGAAGTGCGATGCGCGGAGCTACCGAGTGATGACGACACGTTTAGTAGAGTGACGTCCGTGGAGCTGCCGAGTGACGATGGAGCGTCTGGCTGAATGGCAATGCGCGGAGCTGCCGAGTGATGACGACGCGTCCAGTAGAGTGACGACGCGAGGAGCTACCGAGTGACGATGGAGCGTATGTCTGAATGGCGATGCGCGGAGCTGTTGAGTGATGATGACACGCCCAGTAGAGTGACGGCGCGCGGAGCTGTCGAGTGACGATGGAGCGTCCGGCTGAATGGCGATGCGCGGAGCTGCCGGGTGATGACGACGCGTCCAGTAGAGTGACGGCGCACGGAGCTGCCGAGTGATGATCGAGCGTCTGGGTGGATGGCGATGCGCGGAGTAGAGTGACGACGCGTGGAGCTGCCGAGTGACAATGGAGCGTCTGGCTGAATGGCTATGCGCGGAGCTGCCGAGTGATGACGACGCGTCCAGTAGAGCGACGGCGTGCAGAGCTGCCGAGTGATGATGGAGCGTCTGGCTGAATGTCGATGCGCGGAGCTGCTGAGTGATGATGACTCGTCTAGTAGAGTGACGACGCGCGGAGCTGCCGAGTGACGATGGAGCGTCTGGGTGAATGGCGATGCGCGGAGCTGCCGAGTGATGATGACGCGTCCAGTAGAGTGACGTTAGACGGAACTTCCGAGTGACGATGGAGCGTCTAGGTGAATGGCGACGCGTGGAGCTTCCGAGTGATGATAACACGTCCACTAGAGTGACGGCGTGCGGAACTGCCGAGTGACGATGGAGCGTCTGGATGAATGGCGATGCGCGGAGTTGTCGAGTGATGACGACGTGTCGAGTAGTGTGACGGCGCCCGGAGCTGCCGAGTGATGATGGAGTGTCTGGCTGAATGGCGACGCGCGGAGCTGTTGAGTGATGACGACGCTTCTAGTAGAGTGACGGCACGCGGAACTGCCGTGTGACGATGGAGCGTCTGGCTGAATGGCGATGCGCGGAGCTGCCGAGTGATGATTACGCGTCAAGTAGAGAGACGGCGCGTGGAGCTGCCGAGTGACGATGGAGCGTATAGCGGAATGGCGATGCGCGGAGCTGCAGAGTGATGACGACGCGTCCAGTTGAGTGACGGCGCGTGTAGCTGCCGAGTGACGATGGACCGTATGGGTGAATGGCGACGCGTGGAGCTGCCGAGTGATGATGACGCGTCCAGTAGAGTGACGGCGCGCGGAGCTGCTGAGTGACGATGGAGCGTCTGGCTGAATGGCGATACGCGGAGCTGTCGAGTGATAACGACGCGTCCAGTAGAGTGGCGGCACGTGGAGCGGCCGAGTGATGATGAAGCGTCCGGTAGAGTGACGGCATGCGGAGTTGCCGAGTGACGATGGAGTGTCTGGCTGAATGGCGATGCACGGAGCTGTCGAGTGATGACGACGCGTCCAGTAGAGTGACGGCAAGCGAAGCTGCCGAGTTATGACGACGAGTCTAGTAGAGTGACGGCGCGCGGAACTGCCGAGTGACGATGAAGCGTCTGGGTGAAGAGCGATGCGCGGAGCTACCGAGTGATGACGATGTGTCGAGTAGAGTGACGGCGCGTGGAGCTGCCGAGTGATGATGGAGCATCTAGCTGAATGGCAATGCGCGGAGCTGCCGAGTGATGACGACGCGTCCAGTAGAGTGACGACGCGTGGAGCTGCCGCGTGAGGATGGAGCGTCTGGCTCAATGGCGATGTGTGGAGCTGCCGAGTGTTGACGACGCGTCTAGTAGAGTGACGGCGCGCGGAACTGCCAAGTGACGATGAAGCATCTGGGTGAAGTGCGATGCGCGGAGCTACCGAGTGATGACGACGCGTCGAGTAGAGTGACGGCGCGTGGAGCTGCCGAGTGATGAGGATGCGTCGAGTAGAGTGACGGCGCGTGGAGTTGCCGAGTGACGATGGAGCGTCTGGCTAAATGGCGATGAGCGTAGAAGAGTGACGGCGCGTGGAGCTGCCGAGTGACGATGGAGCGTCTGGCCGAATGGTTATACGCGGAGCTGTCGAGTGATGACGACGCGTCCAGTAGAGTGACGGCGCGCGGAGCTGCCGAGTAATGATGGAGCGTCTGGCTGAATGGCGATGCGCGGAGCTGCCGAGCGATGATGACACGTCTAGTAGAGTGACGACACGCAAGGCTGCCGAGTGACGATGGAGCATCTGGTTGAATGGCGATGCGCGGAGCTGCCGAGTGATGACGACGCGTCTAGTAGATTGACGGCAGGCGGAACTGCCGAGTGACGATGGAGCGTCTGGGTGAATGGCGACGCGCGGAGCTGCCGAGTGATGACGACGCTTCCAGTAGAGTTACGGCACGCGGAACTGCCGAGTGACGATGGAGCGTCTGGGTGAATGGCGATGCGTGGAGCTGCCGAGTGATGATTACGCGTCAAGCAGAGTGACGGCACGTGGAGCTGCCGAGTGACGATGGAGCGTATGGCGGATTGGCGATGCGCGGAGCTGCCGAGTGATGACGACGCGTCCAGTTGAGTGACGGCGCGTGTAGCTGCTGAGTAACGATGGACCGTCTGGGTGAATGGCGACGCGTGGAGCTGCTGAGTGATGATGAGGCGTCCAGTAGAGTGACGGCGCGCGGAGTTGCCGAGTGACGATGGAGCGTCTGGCTGAATGGCGATGCGCGGAGCTGTCGAGTGATGACGACGCGTCCAGTACAGTGGCGGCGCGCGGAGCTGCCGAGTGATGATGGAGGGTCCAGTAGAGTGACGGCACGCGGAGCTATCGAGTGACGATGGAGTGTCTGGCTGAATGGCGATGCACGGAGCTGTCGAGTGATGACGATGCGTCCAGTAGAGTGACGGCAAGTGAAGCTGCCGAGTGACGATGTAGCGTCTGGCTGAATGGCGATGTGCGGAGCTGCCAAGTGATGACGACGCGTCTAGTAGAGTGACGGCGTGCAGAACTGCAGAGTGATGATGAAGCGTCTGGGTGAAGTGCGATACGCGGAGCTACCGAGTGATGACGACGCGAGGAGTAGAGTGACGGCGCGTGGAGCTGCCGAGTGACGATGGAGCGTCTGGCTGAATGGCAATGCGCGGAGCTGCCTAGTGATGACGACGCATCCAGTAGAGTGACGGTGCGTGGAGCTGTCGAGTGACGATGGAGCGTCTGGCTCAATGGCGATGCGCGGAGCTGCCGAGTGATGACGACGCTTCTAGTAGAGTGACGACGCACGGAGCTCCCGAGTGACGATGGAGTGTCTGTCTGAATGGCGATGCGCGGAGCTGTTGAGTGATGACGACGCTTCTAGTAGAGTGACGTCGCGCGGAGCTACCGAGTGACGACGCGCGGAGCTGCCGAGTGATGACGACGCTTCTAGTAGAGTGACGGTGCGTGGAGCTGTCGAGTGACGATGGAGCGTCTGGCTCAATGGCGATGCGCGGAGCTGCCGAGTGATGACGACGCTTCTAGTAGAGTGACGACGCGCGGAGCTACCGAGTGACGATGGAGCGTTTGTCTAAATGGCGATGCGCGGAGCTGTTGAGTGATGATGACGCGCCCAGTAGAGTGACGGCGCGCAGAGCTGCAGAGTGACGATGGAGCGTCCAACTGAATTGCGATGCGCGGAGCTGCCGGGTGATGACGACGCGTCCAGTAGAGTGACGCCGCATGGAGCTGCCGAGTGACGATGGAGCCTCTGGGTGAATGGCGATGCGCGGAACTGTCGAGTGATGACGACGCGTCGAGTAGAGTGACGGCACGCGGAGCTACCGTGTGATGATGGAGTGTCTGGCTCAATGGCGACGCGCGGAGCTGCCGAGTGATGACGACGCTTCTAGTAGAGTTATGGCACGCGGAACTACCAAGTGACGATAGAGCGTCTGGGTGAATGGCGATGCCCGGAGCTGCCGAGTGATGATTACGCGTCAAGTAGAGTGACGGCGCGTGGAGCTGCCGAGTGACGATGGAGCGTATGGCGGAATGGCGATGCACGGAGCTGCCGAGTGATGACGACGCGTCCAGTTGAGTGACGGCGCATGTAGCTGCCGAGTAACGATGGACCGTCTGGGTGAATGGCGACGTGTGCAGCTGCCGAGTGATGATGACGCGTCGAGTAGAGTGACGGCGCGCGGAGCTGCCGAGTGACGATGGAGCTTCTGGCTGAATGGCGATGCGTGGAGCTGTCGAGTGATGACGACGCGTCCAGTAGAGTGGCGGTGCCCAAAGCTGCCGAGAGATGATGGTGCGTCCAGTAGAGTGACGGCACGTGGAGCTACCGAGTGACGATGGTGTGTCTGGCAGAATGGCGATGCACGGAGCTGTCGAGTGATGACGACGCGTCCAGTAGAGTGACGGCAAGCGAAGCTGCCGAGTGACGATGTAGCGTCTGGCTGAATGGCGATGCGCGGAGCTGCCGAGTGATGACGACGCGTCTAGTAGAGTGACGGCTCGCGGAACTGCCGAGTGACGATGAAGCATCTGGGTGAAGTGCGATGCACGGAGCTACCGAGTGATGACGACACGTTGAGTAGAGTGACGTCAGTGGAGCTGCCGTGTGACGATGGAGCGTCTGGCTGAATGGCAATGCGCGGAGCTGCCGAGTGATGACGACGCGTCCAGTAGAGTGACGACGCGAGGAGCTACCGAGTGACGATGGAGCGTATGTCTGAATGGCGATGCGCGGAGCTGTTGAGTGATGATGACACGCCCAGTAGAGTGACGGCGCGCGGAGCTGCCGAGTGACGATGGAGCGTCCGGCTGAATGGCTATGCGCGGAGCTGCCGGGTGATGACGACGCGTCCAGTTGAGTGACGGCGCATGGAGCTGCCGAGTGACGATGGAGCGTCTGGGTGGATGGCGATGCGCGGAGTAGAGTGACGACGCGTGGAGCTACCGAGTGACGATGGAGCGTCTGGCTGAATGGCTATGCGCGGAGCTGCCGAGTGATGACGACGCGTCCAGTAGAGTGACGGCGTGCGGAGCTACCGAGTGATGATGGAGCGTCTGGCTGAATGTCGATGCGCGGAGCTGCTGAGTGATGATGACACGTCTAGTAGAATGACGACGCGCGGAGCTGCCGAGTGACGATGGAGCGTCTGGGTGAATGGCGATGCGCGGAGCTGCCGAGTGATGACGACGCGTCCAGTAGAGTGACGTTACACGGAACTGCCGAGTGACGATGGAGCGTCTAGGTGAATGGCGACGCGTGGAGCTGCCGAGTGATGATAACGCGTCCACTAGAGTGACGGCGTGCAGAGCTGCCGAGTGACGATGGAGCGTCTGGATGAATGGCGATGTGCGGAGCTGTCGAGTGATGACGACGTGTCGAGTAGAGTGACGGCGCCCGGAGCTGCCGAGTGATGATGGAGTGTCTGGCTGAATGGCGACGCGTGGAGCTGTCGAGTGATGACGACGCTTCTAGTAGAGTGACGGCACGCGGAACTGCCGTGTGACGATGGAGCGTCTGGGTGAATGGCAATGCGCGGAGCTGCCGAGTGATGATTACGCGTCAAGTAGAGAGACGACGCGTGGAGCTGCCGAGTGACGATGGAGCGTATAGCGGAATGGCGATGCGCGGAGCTGCAGAGTGATGACGACGCGTCCAGTTGAGTGACGGCGCGTGTAGCTGCCGAGTGATGATGGACCGTCTGGGTGAATGGCAACGCGTGGAGCTGCAGAGTGATGATGACGCGTCCAGTAGAGTGACGGCGCGCGGAGCTGCCGAGTGACGATGGAGCGTCTGGCTGAATGGCGATACGCGGAGCTGTCGAGTGATGACGACGCGTCCAGTAGAGTGGCGGTGCGTGGAGCTGCCAAGTGATGATGAAGCGTCCGGTAGAGTGACGGCATGCGGAGTTGCCGAGTGACGATGGAGTGTCTGGCTGAATGGCGATGCACGGAGCTGTCGAGTGATGACAACGCGTCCAGTAGAGTGACGGCAAGCGAAGCTGCCGAGTTATGACGACGAGTCTAGTAGAGTGACGGCGCGCGAAACTGCCGAGTGACGATGAAGCGTCTGGGTGAAGAGCGATGCGCGGAGCTACCGAGTGATGACGATGCGTCGAGTAGAGTGACGGCGTGTGGAGCTGCCGAGTGATGATGGAGCATCTGGCTGAATGGCAATGCGCGGAGCTGCCGAGTGATGACGACGCGTCCAGTAGAGTGACGACGCGTGGAGCTGCCGCGTGACGATGGAGCGTCTGGCTCAATGGCGATGTGTGGAGCTGCCGAGTGTTGACGACGCGTCTAGTAGAGTGACGGCGCGCGGAACTGCCAAGTGACGATGAAGCGTCTGGGTGAAGTGCGATGCGCGGAGCTACCGAGTGATGACGACGCGTCGAGTAGAGTGACGGCGTGTCGAGCTGCCGAGTGATGACGATGCGTCGAGTAGAGTGACGGCGCGTGGAGCTGCCGAGTGATGATGGAGCGTCTGGCTGAATGGCAGTGGCGGAGCTGCCGAGTGATGACGATGCGTCCAGTAGAGTGACGACGCGTGGAGCTGCCGACTGACGATGGACGTCTGGCTCAATGGCGATGCGCGGAGCTGCCAAGTGATGACGACGCGTCCAGTATGGTGACGGCGTGCGGAGCTACCGAGTGACGATGGAGCGTCTTCTGAATGGCGATGCATGGAGCTGTTGAGTGATGACGACGCGCCTAGTAGAGTGGCGGCGCGCGGACCTGCCGAGTGACGATGGAGCGTCCGGCTGAATAGCGATGCGCGGAGCTGCCGGGTGATCACGACGCGTCTAGTAGAGTGACGGCGCGCGGAGCTGCCGAGTGACGATGGAGCGTCTGGGTGAATGGCGATGCGCGGAGTAGAGTGACGGCGCGTGGAGCTGCCGAGTTATGATGGAGCGTCTGGCTGAATGGCTATGCGCGGTGCTGCCGAGTGATGACGACTCGTCCAGTAGAGTGATGGCGCGCGGAGCTGCCGAGTGATGATGGAGCGTCTGGCTAAATGGCGATGCGCGGAGCTGCTCAGTGATGATGACACGTCTAGTAGAGTGACGACGCGCGGAGCTGCCGAGTGACGATGGAGCGTCTGGATGAATGGCGATGCGCGGAGCTGCAGAGTGATGACGACGCGTCCAGTAGTGTGCGGCACGCGGAACTGCCGAGTGACGATGGAGCGTCTGGGTGAATGGCAATGCGAGGAGCTTCCGAGTGATGATGACGCGTCCAGTAGAGTGACGGCGTGCGGAGCTGCCGATTGACAATGGAGCGTCTGGATGAATGGTGATGCGCGGAGCTGTCGAATGATGACGATGCGTCGAGAGAGTGACGGCGCGCGGAGCTACCGAGTGATGATGGAGTGTCTGGCTGAATGGCGACGCGCGGAGCTGCCGAGTGATGACGACGCTTCCAGTAGAGTGACGGCACACGGAAGTGTCGAGTGACGATCGAGCGTCTGTGTGAATGTCGATGCGCGGAGTTGCCGAGTGACGATGCAGCGTCTAGCTCAATGGCGATGCGCGGAGCTGCCGAGTCATGACGACGCGTCCAGTAGAGTGACGACACGCGGAGCTGCCGAGTGACGATGGAGCGTCTGTCTGAATGGCGATGCGCGGAGCTGCCAAGTCATGACGACGCGTCCAGTAGAGTGAGGGCACGCGGAGGTGCCGAGTGATGATGGAGCGTCTAGCTGAATGGCGATGGGCGGAGCTGCCGAGTGATGATGACACATCTCGTAGAGTGACGACGTGCGGAGCTGCCGAGTGACGATGGAGCGTCTGGGTGAATGGCGATGCGCGGAGCTGCCGAGTGATGATGTCGCGTCCAGTATAGTAATGGCACGGGGAACTGCCAAGTGACGATGGAGCGTCTGGGTGAATGGCGACGCGTGGAGCTTCCGAGTGATGATGACGCGTCCAGTAGAGTGACGGCGTGCGGAGCTGCCAAGTGACGATGGAGCGTCTGGATGAATGGCGATGCGCGGAGCTGTCGAGTGATGACGACGTGTCGAGTAGAGTGACGGTGCCCGGAGCTGCCGAGTGATGATGGAGTGTCTGGCTGAATGGCAACGCACGGAGCTGCCGAGTGATGACGACGCTTCTAGTAGAGTGACAGCACGCGGAACTGCCGAGTTACGATGCAGCGTCTTGGTGAATGGCGATGCGCGGAGCTACCGAGTGATGACGATGCGTCGAGTAGAGTGACGGCGCGGGGAGTTGCCGAGTGATGATGGAGCGTCTGGCTGAATGGCTATGCGCGGAGCTGCCGAGTGATGACGACGCGTCCAGTAGAGTGATGGCGCGCGGAGCTGCCGAGTGATGATGGAGCGTCTGGCTGAATGGCGATGCGCGGAGCTGCTCAGTGATGATGACACGTCTAGTAGAGTGACGACGCGCGGAGCTGCCGAGTGACGATGGAGCGTCTGGATGAATGGCGATGCGCGGAGCTGCCGAGAGATGACGATGTGTCGAGTAGAGTGACGGCGTGGGGAGTTGCCGAGTGATGATGGAGCGTCTGGCTGAATGGCTATGCGCGGAGCTGCCAAGTGATGACGACGCGTCCAGTAGAGTGATGGCGCGCGGAGCTGCCGAGCGATGATGGAGCGTCTGGCTGAATGGCAATGCGCGGAGCTGCTCAGTGATGATGACACGTCTAGTAGAGTGACGACGCGCGGAGCTGCCGAGTGACGATGGAGCGTCTGGATGAATGGCGATGTGCGGAGCTGTCGAGTGATGACGACGTGTCGAGTAGAGTGACAGCGCCCGGAGCTGCCGAGTGATGATAGAGTGTCTGGCTAAATGGCAACGCGCGGAGCTGCCGAGTGATGACGACGCTTCCAGTAGAGTGACGGAACGCGGAACTGCCGAGTTACGATGGAGCGTCTGGGTGAATGGCGACGCACGGAGCTGCCGAGTGATGATTAAGCATCCAGTAGTGTGACGGCGCGTGGAGCTGCCGAGTAAAGATGGAGCGTATAGCGGAATGGCGATGCGCGGAGCTGCCGAGTGATGACGACGCGTCCAGTTGAGTGACGGCGCGTGTAGCTGCCGAGTGACGATGGACCGTCTGGGCGAATGGCGACTCGTGGAGCTGCCGAGTGATGATGACGCGTCCAGTAGAGTGACGGCGCACAGAGATGCCGAGTGACGATGGAGCGTCTGGCTGAATGGCGATGCGCGGAGCTGTCGAGTGATGACGACGCGTCCAGTAGATTGGCGGCGCGCGGAGCTGCCGAGAGATGACGGAGCGTCCAGTAGAGTGACGGCATGCGGAGCTGCCGAGCGACGATGGAGTGTGTGGCTGAATGGCGATGCACGGAGCTATCGAGTGATGACGACGCGTCCAGTAGAGTGACAGCACGCAAAGCTGCCGAGAGGTGATGGAGCGTCTGGCTGAATGGTGATGCGCGGAGCTGCCGAGTGATGACGACGTGTGTAGTAGAGTCACGGCGCGCGGAACTGCTGAATGACGATGAAGCGTCTGGGTGAAGTGCGATGCGCGGAGCTACCGAGTGATGACGATGCGTCGAGTAGAGTGACGGCGCGGGGAGTTGCCGAGTGATGATGGAGCGTCTGGCTGAATGGCTATGCGCAGAGCTGCCGAGTGATGGCGACGCGTCCAGTAGAGTGATGGCGCGCGGAGCTGCCGAGTGATGATGGAGCGTCTGGCTGAATGGCGATGCGCGGAGCTGCTCAGTGATGATGACACGTCTAGTAGAGTGACGGCTCGCGGAACTGCCGAGTGACGATGAAGCATCTGGGTGAAGTGCGATGCACGGAGCTACCGAGTGATGACGACACGTTGAGTAGAGTGACGTCCGTGGAGCTGCCGAGTGACGATGGAGCGTCTGGCTGAATGGCAATGCGCGGAGCTGCCGAGTGATGACGACGCGTCCAGTAGAGTGACGACGCGAGGAGCTACCGAGTGACGATGGAGCGTATGTCTGAATGACGATGCGCGGAGCTGTTGAGTGATGATGACACGCCCAGTAGAGTGACGGCGCGCGGAGCTGCCGAGTGACGATGGAACGTCCGGCTGAATGGCTATGCGCGGAGCTGCCGGGTGATGACGACGCGTCCCGTAGAGTGACGGCGCACGGAGCTGCCGAGTGACGATGGAGCGTCTGGGTGGATGGCGATGCGCGGAGTAGAGTGACGACGCGTGGAGCTGCCGAGTGACGATGGAGCGTCTGGCTGAATGGCTATGCGCGGAGCTGCCGAGTGATGACGACGCGTCCAGTAGAGTGACGGCGTGCGGAGCTGCCGAGTGATGATGGAGCGTCTGGCTGAATGTCGATGCGCGGAGCTGCTGAGTGATGATGACACGTCTAGTAGAATGACGACGCGCGGAGCTGCCGAGTGACGATGGAGCGTCTGGGTGAATGGCGATGCGCGGAGCTGCCGAGTGATGACGACGCGTCCAGTAGAGTGACGTTACACGGAACTGCCGAGTGACGATGGAGCGTCTAGGTGAATGGCGACGCGTGGAGCTGCCGAGTGATGATAACGCGTCCACTAGAGTGACGGCGTGCGGAGCTGCCGAGTGACGATGGAGCGTCTGGATGAATGGCGATGCGCGGAGCTGTCGAGTGATGACGACGTGTCGAGTAGAGTGACGGCGCCCGGAGCTGCCGAGTGATGATGGAGTGTCTGGCTGAATGGCGACGCGTGGAGCTATCGAGTGATGACGACGCTTCTAGTAGAGTGACGGCACGCGGAACTGCCGTGTGACGATGGAGCGTCTAGGTGAATGGCAATGCGCGGAGCTGCCGAGTGATGATTACGCGTCAAGTAGAGAGACGACGCGTGGAGCTGCCGAGTGACGATGGAGCGTATAGCGGAATGGCGATGCGCGGAGCTGCAGAGTGATGACGACGCGTCCAGTTGAGTGACGGCGCGTGTAGCTGCCGAGTGACGATGGACCGTCTGGGTGAATGGCAACGCGTGGAGCTGCGGAGTGATGATGACGCATCCAGTAGAGTGACGGCGCGCGGAGCTGCCGAGTGACGATGGAGCGTCTGGCTGAATGACGATACGCGGAGCTGTCGAGTGATGACGACGCGTCCAGTAGAGTGGCGGTGCGTGGAGCTGCCAAGTGATGATGAAGCGTCCGGTAGAGTGACGGCATGCGGAGTTGCCGAGTGACGATGGAGTGTCTGGCTGAATGGCGATGCACGGAGCTGTCGAGTGATGACAACGCTTCCAGTAGAGTGACGGCAAGCGAAGCTGCCGAGTTATGACGACGAGTCTAGTAGAGTGACGGCGCGCGGAACTGCCGAGTGACGATGAAGCGTCTGGGTGAAGAGCGATGCGCGGAGCTACCGAGTGATGACGATGCGTCGAGTAGAGTGACGGCACGTGGAGCTGCCGAGTGATGATGGAGCATCTGGCTGAATGGCAATGCGCGGAGCTGCCGAGTGATGACGACGCGTCCAGTAGAGTGACGACGCGTGGAGCTGCCGCGTGACGATGGAGCGTCTGGCTCAATGGCGATGTGTGGAGCTGCCGAGTGTTGACGACGCGTCTAGTAGAGTGACGGCGCGCGGAACTGCCAAGTGACGATGAAGCGTCTGGGTGAAGTGCGATGCGCGGAGCTACCGAGTGATGACGACGCGTCGAGTAGAGTGACGGCGTGTGGAGCTGCCGAGGGATGACGATGCGTCGAGTAGAGTGACGGCGCGTATAGCTGCCGAGTGATGATGGACCATCTGGCTGAATGGCAGTGGCGGAGCTGCCGAGTGATGACGATGCGTCCAGTAGAGTGACGACGTGTGGAGCTGCCGACTGACGATGGAGCGTCTGGCTCAATGGCGATGCGCGGAGCTGCCAAGTGATGACGACGCGTCCAGTATGGTGACGGCGTGCGGAGCTACCGAGTGACGATGGAGCGTCTTCTGAATGGCGATGCATGGAGCTGTTGAGTGATGACGACGCGCCTAGTAGAGTGGCGGCGCGCGGACCTGCCGAGTGACGATGGAGCGTCCGGCTGAATAGCGATGCGCGGAGCTGCCGGGTGATCATGACGCGTCCAGTAGAGTGACGGCGCGCGGAGCTGCCGAGTACCGATGGAGCGTCTGGGTGAATGGCGATGCGCGGAGTAGAGTGACGGCGCGTGGAGCTACCGAGTTATGATGGAGCGTCTGGCTGAATGGCTATGCGCGGTGCTGCCGAGTGATGACGACTCGTCCAGTAGAGTGATGGCGCGCGGAGCTGCCGAGTGATGATGGAGCGTCTGGCTAAATGGCGATGCGCGGAGCTGCTCAGTGATGATGACACGTCTAGTAGAGTGATGACGCGTGGAGCTGCCGAGTGACGATGGAGCGTCTGGATGAATGGCGATGCGCGGAGCTGCCGAGTGATGACGACGCGTCCAGTAGTGTGCGGCACGCGGAACTGCCGAGTGACGATGAAGCGTCTGGGTGAATGGCAATGCGAGGAGCTTCCGAGTGATGATGACGCGTCCAGTAGAGTGACGGCGTGCGGAGCTGCCGATTGACAATGGAGCGTCTGGATGAATGGTGATGCGCGGAGCTGTCGAATGATGACGATGCGTCGAGAGAGTGACGGCGCGCGGAGCTACCGAGTGATGATGGAGTGTCTGGCTGAATGGCGACGCGCGGAGCTGCCGAGTGATGACGACGCTTCCAGTAGAGTGACGGCACACGGAAGTGTCGAGTGACGATGGAGCGTCTGTGTGAATGTCGATGCGCGGAGTTGCCGAGTGACGATGCAGCGTCTAGCTCAATGGCGATGCGCGGAGCTGCCGAGTCATGACGACGCGTCCAGTAGAGTGACGACACGCGGAGCTGCCGAGTGACGATGGAGCGTCTGTCTGAATGGCGATGCGCGGAGCTGCCGAGTCATGACGACGCGTCTAGTAGAGTGAGGGCACGCGGAGGTGCCGAGTGAGGATGGAGCGTCTAGCTGAATGGCGATGGGCGGAGCTGCCGAGTGATGATGACACATCTCGTAGAGTGACGACGCGCGGAGCTGCCGAGTGACGATGGAGCGTCTGGGTGAATGGCGATGCGCGGAGCTGCCGAGTGATGATGTCGCGTCCAGTATAGTAATGGCACGGGGAACTGCCAACTGACGATGGAGCGTCTGGGTGAATGGCGACGCGTGGAGCTTCCGAGTGATGATGACGCGTCCAGTAGAGTGATGGCGTGCGGAGCTGCCGAGTGACGATGGAGCGTCTGGATGAATGGCGATGCGCGGAGCTGTCGAGTGATGACGACGTGTCGAGTAGACTGACGGCGCCCGGAGCTGGCGAGTGATGATGGAGTGTCTGGCTGAATGGCAACGCACGGAGCTGCCGAGTGATGACGACGCTTCTAGTAGAGTGACAGCACGCGGAACTGCCGAGTTACGATGGAGCGTCTGGGTGAATGGCGATGCGCGGAGCTACCGAGTGATGACGATGCGTCGAGTAGAGTGACGGCGCGGGGAGTTGCCGAGTGATGATGGAGCGTCTGGCTGAATGGCTATGCACGGAGCTGCCGAGTGATGACGACGCGTCCAGTAGAGTGATGGCGCGCAGAGCTGCCGAGTGATGATGGAGCGTCTGGCTGAATGGCGATGCGCGGAGCTGCTCAGTGATGATGACACGTCTAGTAGAGTGACAACGCGCGGAGCTGCCGAGTGACGATGGAGCGTCTGGATGAATGGCGATGCGCGGAGCTGCCGAGTGATGACGATGTGTCGAGTAGAGTGACGGCGTGGGGAGTTGCCGAGTGATGATGGAGCGTCTGGCTGAATGGCTATGCGCGGAGCTGCCGAGTGATGACGACGCGTCCAGTAGAGTGATGGCGCGCGGAGCTGCCGAGCGATGATGGAGCGTCTGGCTGAATGGCGATGCGCGGAGCTGCTCAGTGATGATGACACGTCTAGTAGAGTGACGACGCGCGGAGCTGCCGAGTGACGATGGAGCGTCTGGATGAATGGCGATGCGCGGAGCTGTCGAGTGATGACGACGTGTCGAGTAGAGTGAAGGCGCCCGGAGCTGCCGAGTGATGATAGAGTGTCTGGCTGAATGGCAACGCGCGGAGCTGCCGAGTGATGACGACGCTTCCAGTAGAGTGACGGAACGCGGAACTGCCGAGTTACGATGGAGCGTCTGGGTGAATGGCGACGCACGGAGCTGCCGAGTGATGATTAAGCATCCAGTAGTGTGACGGCGCGTGGAGCTGCCGAGTAAAGATGGAGCGTATAGCGGAATGGCGATGCGCGGAGCTGCCGAGTGATGACGACGCGTCCAGTTGAGTGACGGCGCGTGTAGCTGCCGAGTGACGATGGACCGTCTGGGCGAATGGCGACTCGTGGAGCTGCCGAGTGATGATGACGCGTCCAGTAGAGTGACGGCGCACGGAGATGCCGAGTGACGATGGAGCGTCTGGCTGAATGGCGATGCGCGGAGCTGTCGAGTGATGACGACGCGTCCAGTAGATTGGCGGCGCGCGGAGCTGCCGAGAGATGACGGAGCGTCCAGTAGAGTGACGGCACGCGGAGCTGCCGAGCGACGATGGAGTGTGTGGCTGAATGGCGATGCACGGAGCTGTCGAGTGATGACGACGCGTCCAGTAGAGTGACAGCACGCAAAGCTGCCGAGAGGTGATGGAGCGTCTGGCTGAATGGTGATGCGCGGAGCTGCCGAGTGATGACGACGTGTGTAGTAGAGTCACGGCGCGCGGAACTGCCGAATGACGATGAAGCGTCTGGGTGAAGTGCGATGCGCGGAGCTACCGAGTGATGACGATGCGTCGAGTAGAGTGACGGCGCGGGGAGTTGCCGAGTGATGATGGAGCGTCTGGCTGAATGGCTATGCGCAGAGCTGCCGAGTGATGGCGACGCGTCCAGTAGAGTGATGGCGCGCGGAGCTGCCGAGTGATGATGGAGCGTCTGGCTGAATGGCGATGCGCGGAGCTGCTCAGTGATGATGACACGTCTAGTAGAGTGACGATGCGCGGAGCTGCCGAGTGACGATGGAGCGTCTGGATGAATGGCGATGCGTGGAGCTGCCGAGTGATGACGACGCGTCCAGTAGTGTGCGGCACGCGGAACTGCCGAGTGACGATGGAGCGTCTGGGTGAATGGCAACGCGAGGAGCTTCCGAGTGATGATGACAAGTCTAGTAGAGTGACGGCGTGCGGAGCTGCCAATTGACAATGGAGAGTCTGGATGAATGGCGATGCGCGGAGCTGTCGAGTGATGACGATGCGTCGAGAAAGGGACGGCGCGCGGAGCTGCCGAGTGATGATGGAGTGTCTGGCTGAATGGCGACGCGCGGAGCTGCCGAGTGATGACGACGCTTCCAGTAGAGTGACGGCACACGGAACTGCCGAGTGACGACGGAGCGTCTGGGTGAATGTCGATGCGCGGAGCTGCCGCGTGATGATTACGCCTCCAGTGGAGTGACGGCGCGTGGAGCTGCCGAGTGACGATGGAGCGTATGGCGGAATGGCGATGCGCGGAGCTGCCGAGTGGTGACGAGGCATCCAGTTGAGTGACTGCGCGTGTAGCTGCCGAGTAACGATGGACCGTCTGGGTGAATGGCGACACGTGGAGCTGCCGAGTGATGATGACGCGTCCAGTAGAGTGACGGCGCGCAGAGCAACCGAGTGACGATGGAGCGTCTGGCCGAATGGCGATGCACGGAGCTATCGAGTGATGAAGGCGCGTCCAGTAGAGTGGCGGCGCACGGAGCTGCCGAGTGATGATGGAGCATGCAGTAGAGTGACGGCACGCGGAGCTGCCGAGTGTAGATGGAGTGTCTGGCTGAATGGCGATGCACGGAGCTGTCGAGTGATGACGACGCGTCCAGTAGAGTGACGGCAAGCGAAGCTGCCGAGTGACGATATAGCGTTTGGCTGAATGGCGATGCGCGGAGCTGTCGAGTGATGACGACGCGTCCAGTAGAGTGGCGGTGCCCAGAACTGCCGAGTGACGATGGAGCGTCTGGGTGAATGGCGATGCGTGGAGCTGCCGAGTGATGATTACGCATCAAGGAGAGTGACGGCACGTGGAGCTGCCGAGTGACGATGGAGCGTATGGCGGAATGGCGATGCGCGGAGCTGCCGAGTGATGACGACGCGTCCAATTGAGTGACGGCGCGTCTAGCTGCCGAGTGACGATCTACCGTCTGGGTGAATGGCGACGCGTGGAGCTGCCGAGTGATGATGACGCGTCCAGTAGAGTGATGGCGCGCGGAGCTGCCGAGTGACGATGGAGCGTCTGGCTGAATGGTGATGCGCGGAGCTATCGAGTGATGACGACGCGTCCAGTAGAGTGGCGGCGCGCGGAGCTACCGAGTGATGATGGAGCATGCAGTAGAGTGACGGCACGCGAAGCTACCGAGTGACGATGCAGTGTTTGGCTGAATGGCGATGCACGGAGCTGTCGAGTGATGACGACCCGCCCAGTAGAGTGACGTCAAGCGAAGGTGCCGAGTGACGATGTGGTGTCTGGCTGAATGGCGATGCGCGGAGCTGCCGAGTGATGACGACGCGTCTAGTAGAGTGACGGCGCGCGGATTTGCCGAGTGACGATGAAGCGTTTGGGTGAAGTGCGATGCGCGGAGCTACCGAGTGATGACGACGCGTCGAGTAGAGTGACGGCGCGGGGAGTTGCCGAGTGATGATGGAGCGTCTGGCTGAATGGCTATGCGCGGAACTGCCGAGTGATGACGACGCGTCCAGTAGAGTGATGGCGCGCGGAGCTGCCGAGTGATGATGGAGCGTCTGGCTGAATGGCGATGCGCGGAGCGGCTCAGTGATGATGACACGTCTAGTAGAGTGACAACGCGCGGAGCTGCCGAGTGACGATGGAGCGTCTGGATGAATGGCGATGCGCGGAGCTGCCGAGTGATGACGATGCGTCGAGTAGAGTGACGGCGCGGGGAGTTGCCGAGTGATGATGGAGCGTCTGGCTGAATGTCTATGCGCGGAGCTGCCGAGTGATGAAGACGCGTCCAGTAGAGTGATGGCGCGCGGAGCTGCCGAGCGATGATGGAGCGTCTGGCTGAATGGCGATGCGCGGAGCTGCTCAGTGATGATGACACGTCTAGTAGAGTGACGACGCGCGGAGCTGCCGAGTGACGATGGAGCGTCTGGATGAATGGCGATGCGCGGAGCTGTCGAGTGATGTCGACGTGTCGAGTAGAGTGACGGCGCCCGGAGCTGCCGAGTGATGATAGTGTGTCTGGATGAATGGCAACGCGCGGAGCTGCCGAGTGATGACGACGCTTCCAGTAGAGTGACGGCACGCGGAACTGCCGAGTTACGATAGAGCGTTTGGGTGAATGGCGACACACGGAGCTGCCGAGTGATGATTAAGCATCCAGTAGTGTGACGGCGCGTGGAGCTGCCGAGTGAAGATGGAGCGTATATTGGAATGGCGATGCGCGGAGCTGCCGAGTGATGACGACGCGTCCAGTTGAGTGACGGCGCGTGTAGCTGCCGAGTGACGATGGACCGTCTGGGCGAATGGCGACTCATGGAGCTGCCGAGTGATGATGACGCGTCCAGTAGAGGGACGGCGCACGGAGATGCCGAGTGACGATGGAGCGTCTGGCTGAATGGCGATGCGCGGAGCTGTCGAGTGATGACGACGCGTCCAGTAGATTGGCGGCGCGCGGAGCTGCCGAGTGATGATGGAGCGTCCAGTAGAGTGACGGCACGCGGAGCTGGCTAGTGACGATGGAGTGTGTGGCTGAATGGCGATGCACGGAGCTGTCGAGTGATGACGACGCGTCCAGTAGAGTGACGGCACGCGAAGCTGCCGAGTGATGATGGAGCGTCTGGCTGAATGGTGATGCGCGGAGCTGCCGAGTGATGACGACGTGTGTAGTAGAGTCACGGCGCGCGGAACTGCCGAGTGACGATGAAGCGTCTGGGTGAAGTGCGATGCGTGGAGCTGCCGAGTGATGACGACGCGTCCAGTAGTGTGCGGCACGCGGAACTGCCGAGTGACGATGGAGCGTCTGGGTGAATGGCAACGCGAGGAGCTTCCGAGTGATGATGACAAGTCTAGTAGAGTGACGGCGTGCGGAGCTACCAATTGACAATGGAGAGTCTGGATGAATGGCGATGCGCGGAGCTGTCGAGTGATGACGATGCGTCGAGAGAGTGACGGCGCGCGGAGCTGCCGACTGATGATGGAGTGTCTGGCTGAATGGTGACGCGTAGAGCTGTCGAGTGATGACGACGCTTCCAGTAGAGTGACGGCACACGGAACTGCCGAGTGACGACGGAGCGTCTGGGTGAATGTCGATGTGCGGAGCTGCCGCGTGATGATTACGCCTCCAGTAGAGTGACGGCGCGTGGAGCTGCCGAGTGACGATGGAGCGTATGGCGGAATGGCGATGCGCGGAGCTGCCGAGTGGTGACGAGGCATCCAGTTGAGTGACGGCGCGTGTAGCTGCCGAGTAACGATGGACCGTCTGGGTGAATGGCGACACGTGGAGCTGCCGAGTGATGATGACGCGTCCAGTAGAGTGACGGCGCGCGGAGCAACCGAGTGACGATGGAGCGTCTGGCCGAATGGCGATGCACGGAGCTATCGAGTGATGACGGCGCGTCCAGTAGAGTGGCGGCGCACGGAGCTGCCGAGTGATGATGGAGCATGCAGTAGAGTGACGGCACGCGGAGCTGCCGAGTGTAGATGGAGTGTCTGGCTGAATGGCGATGCACGGAGCTGTCGAGTGATGACGACGCGTCCAGTAGAGTGACGGCAAGCGAAGCTGCCGAGTGACGATGTAGCGTCTGGCTGAATGGCGATGCGCGGAGCTGTCGAGTGATGACGACGCGTCCAGTAGAGTGGCGGTGCCCAGAACTGCCGAGTGACGATGGAGCGTCTGGGTGAATGGCGATGCGTGGAGCTGCCGAGTGATGATTACGCATCAAGGAGAGTGACGGCACGTGGAGCTGCCGAGTGACGATGGAGCGTATGGCGGAATGGCGATGCGCGGAGCTGCCGAGTGATGACGACGCGTCCAATTGAGTGACGGCGCGTGTAGCTGCCGAGTGACAATCTACCGTCTGGGTGAATGGCGACGCGTGGAGCTGCCGAGTGATGATGACGCGTCCAGTAGAGTGACGGCGCGCGGAGCTGCCGAGTGACGATGGAGCGTCTGGCTGAATGGTGATGCGCGGAGCTATCGAGTGATGACGACGCGTCCAGTAGAGTGGCGGCGCGCGGAGCTACGGAGTGATGATGGAGCGTGCAGTAGAGTGACGGCACGCGAAGCTACCGAGTGACGATGCAGTGTTTGGCTGAATGGCGATGCACGGAGCTGTCGAGTGATGACGACCCGCCCAGTAGAGTGACGTCAAGCGAAGGTGCCGAGTGACGATGTGGTGTCTGGCTGAATGGCGATGCGCGGAGCTGCCGAGTGATGACGACGCGTCTAGTAGAGTGACGGCGCGCGGATTTGCCGAGTGACGATGAAGCGTTTGGGTGACGTGCGATGCGCGGAGCTACCGAGTGATGACGACGCGTCGAGTAGAGTGACGGCGCGGGGAGTTGCCGAGTGATGATGGAGCGTCTGGCTGAATGGCTATGCGCGGAACTGCCTAGTGATGACGACGCGTCCAGTAGAGTGATGGCGCGCGGAGCTGCCGAGTGATGATCGAGCGACTGGCTGAATGGCGATGCGCGGAGCTGCTCAGTAATGATGACACGTCTAGTAGAGTGACAACGCGCGGAGCTGCCGAGTGACGATGGAGCGTCTGAATGAATGGCGATGCGCGGAGCTGCCGAGTGATGACGATGCGTCGAGTAGAGTGACGGCGCGGGGAGTTGCCAAGTGATGATGGAGCGTCTGGCTGAATGGCTATGCGCGGAGCTGCCGAGTGATGAAGACGCGTCCAGTAGAGTGATGGCGCGCGGAGCTGCCGAGCGATGATGGAGCGTCTGGCTGAATGGCGATGCGCGGAGCTGCTCAGTGATTATGACACGTCTAGTAGAGTGACGACGCTCGGAGCTGCCGAGTGACGATGGAGCGTCTGGATGAATGGCGATGCGCGGAGCTGTCGAGTGATGACGAAATGTCGAGTAGAGTGACGGCGCCCGGAGCTGCCGAGTGATGATAGCGTGTCTGGATGAATGGCAACGCGCGGAGATGCCGAGTGATGACGACGCTTCCAGTAGAGTGACGGCACGCGGAACTGCCGAGTTACGATAGAGCGTCTGGGTGAATGGCGACGCACGGAGCTGCCGAGTGATGATTAAGCATCCACTAGTGTGACGGCGCGTGGAGCTGCCGAGTGAAGATGGAGCGTATAGCGGAATGGCGATGCGCGAAGCTGCCGAGTGATGACGACGCGTCCAGTTGAGTGACGGCGCGTGTAGCTGCCGAGTGACGATGGACCGTCTGGGCGAATGGCGACTCGTGGAGCTGCCGAGTGATGATGACGCGTCCAGTAGAGTGACGGCGCACGGAGATGCCGAGTGACGATGGAGCGTCTGGCTGAATGGCGATGCGCGGAGCTGTCGAGTGATGACGACGCGTCCAGTAGATTGGCGGCGCGCGGAGCTGCCGAGTGATGATGGAGCGTCCAGTAGAGTGACGGCACGCGTAGCTGGCTAGTGACGATGGAGTGTGTGGCTGAATGGTGATGCACGGAGCTGTCGAGTGATGACGACGCGTCCAGTAGAGTGACGGCACGCGAAGCTGCCGAGTGATGATGGAGCGTCTGGCTGAATGGTGATGCGCGGAGCTGCCGAGTGATGACGACGTGTGTAGTAGAGTCACGGCGCGCGGAACTGCCGAGTGACGATGAAGCGTCTGGGTGAAGTGCGATGCGCGGAGCTACCGAGTGATGACGATGCGTCGAGTAGAGTGACGGCGCGGAGAGTTGCCGAGTGATGATGGAGCGTCTGGCTGAATGGCTATGCGCAGAGCTGCCGAGTGATGACGACGCGTCCAGTAGAGTGATGGCGCGCGGAGCTGCCGAGTGATGATGGAGCGTCTGGCTGAATGGCGATGCGCGGAGCTGCTTAGTGATGATGACACGTCTAGTAGAGTGACGACGCGCGGAGCTGCCGAGTGACGATGGAGCGTCTGGATGAATGGCGATGCGCGGAGCTGCCGAGTGATGACGACGCGTCCAGTAGTGTGCGGCACGCGGAACTGCCGAGTGAGGATGGAACGTCTGGGTGAATGGCAACGCGAGGAGCTTCTGAGTGATGATGACGCGTCTAGTAGAGTGACGGCGTGCGGAGCTGCCAATTGACAATGGAACGTCTTGATGAATGGCGATGCGCGCAGCTGTCGAGTGATGACGATGCGTCGAGAGAGTGACGGCGCGCGGAGCTGCCGAGTGATGATGGAGTGTCTGGCTGAATGGCGACGCGCGGAGCTGCCGAGTGATGACGACGCTTCCAGTAGAGTGACGGCACACAGAACTGCTGAGTGAGGACGGAGCGTCTGGGTGAATGTCGATGCGCGGAGCTGCCGCGTGATGATTACGCCTCCAGTAGAGTGACGGCGCGTGGAGCTGCCGAGTGACGATGGAGCGTATGGCGGAATGGTGATGCGCGGAGCTGCCGAGTGATGATGACGCGTCCAGTAGAGTGACGGCGCGCGGAGCTACCGAGTGACGATGGAGCGTCTGGCCGAATGGCGATGCGCGGAGCTATCGAGTGATGACGGCGCGTCCAGTAGAGTGGCGGCGCACGGAGCTGCCGAGTGATGATGGAGCGTGCAGTAGAGTGACGGCACGCGGAGCTGCCGAGTGTAGATGGAGTGTCTGGCTGAATGGCGATGCACGGAGCTGTCGAGTGATGACGACGCGTCCAGTAGTGTGACGGCAAGCGAAGCTGCCGAGTGATGACGATGCGTCGAGTAGAGTGACGGCGCGGGGAGTTGCCGAGTGATGATGGAGCGTCTGGCTGAATGGCGATGCGCGGAGCTGTTGAGTGATGACGACGCGTCCAGTAGAGTGGCGGTGCCCAGAACTGCCGAGTGACGATGGAGCGTCTGGGTGAATGGCGATGCGTGGAGCTGCCGAGTGATGATTACGCGTCAAGCAGAGTGACGGCACGTGGAGCTGCCGAGTGACGATGGAGCGTATGGCGGAATGGCGATGCGCGGAGCTGCCGAGTGATGACGACGCGTCCAGTTGAGTGACGGCGCATGTAGCTGCCGAGTGACGATCTACCATCTGGCTGAATGGCGATGCGCGGAGCTATCGAGTGATGACGATGCGTCCAGTAGAGTGGCGGCGCGCGGAGCTGCCGAGTGATGATGGAGCGTGCAGTAGAGTGACGGCACGCGAAGCTAACGAGTGACGATGCAGTGTTTGGCTGAATGGCGATGCACGGAGCTGTCGAGTGATGACGAGCCGTCCAGTAGAGTGACGTCAAGCGAAGGTGCCGAGTGACGATGTGGTGTCTGGCTGAATGGCGATGCGTGGAGCTGCCGAGTGATGACGACGCGTCTAGTAGAGTGACGGCGCGCGGATTTGCCGAGTGACGATGAAGCGTTTGGGTGACGTGCGATGCGCGGAGCTACCGAGTGATGACGACGCGTCGAGTAGAGTGACGGCGCGGGGAGTTGCCGAGTGATGATGGAGCGTCTGGCTGAATGGCTATGCGCGGAACTGCCTAGTGATGACGACGCGTCCAGTAGAGTGATGGCGCGCGGAGCTGCCGAGTGATGATCGAGCGACTGGCTGAATGGCGATGCGCGGAGCTGCTCAGTAATGATGACACGTCTAGTAGAGTGACAACGCGCGGAGCTGCCGAGTGACGATGGAGCGTCTGAATGAATGGCGATGCGCGGAGCTGCCGAGTGATGACGATGCGTCGAGTAGAGTGACGGCGCGGGGAGTTGCCAAGTGATGATGGAGCGTCTGGCTGAATGGCTATGCGCGGAGCTGCCGAGTGATGAAGACGCGTCCAGTAGAGTGATGGCGCGCGGAGCTGCCGAGCGATGATGGAGCGTCTGGCTGAATGGCGATGCGCGGAGCTGCTCAGTGATTATGACACGTCTAGTAGAGTGACGACGCTCGGAGCTGCCGAGTGACGATGGAGCGTCTGGATGAATGGCGATGCGCGGAGCTGTCGAGTGATGACGAAATGTCGAGTAGAGTGACGGCGCCCGGAGCTGCCGAGTGATGATAGCGTGTCTGGATGAATGGCAACGCGCGGAGATGCCGAGTGATGACGACGCTTCCAGTAGAGTGACGGCACGCGGAACTGCCGAGTTACGATAGAGCGTCTGGGTGAATGGCGACGCACGGAGCTGCCGAGTGATGATTAAGCATCCACTAGTGTGACGGCGCGTGGAGCTGCCGAGTGAAGATGGAGCGTATAGCGGAATGGCGATGCGCGAAGCTGCCGAGTGATGACGACGCGTCCAGTTGAGTGACGGCGCGTGTAGCTGCCGAGTGACGATGGACCGTCTGGGCGAATGGCGACTCGTGGAGCTGCCGAGTGATGATGACGCGTCCAGTAGAGTGACGGCGCACGGAGATGCCGAGTGACGATGGAGCGTCTGGCTGAATGGCGATGCGCGGAGCTGTCGAGTGATGACGACGCGTCCAGTAGATTGGCGGCGCGCGGAGCTGCCGAGTGATGATGGAGCGTCCAGTAGAGTGACGGCACGCGTAGCTGGCTAGTGACGATGGAGTGTGTGGCTGAATGGTGATGCACGGAGCTGTCGAGTGATGACGACGCGTCCAGTAGAGTGACGGCACGCGAAGCTGCCGAGTGATGATGGAGCGTCTGGCTGAATGGTGATGCGCGGAGCTGCCGAGTGATGACGACGTGTGTAGTAGAGTCACGGCGCGCGGAACTGCCGAGTGACGATGAAGCGTCTGGGTGAAGTGCGATGCGCGGAGCTACCGAGTGATGACGATGCGTCGAGTAGAGTGACGGCGCGGAGAGTTGCCGAGTGATGATGGAGCGTCTGGCTGAATGGCTATGCGCAGAGCTGCCGAGTGATGACGACGCGTCCAGTAGAGTGATGGCGCGCGGAGCTGCCGAGTGATGATGGAGCGTCTGGCTGAATGGCGATGCGCGGAGCTGCTTAGTGATGATGACACGTCTAGTAGAGTGACGACGCGCGGAGCTGCCGAGTGACGATGGAGCGTCTGGATGAATGGCGATGCGCGGAGCTGCCGAGTGATGACGACGCGTCCAGTAGTGTGCGGCACGCGGAACTGCCGAGTGAGGATGGAACGTCTGGGTGAATGGCAACGCGAGGAGCTTCTGAGTGATGATGACGCGTCTAGTAGAGTGACGGCGTGCGGAGCTGCCAATTGACAATGGAACGTCTTGATGAATGGCGATGCGCGCAGCTGTCGAGTGATGACGATGCGTCGAGAGAGTGACGGCGCGCGGAGCTGCCGAGTGATGATGGAGTGTCTGGCTGAATGGCGACGCGCGGAGCTGCCGAGTGATGACGACGCTTCCAGTAGAGTGACGGCACACAGAACTGCTGAGTGAGGACGGAGCGTCTGGGTGAATGTCGATGCGCGGAGCTGCCGCGTGATGATTACGCCTCCAGTAGAGTGACGGCGCGTGGAGCTGCCGAGTGACGATGGAGCGTATGGCGGAATGGTGATGCGCGGAGCTGCCGAGTGATGATGACGCGTCCAGTAGAGTGACGGCGCGCGGAGCTACCGAGTGACGATGGAGCGTCTGGCCGAATGGCGATGCGCGGAGCTATCGAGTGATGACGGCGCGTCCAGTAGAGTGGCGGCGCACGGAGCTGCCGAGTGATGATGGAGCGTGCAGTAGAGTGACGGCACGCGGAGCTGCCGAGTGTAGATGGAGTGTCTGGCTGAATGGCGATGCACGGAGCTGTCGAGTGATGACGACGCGTCCAGTAGTGTGACGGCAAGCGAAGCTGCCGAGTGATGACGATGCGTCGAGTAGAGTGACGGCGCGGGGAGTTGCCGAGTGATGATGGAGCGTCTGGCTGAATGGCGATGCGCGGAGCTGTTGAGTGATGACGACGCGTCCAGTAGAGTGGCGGTGCCCAGAACTGCCGAGTGACGATGGAGCGTCTGGGTGAATGGCGATGCGTGGAGCTGCCGAGTGATGATTACGCGTCAAGCAGAGTGACGGCACGTGGAGCTGCCGAGTGACGATGGAGCGTATGGCGGAATGGCGATGCGCGGAGCTGCCGAGTGATGACGACGCGTCCAGTTGAGTGACGGCGCATGTAGCTGCCGAGTGACGATCTACCGTCTGGCTGAATGGCGATGCGCGGAGCTATCGAGTGATGACGATGCGTCCAGTAGAGTGGCGGCGCGCGGAGCTGCCGAGTGATGATGGAGCGTGCAGTAGAGTGACGGCACGCGAAGCTAACGAGTGACGATGCAGTGTTTGGCTGAATGGCGATGCACGGAGCTGTCGAGTGATGACGAGCCGTCCAGTAGAGTGACGTCAAGCGAAGGTGCCGAGTGACGATGTGGTGTCTGGCTGAATGGCGATGCGTGGAGCTGCCGAGTGATGACGACGCGTCTAGTAGAGTGACGGCGCGCGGATTTGCCGAGTGACGATGAAGCGTTTGGGTGAAGTGCGATGCGCGGAGCTACCGAGTGATGACGACGCGTTGAGTAGAGTGACGGCGCGTGGAGCTGCCGAGTGACGATGGAGCATCTGGCTGAATGGCAATGCACGAAGCTGCCGAGTGATGACGACGCGTACTATAGAGTGACGGTGCGTGGAGCTGCCGAGTGACAATGCAGCGTCTGGCTCAATGGCGATGCGCGGAGCTACCGAGTCAAGACGACGCGTCCAGTAGAGTGACGACGCGCGGAGCTGCCGAGTGACGATGGAGCGTCTGCCTGAATGGCGATGCGCGGAGCTGTTGAGTGATGACGACGCGTCCAGTAGAGTGACGACACGCGGAGGTGCCGAGTGATGACGACGCGTCCAGTAGAGTGACGGCACGCGGAGGTGTCGAGTGATGATGACACGTCTAGTAGAGTGACGACGCGCGGAGCTGCCGAGTGACGATGGAGCGTCTGGGTGAATGGCGATGCGCGGAGCTGCCGAGTGATGACGACGCGTCCAGTAGAGTGACGGCAAGGGGAACTGCCAAGTGACGATGGAGCGTCTGGGTGAATGGTGACTCGTGGACTTGCCGAGTGATGATGACGCGTCTAGTAGAGTGACGGCGTGCGGAGCTGCCGAGTGACGATGGAGCGTTTGGATGAATGGCGATGCTTGGAGCTGTCGAGTGATGACGACGTGTCGAGTAGAGTGACGGCGCCCGGAGCTGCCGAGTGATGATGGAGTGTCTGGCTGAATGGCAACGTGCGGAGCTGCCGAGTGATGACGACGCTTCCAGTAGAGTGACGGCACGCGGAACTGCCGAGTTACGATGGAGCGTCTGGGTGAATGGCGACGCGTGGAGCTGCCGAGTGATGATTAAGCATCCAGTAGAGTGACGGCGCGTGGAGCTGCCGAGTGACGATGGAGCGTATAGCGGAATGGCGATGCGCGGAGCTGCCGAGTGATGACGATGCGGCCAGTTGAGTGACGGCGCGTGTAGCTGCCGAGTGACAATGGACCGTCTGGGAGAATGGCGACTCGTGGAGCTGCCGAGTGATGATGACGGGTCGAGTAGAGTGACGGCGCACGGAGATGCCGAGTGACGATGGAGCGTCTGGCTGAATGGCGATGCGCGGAGCTGTCGAGTGATCACGACGTGTCCAGTAGAGTGGCGGCACGCGGAGCTGCCGAGTGATGATGGAGCATCCAATAGAGTGACAGCACGCGGAGCTGCCGAGTGACGATGGAGTGTGTGGCTGAATGTCGATGCACGGAGCTGTCGAGTGATGACGACGCGTCCACTAGAGTGACGGCACGAGAAGCTGCCGAGTGATGATGGAGCGTCTGGCTGAATGGTGATGCACGGAGCTGCCGAGTGATGACGACGAGTCTAGTAGAGTGACGGCACGCGGAACTGCCGAGTGACGATGAACCGTCTGGGTGAAGTGCGATGCGCGGAGATACCGAGTGATGACGATGCGTCGAGTAGAGTGACGGCGCTTGGAGTTGCCGAGTGACGATGGAGCGTCTGGCTGAATGGCAATGCGCGGAGTTGCCGAGTGATGACGACGCGTCTAGTAGAGTGACGGCGCGTGGATCTGCCGAGTGACGATGGAGCGTCTGGCTTAATGGCAATGTGCGGAGCTGCCGAGTGATGACGACGCGTCTAGTAGAGTGACGGCGCGCGGAACTGCCGAGTGACGATGAAGCGTCTGGGTGAAGTGCGATGCGCGGAGCTGCCGAGTGATGACGACGCGTCGAATATTGTGACGGCGCGCGGAACTACCGAGTGACGATGGAGCGTCTGTCTGAATGGCGATGCACGGAGCTGTTGAGTGATGACGACGCGCCCAGTAGAGTGACGGCGCGTAGAGCTTTCGAGTGACTATGGAGCGTCCGGCTGAATGGCGATGCGCGGAGCTGCCCGGTGATGACGACGCGTCCAGTAGAGTGACGACTGCCGGAGCTGCCGAGTGACGATGGAGCGTCTGGGTGAATGGCGATGCGCGGAGTAGAGTGACGGCGCGTGGAGCTGCCGAGTGACGATGGAGCGTCTGGCAGAATGGCTATGCGCGGAGCTGTCGAGTGATGACGACGCGTCCAGTAGACTGACGGCGCGTGGAGCTGCCGACTGATGATGGAGCGTCTGGCTGAATGGCGATGCGCGGAGCTGCTCAGTGATGATGACACGTCTAGTAGAGTGACGATACGCGGAGCTGCCGAGTGACGATGGAGCGTCTGGATGAATGGCGATGCGCGGAGCTGCCGAGTGATGACGACGCGTCCAGTAGAGTGACGGCACGCGGAACTGCCGAGTGACGATGGAGCGTCTGGGTGAAAGGCAACCCATGGAGCTGCCGAGTGATGATGATGCGTCCAGTAGAGTGACGGCGTGCGGAGCTGCCGAGTGACAATGGAGCTTCTGGATGAATGGCGATGCGCGGAGCTGTCGAGTGATGACGACGCATCGAGAGAGTGACGGAACGCAGAGCTGCCGAGTGATGATGGAGTGTCAGTGTGAATGGCGATGCACGGAGCTGCCGAGTGATGATTACGCGTCTAGTAGAGTGATGGCGAGTGGAGCTGCCGAGTGATAATGGAGCGTATGGCGGAATGGCGATGCGCGGAGCTGCCGAGTGATGATGACGCGTCAAGTAGAGTGACGGCGCGCGGAGCTGCCGAGTGACGATGGAGCGTTTGGCTGAATGGCGATGCGCGGAGCTGTCAAGTGATGACGACGTGTCCAGTAGAGTGGCGGCGCGCAGAGCTGCCGAGTGATGATGGAGCGTCCAGTAGAGTGACGGCACGCGGAGCTGTCGAGTGACGATGGAGTGTCTGGGTGAATGGCGATGCACGGAGCTGTCGAGTGATGATGACGCATCTAGTAGAGTGACGGCGCGCGGAACTGCCGAGTGACGATGTAGCGTCTGGCTGAATGGCGATGCGCGGAGCTGCCAAGTGATGACGACGCGTCTAGTAGAGTGACGGCGCGCGGAACTGCCGAGTGACGATGAAGAGTCTGGGTGAAGTGCGGTGCGCGGAGCTACCGAGTGATGATGACGCGTTGAGTAGAGTAACGGCGGGTGGAGCTACCGAGTGACGATTGAGCGTCTGGCTGAATGGCAATGCGCGGAGCTGCCGAGTGATGACGACGCGTCCAGTAGAGTGACGGCACGAGGAACTGCCGAGTGACGATGGAGCGTCTGGGTGAATGGCGATGCGTGGAGCTGTCGAGTGATGATGACGCGTCTAGTAGAGTGGCGGCGCTCGGAGGTGCCGAGTGATGATGGAGCGTCCAGTAGAGTGATGGCACGCGGAGCTGCCAAGTGATGATGGAGTGTCTGGCTGAATGGCGATGCACGAAGCTGTCGAGTGATGACGACGCGTCCTGTAGAGTGACGGCAAACGAAGCTGCCGTGTGATGATGGAGTGTCTGGCTGAATGGTGATGCGCGGAGCTGCCGAGCGATGACGACGAGTCTAGTAGAGTGACGGCACGAGGAACTGCCGAGTGACGATGAAGCGTCTGGGTGAAGTGCGATGCGCGGAGCGACCGAGTCATGACGAAGCGTCGAGTAGAATGACGGCGCTTCGAGCTGCCGAGTGGCGATGGAGCGTCTGGCTGAATGGCAATGCCCTTAGCTGCCGAGTGATGACGACGCGTCCAGTAGAGTGACGATGCATGGATCTGCCATTGACGATGGAGCATCTGGCTCAATGGCGATGCGCGGAGCTGGCGGGTGATGACGGCGCGTCTAGTAGAGTGACGGCGCGCAGAGCTGCCGAGTGACGATGGAGCGTCTGGGTGAATGGCGATGCGCGGAGTAGAGTGACGGCGCGTGGAGTTGACGAGAGACGATGGAGCGTCTGGCTGAATGGCTATGCGCGGAGCTGCCGATTGATGACGACGCGTCCAGTAGAGTGACGGTGCGCGGAGCTACCGAGTGACGATGGAGTGTCTGTCTGAATGGCGATGCACAGAGATGTTGAGTGATGACGACGCACCAGTAGAGTGACGGCGCGTGTAGCTGCCGAGTGACGATGGACCGTCTGGCTGAATGGCGATGCGCGGAGCTGCCGGGTGATGACGACGCGTCCAGTAGAATGACAGCGCGCGGAGCTGCCGAGTGACGATGGAGCGTCTGGGTGAATGGCGATGCGCGAAGTAGAGTGACGGCGCGCGGAACTGCCGAGTGACGATGAAGCGTCTGGCTGAAGTGCGATGCGTGGAGCTACCGAGTGATGACGACGCGTCGAGTAGGGTGACGGCGCGTGGAGCTAACGAGTGATGAGGGAGTGTCAGTCTGAATGGCGATGCACGGAGCTGTTGAGTGATGACGACGCGGCCCGTAGAGTGACGGCACACGGAGCTGCCGAGTGACGATGGAGCGTCTGGCTGAATGGCGATGCGCGGAGTTGCCGAGTGATGACGACGCTTCTAGTAGAGTGACAGCGTGCGGAGCTGCCTAGTGACGATGGAGCGTTTGGGTGAATGGCGATGCGCGGAGCTGCCGAGTGATGACGACGCGTCGAGTAGATTGACGGCGCGCGGAGCTGCCGAGTGACGATGGAGCATCTCGCTGAATGGCGATGCACGGAGCTGCCGAGTGATGACGACGCGTCCAGTAGAGTGACGGCACGCGGAGCTGCCGAGTGACGATGGAGCGTCTGGGTGAATGGCCATGCGTGGAGTAGAGTGACGGCGCATGGAGTTGCCGAGTGACGATGGAGCGTCTAGCTGAATGGCTATGCGCGAAGCTGCCGATTGATGACGACGCGTCCAGTAGAGTGACGGCGCGCGGAGCTACCGAGTGACGATGGAGCGTCTGTCTGAATGGCGATGCACGGAGCTGTTGAGTGATGACGACGCGCCCAGTAGAGTGACGGCGCACGGAGCTGCCGAGTGACGATGGAGCGTCCGGCTGAATGGAGATGCGCGGAGCTGCCGGGTGATGACGACGCGTCCAATAGAATGACGGCGCGCGGAGCTGCCGAGTGACGATGGAGCGTCTGGGTGAATGCCGATGCGCGAAGTAGAGTGACGGCGCGTGGAGCTGCCGAGTGACGATGGAGCGTCTGGTTGAATGGCTATGTACGGAGCTGCCGAGTGATGACGACGCGTCCAGTAGAGTGACGGCGCGCGGAGCTGCCGAGTGATGATGGAGCGTCTGGCTCAATGGCGATGCGCGGAGCTGCCCAGTGATGATGACACGTCTTGTAGAGTGACGACGCACGGAGCTGCCGAGTGACGATGGAGCGTCTGGATGAATGGCGATGCTCGGTGCTGCCGAGTGATGACGACGCGTCCAGTAGAGTGACGGCATGCGGAACTCCCGAGTGACGATAGAGCGTGTGGGTGAATGGCGACGCGTGCAGCTGCCGAGTGATGATGAGGCATCCAGTAGAGTGACGGCGCGCGGAGCTGCCGAGTGACGATGGAGCGTCTAGATGAATGGCGATGCGCGGAGCTGTTGAGTGATGACGACGCGTCGAGTAGAGTGACGGCACGCGGAGCTGCCGAGTGATGATGGAGTGTCTGGCTGAATGGCGACGCGCGGAGCTGCCGAGTGATGACGACGCTTCCAGTAGAGTGACGGCACGCGGAACTGCCGAGTGGTGATGGAGCGTCTGGGTGAATGGCAATGCGCGGAGCTGCCGAGTGATGATTACGCGTCCAGTAGAGTGATGGCGCGTGGAGCTGCCGAGTGACGATGGAGCGTATGGAGGAATGGCGATGCGCGGAGCTGCCGAGTGATGACGACGCGTCCAGTTGAGTGATGGCGCGTGTAGCTGCCGAGTAACGATGGACCGTTTGGGTGAATGGCGACGCGTGGAGCTGCCGTGTGATGATGACGCGTCCAGTGAGTGACGGCGCACGGAGCTGCCGAGTGACGATGGAGCGTCTGGCCGAATGGCGATGCGCGGAGCTGTTGAGTGATGACGACGCGTCCAATAGAGTGGCGTTGCGCGGAAATGCCGAGTGATGATGGAGCGTCCCGTAGAGTGACGGCACACGGAGCTGCCGAGTGATGACGATGCGTCCAGTAGAGTGACGGCACGCGGACCTGCCGAGTGACGATGGAGCGTCTGGCTGAATGGCGATGCGCGGAGCTGCCGAGTGACAACGACACGTCCAGTAGAGTGACGGCGTGTGGAGCTTCCGAGTGACGATGGAGCGTCTGGCTGAATGGCGATGCGCGGAGCTGTCGAGTGATGATGACGCGTCTAGTAGAGTGGCGGTGCGTGGAGGTGCCGAGTGATGATGGAGCGTCCAGTAGAGTGACGGCACGCGGAGGTGCCGAGTGACGATGGAGTGTCTGGCTGAATGGCGATGCACGGAGCTGTCGAGTGACAACGACGCGTCGAGTAGAGTGACGGCGTGCGAAGCTGTCGAGTGATGATCGAGCGTCCGACTAAATGGCGATGCGCGGTGCTGCCGGGTATGACGACGCGTTGAGTAGAGTGACGGCGCGCGGAGCTGCCGAGTGACGATGGAGCGTCTAGGTGAATGGTGATGCGCGGAGTAGAGTGACGACGCGTGGAGCTGCCGAGTGCTGATGGAGCATCTGGCTGAATGGCTATGCGCGGAGCTGCCGAGTGATGACGACGCGTCCAGTAGAGTGACGACGCGCGGAGCTGCCGAGTGATGATGGAGCGTCTGGGTGAATGGCGATGCACGGAGCTGCCGAGTGATGACGACACGTCTAGTAGAGTGACGACGCGCGGAGCTGCCGAGTGACGATGGAGCGTTTGGGTGAATGGCGATGCGCGGAGCTGCTGAGTGATGACGACGCGTCCAGTAGAGTGACGGCGTGCGGAGCAACCGAGTGACGATGGAGCGTCAGTCTGAATGGCGATGCACGGAGCTGTTGAGTGATGACGACGCGCCCAGTAGAGTGACGGCGCACGGAGCTGCCGAGTGACGATGGAGCATCCGGCTGAATGGCGATGCGCAGAGCTGCCGGGTGATGACGACGCGTCTAGTAGAGTGACGGCGCGCGGAGCTGCCGAGTGACGATGGAGTGTCTGGGTGAATGGCGATGCACGGAGTAGAGTGACGGCGCGTGGAGTTGCCGAGTGACGATGGAGCGTCTGGCTGAATGGCTATGTGCGGAGCTGCCGAGTTATGACGACGCGTCTAGTAGAGTGACGACGCGCGGAGCTACCGAGTGACGATGGAGCGTCTGTCTGAATGGCGATGCACGGAGCTGTTGAGTGATGACGACGCGCCCAGTAGAGTGACGGCGCGCGAGCTGCCGAGTGACGATGGAGCGTCCGGCTGAATGGCGATGCGCGGAGCTGCCGGGTGATGACGACGCGTCCAGTAGAATGACGGCGCGCGGAGCTGCCGAGTGACGATGGAGCATCTGGGTGAATGGCGATGCACGAAGTAGAGTGACGGCGCGTGGAGCTGCCGAGTGATGATGGAGCGTCTGGTTGAATGGCTATGTACGGAGCTGCCGAGTGATGACGACGTGTCCAGTTGAGTGACGGCGCGCGGAGCTGCCGAGTGATGATGGAGCGTCTGGCTGAATGGCGATGCGCGGAGCTGCCCAGTGATGATGACACGTCTAGTAGAGTGACAACGCGAGGAGCTGCCGAGTGACGATGGAGCGTCTGGATGAATGGCGATGCGCGGTGCTGCCGAGTGATGACGACGCGTCCAGTAGAGTGACGGCACGCGGAACTCCCGAGTGACGATAGAGCGTCTGGTCGATTGGCGACGCGTGGAGCTGCCGAGTGATGATGACGCATCCAGTAGAGTGACGGCGCGCGGAGCTGCCGAGTGACGATGGAGCGTCTGGATGAATGGCGCTGCGCGGAGCTGTCGAGTGATGACGACGCGTCGAGTAGAGTGACGGCGCGCGGAGCTGCCGAGTGATGATTGAGTGTCTGGCTGAATGGCGACTCGCGGAGCTGCCGAGTGATGACGACGCTTCTAGTAGAGTGACGGCACGCGGAACTGCCGAGTGACGATGGAGCGTCTGGGTGAATGGCGATGCACGGAGCTGCCAAGTGATGATTACGCGTCCAGTAGAGTGACTGCGCGTGGAGCTGCCAAGTGACGATGGAGCGTATGGAGGAATGGCGATGCGTGGAGCTGCCCAGTGATGACGACGCGTTCAGTTGAGTGATGGCGCGTGTAGCTGCCGAGTAACGATGAACCGTCTGGGAGAATGGCGACGCGTGGTGCTGCCGTGTGATGATGACGCGTCAAGTAGAGTGACGGCACACGGAGCTACCGAGTGACGATGGAGCGTCTGGCCGAATGGCGATGCGCATAGCTGTTGAGTGATGATGACGCGTCCAGTAGAGTGGCGTCGCGCGGAGATGCCGAGTGATGATGGAGCGTCCCGTAGAGTGACGGCACACGGAGCTGCCGAGTTTACGATGGAGTGTCTGGCTGAATGGTGATGCACGGAGCTGTCGAGTGATGACGACGTGTCTAGTAGAGTGACGGCAAGCGAAGCTCCCGAGTGAGGATGGAGTGTCTGGCTGAATGGCGATGCGCGGAGCTGCCTAGTGATGACGACGCGTCTAGTAGAGTGACGGCGCGCGGAACTGCCGAGTGATGATGAAGCGTCTCGGTGAAGTGCGATGCGCGGAGCTATCGAGTGATGACGACGCGTTGAGTAGAGTGACGGCGCGTGGAGCTGCCGAGTGACGATGGAGCGTCTGGCTGAATGGCAATGCGCGGAGCTGTCGAGTGATGACGACGCGTCCAGTAGAGTGACGGCGTGTGGAGCTGCCGAGTGACGATGGAGCGTCCGGCTCAATGGCGATGCGTGGAACTGCCGAGTGATGACGACGTGTCCAGTAGAGTGACGGCACGCGGAGCTACCGAGTGCGATGGAGCGTCTATCTGAATGGCGATGCGCGAAGCTGTTGAGTGATGACGACGCGCCCAGTAGAGTGACGGCATGCGTAGCTGCCGAGTGACGATGGAGCGTCCGGCTGAATGGCCATGCACGGAGCTGTCGGGTGATGACGACGCGTCCAGTAGAGTGACGGCGCGCGGAGCTGCCGAGTGACGATGGAGCGTCTGGGTGAATGACGATGCGCAGAGTAGAGTGATGGCGCGTGGAGCTGCCGAGTGATGATGGAGCGTCTGGCTGAATGGCTATGCGCGCAGCTGCCGAGTTATGACGACGCGTCAAGTAGAGTGACGGCGCGCGGAGCTGCCGAGTGATGATGGAGCGTTTGGGTGAATGGCGATGCATGGAGCTGCCGAGTGATGATGACATGTCTAGTAGAGTGATGACGCGTGGAGCTGCCGAGTGACGATAGAACGTCTGGGTGAATGGCGATGCGCGTAGCGGCCGAGTGATGACGATGCGTCCAGTAGAGTGACGGCACGCGGACCTGCCGAGTGACGATGGAGCGTCTGGCTGAATGGCGATGCGCGGAGCTGTCGAGTGATGAAGACGCGTCTAGTAGAGTGGCGGTGCGTGGAGCTACCGAGTGATGATGGAGCGTCCAGTAGAGTGACGGCACGCGGAGCTGCCGAGTGACGATGGAGTGTTTGGCTGAATGGCGATGCACAGAGCTGTCGAGTGACGACGACGCGTCGAGTAGAGTGACGGCGCGCGAAGCTGCCGAGTGATGATGGAGTGTCCGGCTAAATGGCGATGCGCGGTGCTGCCGGGTGATGACGACGCGTCGAGTAGAGTGACGGCGCGCGGAGCTGCCGAGTGATGATGGAGCGTCTAGGTGAATGGCGATGCGCGGAGTAGAGTGACGGCGCGTGGAGTTGTCGAGTGCTGATGGAGCGTCTGGCTGAATGGCTATGCGCGGAGCTGCCGAGTGATGACGACGCGTCCAGTAGAGTGACGACACGAGGAGCTGCCGAGTGATGATGGAGCGTCTGGGTGAATGGCGATGCGCGGAGCTGCCGAGTGATGACGACACGTCTAGTAGAGTGACGACGCGCGGAGCTGCCGAGTGACGATGGAGCGTTTGGGTGAATGGTGACGCGTGGAGGTGCCGAGTGATGATGACGCGTCTAGTAGAGTGACGGCGCGCGGAGATTCAGAGTGACGATGGAGCGTCTGGATGAATGGCGATCCGCGGAGCTGTCGAGTGATGACGACGCGTCGAGTAGAGTGACGGCGGGCGGAGCTGCCGAGTGATGATGGAGTGTCTGGCTGAATGGCACCGCGCGGAGCTGCTAAGTGATGATGACGCTTCCAGTAGAGTGACGGCACGCGGAACTGCCGAGTGACGATGGAGCGTCTGGGTGAATGGCGATACGCGGAGCTGCCGAGTGATGATTACGCGTCTAGTAGAGTGACGGCGCGTGGAGCTGCCGAGTGACGATGGAGCGTCTGGGTGAATGGCGATGCGCGAAGCTGCCGAGTGATGACGACGCGTCCAGTTGAGTGACGGTGCGTGGAGCTGCCGAGTGACGATGCACCGTCTGGGTGAATGGCGACGCGTGGAGCTGCTGAGTGATGATGACGCGTCCAGTAGAGTGACGGCGCGCGGAGCTGCCGAGTGACGATGGAGCGTCTAGCTGAATGGCGATGCGCGGAGCTGTCGAGTGATGACGACGCGTCCAGTAGAGTGGCGGCGTGCGGAGCTGCCGAGTCATGATGGAGCGTCCAGTAGAATGACGGCGCGCGGAGCTGCCGAGTGACGATGGAGCGTCTGGCTGAATGGCTATGCATGGAGCTGCCGAGTGACGATGGAGCGTCTGGCTGAATGGCTATGCGCGGAGCTACCGAGTGATGACGACGCGTCCAGTAGAGTGACGGCGCGCAGAGCTGCCTAGTGATGATGGAGCGTCTGGGTGAATGGCGATGCGCGGAGCTGCCGAGTGATGATGACACGTCTAGTAGAGTGATGACGCGCGGAGCTGCCGAGTAACGATAGAGCGTCTGGGTGAATGGCGATGCGCGGAGCTGCCGAGTGATGACGATGCGTCCAATACAGTGACGGCACGCGGACCTGCCGAGTGACGATCGAGCGTCTGACTGAATGGCGATGCACGGAGCAACCAAGTGACAACGACACGTCCAGTAGAGTGACGGCGCGCGGAGCTTCCGAGTGACAATGGAGCATCTGGCTGAATGGCGATGCGTGGAGCTGTCGAGTGATGACGACGCGTCCAGTAGAGTGACGGGGCGTGGAGCTGCCGAGTGATGTTGGAGCGTCCAGTAGAGTGACGGCACGCGGAGCTGCCGAGTGACGATGGAGTGTCAAGCTGAATGGCGATGCATGGAGCTGTCGAGTGATGACGACGCGTCTAGTAGAGTGACGGCGCGCGAAGCTGCCGAGTGATGATGGAGCGTCCGGCTGAATGGCGATGCGCGGCGCTGCCGGGTGATGACAACGCGTCCAGTGGAGTGACGGCGTGCGGAGCTACCGAGTGACGATGGAGCGTCTGGGTGAATGGCGATGCGCGTAGTAGAGTGACGGTGCGTGGAGCTGCCGAGTGACGATGGAGCGTCTGGCTGAATGGCTATGCGCGGAGCTGCCGAGTGATGACGACGCGTCCAGTACAGTGACGACGCGCGGAGCTGCCGAGTGATGATGGAGCGTCTGGGTGAATGGCGATGCGCGGAGCTGCCGAGTGATGATGACACGTCTAGTACAGTGACGACGCGGAAAGCTGCCGAGTGACGACGGAGCGTCTGGGTGAATGGCGATACGCGGAGCTGCCGAGTGATGATGACGCGTCCAGTAGAGTGACGGCACGCGGAATTGTCGAGTGACGATGGAGCGTCTGGGTGAATGACGACGCGTGGAGCTGCCGAGTGATGATGACGCGTCCAGTAGAGTGACGGCGCGAACAGCTGCCGAGTGACGATGGAGCGTCTGGATGAATGGCGACGCGCGGAGCTGTCGAGTGATGACGACGCATCAAGTAGAGTGACGGCGCGTGGAGCTGCCGAGTGATGATGGAGTGTCTGGCTGAATGGCGACGTGCGGAGCTGCCGAGTGATGACGACGCTTCCCGTAGAGTGACGGCACGCGGAACTGCCGAGTGACGATTGAGCATCAGGGTGAATGGCGATGCGCGGAGCTGCCGAGTGATGAATACACGTCCCGTAGAGTGACGGCGCGTGGAGCTGCCGAGTGACGATGGAGCGTATGGCGGAATGGCGATGCGCGGAGCTGCCGAGTAATGACGACGCGTCCAGTTGAGTGACGGCGCGCGGAGCTGTCGATTGACGATCGAGCGTCTGGCTGAATGGCGATGCGCGGAGCTGTCGATTGATGATGACGCATCCAGTAGAGTGGCGGCGCGCGGAGCTGCCGAGTGATGATAGAGCGTCTACTAGAGTGACGGCATGCGGAGCTGACGAGTGACAATGGAGCGTCTGGCTGAATGGCTATGCGTGGAGCTGCCGAGTGATGACGATGAGTCTAGTAGAGTGACGGCGCGCGGAACTGCCGAGTGACGATGGAGCGTCTGGGTGAATGGCGATACGCGGAGCTGCCGAGTGATGATTACGCATCTAGTAGAGTGACGGCGCGTGGAGCTGCCGAGTGACGATGGAGCGTATGGCGGAATGGCGATGCGCAAAACTGCCGAGTGATGACGACGCGTCCAGTTGAGTGACGGTGCGTGGAGCTGCCGAGTGACGATGGACCGTCTGGGTGAATGGCGACGCGTGGAGCTGCTGAGTGATGATGACGCGTCCACTAGAGTGACGGCGCGCGGAGCTGCCGAGTGACGATGGAGCGTCTAGCTGAATGGCGATGGGCGGAGCTGTCGAGTGATGACGACGCGTCCAGTAGAGTGGCGGCGTGCGGCGCTGCCGAGTCATGATGGAGCATCCAGTAGAGTGACGGCGCGCGGAGCTGCCGAGTGACGATGGAGCGTCTGGCTGAATGGCTATGCATGGAGCTGCCGATTGACGATGGAGCGTCTGGCTGAATGGCTATGCGCGGAGCTACCGAGTGATGACGACGCGTCCAGTAGAGTGACGGCGCGCAGAGCTGCCTAGTGATGATGGAGCGTCTGGGTAAATGGCGATGTGCGGAGCTGCCGAGTGATGATGACACGTCTAGTAGAGTGAGGACACGCGGAGCTGCCGAGTGACGAGAGAGCGTCTGGGTGAACGGCGATGCGCGGAGCTGCCGAGTGATGACGATGCGTCCAATAGAGTGACGGCACGCGGACCTGCCGAGTGACAATCGAGCGTCTGGCTGAATGGCGATGCGCGGAGCTACCGAGTGACAACGACACGTCCAGTAGAGTGACGGCGCACGGAGCTTCCGAGTGACAATGGAGCATCTGGCTGAATGGCGATGCGTGGAGCTGTCGAGTGATGACGACGCGTCCAGTAGAGTGGCGGTGCGTGGAGCTGCCGAGTGATGATGGAGCGTCCAGTAGAGTGACGGCACGCGAAGCTACCGAGTGACGCTGGAGTGTCAAGCTGAATGGCGATGCATGGAGCTGTCGAGTGATGACGATGCGTCTAGTAGAGTGACGGCGCGCGAAGCTACCGAGTGATGATGGAGCGTCCGGCTGAATGGCGATGCGCGGTGCTGCCGGGTGATGACAACGCGTCCAGTGGAGTGACGGCGCGCGGAGCTATCGAGTGACGATGGAGCGTCTGGGTGAATGGCGATGCGCGGAGTAGAGTGACGGCGCGTGGAGCTGCCGAGTGACGATGGAGCGTCTGGCTGAATGGCTATGCGCGGAGCTGCCGAGTGATGACGACGCGTCCAGAACAGTGACGACGCGCGGAGCTGCCGAGTGATGATGGAGCGTCTTGGTGAATGGCGATGCGCGGAGCTGCCGAGTGATGATGACACGTCTAGTACAGTGACGACGCGCAGAGCTGCCGAGTGACCAGGGAGCGTCTGGGTGAATGGCGATGCGCGGAGCTGCCGAGTGATGATGACGCGTCCAGTAGAGTGACGGCACGCGGAATTGCCGAGTGACGATGGAGCCTCTGGGTGAATGACGACGCGTGGAGCTGCCGAGTGATGATGACGCGTCCAGTAGAGTGACGGCGTGAACAGCTGCCGAGTGACGATGGAGCGTCTGGATGAATGGCGACGCGCGGAGCTGTCGAGTGATGACGACGCATCAAGTAGAGTGACGGCGCGCGGAGCTGCCGAGTGATGATGGAGTGTCTGGCTGAATGGCGACGCGCGGAGCTGCCGAGTGATGACGACGCTTCCAGTAGAGTGACGGCACGCGGAACTGCCGAGTGACGATGGAGCGTCAGGTTGAATGGCGATGCGCGGAGCTGCCGAGTGATGATTACGCGTCCCGTAGAGTGACGGCGCATGGAGCTGCCGAGTGACGATGGAGCGTATGGCGGAATGGCGATGCGCGGAGCTGCCGAGTAATGACGACGCGTCCAGTTGAGTGACGGCGCGCGGAGCTGCCGAGTAACGATCGAGCGTCTGGCTGAATGGCGATGCGCGGAGCTGTCGAGTGATGATGACGCATCCAGTAGAGTGGCGGCGCGCGGAGCTGCTGAGTGATGCTAGAGCATCCAGTAGAGTGACGGCATGCGGAGCTGCCGAGTGACAATGGAGCGTCTGGCTGAATGGCTATGCGTGGAGCTGCCGAGTGATGACGACGTGTCCAGTAGAGTGATGGCGCGCGGAGCTACCAAGTGACTATGGAACGTCTGGATGAATGGTGATGCGCGGAGTTGTCGAGTGATGACGACACATCGAGTAGAGTGACGACGCGCGGGGCTGCCGAGTGATGATGGAGTGTCTGGCTGAATGGCGCCGAGCGGAGCGACCGAGTGATGACGACGCTTCCACTAGAGTGACGGCACGCGGAACTGCCGAGTGACGATGGAGCGTCTGGCTGAATAACGATGCGCGGAGATGCCGACTGATCATTACGCGTCCGGTAGAGTGACAGTGCGTGGAGCTGCCGAGTGACGATCGAGCGTATGGCGGAATGGCGATGCGCGGAGCTGCCGAGTGATGACGACGCGTCTAGTTGAGTGATAGCGCGTGGAGCTGCCGAGTGACGATGGACCGTCTGGGTGAATGGCGACGCGTGGAGCTGCCGAGTGATGATGACGCGTCCAGTAGAGCGACGGCACGCGGAGCTGCCGAGTGACGATGGAGCGTCTGGCTGAATGGCGATGCGCGGAGCTGTCGAGTGATTACGACGCGTCCAGTAGAGTGGCTGTGCGCAGAGCTGCCGAGTGATGATGGAGCGTCCAGTAGAGTGACGGCACGCGGAGCTGCCAAGTGACGATGGAGTGTCTGGCTGAATGGCGATGCACGGAGCTGTCGAGTGATGACGACGCGTCCAGTAGAGTGACGGCAAGCGAAGCTGCCGAGTGATGCTGGAGCGTCTGGCTAAATGGCAATGCGCGGAGCTGCCAAGTGATGACGACGGGTCCAGTAGAGTGACGGCGCGCGGAGCTGCCGAGTGACAATGAAGCGTCTGGGTGAAGTGCGATGCGCGGAGCTATCGAGTGATGACGACACGTCGAGTAGAGTGACGGTGCGTGGAGCTGCCGAGTGACGATGGAGCGTCTGGCTGAATGGCAATGCGCGGAGCTGCCGTGAGATGACGACGCGTCCAGTAGAGTGACGGCGCGTCCAGTAGAGTGACGGCACGTGGAGCTGCCGAGCGACGATGGAGCGTCTGGCTCAATGGCGATGCGCGGAGCTGCCGAGTGATAACGACGCGTCCAGTAGAGTGGCGGTGCGTGGAGCTGCCGAGTGACGATGAAGCGTTTGGGTGAAGTATGATGCGCGGAGCTACCGAGTGATAACGACGCGTCGAGTAGAGTGACGGCGCGTGGAGCTGCCGACTGACGATGGAGTGGCTGGCTGAATGGCGATGCACGGAGCTGTCGAGTGATGACGACGCGTCCAGTAGAGTGACGGCACGCGAAGCTGCCGAGTGATGATGGAGCGTCCGGCTAAATGGCGATGCGCGGTGCTGCCGGGCGATGACGACGCGTCCAGTAGAGCTACGGCGCGCGGAGCTTCCGAGTGACGATGGAGCGTCTGGGTGAATGGCGATGCACGGAGTAGAGTGACGGCGCGTGGAGCTACCGAGTGACGATGGAGCGTGTGGCTGAATGGCTATGCACGGAGCTGCCGAGTGATGACGACGCGTCTAGTAGACTGACGAAGCGCGGAGCTGCCGAGTGATGATGGAGCGTCTGGGTGGATGGCGATGCGCGGAGCTGCCGAGTGATGATGACACGTCTAGTAGAGTGACGACGCGCGGAGCTGCCGAGTGACGATGGAGCGTCTGGGTGAATGGCGATGCGCGGAGCTGCCGACTGATGACGACGCGACCAGTAGAGTGACGGCACGCGGAACTGCCGAGTAACGGTGGAGCATCTGGGTGAATGGCGACGCGTGGAGCTGCCGATTGATGATGACGCGTCCAGTAGAGTGACGGCACGCGCAGCTGCCGAGTGACGATGAAGCGTCTGGGTGAAGTGCGATGCGCGGAGCTATCGAGTGATGACGACGCGTCGAGTAGAGTGACGGCGCGTGGAGCTGCCGAGTGACGATGGAGCGTCTGGCTAAATGGCAATGCGCGGAGCTGCCGAGTGATGACGACGTGTCCGGTAGAGTGGCGGTGCGTGGAGCTGCCGAGTGATGATGGAGCGTCCAGTAGAGTGACGGCACGCGAAGCTGCAGAGTGACGCTGGAGTGTCAAGCTGAATGGCGATGCATGGAGCTGTCGAGTGATGACGACGCGTCTAGTAGAGTGACGGCGCGCGAAGCTGCCGAGTGATGATGGAGCGTCCGGCTGAATGGCGATGCGCGGTGCTGCCGGGTGATGACAACGCGTCCAGTGGAGTGACGGCGCGCGGAGCTACCGAGTGACGATGGAGCGTCTGGGTGAATGGCGATGCGCGGAGTAGAGTGACGGCGCGTGGAGCTGCCGAGTGACGATGGACCGTATGGCTAAATGGCTATGCGCGGAGCTGCCGAGTGATGACGACGCGTCCAGTACAGTGACGACGCGCGGAGCTGCCGAGTGATGATGGAGCGTCTTGGTGAATGGCGATGCGCGGAGCTGCCGAGTGATGATAACACGTCTAGTACAGTGACGACGCGCAGAGCTGCTGAGTGACCATGGAGCGTCTGGGTGAATGGCGATGCGCGGAGCTACCGAGTGATGATGACGCGTCCAGTAGAGTGACGGCACGCGGAATTGCCGAGTGACGATGGAGCGTCTGGGTGAATGACGACGCGTGGAGCTGCCGAGTGATGATGACGCGTCCAGTAGAGTGACGGCGCGAACAGCTGCCGAGTGACGATGGAGCGTCTAGATGAATGGCGACGCGCGGAGCTGTCGAGTCATGACGACGCATCGAGTAGAGTGACGGCGCGCGGATCTGCCGAGTGATGATGGTTTGTCTGGCTGAATGGCGACGCGCGGAGCTGCCGAGTGATGACGACGCTTCCAGTAGAGTGACGGCACGCGGAACTGCCGAGTGACGATGGAGCGTCAGGGTGAATGGCGATGCGCGGAGCTGCCTAGTGATGATTACGCGTCCCGTAGAGTGACGACGCGTGGAGCTGCCGAGTGACGATGGAGCGTATGGAGGAATGGCGATGCGCGGAGCTGCCGAGTAATGACGACGCGTCCAGTTGAGTGACGGCGCGCGGAGCTGCCGAGTAACGATCGAGCGTCTGGCTGAATGGCGATGCGCGGAGCTGTCGAGTGATGATGACGCATCCAGTAGAGTGGCGGCGCGCGGAGCTGCCGAGTGATGATAAAGCGTCCAGTAGAGTGACGGCATGCGGAGCTGCCGAGTGACAATGGAGCATCTGGCTGAATGGCTATGCGTGGAGCTGCCGAGTGATGACGACGCGTCCAGTAGAGTGACGGCGCGCGGAGCTACCAAGTGACTATGGAACGTCTGGATGAATGGTGATGCGCGGAGTTGTCGAGTGATGACGACACGTCGAGTAGAGTGACGGCGCGCGGAGCTGCCGAGTGATGATGGAGTGTCTGGCTGAATGGCGACGAGCGGAGCGACCGAGTGATGACGACGCTTCCACTAGAGTGACGGCACGCGGAACTGCCGAGTGACGATGGAGCGTCTGGCTGAATAACGATGCGCGGAGATGCCGAGTGATCATTACGCGTCCGGTAGAGTGACGGTGCGTGGAGCTGCCGAGTGACGATCGAGCGTATGGCGGAATGGCGATGCGCGGAGCTGCCAAGTGATGACGACACGTCTAGTTGAGTGACAGCGCGTGGAGCTGCCGAGTGACGATGGACCGTCTGGGTGAATGGCGACGCGTGGAGCTGCCGAGTGATGATGACGCGTCCAGTAGAGTGGCGGCACGCGGAGCTGCCGAGTGACGATGGAGCGTCCAGTAGAGTGACGGCACGCGGAGCTGCCGAGTGACGATGGAGTGTCTGGCTGAATGGCGATGCACGGAGCTGTCGAGTGATGACGACGCGTCCAGTAGAGTGACGGCAAGCGAAGCTGCCGAGTGATGATGGAGCGTCTGGCTAAATGGCAATGCGCGGAGCTACCAAGTGATGACGACGGGTCCAGTAGAGTGACGGCGCGCGGAGCTGCCGAGTGACGATGAAGCGTCTGGCTGAAGTGCGATGCGCGGAGCTATCGAGTGATGACGACGCGTCGAGTAGAGTGACGGCGCGTGGAGCTGCCGAGTGACGATGGAGCGTCTAGCGGAATGGGAATGCGCGGAGCTGCCGAGTGATGACGACGCGTCCAGTAGAGTGACGGCGCGTCCAGTAGAGTGACGGCACGTGGAGCTGCCGAGTGACAATGCAGCGTCTGGCTCAATGGCGATGCGCGGAGCTGCCGAGTGATGACGACGCGTCCAGTAGAGTGGCGGTGCGTGGAGCTGCCGAGTGACGATGAAGCATTTGGGTGAAGTACGATGCGCGGAGCTACGGAGTGATGATGACACGTCTAGTAGAGTGACAACGCGAGGAGCTGCCGAGTGACGATGGAGCGTCTGGATGAATGGCGATGCGCGGTGCTGCCGAGTGATGACGACGGGTCCAGTAGAGTGACGGCACTCGGAACTCCCGAGTGACGATAGAGCGTCTGGTCGAATGACGACGCGTGGAGCTGCCGAGTGATGATGACGCGTCCAGTAGAGTGACGGCACGCGGAGCTACCGAGTGACGATTGAGCGTCTGGATGAATGGCGATGCGTGGAGCTGTCGAGTGATGACGACGCGTCGAGTAGAGTGACGGCGCGCGGAGCTGCCGAGTGATGATTGAGTGTCTGGCTGAATGGCGACTCGCGGAGCTGCCGAGCGATGACGACGCTTCTAGTAGAGTGACGGCACGCGGAACTGCCGAGTGACGATGGAGCGTCTGGGTGAATGGCGATGCACGGAGCTGCCAAGTGATGATTACGCGTCTAGTAGAGTGACTGCGCGTGGAGCTGCCGAGTGACGATGGAGCGTATGGAGGAATGGCGATGCGTGGAGCTGCCGAGTGATGACGACGCGTTCAGTTGAGTGATGGTGCGTGTAGCTGCCGAGTAACGATGAACCGTCTGGGTGAATGGCGACGCGTGGTGCTGCCGTGTGATGATGACGCGTCAAGTAGAGTGACGGCGCACGGAGCTACCGAGTGACGATGGAGCGTCTGGCCGAATGGCGATGCGCATAGCTGTTGAGTGATGACGACGCGGCTAGTAGAGTGGCGTCGCGCGGAGATGCCGAGTGATGATGGAGCGTCCCGTAGAGTGACGGCGCACGGAGCTACCGAGTGACGATGGAGCGTCTGGCCGAATGGCGATGCGCATAGCTGTTGAGTGATGACGACGCGTCCAGTAGAGTGGCGTCGCGCGGAGATGCCAAGTGATGATGGAGCGTCCCGTAGAGTGACGGCACACGGACCTGCCGAGTTTACGATGGAGTGTCTGGCTGAATGGTGATGCACGGAGCTGTCGAGTGATGACGACGCGTCCAGTAGAGTGACGGCAAGCGAAGCTCCAGAGTGAAGATGGAGCGTCTGGCTGAATGGCGGTGCGCGGAGCTGCCTAGTGATGACGACGCGTCTAGTAGAGTGACGGCGCGCGGAACTGCCGAGTGATGATGAAGCGTCTGGGTGAAGTGCGATGCGCGGAGCTACCGAGTGATGACGACGCGTTGAGTAGAGTGACGGCGCGTGGAGCTGCCGAGTGACGATGGAGCGTCTTGCTGAATGGCAATGCGCGGAGCTGCCGAGTGATGACGACACGTCCAGTAGAGTGACGGCGTGTGGAGCTGCCGAGTGACGATGGAGCATCTGGCTCAATGGCGATGCGTGGAACTGCCGAGTGATGACGACGCGTCCAGTAGAGTGACGGCACGCGGAGCTACCGAGTGCGATGGAGCGTCTGTCTGAATGGCGATGCGCGAAGCTGTTGAGTGATGACGACGCGCCCAGTAGAGTGACGGCATGCGGAGCTACCGAGTGACGATGGAGCGTCCGGCTGAATGGCCATGCACGGAGCTGTCGGGTGATGACGACGCGTCCAGTAGAGTGACGGCGCGCGGAGCTGCCGAGTGACGATGGAGCGTCTGGGTGAATGGCGATGCGCAGAGTAGAGTGATGGCGCGTGGAGCTGCCGAGTGATGATGGAGCGTCTGGCTGAATGGCTATGCGCGCAGCTGCCGAGTTATGACGACGCGTCCAGTAGAGTGACGGCGCGCGAAGCTGCCGAGTGATGATGGAGCGTTTGGGTGAATGGCGATGCATGGAGCTGCCGAGTGATGATTACATGTCTAGTAGAGTGATGACGCGCGGAGCTGCCGAGTGACGATAGAACGTCTGGGTGAATGGCGATGCGCGTAGCTGCCGAGTGATGACGATGCGTCCAGTAGAGTGACGGCACGCGGACCTGCCGAGTGACGATGGAGCGTCTGGCTGAATGGCAATGCGCGGAGCTGTCGAGTGATGAAGACGCGTCTAGTAGAGAGGCGGTGCGTGGAGCTGCCGAGTGATGATGGAGCGTCCAGTAGAGTGACGGCACGCGGAGCTGCCGAGTGACGATGGAGTGTTTGGCTGAATGGCGATGCACAGAGCTGTCGAGTGACGACGACGCGTCGAGTAGAGTGACGGCGCGCGAAGCTGCCGAGTGATGATGGAGCGTCCGGCTAAATGGCGATGCGCGGTGCTGCCGGGTGATGACGACGCGTCGAGTAGAGTGACGGCGCGCGGAGCTGCCGAGTGATGATGGAGCGTCTGGGTGAATGGCGATGCGCGGAGTAGAGTGACGGCGCGTGGAGCTGCCGAGTGCTGATGGAGCGTCTGGCTGAATGGCTATGCGCGGAGCTGCCGAGTGATGACGACGCGTCCAGTAGAGTGACGGCACACGGAGCTGCCGAGTGATGATGGAGCGTCTGGGTGAATGGCGCTGCGCGGAGCTGCCGAGTGATGACGACACGTCTAGTAGAGTGACGACGCGCGGAGCTGCTGAGTGACGATGGAGCGTTTGGGTGAATGGCGATGCGCGGAGCTGCTCAGTGATGACGACGCGTCCAGTAGAGTGATGGCACGCGGAACTGCCGAGTCACGATGGAGCATCTGAGTGAATGGTGACGCATGGAGCTGCCGAGTGATGATGACGCGTCCAGTAGAGTGACGGCGCGCGGAGCTGCCGAGTGACGATGGAGCGTCTGGATGAATGGCGATCCGCGGAGCTGTCGAGTGATGACGACGCGTCGAGTAGAGTGACGGCGGGCGGAACTGCCGAGTGATGATGGAGTGTCTGGCTGAATGGCGACACGCGGAGCTCCTAAGTGATGACGACGCTTCGAGTAGAGTGACGGCACGCGGAACTGCCGAGTGACGATGGAGCATCTAGGTGAATGGCGATACGCGGAGCTGCCGAGTGATGATTACGCGTCTAGTAGAGTGACGGCGTGTGGAGCTGCCGAGTGACGATGGAGCGTCTGGGTGAATGGCGATGCGCGAAGCTGCCGAGAGATGACGACGCGTCCAGTTGAGTGACGGTGCGTGGAGCTGCCGAGTGACGATGGACCGTCTGGGTGAATGGCGACGCGTGGAGCTGCTGAGTGATGATGACGCGTCCAGTAGAGTGACGGCACGCGGAGCTGCCGAGTGACGATGGAGCGTCTAGCTGAATGGCGATGCGCGGAGCTGTCGAGTGATGACGACGCGTCCAGTAGAGTGGCGGCGTGCGGAGCTGCCGAGTCATGATGGAGTGTCCAGTAGAATGACGGCGCGCGGAGCTGCCGAGTGACGATGGAGCGTCTGGCTGAATGGCTATGCATGGAGCTGCCGAGTGACGATGGAGCGTCTGGCTGAATGGCTATGCGCGGAGCTACCGAGTGATGACGACGCGTCCAGTAGAGTGACGGCGCGCAGAGCTGCCTAGTGATGATGGAGCGTCTGGGTGAATGGCGATGCGCGGAGCTGCCGAGTGATGATGACACGTCTAGTAGAGTGATGACGCGCAGAGCTGCCGAGTAACGATAGAGCGTCTGGGTGAACGGCGATGCGCGGAGCTGCCGAGTGATGACGATGCGTCCAATAGAGTGACGGCACGCGGACCTACCGAGTGACGATCGAGCGTCTGGCTGAATGGCGATGCACGGAGCTACCAAGTGACAACAACACGTCCAGTAGAGTGACGGCGCGCGGAGCTTCCGAGTGACAATGGAGCATCTGGCTGAATGGCGATGCGTGGAGCTGTCGAGTGATGACGACGCGTCCAGTAGAGTGGCGGTGCGTGGAGCTGCCGAGTGATGATGGAGCGTCCAGTAGAGTGACGGCACGCGGAGCTGCCGAGTGACGATGGAGTGTCAAGCTGAATGGCGATGCATGGAGCTGTCGAGTGATGACGACGCGTCTAGTAGAGTGACGGCGCGCGAAGCTGCCGAGTGATGATGGAGCGTCCGGCTGAATGGCGATGCGCGGTGCTGCCGGGTGATGACAACGCGTCCAGTGGAGTGACGACGCGCGGAGCTACCGAGTGACGATGGAGCGTCTGGGTGAATGGCGATGCGCGGAGTAGAGTGACGGTGCGTGGAGCTGCCGAGTGACGATGGAGCGTCTGGCTGAATGGCTATGCGCGGAGCTGCCGAGTGATGACGACGCGTCCAGTACAGTGACGACGCGCGGAGCTGCCGAGTGATGATGGAGCGTCTGGGTGAATGGCGATGCGCGGAGCTGCCGAGTGATGATGACACGTCTAGTACAGTGACGACGCGCAGAGCTGCCGAGTGACGACGGAGCGTCTGGGTGAATGGCGATGCGCGGAGCTGCCGAGTGATGATGACGCGTCCAGTAGAGTGACGGCACGCGGAATTGCCGAGTGACGATGGAGCGTCTGGGTGAATGACGACTCGTGGAGCTGCCGAGTGATGATGACGCGTCCAGTAGAGTGATGGCGCGAACAGCTGTCGAGTGACGATGGAGCGTCTGGATGAATGGCGACGCGCGGAGCTGTCGAGTGATGACGACGCATCGAGTAGAGTGACGGCGCGCGGAGCTGCCGAGTGATGATGGAGTGTCTGGGTGAATGGCGACGTGCGGAGCTGCCGAGTGATGACGACGCTTTCAGTAGAGTGACGGCACGCGGAACTGCCGAGTGACGATGGAGCGTCAGGATCAATGGCGATGCGCGGAGCTGCCGAGTGATGATTACGCGTCCCGTAGAGTGACGGCGCGTGGAGCTGCCGAGTGACGATGGACCGTATGGCGGAATGGCGATGCGCGGAGCTGCCGAGTAATGACGACGCGTCCAGTTGAGTGACGGCGCACGGAGCTGCCGAGTGACGATCGAGCGTCTGGCTGAATGGCGATGCGCGGAGCTGTCGAGTGATGATGACGCATCCAGTAGAGTGGCAGCGCGCGGAGCTGCCGAGTAATGATAGAGCGTCCAGTAGAGTGATGACATGCGGAGCTGACGAGTGACAATGGAGCGTCTGGCTGAATGGCTATGCGTGGAGCTGCCGAGTGATGACGACGAGTCTAGTAGAGTGACGGCGCGCGGAACTGCCGAGTGACGATGGAGCGTCTGGGTGAATGGCGATACGCGGAGCTGCTAAGTGATGATTACGCATCTAGTAGAGTGACGGCGCGTGGAGCTATCGAGTGACGATGGAGCGTATGGCGGAATGGCGATGCGCAAAGCTGCCGAGTGATGACGACGCGTCCAGTTGAGTGACGGTGCGTGGAGCTGCCGAGTGACGATGGACCGTCTGGGTGAATGGCGACGCGTGGAGCTGCTGAGTGATGATGACGCGTCCAGTAGAGTGACGGCGCGCGGAGCTGCCGAGTGACGATGGAGCGTCTAGCTGAATGGCGATGGGCGGAGCTATCGAGTGATGACGACGCGTCCAGTAGAGTGGCGGCGTGCGGAGGTGCCGAGTCATGATGGAGCGTCCAGTAGAGTGACGGCGCGCGGAGCTGCCAAGTGACGATGGAGCGTCTGGCTGAATGGCTATGCATGGAGCTGCCGATTGACGATGGAGCGTCTGGCTGAATGGCTATGCGCGGAGCTACCGAGTGATGACGACGCGTCCAGTAGAGTGACGGTGCGCAGAGCTGCCTAGTGATGATGGAGCGTCTGGGTGAATGGCGATGCGCGGAGCTGCCGAGTGATGATGACACGTCTAGTAGAGTGATGACGCGCGGAGCTGCCGAGTAACGATAGAGCGTCTGGGTGAACGGCGATGTGCGGAGCTGCCGAGTGATGACGATGCGTCCAATAGAGTGACGGCATGCGGACCTGCCGAGTGACGATCGAGCGTCTGGCTGAATGGCGATGCGCGGAGCTACCGAGTGACAACGACACGTCAAGTAGAGTGACGGCGCGCGGAGCTTTCGAGTGACAATGGAGCATCTGGCTGAATGGCGATGCGTGGAGCTGTCGAGTGATGACGACGCGTCCAGTAGAGTGGCGGTGCGTGGAGCTGCCGAGTGATGATGGAGCGTCCAGTAGAGTGACGGCACGCGGAGCTGCCGAGTGACGATGGAGTGTCAAGCTGAATGGCGATGCATGGAGCTGTCGAGTGATGACGACGCGTCTAGTAGAGTGACGGCGCGCGAAGCTGCCGAGTGATGATGGAGCGTCCGGCTGAATGGCGATGCGCGGTGCTGCCGGGTGATGACAACGCGTCCAGTGGAGTCACGGCGCGCGGAGCTACCGAGTGACGATGGAGCGTCTGGGTGAATGGCGATGCGCGGAGTAGAGTGACGGCGCGTGGAGCTGCCGAGTGACGATGGAGCGTCTGGCTGAATGGCTATGCGCGGAGCTGCCGAGTGATGACGACGCGTCCAGTACAGTGACGACGCGCGGAGCTGCCGAGTGATGATGGAGCGTCTTCGTGAATGGCGATGCGCGGAGCTGCCGAGTGATGATGGCACGTCTAGTACAGTGACGACGCGTAGAGCTGCCGAGTGACCATGGAGCGTCTGGGTGAACGGCGATGCGCGGAGCTGCCGAGTGATGATGACGCGTCTAGTAGAGTGACGGCACGCGGAATTGCCGAGTGACGATGGAGCGTCTGGGTGAATGACGACGCGTGGAGCTGCCGAGTGATGATGACGCGTCCAGTAGAGTGACGGCGCGAACAGATGCCGAGTGACGATGGAGCGTCTGGATGAATGGCGACGCACGGAGCTGTCGAGTGATGACGACGCATCGAGTAGAGTGACGGCGCGCGGAGCTGCCGAGTGATGATGGAGTGTCTGGCTGAATGGCGACGCGCGGAGCTGCCGAGTGATGACGACGCTTCCAGTAGAGTGACGGCACGCGGAACTGCCGAGTGACGATGGAGCGTCAGGGTGAATGGCGATGCGCGGAGCTGCCGAGTGATGATTACGCGTCCCGTAGAGTGGCGGCGCGTGGAGCTGCCGAGGGACGATGGAGCGTATGGCGGAATGGCGATGCACGGAGCTGCCGAGTAATGACGACGCGTCCAGTTGAGTGACGGCGCGCGGAGCTGCCGAGTAACGATCGAGCGTCTGGCTGAATGGCGATGCGCGGAGCTGTCGAGTGATGATGACGCATCCAGTAGAGTGGCGGCGCGCGGAGCTGCCGAGTGATGATAGAGCGTCCAGTAGAGTGACGGCATGCGGAGCTGCCGAGTGACAATGGAGCGTCTGGCTGAATGGCTATGCGTGGAGCTGCCGAGTGATGACGACGCGTCCAGTAGAGTGACGGCGCGCGGAGCTACCAAGTGACGATCGAACGTCTGGATGAATGGTGATGGGCGGAGTTGTCGAGTGATGACGACACGTCGAGTAGAGTGACAGCGCGCGGAGCTGCCGAGTGATGATGGAGTGTCTGGCTGAATGGCGACGCGCGGAGCGACCGAGTGATGACGACGCTTCCAGTAGAGTGACGGCACGCGGAACTGCCGAGTGACGATGGAGCGTCTCGCTGAATAACGATGCGCGGAGATGCCGAGTGATGATTACGCGTCCGGTAGAGTGACGGTGCGTGGAGCTGCCGAGTGACGATGGAGCGTATGGCGGAATGGCGATGCGCGGAGCTGCCGAGTGATGACGACGTGTCTAGTTGAGTGACAGCGCGTGGAGCTGCCGAGTGACGATGGACCGTCTGGGTGAATGGCGACGCGTGGAGCTGCCGAGTGATGATGACGCGTCCAGTAGAGTGACGGAACGCGGAGCTGCCGAGTGACGATGGAGCGTCTGGCTGAATGGCGATGCGCGGAGCTGTCGAGTGATTACGACGCGTCTAGTAGAGTGGCTGTGCGCGGAGCTGCCGAGTGATGATGGAGCGTCCAGTAGAGTGACGGCACGCGGAGCTGCCGAGTGACGATGGAGTGTCTGGCTGAATGGCGATGCGCGGAGCTGTCGAGTGATGACGACGCGTCCAGTAGAGTGACGGCAAGCGAAGCTGCCGAGTGATGATGGAGCGTCTGGCTAAATGGCAATGCGCGGAGCTGCCAAGTGATGACGACGGGTCCAGTAGAGTGACGGCGCGCGGAGCTGCCGAGTGACGATGAAGCGTATGGGTGAAGTGCGATGCGCGGAGCTATCGAGTGATGACGACGCGTCGAGTAGAGTGACGGCGCGTGGAGCTGCCGAGTGACGATGGAGCGTCTGGCTGAATGGCAATGCGCGGAGCTGCCGTGAGATGACGACGCGTCCAGTAGAGTGACGGCGCGTCCAGTAGAGTGACGGCACGTGGAGCTGCCGAGCGACGATGGAGCGTCTAGCTCAATGGCGATGCGCGGAGCTGCCGAGTGATGACGACGCGTCCAGTAGAGTGGCGGTGCGTGGAGCTGCCGAGTGACGATGCGCGGAGCTACCGAGTGATGACGACGCGTCGAGTAGAGTGACGGCGCGTGGAGCTGCCGACTGACGATGGAGTGGCTGGCTGAATGGCGATGCACGGAGCTGTCGAGTGATGACGACGCATCCAGTAGAGTGACGGCACGCGAAGCTGCCGAGTGATGATGGAGCGTCCGGCTAAATGGCGATGCGCGGTGCTGCCGGGCGATGACGACGCGTCCAGTAGAGCGACGGCGCGCGGAGCTTCCGAGTGACGATGGAGCGTCTGGGTGAATGGCGATGCACGGAGTAGAGTGACGGCGCGTGGAGCTGCCGAGTGACGATGGAGCGTCTGGCTGAATGGCTATGCGCGGAGCTGCCGAGTGATGACGACGCGTCCAGTAGACTGACGAAGCGCGGAGCTGCCGAGTGATGATGGAGCGTCTGGGTGAATGGCGATGCGCGGAGCTGCCGAGTGATGATGACACGTCTAGTAGAGTGACGACGCGCGGAGCTGCCGAGTGACGATGGAGCGTCTGGGTGAATGGCGATGCGCGGAGCTGCCGAGTGATGACGACGCGACCAGTAGAGTGACGGCACGCGGAACTGCCGAGTAACGATGGAGCATCTGGGTGAATGGCGACGTGTGGAGCTGCCGATTGATGATGACGCGTCCAGTAGAGTGACGGCACGCGCAGCTGCCGAGTGACGATGAAGCGTCTGGGTGAAGTGCGATGCACGGAGCTATCGAGTGATGACAACGCGTCGAGTAGAGTGACGGCGCGTGGAGCTGCCGAGTGACGATGGAGCGTCTGGCTGAATGGCAATGCGCGGAGCTGCCGAGTGATGACGACGCGTCCAGTAGAGTGACGGCGCGTCCAGTAGAGTGACGGCACGTGGAGCTGCCGAGTGACAATGCAGCGTCTGGCTCAATGGCGATGCGCGGAGCTGCCGAGTGATGACGACGCGTCCAGTAGAGTGGCGGTGCGTGGAGCTGCCGACTGACGATGAAGCGTATGGGTGAAGTGCGATGCGCGGAGCTACCGAGTGCTGACGACGCGTGGAGTAGAGTGACGACGCGTGGAGCTGCCGACTGACGATGGAGTGGCTGGCTGAATGGCGATGCACGGAGCTGTCGAGTGATGACGACGCGTCTAGTAGAGTGACGGCACGCGAAGCTGCCGAGTGATGATGGAGCGTCCGGCTAAATGGCGATGCGCGGTGCTGCCGGGCGATGACGACGCGTCCAGTAGAGCGACGGTGCGCGAAGCTTCCGAGTGACGATGGAGCGTCTGGGTGAATGGCGATGCGCGGAGTAGAGTGACGGCGCGTGGAGCTGCCGAGTGACGATGGAGCGTCTGGCTGAATGGCTATGCGCGGAGCTGCCGAGTGATGACGACGCATCCAATAGAGTGATGAAGCGCGGAGCTGCTGAGTGATGATGGAGCATCTAGGTGAATGGCGATGCGCGGAGCTGCCGAGTGATGATGACACGTCTAGTAGAGTGACGACGCGCGGAGCTGCCGAGTGACGATGGAGCGTCTGGGTGAATGGCGATGCGCGGAGCTGCCGAGTGATGACGACGCGTCCAATAGAGTGATGAAGCGCGGAGCTGCCGAGTGATGATGGAGCGTCTGGGTGAATGGCGATGCGCGGAGCTGCCGAGTGATGATGATACGTCTAGTAGAGTGACGACGCGCGGAGCTGCCGAGTGACGATGGAGCGTCTGGGTGAATGGCGATGCGCGGAGCTGCCGAGTGATGATGACGCTTCCAGTAGAGTGACGACACGCGGAACTGCCGAGTGACGTTGGAGCGTCTTGGTGAACGGCGACGGCGGAGCTGCCGAGAGATGATTACGCATCCAGTAGAGTGACGGCGCGTGGAGCTGCCGAGTGACGATGGAGCGTATGGCAGAATGGCGATGCGCGGAGCTGCCGAGTGATGACGACGCGTCCAGTTGAGTGACGGCGCGTGGAGCTGCCGAGTGACGATGGACCGTCTGGGTGAATGGCGACGCGTGGAGGTGTCGAGTGATGATGACGCGTCCAGTACAGTGACGGCGCGCGGAGCTGCCGAGTGATGATGGAGCGTCTGGCTGAATGACGATGCGCGCAGCTGTCGAGTGATGATGACGCGTCCAGTAGAGTGGCGGTGCGTGGAGTTGCCGAGTGACGATGGAGCGTATGGCGGAATGGCGATGCGCGGAGCTGCCGAGTGATGACGACGCGTCTAGTTGAGTGACAGCGCGTGGAGCTGCCGAGTGACGATGGACCGTCTGGGTGAATGGCGACGCGTGGAGCTGCCGAGTGATGATGACGCGTCTAGTAGAGTGACGGCGCGCGGAGCTGCCGAGTGACGATGGAGCGTCTGGCTGAATGGCAATGCGCGGAGCTGCCGAGTGATGACGACGTGTCCAGTAGAGTGACGGCGCGTCCAGTAGAGTGACGGCACGTGGAGCTGCCGAGTGACAATGCAGTGTCTGGCTCAATGGCGATGCGCGGAGCTGCCGAGTGATGACGACGCGTCCAGTAGAGTGGCGGTGCGTGGAGCTGCCGACTGACGATGAAGCGTATGGGTGAAGTGCGATACGCGGAGCTACCGAGTGATGACGACGCGTGGAGTAGAGTGACGGCGCGTGGAGCTGCCGACTGACGATGGAGTGGCTGGCTGAATGGCGATGCACGGAGCTGTCGAGTGATGACGACGCGTCTAGTAGAGTGACGGCACGCGAAGCTGCCGAGTGATGATGTAGCGTCCGGCTAAATGGCGATGCGCGGTGCTGCCGGGCGATGACGACGCGTCCAGTAGAGCAACGGTGCGCGAAGCTTCCGAGTGACGATGGAGCGTCTGGGTGAATGGCGATGCGCGGAGTACAGTGACGGCGCGTGGAGCTGCCGAGTGACGATGGAGCGTCTGGCTGAATGGCTATGCGCGGAGCTGCCGAGTGATGACGACGCATCCAATAGAGTGATGAAGCGCGGAGCTGCCGAGTGATGATGGAGCGTCTAGGTGAATGGCGATGCGCGGAGCTGCCGAGTGATGATGACACGTCTAGTAGAGTGACGACGCGCGGAGCTGCCGAGTGACGATGGAGCGTCTGGGTGAATGGCGATGCGCGGAGCTGCCGAGTGATGACGACGCGTCCAATAGAGTGATGAAGCGCGGAGCTGCCGAGTGATGATGGAGCGTCTGGGTGAATGGCGATGCGCGGAGCTGCCGAGTGATGATGATACGTCTAGTAGAGTGACGACGCGCGGAGCTGCCGAGTGACGATGGAGCGTCTGGGTGAATGGCGATGCGCGGAGCTTCCGAGTGATGACGACGCTTCCAGTAGAGTGACGACACGCGGAACTGCCAAGTGACGTTGGAGCGTCTTGGTGAACGGCGATGGCGGAGCTGCCGAGAGATGATTACGCATCCAGTAGAGTGACGGCGCGTGGAGCTGCCGAGTGACGATGGAGCCTATGGCGGAATGGCGATGCGCGGAGCTGCCGAGTGATGACGACGCGTCCAGTTGAGTGATGGCGCGTGGAGCTGCCGAGTGACGATGGACCGTCTGGGTGAATGGCGACGCGTGGAGGTGTCGATTGATGATGACGCGTCCAGTACAGTGACGGCGCGCGGAGCTGCCGAGTGATGATGGAGCGTCTGGCTGAATGACGATGCGCGCAGCTGTCGAGTGATGATGACGCGTCCAGTAGAGTGGCGGTGCGTGGAGTTGCCGAGTGACGATGGAGCGTATGGCGGAATGGCGATGCGCGGAGCTGCCGAGTGATGACGACGCGTCTAGTTGAGTGACAGCGCGTGGAGCTGCCGAGTGACGATGGACCGTCTGGGTGAATGGCGACGCGTGGAGCTGCCGAGTGATGATGACGCGTCTAGTAGAGTGACGGCGCGCGGAGCTGCCGAGTGACGATGGAGCGTCAGGCTGAATGGCGATGCGCGGAGCTGTCGAGTGATTACGACGCGTCCAGTAGAGTGGCTGCACGCGGAGCTGCCGAGTGATGATTGAGCGTCCAGTAGAGTGACGGCACGCGGAGCTGCCGAGAGACGATGGAGTGTCTGGCTGAATGGCGATGCACGGAGCTGTCGAGTGATGACGACGCGTCCAGTAGAGTGACGGAAAGCGAAGCTGCCGAGTGATGATGGATCGTCTGGCTAAATGGCAATGCGCGGAGCTGCCAAGTGATGACGACGGGTCCAGTAGAGTGACGGCGCGCGGAGCTGCCGAGTGACGATGAAGCGTCTGGGTGAAGTGCGATGCGCGGAGCTATCGAGGGATGACGACGCGTCGAGTAGAGTGACGGCGCGTGGAGCTGCCGAGTGACGATGGAGCGTCTGGCTGAATGGCAATGCGCGGAGCTGCCGAGAGATGACGACGCGTCCAGTAGAGTGACGGCGCGTCCAGTAGAGTCACGGCACGTGGAGCTGCCGAGTGACGATGGAGCGTCTGGCTCAATGGCGATGCGCGGAGCTGCCGAGTGATGACGACGCGTCCAGTAGAGTGGCGGTGCGTGGAGCTGCCGTGTGACGATGAAGCGTTTGGGTGAAGTACGATGCGCGGAGCTACCGAGTGATGACGACGCGTCGAGTAGAGTGACGCCGCGTGGAGCTGCCCACTGACGATGGAGTGGCTGGCTGAATGGCGATGCACTTAGCTGTCGAGTGATGACGACGTGTCCAGTAGAGTGACGGCACGCGAAGCTGCCGAGTGATGATGGAGCGTCCGGCTAAATGGTGATGCGCGGTGCTGCCGGGCGATGACGACGCGTCCAGTAGAGCGACGGTGTGCGGAGCTTCCGAGTGACGATGGAGCGTCTGGGTGAATGGCGATGCGCGAAGTAGAGTGACGGCGCGTGGAGCTGCCAAGTGACGATGGAGTGTCTGGCTGAATGGCTATGCGCGGAGCTGCCGAGTGATGACGACGCGTCGAGTAGAGTGAAGAAGCGCGGAGCTGCCGAGTGATGATGGAGCGTCTGGGTGAATGGCGATGCGCGGAGCTGCCGAGTGATGATGACACGTCTAGTAGAGTGACGACGCGCGGAGCTGCCGAGTGACGATGGAGCGTCTGGGTGAATGGCGATGCGCGGAGCTGCCGAGTGATGACGACGCGACCAGCAGAGTGACGGCACGCGGAACTGCCGAGTAACGATGGAGCATCTGGGTGAATGGCGACGCGTGGATCTGCCGATTGATGATGACGCGTCCAGTAGAGTGACGGCGCGCGCAGCTGCCAAGTGACGATGAAGCGTCTGGGTGAAGTGCGATGCGCGGAGCTATCGAGTGATGACGACGCGTCGAGTAGAGTGACGGCGCGTGGAGGTGCTGAGTGACGATGGAGCGTCTGCCTGAATGGCAATGCGCGGAGCTGCCGAGTGATGACGACGCGTCCAGTAGAGTGACGGCGCGTCCAGTAGAGTGACGGCACGTTGAGCTGCCGAGTGACGATGGAGCGTCTGGCTCAATGGCGATGCGCGGAGCTGCCGAGTGATGATGACGCGTCCAGTAGAGTGGCGGTGCGTGGAGCTGCCGAGTGACGATGAAGCGTTTGGGTGAAGTACGATGCGCGGAGCTACCGAGTGATGACGATGCGTCGAGTAGAGTGACGGCGCGTGGAGCTGCCGACTGACGATGGAGTAGCTGGCTGAATGGCGATGCACGGAGCTGTCGAGTGATGACGACGCGTCCAGTAGAGTGACGGCACGCGAAGCTGCCGAGTGATGATGGAGCGTCCGGCTAAATGGCGATGCGCGGTGCTGCCGGGCGATGACGACACATCCAGTAGAGCGACGGCGCGCGAAGCTTCCGAGTGACGATGGAGCGTCCGGGTGAATGGCGATGCGCGGAGTAGAGTGACGGCGCGTGGAGCTGCCGAGTGACGATGGAGCGTCTGGCTGAATGGCTATGCGCGGAGCTGCCGAGTGATGACGACGCGTCCAGTAGAGTGACGGCGCGCGGAGCTGCCGAGTGACAATGAAGCGTCTGGGTGAAGTGCGATGCGCGGAGCTATCGAGTGATGATGACACGTCTAGTAGAGTGACGACGCGCGGAGCTGCCGAGTGACGATGGAGCGTCTATGTGAATGGCGATGCGCGGAGCTGCCGAGTGATGACGACGCGACCAGTAGAGTGACGGCACGCGGAACTGCCGAGTAACGATGGAGCATCTGGGTGAATGGCGACGCGTGGAGCTGCCGATTGATGATGACGCGTCTAGTAGAGTGACGGCGCGGGGAGCTGCCGAGTGACGATGAAGCGTCTGGAGGAATGGCGATGCGCGGAGCTGTCGAGTGATGACGACGCGTCGAGTAGAGTGACGGCGCGCGGAGCTGCCGAGTGATGATGGAGGGTCTGGCTGAATGGCGACGCGCGGAGCTGCCGAGTGATGACGACGCTTCCAGTAGAGTGACGGCACGCGGAACTGCCGAGTGACGTTGGAGCGTCTTGGTGAATGGCGATGGCGGAGCTGCCGAGAGATGATTACGCATCCAGTAGAGTGACAGCGCATGGAGCTGCCGAGTGACGATGGAGCGTATGGCGGAATGGCGATGCGCGGAGCTGCCGAGTGATGACGACGCGTCTAGTTGAGTGACGGCGCGTGGAGCTGCCGAGTGACGATGGACCGTCTGGGTGAATGACGACGCGTGGAGCTGCCGAGTGATGATGACGCGTCCAGTAGAGTGTCGGCGCGCGGAGCTGCCGAGTGACGATGGAGCGTCTGGCTGAATGGCGATGCGCGGAGCTGTCGAGTGATGACGACGCGTCTAGTAGAGTGGCGGCGCACGGAGCTGCCGAGTGATGATGAAGCGTCCTGTAGAGTGACGGCACGCGGAGCTGCAGAGTGACGATGGAGCGTCTGACTGAATGGCGATGCACGGAGCTGTCGAGTGATGACGACGCGTCCAGTAGAGTGACGGCAAGCGAAGCTGTTGAGTGATGATGGAGCGTCTGGCTAAATGGCGATGCGCGGAGCTGCCGAGTGATGACGACGGGTCCAGTAGTGTGACGGCACGCGGAGCTACTGAGTGATGATGAAGCGTCTGGGTGAAGTGCGATGCGCGGAGCTACCGAGTGATGACGACGCGTAGAGTAGAGTGACGGCGAGTGGAGCTGCCGAGTGACGATGGAGCGTCTGACTGAATGGCGATGCACGGAGCTGCAGAGTGATGACGACGCGTCCAGTAGAGTGACGGCGCGCGGAGCTGTCGAGTGACGATGGAGCGTCTGGCTGAATGGCGATGTGCGGAGCTGTCGAGTGATTACGACGCGTCCAGTAGAGTGACGGCAAGCGAAGCTGCCGAGTGATGATGGAGCGTCTGGCTAAATGGCAATGCGCGGAGCTGCCAAGTGATGACGACGGGTCCAATAGAGTGACGGCACGCGGAGCTGCCGAATGACGATGAAGCGTCTGGGTGAAGTGCGATGCGCGGAGCTACCGAGTGATGACGACGCGTCGAGTAGAGTGACGGCGCGTGGAGCTGCCGACTGATGATGGAGCGTCTGGCTGAATGGCAATTCGCGGAGCTGCCGAGTGATGACGACGCGTCCAGTAGAGTGACGGCGCGTCCAGTAGAGTGACGGCGCGTGGAGCTACCGAGTGACGATGGAGCGTGTGGCTCAATGGCGATGCGCGGAGCTGCCGAGTGATGACGACGCGTCCAGTAGAGTGGCGGTGCGTGGAGCTGCCGAGTGACGATGAAGCGTTTGGGTGAAGTGCGTTGCGCGGAGCTACCGAGTGATGATGGAGCGTCCAGTAGAGTGACGGCGCACGAAGCTGCCGAGTGATGATGGAGCGTCCGGCTAAATGGCGATGCGCGGTGCTGCTGGGCGATTACGACGCGTCCAGTAGAATAACGGCGCGCGGAGCTTCCGAGTGACGATGGAGCGTCTGGGTGAATGGCGATGCGCTGAGTAGAGTGACGGCGCGTGGAGCTGCCGAGTGACGATGGAGCGTCTCGCTGAATGGCTATGCGCGGAGCTGCCGAGTGATGACGAGGCGTCCAGCAGAGTGACGAAGCGCGGAGCTGCCGAGTGATGACGACGCGTCCAGCAGAGTGACGAAGCGCGGAGCTGCCGAGTGATGATGGAGCGTCTGGGTGAATGGCGATGCACGGAGCTGCCGAGTGATGATGACACGTCTAGTAGAGTGACGACATGCGGAGCTGCCGAGTGACGATGGAACGTCTGGGTGAGTGGCGATGCGCGGAGCTGCCGAGTGATGACGACGCGACTACTAGAGTGACGGCACGCGGAACTGCCGAGTAACGATGGAGCATCTTTGTGAATGGCGACGCGTGGAGCTGCCAATTGATGATGACGCGTCCAGTAGAGTGACGGCGCGCAGAGCTGCCGAGTGACGATGGAGCGTCTGGATGAATGGCGATGCGCGGAGCTGTCGAGTGATGACGACGCGTCGAGTAGAGTGACAGCGCGCGGAGCTGCCGAGTGATGATGGAGGGTCTAGCCGAATGGCGACGCGCGGAGCTGCCGAGTGATGACGACGCTTCCAGTAGAGTGACGGCAGGCGGAACTGCCGAGTGACGTTGGAGCGTCTGGGTGAATGGCGATGGTGGAGCTGCCGAGAGATGATTACTCATCCAGTAGAGTGACGGCGCATGGAGCTGCCTAGTGACGATAGAGCGTATGGCGGAATGGCGATGCGCGGAGCTGCCGAGTGATGACGACGCGTCCAGTTGAGTGACGGCGCGTGGAGCTGCCGAGTGACGATGGACCGTCTGGGTGAATGGCGACGCGTGGAGCTGCCGAGTGATGAAGACGCGTCCAGTACAGTGATTGCGTGCGGAGCTGCCGAGTGACGATGGAGTGTCTGGCTGAATGACGATGCGCGCAGCTGTCGAGTGATGATGACACGTCCAGTAGAGTGGCGGCGCGCGAAGCTGTCGAGTGATGATGGAGCGTCCAGTAGAGTGACGACACGCGGAGCTGCCGAGTGACAATGGAGCGTCTGGCTGAATGGCTATGCGTCGACCTTCCGAGTGATGACGACGCGTCCAGTAGATTGACGGCGTGCGGAGCTGCCGAGTGACGATGGAGCGTCTGGATGAATGGCGATGCACGGAGCTATCGAGTGATGACGACGCGTCGAGTAGTGTGACGGCGCGAGGAGCTGCCGAGTGATGATGGAGTGTCTGCCTTAACGGCGACGCGTGGAGCTGCCGAGTGATGACGACGCTTCTAGTAGAGTGACGGCACGCGAAACTGCCGAGTGACGATGGAGCGTCTGGGTGAATGGCGATGCGCGAGCTGCCGAGTGAAGATCACGCGTCCAGTAGAGTGACGGCGCGTGGAGCTACCGAGTGACGATGGAGCGTATGGCGGAATGGTGATGCGCAGAGCTGCCGAGTGATGACGACGCGTCTAGTTGAGTGATGGCGCATGGAGCTGCCGAGTGACGATGGACCGTCTGCGTGAATGACGACGCGTGGAGCTGCCGAGTGATGATGATGGGTCCAGTAGAGTGTCAGCGCGCGGAGCTGCCGAGTGACGATGGAGCGTCTGGCTGAATGGCGCTGCGCGGAGTTGTCGAGTGATGACGACGCGTCTAGTAGAGTGGCGGCGCACGGAGCTGCCGAGTGATGATGGAGCGTCCAGTAGAGTAACGGCACGCGGAGCTACAGAGTGATGTTAGAGCGTCTGACTGAATGGCGATGCACGGAGCTGTCGAGTGATGACGACATGTCCAGTAGAGTGACAGCAAGCGAAGCTGCTAAGTGATGATGGAGCGTCTGGCTAAATGGCGATGCGCGGAGCTGCCGAGTGATGACAACGGGTCCAGTAGTGTGACGGCGCGCGGAGGTACAGAGTGACGATGAAGCGTCTGGGTGAAGTGCGATGCGCGGAGCTACCGAGTGATGACGATGCGTCGAGTAGAGTGACGGCGCGTGGAGCTACCGAGTGACGATGGAGCGTCTGGCTGCATGGCGATGCGCGGAGCTGCCGAGTGATGACGACGCGTCCAGTAGAGTGACGGCGCGCGGAGCTGCCGAGTGACGATGGAGCGTCCAGCTGAATGGCGGCGCGTGGAGCTGCCGAGTAGTGACGACTTGTCCAGTAGAGTGACGGCGCGTGGAGCTGCCGAGTGACGATGGAGCGTCTGGATGAATGGCGACGCGCGGAGTGGAGTCATGGCGCGGTGAGCTGCCGAGTGACGATGGAGCGTCTGGCTGAATGGTTATGCGCGAAGCTGCCGAGTGATGATGACGCGTCCAGTAGAGTGACGGCGCGCAGAGCTTCCAAGTGATGATGGAGCGTCTATGTGAATGGCGATGCGCGGAGCTGCCAAGTGATGATGGAGCGTCTAGATGAATGGCGATGCGCGGAGCTGTCGAGTGATGAGGACGCGTCGAGTAGAGTGACGGCGCGCGGAGCTGCCGAGTGATGATGGAGTGTCTGGCTGAATGGCGATGCGTGGAGCTGTCGAGTGATGATGACGCGTCCAGTAGAGTGACGGCACGCGGAACTACCGAGTGACGATGGAGCATCTGGGTGAATGGCGATGCGCGAAGCTGTCGAGTGATGACGACGCGTCTAGTAGAGTGGCGGCGCACGGAGCTGCCGAGTGATGATGGAGCATCCACTAGAGTGACGGCACGCGGAGCTGTAGAGTGACGTTAGAGCGTCTGACTGAATGGCGATGCACGGAGCTGTCGAGTGATGACGACGCCTCCAGTACAGTGACGACAAGCGAAGCTGCTGAGTGATGATGGAGCGTCTGGCTAAATGGCGATGCGCGGAGCTGCCGAGTGATGACAACGGGTCCAGTAGTGTGACGGCACGCGGAGCTCCAGAGTGACGATGAAGCGTCTGGGTGAAGTGCGATGCGCGGAGCTACCGAGTGATGACGACGCGTCGAGTAGAGTGACGGCGCGTGGAGCTGCCGAGTGACGATGGAGCGTCTGGCTGAATGGCGATGCGCGGAGCTGCCGAGTGATGACGACGCGTCCAGTAGAGTGACGGCGCGCGGAGCTGCTGATTGACGATGGAGCGTCTAGCTGAATGGCGGCGCGCGGAGCTGCCGAGTAATGATGGAGCGTCTGTCTGAATGACGATTAGCGGAGTTGTTGAGTGATGACGACGCGCCCAGTAGAGTGGCGGCGCGCGGAGCTGCCGAGTGACGATGGAGCGTTCGGCTGAATGGCGATGCGCGGAGCTGCCGGGTGATGACGACTTGTCTAGTAGAGTGACGGCGCGTGGAGCTGCCGAGTGACGAGGGAGCGTCTGGGTGAATGGCGACGCGCGGAGTGGAGTCATGGCGCGGTGAGCTGCCAAGTGACGATGGAGCGTCTGGCTGAATGGTTATGCGCGGAGCTGCTGAGTGATGATGACGCGTCCAGTAGAGTGACGGCGCGCGGAGCTTCCAAGTGATGATGGAGCGTCTATGTGAATGGCGATGCGCGGAGCTGCCGAGTGACGATGGAGCGTCTGGATGAATGGCGATGCGCGGAGCTGTCGAGTGATGACGACGCGTCGAGTAGAGTGACGGCGCGCGGAGCTGCCGACTGATGATGGAGTGTCTGGCTGAATGGCGACGCGTGGAGCTGTTGAGTGATGATGACGCGTCCAGTAGAGTGACGGCACGCGGAACTACCGAGTGACGATGGAGCGTCTGGGTGAATGGCGATGCGCGGAGCTGCCGAGTGATGATTACGCGTCCAGTAGAGTGACGGCGCGTGGAGCTACCGAGTGTCGATGGAGCGTATGGCGGAATGGCGATGTGCGGAGCTGCCGAGTGATGACGACGCGTCTAGTTGAGTGACGGCGCGTGGACTGCCGAGTGACGATGGACCGTCCGGGTGAATGGCGACGCGTGGAGCTGCCGAGTGATGATGACGTGTCCAGTAGAGTGTCGGCGCACGGAGCTGTCGAGTTACGATGGAGCGTCTGGCTGAATGGCGATGCGCGGAGCTGTCGAGTGATGATGACGCGTCCAGTAGAGTGGCGGCGCGCGGAGCTGCCGAGTGATGATGGAGCGTCTGTCTGAATGACGATTAGCGGAGCAGTTGAGTGATGATGACACGCCCAGTAGAGTGATGGCGTGCGGAGCTGCCGAGTGACGATGGAGCGTCCGGCTGAATGGCGATGCGCGGAGCTGCCGGGTGATGACGACTCGTCTAGGAGAGTGACGGCGCGTGGAGCTGCCGAGTGACGATGGAGCGTCTGGGTGAATGGCGACGCACGGAGTAGAGTGACGGCACGGTGAGCTGCCGAGTGACGATGGAGTGTCTGGCTCAATGGTTATGCGCGGAGCTGCCGAGTGATGATGACGCGTCCAGTAGAGTGACGGCGCGCGGAGCTGCCGAGTGATGATGGAGTGTCTGCCTGAACGGCGACGCGTGGACTGCCGAGCGACGATGGAGCGTCTGGGTGAATGGCGATGCGCGGAGCTGCCGAGTGATGATTACGCGTCCAGTAGAGTGACGGCACGTGGATTTACCGAGTGTCGATGGAGCGTATGGCGGAATGGCGATGCGCGGAGCTGCCGAGTGATGACGACGCGTCTAGTTGAGTGACGGCGCGTGGACTGCCGAGTGACGATGGACCGTCCGGGTGAATGGCGACGCGTGGAGCTGCAGAGTGATGATGACACGTCCAGTAGAGTGTCGGCACACGGAGCTGCCGAGTGACGATGGAGCGTCTGGCTGAATGGCGATGCGCCGAGCTGTCGAGTGATGACGACGCGTCTAGTAGAGTGGCGGCGCACGGAGCTGCCGAGTGATGATGGAGCGTCCAGTAGAGTGACGGCACGCAGAGCTGCAGAGTGACGATGGAGCATCTGACTGAATGGCGATGCACGGAGCTGTCGAGTGATGACGACGCATCCAGTAGAGTGCCGGCAAGCGAAGCTGCTGAGTGATGATGGAGCTTCTGGCTAAATGGCGATGCGCGGAGCTGCCGAGTGATGACGACTGGTCCAATAGTGTGACGGCACGCGGAGCTGCCGAGTGACGATGAAGCGTCTGGGTGAAGTGCGATGCGCGGAGCTACCGAGTGATGACGACGCATCGACTAGAGTGACGGTGCGTGGAGCTGCCGAGTGACGATGGAGCATCTGGCTGAATGGCGATACGCGGAGCTGCCGAGTGACGATGGAGCATCTAGCTGAATGGCGATACGCGGAGCTGCCGAGTGACGATGGAGCGTCTGGCTGAATGGCCATACGCGGAGCTGCCGAGTGATGACGACGCGTCCCGTAGAGTGACGGGGCGCGGAGCTGCCGAGTGAGAATGGAGCGTCTGGCTGAATGGCGATGCGCGGAGCTGTCGAGTGATGACGACGTGTCCAGTAGAGTGGCGGCGCGTGGAGCTGCCGAGTGATGATGGAGCGTCTGTCTGAATGACGATTAGCGGAGCTTTTGAGTGATGACGACGCGCCCAGTAGAGTGACGGCGCGCGGAGCTGTCGAATGACGATGGAGCGTCCGGCTCAATGGCGATGCGCGGAGCTGCCGGGTGATGACGACGCGTCCAGTAGAGTGACGGCGCGTGGAGCTACCGAGTGACGATGGAGCGTTTGGGTGAATTGCGACGCGTGGAGTAGAGTGACGGCGCGGTCAGCTGGCGAGTGACGATGGAGCATCTGGCTGAATGGTTATGCGCGGAGCTGCCGAGTGATGATGACACGTCCAGTAGAGTGATGGCGCACGGAGCTGCCGTGTGATGATGGAGCGTCTAGGTGAATGGCGATGCGCGGAGCTACTGAGTGATGATGACACGTCTAGTAGAGTGATGACGCGCGGAGCTGCCGAGTGACGATGGAGCATCTCGGTGAATGGCGATGCGCAGAGGTCCCGAGTGATGACGACGCGTCCAGTAGAGTGACGGCACGCTGGCCTGCCGAGTGACGATGGAGCGTCTGGGTGAATGGCGACAAATGGAACTGCCGAGTGATGATGACGCGTCCAGTAGACTGACGGCACGCGGAGCTGGCGAGTGACGATGGAGCGTCTGAATGAATGGCGATCCCCGGAGCTGTCGAGTGATGACGACGCGTCGAGTCGAGTGAAGGCGCGCGGAGCTGCCGAGTGATGATGGAGGGTCTGGCTGAATGGCGATGCGCGGAGCTGTCGAGTGATGACGACACGTCCAGTAGAGTGACGGCGCGCGGAGCTGCCGAGTTACGATGGAGCGTCTGGCTGGATGGCAAGGCGCGGAGCTGCCAAGTGATGATAACGCTTCCAGCAGAGTGACGACACGCGGAACTGCCGAGTGATGATGGAGCGTCTAGGTGAATGGCGAAGCGCGGAGCTACCGAGTGATGATTACGCGTCTAGTAGAGTGACGGCGCGTGGAGCTGCCGAGTGGCGATGGAGCATATGGCGGAATGGCAATGCGCAGAGCTGCCGAGTGATGACGCCGCGTCCATTAGAGTGACGGCGCGTGGAGCTGCCGAGTGACGATGTAGCGTCTGGCTGAATAGCGATGCGTGGAGCTGTCGAGTGATGACGACGCGTCCAGTACAGTGGCGGTGCGTGGAGCTGCCGAGTGATGATGGAGCGTCCAGTAGATTGAAGGCACGCGGAGCTGCCGAGTGACGATGGAGTGTCTGGCTGAATGGCGATGCACAGAGCTGTCGAGTGATGACGACGCGTCCAGTAGAGTGACGGCGCGTGGAGCTGCCGAGTGACGATGGAGCGTTTGGCTGAATGGCGATGCGCGGAGCTGCCGAGTGATGACGACGCGTCCAGTAGAGTGAAGGCGCGTGGAGCTGCCGAGGGACGATGGAGCGTCTGGCTGAATGTCGATGCTCGGAGTTGCCGAGTGATGGCGACGCGTCGAGTAGAGTGACGGCGTGCGAAGCTGCCGAGTGACGATGGAGCGTCCGGCTGAATGGCGATGCGCGGAGCTGCCGGGTGATGACGACGCGTCCAGTAGAGTGACGGCGCGTGGAGCTGCCGAGTGACGATGGAGCGTCTGGGTGAATGGCGACGCACGGAGTAGAGTGACGGCACGGTGAGCTGCCGAGTGACGATGGAGTGTCTGGCTCAATGGTTATGCGCGGAGCTGCCGAGTGATGATGACGCGGCCAGTAGAGTGACGGCGCGCGGAGCTGCCGAGTGATGATGGAGTGTCTGCCTGAATGGCGACGCGTGGACTGCCGAGCGACGATGGAGCGTCTGGGTGAATGGCGATGCGCGGAGCTGCCGAGTGATGATTACGCGTCCAGTAGAGTGACGGCACGTGGATTTACCGAGTGTCGATGGAGCGTATGGCGGAATGGCGATGCGCGGAGCTGCCGAGTGATGACGACGCGTCTAGTTGAGTGACGGCGCGTGGACTGCCGAGTGACGATGGACCGTCCGGGTGAATGGCGACGCGTGGAGCTGCAGAGTGATGATGACACGTCCAGTAGAGTGTCGGCACACGGAGCTGCCGAGTGACGATGGAGCGTCTGGCTGAATGGCGATGCGCCGAGCTGTCGAGTGATGACGACGCGTCTAGTAGAGTGGCGGCGCACGGAGCTGCCGAGTGATGATGGAGCGTCCAGTAGAGTGACGGCACGCAGAGCTGCAGAGTGACGATGGAGCATCTGACTGAATGGCGATGCACGGAGCTGTCGAGTGATGACGACGCATCCAGTAGAGTGCCGGCAAGCGAAGCTGCTGAGTGATGATGGAGCTTCTGGCTAAATGGCGATGCGCGGAGCTGCCGAGTGATGACGACTGGTCCAATAGTGTGACGGCACGCGGAGCTGCCGAGTGACGATGAAGCGTCTGGGTGAAGTGCGATGCGCGGAGCTACCGAGTGATGACGACGCATCGACTAGAGTGACGGTGCGTGGAGCTGCCGAGTGACGATGGAGCATCTGGCTGAATGGCGATACGCGGAGCTGCCGAGTGACGATGGAGCATCTGGCTGAATGGCGATACGCGGAGCTGCCGAGTGACGATGGAGCATCTAGCTGAATGGCGATACGCGGAGCTGCCGAGTGACGATGGAGCGTCTGGCTGAATGGCCATACGCGGAGCTGCCGAGTGATGACGACGCGTCCCGTAGAGTGACGGGGCGCGGAGCTGCCGAGTGAGAATGGAGCGTCTGGCTGAATGGCGATGCGCGGAGCTGTCGAGTGATGACGACGTGTCCAGTAGAGTGGCGGCGCGTGGAGCTGCCGAGTGATGATGGAGCGTCTGTCTGAATGACGATTAGCGGAGCTTTTGAGTGATGACGACGCGCCCAGTAGAGTGACGGCGCGCGGAGCTGTCGAATGACGATGGAGCGTCCGGCTCAATGGCGATGCGCGGAGCTGCCGGGTGATGACGACGCGTCCAGTAGAGTGACGGCGCGTGGAGCTATCGAGTGACGATGGAGCGTTTGGGTGAATTGCGACGCGTGGAGTAGAGTGACGGCGCGGTCAGCTGGCGAGTGACGATGGAGCGTCTGGCTGAATGGTTATGCGCGGAGCTGCCGAGTGATGATGACACGTCCAGTAGAGTGATGGCGCGCGGAGCTGCCGTGTGATGATGGAGCGTCTAGGTGAATGGCGATGCGCGGAGCTACCGAGTGATGATGACACGTCTAGTAGAGTGATGACGCGCGGAGCTGCCGAGTGACGATGGAGCATCTCGATGAATGGCGATGCGCAGAGGTCCCGAGTGATGACGACGCGTCCAGTAGAGTGACGGCACGCTGGCCTGCCGAGTGACGATGGAGCGTCTGGGTGAATGGCGACACATGGAACTGCCGAGTGATGATGACGCGTCCAGTAGACTGACGGCACGCGGAGCTGGCGAGTGACGATGGAGCGTCTGAATGAATGGCGATCCCCGGAGCTGTCGAGTGATGACGACGCGTCGAGTCGAGTGAAGGCGCGCGGAGCTGCCGAGTGATGATGGAGGGTCTGGCTGAATGGCGATGCGCGGAGCTGTCGAGTGATGACGACACGTCCAGTAGAGTGACGGCGCGCGGAGCTGCCGAGTTACGATGGAGCGTCTGGCTGGATGGCAAGGCGCGGAGCTGCCAAGTGATGACAACGCTTCCAGCAGAGTGACGACACGCGGAACTGCCGAGTGATGATGGAGCGTCTAGGTGAATGGCGAAGCGCGGAGCTACCGAGTGATGATTACGCGTCTAGTAGAGTGACGGCGCGTGGAGCTGCCGAGTGGCGATGGAGCATATGGCGGAATGGCAATGCGCAGAGCTGCCGAGTGATGACGCCGCGTCCATTAGAGTGACGGCGCGTGGAGCTGCCGAGTGACGATGTAGCGTCTGGCTGAATAGCGATGCGTGGAGCTGTCGAGTGATGACGACGCGTCCAGTACAGTGGCGGTGCGTGGAGCTGCCGAGTGATGATGGAGCGTCCAGTAGATTGAAGGCACGCGGAGCTGCCGAGTGACGATGGAGTGTCTGGCTGAATGGCGATGCACAGAGCTGTCGAGTGATGACGACGCGTCCAGTAGAGTGACGGCGCGTGGAGCTGCCGAGTGACGATGGAGCGTTTGGCTGAATGGCGATGCGCGGAGCTGCCGAGTGATGACGACGCGTCCAGTAGAGTGAAGGCGCGTGGAGCTGCCGAGGGACGATGGAGCGTCTGGCTGAATGTCGATGCTCGGAGTTGCCGAGTGATGGCGACGCGTCGAGTAGAGTGACGGCGTGCGAAGCTGCCGAGTGACGATGGAGCGTCCGGCTGAATGGCGATGCGCGGAGCTGCCGGGTGATGACGACGCGTCCAGTAGAGTGACGGCGCGTGGAGCTGCCGAGTGACGATGGAGCGTCTGGGTGAATGGCAACGCGTGGAGTAGAGTGACGGCGCGGTGAGCTGCCGAGTGACGATGGAGCGTCTGGCTGAATGGTTATGCGTGGAGCTGCCGAGTGAATATGGAGGGTCTGGCTGAATGGCGACGCGTGGAGCTGTCGAGTGATGACGACGCTTCCAGTAGAGTGACGGCACGCGGAACTGCCGAGCGACGATGGAGCGTCTGGGTGAATGGCGATGCACGGAGCTGCCGAGTGATGATTACGCGTCCAGTAGAGTGACGGCGTGTGGAGCGACCGAGTGTCGATGGAGCGTATGGCGGAATGGCGATGCGCGGAGCTACCGAGTGATGACGACGCGTCTAGTTGAGTGACGGCGCGTGGACTGCCGAGTGACGATGGACCGTCCGGGTGAATGGCGACGCGTGGAGCTGCCGAGTGATGATGACACGTCTAGTAGAGTGTCGGCGCACGGAGCCGCCAAGTGACGATGGAGCGTCTGGCTGAATGGCGATGCGCGGAGCTGTCGAGTGATGACGACGCGTCTAGTAGAGTGGCGGCGCACGGAGCTGCCGAGTGATGATGGAGCGTCCAGTAGAGTGACGGCACGCAGAGCTGCAGAGTGACGATGGAGCCTCTAACTGAATGGCGATGCACGGAGCTATCGAGTGATGACGACGCGTCCAGTAGAGTGACGGCAAGCAAAGCTGCTGAGTGATGATGGAGCGTCTGGCTAAATGGCGATGCGCGGAGCTGCCGAGTGATGACGACGGGTCCAGTAGTGTGACGGCACGCGGAGCTGCCGAGTGACGATGAAGCGTCTGGGTGAAGTGCGATGCGCGGAGCTGCCGAGTGATGATGACGTGTCGAGTAGAGTGACGGCACGCGGAGCTGCCGAGTGACGTGGAGCGTCTGGGTGAATGGCGATGCACGGAGCTGCCGAGTGATGATGACGCGTCTAGTAGAGTGACGGCGCGTGGAGCTGCCGAGTGACGATGGAGCGTCTGGCTGAATGGCGATACGCGGAGCTGCCGAGTGATGACGACGCGTCCCGTAGAGTGACGGGGCGCGGAGCTGCTGAGTGAGGATGGAGCGTCTGGCTGAATGGCGATGCACGGAGCTATCGAGTGATGACGACGTGTCCAGTAGAGTGGCGGCACGCGGAGCTGCCGAGTGATGATGGAGCGTCTGTCTGAATGACGATTAGCGGAGCTATTGAGTGATGACGACGCGCCCAGTAGAGTGACGGCGCACGGAGCTGCCAAATGACGATGGAGCGTCCGGCTCAATAGCGATGCGCGGAGCTGCCAGGTGATGACGACGCGTCCAATAGAGTGACGGCGCGTGGAGCTGCCGAGTGATGATGGAGCGTCTGGGTGAATGGCGACGCGTGGAGTAGAGTCACGGCGCGGTGAGCTGCCGAGTGACGATGGAGCGTCTGGCTGAATGGTTATGCGCGGAGCTGCCGAGTGATGATGACACGTCCTGTAGAGTGATGGCACGTGGAGCTGCCGTGTGATGATGGAGCGTCTGGGTGAATGGCGATGCGCGGAGCTGCCGAGTGATGATGACACGTCTAGTAGAGTGATGACGCGCGGAGCTGCCGAGTGACGATGGAGCATCTCGGTGAATGGCGATGCGCGGAGGTACCGAGTGATGACGACGCGTCCAGTAGAGTGACGGCACGCTGACCTGCCGAGTGACGATGGAGCGTCTGGGTGAATGGCGACACGTGGAGCTGCCGAGTGATGATGACGCGTCCAGTAGACTGACGGCACGCGGAGCAGCCGTGTGACGATGGAGCGTCTGAATGAATGGCGATGCGCGGAGCTGTCGAGTGATGACGACGCGTCGAGTCGAGTGAAGGCGCGCGGAGCTGCCGAGTGATGATGGAGGGTCTGGCTGAATGGCGACGCGCGGAGCTGCCGAGTGATGACGACACGTCCAGTAGAGTGACGACGTGCGGAGCAGCCGAGTTACGATGGAGCGTCTGGCTGGATGGCAAGGCGCGGAGCTGCCAAGTGATGACAACGCTTCCAGTAGAGTGACGACACGCGGAACTGCCGACTGATGATGGAGCGCCTGGGTGAATGGCGAAGCACGGAGCTACCGAGTGATGATTACGCGTCTAGTAGAGTGACGGCGCGTGGAGCTGCCGAGTGACGATGGAGCATATGGCGGAATGGCGATGCGCAGAGCTGCCGAGTGATGACGCCGCGTCCATTAGAGTGACAGCGCGTGGAGCTGCCGAGTGACGATGTAGCGTCTGGCTGAATAGCGATGCGTGGAGCTGTCGAGTGATGACGACGCGTCCAGTAGAGTGGCGGTGCGTGGAGTTGCCGAGTGATGATGGAGCGTCCAGTAGATTGAAGGCACGCGGAGCTGCCGAGTGACGATGGAGTGTCTAGCTGAATGGCGATGCACAGAGCTGTCGAGTGATGACGACGCGTCCAGTAGAGTGACGGCGCGTGGAGCTGCCGAGTGACGATGGAGCGTCTGGCTGAATGGCGATGCGCGGAGCTGTCGAGTGATGATGACGCGTCCAGTAGAGTGTCTGCGCGCGGAGCTGCCGAGTGATGATGGAGCGTTTGTCTGAATGACGATTAACGGAACTGTTGAGTGATGACGACGTGCCCAGTAGAGTGATGGCGCGCGGAGCTACCGAGTGACTATGGAGCGTCTGGCTGAATGGCGATGCGCGGAGCTGCCGGGTGATGACGACGCGTCCAGTAGAGTGACGGCGCATGGAGCTACCGAGTGACGATGGAGCGTCTGGGTGAATGGCAACGCGTGGAGTAGAGTGACGGCACGGTGAGCTGCCGAGTGACGATGGAGCGTCTGGCTGAATGGTTATGCGCGGAGCTACCGAGTAATGATGACGCGTCCAGTAGAGTGACGGCGCGCGGAGCTGCCGAGTGATGATGGAGCGTCTGGGTGAATGGCGATGCGCGGAGCTGCGGAGTGATGATGACACGTCTAGTAGAGTGATGACGCGCCGAGCTGCCGAGTGACGATGGAGCGTCTGGCTTAATGGCGATGCGCGGAGGTGCCGAGTGCTGACGACGCGTCCAGTAGAGTGACGGCACGCTGACTTGCCGAGTGACGATGGAGCGTCTAGGTGAATGGCGACACGTGGAGCTGCCGAGTGATGATGACGTGTCCAGTAGACTGACGGCACGCAGAGCTGCCGAGTGACGATAAAGCGTCTAGATGAATGGCGATGCGCGGAGCTGTCGAGTGATGACGACGCGTCGAGTCGAGTGAAGGCGCGCGGAGCTGCCAAGTGATGAAGGAGGGTCTGGCTGAATGGCGACGCGCGGAGCTGCCGAGTGATGACGACACGTCCAGTAGAGTGACGATGCACGGAGCTGCCGAGTGACGATGGAGCGTCTAGCTCAATGGCAAGGCGCAGAGCTGCCAAGTGATGACAACGCTTCCAGTAGAGTGACGGCACGCGGAATTGCGGAGTGATGATGGAGCGTCTGGGTGAATGGCGAAGCGCGGAGCTACTGAGTGATGAGTACGCGTCTAGTAGAGTGACGGCGCGTGGAGCTGCCGAGTGGCGATGGAGCGTATGGCGGAATGGCGATGCGCGGAGCTGCCGAGTGATGGCGACGCGTCCAGTTGAGTGACGGAGCGTGGAGCTGCCTAGTGTCGATGGACCGTCTGGGTGAATGGCGACGCGTGCAGCTCCCGAGTGATGATGACGCGTCCAGTAGAGTGACGGCGCGCGGAGCTGCCGAGTGACGATGGAGCGTCTGGCTGAATGGCGATGCGCGGAGCTGTCGAGTGATGACGACGCGTCCAGTAGAGTGGCGGTGCGTGGAGCTGCCGAGTGATGATGGAACGTCCAGTAGATTGAAGGCACGCGGAGCTGCCGAGCGACGTTGGAGTGTCTGGCTGAATGGCGATGCACGGAGCTGTCGAGTGATGACGACGCGTCTAGTAGAGTGACGGCGCACGAAGCTGCCGAGTGATGATGGAGCGTCTGGCTGAATAGCGATGCGCGGAGCTGCCTAGTGATGACGACGCGACCAGTAGACTGACGGCGCGCAGAGCTGCCGAGTAACGATGAAGCATCTGGCTGAATGGCGATGCGCGGAGCTACCGAGTGATGACGACGCATCGAGTAGAGTGACGGCGCATGGGGCTGCTGAGTGATGATGGAGCGTTTGGCTGAATGGCAATGCGCGGAGCTGCCGAGTGATGACGACGCGTCCAGTAGAGTGAAGGCGCGTGGAGCTGCCGAGGGACGATGGAGCGTCTGGCTGAATGTCGATGCTCGGAGTTGCCGAGTGATGACGACGCGTCGAGTAGAGTGACGACGTGCGAAGCTGCCGAGTGACGATGGAGCGTCTGGCTGAATGGCGAGGCGCGGAGCTGCCGAGTGATGACGACACATCCAGTAGAGTGAAGGCGCGCAGAACTGCCGAGTGATGATGGAGCGTCTGGGTGAATGGCGATGCGCGGAGCTGCCGAGTGATGATGACGCGTCTAGTAGAGTGACAGCGCGTGGAGCTGCCGAGTGATGATGGAGCGTCTTGCTGAATGGCGATGCGCAGAGCTATCGAGTGCTGACGACGCGTCTAGTAGAGTGACGACGCGCGGAGCTACCGAGTGACGATGGAGCATATGGTGGAATGGCGATGCTCGGAGCTACCGAGTGATGACGAGGCGTCCAGGAGAGTGACGGCGCGCGAAGCTGCGGAGTGACGATGGAGCGTCTGGGTGAATGGCGATGCGCAGAGCTGCCGAGTGATGACGACGCGTCCAGTAGAGTGACGATGCGTGGAGCTGGAGAGTGACGATGGAGCGTCTGGATGAATGGCGATGCGCGGAGCTGTCGAGTGATGACGACGCGTCGAGTCGAGTGAAGGCGCGCAGAGCTTCCGAGTGATGAACGAGGGTCTGGGTGAATGGCGAAGCGCGGAGCTACCGAGTGATGATTACGCGTCTAGTAGAGTGACGGCGCGTGGAGCTGCCGAGTGACGATGGAGCGTATGGCGGAATGGCGATGCGCGGAGCTGCCGAGTGATGACGACGCGTCCAGTTGAGTGACGGAGCGTGGAGCTGCCCAGTGACGATGGACCGTCTGGGTGAATGGCGACGCGTGGAGCTCCCGAGTGATGATGACGCGTCTAGTAGAGTGACGGCGCGCGGAGCTGCCGAGTGACGATGGAGCGTCTGGCTGAATGGCGATGCGCGGAGCTGTCGAGTGATGACGACGCGTCCAGTAGAGTGACGGTGCGTGGAGCTGCCGAGTGATGATGAAACGTCTAGTAGATTGAAGGCACGCGGAGCTGCCGAGTGACGATGGAGTGTCTGGTTAAATGGCGATGCACGGAGCTGTCGAGTGATGACGACACATCTAGTAGAGTGACGGCGCGCGAACCTGCCGAGTGATGATGGAGCGTCTGGCTGAATGGCGATGCGCGGAGCTGCCGAGTGATGACGACGCGTCCAGCAGAGTGACGACGCGCAGAGCTGCCGAGTAACGATGAAGCATCTGGGTGAATTGCGATGCGCGGAGCTACCGAGTGATGACGACGCGTCGAGTAGAGTGACGGCGCGTGGAGTTGCTGAGTGACGATGGAGCGTTTGGCTGAATGGCAATGCGCGGAGCTTCCGAGTGATGACGACGCGTCCAGTAGAGTGAAGGCGCGTGGAGCTGCCGAGGGACGATGGAGCGTCTGGCTGAATGTCGATGCGCGGAGTTGCCGAGTGATGACGACGCGTCGAGTAGAGTGACGGCATGCGAAGCTGCCGAGTGACGATGGAGCGTCTGGCTGAATGGCGAGGCGCGAAGCTGCCGAGTGATGACGACACGTCCAGTAGAGTGAAGGCGCGCGGAACTGCCGAATGATGATGGATCGTCTGGGTGAATGGCGATGCGCGGAGCTGCCGAGTGATGATGACACGTATAGTAGAGTGACAGCGCGTGGAGCTGCCGAGTGATGATGAACCGTCTGGCTGAATGGCGATGCGCAGAGCTATCGAGTGCTGACGACGCGTCTAGTAGAGTGATGACGCGCGGAGCTACCGAGTGACGATGGAGCATATGGCGGAATGGCGATGCGCGGAGCTACCGAGTGATGACGAGGCGTCCAGGAGAGTGACGGCGCGCGGAGCTGCCGAGTGACGATGGAGCGTCTGGCTGAATGGCGATGCGCAGAGCTGCCGAGTGATGACGACGCGTCCAGTAGAGTGACGACGCGCGGAGCTACAGAGTGACAATGGAGCGTCTGGATGAATGGCGATGCGCGGAGCTGTCGAGTGATGACGACGCGTCGAGTAGAGTGATGGCACGCGGAGCTGCCGAGTGATGATGGAGCTTCTGGCTGAATGACGATGCACGGAGATGCCGAGTGATGACGACGCGTCTAGTAGAGTGACAGTGCACGGAGCTGCCGAGGGACGATGGAGTGTCTGGGTGAATGGCGATGCGCGGAGCTTCCGAGTGATGACGACGCGTCGAGTAGATTCACGGCGCACGGAGCTTCTGAGTGACGATGGAGCATCTCGCTGAATGGCGATGCACGGAGCTGCCGAGTGATGACGACGCGTTGAGTAGAGTGATGGCGCACGGAGCTGCCGAGTGACGATGGAGCGTCTGGCTGAATGGGATGCGCGGAGCTGCTGAGTGACAATGACACGTTCAGTAGAGTGACGGCGCGCGGAGCTGCCTAGTGAAGATGGAGCGTCGGGCCGAATAGTGAGGCACGGAGTTGTCGAGTGATGACGATGCGTCCAGTAGAGTGACGGCGCGCGGAGCTGCCGAGTGATGACGACGCGTGGAGCAGAGTGACGGCGCGTGGAGTTGCTGAGTGACGATGGAGCGTCTTGCTGAATGGCAATGCACGAAGCTGCCGAGTGATGACAACGCGTCCAGTAGAGTGACGGCGCGTGGAGCTGCCGAGTGACGATGGAGCGTCTGGCTGAATGTCGATGCGTGGAGTTGCCGAGTGATGACGACGCATCGAGTAGAGTGACGCGCGCGAAGCTGCCGAGTGACGATGGAGCGTCTGGCTGAATGGCGAGCCGCGGAGCTGCCGAGTGATGACGACACATCTAGTAGAGTGAAGTCGCGCGGAACTGCCGAGTGATGATGGAGCGTCTGGGTGAATGGCGATGCGCGGAGCTACCGAGTGATGATGACGCGTCTAGTAGAGTGACAGCGCGTGGAGCTGCCGAGTGATGATGGAGCGTCTGGCTGAATGGCGATGCGCAGAGCTATCGAGTGCTGACGACGTGTCCAGTAGAGTGACGACGCGCGGAGCTGCCGAGTGACGATGGAGCATATGGAGGAATGGCGATGCGCGGAGCTACCGAGTAATGATGACACGTCCAGGAGAGTGATGGCGCGCGGAGCTGCCGACTGACGGTGAAGCGTCTGGCTGAATGGCGATGCACAGAGCTACTAAGTGATGACGACGCGTCCAGTAGAGTGACGGCGCGCGGAGCTGCAGAGTGATGATGGAGCGTCTGGATGAATGGCGATGCGCGGAGCTGTCGAGTGATGACGACGCGTCGAGTAGAGTGATGGCACGTGGAGCTGCCGAGTGATGATGGAGCTTCTGGCTGAATGGCGATGCGCGGACCTACCGAGTCATGACGACACGTCTAGTAGAGTGACAGCGCGTGGAGCTGCCGATTGACGATGGAGCGTCTGGGTGAATGGCGATACGCAGAGCTGCCGAGTGATGATGACGCGTCGAGTAGATTGACGGCGCGCGGAGCTGCCAAGTGACGATGGAGCATCTCGCTGAATGGCGATGCGCGGAGCTGCCGAGTGATGACGACGTGTCCAGTAGAGTGACGGCGCACGGAGCTGCCGAGTGACGATGGAGCGCCTGGCTGAATGGCGATACGCGGAGCTGCCGAGTAACAACGACACCTCCAGTAGAGTGACGGCGCGCGAAGCTGCCTAGTGACGATGGAGCGTCTGGCTGAATGGCGAGGCACGGAGTTGCCGAGTGATGACGATGCGTCCAGTAGAGTGACGGCACGCGGAGCTGCCGAGTGATGACTTCGCTCCAGTAGAGTGGCGGCACGCGGAGCTGTCGATTGACGGTGGACCGTTTGGCTGAATGGGAATGCTCGGAGCTGCCGAGTGATGACGACATGTCCAGTGGAGTGACGGCGCGCGGAGCTGTCGAGTGACGATGGAGCGCCTGGCTGAATGGCGATGCGCGGAGCTGCCGACTGATAACGGCGCATCCAGTACAGTGACGGCGCGTAGAGCTGCCAAGTGATGATGGAGCGTCTGGCTGAATGGCGACGCGCGGAGCTACCGGGTGATGACGACGCGTCCAGTAGAGTGACGGCGCGCGGAGCTGCCGAGTGACGATGGAGCGTCTGGCTGAATGGCGATGCGCAGAGCTGCTGAGTGATGACGACGCGCCCAGTAGAGTGACGGCGCGCGGAGCTGCCGAGTGACGACGACGCGTCGAGTAGACTGACGGCGCGCGGAGCTGCCGAGTGATGATGGAGCGTCTGGGTGAATGGCGATGCGCGGAGCTGCCGAGTGATGATGACACGTCTAGTAGAGTGATGACGCGCGGAGCTGCCGACTGACCACGGAGCGTCTGGATGAATGGCGATGCACGGAGCTGCCGAGTGATGACGACGCGCCTAGTAGAGTGACGGCACACGGAACTGTCGAGTGACGACGGAGTGCCTGGGTGAATGGCGACACTTGGTCCTGCCGAGTGATGATGCCGGGTCCAGTAGAGTGACGGTGTCAGAGCTGCCGAGTAACGATGGAGCGTCTGGATGAATGGCGTTGCGCGGAGCTGTCGAGTGATGACAAAGTGTCGAGTAGAGTGACGTCACGCGGAACTGCCGAGTGATGATGGAGCGTCCGGCTAAATGGCGATGCACGGTGCTGCCGGGCGATGACGACGCGTCCAGTAGAGCGACTGCGCGTGGAGCTTCCGAGTGACGATGGAGCGTCTGGGTGACTGGCGATGCGCAGAGTAGAGTAACGGCGCGTGGAGCTGCCGAGTGACGATGGAGCGTCTAACTGAATGGCTATGCGTGGAGCTGCCGAGTGATGACGACGCGTCCAGTAGAGTGACGACGCGCGGAGCTGCCGAGTGATGATGGAGCGTCTGGGTGAATGGCGATCCGCGGAGCTGCCAAGTGATGATGACACGTCTAGTAGAGTGATGATGCGCGGAGCTGCCGAGTGTATGGAGCGTCTGGGTGAATGGCGATGCGCGGAGCTGCCGAGTGATGACGATGCGTCCAGTAGAGTGACGGCATGCGGAACTGCCGAGTGACGATGGAGCGTCTGGGTGAATGGCGACGCGTGGAGCTGTCGAGTGATGATGACGCGTCCAAATGAGTGACGGCGCACGGAGCTGCCAAGTGACGATGGAGCGTCTGGATGAATGTCGATGCGCGGAGCTGTCGAGTGATGACGACGCGTCGAGTAGAGTAACGGCGCGCGGAGCTGCCGAGTGATGATGGAGGGTCTGGCTGAATGGCGACGCGCGGAGCTGCCGAGTGATGACGATGCTTCCAGTAGAGTGACGGCACGCGGAACTTCCGAGTGACGATGGAGCATCTGGGTGAATGGCGATGCGTGGAGCTGCCGAGTGATGATTACGCATCCAGTACAGTGACAGCGCGTGGAGCTGCCGAGTGACGATGGAGCGTATGGCGGAATGGCGATGCGCGGAGCTGCCGAGTGATGACGACGCGTCCAGTTGAGTGACGGCGCGTGGAGCAGCCGAGTGACGATGGACCGTCTGAGTGAATGGCGACGCGTGGAGCTGCCGAGTGCTGATGACGCGTCCAGTAGTGTGACGGCGCGCGGAGATGCCGAGTGGCGGTGGAGCGTCTGGCTGAATGGCGATGCGCGCAGCTATCGAGTGATGACGACGCGTCAAGTAGAGTGGCGGCGCGTGGAGCTGCCGAGTGATGATGGAGCGTCCAGTAGAGTGACGGCACACGGAGCTGCCGAGTGACGACGGAGCGTCTGGCTGAATGGCTACGCGTGGAGCTGCCGAGTGATGACGACGTGTCCAGTAGATTGACGGCGCGCGGAGCTGCCGAGTGACGATGGAGCGTCTGGATGAATGGCGATTCGCGGAGCTGTCGAGTGATGACGACGCGTCGAGTAGAGTGACGGCGCGTGGAGCTGCCGGGTGATGATGGAGTGTTTGGCTGAATGGCGACGCGTGGAGTTGCCGAGTGATGACGACGCTTCCAGTAGAGTGACGGCACGCGGAACTGCCGAGTGACGATGGGGCGTCTGGGTGCATGGCGATGCGCGGAGCTGCCAAGTGATGATTACGCGTCCAGTAGAGTGACGGCGCATGGAGCTACCGAGTGACAATGGACCGTATGGCGGAATGGCGATGCGCGGAGCTGCCGAGTGATGACGACGCGTCTAGTTGAGTGACGGCGCGTGGAGCTGCCGAGTGACGATGGACCGTCTGGGTGAATGGCGATGCGTGGAGTTGCCGAGTGATGATGACGCATCAAGTAGAGTGTCGGCGTGCGTAGCTGCCGGGTGACGATGGAGCGTCTGGCTGAATGGCGATGCGCGGAGCTGTCGAGTGATGATGACGCGTCTAGTAGAGTGGCGGTGCACGGAGCTGCCGAGTGATGATGGAGTGTCCAGTAAAGTGACGGCACGCGGAGATGCAGAGTGGCGATGGAGCGTCTGACTGAATAGCGATGCACGGAGTTGTCGAGTGAAGACGACGCGCCCAGTAGAGTGACGTTAAGCGAAGCTGCTGAGTGATGATGGAGCGTCTAGCTAAATGGCGATGCGCGGAGCTGCCGAGTGATGACGATGGGTCCAGTAGTGTGACGGCGCGCGGAGCTGCTGAGTGACGATGAAGCGTCTAGGTGAAGTGCGATGCGCGGAGCTACCGAGTGATGACGACGCGTCGAGTAGAGTGATGGCGCGTGGAGCTGCCGAGTGACGATGGAGCGTCTGGCTGAATGGCGATGCGCGGAAATGCCAAGTGAGGACGACGCGTCCAGTAGAGTGACGGCACGCTGACCTGCCGAGTGACGATGGAGCGTCTGGGTGAATGGCGATACGCAGAGCTGCCGAGTGATGATGACGCGTCGAGTAGATTGACGGCGCGCGGAGCTGCCAAGTGACGATGGAGCATCTCGCTGAATGGCGATGCGCGGAGCTGCCAAGTGATGACGACGTGTCCAGTAGAGTGACGGCGCACGGAGCTGCCGAGTGACGATGGAGCGCCTGGCTGAATGGCGATACGCGGAGCTGCCGAGTAACAACGACACCTCCAGTAGAGTGACGGCGCGCGAAGCTGCCTAGTGACGATGGAGCGTCTGGCTGAATGGCGAGGCACGGAGTTGCCGAGTGATGACTTCGCTCCAGTAGAGTGGTGGCACGCGGAGCTGTCGATTGACGGTGGACCGTTTGGCTGAATGGGAATGCTCGGAGCTGCCGAGTGATGACGACATGTCCAGTGGAGTGACGGCGCGCGGAGCTGTCGAGTGGCGATGGAGCGCCTGGCTGAATGGCGATGCGCGGAGCTGCCGACTGATAACGGCGCATCCAGTACAGTGACGGCGCGTAGAGCTGCCAAGTGATGATGGAGCGTCTGGCTAAATGGCGACGCGCGGAGCTACCGGGTGATGACGACGCGTCCAGTAGAGTGACGGCGCGCGGAGCTGCCGAGTGACGATGGAGCGTCTGGCTGAATGGCGATGCGCAGAGCTGCTGAGTGATGACGACGTACCCAGTAGAGTGACGGCGCGCGGAGCTGCCGAGTGACGACGACGCGTCGAGTAGACTGACGGCGCGCGGAGCTGCCGAGTGATGATGGAGCGTCTGGGTGAATGGCGATGCGCGGAGCTGCCGAGTGATGATGACACGTCTAGTAGAGTGATGACGCGCGGAGCTGCCGACTGACCACGGAGCGTCTGGATGAATGGCGATGCACGGAGCTGCCGAGTGATGACGACGCGCCTAGTAGAGTGACGGCACACGGAACTGTCGAGTGACGATGGAGTGCCTGGGTGAATGGCGACACTTGGTCCTGCCGAGTGATGATGCCGGGTCCAGTAGAGTGACGGTGTCAGAGCTGCCGAGTAACGATGGAGCGTCTGGATGAATGGCGTTGCGCGGAGCTGTCGAGTGATGACAAAGTGTCGAGTAGAGTGACGGCACGCGGAACTGCCGAGTGATGATGGAGCGTCCGGCTAAATGGCGATGCACGGTGCTGCCGGGCGATGACGACGCGTCCAGTAGCGCGATTGCGCGTGGAGCTTCCGAGTGACGATGGAGCGTCTGGGTGACTGGCGATGCGCAGAGTAGAGTAACGGCGCGTGGAGCTGCCGAGTGACGATGGAGCGTCTGACTGAATGGCTATGCGTGGAGCTGCCGAGTGATGACGACGCGTCCAGTAGAGTGACGACGCGCGGAGCTGCCGAGTGATGATGGAGCGTCTGGGTGAATGGCGATCCGCGGAGCTGCCAAGTGATGATGACACGTCTAGTAGAGTGACGATGCGCGGAGCTGCCGAGTGTATGGAGCGTCTGGGTGAATGGCGATGCGCGGAGCTGCCGAGTGATGACGATGCGTCCAGTAGAGTGACGGCATGCGGAACTGCCGAGTGACGATGGAGCGTCTGGGTGAATGGCGACGCGTGGAGCTGTCGAGTGATGATGACGCGTCCAAATGAGTGACGGCGCACGGAGCTGCCAAGTGATGATGGAGCGTCTGGATGAATGTCGATGCGCGGAGCTGTCGAGTGATGACGACGCGTCGAGTAGAGTAACGGCGCGCAGAGCTGCCGAGTGATGATGGAGGGTCTGGCTGAATGGCGACGCGCGGAGCTGCCGAGTGATGACGATGCTTCCAGTAGAGTGACGGCACGCGGAACTTCCGAGTGACGATGGAGCATCTGGGTGAATGGCGATGCGTGGAGCTGCCGAGTGATGACGACGCGTCCAGTTGAGTGACGGCGCGTGGAGCAGCCGAGTGACGATGGACCGTCTGAGTGAATGGCGACGCGTGGAGCTGCCGAGTGATGATGACGCGTCCAGTAGTGTGACGGCGCGCGGAGATGCCGAGTGGCGGTGGAGCGTCTGGCTGAATGGCGATGCGCGCAGCTGTCGAGTGATGACGACGCGTCAAGTAGAGTGGCGGCGCGCGGAGCTGCCGAGTGATGATGGAGCGTCCAGTAGAGTGACGGCACACGGAGCTGCCGAGTGACGACGGAGCGTCTGGCTGAATGGCTACGCGTGGAGCTGCCGAGTGATGACGACGTGTCAAGTAGATTGACGGCGCGCGGAGCTGCCGAGTGACGATGGAGCGTCTGGATGAATGACGATTCGCGGAGCTGTCGAGTGATGACGACGCGTCGAGTAGAGTGACGGCGCGTGGAGCTGCCGGGTGATGATGGAGTGTTTGGCTGAATGGCGACGCGTGGAGCTGCCGAGTGATGACGACGCTTCCAGTAGAGTGACGGCACTCGGAACTGCCGAGTGACGATGGGGCGTCTAGGTGCATGGCGATGCGCGGAGCTGCCAAGTGATGATTACGCGTCCAGTAGAGTGACGGCGCATGGAGCTACCGAGTGACAATGGACCGTATGGCGGAATGGCGATGCGCGGAGCTGCCGAGTGATGACGACGCGTCTAGTTGAGTGACGGCGCGTGGAGCTGCCGAGTGACGATGGACCGTCTGGGTGAATGGCGATGCGTGGAGCTGCCGAGTGATGATGACGCATCAAGTAGAGTGTCGGCGTGCGTAGCTGCCGGGTGACGATGGAGCGTCTGGCTGAATGGCGATGCGCGGAGCTGTCGAGTGATGATGACGCGTCTAGTAGAGTGGCGGTGCACGGAGCTGCCGAGTGATGATGGAGTGTCCAGTAAAGTGACGGCACGCGGAGATGCAGAGTGACGATGGAGCGTCTGACTGAATAGCGATGCACGGAGTTGTCGAGTGAAGACGACGCGCCCAGTAGAGTGACGTTAAGCGAAGCTGCTGAGTGATGATGGAGCGTCTAGCTAAATGGCGATGCGCGGAGCTGCCGAGTGATGACGACGGGTCCAGTAGTGTGACGGCGCGCGGAGCTGCCGAGTGACGATGAAGCGTCTAGGTGAAGTGCGATGCGCGGAGCTACCGAGTGATGACGACGCGTCGAGTAGAGTGATGGCGCGTGGAGCTGCCGAGTGACGATGGAGCGTCTGGCTGAATGGCGATGCGCGGAAATGCCAAGTGAGGACGACGCGTCCAGTAGAGTGACGGCGCGCGGAGCTGCCGAGTGACGATGGAGCGTCTGGCTGAATGGCGATGCGCCGAGCTGCTGAGTGATAATGGAGCGTCTGTCTGAATGACGATTAGCGGAGCTGTTGAGTGACGACGACGCGCCCAGTAGAGTGACGGCGCGCGGAGCTGCCGAGTGACGATGGAGCGTCCGGCTGAATGGCGATGCGCGGAGCTGCCGGGTGATGACGACACATCCAGTAGAGTGACGGCGCGTGGAGCTGCCTAGTGACGATGGAGCGTCTGGGTGAATGGCAACGCGCGGAGTAGAGTGACGGCGCGTGGAGCTGCCGAGTGACGATGGAGCATCTGGCTGAATGGTTATGCGCGGAGCTGCCGAGTGATGATGACGCGTCCAGTAGAGTAACGGTGCGCGGAGCTGCCGAGTGACGATGGAGCGTCTGGGTGAATGGCAACGCGCGGAGTGGAGTGACGGCGCGCGGAGCTGCCGAGTGACGATGGAGCGTCCGGCTGAATCGCGATGCGCGGAGCTGCCGGGTGATGACGACGCGTCCAGTAGAGTGACGGCGCGTGGAGCTGCCGAGTGACGATGGAGCGTCTAGGTGAATGGCAACGCGCGGAGTAGAGTGACGGCGCATGGAGCTGCCGAGTGACGATGGAGCGTCTGGCTGAATGGTTATGCGCGGAGCTGCCGAGTGATGATGACGCGTCCAGTAGAATGACGGCGCGCGGAGCTGCCGAGTGATGATGGAGCGTCTGGGTGAATGGCGATGCGCGGAGCTGCCGAGTGATGATGACACGTCTAGTAGAGTGATGACGCGCGGAGCTGCCGAGTGACGATGGAGCGTCTGGGTGAATGGCGATGCGCGGAGGTGCCAAGTGATGACGACGCGTCCAGTAGAGTGACGGCACGCTGACCTGCCGAGTGACGATGGAGCGTCTGGGTGAATGGCGACACGTGGAGCTGCCGAGTGATGATGACGCGTCCAGTGGACTGACGGCACGCGGAGCTGCCGAGTGACGATGGAGCATCTAGATGAATGGCGATGCGTGGAGCTGTCGAGTGATGACGACGCGTCGAGTCGAGTGAAGGCGCGCGGAGCTACCGAGTGATGATGGAGGGTCTGGCTGAATGGCGACGCGCGGAGCTGCCGAGTGATGACGATGCGTCTAGTAGAGTGAGGGCGCGCGGAGCTGCCGAGTGCCGATGGAGCGTCTGGCTGAATGGCAAGGCGCGGAGCTGCCAAGTGATGACAACGCTTCCAGTAGACTGACGGCACGCGGAACTGCCGAGTGATGATGGAGCGTCTGGGTGAATGGCGAAGCGTGGAGCTACCGAGTGATGATTACGCGTCTAGTAGAGTGACGGCGCGTGGAGCTGCCGAGTGATGATGGAGCGTATGGCGGAATGGCGATGCACGGAGCTGCCGAGTGATGACGACTCGTCCAGTTGAGTGACGGCGCGTGGAGCTGCCGAGTGACGATGGACCGTCTGGGTGAATGGCGACGCGTGGAGCTCCCGAGTGATGATGACGCGTCCAGTGGAGTGACAGCGCGCGGAGCTGCCGAGTGACGATGGAGCCTCTTGCTGAATGGCGATGGGCGGAGCTGTCGAGTGATGACGACGCGTCCAGTAGAGTGGTGGTGCGTGGAGCTGCCGAGTGATGATGGAGCGTCTAGTAGAGTGAAGGCACGCGGAGATGCCGAGTGACGATGGAGTGTCTGGCTGAATGGCGATGCACGGAGCTGTTGAGTGCTGGCGACGCGTCTAGTAGAGTGACGGCGCGCGAAGCTGCCGAGTGATGATGGAGCGTCTAGCTGAATGGCGATGCGCGGAGCTGTGAAGTGATGACGACGCGTCCAGTAGAGTGACGGCGCGCAGAGCTGCCGAGTAACGATGAATCATCTGGGTGAATTGCGATGCGCGGAGCTACCGAGTGCTGACGACGCGTCGAGTAGAGTGACGACGCGTGGAATTGCTGAGTGACGATGGAGTGTCTGGCTGAATGGCAATGCGCGGAGCTGCCGAGTGATGACGACGCGTCGAGTAGAGTGACGGCGCGTGGAGCTGCCGAGTGACGATGGAGCGTCTGGCTGAATGGCGATGCGCGGAGTTGCCGAGTGATGACGACGCGTCGAGTAGAGTGACGGCGCGCGAAGCTTTCGAGTGACGATGGAGCGTCTGGCTGAATGGCGATGCGCAGAGCTGCCGAGTGATGACGATGCGTCCAGTAGAGTGACGGCGCGCGGAGCTGCAGAGTGACGATGGAGCGTCTGGATGAATGGCGATGCGCGGAGCTGTCGACTGATGACGACGCGTTGAGTAGAGTGACGGCATGCGGAGCTGCCGAGTGATCATGGAGCTTCTGGCTGAATGGCGATGCACGGAGCTGCTGAGTGATGACGACACGTCTAGTAGAGTGACAGCGCGTGGAGCTGCCGAGTGACGATCGAGCGTCTGGCTGAATGGCGATGCGCATAGCTGCCGAGTGATGACGACGCGTCCAGTAGAGTGACGGCGCGCGGAGCTGCAGAGTGACGATGGAGCGTCTGGATGAATGGCGATGCGCGGAGCTGTCGACTGATGGCGACGCGTCGAGTAGAGTGACGGCACGCGAAACTGCCGAGTGATGATGGAGCTTCTGGCTGAATGGCGATGCGCGGAGCTGCCGAGTGATGATGACGCGTCTAGTAGAGTGACAGTGCACGGAGCTGCCGAGTGACGATAGAGCGTCTAGGTGAATGGCGATGCGCGGAGCTGCCGAGTGATGACGACGCGTCGAGTAGATTGACGGCGTGCGGAGCTTCTGAGTGACGATGGAGCATGTCGCTGAATGGCCATGCGCGGAGCTGCCGAGTGATGACAACGCGTCCAGTAGAGTGACGACGCACGGAGCTGCCGAGTGACGATGGAGCGTCTGGGTGAATGGCGACGCGTGGAGCTACCGAGTGATGATGATGCGTCCAGTAGAGTGACGGTGCGCGGAGCTGCCTTGTGACGATGGAGCTTCTGGATGAATGGCGATGCGCAGAGCTGTCGAGTGATGACGACGCGTCGAGTAGAGTGACGGCGCGCGGAGCTGCCGAGTGATGACGACGCGTCTAGTAGAGTGGCGGCACGCGGAGCTATCGATTTACGGTGGTGCGTCTGGCTGAATGACAATGCGCGGAGCTGCCGAGTGATGACGACATGTCCAGTGGAGTGACGGCGCGCGGAGCTGTCGAGTGACGATGGAGCGTCTGGCTGAATGGCAAGGCGCGGAGCTGCCAAGTGATGACAACGCTTCTAGTAGAGTGACGGCACGTGGAACTGCCGAGTGATGATGGAGCGTCTGGGTGAATGGCGAAGCGTGGAGCTACCGAGTGATGATTACGCGTCTAGTAGAGTGACGGCGCGTGGAGCTGCCGAGTGACGATGGAGCGTATGGCGGAATGGCGATGCGCGGAGATGCCGAGTGATGACGACTCGTCCAGTTGAGTGACGGCGCGTGGAGCTGCCGAGTGACGATGGACCGTCTGGGTGAATGGCGATGCGTGGAGCTCCCGCGTGATGATGACGCGTCCAGTAGAGTGACAGCGCGCGGAGCTGCCGAGTGACGATGGAGCCTCTTGCTGAATGGCGATGGGCGGAGCTGTCGAGTGATGACGACGCGTCCAGTAGAGTGGCGGTGCGTGGAGCTGCCGAGTGATGATGGAGCGTCTAGTAGAGTGACGGCACGCGGAGATGCCGAGTGACGATGGAGTGTCTGGCTGAATGGCGATGCACGGAGCTGTCGAGTGATGACGACGCGTCTAGTAGAGTGACGGCGCGCAAAGCTGCCAAGTGATGATGGAGCGTCTGGCTGAATGGCGATGCGCGGAGCTGCCGAGTGATGACGACGCGTCCAGTAGAGTGACGGCGCGCAGAGCTGCCGAGAAACGATGAAGCATCTGGGTGAATTGCGATGCGCGGAGCTACCGAGTGATGACGACGCGTCGAGTAGAGTGACGGCGCGTGGAGTTGTTGAGTGACGATGGAGCGTCTGGCTGAATGGCAATGCGCGGAGCTGCCGAGTGATGACGACGCGTCCAGTAGAGTGACGGCGCGTGGAGCTGCCGAGTGACGATGGATCGTCTGGCTGAATGTCGATGCGCGGAGTTGCCAAGCAATGACGACGCGTCGAGTAGAGTGACGGCGCGCGAAGCTGCCGAGTGACGATGGAGCGTCTGGCTGAATGGCGATGCGCAGAGCTGCCGAGTGATGACGACGCGTCCAGTAGAGTGACGGCGCGCGGAGCTGCAGAGTGACGATGGAGCGTCTGGATGAATGGCGATGCGCGGAGCTGTCGACTGATGACGACGCGTTGAGTAGAGTGACGGCATGCGGAGCTGCCGAGTGATCATGGAGCTTCTGGCTGAATGGCGATGCGCGGAGCTGCTGAGTGATGACGACACGTCTAGTAGAGTGACAGCGCGTGGAGCTGCCGAGTGACGATCGAGCGTCTGGCTGAATGGCGATGCGCATAGCTGCCGAGTGATGACGACGCGTCCAGTAGAGTGACGGCGCGCGGAGCTGCAGAGTGACGATGGAGCGTCTGGATGAATGGCGATGCGCGGAGCTGTCGACTGATGACGACGCGTCGAGTAGAGTGACGGCACGCGAAACTGCCGAGTGATGATGGAGCTTCTGGCTGAATGGCGATGCGCGGAGCTGCCGAGTGATGATGACGCGTCTAGTAGAGTGACAGTGCACGGAGCTGCCGAGTGACGATAGAGCGTCTGGGTGAATGGCGATGCGCGGAGCTGTCGAGTGATGACGACGCGTCTAGTAGAGTGATGGCGCGCAGAGCTGCCGAGTAACGATGAAGCATCTGGGTGAATTGCGATGCGCGGAGCTACCGAGTGATGACGACGCGTCGAGTAGAGTGACAGCGCGTGGAGTTGTTGAGTGACGATGGAGCGTCTGGCTGAATGGCAATGCGCGGAGCTGCCGAGTGATGACGACGCGTCTAGTAGAGTGACGGCGCGTGGAGCTGCCGAGTGACGATGGAGAGTCTGGCTGAATGGCAATGCGCGGAGCTGCCGAGTGATGACGACGCGTCCAGTAGAGTGACGGCGCGTGGAGCTGCCGAGTGATGATGGAGCGTCTGGCTGAATGTCGATGCGCGGAGTTGCCGAGCGATGACGACGCGTCGAGTAGAGTGACGGCGCGCGGAGCTGCAGAGTGATGATGGAGCGTCTGGATGAATGGCGATGCGCGGAGCTGCCGAGTGATGACGACGCGTCGAGTAGAGTGACGGCATGCGGAGCTGCCGAGTGATGATGGAGCTTCTGGCTGAATGGCGATGCGCGGAGCTGCGGAGTGATGACGACACGTCTAGTAGAGTGACAGCGCGCGGAGCTGCCGAGTGACGATCGAGCGTCTGGCTGAATGGCGATGCGCAGAGCGGCCGAGTGATGACGACGCGTCCAGTAGAGTGACGGCGCGCAGAGCTGCAGAGATGATGGAGCGTCTGGATGAATGGCGATGCGCGGAGCTGTCAAGTGATGACGACGCGTCGAGTAGAGTGACGGCATGCGGAGCTTCCGAGTGATCATGGAGCTTCTGGCTGAATGGCGATGCGCGGAGCTGCTGAGTGATGACGTCACGTCTAGTAGAATGACAGCGCACGGAGCTGCCGAGTGACGATCGAGCATCTGGCTGAATGGCGATGCGCATAGCTGCCGAGTGATGACGACGCGTCCAGTAGAGTGACGGCGCGCGGAGCTGCAGAGTGACGATGGAGCGTCTGGATGAATGGCGATGTGCGGAGATGTCGAGTGATGACGACGCGTCGAGTAGAGTGACGGCACGCGGAACTGCCGAGTGATGATGGAGCTTCTGCCTGAATGGCGATGCGCGGAGCTGCCGAGTGATGATGACGCGTCTAGTAGAGTGACAGTGCATGGAGCTGCCGAGTGACAATGGAGCGTCTGCGTGAATGGCGATGCGCGGAGCTGCCGAGTGATGACGACGCGTCGAGTAGATTGACGGCGCGCGAAGCTTCTGAGTGACGATGGAGCATCTCGCTGAATGGCCATGCGCGGAGCTGCCGAGTGATGACAACGCGTCCAGTAGAGTGACGACGCACGGAGCTACCGAGTGACGATGGAGCGTCTGGGTGAATGGCGACGCGTGGAGCTACCGAGTGATGATGATGCGTCCAGTAGAGTGACGGCGCGTGGAGCTGCCTTGTGACGATGGAGCTTCTGGCTGAATGACAATGCGCGGAGCTGCCGAGGATGACGACGCGTCGAGTAGAGTGACGGCGCGCGGAGCTGCCGAGTGACGATATAGCGCCTGGCTGAATGGCGATGCACGGAGCTGCCGGGTGATGACGACGCGTCCAGTAGAGTGACGGCGCGTGGAGCTGCCGAGTGACGATGGAGCGTCTGGGTGAATGGCAACGCGCGGAGTAGAGTGACGGCGCATGGAGCTGCCGAGTGACGATGGAGCGTCTGGCTGAATGGTGATGCGCGGAGCTGCCGAGTGATGATGACGCATCCAGTAAACTGACGGCGCGCGGAGCTGCCGAGTGATGATGGAGCGTCTGGGTGAATGGCGATACGCGGAGCTACCGAGCGATGATAACACGTCTAGTAGAGTGATGACGCGCGGAGATGCCGAGTGACGATGGAGCGTCTGGGTGAATGGCGATGCGCGGAGGTGCCGAGTGATGACGACGCGTCCAGTAGAGTGACGGCACGCTGACCTGCCTGGTGACGATGGAGCGTCTGGGTGAATGGCGACACGTGGAGCTGCCGAGTGATGATGACGCGTCCAGTAGACTGACGGCACGCGGAGCTGCCGAGTGACGATGTAGCATCTGGATGAATGGCGATGCGCGGAGCTGTCGAATGATGACGACGCGTCGAGTCGAGTGAAGGCGCGCGGAGCTGCCGAGTGATGATGGAGGGTCTGGCTGAATGGCGACGCGCGGAGCTGCCGAGTGATGACGACGCGTCCAATAGAGTGACGGCGCGCGGAGCTGTCGAGTGACGATGGAGCGTCTGGATGAATGGCAAGGCGCGGAGCTGCCAAGTGATGACAACGCTTCCAGTAGAGTGATGGCACGTGGAACTGCCTAGTGATGATGGAGCGTCTGGGTGAATGGCGAAGCGTGGAGCTACCGAGTGATGATTACGCGTCTAGTAGAGTGACGGCACGCGGAGTTGCTGAGTGACGATGGAGCGTCTGGCTGAATGGCAATGCACGGAGCTGCCGAGTGATGACGACGCGTCCAGTAGAGTGACGGCGCGTGGAGCTGCCGAGTGACGATGGAGCGTCTGGCTGAATGTCGATGCGCGGAGTTGCCGAGCGATGACGACGCGTCGAGTAGAGTGACGGCGCGCGGAGCTGCAGAGTGATGATGGAGCGTATGGATGAATGGCGATGCGCGGAGCTGTCGAGTGATGACGACGCGTCGAGTAGAGTGACGGCATGCGGACCTGCCGAGTGATGATGGACCTTCTGGCTGAATGGCGATGCGCGGAGCTGCTGAGTGATGACGACACGTCTAGTAGAGTGACAGCGCGCGGAGCTGCCGAGTGACGATCGAGCGTCTGGCTGAATGGCGATGCGCAGAGCTGCCGAGTGATGACGACGCGTCGAGTAGAGTGACGGCGCGCGGAGCTGCAGAGTGATGATGGAGCGTCTAGCTGAATGGCAAGGCGCGAAGCTGCCAAGTGATGACAACGCTTCCAGTAGAGTGACGGCACGTGGAACTGCCGAGTGATGATGGAGCGTCTGGGTGAATGGCGAAGCGTGGAGGTACGGAGTGATGATTACGCGTTTAGTAGAGTGACGGCGCGTGGAGCTGCCGAGTGACGATGGAGCGTATGGCGGAATGGCGATGCGCGGAGCTGCCGAGTGATGATGACTCGTCCAGTTGAGTGACGGCGCGTGGAGCTGCCGAGTGACGATGGACCGTCTGGGTGAATGGCGATGCGTGGAGCTACCAAGTGATGATGATGCGTCCAGTAGAGTGACGGCGCTCGGAGCTGCCTTGTGACGATGGAGCTTCTGGATGAATGGCGATGCGCAGAGTTGTCGAGTGATGACGACGCGTCGAGTAGAGTGACGGCGCGCGGAGCTGCCGAGTGATGACAACGCGTCCAGTAGAGTGGCGGCACGCGGAGCTATCGATTTACGGTGGAGCGTCTGGCTGAATGACAATGCGCGGAGCTGCCGAGTGATGACGACATGTCCAGTGGAGTGACGGCGCGCGGAGCTGTCGAGTGACGATGGAGCGCCTGGCTGAATGGCGATGCACGGATCTGCCGGGTGATGACGACGCGTCTAGTAGAGTGACGGCGCGTGGAGCTGCCGAGTGACGATGGAGCGTCTGGGTGAATGGCAACGCGCGGAGTAGAGTGACGGCGCATGGATCTGCCGAGTGACGATGGAGCGTCTGGCTGAATGGTTATGCGCGGAGTTGCCGAGTGAGGATGACGCGTCCAGTAAAGTGACGGCGCGCGGAGCTGCCGAGTGATGATGGAGCGTCTGGGTGAATGGCGATACGCGGAGCTGCCGAGTGATGATGACACGTCTAGTAGAGTGATGACGCGCGGAGCTGCCGAGTGACGACGGAGCGTCTGGGTGAATGGCGATGCGCGGAGGTGCCGAGTGATGACGACGCGTCCAGTAGAGTGACGGCACGCTGACCTGCCGAGTGACGATGGAGCGTCTAGGTGAATGGCGACACGTGGAGCTGCCGAGTGATGATGACGCGTCCAGTAGACTGACGGCACGCGGAGCTGCCGAGTGACGATGGAGCATCTGGATGAATGGCGATGCGCGGAGCTGTCGAGTGATGACGACGCGTCGAGTCGAGTGAAGGCGCGCGGAGCTGCCGAGTGATGATGGAGGGTCTGGCTGAATGGCGACGCACGGAGCTGCCGAGTGATGACGATGTGTCCAGTAGAGTGACGGCCCGCGGAGCTGCCGAGTGACGATGGAGCGTCTAGCTGAATGGCAAGGCGCGGAGCTGCCAAGTGATGACAACGCTTCCAGTAGAGTGACGGCACGTGGAACTGCCGAGTGATGATGGAGCGTCTGGGTGAATGGCGAAGCGTGGAGGTACCGAGTGATGATTACGCGTTTAGTAGAGTGACGGCGCGTGGAGCTGCCGAGTGACGATGGAGCGTATGGCGGAATGGCGATGCGCGGAGCTGCCGAGTGATGACGACTCGTCCAGTTGAGTGACGGCGCGTGGAGCTGCCGAGTGACGATGGACCGTCTGGGTGAATGGCGATGCGTGGAGCTCCCGCGTGATGATGACGCGTCCAGTAGAGTGACAGCGCGTGGAGCTGCCGAGTGACGATGGAGCGTCTGGCTGAATGTCGATGCGCGGAGTTGCCGAGCGATGACGACGCGTCGAGTAGAGTGACGGCGCGCGGAGCTGCAGAGTGATGATGGAGCGTCTGGATGAATGGCGATGCGCGGAGCTGTCGAGTGATGACGACGCGTCGAGTAGAGTGACGGCATGCGGAGCTGCCGAGTGATGATGGACCTTCTGGCTGAATGGCGATGCGCGGAGCTGCTGAGTGATGACGACACGTCTAGTAGAGTGACAGCGCGCGGAGCTGCCGAGTGACGATCGAGCGTCTGGCTGAATGGCGATGCGCAGAGCAGCCGAGTGATGACGACGCGTCCAGTAGAGTGACGGCGCGCGGAGCTGCAGAGTGATGATGGAGCGCCTAGATGAATGGCGATGCGCGAAGCTGTCGAGTGATGACGACGCGTCGAGTAGAGTGACGGCATGCGGAGCTTCCGAGTGATCATGGAGCTTCTGGCTGAATGGCGATGCGCGGAGCTGCTGAGTGATGACGTCACGTCTAGTAGAGTGACAGCGCACGGAGCTGCCGAGTGACGATCGAGCGTCTGGCTGAATGGCGATGCGCATAGCTGCCGAGTGATGACAACGCGTCCAGTAGAGTGATGGCGCGCGGAGCTGCAGAGTGACGATGGAGCGTCTGGATGAATGGCGATGCGCGCAGCTGTCGAGTGATGACGACGCGTCGAGTAGAGTGACGGCACGCGGAACTGCCGAGTGATGATGGAGCTTCTGGCTGAATGGCGATGCGCGGAGCTGCCGAGTGATGATGACGCGTCTAGTAGAGTGACAGTGCACGGAGCTGCCGAGTGACAATGGAGCGTCTGGGTGAATGGCGATGCGCGGAGCTGCCGAGTGATGACGACGCGTCGAGTAGATTGACGGCGCGCGGAGCTTCTGAGTGATGATGGAGCATCTCACTGAATGGCCATGCGCGGAGCTGCTGAGTGATGACAACGCGTCCTGTAGAGTGACGGCGCACGGAGCTGCCGAGTGACGATGGAGCGTCTGGGTGAATGGCGACGCGTGGAGCTACCAAGTGATGATGATGCGTCCAGTAGAGTGACGGCGCTCGGAGCTGCCTTGTGACGATGGAGCTTCTGGATGAATGGCGATGCGCAGAGTTGTCGAGTGATGACGACGCGTCGAGTAGAGTGACGGCGCGCGGAGCTGCCGAGTGATGACAACGCGTCCAGTAGAGTGGCGGCACGCGGAGCTATCGATTTACGGTGGAGCGTCTGGCTGAATGACAATGCGCGGAGCTGCCGAGTGATGACGACATGTCCAGTGGAGTGACGGCGCGCGGAGCTGTCGAGTGACGATGGAGCGCCTGGCTGAATGGCGATGCACGGATCTGCCGGGTGATGACGATGCGTCTAGTAGAGTGACGGCGCGTGGAGCTGCCGAGTGACGATGGAGCGTCTGGGTGAATGGCAACGCGCGGAGTAGAGTGACGGCGCATGGATCTGCCGAGTGACGATGGAGCGTCTGGCTGAATGGTTATGCGCGGAATTGCCGAGTGAGGATGACGCGTCCAGTAAAGTGACGGCGCGCGGAGCTGCCGAGTGATGATGGAGCGTCTGGGTGAATGGCGATACGCGGAGCTGCCGAGTGATGATGACACGTCTAGTAGAGTGATGACGCGCGGAGCTGCCGAGTGACGATGGAGCGTCTGGGTGAATGGCGATGCGCGGAGGTGCCGAGTGATGACGACGCGTCCAGTAGAGTGACGGCACGCTGACCTGCCGAGTGACGATGGAGCGTCTAGGTGAATGGCGACACGTGGAGCTGCCGAGTGATGATGACGCGTCCAGTAGACTGACGGCACGCGGAGCTGCCGAGTGACGATGGAGCATCTGGATGAATGGCGATGCACGGAGCTGTCGAGTGATGACGACGCGTCGAGTCGAGTGAAGGCGCGCGGAGCTGCCGAGTGATGATGGAGGGTCTGGCTGAATGGCGACGCGCGGAGCTGCCGAGTGATGACGATGCGTCCAGTAGAGTGACGGCGCGCGGAGCTGCCGAGTGACGATGGAGCGTCTAGCTGAATGGCAAGGCGCGGAGCTGCCAAGTGATGACAACGCTTCCAGTAGAGTGACGGCACGTGGAACTGCCGAGTGATGATGGAGCGTCTGGGTGAATGGCGAAGCGTGGAGGTACCGAGTGATGATTACGCGTTTAGTAGAGTGACGGCGCGTGGAGCTGCCGAGTGACGATGGAGCGTATGGCGGAATGACGATGCGCGGAGCTGCCGAGTGATGACGACTCGTCCAGTTGAGTGACGGCGCGTGGAGCTGCCGAGTGACGATGGACCGTCTGGGTGAATGGCGATGCGTGGAGCTCCCGCGTGATGATGACGCGTCCAGTAGAGTGACAGCGCGTGGAGCTGCCGAGTGACGATGGAGCGTCTGGCTGAATGTCGATGCGCGGAGTTGCCGAGCGATGACGACGCATCGAGTAGAGTGACGGCGCGCGGAGCTGCAGAGTGATGATGGAGCGTCTGGATGAATGGCGATGTGCGGAGCTATCGAGTGATGACGACGCGTCGAGTAGAGTGACGGCATGCGGAGCTACCGAGTGATGATGGACCTTCTGGCTGAATGGCGATGCGCGGAGCTGCTGAGTGATGACGACACGTCTAGTAGAGTGACAGCGCGCGGAGCTGCCGAGTGACGATCGAGCGTCTGGCTGAATGGCGATGCGCAGAGCTGCCGAGTGATGACGACGCGTCCAGTAGAGTGACGGCGCGCGGAGCTGCAGAGTGATGATGGAGCGCCTAGATGAATGGCGATGCGCGGAGCTGTCGAGTGATGACGACGCGTCGAGTAGAGTGACGGCATGCGGAGCTTCCGAGTGATCATGGAGCTTCTGGCTGAATGGCGATGCGCGGAGCTGCTGAGTGATGACGTCACGTCTAGTAGAGTGACAGCGCACGGAGCTGCCGAGTGACGATCGAGCGTCTGGCTGAATGGCGATGCGCATAGCTGCCGAGTGATGACAACGCGTCCAGTAGAGTGATGGCGCGCGGAGCTGCAGAGTGACGATGGAGCGTCTGGATGAATGGCGATGCGCGGAGCTGTCGAGTGATGACGACGCGTCGAGTAGAGTGACGGCACGCGGAACTGCCGAGTGATGATGGAGCTTCTGGCTGAATGGCGATGCGCGGAGCTGCCGAGTGATGATGACGCGTCTAGTAGAGTGACAGTGCACGGAGCTGCCGAGTGACAATGGAGCGTCTGGGTGAATGGCGATGCGCGGAGCTGCCGAGTGATGACGACGCGTCGAGTAGATTGACGGCGCGCGGAGCTTCTGAGTGATGATGGAGCATCTCACTGAATGGCCATGCGCGGAGCTGCTGAGTGATGACAACGCGTCCTGTAGAGTGACGGCGCACGGAGCTGCCGAGTGACGATGGAGCGTCTGGGTGAATGGCGACGCGTGGAGCTACCAAGTGATGATGATGCGTCCAGTAGAGTGACGGCGCTCGGAGCTGCCTTGTGACGATGGAGCTTCTGGATGAATGGCGATGCGCAGAGTTGTCGAGTGATGACGACGCGTCGAGTAGAGTGACGGCGCGCGGAGCTGCCGAGTGATGACAACGCGTCCAGTAGAGTGGCGGCACGCGGAGCTATCGATTTACGGTGGAGCGTCTGGCTGAATGACAATGCGCGGAGCTGCCGAGTGATGACGACATGTCCAGTGGAGTGACGGCGCGCGGAGCTGTCGAGTGACGATGGAGCGCCTGGCTGAATGGCGATGCACGGATCTGCCGGGTGATGACGATGCGTCTAGTAGAGTGACGGCGCGTGGAGCTGCCGAGTGACGATGGAGCGTCTGGGTGAATGGCAACGCGCGGAGTAGAGTGACGGCGCATGGATCTGCCGAGTGACGATGGAGCGTCTGGCTGAATGGTTATGCGCGGAGTTGCCGAGTGAGGATGACGCGTCCAGTAAAGTGACGGCGCGCGGAGCTGCCGAGTGATGATGGAGCGTCTGGGTGAATGGCGATACGCGGAGCTGCCGAGTGATGATGACACGTCTAGTAGAGTGATGACGCGCGGAGCTGCCGAGTGACGATGGAGCGTCTGTGTGAATGGCGATGCGCGGAGGTGCCGAGTGATGACGACGCGTCCAGTAGAGTGACGGCACGCTGACCTGCCGAGTGACGATGGAGCGTCTAGGTGAATGGCGACACGTGGAGCTGCCGAGTGATGATGACGCGTCCAGTAGACTGACGGCACGCGGAGCTGCCGAGTGACGATGGAGCATCTGGATGAATGGCGATGCGCGGAGCTGTCGAGTGATGACGACGCGTCGAGTCGAGTGAAGGCGCGCGGAGCTGCCGAGTGATGATGGAGGGTCTGGCTGAATGGCGACGCGCGGAGCTGCCGAGTGATGACGATGCGTCCAGTAGAGTGACGGCGCGCGGAGCTGCCGAGTGACGATGGAGCGTCTAGCTGAATGGCAAGGCGCGGAGCTGCCAAGTGATGACAACGCTTCCAGTAGAGTGACGGCACGTGGAACTGCCGAGTGATGATGGAGCGTCTGGGTGAATGGCGAAGCGTGGAGGTACCGAGTGATGATTACGCGTTTAGTAGAGTGACGGCGCGTGGAGCTGCCGAGTGACGATGGAGCGTATGGCGGAATGACGATGCGCGGAGCTGCCGAGTGATGACGACTCGTCCAGTTGAGTGACGGCGCGTGGAGCTGCCGAGTGACGATGGACCGTCTGGGTGAATGGCGATGCGTGGAGCTCCCGCGTGATGATGACGCGTCCAGTAGAGTGACAGCGCGTGGAGCTGCCGAGTGACGATGGAGCGTCTGGCTGAATGTCGATGCGCGGAGTTGCCGAGCGATGACGACGCATCGAGTAGAGTGACGGCGCGCGGAGCTGCAGAGTGATGATGGAGCGTCTGGATGAATGGCGATGTGCGGAGCTGTCGAGTGATGACGACGCGTCGAGTAGAGTGACGGCATGCGGAGCTGCCGAGTGATGATGGACCTTCTGGCTGAATGGCGATGCGCGGAGCTGCTGAGTGATGACGACACGTCTAGTAGAGTGACAGCGCGCGGAGCTGCCGAGTGACGATCGAGCGTCTGGCTGAATGGCGATGCGCAGAGCTGCCGAGTGATGACGACGCGTCCAGTAGAGTGACGGCGCGCGGAGCTGCAGAGTGATGATGGAGCGCCTAGATGAATGGCGATGCGCGGAGCTGTCGAGTGATGACGACGCGTCGAGTAGAGTGACGGCATGCGGAGCTTCCGAGTGATCATGGAGCTTCTGGCTGAATGGCGATGCGCGGAGCTGCTGAGTGATGACGTCACGTCTAGTAGAGTGACAGCGCACGGAGCTGCCGAGTGACGATCGAGCGTCTGGCTGAATGGCGATGCGCATAGCTGCCGAGTGATGACAACGCGTCCAGTAGAGTGATGGCGCGCGGAGCTGCAGAGTGACGATGGAGCGTCTGGATGAATGGCGATGCGCGGAGCTGTCGAGTGATGACGACGCGTCGAGTAGAGTGACGGCACGCGGAACTGCCGAGTGATGATGGAGCTTCTGGCTGAATGGCGATGCGCGGAGCTGCCGAGTGATGATGACGCGTCTAGTAGAGTGACAGTGCACGGAGCTGCCGAGTGACAATGGAGCGTCTGGGTGAATGGCGATGCGCGGAGCTGCCGAGTGATGACGACGCGTCGAGTAGATTGACGGCGCGCGGAGCTTCTGAGTGATGATGGAGCATCTCGCTGAATGGCCATGCGCGGAGCTGCTGAGTGATGACAACGCGTCCAGTAGAGTGACGGCGCACGGAGCTGCCGAGTGACGATGGAGCGTCTGGGTGAATGGCGACGCGTGGAGCTACCAAGTGATGATGATGCGTCTAGTAGTGACGGCGCTCGGAGCTGCCTTGTGACGATGGAGCTTCTGGATGAATGGCGATGCGCAGAGTTGTCGAGTGATGACGACGCGTCGAGTAGAGTGACGGCGCGCGGAGCTGCCGAGTGATGACAACGCGTCCAGTAGAGTGGCGGCACGCGGAGCTATCGATTTACGGTGGAGCGTCTTGCTGAATGACAATGCGCGGAGCTGCCGAGTGATGACGACATGTCCAGTGGAGTGACGGCGCGCGGAGCTGTCGAGTGACGATGGAGCGCCTGGCTGAATGGCGATGCACGGATCTGCCGGGTGATGACGACGCGTCCAGTAGAGTGACGGCGCGTGGAGCTGCCGAGTGACGATGGAGCGTCTGGGTAAATGGCAACGCGCGGAGTAGAGTGACGGCGCATGGATCTGCCGAGTGACGATGGAGCGTCTGGCTGAATGGTTATGCGCGGAGTTGCCGAGTGAGGATGACGCGTCCAGTAAAGTGACGGCGCGCGGAGCTGCCGAGTGATGATGGAGCGTCTGGGTGAATGGCGATACGCGGAGCTGCCGAGTGATGATGACACGTCTAGTAGAGTGATGACGCGTGGAGCTGCCGAGTGACGATGGAGCGTCTGGGTGAATGGCGATGCGCGGAGGTGCCGAGTGATGACGACGCGTCCAGTAGAGTGACGGCACGCTGACCTGCCGAGTGACGATGGAGCGTCTAGGTGAATGGCGACACGTGGAGCTGCCGAGTGATGATGACGCGTCCAGTAGACTGACGGCACGCGGAGCTGCCGAGTGACGATGGAGCATCTGGATGAATGGCGATGCGCGGAGCTGTCGAGTGATGACGACGCGTCGAGTCGAGTGAAGGCGCGCGGAGCTGCCGAGTGATGATGGAGGGTCTGGCTGAATGGCGACGCGCGGAGCTGCCGAGTGATGACGATGCGTCCAGTAGAGTGACGGCGCGCGGAGCTGCCGAGTGACGATGGAGCGTCTGGCTGAATGGCAAGGCGCGGAGCTGCCAAGTGATGACAACGCTTCCAGTAGAGTGACGGCACGTGGAACTGCCGAGTGATGATGGAGCGTCTGGCTGAATGTCGATGCGCGGAGTTGCCGAGCGATGACGACGCATCGAGTAGAGTGACGGCGCGCGGAGCTGCAGAGTGATGATGGAGCGTCTGGATGAATGGCGATGCGCGGAGCTGTCGAGTGATGACGACGCGTCGAGTAGAGTGACGGCATGCGGAGCTGCCGAGTGATGATGGACCTTCTGGCTGAATGGCGATGCGCGGAGCTGCTGAGTGATGACGACACGTCTAGTAGAGTGACAGCGCGCGGAGCTGCCGAGTGACGATCGAGCGTCTGGCTGAATGGCGATGCGCAGAGCTGCCGAGTGATGACGACGCGTCCAGTAGAGTGACGGCGCGCGGAGCTGCAGAGTGATGATGGAGCGCCTAGATGAATGGCGATGCGCGGAGCTGTCGAGTGATGACGACGCGTCGAGTAGAGTGACGGCATGCGGAGCTTCCGAGTGATCATGGAGCTTCTGGCTGAATGGCGATGCGCGGAGCTGCTGAGTGATGACGTCACGTCTAGTAGAGTGACAGCGCACGGAGCTGCCGAGTGACGATCGAGCGTCTGGCTGAATGGCGATGCGCATAGCTGCCGAGTGATGACAACGCGTCCAGTAGAGTGATGGCGCGCGGAGCTGCAGAGTGACGATGGAGCGTCTGGATGAATGGCGATGCGCGGAGCTGTCGAGTGATGACGACGCGTCGAGTAGAGTGACGGCACGCGGAACTGCCGAGTGATGATGGAGCTTCTGGCTGAATGGCGATGCGCGGAGCTGCCGAGTGATGATGACGCGTCTAGTAGAGTGACAGTGCACGGAGCTGCCGAGTGACAATGGAGCGTCTGGGTGAATGGCGATGCGCGGAGCTGCCGAGTGATGACGACGCGTCGAGTAGATTGACGGCGCGCGGAGCTTCTGAGTGATGATGGAGCATCTCGCTGAATGGCCATGCGCGGAGCTGCTGAGTGATGACAACGCGTCCAGTAGAGTGACGGCGCACGGAGCTGCCGAGTGACGATGGAGCGTCTGGGTGAATGGCGACGCGTGGAGCTACCAAGTGATGATGATGCGTCCAGTAGAGTGACGGCGCTCGGAGCTGCCTTGTGACGATGGAGCTTCTGGATGAATGGCGATGCGCAGAGTTGTCGAGTGATGACGACGCGTCGAGTAGAGTGATGGCGCGCGGAGCTGCCGAGTGATGACAACGCGTCCAGTAGAGTGGCGGCACGCGGAGCTATCGATTTACGGTGGAGCGTCTTGCTGAATGACAATGCGCGGAGCTGCCGAGTGATGACGACATGTCCAGTGGAGTGACGGCGCGCGGAGCTGTCGAGTGACGATGGAGCGCCTGGCTGAATGGCGATGCACGGATCTGCCGGGTGATGACGACGCGTCCAGTAGAGTGACGGCGCGTGGAGCTGCCGAGTGACGATGGAGCGTCTGGGTGAATGGCAACGCGCGGAGTAGAGTGACGGCGCATGGATCTGCCGAGTGACGATGGAGCGTCTGGCTGAATGGTTATGCGCGGAGTTGCCGAGTGAGGATGACGCGTCCAGTAAAGTGACGGCGCGCGGAGCTGCCGAGTGATGATGGAGCGTCTGGGTGAATGGCGATACGCGGAGCTGCCGAGTGATGATGACACGTCTAGTAGAGTGATGACGCGTGGAGCCGCCGAGTGACGATGGAGCGTCTGGGTGAATGGCGATGCGCGGAGGTGCCGAGTGATGACGACGCGTCCAGTAGAGTGACGGCACGCTGACCTGCCGAGTGACGATGGAGCGTCTAGGTGAATGGCGACACGTGGAGCTGCCGAGTGATGATGACGCGTCCAGTAGACTGACGGCACGCGGAGCTGCCGAGTGACGATGGAGCATCTGGATGAATGGCGATGCGCGGAGCTGTCGAGTGATGACGACGCGTCGAGTCGAGTGAAGGCGCGCGGAGCTGCCGAGTGACGATGGAGCGTCCGGCTGAATGGCAAGGCGCGGAGCTGCCAAGTGATGACAACGCTTCCAGTAGAGTGACGGCACGTGGAACTGCCGAGTGATGATGGAGCGTCTGGGTGAATGGCGAAGCGTGGAGGTACCGAGTGATGATTACGCGTTCAGTAGAGTGACGGCGCGTGGAGCTGCCGAGTGACGATGGAGCGTATGGCGGAATGGCGATGCGCGGAGCTGCCGACTGATGACGACTCGTCCAGTTGAGTGATGGCGCGTGGAGCTGCCGAGTGACGATGGACCGTCTGGGTGAATGGCGATGCGTGGAGCTCCCGCGTGATGATGACGCGTCCAGTAGAGTGACAGCGCGCGGAGCTGCCGAGTGACGATGGAGCCTCTTGCTGAATGGCGATGGGCGGAGCTGTCGAGTGATGATGACGCGTCCAGTAGAGTGGCGGTGCATGGAGCTGCCGAGTGATGATGGAGCGTCTAGTAGAGTGACGGCGCGCGGAGCTACAGAGTGACGATGGAGCGTCTGGATGAATGGCGATGCGCGGAGCTGCCGAGTGATGACGACATGTCCAGTGGAGTGACGGCGCGCGGAGCTGTCGAGTGACGATGGAGCGCCTGGCTGAATGGCGATGCGCGGAGCTGCCGACTGATAACGGCGCATCCAGTACAGTGACGGCGCGCGGAGCTACCAAGTGACGATCGAGCGTCTGGCTGAATGGCGATGCGCATAGCTGCCGAGTGATGACGACGCGTCCAGTAGAGTGACGACGCGCGGAGCTGCAGAGTGACGATGGAGCGTCTGGATGAATGGCGATGCGCGTAGCTGTCGACTGATGACGAGGCGTCGAGTAGAGTGACGGCACGCGAAACTGCCGAGTGATGATGGAGCTTCTGGCTGAATGGCGATGCGCGGAGCTGCCGAGTGACGATGACGCGTCTAGTACAGTGATAGTGCACGGAGCTGCCGAGTGACGATAGAGCGTCTGGGTGAATGGCGATGCGCGGAGCTGCCGAGTGATGACGACGCGTCCAGTAGAGTGACGGCGCGCAGAGCTGCCGAGTAACGATGAAGCATCTGGGTGAATTGCGATGCGCGGAACTACCGAGTGATGACGACGCGTCGAGTAGAGTGACGGCGCGTGGAGTTGTTGAGTGACGATGGAGCGTCTGGCTGAATGGAATTGCACGGAGCTGCCGAGTGATGATGACGCGTCCAGTAGAGTGACGGCACGTGGAGCTGCCGAGTGACGATGGAGCGTCTGGCTGAATGTCGATGCGCGGAGTTGCCGAGCGATGACGACGCGTCGAGTAGAGTGACGGTGCTCGGAGCTGCAGAGTGACGATGGAGCGTCTGGATGAATGGCGATGCACGGAGCTGTCGAGTGATGACGACGCGTCGAGTAGAGTGACGGCACGCGGAGCTGCCGAGTGATGATGGAGCTTCTGGCTGAATGGCGATGCGCGGAGCTGCCGAGTGATGATGACGCGTCTAGTAGAGTGACAGTGCACGGAGCTGCCGAGTGACGATGGAGCGTCCGGGTGAATGGCGATGCGCGGAGCTGCCGAGTGATGACGACGCGTCGAGTAGATTGACGGCGCACGGAGCTTCTGAGTGACGATGGAGCATCTCGTTGAATGGCGATGCGCGGAGCTGTCGAGTGATGACGACCCGTCCAGTAGAGTGATGGCGCACGGAGCTGCCGAGTGACGATTGAGCGTCTGGGTGAATGGCGACGCGTGGAGCGACCGAGTGATGATGACGCGTCCAGTAGAGTGACGGCGCGCGGAGCTGCCTCGTGACGATGGAGCTTCTGGATGAATGGCGATGCGCAGAGCTGTCGAGTGATGACGACGCGTCGAGTAGAGTGATAGCGCTCGGAGCTGCCGAGTGATGAAGACGCGTCCAGTAGAGTGGCGGCACGCGGAGCTATCGATTTACGGTGGAGCGTCTGGCTGAATGACAATGCGCGGAGCTGCCGAGTGATGACGACATGTCCGTGGAGTGACAGCGCGCGGAGCTGTCGAGTGACGATGGAGCGCCTGGCTGAATGGCGATGCACGGAGCTGCCGAGTGCTGACGACTCATCCAGTAGAGTGACGGCGCGCGAAGCTGCCGAGTGACGATGGAGCGTCTGGCTGAATGGCGAGGCGCGGAGCTGCCGAGTGATGACGACACGTCCAGTAGAGTGACGGCGCGCGGAACTGCCGAGTGACGATGGAGCGTCTGGGTGAATGGCGATGCGCGTAGCTGTCGAGTGATGATGACGCGTCTAGTAAAGTGACGGTGCGTGGAGCTGCCGAGTGATGATGGAGCGTCTGGCTGAATGGTGATGCACAGAGCTATCAGGTATTGACGACGCGTCCATTAGAGTGACGACGCGCGGAGCTGCTAAGTGACGATAGAGCATATGGCGGAATGGCGATCAACGGAGCTACCGAGTGATGACGACGCGTCCACGAGAGTGACGACACGTGGAGCGGCCGAGTGACGATGGAGCGTCTGGCTGAATGGCGATGCGCGGAGCTGCCAAGTGATGACGACGCGTCCAGAAGAGTGACGGCGTGCGGAGCTGCCGAGTGACGATGGAGCGCCTGGATGAATGGAGATGCGCGTAGTTGTCGAGTGATGACGACGCGTCAAGTAGAGTGCCGGCACGCGGAGCGGCCGAGTGATGATGGAGCTTCTTGCTGAATGGCGATGGGTGGAGCTGCTGAGTGATGACGACACGTCTAGTAGAGTGACAGCGCGCGGAGCTGCCGAGTGACGTTGGAGCGTCTGGGTGAATGGCGATACGCGGAGCTGCCGAGTGATGACGACGCGTCGAGTAGATTGACGGCACGCGGAGCTGCCGAGTGACGATGGAGCATCTCGCTGAATGGCGATGCGCGGAGCTGCCGAGTGATGACGACGTGTCTAGTAGAGTGGCGGCGCACGGAGCTGCCGAGTGACGATGGAGCGTCTGGTTGAATGGCGATGCACGGAGCTGCCGAGTGACAACGACACGTCCACTAGAGTGACGGCACGCGGAGCTGCCTAGTGACGATGGAGCGTCTGGCTGAATGGCGAGGCACGGAGGTGCCGAGTGATGACGATGCGTCCAGTAGAGTGATGGCACGCGGAGCTGCCGAGTGATGACGACGCGTCCAGTAGAGTGGCGGCACGAGGAGCTGTCGATTGACGGTGGACCGTCTGGCTGAATGGCAATGCGCGGAGCTGCCGAGTGATGACGACATGTCCAGTGGAGTGACGGCGCGCGGAGCTGTCAAGTGACGATGGAGCGCCTGGCTGAATGGCGATGCGCGGAGCTGCCGAGTGATAACGGCGCGTCCAGTAGAGTGACGGCGCGTAGAGCTACCGAGTGATGATGGATCGTCTGCCTGAATGGCGACGCGCGGAGATACCGGGTGATGACGACACATCCAGTAGAGTGACGGCTCGTGGAGCTGCCGAGTGACGATGGAGTGCCTGGCTGAATGGCGATGCGCAGAGCTGCTGAGTGATGATGACGCGCCCAGTAGACTGACGGTGCGCAGAGCTGCCGAGTGATGATGGAGCGTCTGGGTGAATGGCGATGCGCGGAGCTGCCGAGTGATGATGACACTTCTAGTAGAGTGATGACGCGAGGAGCTACCGACTCACCATGGAGCGTCTGGATGAATGGCGATGCGCGGAGCTGCCGAGTGATGACGACGCGCCTAGTAGAGTGGCGGCACATGGAACTGCCGAGTGACGATGGAGCGTCTGGGTGAATGGCGACACTTGGACCTGCCGAGTGATGATGACGGGTCCAGTAGAGTGACGGTGTCGGAGCTGCCGAGTATCGATGGAGCGTCTGGATGAATGGCAATGCGCGGAGCGGTCGAGTGATAACGACGCATCGAGTAGAGTGACGACGCGCGGACCTGCCGAGTGATGATGGAGCGTCTGGCTGAATGGCGATGCGCGGAGCTACCGAGTGATGACGACGCGTCCAGTAGAGTGACGGCGCGCGGAGCTGCCGCGTAACAATGAAGCATCTGGGTGAATTGCGATGCGCGGAGCTACCGAGTGATGACAACGCGTCGAGAAGAGTGACGGCGCGTGGAGTTGTTGAGTGACGATGGAGCGTCTGGCTGAATGGCAATGCGCGGAGCTGCCGAGTGATGACGACGCGTCCAGTAGAGTGACGACGCGTGGAGCTGCCGAGTGACGATGGAGCGTCTGGCTGAATGTCGATGCGCGGAGTTGCCGAGTGATGACGACGCGTCGAGTAGAGTGACGGCGCGCGAAGCTGCCGAGTGACGATGGAGCGTCTGGCTGAATGGCGAGGCGCGGAGCTGCCGAGTGATGACGACACATCCAGTAGAGTGAAGGCGCGATGAACTGCCGAGTGACGATGGAGCATATGGGTGAATGGCGATGCGCGGAGCTGCCGAGTGATGATGACGCGTCTAGTAGAGTGACAACGCATGGAGCTGCCGAGTGATGATGGAGCGTCTGGCTGAATGGCGATGCGCAGAGCTATCGAGTGCCGACGACGTGTCTAGTAGAATGACGACGCGCGGAGCTGCCGAGTGACGATAGAGCATATGGCGGAATGGCGATGCGCGGAGCTATCGAGTGATGACGACACGTCCAGGAGAGTGACGGCGCGCGGAGCTACCGACTGACGATGGAGCGTCTGGCTGAATGGCGATGCGCAGAGCTACCAAGTGATGACGACGCGTCCAGTAGAGTGACGGCGCGCGGAGCTGCAGAGTGATGATGGAGCGTCTGGATGAATGGCGATGCGCGGAGCTGTCGAGTGATGACGAGGCGTCGAGTAGAGTGACGGCACGCGGAGCTGCCGAGTGATGATGGAGCTTCTGGCTGAATGGCGATGCGCGGAGCTACCGAGTCATGACGACACGTCTAGTAGAGTGACAGCGCGCAGAGCTGCCGAGTGACGATGCAGCGTCTGGGTGAATGGCGATACGCGGAGCTGCCAAGTGATGACGACGCGTCGAGTAGATTGACGGCGCGCGGAGCTGCCGAGTGACGATGGAGCATCTCGCTGAATGGCGATGCGCGGAGCTGCCGAGTGATGACGACGTGTCTAGTAGAGTGACGGCGCACGGAGCTGCCGAGTGACGATGGAGCGTCTGGCTGAATGGCGATGCGCGGAGCTGCCGAGTGACAACGACTTGTCCAATAGAGTGACGGCGCGTGGAGCTTCCTAGTGACGATGGAGCATCTGGCTGAATGGCAAGGCACGGAGTTGCCGAGTGATGACGATGCGTCCATTAGAGTGACGGCAAGCGGAGCTGCTGAGTGATGACGACGCGTCCAGTAGAGTGGCGGCACGCGGAGCTGTCGATCGACGGTGGACCGTCTGGCTGAATGGCTGTCGGGACCCCGATCCTAAGTCATATGATTCCATACTGTAACAAGCCACATCACTTTGCGGCCTCACGCACGGTACTCCACGGCTGCCACCCTACCTTGGCCGGGACCGTTTGCGTCTTTTGGCTCACGTATGTGAACATGTCGCTGGCAACCACATAGCAAAGAACCCGGGCCGACATAACTAGTCATAGCAACCAAGTGGCACATCTGTACGGAAACAGGCATACATAACCCAGCAATGCAGGTGTCGGTCTCAAGCGTGTGTAGACGAGTCGTAGCAAGTTACAAGGACTCCATTACGTCGCGAGACACGAATGTCATCGCTGCACGTAGACGAGTCGTAACAGGCTACAGGGACTCCATTACACTGCGAGACATTTCCCCAAAGGGACAGACACAGCAGCAAAGAAGGATACATGCCGGTCAATCAATGTGTCCGGAGCCGTAGCAAGCTACCAAGGCTCGGTGGAAGCACAAAGAGACAGTTTCCCGTAAGGAGTACTGCTAAAGGCACACAACTAGGTGTCGGATCCCATACATACCGTTGCACGTCACGCGTACGCACAACATGCCCGATATACATAGATACAACTATGGCATCACAACATAACCATACAACAACATGAGTTTTATTTAAAAGGCCCAGAGGAGCATTGCATGATATGTTCATACAGATAGGGGTCACATGACCCGGCACTCAAGTCATACAAACAAGTTCATACAAGCCTGCGGAAACTTAGAACTATCTGAGTACGGACAGTGAAAAGGCAAAGAGGCACATGGCCTGACTATCTACAGCCCACCACACGGGCAAGATCGTAGTTGGGACACCAGCTATTCGGTATCGTCAACGTCTAGATAGAACCCACCTGATAGGTCCTGGTTTTCCTCTGTAACATTAATTAAGCAAGGATGAGTACAATCGTACTCAGCAAGTCTTTTAAAACAGACCTAGTCGATTTATGCTCATGTATCAACAAAGGGGTGGTGGAGTTTATGCAGAAGCCAGCTTTGACTCATGGCTAACCCACACTACTCAATTTTACCTTCTTTGTTACAATTTTAGTTATCACACACGAGTCCACTAACTCCATCTCAATACACCACCACGGACTCACCTTCCCCTCCCGGAAGGGTGCCATCCACGGTACTCACACCTGTCTTGAGAATTTTAGAAGTATCCGCTTGATTATCTATGAACAGCATATGTTCTCCAAGTAGTCCATATCCGAGGACGTGGCTATTTGAATAGTTTCATATCCCTGCGGGGGTGTACTTCTTCACACACGCTCTCGCCACTTATCGCTGTGTGCCATAAACCATGCACCTCGGCAACCTTCAAGCGGATGCCCAGCGAGGGAGTCGGCCACGACCGTCAATCACATAAGACCTCTAGTCCAGGCTACCGCCTATTTGAGATGGACCCGCATGGAAGTCCGGCCGAAGTTTCCACTACGGTCCCAAACGATGTGCGCAGGGTTCCCAAGCCCACCATTTGGGTGACCCTTGGTACACCGTGCCACTGCCTACCGCGTCGTAACCCACCCCGTGGGTCAGCGCTACGCACGGCCCCCAGCATGCTATAAACACCAGAAACTAATTGCAATACCTGGACCAAAGACTAAGCGACTGATAAGTCGAGCGGGGTCATATTTCAGGGCCCAGCATGTGGTAGTATCTCGTCTTGGATCACAAACATGGAACCCAGTTCCTAGGAACGGTCCCAATGAGACAACCCACTATGTACTCCTACATAGCCTCTCATCGCTACCCTTTACCAGAACGGATTAGTTATGAGCTCATCACCTCAGAACATCACAATATCACTCTGGTTCATCACCCAGATGAATCAGACCTGACACAACTCTAAGCATAGCAGCATGGCATGAAGGTAAGCTAAGCACATCACGGCACAAGCATCTACCAGGTATGCTAGGTTGCATGGTTTAGCTATTTACTGTGACAAGATCAGGTCATGCAGAAGATTAGGTCCATCTACCATGTATGACTGTCATGTAACCATGTCCTAGTGCAATAAACAAGAGCAGGAGCGAGAGAAAGGGGATGTTATCGGAATGATCAATGGGGTTGCTTGCCTTGCTGGGTTGCGGAAGAGTTCTCTCCTTCGTCAGGGTACGGAGTAGTATCCTCCGGATTAGATCCTACCGCAATGCAGATGAAAACATTCAATACAAGCAGATGCAACAATATGATGCATGATCATGGCATGAAAGTATGCATGGATGAGCTAATGTAGTTAGTGATCATGACAATTTGAAATGTATTTGATTATAGGTTCAAAGTATTCTCATTTCAAATTCTATATATTGTCCTAATGCTAAAATGTCCATGTTCACCTATTTAGGTTGCTCTATCATGCATGAGGATAGCACCATTGGATTCATTGGATTTTTCTAATAAATTTTCATATATAAATTATTTTCATCTGACTTACAGATTAATTTATATGATTTTTCAAAGTTTTTAACTATTTCTGGAATTATTTTTAAATAAGAAATCTGACTTATTGCATCAGCATGATGTCATGATGACATCAGCTGGTCAGCTGACTCGGCCCAGAGTCAAACCTGACATGTGGGGTCCACATGTCAGTGTCTGATTAATTTAGTTAACTGATTAAAACTTATCCTGTTTTAATTGACTAACTGGGCCCACCTGTCAGTGTCTTATTAGTTAACAGATTAAGTTAACTTAATTACCGGATTAACTTAATACCACTTAAGGCCGGGGCCCACCTGTCATTGACTCATGGACTCAAGCCAGGGGTCCACCCGGGTCAAACCCACCGGAGTTGGCCGGCGGCTTGACGCCGGGGACCACCAGAGACGGCGGCGTCCGTCGGGTTTCTTCTACAGGGGGTTATCTAGCGAGCTAAGGCCACTGGCGAGTAGCCCGCGCACATCCGCATCCGAAAACGAACCGGGGACTCACCCCGGTGCTTCTGGCGGCGATGGGAGGGTCGGGGAGGCGTCGGGGCGACGAATCGACGGCGAGAATGACGTCGGTTGCCGGGGAAGGAGGAGAGCAGAGGGGGGGAAGCGAGAGAGAGCGGCGACCGCGAGGGAGAGAGGGAGAAGACCTCGGCGACGGCGAGCTGGCGCGCCCTGGGGCCTCCAGGCGGGCGACCAGGCAGGGAGGAGTTGGAGGCCTCCCGGCGCCGCGCGGCACTTCGCCTCTGCCTACTGGCAGAGGTTGAAGATGACCGCTTGGCCCTGGTGGGCTGGGCCATCTCCTTCCTGGGCCAGGTAAGCCCCTTCTGGCTTTTTTTTAAATTCTGTTTTCTATTTTCTAATATTTATTTATTTCCTTTGCAGGTCCAATGACTTTTATAAAATGACCCACATATTTTCTAAATTGTAGTTTGAATATTCCAAACTTATAATAATAGTTTCAGATTATTTTGGAAACAGTGATAATGATATTTGCTTTATTTGTCATTTTCCAGGGATGTAAACCATTAATTCAAATTATTTTAAATGTTCAAATAATACAAATGTCCCCTGGTATATCCATGTCCCTATTTATCAGACATAGGGGACATTTTTGATGGGCATTTTGGATTTGTTGAAATTTCATTTATGTAGAAATCCTTTAATTCATTAAATGGGTGGGGTTTTCTTCTTCTCCCCATTTCATATTGATGCATACATGATGATGATGATGCAAACACAATACTAGCCTATGACTCTTACTAGGGTTGTGACAACTCACCCCCACTCTAAGGAATCTCGTCTCGAGATTTGAAGTCACCGGAAGAGCGCGGGGTACTCTAGTCGGAGATGATCTTCTCTTTCCCATGTCGCCTCTTTCTCGGAATGATGTGACCACTGAACTTTAAGAAACTTGATGTTCCGATGTCGAGTGGTACGCTCGGCCTAGTCGCGAATACGAACAGGATATTCTTGATAAGAAAAGGTTATCTTGGAGATCAAGCGCTTCGTGGTCCACTTCTCGGACAGGGTCCGAAAAGCAACGCCTGAGTTGAGAGACGTGGAAGACATCATGAACTTTGAATAGATGCGAAGGAAGTTCCAATTGGTAGGCAACCCCTCCTCGTTTAGCAAGAATGCGAAAAGGTCCAATGTAACGAGGAGCCAACTTGCCTTTGATACCGAATCGATGGGTACCCTTCAGAGGTGTAACCCGAAGGTAAGCCTTATCGTCAACTTCATAAGTCACAGACTTATGATGGCGATCATATTGACTCTTTTGACGGGATTGGGCTGTTTTCAACTTTTCACGAATAATGCGAACTTGCTCCTCTGCATCCTGGATCATGTCCGGACCAAAGAGTTGCCTCTCCCCGGTTTCTGGCCAGTTAAGAGGTGTTCGGCATTTTCGTCCATAGAGAACTTCAAAAGGGGTTTTGCCCAAGCTTGATTGATAACTGTTGTTATAAGCGAAATCAGCAAATGGAAGGCAGTTCTCCCAATTCATACCGAAAGATATAACACAAGCTCGAAGCATATCTTCAAGAATTTGATTGACTCGCTCAACTTGACCACTTGATTGAGGATGGAAAGCGGTACTAAAAGATAGATGAGTCCCCATGGCAGTTTGAAAACTTTCCCAAAATCGAGAAGTAAAGATACTTCCACAGTCTGAGTTAATCTCTAAGGGAACACCATGAAGAGAAACTATTCGAGAAACATATAACTCCGCTAGCTGACTAGCAGTAATGCTTTCCCGAACAGGAAGAAAATGAGCCACTTTGGAAAGGTGGTCAATGACTACGAATATAGCATTGTTCCCTCTCTTGGTCCTGGGAAAACCGGTGATGAAATCCATACCGACCTTATCCCATTTCCATTCAGGAATAGCTAAGGGTTGAAGGATGCCAGCAGGCCTTTGATGCTCTGCCTTCACACGACGACAAACGTCGCAGTTAGCAACATACTAAGCAATTTCTCTCTTCATCCTAGTCCACCAGAACCTCTGACGTAGGTCCTGATACATTTTGGTACTACCCGGATGAATTGTGAGAGGAGAATCATGAGCCTCCTGAAGAATCAGCTGCCTGAGATGTTGGATTTTAGGAACCACTAAACGGCCCTGAAAGAGCACTACACCTTGATCATCTGTAGAGAAGTCCTTAGCGAGACCGCTAACGAGGTTCTCCTTGATCCGGGAAATTCCCTTATCACGCTTTTGGCCAGCTATGATTTGATCCTTAAGAGTAGGTTTCGCCACCAAGTTGGATAGGAATCCTTGAGGAACAATGTGGAGATTCAACTTCTGAAATTCCTCATGAAGAAGTGGTTGACCTTGTTGTAACATCAAGTTGTTACAATAGGACTTACGACTCAGTGCATCAGCCATGACATTGGCTTTTCCTGGGGTGTAAGTTATACCTAAGTCGTAGTCCGAGATCAACTCTACCCACCTTCTTTGCCTGAGATTCAAATCCGGCTGGGTGAAGATATATTTTAGACTTTGGTGATCAGTGTATATCTCGCAACGATTACCCAGAAGATAATGTCGCCATGTTTTCAGTGCATGGACTACAGCTGCAAGCTCAAGATCATGTGTGGGATAATTATCCTCATGTGGACGCAACTGTCGAGATGCGTAAGCAATCACATGACGATCTTGCATGAGAATGCAACCTAATCCTTGTCGCGAGGCGTCGCAATAGATAATAAAGTCCTTAGATAAATCTGGTGGCACCAGAACGGGAGCAGAGGTCAGTCGTCTTTTCAACTCGTGAAAACTATGCTCGCATTGTGGAGTCCACTCGAACCTTTTATCTTTCTTGAGAAGTTCAGTTAGAGGTTTCGCAACCTTGGAGAAATTCTCAACAAAGCGGCGACAATAGCTCGCTAAGCCAAGGAAACTCCTTACTTGCTTAACCGATTCAGGTTGAGTCCAATCAAGGACGGCCTGAACTCTCTCAGGATTGACAGCAATACCTTTGCCAGAGATTACGTGACCCAGATAAGTCACTTTCGGCAACCAGAATTCACACTTGGAGAATTTGGCATATAGACGATGCTCTCGAAGTTTCATCAATACCAACCTTAGATGCTCGGCATGTTCTTGTTCGTTCTTCGAGTAAATGAGTATGTCATCAAGATAAACCACGACGAATTTATCCAAATACTCCATGAAGATCGAATTCATCAGTCGGGAGAAGGTGGCTAGAGCATTGGTTAAACCGAAGGACATGACGGTGTACTCATATTGGCCATAACGAGTGACAAAAGCCGTTTTAGGAATGTCCCCGTTTCTAATTCTGATTTGATGGTATCCCAACCTCAAATCCATTTTGGAGAAGACAGAGGATCCAGCGAGTTGATCATACAAATCGTTGATCCTGGGGAGTGGATACTTGTTCTTGATAGTGACCAAATTCACTGGTCGGTAATCCACAACCATTCGATCCGAGCCATCCTTCTTCTTAACAAAAAGGACGGGGCAAGCCCAAGGAGAAGAACTAGGACGAATGAAACCTTTCTTCAAAGCTTCATCGAGTTGGGTTTTAGCTCGGCTAGTTCTAAGGGTGCCATCTTATAGGGTCTTCTGGCTATTGGAACTGTCCCTAGAATAAGTTCTATTACAAACTCGACATCTCTGACAGGTGGAATACCTGGCAGTTCTTCTGGAAAGACATCCGGAAAATCACGGACTACCGGAATATCTTCTAGCTCAGGGAGAGGGCTAGCATTTAGAGAATTGAGTTGGCGCTTGGTTGTTCGGGTAGAGACATTAACTATCTCTCCCGAGGGATGTGTAAGTTGAACATTCCTAAAATGAGTATCAATCTTGGCATAGTGGGCTTTCATCCAATCCATACCTAGAATGATATTGATGTCCGAAGACTTAAGAGCTATCAAGGATGCTAGGAATACTAGTCTATCCACCAGAATTTCATTGTCATGGCTCACTCTAGAAGTTTGCCATTTTGATCCAGGAGTCTGAACTACTAAAGGTGTGGGCATGTCATAGAAAGACATGTTATGCAACTGTGCATAACTTTCTGAGATGAATGAATGAGATGCCCCAGTATCAAATAGAACAGATGCTGGATGGCTATTAACAAGAAGCGTACCTAGAATGACATCAGGGTCTTCAAGAGCTTGTTCGGCAGACACATAATTAACTCGCCCACGGGCAGGAGTTGGCTTCACATAGAAGGCTTTCCCTGGTTTTCCGCGTCCAACGGGCTTGGCATTGTTCTGGGGACATTCACGAGAATAATGTCCCAGTTCTCCACACTTATAGCATACCACTGTAGCATGAGGGGCAACATTTGCTTGCGGTCCTCCAAATGGTCTGGGTGGAGGGTTGGACTGAACTGGACGAGGTGCCTGGAAGGATGGCCTCGCAGTGTACCTTGCCGGCATAGCTGCATTGGGTACCCATATTCGACGCTTGTTGGGTCCTGAACCCGATGCAGGGTTGAAGTCACGGTTACGCCTCCTTGTGGCCTCGTAGTGAGTATGTCCGGACTCAGCATTGATCGCTTTATTGACGAGAGCTTGAAAGGTGGCGCACTCATGCAGACGAAGATCTCGACGAAGCTCAGCATTTAGTCCCTTGCGGAACCTAGCCTGCTTCTTGGCATCAGTTGAGACCTCCTCTGGAGCATAGCGAGCAAGGTTTCCAAACTCGCGGCTGTATGCATCCACTGACAATCTGCCCTGGGTGAAGGCACAGAATTCCTCTCTCTTGCGGTCCATCAGCCCTTCCGGGATGTGATGGAGACGAAATGCGGCGCTAAACTCTGCCCAGGTTGGCGCGGGTCCTTGAGGACGCATAGCTTCATAGCTTTCCCACCACAGGTTGGCGGGTCCCTCTAGGAAGTATGTTGCAAAGGTCACCTTGTTGGCCTCTGAAACATTTGCAGCTCGAATCTTGCGTGACATGCTGGTTAGCCAATCATCAGCATCGAGGGGATCGATCGAGTGATGGTACTTAGGCGGACACAGCTTAATAAAGTCACCAAGTGACACTCCATCATGGTGATCACTGCGGGGAGCATGTGCGGTGTTCTGTTCAATCCTCTCCAACAGCCTGTTGGTCTCCCTCTTATTCCTTTCGGCTTCTAGCATCACCTCTGCTAGAGATGGTGCTCGTGGCAGCTCTTCTTGCCTTGGCTGGTTACTCTCGCCTTGCTCATGAGCATGCACAGGGTTGTTCCTGGTTGACACCATCCTGGGGAAATCAATCCATAGCTTAGACATAGCGAGCAACAACTCTAGGACAAGAATTAGGAAATGCTCTGATCAGCATGGCATGTAGAATAAACACCAATCAACATGGTAAAACAACTACCATATGAACATTAGGTTTCATACACACCATGACTTAGTTCAGTACAAACCCAAGCTGAAAACAACTATGGAGAGATGACACAACTCATCGGAGGCATTACAAGCATCCTATACATTATCTATCTACACCTCCGGAACTCAACTCTCAACCTTGATCATACCCCACAAGACACACAGGACTGTGGCGATACGTCTACTAGCTTACTAGGTCTAGCATCCTCGCAATCAAACATCACCGTAGAAGGCCTCGTACAGGTTACCCCCATGACCTGGAAGCTGAACCTGCAGATCTGGAAACACTCTAGCCTAGAATCCCTGGAAACCATAAGGACACGGGTGTGGCCTTGGTCCCCTTGTCGGTGGCAACAGCGGTCCTCGAAGAGGGGTGATGCCTCCAACATCAGGCCAGTCTACGTGTGCTGGCAAATGAGTCCACGATGGAGTCAGCATCTCCATATCTCCATAACCTGTTTGCACAATAGGTGCCAACTGCGTCAAAGCTGTCCAAAGACGGGCACGGGTAGCATAGAGCTCCATGCGTAGGGCACGTACATCACGGTCCCTATTCTCCAACATCTGAGCGGTCACCTGCAGTCTAGGGTCTTCGTGAGAATGATCAGAATAGGCTGCACTGAGATATCCATCCTCTCCTCCAATGGAAGCAGGAACATAGCAGAACTCCGTGTTCTGAAGCAGACCATGGTGAAACCTCATAATAGTCAGCATAGTATAGGCGGCTTCCTGAACTGCCATATCTATGGTAACTCCCAATCCATGAGTCCAGTGAAGCGGCTCTGCAGCTCCAAGATATGAAGGGTATGTCCTAACAGTACACAGATACTGACTCTGGTTGAAATCTCGATACTGCTCCTCCACGGTGTACTCTGGGTACCAACGATATCCCGCCTCCATCATCACTCTAACCAACATGGCCGTGTGACCCGGCACATCGATGCACCTGGTCAGACGGACCACCTGACGGAAAGGACGAGACGGCATCTGAAACAGAGAATGATGCAAAGACATTAGAGATCCTAACGGAAATCGAGCAGCATAACGGCTGTAATTGCTCAACAGAAATTTTGAGACAATTTAAAGGAGATTGGAAAGGCATGACCACTCGACTATCTAGACTCAAATCTCTTCTCCATCTGTTTGTCACATCAACAACACTAAAATAACCACACTTATTCACAAACAAGCTAGTTATTGGTCCATGGCTAGTAACTCGTCATCCTAGGCAATAGATGAGAATCCTAGTACCTATCCTCGTAGATAAGATGAGAATGACCCAGCATAGAATAACTTGGGAAGAGGAGTAAAAAGAGTCTTACGTTCCCTTCCACAATCAATTCCCCTACTTATCTATAGTGTTTCTAGACTCAACTTCGACCGGTTTGGCTTGGTAGTCCTACAGTCAGTCAGGCTCTGATACCAACGCTGTCGGGACCCCGATCCTAAGTCATATGATTCCATACTGTAACAAGCCACATCACTTTGCGGCCTCACGCACGGTACTCCACGGCTGCCACCCTACCTTGGCCGGGACCGTTTGCGTCTTTTGGCTCACGTATGTGAACATGTCGCTGGCAACCACATAGCAAAGAACCCGGGCCAACATAACTATTCATAGCACCCAAGTGGCACATCCGTACGGAAACAGGCATACATAACCCAGCAATGCAGGTGTCGGTCTCAAGCGTGTGTAGACAAGTCGTAGGAAGTTACAAGGACTCCATTACGTCGCGAGACACGAATGTCATCGCTGCACGTAGACGAGTCGTAACAGGCTACAGGGACTCCATTACACTGTGAGACATTTCCCCAAAGGGACAGACACAGCAGCAAAGAAGGATACATGACGGTCAATCAATGTGTCCGGAGCAGTAGCAAGCTACCAAGGCTCGGTGGAAGCACAAAGAGACAGTTTCCCGTAAGGAGTACTGCTAAAGGCACACAACAAGGTTTCGGATCCCATACATACCGTTGCACGTCACGCGTACGCACGACATGCCCGAGATGCATAGATACAACTATGGCATCACAACATAACCATACAACAACATGACTTTTATTTAAAAGGCCCAGAGGAGCATTGCATGATATGTTCATACAGATAGCGGTCACATGACCCGGCACTCAAGTCATACAAACAAGTTCATACAAGCCTGCGGAAACTTAGAACAATCTGAGTACGAACAGTGAAAAGGCAAAGAGGCACATGGCCTGACTATCTACAGCCCACCACACGGGCAAGATCGTAGTTGGGACACCAGCTATTCAGTATCGTCAACGTCTAGATAGAACCCATCTGATAGGTCCTGGTTTTCCTCTGCAACATTAATTAAGCAAGGATGAGTACAATCGTACTCAGCAAGTCTTTTAAAACAGACCTAGTCGATTTATGCTCATGTATCAACAAAGGGGTGGTGGAGTTTATGCATAAGCCAGCTTTGACTCATGGCTAACCCACACTACTCAATTTTACCTTCTTTGTTACAATTTTAGTTATCGCACACGAGTCCACTAACTCCATCTCAATACACCACCACGGACTCACCTTCCCCTCCCGGAAGAGTGCCATCCACGGTACTCACACCTGTCTTGAGAATTTTAGAAGTATCCGCTTGATTATCTATGAACAGCATAAGTTCTCCAAGTAGTCCATATCTGAGGACGTGGCTATTTGAATAGTTTCATATCCCTGCGGGGGTGTACTTCTTCACACACGCTCTCGCCACTTATCGCTGTGTGCCATAAACCATGCACCTCGGCAACCTTCAAGCGGATGCCCAGCGAGGGAGTCGGCCACGACCGTCAATCACATAAGACCTCTAGTCCAGGCTACCGCCTATTTGAGACGGACCCGCATGGAAGTCCGGCCGAAGTTTCCACTACGGTCCCAAACGATGTGCGCAGGGTTCCCAAGCCCAACATTCGGGTGACCCTTGGTACACCGTGCCACTGCCTACCGCGTCGTAACCCACCCCGAGGGTCAGCGCTACGCACGGCCCCCAGCATGCTATAAACACCAGAAACTAATTGCAATACCTAGACCAAAGACTAAGCGACTGATAAGTCGAGCGGGGTCATATTTCAGGGCCCAGCATGTGGTAGTATCTTGTCTTGGATCACAAACACGGAACCCAGTTCCTAGGAACGGTCCCAATGAGACAACCCACTATGTACTCCTACATAGCCTCTCATCGCTACCTTTTACCAGAACGGATTAGTTATGAGCTCATCACCTCAGAACATCACAGTATCACTCTGGTTCATCACCCAGATGAATCAGACCTGACACAACTCTAAGCATAGCAGCATGGCATGAAGGTAAGCTAAGCACATCACGGCACAAGCATCTACCAGGTATGCTAGGTTGCATGGTTTAGCTATTTACTATGACAAGATCAGGTCATGCAGAAGATTAGGTCCATCTACCATGTATGACTGTCATGTAACCATGTCCTAGTGCAATAAACAAGAGCAGGAGCGAGAGAAAGGGGATGTTATCGGAATGATCAATGGGGTTGCTTGCCTTGCTGGGTTGCGGAAGAGTTCTCTCCTTCGTCAGGGTATGGAGTAGTATCCTCCGGATTAGAGCCTACCGCAATGCAGATGAAAACATTCAATACAAGCAGATGCAACAATATGATGCATGATCATGGCATGAAAGTATGCATGGATGAGCTAATGTTGTTAGTGATCATGACAATTTGAAATGTATTTGATTATAGGTTCAAAGTATTCTCATTTCAAATTCTATATATTGTCCTAATGCTAAAATGTCCATGTTCACCTATTTAGGTTGCTCTATCATGCATGAGGATAGCACCATTGGATTCATTGGATTTTTCTGATAAATTTTCATATATAAATTATTTTCATCTGACTTACAGATTAATTTATATGATTTTTCAAAGTTTTTAACTATTTCTGGAATTATTTTTAAATAAGAAATCTGACTTATTGCATCAGCATGATGTCATGATGACATCAGCTGGTCAGCTAACTCGGCCTAGAGTCAAACCTGACATGTGGGGTCCACATGTCAGTGTCTGATTAATATGGTTAACTGATTAAAACTTATCCTGTTTTAATTAACTAACTGGGCCCACCTGTTAGTGTCTTATTAGTTAACAGATTAAGTTAACTTAATTACCGGATTAACTTAATACCACTTAGGGCCGGGGCCCACCTGTCATTGACTCACGAACTCAAGCCAGGGGTCCACCCGGGTCAAACCCACCGGAGTTGGCCGGCGTCTTGACGCCGGTGACCACCAGAGACGGCGGCGTCCGTCGGGTTTCTTCTACAGGGGGTTATCTAGCGATCTAAGGCCACTGGCGAGTAGCCCGCGCACAGCCGCATCCATCCGGAGCCGCAGGAGGTCACGGGGTCGCCGGAGTCGACGGCCACGTCCGTTTTGGCGGCGGCTGGAGCTCGGGACGACGGGGAAACGGCGACCAGGACGCAGGGGGGGGGAACTGGTGGCGGCTACGGGCTCCTGGGGACGCACTGAGCACAGGCACATGCTCGGGTGTGGGCTGCGGCTGCTGTGGCCACGGCCGTGCCATGGCCGGCGGCGAGGTCCCCTCGGGCGTCGACAGCTAGCAGGGCTAGAGGAGGGGAGGAGCAACGGGGAGAGCGGGAAACGAACCGGGGACTCACCCCGGTGCTTCTGGCGGCGACGGGAGGGTCGGGGAGGCGTCGGGGCGACGAATCGACGGCGAGAACGACGTCGGTTGCCAGGAAAGGAGGAGAGCAGAGGGGGGGAAAGCGAGAGAGAGCGGCGACCGCGAGGGAGAGAGGGAGAAGACCTCGGCGACGGCGAGCTGGCGCGCCCTGGGGCCTCCAGGCGGGCGACCAGGCAGGGAGGAGGTGGAGGCCTCCCGGCGCCGCGCGGCACTTCGCCTCTGCCTACTGGCAGAGGTTGAAGATGACCGCTTGGCCCTGGTGGGCTGGGCCATCTCCTTCCTGGGCCAGGTAAGCCCCTTCTGGCTTTTTTTTTTAATTTTTGTTTTCTGCTTTCTAATATTTATTTATTTCCTTTGCAGGTCCAATGACTTTTATAAAATGACCCACATATTTTCTAAATTGTAGTTTGAATATTCCAAACTTATAATAATAGTTTCAGATTATTTTGGAAACAGTGATAATGATATTTGCTTTATTTGTCATTTTCCAGGGATGTAAACCATTAATTCAAATTATTTTAAATGTTCAAATAATACAAATGTCCCCTGGTATATCCATGTCCCTATTTATCAGACATAGGGGACATTTTTGATGGGCATTTTGGATTTGTTGAAATTTCATTTATGTAGAAATCCTTTAATTCATTAAATGGGTGGGGTTTTCTTCTTCTCCCCATTTCATATTGATGCATAGATGATGATGATGATGCAAACACAATACTAGCCTATGACTCTTACTAGGGTTGTGACAATGGCAATGCGCGGAGCTGCCGAGTGATGACGACATGTCCAGTGGAGTGACGGCGCGCGGAGCTATCGAGTGACGATGGAGCGCGTGGCTGAATGGCGATGCACGGAGCTGCCGAGTGATAACGGCGCGTCCAGTAGAGTGACGGCGCGTAGAGCTGCCGAGTGATGATGGAGCGTCTGGCTGAATGGTGACGCGTAGAGCTACCGGGTGATGACGACGCGTCCAGTAGAGTGACGGCACGCGGAGGTGCTGAGTGACGATGGAGCGTCTGGCTGAATGGCGATGCGCAGAGCTGCTGAGTGATGACGACGCGCCCTGTAGAGTGACGGCGCGCGGAGCTGCCAAGTGATGACGACGCGTCCAGTAGACTGACGGCGCGCGGAGCTGCCGAGTAATGATGGAGCGTCTGGGTGAATGGCGATGCGCGGAGCTGCCGAGTGATGCTGACACATCTAGTAGAGTGATGACGCGCGGAGCTGCCGACTGACCATGGAGCTTCTGGATGAATGGCGATGCGCGGAGCTGCCGAGTGATGACGACGCGTCTAGTAGAGTGACGGCACACGGAACTGCCGAGTGACGATGGAGCGTCTATGTGAATGGCGACACTTGGACCTGCCGAGTGATAATAACAGGTCCAGTAGAGTGACGGCGTCGGAGCTGTCGAGTAACGATGGAGCGTCTGGATGAATGGCAATGCGCAGAGCTGTCGAGTGATGACGACGCGTCGAGTAGAGTGACGGCGCGCGGAGCTGCCGAGTGATGATGGAGCGTCTGGCTGAATGGCGATGCGCGGAGCTGCCGAGTGATGACGACGCGTCCAGTACAGTGACGGCGCCCGGAGCTGCCTAGTAAGGATGAAGCATCTGGGTGAATTGCGATGCGCGGAGCTACCGAGTGATGGCGACGTGTCGAGTAGAGTGACGGCGCGTGGAGTTGCTGAGTGACGATGGAGCGTCTGGCTGAATGGCCATGCACGGAGCTGCCGAGTGATCACGACGCGTCCAGTAGAGCGACGACGCGTGGAGCTGCCGAGTGACGATGGAGCATCTGGCTGAATGTCGATGCGCGGAGTTGCCGAGTGATGACGACGTGTCGAGTAGAGTGACGACGCGCGAAGCTGCCGAGTCACGATGGAGCGTCTGGCTGAATGGCGAGGCGCGGAGCTGCCGAGTGAAGGCGACACATCCAGTAGAGTGAAGGCGCGCGGAACTGCCGAGTGACGATGGAGCATATGGCGGAATGGCGATGCGCGGAGCTACCGAGTGATGTCGACGCGTCCAGGAGAGTGACGGCGCGCGGAGCTGCCGAGTGACGATGGAGCGTCTGGCTGAATGGCGATGCGCAGAGCTGCCGAGTGATGACGATGCGTCCAGTAGAGTGATGGCGCGCGGAGCTGCAGAGTGACGATGGAGCGTCTGCATGAACGGCGATGCGCGGAGCTGTCGAGTGATGACGACGCGTCAAGTAGAGTGACGGCACGCGGACCTGCCGAGTGATGATGGAGCTTCTGGCTGAATGGCGATGCGCGGAGCTGCCGAGTGATGACGACACGTCTAGTAGAGTGACAGTGCGCGGAGCTGCCGAGTGACGATGGAGCGTCTGGGTGAATGGCGATGCGCGGAGCTGCCGAGTGATGACGACGCGTCAAGTAGATTGACGACGCGTGGAGCTTCTGAGTGACGATGGAGCATCTCGCTGAATGGCGATGCGCGGAGCTGCCGAGTAATGATGACGCGTCCATTGGAGTGACGGCGCACGGAGCTGCCGAGTGACGATGGAGCGTCTGGCTGAATGGGGATGCGCGGAGCTGCAGAGTGACAATGACACGTCCAGTAGAGTGACAGCGCGTGGAGCTACCTAGTGACGATGGAGCGTCTGGCTTAATGGCGAGGCACGGAGTTGCCGAGTGATGACGATGCATCCAGTAGAGTGACGGCGCGCGGAGCTGCCGAGTGATGACGACGCGTCCAGTAGAGTGGCGGCACGCGGAGCTGTCAATTGACGGTGGAGCGTCTGGCTGAATGGCAATGCGCGGAGCTGCCGAGTGATGACGACATGTCCAATGGAGTGACGGCGCGCGGAGCTGTCGAGTGACGATGGAGCGCCTGCCTGAATGGCACGGAGCTATCGAGTGATAACGACGCGTCCAGTAGAGTCACCGCGCGCGAAGCTGCCGAGTGACGATGGAGCGTCTGGCTGAATGGCGAGGCGCGGAGCTGCCGAGTGATGACGACACGTCCAGTAGAGTGACGGCGCGCAGAACTGCCGAGTGACGATGAAGCGTCTGGGTGAATGGCGATGCGCGGAGCTGCCGAGTGATGATGACGCGTCTAGTAGAGTGACGGCGCATGGAGCTGCCGAGTGATGATGGAGCATCTGGCTGAATGGTGATGCGCAGAGCTATCGAGTGCTGAGGACGCGTCCAGTAGAGTGAGAACGCGCGGAGCTGCCGTGTGACGATAGAGCATATGGCGGAATGGCGATGAACGGAGCTACCGAGTGATGACGACGCGTCTAGGAGAGTGACGGCGCGTGGACCGGCCGAGTGACGATGGAGCGTCTGGCTGAATGGCGATCCGCGGAGCTGTCGAGTGATGATGACGACGCGTCCGGTAGAGTGACGGCGCGCGGAGCTGCCGAGTGACGATGGAGCGCCTGGATGAATGGCGATGCGCCGAGCTGTCGAGTCATGATGACGCGTCGAGTAGAGTGATGGCACACAGAGCGGCCGAGCGATGATGGAGCTTCTGGCTGAATGGCGATGGGCGGAGCTGCCGAGTGATGACGACACGTCTAGTAGAGTAATAGCGCGCGGAGCTGCCGAGTGACGATGGAGCGTCTGGGTGAATGGCGATATGCGGAGCTGCCGAGTGATGACGACGCGTCGAGTAGATTGAGGGCGCGCGGAGCTGTCGAGTGACGATGGAGCATCTCGCTGAATGGCGATGCGCGGAGCTGCCGAGTGATGACGACGTGTCCAGTAGAGTGACGGCGCACGGAGCTGCCGAGTGACGATGGAGCATCTGGCTGAATGGCGATGCGCGGAGCTGCCGAGAGACAACGACACGTCCAGTAGAGTGACGGCGCGCGGAGCTACCTAGTGACGATGGAGCGTCTGGCTGAATGGCGAGGCATGGAGTTGCCGAGTGATGACGATGCGTCCAGTAGAGTGACGACACGCAGAGCTGCCGAGTGATGACGACGCATCTAGTAGAGTGGCGGCACGCGGAGCTGTCGATTAACGGTGGAGCGTCTAGCTGAATGGCAATGCGCGTAGCTGCCGAGTGATGACGACATGTCCAGTGGAGTGACGACACGCGGAGGTGTTGAGTGACAATGGAGCGCCTGGCTGAATGGCGATGCGCAAAGCTGCCGAGTGATAACGGCGCGTCTAGTAGAGTGATGGCGCGTAGAGCTGCCGAGTGATGATGAAGCGTCTCGCTGAATGGCGATGCGCGGAGCTACAGGGTGATGACGACGCGTCCAGTAGAGTGACGGCGCGCGGAGCTGCCGAGTGATGATGGAGCGTCTGGCTGAATGGCGATGCGCAGAGCTGCTGAGTGATGACGACGCGCCCAGTAGAGTGACGGCGCGCGGAACTGCTGAGTGATGATGACGCATCCATTAGACTGACGGCGCGCGGAGCTACCGAGTGATGATGGAGCGTCTGGGTGAATGGCGATGCGCGGGAGCTATCGAGTGATGATGACACGTCTAGTAGAGTGATGACGCGCGGACTTGCCGAGTGACCATGGAGCGTCTTAATGAATGGCGATGCGCGGAGCTGTCGAGTGATGACGACGCGTCCAGTACAGTGACGGCGCGCAGAACTGCCGAGTGACGATGGAGCGTCTGGGTGAATGGCGACAATTGGACCTACCGAGTGATGATGATGGGTCCAGTAGAGTGACGGCGTCGGAGCTGCTGAGTAACGATGGAGCGTCTGGATGAATGGCGATGCGCGGAGCTGTCGAGTGATGACGACGCGTCGAGTAGAGTGACGGCGCGTGGAGCTGCCGAGTGATGATGGAGTGTTTGGCTGAATGGCGACGCGCGGAGCTGCCGAGTGATGATGACGCGTCCAGTAGAGTGACGGCGCGCGGAGCTGCCGGTTGACGATGGAGCGTCTGGCTTAATGGCGAGGCGCGGAGCTGCCGAGTGATGACGACGCTTCCAGTAGAGTGACGGCACGCGGAACTGCCGAGTGATGATGGAGCGTCTGGGTGAATGGCGATGCGCGGAGCTGCCGAGTGATGATTACGCGTCCAGTAGGGTGACGTCGCGTGGAGCTGCCGAGTGACGATGGAGCGTATGGCGGAATGGCAATGAGCAGAGCTGCCGAGTGATGACCACGCGTCCAGTTGAGTGACGGCGCGCGGAGCTGCCGAGTGACGATCGAGCGTCTGGCTGAATGGCGAGGCGCGGAGCTGCCGAGTGATGACAACGCTTCCAATAGAGTGACGGCACGCGGAACTGCCGAGTGATGATGGAGCGTCTGGGTGAATGGCGATGCGTGGAGCTGCCGAGTGATGATTACGCGTCTAGTTGAGTGACGTCGCGTGGAGCTGCCGAGTGACGATGGAGCGTATGGCGGAATGGCGATGCGCAGAGCTGCCGAGTGATGACGACGCGTCCAGTTGAGTGACGGCGCGTGGAGCTGCCGAGTGACGATGGACCGTCTGGGTCAATGGCGACGCGTGGAGCTACCGAGTGATGATGACTCATCCAGTAGAGTGACGGCGCGCGGAGCTGCCGAGTGACGATGGAGAGTCTGGCTGAATGGCGATGCGCGGAGCTGTCGAGTGATGACGATGCGTCCAGTAGAGTGGCGGTGCGCGGAGCTGTCGAGTGATGATGGAGCGTCTAGTACAGTGACGGCACGTGGAGCTGCCGAGTGACGATGGAGTGTCTGGCTGAATGGCGATGCACAGAGCTGTTGAGTGATGACGACGCATCTAGTAGAGTGACGGCACGCGAAGCTACCGAGTGATGATGGAGCGTCTGGCTGAATGGGGATGCGCGGAGCTGACGAGTTATGATGACGCGTCCAGTAGAGTGACGGCGCGCGGAGCTGCCGAGTGACGATGGAGAGTCTGGCTGAATGGCGATGCGCGGAGCTGTCGAGTGATGACGATGCGTCCAGTAGAGTGGCGGTGCGCGGAGCTGTCGATTGATGATGGAGCGTCCAGTAGAGTGACGGCACGTGGAGCTACCGAGTGACGATGGAGTGTCTGGCTGAATGGCGATGCACAGAGCTGTTGAGTGATGACGACGCGTCTAGTAGAGTGACGGCACGCGAAGCTGTCGAGTGATGATGGAGCGTCTGGCTGAATGGCGATGCGCGGAGCTGCCGAGTGATGATGACGCGTCCAATAGAGTGACGGCACGCGGAGCTGCCGAGTGACGATGAAGCGTCTGGGTGAATTGCGATGCGCGGAGCTGCCGAGTGATGACGACGCATCCAGTAGAGTGACGGCACGCAGAACTGCCGAGCGACGATGGAGCGTCTGGGTGAATGGCGACACTTGGACCTACCGAGTGATGATGACGGGTCCAGTAGAGTGACGGCGTTGGAGCTGCTGAGTAACGATGGAGCGTCTGGATGAATGGCGATGCGCGGAGCTGCCGAGTGATGACGACGCGTCGAGTAGAGTGACGGCGCGTGGAGCTGCCGAGTGATGATGCAATGTTTGGGTGAATGGCGACGCGCGGAGCTGCCGAGTGATGATGACGCGTCCAGTAGAGTGACGGCGCGCGGAGCTGCCGATTGACGATGGAGCGTCTGGCTTAATGGCGAGGCGCGGAGCTGCCGAGTGATGACGACGCTTCCAGTAGAGTGACGGCACGAGGAACTGCCGAGTGATGATGGAGCGTCTGGGTGAATGGCGATGCGCGGAGCTGCCGAGTGATGATTACGCGTCTAGTAGGGTGACGTCGCGTGGAGCTGCCGAGTGACGATGGAGCGTATGGCGGAATTCGGAGCTGCCGAGTGATGACCACGCGTCCAGTTGAGTGACGGCGCGCGGAGCTGCCGAGTGACGATCGAGCGTCTGGCTGAATGGCGAGGCGCGGAGCTGCCGAGTGATGACAACGCTTCCAATAGAGTGACGGCACGCGGAACTGCCGAGTGATGATTGAGCGTCTGGGTGAATGGCGATGCGTGGAGCTGCCGAGTGATGATTATGCGTCTAGTTGAGTGACGTCGCGTGGAGCTGCCGAGTGACGATGGAGCGTATGGCGGAATGGCGATGCGCAGAGCTGTCGAGTGATGACGACGCGTCCAGTTGAGTGACGGCGCGTGGAGCTGCCGAGTGACGATGGACCCGCTGGATCAATGGCGACGCGTGGAGCTACCGAGTGATGATGACGCGTCCAGTAGAGTGACGGCGCGCGGAGCTGCCGAGTGACGATGGAGAGTCTGGCTGAATATCGATGCGCGGAGCTGTCGAGTGATGACGATGCGTTCAGTAGAGTGGTGGTGCACGGAGCTGTCGAGTGATGATGGAGCGTCCAGTGGAGTGACGGCATGTGGAGCTGCCGAGTGACGATGGAGTGTCTGGCTGAATGGCGATGCACAAAGCTGTTGAGTGATGACGACATGTCTAGTAGAGTGACGGCGCGCGAAGCTGCTGAGTGATGATGGAGCGTCTGGCTGAATGGCGATGCGCGGAGCTGCCGAGTGATGATGACGCGTCCAGTAGAGTGACGGCGTGCGGAGCTGCCGAGTGACGATGAAGCGTCTGGGTGAATTGCGATGCGCGGAGCTACCGAGTGATGACGACGCGTCGAGTAGACTGACGGCGTGTGGAGCTTCCAAGTGACGATGGAGCGTCTGGCTGAATGGCAATGCGCGGAGCTGCCGAGTGATGACGACGCGTCTTGTAGAGTGACGGCGCGTGGAGCTGCCGAGTGACGATGGAGCGTCTGGCTGAATGTCGATGCGCGGAGTTGCCGATTGATGACGACGCGTCGAGTAGACTGACGGCACGCGAAGCTGCCGAGTGACGATGGATCGTCTGGCTGAATGGCGAGGCGTGGAGCTGCCGAGTGATAACGACACGTCCAGTAGAGTGACGGCGCGCGGAACTGCCGAGTGACGATGGAGCGTCTAGGTGAATGGCGATGCGCGGAGCTGCCGAGTGATGATGACGCGTCTAGTAGAGTGGCAGCGTGTGGAGCCGCCGAGTGATGATAGAGCGTCTGGCTGAATGGCGATGCGCTGAGCTATCGGGTACTGACCACGCGTCTAGTAGAGTGATGGCACGCGGAGTTGCCGAGTGGCGATGGAGCATATGGCGGAGTGGCGATGCGCGGAGCTGCCGAGTGACGACGACGCGTCCAGGAGAGTGACGACGCACGGAGCTGCCGAGTTACGATGGAGCGTCTTGCTGAATGGCGATGCGTGGTGGTGCCGAGTGATGACGACGCGTCCAGTAGAGTGAGGCGCGCGGAGCTGCCGTGTGACGATGGAGCGTCTGGCTAAATGGCGGTGCGCGGAGCTGTCGACTGATGACGACACGTCCAGTAGAGTGAAGACGCGCGGAGCTGCCGAGTGACGATGGAGCGTCTGACTAAATAGCGATGCGTGGAGCTGCCGAGTGATGAGGACGCGTCCAGTAGAGTGACGGCGTGCGGAGCTGCCGAGTGACGATGGAGCGTCTGGCTGAATGGCGATGCGCGGAGCTGCCGAGTGATGATGACGCGTCCAGTAGAGTGACGGCTCGCGGAGCTGCCGAGTGACGATGAAGCGTCTGGGTGAATTGCGATGCGCGGAGCTGCCGAGTGATGACGACGCATCCAGTAGAGTGACGGCATGCAGAACTGCCGAGCGACGATGGAGCGTCTGGGTGAATGGCGACACTTGGACCTACCGAGTGATGATGACGGGTCCAGTAGAGTGACGGCGTTGGAGCTGCTGAGTAACGATGGAGCGTCTGGATGAATGGCGATGCGCGGAGCTGTCGAGTGATGACGACGCGTCGAGTAGAGTGACGGCGCGTGGAGCTGCCGAGTGATGATGCAATGTTTGGGTGAATGGCGACGCGCGGAGCTGCCGAGTGATGATGACGCGTCCAGTAGAGTGACGGCGTGCGGAGCTGCCGATTGACGATGGAGCGTCTGGCTTAATGGCGAGGCGCGGAGCTGCCGAGTGATGACGACGCTTCCAGTAGAGTGACGGCACGCGGAACTGCCGAGTGATGATGGAGCGTCTAGGTGAATGGCGATGCGCGGAGCTGCCGAGTGATGATTACGCGTCCAGTAGGGTGACGTCGCGCGGAGCTGCCGAGTGACGATGGAGCGTATGGCGGAATTCGGAGCTGCCGAGTGATGACCACGCGTCCAGTTGAGTGACGGCGCGCGGAGCTGCCGAGTGACGATCGAGCGTCTGGCTGAATGGCGAGGCGCGGAGCTGCCGAGTGATGACAACGCTTCCAATAGAGTGACGGCACGCGGAACTGCCGAGTGATGATTGAGCGTCTGGGTGAATGGCGATGCGTGGAGCTGCCGAGTGATGATTACGCGTCTAGTTGAGTGACGTCGCGTGGAGCTGCCGAGTGACGATGGAGCGTATGGCGGAATGGCGATGCGCAGAGCTGTCGAGTGATGACAACGCGTCCAGTTGAGTGACGGCGCGTGGAGCTGCCGAGTGACGATGGACCCGCTAGGTCAATGGCGACGCGTGGAGCTACCGAGTGATGATGACGCGTCCTGTAGAGTGACGGCGCGCGGAGCTGCCGAGTGACGATGGAGAGTCTGGCTGAATATCGATGCGCGGAGCTGTCGAGTGATGACGATGCGTTCAGTAGAGTGGCGGTGCACGGAGCTGTCGAGTGATGATGGAGCGTCCAGTGGAGTGACGGCATGTGGAGCTGCCGAGTGACGATGGAGTGTCTGGCTGAATGGCGATGCACAAAGCTGTTGAGTGATGACGACGCGTCTAGTAGAGTGACGGCGCGCGAAGCTGCCGAGTGATGATGGAGCGTCTGGCTGAATGGCGATGCGCGGAGCTGCCGAGTGATGATGACGCGTCCAGTAGAGTGACGGCATGCGGAGCTGCCGAGTGACGATGAAGCGTCTGGGTGAATTGCGATGCGCGGAGCTACCGAGTGATGACGACGCGTCGAGTAGACTGACGGCGTGTGGAGCTTCCAAGTGACGATGGAGCATCTGGCTGAATGGCAATGCGCGGAGCTGCCGAGTGATGACGACGCGTCTAGTAGAGTGACGGCGCGTGGAGCTGCCGAGTGACGATGGAGCGTCTGGCTGAATGTCGTTGCGCGGAGTTGCCGATTGATGACGACGCGTCGAGTAGACTGACGGCATGCGAAGCTGCCGAGTGACGATGGATCGTCTAGCTGAATGGCGAGGCGTGGAGCTGCCGAGTGATGACGACACGTCCAGTAGAGTGACGGCGCGCGGAACTGCCGAGTGACGATGGAGCGTCTAGGTGAATGGCGATGCGCGGAGCTGCCGAGTGATGATGACGCGTCTAGTAGAGTGACAGCGTGTGGAGCCGCCGAGTGATGATGGAGCGTCTATCTGAGTGGCGATGCGCTGAGCTATCGGGTACTGACCACGCGTCTAGTAGAGTGACGGCGCGCGGAGTTGCCGAGTGGCGATGGAGCATATGGCGGAGTGGCGATGCGCGGAGCTGCCGAGTGACGACGACGCGTCCAGGAGAGTGACGGCGCATGGAGCTGCCGAGTTACGATGGAGCGTCTCGCTGAATGGCGATGCGTGGTGCTGCCGAGTGATGACGACGCGTCCAGTAGAGTGAGGCGCGTGGAGCTGCCGTGTGACGATGGAGCGTCTGGCTAAATGGCGATGCGCGGAGCTGTCGAGTGATGATGACACGTCCAGTAGAGTGAAGACGCGCGGAGCTGCCGAGTGACGATGGAGCGTCTGACTAAATAGGGATGCGTGGAGCTGCCGAGTGATGAGGACGCGTCCAGTAGAGTGACGGCGTGCGGAGCTGCCAAGTGACGATGGAGCGTCTGGCTGAATGGCGATGCGCGGAGCTGCCGAGTGATGATGACGGGTCCAGTAGAGTGACGGCGCGCGGAGCTGCCGAGTGACGATGAAGCGTCTGGGTGAATTGCGATGCGCGTAGCTGCCGAGTGATGACGACGCATCCAGTAGAGTGACGGCACGCAGAACTGCCGAGCGACGATGGAGCGTTTGGGTGAATGGCGACACTTGGACCTACCGAGTGATGATGACGGGTCCAGTAGAGTGACGGCATTGGAGCTGCTGAGTAACGATGGAGCGTCTGGATGAATGGCGATGCGCGGAGCTGTCGAGTGATGACGACGCGTCGAGTAGAGTGACGGCGCGTGGAGCTGCCGAGTGATGATGCAGTGTTTGGGTGAATGGCGACGCACGGAGCTGCCGAGTGATGATGACGCGTCCAGTAGAGTGACGGCGCGCGGAGCTGTCGATTGACGATGGAGCGTCTGGCTTAATGGCGAGGCGCGGAGCTGCCGAGTGATGACGACGCTTCCAGTAGAGTGACGGCACGCGGAACTGCCGAGTGATGATGGAGCGTCTGGGTGAATGGCGATGCGCGGAGCTGCCGAGTGATGATTACGCGTCCAGTAGGGTGACGTCACGTGGAGCTGCCGAGTGACGATGGAGCGTATGGCGGAATTCGGAGCTGCCGAGTGATTACCACGCTCCAGTTGAGTGACGGCGCGCGGAGCTGCCGAGTGACGATCGAGCGTCTGGCTGAATGGCGAGGCGCGGAGCTGCCGAGTGATGACAACGCTTCCAATAGAGTGACGGCATGCGGAACTGCCGAGTGATGATTGAGCGTCTGGGTGAATGGCGATGCGTGGAGCTGCCGAGTGATGATTACGCGTCTAGTTGAGTGACGTCGTGTGGAGCTGCCGAGTGACGATGGAACGTATGGCGGAATGGCGATGCGCAGAGCTGTCGAGTGATGACGACACGTCCAGTTGAGTGACGGCGCGTGGAGCTGCCGAGTGACGATGGACCCGCTGGGTCAATGGCGACGCGTGGAGCTACCGAGTGATGATGACGCGTCCAGTAGAGTGACGGCGCGCGGAGCTGCCGAGTGACGATGGAGAGTCTGGCTGAATATCGATGCGCGGAGCTGTCGAGTGATGACGATGCGTTCAGTAGAGTGGCGGTGCACGGAGCTGTCGAGTGATGATGGAGCGTCCAGTGGAGTGACGGCATGTGGAGCTGCCGAGTGACGATGGAGTGTCTGGCTGAATGGCGATGCACAAAGCTGTTGAGTGATGACGACGCGTCTAGTAGAGTGACGGCGCGCGAAGCTGCCGAGTGATGATGGAGCGTCTGGCTGAATGGCGATGCGCGGAGCTGCCGAGTGATGATGACGCGTCCAGTAGAGTGACGGCGTGCGGAGCTGCCGAGTGACGATGAAGCGTCTGGGTGAATTGCGATGTGCGGAGCTACCGAGTGATGACGACGCGTCGAGTAGACTGACGGTGTGTGGAGCTTCCAAGTGACGATGGAGCGTCTGGCTGAATGGCAATGCGCGGAGCTGCCGAGTGATGACAACGCGTCTAGTAGAGTGACGGCGCGTGGAGCTGCCGAGTGACGATGGAGCGTCTGGCTGAATGTCGTTGCGCGGAGTTGCCGATTGATGACGACGCGTCGAGTAGACTGACGGCATGCGAAGCTGCCGAGTGACGATGGATCGTCTAGCTGAATGGCGAGGCGTGGAGCTGCCGAGTGATGACGACACGTCCAGTAGAGTGACGGCACGCGGAACTGCCGAGTGACGATGGAGCGTCTAGGTGAATGGCGATGCGCGGAGCTGCCGAGTGATGATGACGCGTCTAGTAGAGTGACAGCGTGTGGAGCCGCCAAGTGATGATGGAGCGTCTGGCTGAATGGCGATGCGTTGAGCTATCGGGTACTGACCACGCGTCTAGTAGAGTGACGGCGCGCAGAGTTGCCGAGTGGCGATGGAGCATATGGCGGAGTGGCGATGCGCGGAGCTGCCGAGTGACGACGACGCGTCCAGGAGAGTGACGGCGCACGGAGCTGCCGAGTTACGATGGAGCGTCTCGTTGAATGGCGATGCGTGGTGCTGCCGAGTGATGACGACGCGTCCAGTAGAGTGAGGCGCGCGGAGCTGCCGTGTGACGATGGAGCGTCTGGCTAAATGGCGATGCGCGGAGCTGTCGAGTGATGACGACACGTCCAGTAGAGTGAAGACGCGCGGAGCTGCCGAGTGACGATGGAGTGTCTGACTAAATAGCGATGCGTGGAGCTGCCGAGTGATGAGGACGCGTCCAGTAGAGTGACGGCGTGCGGAGCTGCCGAGTGACGATGGAGCGTCTGGCTGAATGGCGATGCGCGGAGCTGTCGACTGATGACGACGCGTCCAGTAGAGTGACAACTCGCGGGAGCTACCGAGTGATGATGGAGCGTCTGGCTGAATGGCGATGCGCGGAGCTGCCGAGTGATGATGACGCGTCTAGTAGAGTGACAGCACGTGGAGCTGCCGAGTGACGATGGATCGTCTAGGTGAATGGCGATGCGCGGAGCTGCCGAGCGATGACGAAGCGTCGAGTAGATTGACGGCGCGCGGAGCTGCTGAGTGACGATGGAGCGTCTGGGTGAATGGCGATGCGCGGAGCTTTCGAGTGATGACGACGCGTCCAGTAGAGTGGCGACGCGTGGAGCTGCCGAGTGATGATGGAGCATCCAGTAGAGTGACGGCACGCGGAACTTCCGGGTGATGATGGAGCGTCTGGCTTAATGGCGATGTGCGCGGCCGCCGAGTGCTGACGACGCGTCTAGTAGAGTGACGGCGCGCGGAGTTGCCGAGTGACGATGGAGCGTCTGGCATAATGGCGATGCGCAGAGCTGTCGAGTGATGACGTCGCGTCCAGTAGAGTGGCGGCGCGCGAAGCTGCCGAGTGATGATGGAGCGTCCAGTAGAGTGACGACACGTGGAGCTTCCGAGTGACGATGTAGCGTGTGGCTGAATGGCGATGCGTGGAGCTGCCGAGTGATGACGACGCATCCAGTAGAGTGACGGCGCGTGGCGCGGCCGAGTGACAATGGAGCGTCTGGGTGAATGGCGATGCGCGGAGCTGTCGAGTGATGACGACGCGTCGAGTAGAGTGACTGCGCATGGAGCTGCCGAGTGACGATGGATCGTCTGGCAGAATGGCGATGCGCGGAGCTGTCGAGTGATGACGACGCGTCCAGTAGAGTGACAGCGCGCGGAGCTGCCGAGTGACGATGAAGCGTTTGGGTGAATGGCGATGCGCGGAGCTGCCGAGTGATGACGACGCGTCGAGTAGATTGACGGCACACGGAGCTGCCGAGTGACGATGGAGAGTCTGGCTGAATGGCGATGCGCGGAGCTCTCGAGTGATGACGATGCGGCCAGTAGAGTGGCGGTGCGCGGAGCTGTCGAGTGATGATGGAGCGTCCAGTAGAGTGACGGGACGTGGAGCTGCCGAGTGATGATGGAGTGTCTGGCTGAATGGCGATGCACGGAGCTGTTGAGTGATGACGACGCGTCCAGTAGAGTGACGATGCGCGAAGCTGCCGAGTGATGATGGAGCGTATGGCTGAAAGGTGGTGCGTGGAGCTGCCGAGTGATGAAGACGCGTCCAGTAGAGTGACGGCGCATGGAGCTGCCGAGTGACGATGGAGCGTCTGGCTGAATGGCGATGCGCGGAGCTACGGAGTGATGACGACGTGTCCAGTAGAGTGACGGCGCGTGGAGCTGCCGAGTGACGATGGAGCGTCTGGCTGAATGGCGATGCGCGGAGCTACCGAGTGATGACGACGCGTCCAGTAGAGTGACAGTGCGTAGAGCTGCCGAGTGACGATGGAGCGTTTGGGTGAATGGCGATGCGCGGAGCTGCCGAGTGATGACGACGCGTCGAGTAGATTGACGGCACGCGGAGCTGCCAAGTGACGATGGAGCATCTCGCTGAATGACGATGCGCGGAGCTGCCGAGTGATGACGACGCGTCCAGTAGAGTGACGGCGCACGGAGCTGCCGAGTGACAATGGAGCGTCTGGCTGAATGGCGATGCGCGAAGCTGCCGAGTGACGACGACGCGTCCAGGAGAGTGACGGCGCGCGGAGCTGCCGAGTGACGATGCAGCGTCTGGCTGAATGGCGATGCGTGGTGCTGCCGAGTGATGACGACGCGTCCAGTAGAGTGACGGCGCGCGGAGCTGCCGTGTGACAATGGAGCGCGTGGCTGAATGGCGATGCGCGGAGCTGTCGAGTGATGACGACACGTCCAGTAGAGTGATGACGCGTGGAGCTACCGAGTGACGATGGAGCGTCTGACTAAATAGCGATGCGTGGAGCTGCCGAGTGATGAGGACGTGTCCAGTAGAGTGACGGCTTGCGGAGCTGCCTAGTGACGATGGAGTGTCTGGCTGAATGGCGATGCGCGGAGCTGTCGAGTGATGACGACGCGTCCCGTAGAGTGACGACACGCGGGAGCTACTGAGTGATGATGGAGCGTCTGGCTGAATGGCGATGCGCGGAGCTGCCGAGTGATGACGACGTGTGTAGTAGAGTGACAGCGCGTGGAGCTGCCGAGTGACGATGGATTGTCTGGCTGAATGGCGATGCGCGGAGCTGTCGAGTGATGACGACGCGTCCCGTAGAGTGACGACACGCGGGAGCTACCGAGTGATGATGGAGCGTCTGGCTGAATGGCGATGCGCGGAGCTGCCGAGTGATGACGACGTGTGTAGTAGAGTGACAGCGCGTGGAGCTGCCGAGTGACGATGGAGCGTCTAGGTGAATGGTGATGCGCGGAGTTGCCGAGCGATGACGACGCGTCGAGTAGATTGACGGCGCGCGGAGCTACCGAGTGACCATGGAGCGTCTGGGTGAATGGCGATGCGCGGAGCTTTCGAGTGATGACGACGCGTCCAGTAGAGTGGCGACGCGCGGAGCTGCCGAGTGATGATGGAGCATCCAGTAGAGTGACGGCACGCGGAGCTTCCGAGTGATGATGGAGCGTCTGGCTTAATAGCGATGCGCGGGGCCGCCGAGTGATGACGATGCGTCTAGTAGAGTGACGGTGCGCGGAGCTTCCGAGTGACGATGGAGCGTCTGGCATAATGGCGATGCGCGGAGCTGTCGAGTGATGACGACGCGTCCAGTAGAGTGGCGGCGCGCGAAGCTGCCGAGTGATGATGGAGCGTCCAGTAGAGTGACAACACGTGGAGCTTCCGAGTGACGACGTAGCGTGTGGCTGAATGGCGATGCGTGGAGCTGCCGAGTGATGACGACGCGTCCAGTAGAGTGACGGCGCGTGGCGCTGCCGAGTGACAATGGAGCGTCTGGGTGAATGGCGATGCGCGGAGCTGTCGAGTGATGACGACGCGTCGAGTAGAGTGACTGCGCATGGAGATGCCGAGTGACGATGGATCGTCTGGCAGAATGGCGATGCCCGGAGCTGTCGAGTGATGACGACGCGTCCAGTAGAGTGACAGCGTGCGGAGCTGCCGAGTGACGATGGAGCATTTGGGTGAATGGCGATGCGCGGAGCTGCCGAGTGATGACGACGAGTCGACTAGATTGACGGCGCGCGGAGCTGCCGAGTGACGATGGAGCATCTCGCTGAATGACGATGCGCGGAGCTGCCGAGTGATGACGACGCATCAAGTAGAGTGACGGCGCACGGAGCTGCCGAGTGACAATGGAGCGTCTCGCTGAATGGCAATGTGCGGAGCTGCCGAGTGAGAACGACACGTCCAGTAGAGTGGCAGCGCGCAGAGCTGCCTAGTGACGATGGAGTATCTGGCTAAATGGCGAGGCGCGGAGTTGCCGAGTGATGACGATGCGTCCAGTAGAGTGACGGCGCGCGGAGCTGCCGAGTTATGACGACGCGTCCAGTAGAGTGACGGCACGCGGAGCTGTCGACTGATGGTGGAGCGTCTGGCTGAATGGCAATGCACGGAGCTGCCGAGTGATGACGACATGTCCAGTAGAGTGACGACGCGCAGAGCTGTCGAGTGACGATAGAGCGCCTGGCTAAATGGCGAGGCGCGGAGTTGGCGAGTGATGACTATGCGTCAAGTAGAGTGACGGCGCGCGGAGCTGCCGAGTGATGACGACACGTCAAGTAGAGTGGCGGCAGGCGGAGCTGTCGAGTGACGGTGGAGCGTCTGGCTGAATGGAAATGCGCGGAGCTGCCGAGTGATGATGACATGTCCGGTAGAGTGACGGCGCGCGGAGCTGTCGAGTGACGATGGAGTGCCTGGTTGAATGGTGATGCGCGGAGCTGCCGAGTAATAACGACGCATCTAGTAGAGTGACGGCGCGTAAAGCTGCCGTGTGATGATGGTGCGTCTGGCTGAATGGCGACACGCGGAGCTACCGAATGATGACGATGCGTCCAGTAGAGTGACGGCGCGCGGAGCTGCCGAGTGACGATGGAGCGTCTGGCTGAATGGCGATGCGCAGAGCTGCTGAGTGATCACGACGCGCCAAGTAGAGTGACGGCGCGCGGAGCTACCGAGTGACGATGGAGCGTCCGGCTGAATGGCGATGCGTGGAGCAGCTGAGTGATGACGACGCGTCGAGTAGAGTGACGGCGCGCGGAGCTGCCGAGTGACGATGGAGCGTCTGGGTGAATGGCGATGTGCGGAGTAGAGTGACGACGCGTGGAGCTGCCGAGTGACGATGGAGCGTCTGGCTGAATGGCGATGCGCGGAGCTACCGAGTGATGACGACGCGTCCAGTAGAGTGACAGCGCGCAGAGCTGCCGAGTGACGATGGAGCGTTTGGGTGAATGGCGATGCGCGGAGCTGCCGAGTGATGACGACGCGTCGAGTAGATTGACGGCGCGCGGAGCTGCCAAGTGACGATGGAGCATCTCGCTGAATGACGATACGCGGAGCTACCGAGTGATGACGACGCGTCCAGTAGAGTGACGACGCACGGAGCTGCCGAGTGATGATGGAGCGTCTGGCTGAATGGCGATGCGCGGAGCTACCGAGTGATGACGACGCGTCCAGTAGAGTGACAGCGCGCAGAGCTGCCGAGTGACGATGGAGCGTCTGGCTGAATGGCGATGCGCGGAGCTACCGAGTGATGACGACGCGTCCAGTAGAGTGACAGCGCGCAGAGCTGCCGAGTGACGATGGAGCGTTTGGGTGAATGGCGATGCGCGGAGCTGCCGAGTGATGACGACGCGTCGAGTAGATTGACGGCGCGCGGAGCTGCCGAGTGACGATGGAGCATCTCGCTGAATGACGATACGCGGAGCTGCCGAGTGATGACGACGCGTCGAGTAGAGTGACGACGCACGGAGCTGCCGAGTGATGATGGAGCGTCTGGCTGAATGGCGATGCGCGGATCTGCCGAGTGACGACGACGCGTCCAGGAGAGTGACGGCGCGCGGAGCTGCCTAGTGACGATGCATCGTCTGGCTGAATGGCGATGCGTGGTGCTGCCGAGTGATGACGACGCGTCCAGTAGAGTGACGGCGCGCGGAGCTGCCGTGTGACGATGGAGCGCCTGGCTGAATGGCGATGCGCGGAGCTGTCGAGTGATGACGACACGTCCAGTAGAGTGACGACGCGCGGAGCTACCGAGTGACGATGGAGCGTCTGACTAAATAGCGATGCGTGGAGCTGCCGAGTGATGAGGACGTGTCCAGTAGAGTGACGGCGTGCGGAGCTGCCGAGTGACGATGGAGTGTCTGGCTGAATGGCGATGCGCGGAGCTGTCGAGTGATGACGACGCGTCTAGTAGAGTGACGACACGCGGGAGCTACCGAGTGATGATGGAGCGTCTGGCTGAATGGCGATGCGCGGAGCTGCCGAGTGATGACGACGTGTGTAGTAGAGTGACAGCGCGTGGAGCTGCCGAGTGACGATGGAGCGTCTAGGTGAATGGTGATGCGCGGAGTTGCCGAGGGATGACGACGCATCGAGTAGATTGACGGCGCGCGGAGCTGCCGAGTGACGATGGAGCGTCTGGGTGAATGGCGATGCGCGGAGCTTTCGAGTGATGACGACGCGTCCAGTAGAGTGGCGACGCGCGGAGCTGCTGAATGATGATGGAGCATCCAGTAGAGTGACGGCACGCGGAGCTTCCGAGTGACGATGGAGCATCTGGCTTAATGGCGATGCGCGGGGCCGTCGAGTGAGGACGACGCGTCTAGTAGAGTGACGGCACGCGGAGCTGCCGAGTGACGATGGAGCGTCTGGCATAATGGCGATGCGCGGAGCTGTCGAGTGATGACGACCCGTCCGGTAGAGTGGCGGCGCGCGAAGCTGCCGAGTGATGATGGAGCGTCCAGTAGAGTGACAACACGTGGAGCTTCCGAGTGACGATGTAGCGTGTGGCTGAATGGCGATGCGTGGAGCTGCCGAGTGATGACGACGCGTACAGTAGAGTGACGGCGCGTGGCGCTGCCGAGTGACAATGGAGCGTCTGGGTGAATGGCGATGCGCGGAGCTGTTGAGTGATGACGACGTGTCAAGTAGAGTGACTGCGCATGGAGCTGCCGAGTGATGATGGATCGTCTGGCAGAATGGCGATGCGCGGAGCTGTCGATTGATGACGACGCGGCCAGTAGAGTGACAGCGCGCGGAGCTGCCGAGTGACGATGGAGCATTTGGGTGAATGGCGATGCGCGGAGCTGCCGAGTGATGACGACGCGTCGAGTAGATTGACGGCGCACGGAGCTGCCGAGTGGCGATGGAGCATCTCGCTGAATGACGATGCGCGGAGCTGCCGACTGATGACGACGCGTCCAGTAGAGTGACGGCGCACGGAGCTGCCGAGTGACGATGGAGCGTCTCGCTGAATGGCGATGTGCGGAGCTGCCGAGTGACAACGACATGTCCAGTAGAGTGGCAGCGCGCAGAGCTTCCTAGTGACGATGGAGCGTCTGGCTAAATGGCGAGGCGCGGAGTTGCCGAGTGATGACTATGCGTCCAGTAGAGTGATGGCACGCGGATCTGCCGAGTGATGACGACGCGTCCAGTAGAGTGGCGGCACGCGCAACTGCCGAGTGATGACGACGCGTCCAGTAGAGTGGCGGCACGCGGAGCTGTCGAGTGACGGTGGAGCGTCTGGCTGAATGGCAATGCACGGAGCTGCCGAGTGATGACGACATGTCCAGTAGAGTGTCGGCGCGCGGAGCTGTCAAGTGACGATAGAGCGCCTGGCTAAATGGCGAGGCGCGGAGTTGCCGAGTGATGACTATGCGTCCAGTAGAGTGATGGCACGCGGAGCTGCCGAGTGATGACGACGCGTCCAGTAGAGTGGCGGCACGCGGAGCTGTCGAGTGACCGTGGATCGTCTGGCTGAATGGAAATGCGCGGAGCTGCCGAGTGATGACGATATGTCCGGTAGAGTGACGGCGCGCGGAGCTGTCGAGTGATGATGGAGTGCCTGGTTGAATGGCGATGCGCGGAGCTGCCGAGTAATAACGACGCGTCTAGTAGAGTGACGGTGCGTAGAGCTGCCATGTGATGATGGTGCGTCTGGCGGAATGGCGACACGCGGAGCTACCGAATGATGACGATGCGTCCAGTAGAGTGACGGCGCGCGAAGCTGCCGAGTGACGATGGAGCGTCTGGTTGAATGGCGATGCGCAGAGCTGCTGAGTGATCACGACGCGCCAAGTAGAGTGACGGCGCGCGGAGCTACCGAGTGACGATGGAGCGTCCGGCTGAATGGCGATGCGTGGAGCAGCCGAGTGATGACGACGCGTCAAGTAGAGTGACGGCGCACGGAGCTGCCGAGTGACAATGGAGCGTCTCGCTGAATGGCAATGTGCGGAGCTGCCGAGTGAGAACGACACGTCCAGTAGAGTGGCAGCGCGCAGAGCTGCCTAGTGACGATGGAGTATCTGGCTAAATGGCGAGGCGCGGAGTTGCCGAGTGATGACGATGCGTCCAGTAGAGTGACGGCGCGCGGAGCTGCCGAGTTATGACGACGCGTCCAGTAGAGTGACGGCACGCGGAGCTGTCGACTGATGGTGGAGCGTCTGGCTGAATGGCAATGCACGGAGCTGCCGAGTGATGACGACATGTCCAGTAGAGTGACGACGCGCAGAGCTGTCGAGTGACGATAGAGCGCCTGGCTAAATGGCGAGGCGCGGAGTTGGCGAGTGATGACTATGCGTCAAGTAGAGTGACGGCGCGCGGAGCTGCCGAGTGATGACGACACGTCAAGTAGAGTGGCGGCAGGCGGAGCTGTCGAGTGACGGTGGAGCGTCTGGCTGAATGGAAATGCGCGGAGCTGCCGAGTGATGATGACATGTCCGGTAGAGTGACGGCGCGCGGAGCTGTCGAGTGACGATGGAGTGCCTGGTTGAATGGTGATGCGCGGAGCTGCCGAGTAATAACGACGCATCTAGTAGAGTGACGGCGCGTAAAGCTGCCGTGTGATGATGGTGCGTCTGGCTGAATGGCGACACGCGGAGCTACCGAATGATGACGATGCGTCCAGTAGAGTGACGGCGCGCGGAGCTGCCGAGTGACGATGGAGCGTCTGGCTGAATGGCGATGCGCAGAGCTGCTGAGTGATCACGACGCGCCAAGTAGAGTGACGGCGCGCGGAGCTACCGAGTGACGATGGAGCGTCCGGCTGAATGGCGATGCGTGGAGCAGCTGAGTGATGACGACGCGTCGAGTAGAGTGACGGCGCGCGGAGCTGCCGAGTGACGATGGAGCGTCTGGGTGAATGGCGATGTGCGGAGTAGAGTGACGACGCGTGGAGCTGCCGAGTGACGATGGAGCGTCTGGCTGAATGGCGATGCGCGGAGCTACCGAGTGATGACGACGCGTCCAGTAGACTGACAGCGCGCAGAGCTGCCGAGTGACGATGGAGCGTTTGGGTGAATGGCGATGCGCGGAGCTGCCGAGTGATGACGACGCGTCGAGTAGATTGACGGCGCGCGGAGCTGCCAAGTGACGATGGAGCATCTCGCTGAATGACGATACGCGGAGCTACCGAGTGATGACGACGCGTCCAGTAGAGTGACGACGCACGGAGCTGCCGAGTGATGATGGAGCGTCTGGCTGAATGGCGATGCGCGGAGCTACCGAGTGATGACGACGCGTCCAGTAGAGTGACAGCGCGCAGAGCTGCCGAGTGACGATGGAGCGTCTGGCTGAATGGCGATGCGCGGAGCTACCGAGTGATGACGACGCGTCCAGTAGAGTGACAGCGCGCAGAGCTGCCGAGTGACGATGGAGCGTTTGGGTGAATGGCGATGCGCGGAGCTGCCGAGTGATGACGACGCGTCGAGTAGATTGACGGCGCGCGGAGCTGCCGAGTGACGATGGAGCATCTCGCTGAATGACGATACGCGGAGCTGCCGAGTGATGACGACGCGTCGAGTAGAGTGACGACGCACGGAGCTGCCGAGTGATGATGGAGCGTCTGGCTGAATGGCGATGCGCGGATCTGCCGAGTGACGACGACGCGTCCAGGAGAGTGACGGCGCGCGGAGCTGCCTAGTGACGATGCATCGTCTGGCTGAATGGCGATGCGTGGTGCTGCCGAGTGATGACGACGCGTCCAGTAGAGTGACGGCGCGCGGAGCTGCCGTGTGACGATGGAGCGCCTGGCTGAATGGCGATGCGCGGAGCTGTCGAGTGATGACGACACGTCCAGTAGAGTGACGACGCGCGGAGCTACCGAGTGACGATGGAGCGTCTGACTAAATAGCGATGCGTGGAGCTGCCGAGTGATGAGGACGTGTCCAGTAGAGTGACGGCGTGCGGAGCTGCCGAGTGACGATGGAGTGTCTGGCTGAATGGCGATGCGCGGAGCTGTCGAGTGATGACGACGCGTCTAGTAGAGTGACGACACGCGGGAGCTACCGAGTGATGATGGAGCGTCTGGCTGAATGGCGATGCGCGGAGCTGCCGAGTGATGACGACGTGTGTAGTAGAGTGACAGCGCGTGGAGCTGCCGAGTGACGATGGAGCGTCTAGGTGAATGGTGATGCGCGGAGTTGCCGAGGGATGACGACGCATCGAGTAGATTGACGGCGCGCGGAGCTGCCGAGTGACGATGGAGCGTCTGGGTGAATGGCGATGCGCGGAGCTTTCGAGTGATGACGACGCGTCCAGTAGAGTGGCGACGCGCGGAGCTGCTGAATGATGATGGAGCATCCAGTAGAGTGACGGCACGCGGAGCTTCCGAGTGACGATGGAGCATCTGGCTTAATGGCGATGCGCGGGGCCGTCGAGTGAGGACGACGCGTCTAGTAGAGTGACGGCACGCGGAGCTGCCGAGTGACGATGGAGCGTCTGGCATAATGGCGATGCGCGGAGCTGTCGAGTGATGACGACCCGTCCGGTAGAGTGGCGGCGCGCGAAGCTGCCGAGTGATGATGGAGCGTCCAGTAGAGTGACAACACGTGGAGCTTCCGAGTGACGATGTAGCGTGTGGCTGAATGGCGATGCGTGGAGCTGCCGAGTGATGACGACGCGTACAGTAGAGTGACGGCGCGTGGCGCTGCCGAGTGACAATGGAGCGTCTGGGTGAATGGCGATGCGCGGAGCTGTTGAGTGATGACGACGTGTCAAGTAGAGTGACTGCGCATGGAGCTGCCGAGTGATGATGGATCGTCTGGCAGAATGGCGATGCGCGGAGCTGTCGATTGATGACGACGCGGCCAGTAGAGTGACAGCGCGCGGAGCTGCCGAGTGACGATGGAGCATTTGGGTGAATGGCGATGCGCGGAGCTGCCGAGTGATGACGACGCGTCGAGTAGATTGACGGCGCACGGAGCTGCCGAGTGGCGATGGAGCATCTCGCTGAATGACGATGCGCGGAGCTGCCGACTGATGACGACGCGTCCAGTAGAGTGACGGCGCACGGAGCTGCCGAGTGACGATGGAGCGTCTCGCTGAATGGCGATGTGCGGAGCTGCCGAGTGACAACGACATGTCCAGTAGAGTGGCAGCGCGCAGAGCTTCCTAGTGACGATGGAGCGTCTGGCTAAATGGCGAGGCGCGGAGTTGCCGAGTGATGACTATGCGTCCAGTAGAGTGATGGCACGCGGATCTGCCGAGTGATGACGACGCGTCCAGTAGAGTGGCGGCACGCGCAACTGCCGAGTGATGACGACGCGTCCAGTAGAGTGGCGGCACGCGGAGCTGTCGAGTGACGGTGGAGCGTCTGGCTGAATGGCAATGCACGGAGCTGCCGAGTGATGACGACATGTCCAGTAGAGTGTCGGCGCGCGGAGCTGTCAAGTGACGATAGAGCGCCTGGCTAAATGGCGAGGCGCGGAGTTGCCGAGTGATGACTATGCGTCCAGTAGAGTGATGGCACGCGGAGCTGCCGAGTGATGACGACGCGTCCAGTAGAGTGGCGGCACGCGGAGCTGTCGAGTGACCGTGGATCGTCTGGCTGAATGGAAATGCGCGGAGCTGCCGAGTGATGACGATATGTCCGGTAGAGTGACGGCGCGCGGAGCTGTCGAGTGATGATGGAGTGCCTGGTTGAATGGCGATGCGCGGAGCTGCCGAGTAATAACGACGCGTCTAGTAGAGTGACGGTGCGTAGAGCTGCCATGTGATGATGGTGCGTCTGGCGGAATGGCGACACGCGGAGCTACCGAATGATGACGATGCGTCCAGTAGAGTGACGGCGCGCGAAGCTGCCGAGTGACGATGGAGCGTCTGGTTGAATGGCGATGCGCAGAGCTGCTGAGTGATCACGACGCGCCAAGTAGAGTGACGGCGCGCGGAGCTACCGAGTGACGATGGAGCGTCCGGCTGAATGGCGATGCGTGGAGCAGCCGAGTGATGACGACGCGTCCAGTAAAGTGACGGCGCGCGGAGCTGCCGAGTGACGATGGAGCGTCTGGGTGAATGGCGATGTGCGGAGTAGAGTGACGGCGCGTGGAGCTGCCGAGTGACGATGGAGCGTCTGGCTGAATGGCGATGCGCGGAGCTACCGAGTGATGACGACGCGTCCAGTAGGGTGACAGCGCGCAGAGCTGCCGAGTGACAATGGAGCGTTTGGGTGAATGGCGATGCGCGGAGCTGCCGAGTGATGACGACGCGTCGAGTAGATTGACGGCGCGCGGAGCTGCCGAGTGGCGATGGAGCATCTCGCTGAATGACGATGCGCGGAGCTGCCGAGTGATGACGACGCGTCCAGTAGAGTGACGGCGCACGGAGCTGCCGAGTGACTATGGAGCGTCTCGCTGAATGGCGATGTGCGGAGCTGCCGAGTGACAACGACACGTCCAGTAGAGTGGCAGCGCGCAGAGCTGCCTAGTGACGATGGAGCGTCTGGCTAAATGGCGAGGCGCGGAGTTGCCGAGTGATGACGATGCGTCCAGTAGAGTGACGGCGCGCGCAACTGCCGAGTGATGACGACGCGTCCAGTAGAGTGACGGCACGCGCAGCTGTCGAGTGACGATGGAGCGTCTGGCTGAATGGCAATGCACGGAGCTGCCGACTGATGACGACATGTCCAGTAGAGTGACGGCGCGCGGAGCTGTCAAGTGACGATAGAGCGCCTGGCTAAATGGCGAGGCGCGGAGTTGCCGAGTGATGACTATGTGTCCAGTAGAGTGATGGCGCGCGGAGCTGCCGAGTGATGACGACGCGTCCAGTAGAGTGGCGGCACGCGGAGTTGTCGCGTGACGGTGGAGCGTCTGGCTGAATGGAAATGCGCAGAGCTGCCGAGTGATGACGACATGTCCGGTAGAGTGACGACGCGCGGAGCTGTCGAGTGATGTTGGAGTGCCTGGTTGAATGGCGATGCGCGGAGCTGCCGAGTAATAACGACGCGTCTAGTAGAGTGACGGTGTGTAGAGCTGCCATGTGATGATGGTGCGTCTGGCTGAATGGCGACACGCGGAGCTACCGAATGATGACGATGCGTCCAGTAGAGTGACGGCGCGCGAAGCTGCCGAGTGACGATGGAGCGTCTGGTTGAATGGCGATGCGCAGAGCTGCTGAGTGATCACGACGCGCCAAGTAGAGTGACGGCGCGCGGAGCTACCGAGTGACGATGGAGCGTCCGGCTGAATGGCGATGCGTGGAGCAGCCGAGTGATGACGACGCGTCCAGTAAAGTGACGGCGCGCGGAGCTGCCGAGTGACGATGGAGCGTCTGGGTGAATGGCGATGTGCGGAGTAGAGTGACGGCGCGTGGAGCTGCCGAGTGACGATGGAGCGTCTGGCTGAATGGCGATGCGCCGAGCAACCGAGTGATGACGACGCGTCCAGTAGGGTGACAGCACGCAGAGCTGCCGAGTGACAATGGAGCGTTTGGGTGAATGGCGATGCGCGGAGCTGCCGAGTGATGACGACGCGTCGAGTAGATTGACGGCGCGCGGAGCTGCCGAGTGGCGATGGAGCATCTCGCTGAATGACGATGCGCGGAGCTGCCGAGTGATGACGATGCGTCCAGTAGAGTGACGGCGCACGGAGCTGCCGAGTGACGATGGAGCGTCTGGCTGAATGGCGATGCACGGAGCTGTCGAGTGACAACGACACGTCCAGTCGAGTGGCAGCGCGCAGAGCTGCCTAGTGACGATGGAGCATCTGGCTAAATGGCGAGGCGCGGAGTTGCCGAGTGATGACGATGCGTCCAGTAGAGTGACGGCGCGCGGAGCTGCCAAGTGACGATGGAGCGTCTGGCTGAATGGCGATGCGCATAGCTGCTGAGTGATCGCGACGCGCCAAGTAGAGTGACGGCACGCGGAGCTACCGAGTGACGATAGAGCGTCCGGCTGAATGGCGATGCGCGGAGCAGCCGAGTGATGACGACGCGTCTAGTAGAGTGACGGCACGCGGAGCTGCCGAGTGACGATGGAGCGTCTGGGTGAATGGCGATGTGCGGAGTAGAGTGATGGCGCGTGGAGCTGCCGAGTGACGATGGAGTGTCTGGCCCAATGGCGATGCGCGGTGCTACCGAGTGATGACGATTCGTCTAGTAGAGTGACAGCGCGCGAAGCTGCCGAGTGACGATGGAGCGTCTGGCTGAATGTCGATGCGCTGAGTTGCCGAGTGATGATGACACGTCCCGTAGAGTCACGGCGCGCGGAACTGCCGAGTGACGATGGAGCGTCTGGTTGAATGTCGAGGCGTGGAGCTGTTGAGTGATGACGACGCGTCTAGTAGACTGACGGCGCGCGGAGCTGCCGAGTGACGATGGAGCGTCTGGGTGAATGGCGATGCGGGGAGCTATCGAGTGATGCCGACACGTCCAGTAAAGTGACGACACGCAGAGCTGCCGAGTGACGATGGAGCATCCCGCTGAATGGCGATGCGCGGAGCTGCCGAGTGATGACGACGCGTCTAGTAGAGTGACGGCGCACGGAGCTGCCGAGTGACGATGGAGTGTCTAGCTGAATGGCGATGCGCGGAGCTACCGAGAGATGATGATGCGTCCAGTAGAGTGGCGATGCGCGGAGGTGTCGAGTGATGATGGAGCGTCCAGTAGAGTGGCGGCGCGCGGAGCTGCCGAGTGACGATGGAGCGTCTAGGTGAATGACGATGCACGGAGCTACCGAGTAATGACGACGCGTCCAGTAGAGTGACAGCGCGCGGAGCTGCCGAGTGACGATGGACCGTCTAGGTGAATGGTGATGTGCGGAGCTAACGAGTGATGATGACGCGTCCAGTAGAGTGACGGCACGTAGAGCTGCCAAGTGATGATGGTAGAGTTACGGCGCGCGGAGCTGCCGAGTGACGATGGAGCGTCTGGGTGAATGGCGATGCGGGGAGCTATCGAGTGATGCCGACACGTACAGTAAAGTGACGACACACAGAGCTGCCGAGTGACGATGGAGCATCCCGCTGAATGGCGATGCGCGGAGCTGCCGAGTGATGACGGCGCGTCAAGTAGAGTGGCGGCACGCGGAGCTGTCGAGTGATGGTGGAGCGTCTGGTTGAATGGCAATGCGCGGAGCTGCCGAGTGATCAGGACATGTCCGGTAGAGTGACGGCACGCGGAGCTGTCGAGTGACGATGGAGTGCCTGGCTGAATGGCGATGCGCGGAGCTGCCGAGTAATAACAACGCGTCTAGTAGAGTGACGGCGCGTAGAGCTGTCGTGTGATGATGGTGCGTCTGGCTGAATGGCGACACGCGGAGCTACCGAATGATGACGATGCGTCCAGTAGAGTGACGGCGTGCGGAGCTGCCGAGAGACGATGGAGCGTCTGGCTGAATGACGATGCGCAGAGCTGCTGAGTGATCACGACGCGCCAAGTAGAGTGACGGTGCACGGACCTACCGAGTGACGATGGAGTGTCCGGCTGAATGGCGATGCGTGGAGCAGCCGAGTGATGACGACGCGTCTAGTAGAGTGACGGCACGTGGAGCTGCCGAGTGACGATGGAGCGTCTGGGTGAATGGCGATGTGCCGAGTAGAGTGACGGCGCGTGGAGCTGCCGAGTGACGATGGAGCGTCTGGCTGAATGGCGATGCACGGAGCTACCGAGTGATGACGACGCGTCCAGTAGAGTGACAGCGCGCAGAGCTGCCGAGTGACAATGCAGCGTTTGGGTGAATGGCGATGCGCGGAGCTGCCGAGTGACGATGGAGCGTCTGGGTGAATGGCGATGCGGGGAGCTATCGAGTGATGCCGACACGTACAGTAAAGTGACGACACACAGAGCTGTCGAGTGACGATGGAGCATCCCGCTGAATGGCGATGCGCGGAGCTGCCGAGTGATGACGACGCGTCAAGTAGAGTGGCGGCACGCGGAGCTGTCGAGTGATGGTGGAGCGTCTGGCTGAATGGCAATGCGCGGAGCTGCCGAGTGATCACGACATGTCCGGTGGAGTGACGGCACGCGGAGCTGTCGAGTGACGATGGATTGCCTGGCTGAATGGCGATGCGCAGAGCTGCCGAGTAATAACAACGCGTCTAGTAGAGTGACGGCGCGTAGAGCTGTCGTGTGATTATGGTGCGTCTGGCTGAATGGCGACACGCGGAGCTACCGAATGATGGCGATGCGTCCAGTAGAGTGACGGCGTGCGGAGCTGCCGAGTGACGATGGAGCGTCTGGCTGAATGGCGATGCGGAGAGCTGCTGAGTGATCACGACGCGCCAAGTAGAGTGACGGCGCGCGGAGCTACCGAGTGACGATGGAGCGTCCGGCTGAATGGCGATACGCGGAGCAGCCGAGTGATGACGACGCGTCTAGTAGAGTGGCGGCGCGCGGAGCTGCCGAGTGACGATGGAGCGTCTGGGTGAATGGCGATGTGCGGAGTAGAGTGACGGCGCGTGGAGCTGCCGAGTGACGATGGAGCGTCTGGCCGTTTGGCGATGCGCGGTGCTACCGAGTGATGACGATACGTCTAGTAGAGTGACAGCGCGTGGAGCTGCCGAGTGACGATGGAGCGTCTGGCTGAATGTCGATGCGCTGAGTTGCCGAGTGATGATGACACGTCCCGTAGAGTCACGGCGCGCGGAACTGCCGAGTGACGATGGAGTGTCTGGTTGAATGGCGAGGCGCGGAGCTGTTGAGTGATGACAACGCGTCTAGTAGAGTGACGGCGCGCGGAGCTGCCGAGTGACGATGGAGCGTCTGGGTGAATGGCGATGCGGGGAGCTATCGAGTGATGCCGACACGTCCAGTAAAGTGACGACACGCAGAGCTGCCGAGTGACGATGGAGCATCCCGCTGAATGGCGATGCGCGGAGCTGCCGAGTGATGACGGCGCGTCTAGTAGAGTGACGGCGCACGGAGCTGCCGAGTGACGATGGAGCGTCTAGCTGAATGGCGATGCGCGGAGCTACCGAGTGATGATGACGCGTCCAGTAGAGTGGCGACGCGCGGAGGTGTCGAGTGATGATGGAGCGTCCAGTAGAGTGGCAGCGCGCGGAGCTGCCGAGTGACGATGGAGCGTCTAGGTGAATGACGATGCACGGAGCTACCGAGTGATGACGACGCGTCCAGTAGAGTGACGGCGCGCGGAGCTGCCGAGTGACGATGGACCGTCTAGGTGAATGGTGATGTGCGGAGCTATCGAGTGATGATGACGCATCCAGTAGAGTATCGGCGCGTAGAGCTGCCTAGTGATGATGGAGTGTCTGGCTGAATGACAATGCGCGGGGCTGCCGAGTGATGACAATGCGTCTAGTAGAGTTACGGCGCGCGGAGCTGCCGAGTGACGATGGAGCGTCTGCCTGAATGGCGATGCGCGGAACTGTCGAGTGATCACGACGCGTCTAGTAGAGTGGCGGCGCGCGGAGCTGACGAGTGATGATGGAGCGTCCAGTAGAGTGACGACACGCGGAGCTTCCGAGTGACGATGGAGCGTCTGGCTGAATGGCGATGCGTGGAGCTGCCGAGTGATGACGACGCGTCCAGTAGAGTGACGGCAGGTGGAGCTGCCGAGTTACGATGGATCGTCTGGCTGAATGGCAATGCGCGGAGCTACCAAGTGATGACGACGCGTCCCGTAGAGTGACGGCACGCGGAGCTGCTGAGTGACGGTGGAGCGTCTGGCTGAATGGCAATGCATGGAGCTGCCGAGTGATGACGACATGTCCAGTAGAGTGACGGCGCGTGGAGCTGTCGAGTGACGATAGAGCGCCTGGCTAAATGGCGAGGCACGGAGTTGCCGAGTGATGACGATGCGTCCAGTAGAGTGACGGCGCGCGGAGCTGCCGACTGATGACGACGCATCAAGTAGAGTGGCGGCACGCGGAGCTGTCGAGTGATGGTGGAGCGTCTGGCTGAATGGCAATGCGCGGAGCTGCCGAGTGATCACGACATGTCCGGTAGAGTGACGGCACGCGGAGCTGTCGAGTGACGATGGAGTGCCTGGCTGAATGGCGATGCGCGGAGCTGCCGAGTAATAACGACGCGTCTAGTAGAGTGACGGCGCGTAGAGCTGTCGTGTGATGATGGTGCGTCTGGCTGAATGGAGACACGCGGAGCTACCAAATGATGACGATGCGTCCAGTAGAGTGACGTCGTGCGGAGCTGCCGAGTGACGATGGAGCGTCTGGCTGAATGGCGATGCGCAGAGCTGCTAAGTGATCACGACGCGCCAAGTAGAGTGACGGCGCGCGGAGCTACCGAGTGACGATGGAGCATCCGGCTGAATGGCGATGCGTGGAGCAGCCGAGTGATGACGACGCGTCTAGTAGAGTGACGGCACGTGGAGCTGCCGAGTGACGATGGAGCGTCTGGGTGAATGGCGATGTGCCGAGTAGAGTGACGGCGCGTGGAGATGCCGAGTGACGATGGAGCGTCTGGCTGAATGGCGATGCACGGAGCTACCGAGTGATGACGACGCGTCCAGTAGAGTGACAGCACGCAGAGCTGCCGAGTGATGACGACGCGTCGAGTAGATTGACGGCGCGCGGAGCTGCCGAGTGACGATGGAGCATCTCGCTGAATGACGATGCGCGGAGCTGCCGAGTGATGACGACCCGTCCAGTAGAGTGACGGCGCACGGAGCTGCCGAGTGATGATGGAGCGTCTGGCTGAATGGCGATGCGCGGAGCTGCCGAGTGACAACGACACGTCCAGTAGAGTGGCAGCGCGCAGAGCTGCCTAGTGACGATGGAGCGTCTGGCTAAATGGCGAGGCGCGGAGTTGCCGAGTGATGACGATGCGTCCAGTAGAGTGACGGCGCGCGGAGCTGCCGAGTGACGATGGAGCGTCTGGCTGAATGGCGATGCATAGAGCTGCTGAGTGATCACGACGCGCCAAGTAGAGTGATGGCGCGCAAAGCTACCGAGTGACGATGGAGCATCCGGCTGAATGGCGATGCGTGGAGCAGCCGAGTGATGACGACGCGTCCAGTAGAGTGACGGTGCGCGGAGCTGCCGAGTGACGATGGAGCGTCTGGGTGAATGGCGATGTGCGGAGTAGAGTGACGGTGCGTGGAGCTGCCGAGTGACGATGGAGCGTCTGGCTGAATGGCGATGCGTGGAGCTACCGAGTGATGACGATGCTTCCAGTAGAGTGACACCGCGCGGAGCTGCCGAGTGACGATGGAGCGTCTGGCTGAATGTCGATGCGCTGAGTTGCCGAGTGATGACGACACGTCGTGTAGAGTCACGGCGCGCGGAGCTGCCAAGTGATGACGGAGCATCTGGCTGAATGTCGATGCGCGGAATTGCCAAGTGATGACGACACGTCCAGTAGAGTGACGACGCGTGGAACTGCCGAGTGATGATGGAGCGTCTGGTTGAATGGCGAGGCGCGGAGCTGTCGAGTGATGACGACGTGTCCAGCAGAGTGACGGCACGCGGAACTGCCGAGTGACGATGGAGCGTCTGGGTGAATGGCGATGCGCGGAGCTATCGAGTGATGCTGACGCGTCCAGTAAAGTGACGGCACGCGGAGCTGCCAAGTGACGATGGTGCATCCTGCTGAATGGCGATGCGCGGAGCAGCCGAGTGATGACGACGCATCCAGTAGAGTGACGGCGCACGGAGATGCCGAGTGACGATGGAGCGTCTGGCTGAATGGTGATGCGCGGAGCTACCGAGTGATGATGACGCGTCCAGTAGAGTGGCGACGCGCGGAGCTGCCGAGTGATGATGACGCGTCCAGTAGAGTGGTGACGCACGGAGCTGCCGAGTGATGATGGAGCGTCCAGTAGAGTGGCGGCGCGCGGAGCTGCCGAGTGACGATGGAGCGTCTGGGTGATGGCGATGCACGGAGCTACCGAGCGATGACGAGGCATCCAGTAGAGTGACGGCGCGCAGAGCTGCCGAGTGACGATGGAATGTCTGGCTGAATGGCAATGCGCGGGGCTGCCGAGTGATGACAATGCGTCTAGTAGAGTTACGGCGCACGGAGCTGCCGAGTGACGATGGAGCGTCTGGCATAATGGCGATGCGCGGAGCTGTCGAGTGATCACGACGCATCCAGTAGAGTGGCGGCGCGTGGAGCTGACGAGTGATGATGGAGTGTCCAGTAGAGTGACGACACGCGGAGCTTCCGAGTGACGATGTAGCGTCTGGCTGAATGGCGATGCGTGGAGCTGCCGAGTGATGACGACGCGTCCAGTAGAGTGACGGCGCGCGGCGTTGCCGAGTGACAATGGAGCGTCTGGGTGAATGGCGATGCGTGGAGCTACCGAGTGATGACGACACGTCGAGTAGAGTGACGGCGGGTGGAGCTGCCGAGTGACAATGGATCGTCTGGCTGAATGGCAATGCGCGGAGTTACCGAGTGATGACGACGCGTCCCGTAGAGTGACGGCACGCGGAGCTGCCGAGTGATGACGGAGCGTTTAGCTGAATGTCGATGCGCGGAGTTGCCGAGTGATGACGACATGTCCAGTAGAGTGACGGTGCGTGGAGGAGCCGAGTGACGATGGAGCGTTTGGGTGAATGGCGAGGCGCGGAGCTGTCGAGTGATGACGACGCGTCCAGTAGAGTGACAGCGCGCGGAGCTGCCGAGTTACGATGTAGCGTCTGGGTGAATGGCGATGCGCGGAGCTGCCGAGTGATGACGAAGCGTCGACTAGATTGACGGCGCGCGGAGCTGCCGAGTGACGATGGAGCATCTCGCTGAATGGCGATGCGCGGAGCTGCTGAGTGATGACGACGGGTCCAGTAGAGTGACGGCTCACGGTGCTGCCGAGTGACGATGGAGCGTCTGGCTGAATGACGACACGTCCAGTAGAGTGGCGGCAGGCGGAGCTGCCTAGTGACGATGGAGCGTCTGGCTAAATGGCGAGGCGCGGAGCTGCCGAGTGATGACGACGCGTCCAGTAGAGTGACGACGCGCGGAGCTGTCAAGTGACGAGGAGCGCCTGGCTGAATGGCGATGAACGGAGCTGCCTAGTGATAACGACGCGTCTAGTAGAGTGACGACGCGTAGAGCTGCCGTGTGATGATGGAGCGTCTGGCTGAATGGCGACGCGCGGAGTTACCGAGTGATGACGATGCGTCCAGTAGAGTGACGGCGCGCGGAGCTGCCGAGTGACGATGGAGCGTCTGGCTGAATGGCGATGCGCAGAGCTGCTGAGTGATCACGACGCGCCAAGTAGAGTGACGGCGCGCGGAGCTACCGAGTGACGATGGAGCATCCGGCTGAATGGCGATGCGTGGAGCAGCCGAGTGATGACGACGCGTCTAGTAGAGTGACGGCACGTGGAGCTGCCGAGTGACGATGGAGCGTCTGGGTGAATGGCGATGTGCGGAGTAGAGTGACGGTGCGTGGAGCTGCCGAGTGACGATGGAGCGTCTGGCTGAATGGCGATGCGTGGAGCTACCGAGTGATGACGATGCTTCCAGTAGAGTGACAGCGCGCGGAGCTGCCGAGTGACGATGGAGCGTCTGGCTGAATGTCGATGCGCTGAGTTGCCGAGCGATGACGACACGTCCTGTAGAGTCACGGCGCGCGGAGCTGCCAAGTGATGACGGAGCATCTGGCTGAATGTCGATGCGCGGAATTGCCAAGTGATGACGACACGTCCAGTAGAGTGACGACGCGCGGAACTGCCGAGTGATGATGGAGCGTCTGGTTGAATGGCGAGGCGCGGAGCTGTCGAGTGATGACGACGTGTCCAGCAGAGTGACGGCACGCGGAACTGCCGAGTGACGATGGAGCGTCTGGGTGAATGGCGATGCGCGGAGCTATCGAGTGATGCTGACGCGTCCAGTAAAGTGACGGCACGCGGAGCTGCCAAGTGACGATGGTGCATCCTGCTGAATGGCGATGCGCGGAGCAGCCGAGTGATGACGACGCATCCAGTAGAGTGACGGCGCACGGAGATGCCGAGTGACGATGGAGCGTCTGGCTGAATGGCAATGCGCGGAGCTACCGAGTGATGATGACGCGTCCAGTAGAGTGGCGACGCGCGGAGCTGCCGAGTGATGATGACGCGTCCAGTAGAGTGGTGACGCACGGAGCTGCCGAGTGATGATGGAGCGTCCAGTAGAGTGGCGGCGCGCGGAGCTGCCGAGTGACGATGGAGCGTCTGGGTGATGGCGATGCACGGAGCTACCGAGTGATGACGAGGCATCCAGTAGAGTGACGGCGCGCGGAGCTGCCGAGTGACGATGGAGTGTCTGGCTGAATGGCAATGCGCGGGGCTGCCGAGTGATGACAATGCGTCTAGTAGAGTTACGGCGCGCGGAGCTGCCGAGTGACGATGGAGCGTCTGGCATAATGGCGATGCGCGGAGCTGTCGAGTGATCACGACGCATCCAGTAGAGTGGCGGCACGCGGAGCTGACGAGTGATGATGGAGCGTCCAGTAGAGTGACGACACGCGGAGCTTCCGAGTGACGATGTAGCATCTGGCTGAATGGCGATGCGTGGAGCTGCCGAGTGATGACGACGCGTCCAGTAGAGTGACGGCGCGCGGCGTTGCCGAGTGACAATGGAGCGTCTGGGTGAATGGCGATGCGTGGAGCTACCGAGTGATGACGACACGTCGAGTAGAGTGACGGCGGGTGGAGCTGCCCAGTGACAATGGATCGTCTGGCTGAATGGCAATGCGCGGAGTTACCGAGTGATGACGACGCGTCCCGTAGAGTGACGGCACGCGGAGCTGCCGAGTGATGACGGAGCGTCTAGCTGAATGTCGATGCGCGGAGTTGCCGAGTGATGACGACATGTCCAGTAGAGTGACGGTGCGTGGAGGAGCCGAGTGACGATGGAGCGTCTGGGTGAATGGCGAGGCGCGGAGCTGTCGAGTGATGACGACGCGTCCAGTAGAGTGACAGCGCGCGGAGCTGCCGAGTTACGATGTAGCGTCTGGGTGAATGGCGATGCGCGGAGCTGCCGAGTGATGACGAAGCGTCGACTAGATTGACGGCGCGCGGAGCTGCCGAGTGACGATGGAGCATCTCGCTGAATGGCGATGCGCGGAGCTGCTGAGTGATGACGACGGGTCCAGTAGAGTGACCGCTCACGGAGCTGCCGAGTGACGATGGAGCGTCTGGCTGAATGACGACACGTCCAGTAGAGTGGCGGCGGGCGGAGCTGCCTAGTGACGATGGAGCGTCTGGCTAAATGGCGAGGCGCGGAGCTGCCGAGTGATGACGACGCGTCCAGTAGAGTGACGACGCGCGGAGCTGTCGAGTGACGATGGAGCGCCTGGCTGAATGGAGATGCACGGAGCTGCCTAGTGATAACGACACGTCTAGTAGAGTGACGACGCGTAGAGCTGCCGTGTGATGATGGAGCGTCTGGCTGAATGGCGACGCGCGGAGTTACCGAGTGATGACGATGCGTCCAGTAGCGTGACGGCGCGCGGAGCTGCCGAGTGACGATGGAGCGTCTGGCTGAATGGCGATGCGCAGAGCTGCTGAGTGATCACGACGCGCCAAGTAGAGTGACGGCGCGCGGAGCTACCGAGTGACGATGGAGCATCCGGCTGAATGGCGATGCGCGGAGCTGCCGAGTGATCACGACGCGTCCAGTAGAGTGACGGTGCACGAAGCTGCCGAGTGATGATGGAGCATCTGGCTGAACGGCGATGCATGGAGCGGCCGAGTGATGACAACGCGTCCAGTAGAGTTATGGCGCGCGGAGTTGCCAAGTGACGATGGAGCGTCTGGGTGAATGGCGATGCGCGGAGGTACCGAATGATGACGACGCGTCAAGTAGAGTGACGGCGCGTGGAGCTGCCGAGTGACGATGGAGCGTCTGGCTGAATGGCAATGCGCGGAGCTGCCGAGTGATGACGACGCCTCCCGTAGAGTGACGGCGTGCGGAGCTGCCGAGTAACGATGGAGCGTCTGGCTGAATGTCGATGCGCGGGAGTTGCCGAGTGATGACAGCACGTCCAGTAGAGTGACGGTGCGTGGAGCTGCCGAGTGACGATGGAGCATCTGGCTGAATGGCGAGGCGCGGAGCTGCCGAGTGATGATGACACGTCCAGTAGAGTGACGGTGCGCGCAACTGCCGAGTGACGATGGAGCGTCTGGGTGAATGGCGATGTGCGGAGCTGCCGAGTGATGATGACGTGTCCAGTAGAGTGATGACGCGTGGAGCTGCCGAGTGATGATGGAGCGTCTGGCTGATTGGCGATGCACGGAGCTGCCGAGTGATGACGATGCGTCCAGTAGAGTGACGGCGCGCGGAGCTGCCGAGTGACAATGGAGAGTCGGGGTGAATGGCAATGCACGGAGCTACCGAGTGATGACGACGCGTCCAGTAGAGTGACGGCGCGCGGAGCTGTCGAGTGACGATGGACCGTCTAGGTGAATGGCGATGCTCGGAGCTGTCGAGTGATGATGACACGTCCAGTAGAGTGACGGCGCGCGCAGCTGCCGAGTCACGATGGAGCGTCTAGCTGAATGGCGATGCGTAGAGCTATCGAGTGATGACGACGCGTCCAGCAGAGTGACAGCGTGTAGAGCTGCCGAGTGATGATGGAGCGTCTGGCTGAATGGCGATAAGCGGAGCTGCCGAGTGATGACGACGCGTCGAGTAGAGTGACGGCGCGCGGAGCTGCCGAGTGACCATGGAGCGTCTGGCTGAATGGCGATGCGCGGAGCTGTCGAGTGATGATGACGCGTCGAGTAGAGTGGAGACGCGCGGAGCTGCCGAGTGATGATGGAGCATCCACTAGAGTTATGGGAGGCGGAGCTTCCGAGTGACGATGGAGTGTCTGGCTGAATGGCGATGCACGGAGCTGTCGAGTGATGACGACGCGTCTAGTAGAGTGACGGCACGCGAAGCTGCCGAGCGATGATAGAGCGTCTGGCTGAATGGCGATGCATGGAGCTGCCGAGTGATGACGACGCGTCCAGTAGAGTTACAGCACGCGGAGCTGCCGAGTGACGATGGAGCGCCTGGGTGAATCGCGATGCGCGGAGCTACCGAATGATGGCGACGCGTCCCGTAGAGTGATGGCGCGCGGAGCTGCCGAGTAACGATGGAGCGTCTGGCTGAATGTCGATGCGCGGAGTTGCCGAGTGATGATGACACGTCCAGTAGAGTGACGGTGAGTGGAGCTACCAAGTGACAATGGAGCGTCTGGCTGAATGGTGAGGCGCGGAGCTGCCGAGTGATGACGACACGTCTAGTAGAGTGACAGCGCGCGGAACTGCCAAGTGACGATGGAGCGTCTGGGTGAAGGGCGATGCGCGGAGCTGCCGAGTGATGATGACGCGTCCAGTAGAGTGACGGCGCGTAGAGCTGCCGAGTGACGATGGAGCGTCTAGCTGAAGGGCGATCCGCAGAGCTATCGAGTGATGATGACGCGTCCAGTACAGTGACGGCGCGCGGAGCTGCCGTGTGACGATGGAGCGTATGGCGGACTGGCGATCCGCGGAGCTGCCGAGTGATGACGACGCGTCCAGTAGAGTGAGGGCGCATGGAGCTGCCGAGTGACGATGGAGCGTCTGGCTGAATGGCGATGCGCGAAGTTGCCGAGTGATGACGACGCGTCCAGTAGAGTGACGACGCGCGGAGCTGCCGAGTGACGATGGCGAGTCTGGGTGAATGGCGATGCATGGAGCTGCCGAGTGATGACGACGCGTCCAGTAGAGTGACGGCACGCGGAGCTGTCGTGTGACGATGGAGCGTCTGGCTGAATGGCAATGCGTGGAGCTGTTGAGTGATGACGACGCATCCAGTAGAGTGGCGACGCGCGGAGCTGCCTAGTGATGATGGAGCGTCCAGTAGAGTGACGACACGCGGAGCTTCCGAGTGACGATGGAGTGTCTGGCTGAATGGCGATGCCCGGAGCTGTCGAGTGATGATGACGCGTCGAGTAGAGTGGCGACACGCGGAGCTGCCGAGTGATGATGGAGCGTCCACTAGAGTTACGGGAGGCGGTGCTTCCGAGTGACGATGGAGTGTCTGGCTGAATGGCGATGCACGAAGCTATCGAGTGATGACGACGCGTCCAGTAGAGTGACAGCACGCGAAGCTGCCGAGCGATGATAGAGCGTCTGGCTGAATGGCGATGCATGGGGCTGCCGAGTGATGACGACGCGTCTAGTAGAGTTACAGCGCGCGGAGCTGCCGAGTGACGATGGAGCGCCTGGGTGAATCGTGATGCGCGGAGCTACCGAATGATGACGACGCGTCCCGTAGAGTGATGGCGCGCGGAGCTGCCGAGTAACGATGGAGCGTCTGGCTGAATGCCGATGCGCGGAGTTGCCGAGTGATGACGACACGTCCAGTAGAGTGACGGTGAGTGGAGCTACCAAGTGACGATGGAGCGTCTGGCTGAATGGCGAGGCGCGGAGCTGCCGAGTGATGACGACACGTCCAGTAGAGTGACGGCGCGCGGAACTGCCGAGTGACTATGGAGCGTCTGGGTGAAGGGCGATGTGCAGAGCTGCAGAGTGATGATGACGCGTCCAGTAGAGTGACGGCACGTAGAGCTGCCGTGTGACGATGGAGCGTCTAGCTGAAGGGCGATGCGCAGAGCTATCAAGTGATGACGACGCATCCAGTAGAGTGACGGTGAGTGGAGCTACCAAGTGACAGTGGAGCGTCTGGCTGAATGGCGAGGCGCGGAGCTGCCGAGTGATGACGACACATCTAGTATAGTAACAGCGCACGGAACTGCCAAGTGACGATGGAGCGTCTGGGTGAAGGGCGATGTGCGGAGCTGCCGAGTGATGATGACGCGTCCAGTAGAGTGACGGCGCGTAGAGCTGCCGAGTGACGATGGAGCGTCTAGCTGAAGGGCGATGCGCAGAGCTATCGAGTGATGACGACGCGTCCAGTACAGTGACGGCGCGCGGATCTGCCGTGTGACGATGGAGCGTATGGCGGACTGGCGATCCGCGGAGCTGCCAAGTGATGACGACGCGTCCAGTAGAGTGACGTCGCATGGAGCTGCCGAGTGACGATGGAGCGTCTGGCTGAATGGCGATGCGCGAAGTTGCCGAGTGATGACGACGCGTCCAGTAGAGTGACGGCACGCGGAGCTGTCGTGTGACGATGGAGCGTCTGGCTGAATGGCAATGCGCGGAGCTGTCGAGTGATGACGACGCATCTAGTAGAGTGGCGACGCGCGGAGCTGCCGAGTGATGATGGAGCGTCCAGTAGAGTGACGACACGCGGAGCTTCCGAGTGACGATGGAGTGTCTGGCTGAATGGCGATGCGCGGAGCTGTCGAGTGATGATGACGCGTCGAGTAGAGTGGCGACGCGCGGAGCTGCCGAGTGATGATGGAGCGTCCAGTAGAGTTATGGGAGGCAGTGCTTCTGAGTGACGATGGAGTGTTTGGCTGAATGGCGATGCACGGAGCTGTCGAGTGATGACGACGCGTCCAGTAGAGTGACAGCACGCGAAGCTGCCGAGCGATGATAGAGCGTCTGGCTGAATGGCGATGCATGGGGCTGCCGAGTGATGACGACGCGTCCAGTAGAGTTACAGCGCGCGGAGCTGCCGAGTGACGATGGAGCGCCTGGGTGAATCGCGATGCGCGGAGCTACCGAATGATGACGACGCATCCCGTAGAGTGATGGCGCGCGGAGCTGCCGAGGAACGATGGAGCGTCTGGCTGAATGCCGATGCGCGGAGTTGCCGAGTGATGACGACACGTCCAGTAGAGTGACGGTGAGTGGAGCTACCAAGTGACGATGGAGCGTCTGGCTGAATGGCGAGGCGTGGAGCTGCCGAGTGATGACGACACGTCCAGTAGAGTGACGGCGCGCGGAACTGCCGAGTGACGATGGAGCGTCTGGGTGAAGGGCGATGTGCGGAGCTGCCGAGTGATGATGACGCGTCCAGTAGAGTGACGGCGCATAGAGCTGCCGTGTGACGATGGAGCGTCTAGCTGAAGGGCGATGCGCAGAGCTATCAAGTGATGACGACGCGTCGAGTAGAGTGACGGCGCTGAGCTGCCGATTGACGATGGAGCATATGGCGGACTGGCGATCCGCGGAGCTACCGAGTGATGACGACGCGTCCAGTAGAGTGACGGCGCATCGAGCTGCCGAGTGACGATGGAGCATCTGGCTGAATGGCAATGCGCGAAGTTGTCGAGTGATGACGACGCGTCTAGTAGAGTGACGGCGCGCGGAGCTGCCGAGTGACGATGGCGAGGCTGGGTGAATGGCGATGCACGGAGTTGCCGAGTGATGACGACGCGTCCAGTAGAGTGACGGCACGCGGAGCTGTCGAGTGACGATGGTGCGTCTGGCTGAATGGCGATGCGCGGAGCTGTCGAGTGATGACGACGCATCTAGTAGAGTGGCGACGCGCGGAGCTGCCGAGTGATGATGGAGCGTCCAGTAGAGTGACGGCACGCGGAGCTTCCGAGTGACGATGGAGTGTCTGGCTGAATGGCGATGCGCGGAGCTGTCGAGTGATGACGACGCGTCCAGTAGAGTGACGACGTGCGAAGCTGCCGAGTGATGATGGAGCATCTGGCTGAATGGCGATGCATGGAGTGGCCGAGTGATGACAAAGCGTCTAGTAGAGTGACGGCGCGCGGAGCTGCCGAGTGACGATGGAGCGTCTGGCTAAATGGCGATGCGCGGAGCTGTCGAGTGATGATGACACGTCTAGAAGAGTGGCGACGCGCGGAGCGGCCGAGTGAGGATGGAGCGTCTAGTGGAGTGACGGGACGCGGAGCTTCCGAGTGACGATGGAGTGTCTGGCTGAATGGCGATGCGCGGAGCTGTCGAGTGATGACGACGCGTCCAGTAGAGTGACGGCGCGCGAAGCTGCCGAGTGATGATGGAGCGTCTGGCTGAATGGCGATGCATGGAGCTGCCGAGTGATGACGACGCGTCCAATAGAGTTACAGCGCGCGGAGCTGCCGAGTGATGATGGAGCACCTGGGTTAATGGCGATGCGCGGAGCTACCGAATGATGACGACGTGTCCCGTAGAGTGATGGCGCGCGGAGCTGCCGAGTAACGATGGAGCGTCTGGCTGAATGTCGATGCGCGGAGTTGCCGAGTGATGACGACACGACCAGTAGAGTGACGGTGTGTGGAGCTACCAAGTGACGATTGAGCGTCTGGCTGAATCGCGAGGTGCGGAGCTGCCGAGTGATGACGACGCGTCTAGTAGCATGACGGCGCGCGGAACTGCCGAGTGACGATGGAGCGTCTGGGTGAATGGCGATGCGCGGAGCTGCCAAGTGATGATGACGCATCCAGTACAGTGACGGCGCGTAGAGCTACCGAGTGACGATGGAGCGTCTAGCTGAAGGGCAATGCGCAGAGCTATCGAGTGATCACGACGCGTCCAGTAGAGTGACGGCGCGCGAAGCTGCCGAGTGATGATGGAGCGTCTGGCTGAATGGCGATGCATGGAGCTGCCGAGTGATGACGACGCGTCCAGTAGAGTTACAGCGCGCGGAGCTGCTGAGTGACGATGGAGCGTCTGGGTGAAAGGCGATGCGCGGAGCTCCCGAGTGATGATTACGTATCGAGTAGAATGACGGCGCGCGGAGCTGCCGAGCTACGATGGAGCGTCTGGCTGAATGTCGATGCGCGGAGTTGCCGAGTGATGACGACACGTCCAGTAGAGTGACGGTGTGTGGAGCTACCAAGTGACGATGGAGCGTCTGGCTGAATCGCGAGGTGCGGAGCTGCCGAGTGATGATGACACGTCTAGTAGAATGACGGCGCGCGGAACTGCCGAGTGACGATGGAGCGTCTGGGTGAATGGCGTTGCGCGGAGCTGCCGAGTGATGATGACGCATCTAGTAGAGTGACGGCGCGTAGAGCTACCGAGTGACGATGGAGCGTCTAGCTGAAGGGCGATGCGCAGAGCTATCGAGTGATGACGACGCGTCCAGTAGAGTGACGGCGCGCGGAGCTGCCGAGTGACGATGGAGCATCTGGAGGAATGGCGATGCGCGGAGCTGCCGAGTGATGACGACGCGTCCAGTAGAGTGACGGCGCGTGGAGCTGCCGAGTGACAATGGAGCGTCTGGCTGAATGGTGATGCGCGGAGCTGCCGAGTGATGACGACGCGTCCAGTAGAGTGATGGCGCGCGGAGCTGCCGAGTGACGATGGAGAGTCTGGGTGAATGGCGATGCACGGAGCTGCCGAGTGATGACGACGTGTCCAGTAGAGTGACGGCACGCTGAGCTGCCGAGTGACGATGGACCGTCTGGGTGAATGGCGATGCGTGGAGCAGCCGATTGATGATGACGCGTCCAGTAGATTGACGGCGCGCGGAGCTGCCGAGTGACAATGGAGCGTCTGGCTGAATGGCGCTGCGTAGAGCTATCGAGTGATGACGACGCGTCCAGTAGAGTGACGACGCACAGAGCTGTGGAGTGACGATCGAGCGTATGGCGAATTGGCGTTGTGCGGAGCTGCCGAGTGACGACGACACGTCTAGTGTAGTGACAGCGCGCGGAGATGCCGAGAGACGATGGTGCGTCTTGATGAATAGCGATACATGGAGCTGCCGAGTGATGACGACGCGTCTAGTAGAGTGACGACGCGCGGAGCTGCGAAGTGACGATGGAGCGTCTGGCTAAATGGCGATGCATGGAGCTGCCTAGTGATGAGGACGTGTCCGGTAGAATGACGGCGCGCGGAGCTGCCTAGTGATGATGGAGCGTCTGGCAGAATGGCAATGCGCGGAGCTGTTGAGTGATGACGACTCGTCCAGTAGAGTGACGCCGCGCGGAGCTGACGAGTGATGATGGAGCGTCTGGCTGAATGGCGATGCGCGGAGCTGCCGAGTGACGACGACGCGTCTAGTAGAGTGACGGCATGCGGAGCTGCCGAGTGACGATGGAGCGTCTGGGTGAATGGCGATGCGCGGAGCTACCGAGTGATGATTACGTATCGAGTAGAATGATGGCGCGCGGAGCGGCCCTGCGACGATGGAGTGTCTGGCTGAATGGCGATGCGTGGAGCTGTTGAGTGATGACGACGCGTCCAATAGAGTAACGGCACGTGAAGCTGCCGAGTGATGATGGAGCGTCTGGCTGCATGGCGATGCATAGAGCTGCCGAGTGATGACGACGCGTCCAATAGAGTTACGGCGCGCGGAGCTGCCGAGTGACGATGGAGCGTCTGGGTGAATAGCGATGCGCGGACCTATCGAATGATGACGACGCATCGAGTAGACTGACGACGCGTGGAGCTACCGAGTGACGATGGAGCATCTGGCCGAATGGCAATGCGCAGAGCAGCCGAGTGATGACGACGCGTCCCGTAGAGTGATGGCGCGCGGAGTTGCAGAGTGACGATGGAGCGTCTGGCTGAATGTCGGTGCGCGGAGTTGCCGAGTGATGGCGACACGTCAAGTAGAGTGACGGTGCGTGGAGCTGCCGAGTGACGAGGGAGCGACTGGCTTAATGGCGAGGCGTGGAGCTACCGAGTGATGATGACACGTCCATTAGAGTGACGGCGCGCGGAACTGCCGAGTGACGATGGAGCGTCTGGGTGAATGGCGATGCGCGGAGCTGCCGAGTGATGATGACGCGTCCAGTAGAGTGACGGCGCATGGAGCTGCCGAGTGACGATGGAGCGTCTGGCTGAATGGCGATGCACAGAGCTATCGAGTGATGATGACGCGCCCAGTAGAGTGACGGCGCGCGGAGCTGCCGAGTGACGATGGAGCGTATGGTAGAATGGAGATGCGCGGAGCTGCCGAGTGATGATGACGCATCCAGTAGAGTGACGGCGCGTGGAGCTGCCGAGTGACGATGGAGCGTCTGGCTGAATGGCGATGCGCGGAGCTGCCGAGTGATGACGACGTGTCCAGTAGAGTGACGGCACGCGGAGCTACCGAGTGACGATCGAGAGTCTGGGTGAATGGCGATGCATGGAGCTGCCGAGTGATGACGACGCGTCCAGTGGAGTGACAGCACGCGGAGCTGCCGAGTGACGATGGACCGTCTGGGTGAATGGCGATGCGCGGAGCTGCCGAGTGACGATGGAGCGTTTGGCTGAATGGCGATACGTAGAGCTATCGAGTGATGATGACGCGTCCAGTAGAGTGATGGCAGAGAGCTGCCGAGTGACGATGGAGCGTATGGCGGAATGGCGATGCGCGGAGCTGCCGAGTGATGACGACGCGTAAAGTAGAGTGACGGCGTGCAGAGCTGCCGAGTAACGATGGAGCGTCTGGCAGAATAGCGATGCGCGGAGCTGCCGAGTGATGACGACGCGTCTAGTAGAGTGACGGCGTGCGGAGCTACCGAGTGACGATGGAGCGTCTGGGTGAATGGCGATGCGCGGCGCTGCCGAGTGATGACGACGCGTCGAGTAGATTGACGGCGCGCGGAGCTGCCGAGTGACGATGGAGCGTCTCGCCGAATGGTGATGCGTGGAACTGCCGAGTGATGACGACGCGTCCAGTAGAGTGAAGGCGCACGGAGCTGCCGAGTGACGATGGAGCGTCTGGCTGAATGGCGATGTGCGGAGCTGCCGAGTGACGACGACACGTCTAGTAGAGTGACGGCACGCGAAGCTGCCTAGTGACGATGGAGCGTCTGGCTGAATGGCAAGGGGCGGAGTTGCCGAGTGATGACGATGCGTCCTGTAGAGTGACGGCGCGCGGAGCTGCCGAGTGATGACGATGCGTCCAGTAGAGTGACGGCACGCGGAGCTGCCGAGTGACGGTGGAGCGTCTGGCTGAATGGCAATGCGCGGAGCTGCCGAGTCATGACGACGTGTCCAGTAGAGTGACGGCGCGCGGAGGTGTCGAGTGACGATGGAGCGCCTGGCTGAATGGCGATGCGCGGAGCTGCCGAGTGATAACCACGCGTCCAGAAGAGAGACGTCGCGTGAGATGCCGAGTGATGATGGAGCGTCTGGCTGAATGGCGATGCGCGGAGCTGCCGAGTGATGACGACGCGTCCAGTAGAGTGACGACGCGCGGAGGTGTCGAGTGACGATGGAGCGTCTGGCTGAATGGCGATGGGCAGAGCTGCTGAGTGATGACCACGCGCCCAATAGAGTGACCGCGCGTGGAGAAACTGAGTGACGATGGAGCGTCTGGCTGAATGGTGATGCCCGGAGCTGCCGAGTGATGACGACGCGTCCAGTAGAGTGACGGCGCGCGGAGCTGCCGAGTGACGATGGAGCGTCTTGGTGAATGGCGATGCGTGGAGTAGAGTGAACGAGCATGGAGCTGACGAGTGACGATGGAGCGACTGGTTGAATGGCGATGTGCAGAGCAACTGAGTGATGACGACGCGTCCAGTAGAGTGACGGCGCGCGGAGCAGCCGAGTGACGATTGAGCGTCTGGTTGAATGTCGATGCGTGGAGTTGCCGAGAGATGAGTACACGTCAAGTAGAGTGACGGCGCGTGGAGCTGCCTAGTGAAGATGGAGCATCTTGGTGAATGGCGAGGCGCGGAGCTGCCGAGTGATGACAACGCGTCCAGTAGAGTGACGGCACGCGGAACTGCCGAGTGACGATGGAGCGTCTAGGTGAATGGCGATGCGCGGAGCTGCCGAGTGATGATGACGCGTCCAGTAGAGTGACGGCGCGCGGAGCTGCCGAGTGACGATGGAACGTCTGGCTGAATGGCGATGCGCAGAGCTATCGAGTGATGCCGATGCGTCCTGTAAAGTGACGGCACGCGGAGCTGCCGAGTGACGATGGAGCGTATGGCGGAATGGCGATGCGCGGAGCTGCCAAGTGATGACGACGCGTCCAGTAGAGTGACGGCGCGTGGAGCTGCCGAGTGACGATGGAGCGTCTGGCTGAATGGTGATGCGCGGAGCTACGGAGTGATGACGACGTGTCCAGTAGAGTGATGGCGCGCGGAGCTGCGGAGTAACGATGGAGCGTCTGGCTGAAGGGCGATGCACGGAGCTGTCGAGTGATGACGACGCGTCCAATAGTGTGACGCCGCACGGAGCTGCCGAGTGACGATGGACCGTCTGGGTGAATGGCGATGCGCCGAGCTGCCGAGTGATGATGACGCGTCTAGTAGAGTGACGGCACGTAGAGCTGCCGAGTGATGATGGAGCGGCTGGCTGAATGGCGATGCGCGGAGCTGCCGAGTGATGACGACGCGTCTAGTAGAGTGACGGCACGCGGAGCTGCCGAGTGACGATGGAGCATCTGGCTGAATGGTGATGCGCGGAGCTGTCGAGTGATGACGACGCGTCCAGTAGAGTGGCGGCGCGCGGAGCTGCCGAGTGATGATGGAGCGTCCAGTAGAGTGACGGCACGCGGAGCTTCCGAGTGACGATGGAGTGTCTGGCTGAATGGCGATGCGCGGAGCTGTCGAGTGATGACGACGCGTCCAGTAGAGTGACGATGCGCGAAGCTGCCGAGTAACGATGGAGCGTCTGGCAGAATAGCGATGCGCGGAGCTGCCGAGTGATGACGACGCGTCTAGTAGAGTGACGGCGTGCGGAGCTACCGAGTGACGATGGAGCGTCTGGGTGAATGGCGATGCGCGGCGCTGCCGAGTGATGACGACGCGTCGAGTAGATTGACGGCGCGCGGAGCTGCCGAGTGACGATGGAGCGTCTCGCCGAATGGTGATGCGTGGAACTGCCGAGTGATGACGACGCGTCCAGTAGAGTGAAGGCGCACGGAGCTGCCGAGTGACGATGGAGCGTCTGGCTGAATGGCGATGTGCGGAGCTGCCGAGTGACGACGACACGTCTAGTAGAGTGACGGCACGCGAAGCTGCCTAGTGACGATGGAGCGTCTGGCTGAATGGCAAGGGGCGGAGTTGCCGAGTGATGACGATGCGTCCTGTAGAGTGACGGCGCGCGGAGCTGCCGAGTGATGACGATGCGTCCAGTAGAGTGACGGCACGCGGAGCTGCCGAGTGACGGTGGAGCGTCTGGCTGAATGGCAATGCGCGGAGCTGCCGAGTCATGACGACGTGTCCAGTAGAGTGACGGCGCGCGGAGGTGTCGAGTGACGATGGAGCGCCTGGCTGAATGGCGATGCGCGGAGCTGCCGAGTGATAACCACGCGTCCAGAAGAGAGACGTCGCGTGAGATGCCGAGTGATGATGGAGCGTCTGGCTGAATGGCGATGCGCGGAGCTGCCGAGTGATGACGACGCGTCCAGTAGAGTGACGACGCGCGGAGGTGTCGAGTGACGATGGAGCGTCTGGCTGAATGGCGATGGGCAGAGCTGCTGAGTGATGACCACGCGCCCAATAGAGTGACCGCGCGTGGAGAAACTGAGTGACGATGGAGCGTCTGGCTGAATGGTGATGCCCGGAGCTGCCGAGTGATGACGACGCGTCCAGTAGAGTGACGGCGCGCGGAGCTGCCGAGTGACGATGGAGCGTCTTGGTGAATGGCGATGCGTGGAGTAGAGTGAACGAGCATGGAGCTGACGAGTGACGATGGAGCGACTGGTTGAATGGCGATGTGCAGAGCAACTGAGTGATGACGACGCGTCCAGTAGAGTGACGGCGCGCGGAGCAGCCGAGTGACGATTGAGCGTCTGGTTGAATGTCGATGCGTGGAGTTGCCGAGAGATGACTACACGTCAAGTAGAGTGACGGCGCGTGGAGCTGCCTAGTGAAGATGGAGCATCTTGGTGAATGGCGAGGCGCGGAGCTGCCGAGTGATGACAACGCGTCCAGTAGAGTGACGGCACGCGGAACTGCCGAGTGACGATGGAGCGTCTAGGTGAATGGCGATGCGCGGAGCTGCCGAGTGATGATGACGCGTCCAGTAGAGTGACGGCGCGCGGAGCTGCCGAGTGACGATGGAACGTCTGGCTGAATGGCGATGCGCAGAGCTATCGAGTGATGCCGATGCGTCCTGTAAAGTGACGGCACGCGGAGCTGCCGAGTGACGATGGAGCGTATGGCGGAATGGCGATGCGCGGAGCTGCCAAGTGATGACGACGCGTCCAGTAGAGTGACGGCGCGTGGAGCTGCCGAGTGACGATGGAGCGTCTGGCTGAATGGTGATGCGCGGAGCTACGGAGTGATGACGACGTGTCCAGTAGAGTGATGGCGCGCGGAGCTGCGGAGTAACGATGGAGCGTCTGGCTGAAGGGCAATGCACGGAGCTGTCGAGTGATGACGACGCGTCCAATAGTGTGACGGCGCACGGAGCTGCCGAGTGACGATGGACCGTCTGGGTGAATGGCGATGCGCCGAGCTGCCGAGTGATGATGACGCGTCTAGTAGAGTGACGGCACGTAGAGCTGCCGAGTGATGATGGAGCGGCTGGCTGAATGGCGATGCGCGGAGCTGCCGAGTGATGACGACGCGTCTAGTAGAGTGACGGCACGCGGAGCTGCCGAGTGACGATGGAGCATCTGGCTGAATGGTGATGCGCAGAGCTGTCGAGTGATGACGACGCGTCCAGTAGAGTGGCGGCGCGCGGAGCTGCCGAGTGATGATGGAGCGTCCAGTAGAGTGACGGCACGCGGAGCTTCCGAGTGACGATGGAGTGTCTGGCTGAATGGCGATGCGCGGAGCTGTCGAGTGATGACGACGCGTCCAGTAGAGTGACGATGCGCGAAGCTGCCGAGTGATGATGGAGCGTCTGGCTGAATTGTGATCCGTGGAGCTACCGAGTGATGAAGACGCGTCCAGTAGAGTGACGGCGCGCGGAGCTGCCGAGTGACAATGGAGCGTCTGGGTGAATGGCGATGCGCGGAGCTACCGAGCGATGACGACACGTCGAGTAGAGTGATGGCGCGTGGAGCTGACGAGTGACGATGGAGCGTCTAGCCGAATGGCAATGCGTGCAACTGCCGAGTGATGACGACGCGTCCAGTAGAGTGAAGGCGCACGGAGCTGCCGAGTGACGATGGAGCGTCTGGCTGAATGGCGATGTGCGGAGCTGCCGAGTGACGACGACACGTCTAGTAGAGTGACGGCACGCGAAGCTGCCTAGTGACGATGGAGCGTCTGGCTGAATGGCAAGGGGCGGAGTTGCCGAGTGATGACGATGCGTCCTGTAGAGTGACGGCGCGCGGAGCTGCCGAGTGATGACGATGCGTCCAGTAGAGTGACGGCACGCGGAGCTGCCGAGTGACGGTGGAGCGTCTGGCTGAATGGCAATGCGCGGAGCTACCGAGTCATGACGACGTGTCCAGTAGAGTGACGGCGCGCGGAGGTGTCGAGTGACGATGGAGCGCCTGGCTGAATGGCGATGCGCGGAGCTGCCGAGTGATAACCACGCGTCCAGAAGAGAGACGTCGCGTGAGATGCCGAGTGATGATGGAGCGTCTGGCTGAATGGCGATGCGCGGAGCTGCCGAGTGATGACGACGCGTCCAGTAGAGTGACGACGCGCGGAGGTGTCGAGTGACGATGGAGCGTCTGGCTGAATGGCGATGGGCAGAGCTGCTGAGTGATGACCACGCGCCCAATAGAGTGACCGCGCGTGGAGAAACTGAGTGACGATGGAGCGTCTGGCTGAATGGTGATGCCCGGAGCTGCCGAGTGATGACGACGCGTCCAGTAGAGTGACGGCGCGCGGAGCTGCCGAGTGACGATGGAGCGTCTTGGTGAATGGCGATGCGTGGAGTAGAGTGAACGAGCATGGAGCTGACGAGTGACGATGGAGCGACTGGTTGAATGGCGATGTGCAGAGCAACTGAGTGATGACGACGCGTCCAGTAGAGTGACGGCGCGCGGAGCAGCCGAGTGACGATTGAGCGTCTGGTTGAATGTCGATGCGTGGAGTTGCCGAGAGATGACTACACGTCAAGTAGAGTGACGGCGCGTGGAGCTGCCTAGTGAAGATGGAGCATCTTGGTGAATGGCGAGGCGCGGAGCTGCCGAGTGATGACAACGCGTCCAGTAGAGTGACGGCACGCGGAACTGCCGAGTGACGATGGAGCGTCTAGGTGAATGGCGATGCGCGGAGCTGCCGAGTGATGATGACGCGTCCAGTAGAGTGACGGCGCGCGGAGCTGCCGAGTGACGATGGAACGTCTGGCTGAATGGCGATGCGCAGAGCTATCGAGTGATGCCGATGCGTCCTGTAAAGGGACAGCACGCGGAGCTGCCGAGTGACGATGGAGCGTATGGCGGAATGGCGATGCGCGGAGCTGCCAAGTGATGACGACGTGTCCAGTAGAGTGACGGCGCGTGGAGCTGCCGAGTGACGATGGAGCGTCTGGCTGAATGGCGATGCGCGGAGCTACGGAGTGATGACGACGTGTCCAGTAGAGTGACGGCGCGCGGAGCTGCGGAGTAACGATGGAGCGTCTGGCTGAAGGGCGATGCACGGAGCTGTCGAGTGATGACGACGCGTCCAATAGTGTGACGGCGCACGGAGCTGCCGAGTGACGATGGACCGTCTGGGTGAATGGCGATGCGCCGAGCTGCCGAGTGATGATGACGCGTCTAGTAGAGTGACGGCACGTAGAGCTGCCGAGTGATGATGGAGCGGCTGGCTGAATGGCGATGCGCGGAGCTGCCGAGTGATGACGACGCGTCTAGTAGAGTGACGGCACGCGGAGCTGCCGAGTGACGATGGAGCATCTGGCTGAATGGTGATGCGCGGAGCTGTCGAGTGATGACGACGCGTCCAGTAGAGTGGCGGCGCGCGGAGCTGCCGAGTGATGATGGAGCGTCCAGTAGAGTGACGGCACGCGGAGCTTCCGAGTGACGATGGAGTGTCTGGCTGAATGGCGATGCGCGGAGCTGTCGAGTGATGACGACGCGTCCAGTAGAGTGACGATGCGCGAAGCTGCCGAGTGATGATGGAGCGTCTGGCTGAATTGTGATCCGTGGAGCTACCGAGTGATGAAGACGCGTCCAGTAGAGTGACGGCACGCGGAGCTGCCGAGTGACAATGGAGCGTCTGGGTGAATGGCGATGCGCGGAGCTACCGAGCGATGACGACACGTCGAGTAGAGTGATGGCGCGTGGAGCTGCCGAGTGACGATGGAGCGTCTAGCCGAATGGCAATGCGCGGAGCTGCCGAGTGATGACGACGCGTCCCGTAGAGTGACGGCGCGCGGAGCTGCCGAGTGATGATGGAGCGTCTGGCTGAATGTCGATGCGCGGAGTTGCCGAGTGATGAGGACACGTCCAGTAGAGTGACGATGCGCGGGGTTGCTGAGTGATGACGACACGTCCAGTAGAGTGACGTGCGTGGAGCTGCCGAGTGACGATGGAGCGTCTGGCTGAATGGCGAGGCGTGGAGCTGCCGAGTGATGACGACACATCTAGTAGAGTGATGACGCGCGGAACTGCCGAGTGATGATGAAGCGTCTAGCTGAATGGCGATGCGCGGAGCTGCCGAGTGATGATGACGCGTCCAGTAGAGTGATGGCACGTGGAGCTGCCGAGTGACGATGGAGCGTCTGGCTGAATGGCGATGCGCAGAGCTATCGAGTGATGACGATGCGTACAGTTGGGTGACGGCGCGTGGAGGTGCTGAGTGATGACGGAGCGTATGGCGTTATGGCGATGCGTGGAGCTGTCGAGTGATGACGACGCGTCCAGTAGAGTGACGGCGCGTGGAGCTGCCAAGTAACGATGGAGCGTGTGGCTGAATGGCGATGCGTGGAGCTGCCGAGTGATGACGACGCGTCCAGTAGAGTGACGGAGCGTGGAGCTGCCGAGTGACGATGGAGAGTCTGGGTGAATGGCGATGCACGGAGTTGCCGAGTCATGACGACGCGTCCAGTAGAGTGACGGGGCGCGGAGCTGCCGAGTTACGATGGACCCTCTGGGTGAATGGCGATGCACGGAGCTGCCGAGTGATGATGACGCATCTAGTAGAGTGATGGCGCGCAAAGTTGCCGAGTGACGATGGAGCGTCTGGCTGAATGGCGATCCGTAGAGCTATCGAGTGATGACGACGCGTCCAATAGAGTGACGACGCGTAGAGCTGCCGAGTGAGGATGGAGCGTCTGGCTGAGTGGCGATGCGGGAAGCTGCCGAGTGATGACGACGCGCCCAGTAGAGTGACGGCACGCGGAGCTGCCGAGTGACGATGGAGCGTCTGGCTGAATGGCGATGCGCGGAGCTTTCGAGTGATGACGACGCGTCCAGTAGAGTGGCGACGCGCGGAGCTGCCGAGTGATGATGGAGCATCCAGTAGAGTGATGGGACGCGGAGCTTCCGAGTGACGATGGAGTGTCTGGCTGAATGGCGATGCGCGGAGCTGTCGAGTGATGATGACGCGTCTTGTAGAGTGATGGCGCGTGAAGCTGCCGTGTGATGATGGAGCGTCTGGCTGAAGGGCAATGCATTAATGATGGTGGAAAAGTAAAGGTAACATGCATGGTGAGAATTCCTTTGTCTTTAGGTTCATACCATGATACTATTGACAGCGAAATTGTGCCTATGCAATCTTGTTCAATGTTACTAGGAAGTCCATGACAGTATGATAAACAATGTTTACATGATGGTAGAACTAATCAGTACACTATTACAGATAAAGGAAAGAAAACCATTCTACAACCTATGTCTCCTGAGAAAATTTTAAAAGATGATCTTGCTAGGGCTAGTAGAAGCAAAAATATTGAATGTACTTAATCTGAAAATCAGCAAGTTGTTGTTGTGTTAGATCAATTTAATAGTATGCACAAATCTAAACCTAACGCATCAAATGAAATTAAATTGAAAGGTTCTTCTTTTATAGCAACACACGCTGATTTTTTTTGCATTAGATGCTCACACTGATGAATGTTATGCTCTTATTTGCAAAGAAGTTTTGTTTTAATTCGGGGATATGCCTTCTTCTTTGCCTCATGTCGTTGCTAACCTTTTCAGGAGTATCATGATGATTTTTAAAAGGAAGTACCACCGGGGCTGCCACCTATGAGAGGAATTGAACACCAAATTGAGTTGATACCTGGTGCCTCACTACCCAACCGGGCACCATACCGTACTATTGCATAGGAGACTAAGGAGATTCAGCGGCAAGATCAAGAACTACTCGACAAAGGTTACATTCGAGAATCACTTAGTCCATGTGTTGTACCCATTTTAGTTGTTCCCAAAAAGTTGGTACTTGGAGTATGTGTGTTGACTATAGAGATGTTAATAACATAATAGTTTGATATCGTCATCCTATTCCTAGATTAGATGACATGCTTCATGAACTTAGCGGCTCAATTATGTTTTTTAAAGTTGACTTCAATCGTGGCTGCCATCAAATTCGTATGAAACTAGGTGATGAATGGAAAACTGCTTTCAAAACTAAATTTGGTTCATATTAGTGGTTAGTTATGCCTTTTGGATTGACTAGTGCACCTAGTACTTTCATGAGACTAATGAATGAAGTTTTGCGAGCTTTGGACGATTTTTGGTAGTATACTTTGATGATATTCTGATTTATAGTAGGTCACTAGAGGAACACTTAGACCATTTTTGTGTTGTTTTCTCTGCTCTACATGATGCACGTTTATTTGGTAATATCGAGAAGTGCACTTTTTTCTTGGATCGAGTCTCTTTTCTTGGCTATGTTGTGACAGCGCAGGGAACTGAGGTTGATAAAGCCAAGGTTGAAGCGATCCATAGTTGGCTGACCCCTAACTTGGTCACACAAGTATGGAATTTTCTCGGATTTTGGGTTCTACCAGCGGTTCATGAAGGATTTCAGTACCATCGCAGTGCCGCTCAATGAGCTTACAAGGAAAGATGTGCCATGTGTCTAGGGCGACGCACAAGAAGAAGCCTTTAATATTCTTAATGATAAGCTCACACACACCCCTTTTCAGCTATTACCTGACTCCAATAACATGTTTGAATTCTAATGTGATGCTAACGACATTGGCATAGGTGGTGTTTTGTTGCAAGAAGGTAAAACTGTAGCACACTTTAGTGAAAAAATCAGTGAGCCAAGTCTGAATTATTCAACCTATGATGAAGAACTTTATGCACTAGTTCGAACATTTGAGACATGGCAACAATATTTATGGCCTAAGGAGTTTTTCATACATTCTGATCACGAATCACTCAAGCATATTGGAAGTCAAAGAAAACTGAATCGTAGACATGCAAAATGGGTTCAGTTTATTGAATCTTTTCCTGATGTTATTAAGCACAAGAAAGGGAAAGAGAATGTTATTGCCGATGCGTTGTGTAGACCTTATACCATGTTATGACAACTTGACTTCAAAATTTATGGACTTGAAACTATATTAGAGCAATACACTATTGATGTTGATTTTAAAGATATATTACTCAATTGTAGAGAGGGTAGAACTTGGAACAAGTTCTTCATTAACGACGGGTTTTTTCGCATTAATAAGCTATGCATCCTAGATAGCTCTGTCCCTCTTTTGTTGTTAGAGGAGGCGCATGGAGGAGGGCTTATGGAACATTTTGGTATCAAGAAGACAAAAGACATCCTTAAGAATCATTTATTCTGGCCAAAAATTAAGGTTGAACCCGCATGCTTTATATATGACTCTTCCTATTCCTAGCACTCCTTTGGAAGATATATCTATGGATTTTGTATTAGGACTGCCTATGACATGATGGGGGCATGTTATTATATGTGTAGTTGTCGATAGATTCTCTAAGACGACACATTTTATATCTTGTCATAAAAGTGATGATGCTACTCATATTGCTGATTTGTTCTTTCACGAAGTAAATCGATTACATGGTGTGCCAAATATAATTGTTCCTGATCGGGACGAAAAATTTCTTAGCCACTTTTGGAGGGTGTTGTGGACATAATTGGTGACTAAGATTTTATTTAGCACAACATGTCATCCTCGAACAGATGGCCAAACTGAAGTGGTTAATCGTACATTGTCTACTATTCTTAGGTCTATTTTGAAAAAGAATTTAAAGATGTGGGAAGAATGTTTACCTCATGTAGAGTTTGCTCATAATCGTTCAGTTCATTCTACCACCAAATTATGCCCTTTTGAGATTGTTTATGGATTGATACCTCGTCCGGGAATTGATTTATTACCGATTCCACAATCGGAGATGGTAAACCTTGATGCTAAAAAATTTGTTGAGTTTGTATTAGAATTACGTGAGATGACTAAGACAAAAATTGAACGCATGAATGCCAATTATAAACTTGCCAATAGTTAGGGTAGGAAAAGTATTGTGTTTGAACTAGGTGATTTAGTATGGTTGCATTTGCGAAAAGGTCGGTTTCCTGATTTACTAAGGTCAAAATTAATGCCTCGCATAGATGGACCTTTTAATGTTTGGAAAAAATTAATGACAACACATATAAGGTTGATCTGCCTAGAGATTTTGGGGTTAGTCCCACATTTAGCATTGCAGATTTAAAGCCTTATTTGTGCGAGCACGACGAGATACCGTCGCCGACGACTTTGCTTCAAGAAGGGGGGATATGAGGACATCTCTTCTGATGTTACACCCGCCACGATTCGTACATTCGTTTGTCCTCTTACTAGAGCACGAGCGACACAAATTAAGAGCAAGATACTATCTCTCCTTTGTACATATGATTTAACTAGACAGAATATGATGTTACATTCATGTTTATATTTACTTGCACATAGAAGCGAAAAAAGGAACGAAGGTGTTGAAGAAATTGTAGGACCAAAAGTATGTCTAGAGGGGGTGGAGTGATTAGACTACTTGATCAAATAATTTTTTTTGCCTTTTCCCAAATTTTAGTGTTTGCAATTTTAGCATTCATGGCAAGTCAAGTACACCCTAAACATGCATGTCTAAGAGTATAGCAGCGGAAAATAACAACAATCATGAGTACAAGGGATAGGGTAGGAAGATCAAACGCAATTGTAGACACGATGGTTTTTCCCGTGGTTTCGATAGGTGGTGCTATCGTAAATCCACGTTTATGGAGTCTTCAACCCACGGAGGGTAAAGGTCGCGAGAGTCCACAGAGGGCTCCACCCATAAGGGTCCACGGAGTAGCAACCTTGACTATTCCATAATGGCTTCCATCCACAAAGGACTAGCCTCACTACGAGTAGATCTTCATAAAGTAGGCGATCTCCTTGCCCGTACAAACTTTTTGGTTCAACTCAACAACATGAAGTAGGAGGCTCCCAAGCGACACCTAACCAATCTAGGAGGCACCACCGTCCAAAAGGTAATAGGCTCGGTAATGACGATGAACTCCTTGCTCTTGTGCTTCAAGATGATAGACTCCTCAACACACAACCACTCTCTCATAGATTTGGCTTGGTAGAATAGATGAGATAGGTGGAAAGCAACTTGGGGAGGCTAGAAATCAAGATACATATGGTTGGAGTGGAAGATCTTGACCTCAACACAAGGGTAGGTGGTTCTCTCTCAGAAAAACTGGATGGGGCAAGTATGGACTAGTTCTGAGTGCTTCTTTTTCGAGTAGGTGGTAGTGAAGGGGTATATATACGCAGACCCAAAAATCCAACCGTTACACACAAAATGACCAACTCGGTGACACCGATGTGTTAATCTCAGTGGTACTAAAGTGACCAAAAGGTGACATCTTTTGAATCTCGGTGAGGCCGATATAGGAAACTCAGTGACACCGATGTATATATAGACTTATATGTTGTTATAAATTACCAAAACCACCAAGAAAGCAAATGTGCTTGCAGAAATGTCTAGAGAAAGCCACATGAAGTTAAAGGATGGAAAATATTGCATTTTGATTGCAACAAGCGGCGACACTATTTGCATGCAATTAGAATCAACCGAGCCACCAAAGGAGCAAGCTACGTACTTAGGAGAGGAGAAGGATTATGCTTCCTGGACTAGAAAGATCCACTTGCACACAAAGACACTTGCACACAAAATCAGTTAAAGGAGGGCATAATCTTAACAAGGTTGTATACTACTATTTTTCCAAGTGGGCCGGTTCCTGGTGGTCAATTCGTAGCCGATCTGGACACGTTGTGGCGCAGCGCCAACACGGCTGAAAACTTGTGATGTGAGGTGCAACAAATGAGCCACATTACCAATCGAAATATCAGAATAACTTGTTTCATTCAAGTAATAAAAAACAGTTCCAGTCCAATACACCAAGCCTATTCCAGCAACAAATAATGGGAATTTCAGGCTCAACGACATGTCACAAGTAGCACTTAATCTTTACTCAGGGTTGTAGTACATGAAATATTTACTATTTTCTGCCATAAATATCCATGTAAATTACTTACACCTTCATTTTTGATTTTATAGAAACAATATTTTAGTCTGTCTGACTAATGTATTGTAGAGTAGGATTTACGAAGTGCTGACAATGTTTCTTTAATAGCGTTACTTAATTTGAAACCTTAGTCATTTGCATCTTGCTTCTAGGAGAGGTCAACTATTCTTCATCAAGTGCCATACTCTCTGTTGGCAAAATTCTCACAATCCACTTCGGTCATGCCTTATGTACAGTTACAACTCACTTTTCTCCCTTGCACAATGTGCCTAGGCTGGACACAGGTGTCATGGCTTCATACCAACAAGGCACTGTTGAGCCTTAACTTGACACAAAGCTCTCTCACTGACTGCAAATACACTTGACAAAGATAATTTTTTTGAATCATGTTGGTTATGTAGTGTTTCTAATTTTTTACATTGATTGATATTTGATCCATTGCAAAATTTAGCAGCTTTTGTTTAGTTGAAGAGAGAAATGTTGGAAAGGCACTTAGATTCTATCACAGGAATGGATACCTAAAACCACGTCCAGATAAATTCCAGAATCAGTTGTCTAACCAGGTCAACTAACATTCATTGTTCTCCACATCTCTTCAAATTATTACCAAAATAATCAGTTTTCAATCTATAGTGCAGAAACCA